>JAPTHN010000008.1:17310258-18622758 GCA_026936325.1 Platynereis dumerilii | reverse complement strand
ACTAGCCCAACCCTCCCCCCTCAAAACCCTGTCTTTGTTTACAAATCAAGTATTGCTTAAGTTTTTTGAACTGTATTTAAGTGTCTGCTCTGCAGTTACGGAAAGTCAGGGAAACTCATGAAAAACATTGTGGTGATGGAAATTCAACAAATTGGCAAAACAAATTTTGGCCTTGATTCTTGCTTAAATTTTTACAGATTTTCATTATGGCACTTGCTGTGACCTGGTGGAAACGGACATCAATTTAAAGTTTTTGGGGACCTCCCCCCCCTCAAAGCCCGTGCCTCCTGAGGGCCACTTGATTTCACTGCCTCCAGAATACCCACTGATTAGCCGAGGGTATGCTGCCGCGCAGCCTATGTTTTGATTGGTGAGTGTACTTTACTGAGGTTACAGAGGCTTAGTAAATACATTTATTTAATTTCAGATGTCTTCGGAACAGGAACTTGATTATTATAATGAGGAAGTAAGTACAATTTCACATTTATGTGTGCCTCAATAAATTGAATAAACTTCGTTCTATTTTATAACTTTCCGGCGCAAGGAATGGGGCATTAGCTCAGTGGGTACCAGTACCGTACCACTCAATGTTTTAGGGTCCAGGCTTTGATTCTGGCTTTTTCATTACAGTATAAATAAAAAATGATGTAAATAGCAATATGTTGATTATATAATGATTATATCTGTTGATATCTATTTTCAGGCAATGTATGATGTTACAGTAAACGGTAGCGACATTTCCTACATGAGAGAACAGCATCATTCTGGTGCAAATGCTGTTCTACAACATGTTGCGATGTTTATGCTATACCCCGCAAGTTTGGTGACAAGTCTGATGCTTCTGGTCACATTTTTTCGAAACAAGAAGATCCGTTGTGAGCCTTGGAGATGGTTGATTGCCCATGCTAACCTGTGCATATTCATGATTGCATTTTTCCTATTCATGCAAGGTCTGACTTACGTCTATCTCTTACCGTCGCTTGATACATCCCCACTTTGCCCCGCATTTAAATTTCTGGAGCAGCAGATCTGGGCGATGATCAACGTGTCCTTTGCTCTCGTTATTGCCGAACGGTTCGCTGCGATGAGAAAAGACAACTGGAAAGAGGGAGGAATGGCAAGACGGGACGTTCTAATTACTCTGGCAGTATTCTGGTTGGCGAGCATCATCCTTGGCATCGTTAACATCTCTTTATATGGTGTGAGTACTTACAGTATGAATCGCTATGGAATAAAGTACATGTGTTCGATGGCGTGGGGTTTAGTCATTGCAATTCCTCATTCGATATCCTTCTTTTGGCTTGTGATAACTGCCATTGTGGGGATGATAGCTTCCATTGTGTACGCTTGCAAGAAACCAGACCAGGACAAAAAGAGGGACTTGATCATTCCTACGCTTGTCATTTGCATCTCTCTTATATTATTTTTCTTCAGCAATCGTTTCATTCACATTGGCATGTATTTAAGTTTGTGCTCAGTGACAATAAACTCAATTGTGTTTTCACTGACCTGGCTGATTGTTTGGACAAGGAATGGAGACATTCAATGGTTGAATCTGATTCCTTGTCCTGGAAGAAAGAATGAAGAGATCCAGCTTATTGAAACCAACAAAAATGGTGAATAAGGTGAAATGATGACAATACAAATTACATTACAAATTGAACTTATGATTACACAATGAATTGTAATTGTGGTTTTGTATTTATGATTGAATAAATTTAAATTTACTTATGACAATGAATTCATTATTGATGCAACAATGTAATTTTTGTTCTGTATTTATGATTAAATAATGTAAAGGAGAACTGGACCATCGACATCATGCAGGAAATGTATTTCATTTGCTGAAAAAGTGAAATTGTGTCTATTTAGCTGTGAGCATTTTATTCCTGATCTAAATATCACTCTTGGGCCAGATTTTCGTTACAGTCTGTCAATTTGATATAGAAAAATGGTGGACTGTTGCACTGTGAAAATGGCACTTCGTGTGTCATCATGCTGATGATTTGTCATGGTCATACCCAATACTTTAATTGTTAATTTGATTTAAGGAGACTAATCCAGCTTGTTGGTGACAGCCAAACAAAAGGATTATGGGTCTGATTTTCACTCTAAAATAAGTTATGACAAGTCAAATAGGCCTTCTTTTGATCGTGACTAATCAAATAGCCTATATGTTTCCATGCTGAAATTTTTGCTAAATCAAAGTGAGAGACTGCAAAATTCTGGTGACAACATTTATTTTCTTTGAAATTTCATTCGTCTGATTTAAACAGCCACATAGGGCACCTGCAAGAAAATGCCACCTTCCTTCCTTAAATTTTGTGACCAGTGTATTTGCATGTGTAACAGTAGCAACTCAACTCCTCACAGGTATATTTAAAAGGCCGATTTATTCCAACGTTTGTACAACTGATCACCAATAACCAGGTGAACTCAACCAGTTACCATGCCCTACAATGTAAAACACATTATGTCATACCAAATCATCATACAACTGTAGATCAACACAATCACTCATTACATAATTGAAACCAAGCTTATGTTACACCAAACAGTACAAATAGAAAACTGTTTACTTATCATAACTACAGAAGTTATGTTCATTCAATCTAATCACCTAATTAAATATATATACACAAGCAAACAAACAAATAGGAATAATGATTACCTATCCAGACAATGGTGTGGTTAACACAGCTCAGTCAGCACTACCTCAATCATCAATACCAGACCCTAAGAAAATATAACTTTGTGTTACAATCTAATTTAATAGAATAAATAATAAAATATATGTAAACCAACTTCAACAACAAGAAAAGGTAAGGTAAACCAAACTCACCAATTTAGGTAAATTCCAACATTAGAAAATCCAGGCAATAATTAGGTCCTAGACCACAATAAATAAACTCTGCCTGTTCTCTCCAAAGACCAGAAGACTACTGACTCAAGTGACCCACTCAAAGGCCAGTCAACACCTAGAGACTCCTACTGGAAAATTCCATCCAGCCTTGACTCACTCAAGTGTAACAAGTAAACACTACAGGGACAGACTAAAACACAAAAGCATCCCAATGCTCTTGGTTACATACACCCCTGCACCAATAAATGGTGTCCTCACCATTGGCAGAAATTAAACAAATTAATCCCATCAAATACAAACTACCTCTACCTTTTTTCTATTTTTTTTTTTCTTTTATTCATAAAGTTAAAATACAATAACCTGAAACAAAGAAACAAATTAAAACTGTTCATGTCAACAGATCTAACATCCGATTCAACAGATCCATCTTTTCCTTCTTTGAAGGCTCATCCCGCTTGATGGACATGCTGGTCACATAATCCCCCGAAGTTAAATATGCAGGTTTCCTTCTCGTCCTTTTCGCTTTTCTCAAGGCAATAGGTTTGTCCAGATCCTCTGTATTCTCATAATCCTCAGAATCCTCTTGCTGCTCCACTCCAATACTATCACCCTTTGACTCCTCACTTGGAACTTCAGGCTGTACAAGAGTTGCTGCAGGTTCAACTGCAGGCCTTTCCTTTGCAGATGCAGTAACTTGATCCTTATTCTCATGATCTGTTCTTCCGCTGTTTTCCTGCTCTCTCACTTGACTTCTAGTTTTCCTTCTGTTGTGCTCTTCCTCATCTTCACTCGAAGAAATGTATTCAAGACCACTCTCGGAAGACTCATTGTCCTGTTCCCCACTATCCTCCCCCCCTTCTGGCAAAGGGAGCAGTAGGTTGCGATGTAGCCTCCGGACACGTCCTGATCCACACTCCTTCTTGACATCATACACCGGCAAATCAGCATGCTTCTTTACAATAACATAAACATCCTCTTCCCAGTAGTTATCCAACTTATGTTTCCCCTCAAATGCCACTTTCCGTACCAAGACCTTGTCTCCAACTTCCAATGTTGGACCTTTCATCTTCTTGTTGTACTGCTGACTCATCTTTCCAACTGCTTTCTTGATGTTCTGAGATGCCTTCGTGTATGCCTCCTTCAATCTAGTCTTCAACTGCTGAACATACTCTGGATAGCTCTTCTGTTCACCCGCATGATCCAAACCTAAAACAACATCAACTGGTAACCGTGGCTTCCTTCCAAACATGAGTTCAAATGGGGCGAAACCCGTTGAATAATGCTTTGTGCAGTTATAGGCATGAATCATTGGAACGACATACTCCTTCCATCTCGACTTCTTCTCTGGAGGTAATGTCGCTAGCATTGACAAAAGAGTCCTGTTCATTCTCTCACACATACCATTCCCAGATGCATGGTAAGGTGTAGTATGAGACCGCTTGATGTTCAACATTTGACAAAGTTCCTTGATCACCTTGCTTTCAAAATTTGGCCCTTGGTCAGAGTGTAGACGCTCAGGTAAACCATAGTGCAATACAAACAAGTCCACAAGTGCTTTAGCCGTCGTTAATGCAGTCTGGTTCCTTGTCGGCACAGCCATCGCATACCTGGTGTAGTGATCCGTGAGAACTAAAATGGAGTTGTAGCCACCAACAGAAGTTTCAACACTGAGAAAGTCCATACATACGACCTCCAATGGCCGTTTAGAAATTATTGGATGTAACTCTGCTCGGTGAACATTTCCCACCTTATTCCTCCTCAGACATCGATCACAGGTACGCACCCATCCTTCTACTTCCTTCTGCATCTTCGGCCAAAAAAATCTACTCCTGATCAAGTCCAATGTCCTCTCCTGTCCCATATGTCCCATGTCCTCATGCAATAATTGGAAAACATAACGTCTCTGATCAAGTGGTAATACGATTTGTCGTTCTTCTTTCCCATCAATCAGTCTCCTGCGGAACAATACTTCATCCTGTACAAACAACTTCCGACGTTCCTTCCATAATAACACAAATCCAGGAGGATCTGTAGGTGAAGGACGACGCTTCTGTTGAAAGTTGATGTACCCAAGCATAGTCTTAATGCAAGGGTCCTTCTTCTGAAGTTCAGACCACTCCAAGTTAGACATTCCACCTACCGGAGTAACATCCTCATCAGGAATTGCTTGATGTGACATACTGCAAGAACTGACAAGATCATCCACACGTGTGCCATCCCAAATTGCCTTCACTGTCGCTTCTGACAGTCTTGACAAAGCATCTGCAGCTTTGTTCTCCACTCCTCTTCGATACCGGATCTCAAAGTTGAATTGAGACAATTCCGCTACCCAACGGTGAGTCATCGCATCCAATTTCGCAGAGCTCATCAAATAGACTAATGGGTTGTTATCTGTCGTGACAATGAAAGATGGTGCACCATATAGGTAATCCCGAAATTTGTCGCATATAGCCCATTTCAAGGCTAGACATTCCAACTTGTGTGCTGGATATCTGCTTTCCGCAACATTTAGACTCCTGCTGGCAAATGCAATGACGCGCCGGACTCCATCTTGCACTTGAAAAAGTACTGCTCCTAGACCTGATGTTGATGCATCGGTCTCCACTTCGAAGGGCTTTGTGAAGTCTGCAAAGGCAAGTACAGGTGTAGATGTTAGAACATGTATCAGTTTATCAAAAGCTTGCTGATGACCATCTTGCCACACAAATGGAGTCTTTTTGCAGATCTTCCCTTTCTTCTCCAATGCACCTTTCAATAGTTCATGAAGACACTTAGCAATCACAGCATAGTCCTTGATGAACTTGCGAAAATATCCACTGAAGCCCAAGAATCTTCTCAGCTGTACGTAATTCTGAGGTACAGGCCACTGTCGAACCGACTCAATCTTCTTCGGATCTGCCCTGACACCATCCGCTGACACAAGACATCCTAAGTACTTGATCTCCTCCTGAAGAAAAGAACATTTACTTGGCTTCAATTTTAGTCCTCTCTCCCAAAGACGCTGTAAAACCTTCTCAAGCTTTTCTAAATGTTTGTCATAAGTAGCAGATGCCACTATTATGTCGTCCAAATAGAGAAGACATGCATCCAAATTGAGTGTATCCATCACAGATTCAATCATACGTTGAAAAGAACTACAAGCATTCGAGAGACCCATTGGGAGTCTTAAATATTCCCAAAAGCCCAGCACCCCAGCTGAAAAAGCACACTTGTGTCTGTCCTCAGGTGCGAGTGGGATCTGCCAGTAACCAGTCTTCAGATCCATGCTTGAAAAGTACTTCGCTCCTGCCAATCTGTTCAAAGTTGATTCCACAGATGGCATGCTGTAACAGTCAGACAAAGTACGCTTATTCAATTTTCTAAAATCTACACAAAATCTTAAAGTTTTGTCCGATTTCCTAACTAATACCAACGGCGAAGAGTACTGGCTGTGACTTTTCTGAATCACACCGGATTTCTCCATATTCTTCAAGTGTTCTCTCACTTCTTCAACCATGTGTGGCGGAATGTGTGGAAATCATTCCTTAAATGGAGTATGATCTTCCAAATTGATGTGATGCTCATAACCTTCGACCAATCCTAAGTCCTGATCATGAAGCGAGAACACACATTTCCACTTCAGTAGCAATCTCTTCATTTGTTCTTGCTGGTCCCTAGACAGATGAGATAGTTGAAACATCTTCAAGAAGTCTTCATCTGGAAGAGTAAATCCATCTTCAATCACAGTCTGTTGGCAGTGATGCAGAGTCTCAGCAGCATGGTCTGATGTCCCATAACTCTCCACATCCACAGGGTAAACATCACAAAATGCAGTATGTGCGGCTAACTCAACGTCTCGCTGACTGATGTTGTTGACTTCAACTTGCAGATGACAAGTTACATCCTCACCGCTGATCCAAACTGGTGTCACAAGTAGTCCACTCGGCAGATTCAAGTTTCCATCGGCTTCAATCAGGACGGACTTGTTACCCAAGTACCTCGATGACAAAGCTCCACAAAATCCTTGAACTACAACTCTGCTTGCCGCTGGAATCTTCACTGATTTCTGAGTGTACACAGGCATTCCTAAGACCCGAGTTTGCATCTGTATCCTGCTGACATTGAAAGCTCTTTGCCACACACTGGACGTAGACCCAAATTTACCAGACTCATGCAGCTGGGAGCATGTGTACAAAATATTAGTACCCAACAAAACTGGAGTTGTTGAATTGTAAGAAGTGTTAGGCACAATCAAAAATAGAGCTGGTATGTAGTCACAATCAGTCGAAAAACCAGGTATCCTCAACTGTAGCTCCACATAACCAAAGTATGGTAGTTGAGATCCATTGGCTCCCACCACATGTAAAATCTCATTTAGAGAACGAATCTCCAAATTTGAAAAGTGTTCATCATAAAAACTCTTGGAAACAGTTGAAACTTGTGAGCCTGTGTCAATCAGGGCTTGAACGCTGACTCCATTCAGCTCCACCACTGTTTCTGTAGCTGGTCCAACTAATGTTGCTGCGTTTGAGGAGGGTTTTCCTGTTGCGCCATATGACCTCCCTGCACTGGCACTATGAAGTTTAAATGGGCATTCCTGGATTTCACTCTGCAATTAGCTGCTTTATGGCCATAGCGCTTGCATTTGAAGCAAGTGCCATTAAAATGCGAAGTTCTAGATGACTGTGAAGTTTGTGACGACTGTTGTCCCGAAGAATGTGATGACTGTTGTCCTGAAGAATGTGATGACTGTTGTCCTAAGTTACGTGATGACTGTTGTCCTAAGCTGTTCTTCAATCGAGAATCAAATTCTTCAACGCGATTTTGCAGAGTTGACATTTTCTCCAACAATGATGACAAAGTGTCTTGCTGACTTGACCCACGATTTATCTGGCTGATGTTGCAGTGAGCAGATTTACCCTTGTTTGCCTCTTCCATGATTTGTCTTGCTGCTTGAAGAAGTTCCATAGCTGAAGATCCACTGTCAAACTTGTGACGCAAAGCATTCTTGGTGGTCTCACATGCAAGTCCTTTCCAGAACCTGGAACGTAGCATCTTGTCTTTCTGTTCCTGTGGCAGTGACAGACCATCAACATTTAGCATTGACTCCAATCTTGTAAACCATGTTGGTAGAGCCTCTTCTTTCTGCTGTGTTGCTGAGTAAAACTGTGCTAAAGCTGACTCATCATCATCAGTTGTCATGTACAAGGCATCAAATTTGGATAAAATAGATGTCACTGTAGAATCCTTGCCAAGATACATGAAAGTATCTGCTGCCAAGCCGAATAATGACTTTTGAATTGCCCGTTTAAGTTTGGAATCAGGGCAACCAGATTGACTAAGTTCATTAACTTCAAATTTCCAGCGCTTATAAGTGGTTTCACCCTTAGCATTAGCACCAGAAAATTTTGGAAGTGTTGGAAGCTTCCTGTCATCATAACTGCAGATCCCCTCATTTTGATCTTGAAGATGTTTATCTTCTCTCTTCACTAAAGTTTCCGACAAGCTCTTCTTAAACTCTTCGTTTAATCCCTGAATGAGATGATCCAGTAGCTTCAATGTCGAGGTCACTCAAAACATTCTCAAATTCTGCCATATTGTGAGTAGGTCCCCCCAAGTAATGTACTAATACTTAATTTAGTGCAAAAAATAAAAAAATAAAAAAAAATAATTAAAGTCAGTCACCAAAACTCAAGTACCATCTATGACACAAAAGGTCAGTAAAGGTCACTGAGTAAATCTCGTCTGAATTTGAATTAAGTTGTTTGAAATTTAAAGAAAAATTAAGTGAATTTGATTTAAGTTACCGGAACTAAATGCTTCAAGTTAGCCTAAATTTACAAATTAAAGAAGAAGAAGAAGAAAAAACAAAAAACAAAAAAATTTAATTTGGAATAATGTATCACTGACTGAGCTAATATAATATAAAAATCTAACTAATTTTTAAAAATTTTAATCTAAATTGAATTTGTAAAATTATCGAATAACTATGGTATACCAATTGATAAAGTAATTAAATTGTTATCTATATAAATTGATTAAATCCTAACTAGTTAACACCAAATAAACTTAATTGTTAACACTAAGTAAACTTAAATGTTCACACAATGTAAACTTAATTGTTAACTTAAGTTAAATAAATTGTAAAGTAAAATGAATTAATTATAACTTAAATACTAAATATTTGTTATTCTTATAAACCAGGAATCCAACCTCAAAATTTATCTAAGTTAGATTTGCAACAGAAGTAAGTAAAAACTTAATCACACACTAAGCACCTTCACACTAAGTGTAAAATAATCAAACCCAATAATCACACACAATACAAGTTAGGGCAACTCAAAACAAAAACCCAAACTTTTGCACAAGCTGTACCAATCACAACATAAACACAAGTCAATACACCAAGTCAATTAATCAAATGTAAATAAATAAAGTTCAAAAGTTGATTCAAATCATCCAAAATTAATACTAATTCTTAAAAAAATATAAAGTAGGGCATTCACAAACACAAACAACGTAAATAAAATTCATAATGTAAATAAAAGTCTTAATGTAAATGTAAACTCTTAAAATAATACTGTGAGTTGAAATAAATTAGAGTCCAAGACTCACAGATGACCAGCTGATTTCTGTAAACAGAAGTGTCCTTGACCTGTTATCACGAAAGTTCATTGACCTCACTTGTTCAAAATATCACAATATCAATCACTTGGTCAATATCACAGTCTATATATCACACTTCTGGTCAAATATCACACATGAAGTTTCACAAGTTGTTGTGTCGATGTTGCGTTTCACACATCTTTTGTTGGCACTTCCTAATCAACTAATCTCCAAAGTAGCACTGGTCACACTTAAGTAATCTTCTCAATAGCAGTCTTTAAAGCTGATTATCATGCACAGAAAATACCTTCAAAGCTGATTGCTGATGCAAATTGTAGTCTTGTAGATGCTGTAGGCTGACTTTTGTAGGCTGACTTGTCCAAATCAAACTGCGCCAGTGTAACAGTAGCAACTCAACGCCGCACAGGTATATTTAAAAGGCCGATTTATTCCAACGTTTGTACAACGGATCACCAATAACCAGGTGAACTCAACCAGTTACCATGCCCTACAATGTAAAACACATTATGTCATACCAAATCATCATACAACTGTAGATCAACACAATCACTCATTACATAATTGAAACCAAGCTTATGTTACACCAAACAGTACAAATAGAAAACTGTTTACTTATCATAACTACAGAAGTTATGTTCATTCAATCTAATCACCTAATTAAATATATATACACAAGCAAACAAACAAATAGGAATAATGATTACCTATCCAGACAATGGTGTGGTTAACACAGCTCAGTCAGCACTACCTCAATCATCAATACCAGACCCTAAGAAAATATAACTTTGTGTTACAATCTAATTTAATAGAATAAATAATAAAATATATGTAAACCAACTTCAACAACAAGAAAAGGTAAGGTAAACCAAACTCACCAATTTAGGTAAATTCCAACATTAGAAAATCCAGGCAATAATTAGGTCCTAGACCACAATAAATAAACTCTGCCTGTTCTCTCCAAAGACCAGAAGACTACTGACTCAAGTGACCCACTCAAAGGCCAGTCAACACCTAGAGACTCCTACTGGAAAATTCCATCCAGCCTTGACTCACTCAAGTGTAACAAGTAAACACTACAGGGACAGACTAAAACACAAAAGCATCCCAATGCTCTTGGTTACACATACACTGAGACTGAATTTGATATTTTTTTCTAGGAGAAGTATTTTGCAGAGAAAAGTGACATTAAAAAAACTATGACATCATTTTTTCCTGTAGAATACATGTCCTAGAAAAAGACTCACATTCAGTCCCAGTGTCTGCACTCTACAATTATGAAATAATCAGTAACTCACAAAAGCCTGCATTTTAGTCGAATTATTGTCAAATTGAATGATATTTCTAGTGATGCAGACCGGACCGGTCCGTGGTCCAGCCCTGGACCGCCAAAATACCGGACCACCTACAAAAAACCGGTCCAGTGTTGGACCGGACCCGTCAAGTGCCGGTCCGGACCGGTCCAGTGATTTTTCATGTCATGAAGAGTATCACACGAATTTTGTCATCTCTAAAAATAAAATTTATGTCATATAGCATGTTTTCACCCTCATTTTATCATAATTTTTGAAATGGCGATGGACCGCTTCTGGACCGGTCCAGTAACAAAATCGGACCACCTCATCCTGGACCAGACCAGGACCAGACCACCTTTGTAAATACCAGACCACCCTCTAAAAGGTGGTCCGGTCTGCATCATTAGATATTTCACCGACCTAAGGAAATGGTTTGATCACAGCTTTTACTCTGATATGTAAGCTTTTCCAATGGACTTCAAAGGTCTAAAATAGCTGCTTCTTCAAAGGCTTGCATGCTTCGTGAAAGAGCAATTCAAGATTAACCCATTATTACCCATACCTTTATAATAATATAACCAACAGTTTGGTGTTGTTTCTGAGCAAATTTAGTATTTTCCAGGGGTGCCGGAACAGGGGGGGGGGGCAGGGGGGCAATTGCCCCTCCTGCCCTTGTCCAAGGGGGGCAGGGGGGGCAAGGGGTGCCCTTAAGATCATAAGGAAAACAAAATTACTAGGCCTTATTTTCCAAATTTTAGGCAAAACTAGTCAGTGTGTATTCATAATTATTATTGACTCTCTGTTGAAATTTTGTCACGCGAAATTTACGCGAATATAATTGCCCTTTTGCGTCTGACCGCCGCTGCCGCCCGCGATTCCTTCCGGCACCCCTGGTATTTTCCATGTGATTGAGAGAAAACGTTTGATTTGAGGCCCTGGTTAAAAATCAATAACCCATGGGTCAAGCAAAATGTCTCTTTTTAAGATTTCAAGAATCCAGGTGTCAGACTCAAGGAATCTTGCTCAACTTACAGACTGTACCTGTCCCTCTGATTAAAAGCCTCCACATCGTGGAGGGACAGTCAGAAATGGGAGGTCAGCTGAAACAAAACTAAAATCAGTGTGCCTGCCCAAACCAAGTCAAGGCTGACCGGAAAATTCTGAAAGCTTGGCAGGTCTTATCAAAATCACACATCATACATTTTGACACAAAATAGCTCTCTTAAAATCGATGTAAACAGGCTTTTAATATGTCAAAAGACTCAAAGTAATGATATGAAGTTGTGTATCTGGTATGTATCCCCCATGTAGCATGATAAAATTTGATGTATTGCTTATAATAGATGAAAGTTGGTGACTTTATTAAAGCCTGTGCAGAGGTATAGGTATAGATGGCGCCACATGTGGCACAAATGAAACAAATAACTGTCATTTGTCGTCTGCTAATATTCAAACTTATAACTGCCTCATACAAGTGGCTACAGTCTGTTTGTCCAAATAGAATGAATAATTGGATACTATGTATCATTATGAAGTGTCCCAGTGGACTCACTTTCTAACTCCCCCCCTATGATTCTAATTCATGCTGAATTCTCCCAGACTGCAAGCTGCGCTTGCAACTCATCCTAGGGAGCATACTGTGATTCATTAGAGGGATCATCCAATTAATCTAATAATTTTTAATTGTTGTGAAATAAATAAGGGGATGAGGAAATATCTTACCCTAGGGAGCATACTGTATTTCATAAAAGGGAGCATTCAGTTATTTAAATGATTTTAATTGTTTTGGTAATACATAAGGGGATGGGGAAAGAAGCAGTCTGGTTCCAGACTGCTCAACTTATGTAATTGGGACACATCAAATTCTCTTTACATCATAAACAATTAAACAAATGATGCTTTGTTATTGGAATACATTACATCCCTTTGCTTAAAGTATAAACAAATGATTCACAGTGGCATTCGATGTAAACAACCAGTGAGTCATGCAGCACAGCCAATGCATCAGCAGCAAAGCCATATTGCTCAAGATATTGTTACTCTGTGAGTGTTTTCATGGTTCTGCAAAGTAATCATTTTTCTCAGAGATAAACAGGATGCAAGGTTTATGTTTTGCTTGGACGTATAAACCATATTATTGTCAATCAATTCAGTCATAAGTGTAGGAGTGTACAATTAGTGCCTGTGTCTGGTGTATGTTTTGACATGCCTGCCTGAGCCAGTTTCAGCAATTGTTGTATTGGATTTTGCCCCAGAAACACAATAAATAATTAAATTGACAGCCACAAGCTTGATTTACATCCATTTAGTCACACCTTATAAAAAAGGTAATTGTTGAGAACATTTGACCATCTTTTAGACCAATCAGATTATTTTTTTATAGTCACAGGCATAAGATGGTAAACAAATTGTGGGGGGGGGGGTGGAGGCTGGCCAAAAAATATTGCCCAAATTGCCCTGAAAATCTAAATTCACATTTCCAAAATTTTTAGTAGGGCTGTAACCCCTCCAACCCGCCCCCCTCCCCTGCCTCCTATGCCTATGGTTATTTATAGTATGGTATTCATATAAAGCAGAAGGGGCTGGCCTATGAGACTCTCTGGCTGCTCAATTGTTTGACTGAGCCAACGTCTTCTTTTGTTCAAATATTAAAACTCCCCTAACCCACATAGCGGGGCAGGTATGTAAAAAAATAGTGCATTTATACATAGAAGCATAAAACTTGGCACACACTTAAAAAACATCTAAACAAACATATTTGGATAGGGAGCCACTTAAGATTTAGCTTAGGTGGCTACTGGCAGCCATTTTCCAAAATGGCGGTCAATTCTTCCATTTTGCTGCTTTCTGTGTAGTTCCTACAGATAGAATTCATGTAAATTTTGTTTTTTATTGCTTATCTAGGTATTCAGTATATCACTATAACATTTTTTGGTAGCCTGGACTTTATTCAGGCTTATTTGAATCCTTTTTGTTAGAAATATTGATTCAAACACTGGATTTCGCGGTTACGCATGGTTACGCCAATTCTTTATAAATCTCAAAACAAGTTACATATTTGAATTCCTTGCAAAAAGAGCTTTCAAATGAGTACCCGCATCAATGGGTTTCGTAAATTTGGTTCGAATATGGAAAAAAATGAAAATACATTTTCTTTTGAAGATTTTGATTTTTCTTTAATTTTGACAAAGAATTCACGGAAACTATTAATGCGACCATTCATTTGAAAGCTCTTCTTACAAGGAATTCAAATATGTAGTCTATTTTAAAATCAATTGAGATTCCATGAAACTATGGAAAACCGCGAAAATGATACATTTTCTTCAACAGTTCTAACAAAATGGACCCTGACTACTCTAAAATTCCTCAGTTCAATCCAGGAATCAATTGATAATGTTTTTTGGATCTGTAGAAGGAATAATGAACATTGTTTTCATACTTTCAAACTGTAGGCACTTCACAGAAAGCAGGAAAATAAGATAATTAGCCGCCATTTTGGAAAATGGCTGCCATGGGTCAACCAGGTCAAATCTGAAGTGGCTCCCTATCTAAATATTTTCTTTAAGACGTTTTTTAACTGTGTGCCAAGTTTCATGCTTCTATGTATAAATGCACTATTATTGCCCTATTCATGACAAATCTGCCCCGCTAACAGGAATGCCTCAAAAGTGACTCTTCACAGACCATCCAATCAAAATAAATTGATTTCACATTTTTCCAGTGGAATATGATTGATATTTTGTTCTTTGCATTTCCGCCTCTGTCTATTTCCCTGAGTGTATGCTTGATAGGCATGGCACCAAAATAAGAAAAAAAACAGGCAGATATAATATATCACTTTGATGATCAAAACAAAAAGCAACTGAAGTGGGACAAACAAGACCAGGAACTTGCATACGTCACACGATGGTTTTTAGCTCCCTGTTTTTTACAAGTCAGGCGGATGGCCCAGGCTGGGGCACTATTTAACAGATGAGTCTGAGTCCAAACTGCATTTTACACTGAGAGATCCACACTTGGGACAATTCATAGAGAACCAGCAGCCAACAACAAACAGTGTCGTAAAGGTAAGAAAATATCACACTATTTACTTTAATTTTAATTAATTATTCATTATATTACAGAATCATGAAAACAAATTAAAAAAAGTACTGGTGCAGTTACAATATCTTGAGTAATATAGTTCTGCTGCTGTAGTGGCTGTGCTGCATGACTAACTGGTTGTTTACATCGAACTATTTTATTATATAATATTCCATGCAAAAGACATGATGTGCCCAAATAACAAAGTGAATCATTTGTTAAATGTATACCCTAAGCCAAAAGGATGTCCTGGGCCCTGGAGGTATGCATGATGTCATTAGTTTACAAAGTAAAAAATATGTGATGTGCCCCAATAACATACTTTGTGGTTGTAACATTGTGAATTGTGTTTTTTATGGGTTTACAAAATGCTAGTTGTGGTTTTTAGACTCATCTATCACTCACAGACATGTTGACACTGCATATAGAGTCAGGCAAATAACAACTTGCAATTTTGGTCCATATAAAGAGCCAGAAGGGGCAATCATTATAATAGTTGTCTGGGGCAGTGATGGAAATTTGGGGGGGGGGGGCTCAGGGGAGCTGAGCTGCCTTGATAAAAAACTGGGGGAGCTGCACCCTGCTACAGCATCCCCAATGATCAGTGGTGATTACAATTATCATGTCACGTTTTCAGTCCTCCGGGTATTTTCAGCCAAAATTATGCTCTGATGGCATAAATTATCCCTTTACAAAAATTGGAATGGCATGCTGCTGCTGAACAGCCAAGAGCTCCCCTGGAGTGGTTTTTTTAATTGACAATTTCTTGTCTAGTTTTGTTGAAAAAAAAAACTATTTCTTGAAATAAATAATTATGATGGAGAGGATTTCTTAACAGTGTCTAGTTTTTTGGAAACACCTACTTTAGAACATTGCAGTTTGGTTTGTATTAATTTTTTTAAATGAATAAATCCCCCTGAATATCTAATGCCCCCCCCCCCCCCATCTTATATAGAAATAATCCTGGGTGTTGGAACTTTCCAATGAGATGTATCATTTTGATGACTTTTTGTAATATTTTATCTGTAGGTTAAATTGATAAATGTTAAATTTGAGTTAAAAATAAAAGGCCACACTTTTTTTGTTGTTGGTATACGAAATTTCACCTTACAGGTGGCTACTTTTGTTTCATGTCTTTGTCTGCCACCATGCCCTTCAGGCTCCTGTCTTGGATTTAATACTTTCTTGAGATTGAAATGCTTAGCCGATACTTTTATTTAATTTCAGATGTCCTCCGAACAGGAATATGAATATTATAATGAAGAAGTAAGTACAATCTCACATTATATATGTAAATGGCACTGCCATGAAATTCGCGCAGCACTTTAGGACTTATAGTGTTACCATAACTTTCATGTTTATTTCATATTCAATGTATGAAAGGCAGTTATGTAACTGTATCAGAAAATTAGAAAGACAGATACATGGAAAGACAGAGAAAAATATAGAATAGCAAGATAAACTAGACAAAAAATATAATAGATAAATAAATAGATAAATAAATAGATAAATAAATAGATAAATAGAGAGATAAATAGATAGACAGATAGATAGATAGATATAATGACAGACAGATAGATAGATAAATTGATAGATGGATATTATATTAAATAGATAAATAAGATTGATAGATAATCAGCTAAATGGTAAAAAGGCAGACAGCACTGAAAGCTTCCAAAGTCAAGTCTATGTTAGATTGTTGATATTACATAATAGTATAAATATATATATAGTAGCCTAATACAAAAACAATAACATTGCAAGTAGATTATCTGTTCACTGTTACATAATCATCATTTTGTATGATTATGTAACTTTAATTTTGTTATGTTTTCTTGTTGTCTGATTGAAATTAAATGAATCACATGTTAATAATTTAATTTAGCTTGTCAATGCTAATAATTAACTATTCCATAAAAATTATTGGTTCAGGATATATTACTAGAGAAAATTGAATTTTTAAGACACTTTTGAAGATGAATATGTTATGTTTTGTTAAATACGAAACTGAATCATTGATAAGAAGCTGGACCCGCTTGACCTGATTCCAAACTGTGGACTGTTGATGTTGAGACCATCACTGCACAGATTTTTGAGTCTTCTCTTGCACTCAATTCGCTTCGCTCAACGGCCTTCGGCCGTTTCGCTGCGCGAATATTACCTTTCACTTTAGCCCATATCTTCACTTTGACAGGGGAATATTAGTTTACTTAGTTCCATTTGTATTGCTCTTTGTTTCCAATTGCAATTTGTATTGCTCTCTGTTTCCAATTGCAATTTGTACTTCTCTTTGTTTCCAATTGTTGAGCATATTATGGAACTGGCTGGGTCAACTTGACCTACGGTGCCGAGTCAACCGACTGTAAGTAAGTGAAATGGGTGATGTTCCACCTTTATGCCAAGCATCCTCAACCAAACTGCTTGTGGTAGCCAAAATTCTCATCCGATGGGAGGAAAATTTCATATTACAACTTTTACTGTTATCAATGTTGTTATAAAATGATGAACAAAGTAGAATTAGTGACCTGCCAATTTCACGTTGCAGCTTCAGCTAGTATAGATGTTATGATAAACGATGAACAAAGTGGAATGAGTGATTTTATGTAACATCTTTAGCTGGGATTAATGTTATGATGGAATGATGAACAACGTGGAATGAGTGACCTACCAACTTCATGTTACAGCTTTAGATAGGATTGATGTTATGATAAAATGATGATCAAAGTTGAATGAGTTACCTACCAATTTCATGTTACAACTTTAGCTATTATTAATGTTTTGATAAAAGATGAACAAAGTGGAAGAAGTGACCAACTAATTTCATATTACTTCACCTGGGTTTAGTCTTTACTAATGCTATGATGATTTGCTATTCAATAAAAAGATTGTGATATTTCATTGTTGGACCTATTTTAACTAAAGAAATAAAGTGTTTCTATCAAATGCTGTTGCCTTTTTTAAATCAGATTTTATGATGTTCTCCATTGAAACTGTCTGGCTAATCACGCCTATAACTTCCGACAGTGCTTCTGTATCAAACGCAGCTTGCTCAAGTCACATTAGGAGTGAAATGTCTGAAACTTTGCAGGCTGATGTCTAACATATAATGCTTTAACCTTAGTCTTGACAATTGGGCGTCGGATCTTTACTTCTCATTGAATGAACAAGGCAATTACTAGGGATTTTTCCCGAAAGGATTTAACATTTTATGGAGGGTCCCTTAAGAGGTACTAAGTTAAGGGAATCCTTAGCTTAGTACCTCTTAAGGGACTCTCCCTAAAATGTTTAGTCCTTTCGGGAAAAATCCCTCATATATTTCACTGTATTAGACTTCAGGCAATCTTCTGAGTAGTTGTAAACATGTCCATCAGGTTTTGGGCACATAGATTAAATACTTGCATTGTAGAGACAACTCAGTTAAGTTCTTTTGGTACAGCTTGACTAAGGGGGCCTCAGAGGTTCCCCCTCCTTGAGCACTCTCCACTATAGAAATAAAAAATTCTTGAAAAAAAAACGAAAAAGATCTAACCTTTCTTGTTTCAAAGTAGGCTTATATGGGCCATTTTCTGCATGTCATGATACTAGAAAATGCCCATTAGTGAAATAAATAAGTTTGGCAAAGCATTATCGTGAAGTGATGCTGTTGACGCTGTAGTCAAAGTAGGGAAATATTTTAAGGACACCTGGTATTTAGAGTGAGTTGTAGGTGTTTAAAGTTGAAAAGGCTTTAAAATTGTAAATGGGTAATTGTTGACATGCTCCTGTAGATGGCAGGGAGATGTTTGCTGGATCATGCAGGGCAATGAGAGATGTATTATAGCCAGGCTGGCAGGTTATCGGATCAATGATAACATAGGGACAATCTGCCTATTGCGTAAGGTGCTGCCACCCGTGGGAAAATGGTTATAAGAAGTGGCTCCCTCTGTGGAGGAGTTAAACATGAGAATATGCAGTTTCATGCACTCCTGGTGGGAGATCAGTGGTGGAGTAGGGAAAGACTACTTAGTGACAGTGGTTTCTACGATTGTGGGCTCCCATCTGAGGTATGAGACCAAAAAAGAAGGATAGGTAAATAGTTTGGTTGAGTGACATGCCTGTGGGAGGCGTATATAGCTGGCAACTGGGTTGATCATGTCACCTGAGTTTTAGCTCAAATGTTAGTTGGATATGAGGGCATCAGGCTCTGTTGGAAAGTGCTCTGCCTGCGTGGGTTTGAGCCCCACAGTGGGCAGCTGCAGCATCCAAGAGCTCTATGTACTATAAATAGCTCCTGATTAAGGTCCATCCCATAGGACATACCAAAAGTTGACGGGTTTTGTATCCAGTGTCTTATACTGGGGCAACTGAAAGACCCTGCACATCCCTTAATAAAATAATAGGGTATGAAGCAGACTCACAGCTTTACCATCACTCATCTATCATATGGCGGTCTCGATGCTTAATTGCATAGGCCAAATCTGTAGCCTCTCAGCATTAAACAAAATAAGAAGACTTAAAGAAGTGACATAATGCCCTTCGCAGTCAAATTAGAAGAGCAGCAGAACAAAGAAGTCAAGGTGACCCAGTCAAATAAAAATTAAAGCCAGGTCCCATCAATTTACAGCCTGGTGTACAGCCAACTGAGCCAACAGCTCCTTCAACAAAAATGGGTTGCCCTATGCATGGAAGTGAGGCGTACGTGGTGGGCCACTTATCAAAGCATTATAATGTGACATATAATTTATACATCATATGAACGGCCTTTTTTATGCAGTTTTGGGTAAAAAAGACAAATGCTGACATTTCAGAAAAACAAATTACAGCTGACAAGAGAACTCGAGTTGATGTATATGTTTATGGGGTCAAAAAATATATAATAGGAACTGGGGCAAATTTCACAAAGTGGGAAAACAGGACAAATACTATGCAGGCTTGTTTTTACATTTTCGTCTACGATACTAAAAGACTAACTTTTAAAAGTTACTGAATCACGGAGGCAACAATGGAGGTAAGAAGCATTTTTAGTGCTTTCATTCTTCAACTAAGTCCACAATTAGGGGGACGGGGACACAGTGAATCAGCAATGTTTATTTCTTTCATATCTCAAAATGTTTTTTATCCACATTCTCGATGTTAGGCTTAAATTAAAGTTAATGTGCCCTCTATACGCGTATGGTATATATATCAAATATTGGGAGAGCTTCAGCATTCTCTGTTGCAATCCAAAATTGTAACAAGAAAATCTTTTTGAAAAAAAAGATATATGCTGGCTGTAGTGATTACTATTTCTAAATTTACAATAAGAGTATCTTTTGCCAAAAGAATTTTAAAATATGGTATAAGAGAAACTACAGATGAACCCATGATATGGTATAAGAAGCTATAAGAGTAATTATAGATGAACCCATGATAGATCTATCTATCTGTCTATCTCTCACCCTCTCTATCTGTTCATCCCAAGGGGGCATGCGATACTCCGGAGACACCATCTCTACTTTTTCTATATCTCTCACCAACTAGGTCTGGAACACACATATATCATGGGTTCATCTATAAATCCTCTTATAGCTTCTTATACCTGCTCTGCTGATCTACACTAACTTGTGTTTGTATTGACTGTCATTTTTATTCCTATGACAGTTAAGCTGGAGTTGGCAAGTTCATATGGGGGAGCATAGGTTCAATATGACTCACTATTAATTAGTAAGTCATTATATATGACTGTCAATTACTAACTGTTGATCAGGCATCCCTTACTGTTGTTCATCAGTAATAAGTCACTACCTGTTAGTCATTAAGTCCGTTGTTTTGGTAGTTACTATTTGTTAGTCACTAAATATGTTATTTAGTCACAAACTGTTAGTTAGTCAAAAACTGTTAGTCAAAAACTGTTAGTTAGTCAAAAACTGTTAGTTAGTCAAAAACTGTTAGTTAGTCAAAACTGTTAGTTAGTCAAAAACTGTTAGTTAGTGAGAAAGTGTTATTTAGTCAAAACTGTTAGTCAGTCAAAACTGTTAGTCAGTCAAAACTGTTAATTATCAAAAACTGTTAGTCAATCAAAGACTGCTAGTCAGTCAAAAACTGTTAGTAGTCAAAAACTGTTAGTGGTCAAAAACTGTAAGTCAAAACGGTTAGTTAGTCAAAACTGTTAGTAATCAAAAACTGTTATTCAATCAAAAACTGTTAGTTAGTCAAAAAATGTTAGTTAGTCAAACTATTTGTAGTCAAAAACTGTAAGTCAAAATGGTTAGTTAGTGAAAAACTAAAACTGTTTGTCAGTCAAAACTATTTGTAGCCAAAACTGTTAGTTAGTCAAAACTATTAGTTAGTCAAAAACTGTTAGTTGAAACTGTAAGTCAAAAACTGTTAGTTAGTCAAAAACTGTTAGTTAGTCAAAAACTGTTAATTAGTCACTAATTGTCACTAACTGTTAGTCAGTCACCAACTGTTAGTCAGTCACCAATCACTAACTGTTAGTCAGTCACTAACTGTTAGTCAGTCACTAACTGTTAGTTAGTCATGTAAGTCAGCTAGTCCTTAACTGTTAGCAAGTAACTGTTAGTAAGTTACTAACTGCTAGTCCCTGACTGTTAGTCATTTTGTCCCTAACTGTTGTTCATCAGTTGGTCACTGCTGTTAGTAAGTCACTGTTGTTAGTCACTTACTGTTAGTAAGCACTAACTGTTGTTGATTCACTAACTGTTTGTTAGTCTTTAACTGCCAGTTAGTCACTAACTGTAAGTCACTAACAGTCTGTTAATCACCCCAAGTGCCACCCAGAAATTGGACCTATAAATAGAACAAACTGCTCTCATTACTATTCACCCCCAATTGTTACAACTCACCCCCAATTATTTCAGGTCCTGCAACAATTGTATCTGCACCAATTGGTCGATTAATGAGTGGCAGATGTACTTTTACATCAATGCAACAATATTAAGTATTTGTGATCATAAGATATTTTGTAATGCTCTAGCTGATATTACTAAATGGTGGGGACCAAACCGGTTGACACTTTTCCGTATGGGGCAACCAGTATAGTATGCTGGCTGCAGAGCAAATACTGTACTATAACAAATCCTGTCCTAAAGTTCAAGAAGCCGGCATAAAAAGAAAAATTGATTCACTGCATGTGACACCTTATGGGGAAACATTGAATCAGCACCGGGTCGCACAGTGAATCAGCGTCATAAATATAATGATCCAGTGCAAAGGCAACAAATTAAACAAACTAGATAGTGTGTGTGACCAACATTTATTTTGCCATTAACATTTCTTGAGGTTTAACAGCCATTAACCAACTTATTACTCCAAAACAAATAAAAGGAACATCAACTAACAAAAGGGTAAGGTCTACACTCTAAAAAATGTCGGGACAAAATTGGTTTTTTAGATTCAAAATCTTTTTTTTTAAGCAAAAAAAACCATTTTGAATCTAAAAAACCGATTTTGTCCCGACATTTTTTAGAGTGTATTTGACAATTGGGTATTTACATATATATTTGTTTATTGCAGCTTAAAAACAGTTGGATCTCTAGGAGGCAAAGTGAACCAACCCTGAAATTAAAAATTTCGGGAAATTGCAAAAACAACTTTACCAAATTTGTAATGCTCATGGTTTTGAAGCTATTTCAGCTACCCGCACATGTTTTACAATGACAACAACCTGATTGGGGCTTTTGAAATTAATAATTTTAAAAAATAGATTGATGATCTAAATTTTCTCCACATGGAAAATGGTGATTTTAATGAAAACATCAATCGTAAGGCAAAGTGAACCGACCCATATTTTGCTTAAAACTGCTGATGATTTTGGATCAAATAAGCCAAATAAATAAATAAATGCACTTAGTTTAAGATCTTTCATGACCACTACAACTTCAGGATGGCAGTTGTAAAATGAATTAATTAACCTCACTCTGGATAGTGTATTCTTCGGAGAAAGTTCAAAATATGGGTTGGTTCACTTTGCCGCAAAATTATGGTTGCTTGGGTTGGTTCACTTCACCTAAATACTGAATCCTAGACCAGTGAATGGCCATGCTGGTCAGCCAGATGGTTGAAAATGACCTAACACCAACCAGATAAGTAGACTTCTCCAGAAGTAGACTTTTTGCATTCCAATGCCTGTCTTAGCTGAGTTTGTGAAGTTCTATGTCCATCTATGGCCAAAGTATGCAAGCCAAGTGGCGAGGCTTTTTTTCTCACGATTTTAGCATATTTTGCCTTTTTGAAACTTAAAAATTATGTAAAGTGAATATGAATTTTACTGTATGAAATATCCCACTTCAGCAGCTTCCATCAGGGCTCATGCGGCAATGACTTCCCATCATCTCAGATCAAAATGGTTGATACATTTGGCTTCCCCATGTCCAAAAGCATGGGAAAGTTACAGGCAGGCATTGAAATCCAAAAAAGTCTAATTCTGGAGAGGTGTAATGCAGCATAGCAGACTGCCCCACCAAGCCCTGGTGAGAGAACTCCACACGATAAATGATATAAGACTAAATTAAAATCTAACTGATGTTAATTTTTTCAACCTTCAAATATTTTAAGTCAAATGCGGTGACAAAGTAACAGACTTTTCATAAAGCATTTTACAATTTCAGATGATGGCATCAACTTCAGACTATGAAGATTATGGATCGGTAAGCATGTGTAGTATTTTTGTGTACATTTATATTTATACAGCATCAAAAGATGAATATAAAGAAGTACCATGGAGGCTCTTTTTCTCAGCGACATTGCTGACACATCTAACCCTATTATATTATGTGTGCGTGTGTGTGTGTGGAACATATCTTGTGCATCTATTTCTTTCATTAGTTGGGGTCTTTTTGGGTTACCCATGTCATACAATCATACAACAAAATGCCTGCATCTCCGCACAGAGTGCATGGTCTGAGGAAGAATCTGTTATATATAAACAGTTCAACAAAAATAAGTTCCCCTTCACGAAAACATGAATATCTCAAAGACCTCTTCTCCGATTTCTGTGAAAGTTAATCAGTTTGTAGGCCTGCATATTGAAAGTGTGCGTGTGTATTTGTAGCTTTATTGCTTAATTTTTGTCTGAGCCAGCAGACCCTGAGTGCATGTAACCCTATTTTCAAAAATTTGAAGTTTTGTCTTTTCCAAAAAAAGTTTTACCGAAAGGTGTTTAAACTCCACTCAAATTATTTGTTATTGCATCCAAGGAACCTAAACTGTGAAACTGTTACAAAATAAGTCCCCAGTTATCCTCTAAATATGATTTCAAAACAAATTTTTCTCCAGACACATGATGAAATTTATCCAGCTTGTGGCTCCCTCGCATGGTGAAATTGTTCATATCCGTTGGAAAAGCCATGGATTTTTGAAAGTGGGGGTAGGCTCACTCAAAGACTGCTGGTTCAGCCAGGAATAATGCCACTGAGCTAAAAATACACACTTGTAAGTTCAAAAAGAGGGGCTATAATTCAGTCAACTGTCATAAAAATCAGAGAAGGAATCTTTGAGATATTTGAGTTTTTCCAAAGGGGGACTTATTTTTGTAAAACTGTATATCCCGTCTGTAGCAGCTATTAGTTTTATCTCAAAATAATTTCTTGCACAGTTACAGTAAAACAACAATATAATATATCTCAACTTTAAGGGCACTGGACAAAAATTATATATAAGACCTCAACTACTATTTTGTGAAAAAAGTACGAGGTTTGACCGTAAAGCATTGAAAATATAAAAGAAATAGACACATAAATCAAATTTTGCACAATAACTCTTCCAACGGTGTATTGTGCAATGCTTCAGCCATGTGCAACTGATAGATGAAAAAATATCTGGGAAGGTTCCCAAGAACAACCTAAAGATGAAAAATTATCTGGGGAAGATCTGAAAAATTATCCACACATAAAAAATATACTGTAACGTTCCAAAGCAGATTTTAAAAAAATGGTAAGAATCTCAAAAATAATCAGTAGATTAGAAATATCTGGGAAGTTTCTTAAGATTACCCTTCAGATTAAAAAATATCTGAGAAGGTTATGAAGAATAATCTACAGATGGAAAAAAATATCTGGAAAAGTTCCCAAGAATACTTTACAGATTTTTAAAAACTGGTAAGTATCTCCGGAATAATCCGTAGATTAGAAATATCTGGGAAGTTTCTCAAGAATACTCTTAAGATTAAAAAATATATGAGAAGGTTATGAAGAATAATCTACAGATGGAAGAAAATATCTGGGAAAGTTCCCAAGAATAATTTACAGATTTAAAAAAACTGGTAAGGAACTCAAGAATAATCCGTAGATTAGAAATATCTGGGAAGTTTCTCAAGAATACTCTTAAGATTAAAAAATATATGAGAAGGTTATGAAGAATAATCTACAGATGGAAAAAAATATCTGGGAAAGTTCCCAAGAATAATTTACAGATTTAAAAAAAAACTGGTAAGGAACTCAAGAATAATCCGTAGATTAGAAATATCTGGGAAGTTTCTCAAGAATACTCTTAAGATTAAGAAATATATTAAAAAATATCCAAGAAGAGATAAGAGATCATTTATTGGTCATGTGAGTTAGGCCTAGGTTCTGAAGAATAATTAATTTTCAGATTAAAATATATCAGGGAAGTTCCTCAAAAATATCTTTAGATTAAAAAATATCTCAGAAGGTTCTGAAGATTAATACTCAGATAAAAAATATCTGAGAATGTTCTGAAGAATAATTAATGTTCAGAATAAAAAATATCAGGGAAGTTCCTCAAAAGTAATCTTCAGATTAACAAATAATTGGGAAGATGATCAAGAATAATCTATAGATACAAACATGTTCGGGAAGGTTCTCCAGAAAAAAAGACAGCTGAAAAATATCATCAAAGATTCTCAATGTTCCCAAGAAAAATCTACAGATGAAAAAATAACTGGGAAGGTTCCCAAGATAATCTACAAAAGTATATATGTGAATGATGTCAAGAATAATTTGAGGATCAAAAACTATCTGGGAAGGTTCTCAACCTCATCTACAGCTGACATCACCATATGCAACATTCTTGTTAATATATATTTGAAGTTAATATTTCTATGATTTTCATTCTACATGTCTTTTCAGGTAAGAGATTATCACACTCCAAGGTACCCCACATGGCATGCAGTATTGGCCAATATATTAATGGTGGTTCTTTTCCCAGTGGCATTGGTGACAAGTCTGATTCTTATTGTGATGGTCTTTCGAGATAAGAAGATGAGGACCGAACCTTGGAGATGGCTGATAGCACACACCAGTCTGTGCATTTCCGTTACTACATTCTTCAAGTTTACCAATGGCTTGACTTTGGCCTATCAGCTTCAGTCATTCGAAACTTCAGCAGTTTGTCCTGGAACAAAGTTTCTGGAACGTGTGTTTTTGCAGATGTCTACCATTTCCTTTACACTCGTCATGATTGAGAGGTTTTGCGCTATGAGAAAAGATGACTGGAAATCTGGTGGATTCGGAAAGAAAGGTGTCATTATACCTCTTGCTGTTTTCTGGGTCATAATGACTGTCTTTAATTTCATCAACTTGCTTGCCTTCAAGGTACATGGCAGGGATGTACTTCAATATGAAGAAGTGAACCATGGGACAATCTGTATAATTGCTGATACTACCTTGTCCATGATAGTTGACTTGATTGTTGTACTTTGGGTATTAATCAGTGCAATTGTGACCCTCGTTGGCTCTTGTGTCTACGGTTGCCGAACCTCATGTGCCGATCTGAAGAACAACGTCATCAATCCAACTGTGACTACCACTGTCTTTTTCGTTCTCCTGTATGTCTCGTGTTTTGCAATGGAAATAATCATGTCAGATTTTTTTTATGAATTATTCGGTGAGATGTACCTCGACACAATTGGACTGGCCATAACCTGGATCGTGTTCTCCCTGACGTGGATCATCACTTGGACCAAAAATGGAGACATTCACTGGGGGGAGCTGAGTCCATGTTGCCCTGGCAAAAGGGATGAAGAGATGCAGCTTGTGCAAGCTCGTTAAACTAATAAATGAAATGAAAAGATTAACTTCGTTCAAATGATCTATAACTAATGTATTGAAGTAGCTATATATCTATTCCAAGACATGCATCTTAATGGAATTTTAGAAAAGTAAAAAAAAAAAAAATGGAATTTTAGAAAAGTAATAATACTCTGAAAACAATTATTGTACTGATTGTATATGTATGATTACATTGGCATATATTTTGCTGTAGTTTATACTATAGTTCTAAATATAGCATTGTAGTTCTTTGCATTATCTGATGATGACTGTCTGCGAATTGTAAAATAAAATAATTAAAGCATAGTACGATAAAAGGCACTCATACATCAAGGGAGAAAGGAAGCAAGGAAGTGAGGAAGGAAACAAGGAAGCAAGGAAGAGAGGAAGCAACAAAGCAAGGACAGAATGCAAGCAAGCAAGGAATGAAGGAACGGAGGAAGGACGCAAGAGATGTATCTCGACACAATCGGACTGGCCATAACTTGGATCGTGTTCTCCCTGACGTGGATCATAACTTGGACCAAAAATGGAGACATTCACTGGGAGGAGCATAGTCCATGTTGCCCTGGCAAAGCGGATGAAGAGATGCAGCTTGTGCAAACTGGTTAAACTAATGAATGAAATGAAAAGATTAACTTCGTTCAAATGATCTATAACTAATGTAATGAAGTATAGCTATAGCTATTCTAAGACTAAATCGTACAATCAGCTCCGGGAGGCCAGAGGCCTTGCGGAGCAGATTTGAACACTTCCATTACCAAATCCGGTAGCTAAAATTTCGGCATCCATAACACAGCTCTGGAAACCTCCACAAACTTCAAAGCTACCACATAAAATGTATAATCCCTCCCAAGCAAGGACGGGCTAGTATAAAAGCAATATCTAAAGTCTAACCTCATTAAATTGTCCAGTCTTTGCTCTCCAGTACCTTATTCGTGGTTGCCATGCTGCCTTGTTGTTTTAGAGACAAAAACATGCATTTTGCATCATCCAATCAGAGGTCACTTGCCACTATTTTGTAAATAAAGCCATGTGCATGAAAGCATGTGTAGTGTGAGTGACTGTTTTGCCATGCATGTATATCACAAGGGCATTATCCACCTGGGGCAGCACCTTCCGGTAGAAAGATTTTGGCCACACTTTCCAATTACACGAATCTCAGGGTGTCCTGCCAAGTGTGACCATGTGGTGACTGCCTGGGAAGCCGTCTCGTGTAAAGCAAAGCAGGTGATTAGAAAGTTGTTGGTTATCTTAATTGCTGATAGGTCTAATTTAGTGGTCATTGTTGTTCTTCTTTTGATTAGAAATCGGACCAGTGCTATGAGATGTTTTCTATATATGTTATATTGTTATATCATATGGCTAGCGGAAATACTCACTTCTCATTGGCTGACAGCCGTGCAATATTCTACGATATTGCACGCATTATAATGAAATCCGACAAAAGAATGATAAAACATCCTTAACATTAGATGGAAACACAGCAAGGGATCCTTTTAAAATGCAACAACAAACCTCAGTAAAAAAAAACTTAACGTGCACAAGGCACTTTAAAGCAGACCTCGTGGCATGCAGTGAGAATTTGCCATTATATCATAAATATGTGATAATAGTGAGAAAATTAGTTATATGTTCACCGATGGCCCAAAATGTCAATGGGAAATGCATACGGGATTTATTTTTGTATAATCTGTTGATTGCTATTTGCTAGATACCCTTTTTTCTGTACAATTGCATTTGAAAACGTTTTCTTTATTTTGTAATGAATTGCTCAATTGAAATAATGATGTGTCAGCCAATTAAACGTCACATCTTTGCAGAACAATGATATAGCTGTTATGTATTTAGTGCTAGAGAACTTCTTCTGCACATTGTTCATACATGTACCTGCAAAGCTTGCTTTATTATAATCAGATCATTCATCCGTGTCACTGTAATTCATGACACAGAAATATGAAGTTATTGGTCCCTAATTGGTAAACAATCAGCAGCAATGCACAGGTCACAGTTGACTGCACACTTTGCTCAGACCAATGCCTTGTTTGGGGAACCCCCTTGGAGATCAGGGGGGGGATGCATATGACATCATTCATTGCTACAGCATTGGGTTGAATGGATTTCCCTTGCCAGAGAGTTTATTATGGGATTAACATGTACCAAAAGTTGATCACTTCACGTGGAGGCCCATCACATGATACATGGTAAATGGCATTATGATTGAAGAAGGCAGGCAGCAGAAACTTGACCCACAAGTTATGGCAGTATTTCAATCTCATAGGCAGCTCCTCTACGAGCACTGGGGCCAAACAGATGGGGCAACTGCAGTTTCCCCATCTTTCAATATGGAGGATGCAAATCAAGGAGTAGCAATTCTGCTTCGTTTTCTTATTAAATGCCTTTGAATTCTCTCTAAAATAGTTGTATATGGGCTATAATCTGTTGTTATATCATACTGCAGTGCAAGACGTTGTTTATTTCTTGTCAATTTCTTTAAATTGAAAGGTACTGGAATCGGCGGGATGGGGAAACTCTGTTTGCCAAATTCGAAATGATGGGGAAACTTATTTTGTGAGATGGGGCAACTGATAATTTGATTGATTAACTTTGCTTGTTTCTCGTGTTGTAGGGTTGATAAAATTGCATCAGAGATGCTAAAAGTAACCAAATGAGTCACGGAGTCAAAAACTGTCTAATGAATAAGTTGGCATCCAATATATTTGAAATATCATGGACCGCTTAACTTGTGAACGCGCAATGCTCTTGCTTGATGACAACTAAATTTGCAGCTTATGCTGTCAGATTCGTTTGTCCTGAACCAACCTGTTATTAGATAGTATGGGTAAAATAATTGACAGCTAATTTTGAGGGGTCACTGGATTAGAATTATTTATTGAAAAAACTATTTTTTTTAAAATTCATAAACTCTGTGGGATTACTCCACCAGATGCAGTTTGCTGAGTCGATTTACATCCTGTATTTATGTAGGGAAGACTGGGGTAAGATGTGTCATTTTGTTGTTTTGGGCTGATTTTCTTAAAAACCAAAGCTTAATCATGTCATCTGAATTTCTGAAAATCAGATGTCAAAATTTGATACCTTGACCAGAATTGAGGGAACCAGACCACTGGGAGATCGTTATAGGCATTTGAAAAAAAAATTAGGTCAATTGGCACAACTTGCCCCGGCGCCGGAGGAATTGTGCCAATTGGCAGGGTAAGTTATTTCACTTCGTTTATACTGTGTATTTCACCTGTTTCTTCACATTGATCATTTTCCTATCATCCTATGTCATACCATAGTCACAAGTCCGCACAACTCACCCCAATCCAAATGACACAACTTACCCCAAATTGATTTTCTGGAGAAAACTGGTTGTCAAAAATAAACCAACAATGCAAGATTTTAAGTCTATAACAACATGAAAGCTAGATATACCTTCTAACTCAATCCTATCAATCATATCACCGACAGAGCTAGACAGCTAGACAGACAGACAAATTCTTTATTTACATGTCCTGTGTAAAAAAATACACAGGGAAATCATCTTGTTACCAAGACGAAGTGATTGAGAAACAAGAATGTCAGTCTTGGGTGGCACAACTTACCACATGGCACAACTTACCCGGTCTCCCCCACTTGGTAGGCCAATTAGGCCCTAGGACAAAAGGAGGACATGGCAATGAGGCAAAGGATGATTGAAACAGAACAGCCATTCCACAAAGGCCCACATAGCCGTAGGAGGTCAACAAATGTTGGGGGCTGCCAAAAAAAATTGCCCAAATAATCCCAAAAATATCAAATTCACAAAATATCTGCCCAAAAGTGGATGAAATTTTTTTTGGGCTGCCCTTCCTAAGCCTTTGTGGGCCCAGATGAATTAGCTGAACAAGCCTGGATTCAAACCCTGGACCCAGCAGTTGGCAGCCCAGCACTAAAAAATTAAAAATTAAACTAATATTTAGACTATTTCAAAGCTTGGTCTTTCCCCATCCCGCCGAAATTGAAACCCGCTAATTAACGATATAAAATACTTTTTTCCAGTCAGTTCAGGACACTGGTCGAATTTTTGTGGCCAACAGAACATTCCCATTCACTTTCCCATCTTTATTATGCTTGTAAATACTTAATCAACATGATTCAGCTAAGCTGGATTTGCATCCTCCATCTTGAAAGATGGGGAAACTGCAGTTGCCCCATCCGTTTGGCCCCAGTGATGAGGTCTGCCAAAAACTGTTTTAGCAATTAAACACAACTAGTATATATATATTTATCTGAGATTTCAGTCATTTACAATTGCCTCTCACCTTTGATAATTCCTAATGACAGAGCAGGCTCATTGCGATTAGAATTTAGCAAATTACTTCCTCTTATTTAACTGAATGTATATGAACATCAATTACTAGTTACAGATGTCTTAATTGTTCCTGAATCACAGGCCACACATATCACTTGACTGTGATCACAGGCCAGATGGTCACATATGTCCTGTAGTTCTTACTGTATAGAGGAAGGTGTATGGATCAAGTGCCCCCTTGTGGATTGCAAATTGAGAATATTGATTAAAATTGCTAAAGGAGCAGTTTTTTAGAACATTCTTCTGAGCTCTTTTAAATAATATTGTTTTAGCTACAACTGGAGAACATTTGCATCCATAACACTGCATTTGGGATCAAATTAAATCTTGCTTTGCCAATTTTACCTATGTGTGCACTCATATCAACGTACATCACAAGGGAATTCCCTACACAGCCAATTAGAATCCAGGAGACTACAGCGTCAGCCAGGGATAGCCCAAGGATGTCCCTCAATATTCTATTTATAACAACTTCCGTAAATATCACCACACACAAGGCCGATGGTTTATCTTAAGGGGCGCTTTAACCATACACCTTCCTGTATAGAGTAAGAACTGCTCATATAAATGTGACCATTTAGCCTGTGCTATGATCCTCAATTGGCGCCAAACTTCTGAAGTGAGAGGGGGGGGGAGGGGCTCACTGTCCACTCACTGACCATGCGCAATTGGTGTTATGGTGGCAGCGATCGCAAATCAAGTAGAAAACAGTAATTAATCTTGGAAATTGTCTAATTGTGAACAAAATATGAGGCCCATGGCCCAAGAATTCGGCGTTAGCAAACCACACAGCGTAGAGAATCTGATGGTATGTAAAAATCCTTGCTTACAAATTGTGATAACCTCAAAATGTTGCTTCTAAGATGAACTTCTTAATATAAACATGGATCAGATTAGAACTGGCTTGTGCTACGCACTCGAGACAGTTCTTTGGAGTTAGAGGTTTGTCCATATTCTCCATAAAGCATTGACAATATAAAAGAAATAGACACATCAATCAAATTTTACATAATAACTCTCCCCGTGGCGTATTGTGCAATGCTTCAGCCATGTGCAACTGATAGGTGAAAAAATATCTGGGAAGGTTCTCAAGAACAACCTAAAGATGAACAATTATCTTGGGAAGATCTCAAAAATAATCCACACATAAAAATATACTGGAAGGTTACAAAGCATAATCTATAGATGAATAATAACATCTGGGAAAGTTCACAAGAATAATTTACAGATTAAAAAAAAAGTTAAGGATCTCAAAAATAATCAGTAGATTACAAATATCTGGGAAGTTTCTCAAGAATACCCTTCAGATTAAAAAATATCTGAGAAGGTTATGAAGAATAATCTTCAGATTAACAAATATCTGAGAACAGATAACAGATCATTTATTGGTCATGTGAGTTCGGCCTAAATGAAATTTTGCTTGGTCAGAGATAGATGGTTCTCAAGAATAATTAATGTTCAGATTAAAAAATATCAGGGAAGTTTCTCAAAAATAATCTTTAGATTAAAAAATACCAGAGAAGGTTCTGAAGATTATTTTTCAGATTAAAAAATGTCTGAGAAAGTTCTGAAGAATAATCAATGTTCAGATTAAAAAATATCAGGGAAGTTCCTCAAAAATAATCTTCAGATCAAGAATAATCTATAAATACAAAAATGTTTGGGAAGGTTCTCCAGAAATAAAGACAGCTGAAAAATATCATCAAAGATTCTCAATGTTCCAAAGAATAATCTACAGATGAAAAATAACTGGGAAGACTCTCAAGAAAATCTATCACATAACTGCACATCTCTATATATATATATGTGAATGTCTTCAAGAATAATCCGAGGATTAAAAGCTATCCAGTAAGGTTCTCAAGTATAATCTGACATTGCCATATGAAACATATAAATATTTCTATGATTTGTTTTCTTCATGTCTTTACAGGTTAGAGATTATCATACTCCAAGGTACCCCACATGGCATGCAGTATTGGCCAATATATTAATGGTGGTTCTTTTCCCAGTGGCATTGGTGACAAGTCTGATTCTAATTGTGATGGTCTTTCGAGATAAGAAGATGAGGACCGAACCTTGGAGATGGCTGATAGCACACACCAGTCTGTGCATTTCCGTTACTACATTCTTCAAGTTTACCAATGGCTTGACTCTGGCCTATCAGCTTCAGTCATTTGAAACTTCAGAAGTTTGTCCTGGAACGAAGTTTCTGGAACATGTGTTTTTGCAGATGTCTACCATTTCCTTTACACTCGTCATGATTGAGAGGTTTTGTGCGATGAGAAGCGATAATTGGAAATCCGGTGGCTTCGGGAAGAAAGGGGTCATTATACCCCTAGCTGTCTTCTGGGTCATTGCGATTGTCTTTAATATCATCAGCCTGACTGCCTTCAAGGTACATGGTAGGGATGTACTTCAATATGAAGAAGTGAACCACGGAATAATCTGTATAATTGCTAATACTTCCTTTTCCATGATAGTTGACCTGATTGTTGTACTCTGGGTTTTAATCAGTGCAATTGTGACCTTCGTTGGCTCTTGCGTTTACGGTTGCCGAACCACACGTGTCGAATTGAAGAACAATGTCATCAATCCAACTGTGACCACCACGGTCGTTTTTGCTCTTCTGTACGTCTCAAGTTTTGCAATGGAATTAATCATGCCAGATTTTTTGTTTCACTATGAATTATTCGGTGAGATGTACCTCGACACAATCGGACTGGCCATAACCTGGATCGTGTTCTCCCTGACGTGGATCATAACTTGGACCAAAAATGGAGACATTCACTGGGGGGAGCTGAGTCCATGTTGCCCTGGCAAAAGGGATGAAGAGATGCAGCTTGTGCAAGCTCGTTAATCTAATAAATGAAATGAAAAGATTATTTTCATTTATATGATCTATAACTAATGTATTGAAGTAGCTATATATCTATTCCAAGACATGCATCTTAATGGAATTTTAGAAAATTAAAAAATAAATAAAATGGAATTTTAGAAAAGTAATAATACTCTGAAAACAATTATTGTACTGATTGTATATGTATGATTACATTGGCATATATTTTTTTGTAGTTTATACTATAGTTCTAAATATAGCATTGTAGTTCTTTGCATTATCTGATGATGACTGTCTGCGAATTGTAAAATAAAATAATTAAAGCATAGTACGATAAAAGGCACTCATACATCAAGGGAGAAAGGAAGCAAGGAAGTGAGGAAGGAAACAAGGAAGCAAGGAAGAGAGAAAGCAACAAAGCAAGGACGGAATGAGGCAAGCAAGCACGGAATGAAGGAACGGAGGAAGGACGCAAGAGATGTATTTCGACACAATTGGACTGGCCATAACCTGGATCGTGTTCTCCCTGACGTGGATCATCACTTGGACCAAAAATGGAGACATTCACTGGGGGGAGCTGAGTCCATGTTGCCCTGGCAAAAGGGATGAAGAGCTGCAGCTTGTGCAAGCTCGTTAATCTAATAAATGAAATGAAAAGATTAATTTCATTCATATGATCTATAATGTAATGAAGTAGCTATAACTATTGCAAGACTAAATCGTACAATCAGCTCCGGGAGGCCAGAGGCCTTGCGGAGCAGATTGAAACACTTCCATTACCAAATCCGGTAGCTAAAATTTCGGCATCCATAACACAGCTCTGGAAACCTCCACAAACTTCAAAGCTACCACATAAAATGTATAATCCCTCCCAAGCAAGGACGGGCTAGTATAGAAGCAATATTTAAAGTCTAACCTCATTGAATTGTCCTGTCTTTCCTCCCCAGTGCCTTGTTCGTGGCTTCCATGCTGCCATGTTGTTTTAGAGACAAAAACATGCATTTTGCATCATCCAATCAGAGGTCACTTGCCACTATTTTGTAAATAAAGCCATGTGCATGAAAGCATGTGTAGTGTGAGTGACTGTTTTGCCATGCATGTATATCACAAGGGCATTATCCACCTGGGGCAGCACCTTCCGGTAGAAAGATTTTGGCCACACTTTCCAATTACACGAATCTCAGGGTGTCCTGCCAAGTGTGACCATGTGGTGACTGCCTGGGAAGCCGTCTCGTGTAAAGCAAAGCAGGTGATTAGAAAGTTGTTGGTTATCTTAATTGCTGATAGGTCTAATTTAGTGGTCATTGTTGTTCTTCTTTTGATTAGAAATCGGACCAGTGCTATGAGATGTTTTCTATATATGTTATAATGTTATATCATATGGCTAGCGGAAATACTCACTTCTCATTGGCTGACAGCCGTGCAATATTCTACGATATTGCACGCATTATAATGAAATCCGACAAAAGAATGATAAAACATCCTTAACATTAGATGGAAACACAGCAAGGGATCCTTTTAAAATGCAACAACAAACCTCAGTAAAAAAAAACTTAACGTGCACAAGGCACTTTAAAGCAGACCTCGTGGCATGCAGTGAGAATTTGCCATTAAATCATAAATATGTGATAATAGTGAGAAAATTAGTTATATGTTCACCGATGGCCCAAAATGTAAATGGGAAATGCATACGGGATTTATTTTTGTAATCTGTTGATTGCTATTTGCTAGATACCCTTTTTTCTGTACAATTGCATTTGAAAACGTTTTCTTTATTTTGTAATGAATTGCTCAATTAAAATAATGATGTGTCAGCCAATTAAACGTCACATCTTTGCAGAACAATGATATAGCTGTTATGTATTTAGTGCTAGAGAACTTCTTCTGCACATTGTTCATACATGTACCTGCAAAGCTTGCTTTATTATAATCAGATCATTCATCCGTGTCACTGTAATTCATGACACAGAAATATGAAGTTATTGGTCCCTAATTGGTAAACAATCAGCAGCAATGCACAGGTCACAGTTCACTGCACACTTTGCTCAGACCAATGCCTTGTTTGGGGAACCCCCTTGGAGATCAGGGGGGGGGATGCATATGACATCATTCATTGCTACAGCATTGGGTTGAATGGATTTCCCTAGCCAGAGAGTTTATTATGGGATTAACATGTACCAAAAGTTGATCACTTCACGTGGAGGCCCATCACATGATACATGGTAAATGGCATTATGATTGAAGAAGGCAGGCAGCAGAAACTTGACCCACAAGTTATGGCAGTATTTCAATCTCATAGGCAGCTCCTCTACGAGCACTGGGGCCAAACTGATGGGGCAACTGCAGTTTCCCCATCTTTCAATATGGAGGATGAAAATCAAGGAGTAGCAATTCTGCTTCGTTTTCTTACAAAATGCCTTTGAATTCTCTCTAAAATAGTTGTATATGGGCTATAATCTGTTGTTATATCATACTGCAGTGCAAGACGTTGTTTATTTCTTGTCAATTTCTTTAAATTGAAAGGTACTGGAATCGGCGGGATGGGGAAACTCTGTTTGCCAAATTCGAAATGATGGGGAAACTTATTTTGTGAGATGGGGCAACTGATAATTTGATTGATTAACTTTGCTTGTTTCTCGTGTTGTAGGGTTGATAAAATTGCATCAGAGATGCTAAAAGTAACCAAATGAGTCACGGAGTCAAAAACTGTCTAATGAATAAGTTGGCATCCAATATATTTGAAATATCATGGACCGCTTAACTTGTAAACGCGCATTGCTCTTGCTTGATGACAACTAAATTTGCAGCTTATGCTGTCAGATTCGTTTGTCCTGAACCAACCTGTTATTAGATAGTATGGGACTATGGGTAAAATAATTGACAGCTAATTTTGAGGGGTCACTGGATTAGAATTATTTATTGAAAAAACTATTTTTTTTAAAATTCATAAACTCTGTGGGATTACTCCACCAGATGCAGTTTGCTGAGTCGATTTACATCCTGTATTTATGTAGGGAAGACTGGGGTAAGATGTGTCATTTTGTTGTTTTGGGCTGATTTTCTTAAAAACCAAAGCTTAATCATGTCATCTGAATTTCTGAAAATCAGATGTCAAAATTTGATACCTTGACCAGAATTGAGGGAACCAGACCACTGGGAGATCGTTATTAGGGTAGGTTGATTTTGCAAAAACATCTGAATTTCAATCTTGGACAAATTGAGATAGTGACATTTTCATGTCAATAGGCCATATCCAAAATTTCAGGTATCTAACTCTAATAATTTTTTTGAGGAAATCCATTTGCAGTTTTGAGTTTTTAGATATTTTTCGCTATGTTTGCCGATTCGCGGTGTTGAATAACTTAGTCAATTTAAGAGATAAGACAATGAAACTGGTATGGTTGGACTGGGCTCAATCAGACCTTCATTTTGAATACCAACATCAATGGTCTAGGCCAAATTTGAAGGCGTAAGTAACTTCACAATCTGATAACTTTTAATTTTTTTGCTTGATTTGCCAATCAAAGTATCACTATAGGTGTAAATGTAACTCCATTGGCTGTTGAGATATCTGGCAATATTAGTGATCTTAGGAAAAGCACCCAGACCTATAATATAGTTACCTTTGTCAATTCAATGATTGTCACAGGTATCCTGAATAGAACCACAGAAATTAAGAACAGAAATTAAGAACTTAGATTTTGTCAGTGAGTCATTTCTGAATCAGGTTCAGTATTATAATGTCCTAAAAAAAGGAGAAAGAAATGGAACCCAGGGCATCATTCTATCCTAGAAAGAAGTTCAAATAGAACAACCACCTGATTGGAAATTGTATATTTCTGCACCGGCGTGCGGAAGTTTTAACATGAAACTTCCCTGCTTTGACAATTAAGGTACTACAATGTATAAAAATTATTTAAGCACTTCTTTACAGTTTTTACAGTTTCTATAATGGAACTAAGGTGTTAAAGGGAGGTCTTGATAGATTATCAGATAGCTCTTTATGTCATCACTGGAGCCTTACTGGATTGCGAATATTACATTTCAAAAATAATATCAATGCTCAGAAAGAGAGAGAAAAAATACAATTTGCGTTTTTGGTGTGCCGTGCCATATGAGGACTTACATCTCAAATTTTAGCCAGCTTTATGCTTGATGTTGGCTGTTAACTTGTTTACATCAATAGCACATTGACATTTTACTTCTGAGGTTTGATTTATTTATAATTAAGCTGTGCAGATGGAAAACTTGGCAAAGTTTCATATGTTTGCCAAATGAAACTATTACTCCCCCATACCTCCGATATGGCTCATTGTAAGGCCTCCAATGCTTATGAGAGTAACCCAGTAGACTGACATAGCGTTGAATATAACCCGGACTACTTAAAAAACTTTTTTTCAAGTAATTTCCTGTTTATTACTGCTTTGAATCATCGGATCTGACTTTTTTTCTCAAAATAGTGAAACTTTGTAAGAAGTGCAGGTGAAAAATTATTGGAAACCCTTCATGTTTGTATTCAAATTGTAGGTCTTTTTGGGCTCTTTTCAAATATGTAGGTTGTATTACTGTATGATGAGAAATGACAAAGTTATACGAAACCGCGAGTTTGCGAAACAACCGAAAAATGTTCAAAATGTCAAAAATTCAATGTCATTTCCTCAAAAAAGTTTTCAAGTTAGAGACCTCAAATTTTGGGTATAGCCTTCTTATATGAAAATCTCACTATCCCAATTTGTCCAATGGTGAAGTTCCGAAATCAACCTACCCTAATCGTTATAGGCATTTGAAAAAAAAATTAGGTCAATTGGCACAACTTGCCCCGGCGCCGGAGGAAGTTGTGACAATTGACAGACTAAGTTATTTCACTTCGTTTATATTGTGTATTTCACCTGTTTCTTCCTATCATCCTATGTCATACCATAGGCACAAGTCCGCACAACTCACCTCAATCCAAATGACACAACTTACCCCAAATTGATTTTCTGGAGAAAACTGGTTGTCAAAAATAAACCAACAATGCAAGATTTTAAGTCTATAACAACATGAAAGCTAGATATACCTTCTAACTCAATCCTATCAATCATATCACCGACAGAGCTAGACAGCTAGACAGACAGACAAATTCTTTATTTACATGTCCTGTGTAAAAAAATACACAGGGAAATCATCTTGTTACCAAGACGAAGTGATTGAGAAACAAGAATGTCAGTCTTGGGTGGCACAACTTACCACATGGCACAACTTACCCGGTCTCCCCCACTTGGTAGGCCAATTAGGCCCTAGGACAAAAGGAGGACATGGCAATGAGGCAAAGGATGATTGAAACAGAACAGCCATTCCACAAAGGCCCACATAGCCGTAGGAGGTCAACAAATGTTGGGGGCTGCCAAAAAAAATTGCCCAAATAATCCCAAAAATATCAAATTCACAAAATATCTGCCCAAAAGTGGATGAAATTTTTTTTGGGCTGCCCTTCCTAAGCCTTTGTGGGCCCAGATGAATTAGCTGAACAAGCCTGGATTCAAACCCTGGACCCAGCAGTTGGCAGCCCAGCACTAAAAAATTAAAAATTAAACTAATGTTTAGACTATTTCAAAGCTTGGTCTTTCCCCATCCCGCCGAAATTGAAACCCGCTAATTAACGATATAAAATACTTTTTTCCAGTCAGTTCAGGACACTGGTCGAATTTTTGTGGCCAACAGAACATTCCCATTCACTTTCCCATCTTTATTATGCTTGTAAATACTTAATCAACATGATTCAGCTAAGCTGGATTTGCATCCTCCATCTTGAAAGATGGGGAAACTGCAGTTGCCCCATCCGTTTGGCCCCAGTGATGAGGTCTGCCAAAAACTGTTTTAGCAATTAAACACAACTAGTATATATATATTTATCTGAGATTTCAGTCATTTACAAGTGCCTCTCACCTTTGATAATTCCTAATGACAGAGCAGGCTCATTGCGATTAGAATTTAGCAAATTACTTCCTCTTATTTAACTGAATGTATATGAACATCAATTACTAGTTACAGATGTCTTAATTGTTCCTGAATCACAGGCCACACATATCACTTGACTGTGATCACAGGCCAGATGGTCACATATGTCCTGTAGTTCTTACTGTATAGAGGAAGGTGTATGGATCAAGTGCCCCCTTGTGGATTGCAAATTGAGAATATTGATTAAAATTGCTAAAGGAGCAGTTTTTTAGAACATTCTTCTGAGCTCTTTTAAATAATATTGTTTTAGCTACAACTGGAGAACATTTGCATCCATAACACTGCATTTGGGATCAAATTAAATCTTGCTTTGCCAATTTTACCTATGTGTGCACTCATATCAACGTACATCACAAGGGAATTCCCTACACAGCCAATTAGAATCCAGGAGACTACAGAGCCAGGGATAGCCCAAGGATGTCCCTCAATATTCTATTTATAACAACTTCCGTAAATATCACCACACAAAAGGCCTATGGTTTATCTTAAGGGGCGCTTTAACCATACACCTTCCTGTATAGAGTAAGAACTGCTCATATAAATGTGACCATTTAGCCTGTGCTATGATCCTCAATTGGCGCCAAACTTCTGAAGTGAGAGGGGGGGGGAGGGGCTCACTGTCCACTCACTGACCATGCGCAATTGGTGTTATGGTGGCAGCGATCGCAAATCAAGTAGAAAACAGTAATTAATCTTGGAAATTGTCTAATTGTGAACAAAATATGAGGCCCATGGCCCAAGAATTCGGCGTTAGCAAACCACACAGCGTAGAGAATCTGATGGTATGTAAAAATCCTTGCTTACAAATTGTGATAACCTCAAAATGTTGCTTCTAAGATGAACTTCTTAATATAAACATGGATCAGATTAGAACTGGCTTGTGCTACGCACTCGAGACAGTTCTTTGGAGTTAGAGGTTTGTCCATATTCTCCATAAAGCATTGACAATATAAAAGAAATAGACACATCAATCAAATTTTACATAATAACTCTCCCCGTGGCGTATTGTGCAATGCTTCAGCCATGTGCAACTGATAGGTGAAAAAATATCTGGGAAGGTTCTCAAGAACAACCTAAAGATGAACAATTATCTTGGGAAGATCTCAAAAATAATCCACACATAAAAATATACTGGAAGGTTACAAAGCATAATCTATAGATGAATAATAACATCTGGGAAAGTTCACAAGAATAATTTACAGATTAAAAAAAAAGTTAAGGATCTAAAAACTAATCAGTAGATTACAAATATCTGGGAAGTTTCTCAAGAATACCCTTCAGATTAAAAAATATCTGAGAAGGTTATGAAGAATAATCTTCAGATTAACAAATATCTGAGAACAGATAACAGATCATTTATTGGTCATGTGAGTTCGGCCTAAATTAAATTTTGCTTGGTCAGAGATAGATGGTTCTCAAGAATGATTAATGTTCAGATTAAAAAATATCAGGGAAGTTTCTCAAAAATAATCTTTAGATTAAAAAATACCAGAGAAGGTTCTGAAGATTATTTTTCAGATTAAAAAATGTCTGAGAAAGTTCTGAAGAATAATCAATGTTCAGATTAAAAAATATCAGGGAAGTTCCTCAAAAATAATCTTCAGATCAAGAATAATCTATAGATACAAAAATGTTTGGGAAGGTTCTCCTGAAATAAAGACAGCTGAAAAATATCATCAAAGATTCTCAACGTTCCAAAGAATAATCTACAGATGAAAAATAACTGGGAAGACTCTCAAGAAAATCTATCACATAACTGCACATCTCTATATATATATATGTGAATGTCTTCAAGAATAATCCGAGGATTAAAAGCTATCCAGTAAGGTTCTCAAGTATAATCTGACATTGCCATATGAAACATATAAATATTTCTATGATTTGTTTTCTACATGTCTTTTCAGGTTAGAGATTATCACACTCCAAGGTACCCCACATGGCATGCAGTATTGGCCAATATATTAATGGTGGTTCTTTTCCCAGTGGCATTGGTGACAAGTCTGATTCTAATTGTGATGGTCTTTCGAGATAAGAAGATGAGGACCGAACCTTGGAGATGGCTGATAGCACACACCAGTCTGTGCATTTCCGTTACTACATTCTTCAAGTTTACCAATGGCTTGACTCTGGCCTATCAGCTTCAGTCATTTGAAACTTCAGAAGTTTGTCCTGGAACGAAGTTTCTGGAACATGTGTTTTTGCAGATGTCTACCATTTCCTTTACACTCGTCATGATTGAGAGGTTTTGTGCGATGAGAAGCGATAATTGGAAATCCGGTGGATTCGGGAAGAAAGGGGTCATTATACCCCTAGCTGTCTTCTGGGTCATTGCGATTGTCTTTAATATCATCAGCCTGACTGCCTTCAAGGTACATGGTAGGGATGTACTTCAATATGAAGAAGTGAACCACGGAATAATCTGTATAATTGCTAATACTTCCTTTTCCATGATAGTTGACCTGATTGTTGTACTCTGGTTTTTAATCAGTGCAATTGTGACCTTCGTTGGCTCTTGCGTTTACGGTTGCCGAACCACACGTGTCGAATTGAAGAACAATGTCATCAATCCAACTGTGACCACCACGGTCGTTTTTGCTCTTCTGTACGTCTCAAGTTTTGCAATGGAATTAATCATGCCAGATTTTTTGTTTCACTATGAATTATTCGGTGAGATGTACCTCGACACAATCGGACTGGCCATAACCTGGATCGTGTTCTCCCTGACGTGGATCATAACTTGGACCAAAAATGGAGACATTCACTGGGGGAAGCTGAGTCCATGTTGCCCTGGCAAAAGGGATGAAGAGATGCAGCTTGTGCAAGCTCGTTAATCTAATAAATGAAATGAAAAGATTAACTTCATTCATATGATCTATAACTAATGTATTGAAGTAGCTATATATCTATTCCAAGACATGCATCTTAATGGAATTTTAGAAAATTAAAAAAAAAAAAAAATGGAATTTTAGAAAAGTAATAATACTCTGAAAACAATTATTGTACTGATTGTATATGTATGATTACATTGGCATATATTTTTTTGTAGTTTATACTATAGTTCTAAATATAGCATTGTAGTTCTTTGCATTATCTGATGATGACTGTCTGCGAATTGTAAAATAAAATAATTAAAGCATAGTACGATAAAAGGCACTCATACATCAAGGGAGAAAGGAAGCAAGGAAGTGAGGAAGGAAACAAGGAAGCAAGGAAGAGAGGAAGCAACAAAGCAAGGACAGAATGCAAGCAAGCAAGGAATGAAGGAACGGAGGAAGGACGCAAGAGATGTATCTCGACACAATTGGACTGGCCATAACCTGGATCGTGTTCTCCCTGACGTGGATCATAACTTGGACCAAAAATGGAGACATTCACTGGGGGGAGCTGAGTCCATGTTGCCCTGGCAAAAGGGATGAAGAGCTGCAGCTTGTGCAAGCTCGTTAATCTAATAAATGAAATGAAAAGATTAATTTCATTCATATGATCTATAATGTAATGAAGTAGCTATAACTATTGCAAGACTAAATCGTACAATCAGCTCCGGGAGGCCAGAGGCCTTGCGGAGCAGATTTGAACACTTCCATTACCAAATCCGGTAGCTAAAATTTCGGCATCCATAACACAGCTCTGGAAACCTCCACAAACTTCAAAGCTACCACATAAAATGTATAATCCCTCCCAAGCAAGGACGGGCTAGTATAGAAGCAATATTTAAAGTCTAACCTCATTAAATTGTCCTGTCTTTCCTCCCCAGTGCCTTGTTCGTGGCTTCCATGCTGCCATGTTGTTTTAGAGACAAAAACATGCATTTTGCATCATCCAATCAGAGGTCACTTGCCACTATTTTGTAAATAAAGCCATGTGCATGAAAGCATGTGTAGTGTGAGTGACTGTTTTGCCATGCATGTATATCACAAGGGCATTATCCACCTGGGGCAGCACCTTCCGGTAGAAAGATTTTGGCCACACTTTCCAATTACACGAATCTCAGGGTGTCCTGCCAAGTGTGACCATGTGGTGACTGCCTGGGAAGCCGTCTCGTGTAAAGCAAAGCAGGTGATTAGAAAGTTGTTGGTTATCTTAATTGCTGATAGGTCTAATTTAGTGGTCATTGTTGTTCTTCTTTTGATTAGAAATCGGACCAGTGCTATGAGATGTTTTCTATATATGTTATATTGTTATATCATATGGCTAGCGGAAATACTCACTTCTCATTGGCTGACAGCCGTGCAATATTCTACGATATTGCACGCATTATAATGAAATCCGACAAAAGAATGATAAAACATCCTTAACATTAGATGGAAACACAGCAAGGGATCCTTTTAAAATGCAACAACAAACCTCAGTAAAAAAAAACTTAACGTGCACAAGGCACTTTAAAGCAGACCTCGTGGCATGCAGTGAGAATTTGCCATTAAATCATAAATATGTGATAATAGTGAGAAAATTAGTTATATGTTCACCGATGGCCCAAAATGTAAATGGGAAATGCATACGGGATTTATTTTTGTAATCTGTTGATTGCTATTTGCTAGATACCCTTTTTTCTGTACAATTGCATTTGAAAACGTTTTCTTTATTTTGTAATGAATTGCTCAATTGAAATAATGATGTGTCAGCCAATTAAACGTCACATCTTTGCAGAACAATGATATAGCTGTTATGTATTTAGTGCTAGAGAACTTCTTCTGCACATTGTTCATACATGTACCTGCAAAGCTTGCTTTATTATAATCAGATCATTCATCCGTGTCACTGTAATTCATGACACAGAAATATGAAGTTATTGGTCCCTAATTGGTAAACAATCAGCAGCAATGCACAGGTCACAGTTGACTGCACACTTTGCTCAGACCAATGCCTTGTTTGGGGAACCCCCTTGGAGATCAGGGGGGGGATGCATATGACATCATTCATTGCTACAGCATTGGGTTGAATGGATTTCCCTTGCCGGAGAGTTTATTATGGGATTAACATGTACCAAAAGTTGATCACTTCACGTGGAGGCCCATCACATGATACATGGTAAATGGCATTATGATTGAAGAAGGCAGGCAGCAGAAACTTGACCCACAAGTTATGGCAGTATTTCAATCTCATAGGCAGCTCCTCTACGAGCACTGGGGCCAAACAGATGGGGCAACTGCAGTTTCCCCATCTTTCAATATGGAGGATGCAAATCAAGGAGTAGCAATTCTGCTTCGTTTTCTTATTAAATGCCTTTGAATTCTCTCTAAAATAGTTGTATATGGGCTATAATCTGTTGTTATATCATACTGCAGTGCAAGACGTTGTTTATTTCTTGTCAATTTCTTTAAATTGAAAGGTACTGGAATCGGCGGGAAGGGGAAACTCTGTTTGCCAAATTCGAAATGATGGGGAAACTTATTTTGTGAGATGGGGCAACTGATAATTTGATTGATTAACTTTGCTTGTTTCTCGTGTTGTAGGGTTGATAAAATTGCATCAGAGATGCTAAAAGTAACCAAATGAGTCACGGAGTCAAAAACTGTCTAATGAATAAGTTGGCATCCAATATATTTGAAATATCATGGACCGCTTAACTTGTAAACGCGCATTGCTCTTGCTTGATGACAACTAAATTTGCAGCTTATGCTGTCAGATTCGTTTGTCCTGAACCAACCTGTTATTAGATAGTATGGGACTATGGGTAAAATAATTGACAGCTAATTTTGAGGGGTCACTGGATTAGAATTATTTATTGAAAAAACTTTTTTTTTTATTCGTAAACTCTGTGGGATTACTCCACCAGATGCAGTTTGCTGAGTCGATTTACATCCTGTATTTATGTAGGGAAGACTGGGGTAAGATGTGTCATTTTGTTGTTTTGGGCTGATTTTCTTAAAAACCAAAGCTTAATCATGTCATCTGAATTTCTGAAAATCAGATGTCAAAATTTGATACCTTGACCAGAATTGAGGGAACCAGACCACTGGGAGATCGTTGTAGGCATTTGAAAAAAAAATTAGGTCAATTGGCACAACTTGCCCCGGCGCCGGAGGAAGTTGTGACAATTGACAGACTAAGTTATTTCACTTCGTTTATATTGTGTATTTCACCTGTTTCTTCCTATCATCCTATGTCATACCATAGGCACAAGTCCGCACAACTCACCTCAATCCAAATGACACAACTTACCCCAAATTGATTTTCTGGAGAAAACTGGTTGTCAAAAATAAACCAACAATGCAAGATTTTAAGTCTATAACAACATGAAAGCTAGATATACCTTCTAACTCAATCCTATCAATCATATCACCGACAGAGCTAGACAGCTAGACAGACAGACAAATTCTTTATTTACATGTCCTGTGTAAAAAAATACACAGGGAAATCATCTTGTTACCAAGACGAAGTGATTGAGAAACAAGAATGTCAGTCTTGGGTGGCACAACTTACCACATGGCACAACTTACCCGGTCTCCCCCACTTGGTAGGCCAATTAGGCCCTAGGACAAAAGGAGGACATGGCAATGAGGCAAAGGAAGATTGAAACAGAACAGCCATTCCACAAAGGCCCACATAGCCGTAGGAGGTCAACAAATGTTGGGGGCTGCCAAAAAAAATTGCCCAAATAATCCCAAAAATATCAAATTCACAAAATATCTGCCCAAAAGTGGATGAAATTTTTTTTGGGCTGCCCTTCCTAAGCCTTTGTGGGCCCAGATGAATTAGCTGAACAAGCCTGGATTCAAACCCTGGACCCAGCAGTTGGCAGCCCAGCACTAAAAATACAACTAATGTTTAGACTATTTCAAAGCTTGGTCTTTCCCCATCCCGCCGAAATTGAAACCCGCTAATTAACGATATAAAATACTTTTTTCCAGTCAGTTCAGGACACTGGTCGAATTTTTGTGGCCAACAGAACATTCCCATTCACTTTCCCATCTTTATTATGCTTGTAAATACTTAATCAACATGATTCAGCTAAGCTGGATTTGCATCCTCCATCTTGAAAGATGGGGAAACTGCAGTTGCCCCATCCGTTTGGCCCCAGTGATGAGGTCTGCCAAAAACTGTTTTAGCAATTAAACACAACTAGTATATATATATTTATCTGAGATTTCAGTCATTTACAATTGCCTCTCACCTTTGATAATTCCTAATGACAGAGCAGGCTCATTGCGATTAGAATTTAGCAAATTACTTCCTCTTATTTAACTGAATGTATATGAACATCAATTACTAGTTACAGATGTCTTAATTGTTCCTGAATCACAGGCCACACATATCACTTGACTGTGATCACAGGCCAGATGGTCACATATGTCCTGTAGTTCTTACTGTATAGAGGAAGGTGTATGGATCAAGTGCCCCCTTGTGGATTGCAAATTGAGAATATTGATTAAAATTGCTAAAGGAGCAGTTTTTTAGAACATTCTTCTGAGCTCTTTTAAATAATATTGTTTTAGCTACAACTGGAGAACATTTGCATCCATAACACTGCATTTGGGATCAAATTAAATCTTGCTTTGCCAATTTTACCTATGTGTGCACTCATATCAACGTACATCACAAGGGAATTCCCTACACAGCCAATCAGAATCCAGGAGACTACAGCGTCACTCAGGGATAACCCAAGGATGTCCCTCAATATTCTATTTATAACAACTTCCGTAAATATCACCACACAAAAGGCCGATGGTTTATCTTAAGGGGCGCTTTAACCATACACCTTCCTGTATAGAGTAAGAACTGCTCATATAAATGTGACCATTTAGCCTGTGCTATGATCCTCAATTGGCGCCAAACTTCTGAAGTGAGAGGGGGGGGGAGGGGCTCACTGTCCACTCACTGACCATGCGCAATTGGTGTTATGGTGGCAGCGATCGCAAATCAAGTAGAAAACGGTAATTAATCTTGGAAATTGTCTAATTGTGAACAAAATATGAGGCCCATGGCCCAAGAATTCGGCGTTAGCAAACCACACAGCGTAGAGAATCTGATGGTATGTAAAAATCCTTGCTTACAAATTGTGATAACCTCAAAATGTTGCTTCTAAGATGAACTTCTTAATATAAACATGGATCAGATTAGAACTGGCTTGTGCTACGCACTCGAGACAGTTCTTTGGAGTTAGAGGTTTGTCCATATTCTCCATAAAGCATTGACAATATAAAAGAAATAGACACATCAATCAAATTTTACATAATAACTCTCCCCGTGGCGTATTGTGCAATGCTTCAGCCATGTGCAACTGATAGGTGAAAAAATATCTGGGAAGGTTCTCAAGAACAACCTAAAGATGAACAATTATCTTGGGAAGATCTCAAAAATAATCCACACATAAAAATATACTGGAAGGTTACAAAGCATAATCTATAGATGAATAATAACATCTGGGAAAGTTCACAAGAATAATTCACTATTAAAAAAAAAGTTAAGGATCTCAAAAATAATCAGTAGATTACAAATATCTGGGAAGTTTCTCAAGAATACCCTTCAGATTAAAAAATATCTGAGAAGGTTATGAAGAATAATCTTCAGATTAACAAATATCTGAGAACAGATAACAGATCATTTATTGGTCATGTGAGTTCGGCCTAAATGAAATTTTGCTTGGTCAGAGATAGATGGTTCTCAAGAATAATTAATGTTCAGATTAAAAAATATCAGGGAAGTTTCTCAAAAATAATCTTTAGATTAAAAGATACCAGAGAAGGTTCTGAAGATTATTTTTCAGATTAAAAAATGTCTGAGAAAGTTCTGAAGAATAATCAATGTTCAGATTAAAAAATATCAGGGAAGTTCCTCAAAAATAATCTTCAGATCAAGAATAATCTATAGATACAAAAATGTTTGGGAAGGTTCTCCTGAAATAAAGACAGCTGAAAAATATCATCAAAGATTCTCAATGTTCCAAAGAATAATCTACAGATGAAAAATAACTGGGAAGACTCTCAAGAAAATCTATCACATAACTGCACATCTCTCTAATTCTGTTGTTTATCTTATTTCTCTTTCCTGTCTCAATCACCACCGAATTTGGCATATAGACAGGAATTGACATTTTCCCTTGAAATAAGGAATGCCATCCTCCAAAACCTCCTCATTCCCCCTGAAATCTACCTTCATTTCACACCTTTCACCTCCACCAACAACAGCCTCCTTCACTGAACTATGTAAAATGGGTCAGAAATATTCCACCCCAGAAAGTTTGCTATGCCAGAGGGCAGCACAGTCTCAGTAACTCTGCTATACCAAGTGTGTGAGGAAGTTTCTATGGCATCTGTTATTAGTGTGTCATTGTCTCATTGACCACAACATATTTTTAGATACTTCTGCCCTCTACAATAGAATACTGAGCAATGTCATATCTAAAGATTCTTCAACATCATGTACATTTATTTCCTTAGCAAGATATGCCAAGTCCTATTGATCACATACACAGTATCTATCATACACACTGTATGGTCAAAAGCATTAACTTCACATTTCCAATGTGACTAATAGGCTCCTTTTTTAACTTCTCATTAACATAACAGCTCAAATAAACACATGCATCACACCGTGTATGTCCTGGCGACAGATTCAATCACTCCCAAGTTTATGCTATCAACTTCACCTCTTGCCAACTCTTCTATTGCTTCACATCTTATCTCACATTTTCCATACAAACAATATTTTAGGATGCTCTCCTACATGGAGTTACCTTTTTTACAAACATTTTTCCTCAAAATCCATCTTGCTTTTTAAAGCAGCTTTTATGATCATCCATACTTTTGTCATTTTGCCTTCATGGTATACTACAGCTTGATCACTATATATGTTACATTTTCCTCAAATCTACGAACAATCACTTCTTTGTTCACCTTTTCCCAAAGTTTGAAACTTAGTTCTCATTTTGTAATCTCGATTTATCCAACGGGCATTCTAGTATATATATATATGTGAATGTCTTCAAGAATAATCCGAGGATTAAAAGCTATCCAGTAAGGTTCTCAAGTATAATCTGACATTGCCATATGAAACATATAAATATTTCTATGATTTGTTTTCTTCATGTCTTTTCAGGTTAGAGATTATCACACTCCAAGGTACCCCACATGGCATGCAGTATTGGCCAATATATTAATGGTGGTTCTTTTCCCAGTGGCATTGGTGACAAGTCTGATTCTAATTGTGATGGTCTTTCGAGATAAGAAGATGAGGACCGAACCTTGGAGATGGCTGATAGCACACACCAGTCTGTGCATTTCCGTTACTACATTCTTCAAGTTTACCAATGGCTTGACTTTGGCCTATCAGCTTCAGTCATTCGAAACTTCAGCAGTTTGTCCTGGAACGAAGTTTCTGGAACGTATATTTTTGCAGATGTCGACCATTTCCTTTACACTTGTCATGATTGAGAGGTTTTGTGCGATGAGAAGCGATAATTGGAAATCCGGTGGCTTCGGAAAGAAAGGGGTCATTATACCCCTTGCTGTCTTCTGGGTCATTGCGATTGTCTTTAATATCATCAGCCTGACTGCCTTCAAGGTACATGGCAGGGATGTACTTCAATATGAAGAAGTGAACCATGGGACAATCTGTATAATTGCTAATACTTCCTTTTCCATGATAGTTGACTTGATTGTTGTACTTTGGGTATTAATCAGTGCAATTGTGACCCTCGTTGGCTCTTGTGTCTATGGTTGCCTAACCTCATGTGCCGATCTGAAGAACAACGTCATCAATCCAACCGTGACCACCACGGTCTTTTTTGCTCTTCTGTACGTCTCATGTTTTGCAATGGAATTAATCATGCCAGATTTTTTGTTTCACTATGAATTATTCGGTGAGATGTACCTCGACACAATCGGACTGGCCATAACTTGGATCGTGTTCTCCCTGACGTGGATCATAACTTGGACCAAAAATGGAGACATTCACTGGGGGGAGCTGAGTCCATGTTGCCCTGGCAAAAGGGATGAAGAGCTGCAGCTTGTGCAAGCTCGTTAAATTAATAAATTAAATGAAAAGATTATTTTCATTTATTTGATCTATAACTAATGTATTGAAGTAGCTATATATCTATTCCAAGACATGCATGTTAATGGAATTTTAGAGAAGTAAAAAAAAAAAAAAGGAATATTAGAAAAGTAATAATACTCTGAAAACAATTATTGTACTGATTGTATATGTATGATTACATTGGCATATATTTTTTTGTAGTTTATACTATAGTTCTAAATATAGCATTGTAGTTCTTTGCATTATCTGATGATGACTGTCTGCGAATTGTAAAATAAAATAATTAAAGCATAGTACGATAAAAGGCACTCATACATCAAGGGAGAAAGGAAGCAAGGAAGTGAGGAAGGAAACAAGCAAGGGAGGAAGTGAGGAAGGAAACAAGGAAGCAAGGAAGAGAGGAAGCAACAAAGCAAGGACAGAATGCAAGCAAGCAAGGAATGAAGGAACGGAGGAAGGACGCAAGAGATGTACCTCGACACAATCGGACTGGCCATAACTTGGATCGTGTTCTCCCTGACGTGGATCATAACTTGGACCAAAAATGGAGACATTCACTGGGAGGAGCATAGTCCATGTTGCCCTGGCAAAGCGGATGAAGAGATGCAGCTTGTGCAAACTGGTTAAACTAATGAATAAAATAAAAAGATTAATTTCATTCATGTGATCTATAATGTAATGAAGTAGCTATAACTATTCCAAGACTAAATCGTACAATCAGCTCTGGGAGGCCAGAGGCCTTGCGGAGCAGATTTGAACACTTCCATTACCAAATCCGGTAGCTAAAATTTCGGCATCCATAACACAGCTCTCGAAACCTCCACAAACTTCAAAGCTACCACATAAAATGTATAATCCCTCCCAAGCAAGGACGGGCTAGTATAAAAGCAATATTTAAAGTCTAACCTCATTGAATTGTCCTGTCTTTCCTCCCCAGTGCCTTGTTCGTGGCTTCCATGCTGCCATGTTGTTTTAGAGACAAAAACATGCATTTTGCATCATCCAATCAGAGGTCACTTGCCACTATTTTGTAAATAAAGCCATGTGCATGAAAGCATGTGTAGTGTGAGTGACTGTTTTGCCATGCATGTATATCACAAGGGCATTATCCACCTGGGGCAGCACCTTCCGGTAGAAAGATTTTGGCCACACTTTCCAATTACACGAATCTCAGGGTGTCCTGCCAAATGTGACCATGTGGTGACTGCCTGGGAAGCCGTCTCGTGTAAAGCAAAGCAGGTGATTAGAAAGTTGTTGGTTATCTTAATTGCTGATAGGTCTAATTTAGTGGTCATTGTTGTTCTTCTTTTGATTAGAAATCGGGCCAGTGCTATGAGATGTTTTCTATATATGTTATATTGTTATATCATATGGCTAGCGGAAAGACTCACTTCTCATTGGCTGACAGCCGTGCAATATTCTACGATATTGCACGCATTATAATGAAATCCGACAAAAGAATGATAAAACATCCTTAACATTAGATGGAAACACAGCAAGGGATCCTTTTAAAATGCAACAACAAACCTCAGTAAAAAAAAACTTAACGTGCACAAGGCACTTTAAAGCAGACCTCGTGGCATGCAGTGAGAATTTGCCATTAAATCATAAATATGTGATAATAGTGAGAAAATTAGTTATATGTTCACCGATGGCCCAAAATGTAAATGGGAAATGCATACGGGATTTATTTTTGTAATCTGTTGATTGCTATTTGCTAGATACCCTTTTTTCTGTACAATTGCATTTGAAAACGTTTTCTTTATTTTGTAATGAATTGCTCAATTGAAATAATGATGTGTCAGCCAATTAAACGTCACATCTTTGCAGAACAATGATATAGCTGTTATGTATTTAGTGCTAGAGAACTTCTTCTGCACATTGTTCATACATGTACCTGCAAAGCTTGCTTTATTATAATCAGATCATTCATCCGTGTCACTGTAATTCATGACACAGAAATATGAAGTTATTGGTCCCTAATTGGTAAACAATCAGCAGCAATGCACAGGTCACAGTTGACTGCACACTTTGCTCAGACCAATGCCTTGTTTGGGGAACCCCCTTGGAGATCAGGGGGGGGGGATGCATATGACATCATTCATTGCTACAGCATTGGGTTGAATGGATTTCCCTTGCCAGAGAGTTTATTATGGGATTAACATGTACCAAAAGTTGATCACTTCACGTGGAGGCCCATCACATGATACATGGTAAATGGCATTATGATTGAAGAAGGCAGGCAGCAGAAACTTGACCCACAAGTTATGGCAGAATTTCAATCTCATAGGCAGCTCCTCTACGAGCACTGGGGCCAAACTGATGGGGCAACTGCAGTTTCCCCATCTTTCAAGATGGAGGATGCAAATGAAGGAGTAGCAATTCTGCTTCATTTTCTTATTAAATGCCTTTAAATTCTCTATAAAGTAGTTGTATATAGGCTATAATCTGTTGTTATATCATACTGCAGTGCAAGACGTTGTTTATTTCTTGTCAATTTCTTTAAATTGAAAGGTACTGGAATCGGCGGGATGGGGAAACTCTGTTTGCCAAATTCGAAATGATGGGGAAACTTATTTTGTGAGATGGGGCAACTGATAATTTGATTGATTAACTTTGCTTGTTTCTCGTGTTGTAGGGTTGATAAAATTGCATCAGAGATGCTAAAAGTAACCAAATGAGTCACTGAGTCAAAAACCGTCAAATAATAAGTTGGCATCTAATATATTTGAAATATCATGGATGTGCTTAACACGCGCATTGCACTTGCTTGATGACAACTAAATTTGCAGCTCATGCTATCAGATGTGTTTGTCCTGAACCAACCTGTTATTAGATAGTATGGGACTATGGGTAAAATAATTGACAGCTAATTTTGAGGGGTCACTGGATTAGAATTATTTATTGAAAAAACTATTTTTTTTATTCATAAACTCTGTGGGATTACTCCCCCAAATGCAGTTTGCTGAGTCGATTTACATCCTGTATTTATGTAGGAAAGACTGGGGTGAGCTGTGTCATTTTGTTGCTTTGGGCTGATTTTCTTCAAAACCAAAGCTTAATCATGTCATCTGAATTTCTGAAAATCAGATGTCAAAATTTGATACCTTGACCAGAATTGAGGGAACCAGACCACTGGGAGATCGTTACAGTACATTTAAATTTCTTCCTGCAATTCTGCAATTCTGCAAAAAATTCTGCAGTTTGGAAGGAAATTGCAGAATTGCAGAATTCTGCAATAAATTCTGCAGTTTAGGAGTGAAACTGCAGAATTCTGCAATTCTGCAATAAATTCTGCAGTTTGGAAGGAAATTGCAGAATTCTGCAATTCTGCAATAAATTCTGCAGTTTGGGAGTGAAACTGCAGAATTCTGCAATTCTGCAATAAATTCTGCAGTTTTGGAGGAAACTGCAGAATTCTGCAATTCTGCAATAAATTCTGCAGTTCTGCGGCTCCATGCAGTATTTGTGAACCTCTGGTATTTAATCCAGCTTATCAATTGCAATGCATCTGTTAAGTTCAGACCTCTTCAACAAGGGTCTTGCCACTACCCAGGAAACATTGGTTGGGGGGGGGGGGAGAGGAGTAGCGGTTCGGGGGTCGGTTGGGAGGTCTGGGGTTTTGATGCTCACCTGTCCAAGCAGCTTTCTGAAAAGTTTCTGCAGCAGAATCTGTAGTTCTGTAGGAATTCTGCAGCCTGGGAGGTTTTATGCACTTCTGCAGGTAGGTAGCTGTATATTCTGCAGTTTCAAATAAACCTGCAGCATTCTGCAATTCTGCAATGAATTCTGCAGTTTGGGAGTGAAACTGCAGAATTCTGCAATTCTGCAATAAATTCTGCAGTTTGGGTGGAAATTGCAGAATTCTGCAATTCTGCAATAAATTCTGCAGTTTGGGAGTGAAACTGCAGAATTCTGCGATTCTGCAATAAATTCTGCAGTTTGGAAGGAAATTGCAGAATTGTGCAATTCTGCAATAAATTCTGCAGTTTGGGAGTGAAACTGCAGAATTCTGCAATTCTGCAATAAATTCTGCAGTTTGGGAGAAAACTGCAGAATTCTGCAATTCTGCAATAAATTCTGCAGTTTGGGAGTGAAATTGCAGAATTCTGCAATTCTGCAATAAATTCTGCAGTTTGGGAGTGAAACTGCAGAATTCTGCAATTCTGCAATAAATTCTGCAGTTTGGGTGGAAATTGCAGAATTCTGCAATTCTGCAATAAATTCTGCAGTTTGGGAGAAAACTGCAGAATTCTGCAATTCTGCAATAAATTCTGCAGTTTGGGAGTGAAATTGCAGAATTCTGCAATTCTGCAATAAAATTTCAACTCAACAACAGCTGGAGTTCGAAGTGAACTGCTATGGACTTCTTCTTCTTCTTCTTCTTTTGGTGTCCATTCTCCCAGTCCACTCTTGTGGGGAGCAGCACTTGCATGTTTTGTTTTCTTGTGGATTAGTCATCGTTCTACCACTCTGCTCGGCCAATTCTCAATCAAATTTCACTCTGAAAAAAGTTGCAGGTACCCTGCAACCAGGTCTATTGACTGAGGTTGACAGTGTTTGTCTGTTGTTGTTTCTTTTTTACGTACGACACGTTTTTCGGCGATCGGTCAGCTCGCAAAAATGCATTTTGCGAGCTGACCGATTGCCGAAAAAAGTGTCGTACAGCAAAAAGAAACAACGACGGACAAAGACTGACAAATGTAGTGAAGAGACCTGGTTGCAGGGTATCCACCACTTTTTTCAGAGTGAAATTTGGTTGAGAATTAGCCGAGCAGAGTGACAAAATGTCCATAGAGGTTTATTTTGATGCAGCAGTTTGCAAAATGACATTTTTGCGAGATTACCGATCGCCGAAAAAAGTGCCGTACGGCAAAAAGAAACAACGACAGACAAATGCTGACAAATGTAGTAAATAGACCTGGTTGCAGGGTATCCACCACTTTTTTCAGAGTGAAATTTGGTTGAGAATTGGCCGAGCAGAGTGTCAAAACGTCATGTGCTGCTCCCTGGAAACAGGTAGAGCTAACCCGGCGACCCAGGACGGTGCACGACTTAAGAAGAAGAAGAAGTCCATAGAGGAATAGAGATTTATTTTGAAGCAGCCCCCCCCCAACTCGACCCCAGAACTGCTACCCCCCCCCCCAACCAACGTTTCGACAAGTCCCTTGTACCAGAGGTTCACAAATACTGCATGAATTCTGCAATAAATTTGTTCTGCAGAATTTATTGCAGAATTGAAGAATTCTGCAGTTTCACTCCCAAATTGCAGAATTTATTGCAGAATTGCAGAATTCTGCAATTACCTCCCAAACTGCAGAATTTATTGCAGAATTGCAGAATTCTGCAGTTTCCGTCCAAACTGCAGAGTTTATTGCAGAATTGCAGAATTCTTCAATTTCACTCCCAGACTGCAGAATTTATTGCAGAATTGCAGAATTCTGCAATTTCACTCCCAAACTGCAGAATTTATTGCAGAATATGCAGGTGGAGGAAGAAATTTAAATGTATTACTTTTTTGCAGAACTGCAGAATTCTGCAATTTTTTTTTGCAGAACTGCAGAATTCTGCACTTTTTTTGAAAACTGCAGAATTCTGCACTTTTTTTGCTGAACTGCAGAATTCTGCACTTTTTTTTGCAGAATTCTGCAATTCCTTTGGAAACTGCAGAATTCTGCAGTTTTTTTGCAGAACTGCAGAATTCTGCACTTTTTTGGAAACTGCAGAATTCTGCGGTTTTTTTCTGCAGAACTGCAGAACTGCAGAACTGCAGAAAGAAATTATACACTCCTCGATCGTTATAGGCATTTGAAAAAATCAGGTCAATTGGCACAACTTGCCCCTGCGCCGGGGGAATTGTGCCGATTGGCAGGGTAAGTATTTCACTTCGTTTATACATTGATCATTTTCCTATCATCCTATGTCATACCATAGGCACAAGTCCGCACAACTCACCTCAATCCAAATGACACAACTTACCCCAAATTGATTTTCTGGAGAAAACTGGTTGTCAAAAATAAACCAACAATGCAAGATTTTAAGTCTATAACAACATGAAAGCTAGATATACCTTCTAACTCAATCCTATCAATCATATCACCGACAGAGCTAGACAGCTAGACAGACAGACAAATTCTTTATTTACATGTCCTGTGTAAAAAAATACACAGGGAAATCATCTTGTTACCAAAACTAAGTAATTGAGAAACAAGAATGTCAGTCTTGGGTGGCACAACTTACCACATGGCACAACTTACCCGGTCTCCCCCACTTGGTAGGCCAATTAGGCCCTAGGACAAAAGGAGGACATGGCAATGAGGCAAAGGATGATTGAAACAGAACAGCCATTCCACAAAGGCCCACATAGCCGTAGGGAGGTCAACAAATGTTGGGGGCTGCCAAAAAAAATTGCCCAAATAATCCCAAAAATATCAAATTCACAAAATATCTGCCCAAAAGTGGATGAAATTTTTTTTGGGCTGCCCTTCCTAAGCCTTTGTGGGCCCAGATGAATTAGCTGAACAAGCCTGGATTCAAACCCTGGACCCAGCAGTTGGCAGCCCAGCACTAAAAAATTAAAAATTAAACTAATATTTAGACTATTTCAAAGCTTGGTCTCCTTCAAAAGATTGTAAGCAAATGCAAACTCCTGAATTTATTAAAGCGATTAAATTAGGCGAAAGAAGATAATTTGTTATTTTTTGTGTTGCCTGTCAAACATGCAGAGGTACCAAACAAAAAATTATTTTATTTTATTTTGGTTCCTGCATTATTTTTCGTGAGGATATGGCACAGCAGTGTCCTATAGAAAGCTAACATTGGGGGAAAGTAGCATTAAATTCACCACAGCTGGCTTTAGTTTCCCCATCTTTCTAATCATTCAGATGTGAGTTTCCCCATCCCCGGGAATGAGTTTCCCCATCCCGCCGAAATTGAAACCCGCTAATTAACGATATAAAATACTTTTTTCCAGTCAGTTCAGGACACTGGTCGAATTTTTGTGGCCAACAGAACATTCCCATTCACTTTCCCATCTTTATTATGCTTGTAAATACTTAATCAACATGATTCAGCTAAGCTGGATTTGCGTCCTACATCTTGAAAGATGGGGAAACTCCAGTTGCCCCATCCGTTTGGCCCCAGTGATGAGGTCTGCCAAAAACTGTTTTAGCAATTAAACACAACTAGTATATATATATATATCTGAGATTTCAGTCATTTACAAGTGCCTCTCACCTTTGATAATTCCTAATGACAGAGCAGGCTCATTGCGATTAGAATTTAGCAAATTACTTCATCTTATTTAACTGACTGTATATGAACATCAATTGCTATTGACAGATGTCTTAATTGTTCCTGAATCACAGGCCACACATATCACTTGACTGTGATCACAGGCCAGATGGTCACATATGTCCTGTAGTTCTTACTGTATAGAGGAAGGTGTATGGATCAAGTGCCCCCTTGTGGATTGCAAATTGAGAATATTGATTAAAATTGCTAAAGGAGCAGTTTTTTAGAACATTCTTCTGAGCTCTTTTAAATAATATTGTTTTAGCTACAACTGAGAACATCCCATCCATTACACTGCATTTGGGATCAAATTTAACCTTGCTTTGCCAATTTTACCTATGTGTGCACTCATATCAACGTACATCACAAGGGAATTCCCTACACAGCCAATCAGAATCCAGGAGACTACAGAGCCACTCAGGGATAGCCCAAGGATGTCCCTAAATATTCTATTTATAACAACTTCCGTAAATATCACCACACACAAGGCCTATGGTTTATCTTAAGGGGCGCTTTAACCATACACCTTCCTGTATAGAGTAAGAACTGCTCATATAAATGTGACCATTTAGCCTGTGCTATGATCCTCAATTGGCGCCAAACTTCTGAAGTGAGAGGGGGGGGGAGGGGCTCACTGTCCACTCACTGACCATGCGCAATTGGTGTTATGGTGGCAGCGATCGCAAATCAATTAGAAAACGGTAATTAATCTTGGAAATTGTCTAATTGTGAACAAAATATGAGGCCCATGGCCCAAGAATTCGGCGTTAGCAAACCACACAGCGTAGAGAATCTGATGGTATGTAAAAATCCTTGCTTACAAATTGTGATAACCTCAAAATGTTGCTTCTAAGATGAACTTCTTAATATAAACATGGATCAGATTAGAACTGGCTTGTGCTACGCACTCGAGACAGTTCTTTGGAGTTAGAGGTTTGTCCATATTCTCCATAAAGCATTGACAATATAAAAGAAATAGACACATCAATCAAATTTTACATAATAACTCTCCCCGTGGCGTATTGTGCAATGCTTCAGCCATGTGCAACTGATAGGTGAAAAAATATCTGGGAAGGTTCTCAAGAACAACCTAAAGATGAACAATTATCTTGGGAAGATCTCAAAAATAATCCACACATAAAAATATACTGGACGGTTACAAAGCATAATTTACAGATTGATAAAAAAATCGGTGAAAGTTCACAAGAATAATTTACAGATTAAAAAAAAAGTTAAGGATCTCAAAAATAATCAGTAGATTACAAATATCTGGGAAGTTTCTCAAGAATACCCTTCAGATTAAAAAATATCTGAGAAGGTTATGAAGAATAATCTTCAGATTAACAAATATCTGAGAACAGATAACAGATCATTTATTGGTCATGTGAGTTCGGCCTAAATGAAATTTTGCTTGGTCAGAGATAGATGGTTCTCAAGAATAATTAATGTTCAGATTAAAAAATATCAGGGAAGTTTCTCAAAAATAATCTTTAGATTAAAAGATACCAGAGAAGGTTCTGAAGATTATCTTTCAGATTAAAAAATGTCTGAGAAAGTTCTGAAGAATAATCAATGTTCAGATTAAAAAATATCAGGGAAGTTCCTCAAAAATAATCTTCAGATCAAGAATAATCTATAGATACAAAAATGTTTGGGAAGGTTCTCCAGAAATAAAGACAGCTGAAAAATATCATCAAAGATTCTCAATGTTCCAAAGAATAATCTACAGATGAAAAATAACTGGGAAGACTCTCAAGAAAATCTATCACATAACTGCACATCTCTCTAATTCTGTTGTTTATCTTATTTCTCTTCCATTCCTGTCTCAATCATCACCAAACTTGGCATATAGATAGGAATTGACATTTTCCCTTGAAATAAGGAATGCCATCCTCCAAAACCTCCTCATTCCCCCTGAAATCTACCTTCATTTCACACCTTTCACCTCCACCAACAACAGCCTCCTTCACTGAACTATGTAAAATGGGTCAGAAATATTCCACCCCAGAAAGTTTGCTATGCCAGAGGGCAGCACAGTCTCAGTAACTCTGCTATACCAAGTGTGTGAGGAAGTTTCTATGGCATCTATTATTAGTGTGTCATTGTCTCATTGACCACAACATATTTTTAGATACTTCTGCCCTCTACAATAGAATACTGAGCAATGTCATATCTAAAGATTCTTCAACATCATGTACATTTATTTCCTTAGCAAGATATGCCAAGTCCTATTGATCACATACACAGTATCTATCATACACACTGTATGGTCAAAAGCATTAACTTCACATTTCCAATGTGACTAATAGGCTCCTTTTTTAACTTCTCATTAACATAACAGCTCAAATCAACACATGCATCACACTGTGTATATCATGGTGACGGATTCAATCACTCCCAAGTTTATGCTATCAACTTCACCTCTTGCCAACTCTTCTATTGCTTCACATCTTATCTCACATTTTCCATACAAACACTATTTTAGGATGCTCTCCTACATGGAGTTACCTTTTTTACAAACATTTTTCCTCAAAATCCATCTTGCTTTTTAAAGCAGCTTTTATGATCATCCATACTTTTGTCATTTTGCCTTCATGGTATACTACAGCTTGATCACTATATATGTTACATTTTCCTCAAATCTACGAACAATCACTTCTTTGTTCACCTTTTCCCAAAGTTTGAAACTTAGTTCTCATTTTGTAATCTCGATTTATCCAACGGGCATTCTAGTATATATATATATGTGAATGTCTTCAAGAATAATCCGAGGATTAAAAGCTATCCGGTAAGGTTCTCAAGTATAATCTGACATTGCCATATGAAACATATAAATATTTCTATGATTTGTTTTCTTCATGTCTTTACAGAGAAGAGATTATCATACTCCAAGGTACCCCACATGGCATGCAGTATTGGCCAATATATTAATGGTGGTTCTTTTCCCAGTGGCATTGGTGACAAGTCTGATTCTAATTGTGATGGTCTTTCGAGATAAGAAGATGAGGACCGAACCTTGGAGATGGCTGATAGCACACACCAGTCTGTGCATTTCCGTTACTACATTCTTCAAATTTACCAATGGCTTGACTCTGGCCTATCAGCTTCAGTCATTTGAAACTTCAGAAGTTTGTCCTGGAACGAAGTTTCTGGAACTTGTGTTTTTGCAGATGTCTACCATTTCCTTTACACTCGTCATGATTGAGAGGTTTTGTGCGATGAGAAGCGATAATTGGAAATCCGGTGGCTTCGGAAAGAAAGGGGTCATTATACCCCTTGCTGTCTTCTGGGTCATTGCGATTGTCTTTAATATCATCAGCCTGACTGCCTTCAAGGTACATGGCAGGGATGTACTTCAATATGAAGAAGTGAACCACGGGATAATCTGTACAATTGCTAATACTTCCTTTTCCATGATAGTTGACTTGATTGTTGTACTCTGGGTTTTAATCAGCGCAATTGTGACCCTCGTTGGCTCTTGTGTTTACGGTTGCCGAACCACACGTGCCGATCTGAAGAACAATGTCATCAATCCGACTGTGACTACCACGGTCTTCTTCGTTCTTCTGTATGTCTCATGTTTTGTAATGGATCTAATATTTGCAGATTGGTTTTTGTATGGCTATGAATTATTCGGCGAGATGTACCTCGACACAATCGGACTGGCCATAACCTGGATCGTGTTCTCCCTGACGTAGATCATAACTTGGACCAAAAATGGAGATATTCACTGGGGAAGGCTGAGTCACTGTTGTCCTGGCAAAAGGTATGAAGAGATGCAGCTTGTACAAACTGATTAAGCTTATAAATGAAATGAAAAGATTAATTTCATTCATATGATCGAAACTGTTCAACAAAAATAAGTCTCCCTTTACAAAAACGTGAATATCTCAAAGACTTCTTCTCTGATTTCTGTGAAAGTTAATCAGTTTGTAGGCCTGAATATTGACAGTGTGCATGTGTATTTGTAGCTTTATTGCTTAATTTTTGTCTGAGCCAGCAGACCCCGAGTGCACATACCCCTATTTTTAAAAATTTGAAGTTTTGCCTTTTCCCAAAAAAATTTTACAGAAAGGTGTTTAAACTCCACTCAAATATTTGTTATTGCATCTAAGGAAACTAAACTGTGAGAAGGAATCTTTCAGATATTCAAGTTTTCCAAAGGGGGGACTCATTTTTGTAGAACTGCTTAGTGTTTATAACTAATGTAATGAAGTAGCTATAGCTATTCCGAGGCTATAGCTATTCCGAGGCTATAGCTATTCCAAGACATGCATGTCAATGGAAGTTTAGAAAAGGACTAATATTGTAAAAACAGTTATTGTACTGGATGTATGTGATTAAATTGACATATATATTTTTCTATCCTCTTCATGCTGTTTATAGTATAAAGTTTATACTATGGTTCTAAATATAGCACTGTAGTTCGTTGCATTGTCTGGTGATGACTGTCTACAAATTGTAGAATAAAATAATTGAAGCATGGACCAGCATGGTATGATAAAAGGCTCACTCATACATCTGGCAATAAAATTATCTAAAACCCCTTTCTGAATTGGAACTACCCAAGAAGAGTATGAAATAACATTGGGCTTGTGTTTCACTTACTTATCAGAGACTTTGACCCATACCTGCACGTAACTCTGAACAAAGGAAATTGGCAGCCATTGTTATCCTTTCAGACGGCACAGTATGTTATAACCTGTTGGGGAGGAAATGTTAGGGGTGGAGATAAGAGGAAACTAACATCATGTATCAATCAAGCCAGTCGAATAATAGGAACTTGTTTCTTTTGAGGAGACAGAAGGCAAACTGCCAATTTTAAAATATAGGTGAAATGACAGCCGACGTCTATTTGAAATTTTTGCCACGTCAAAAAGTCAATGAAACAGTCACACGTTGTAACCCCCTACCAACACAAACAGTCACAAATCAAGTTTTGTGGTCAGAACCATGAGATTCTTCAATGACAGACATCGTCAGGAAATTAGGTGACATTGAACTCTGTATTACACTGCGTTAGGGTAGGTTGATTTCGGAACTTCACCATTGGACAAATTGGGATAGTGAGATTTTCATATAAGAAGGCTATACCCAAAATTTGAGGTCTCTAACTTGAAAACTTTTTTGAGGAAATGACATTGAATTTTTGACATTTTGAACATTTTTCGGTTGTTTCGCAAACTCGCGGTTTCGTATAACTTTGTCATTTCTCATCATACAGTAATACAACCTACATATTTGAAAAGAGCTCAAAAAGACCTACAATTTGAATACAAACATGAAGGGTTTCCAATAATATTTCACCTGCACTTCTTACAAAGTTTCACTATTTTGAGAAAGAAAGTCAGATCCGATGATTCAAAGCAGTAATAAACAGGAAATTACTAGAAAAAAGTTTTTTAAGTAGTCCGGGTTATATTCAACGCTATGTCAGTCTACTGGGTTACTCTCATAAGCATTGGAGGCCTTACAATGAGCCATATCGGAGGTATGGGGGAGTAATAGTTTCATTTGGCAAACATATGAAACTTTGCCAAGTTTTCCATCTGCACAGCTTAATTATAAATAAATCAAACCTCAGAAGTAAAATGTCAATGTGCTATTGATGTAAACAAGTTAACAGCCAACATCAAGCATAAAGCTAGCTAGGCTAAAATTTGAGATGTAAGTCCTCATATGGCACGACAGTGACGGCACACAAAAAATGCAAATTGTATTTTTTCTCTCTCTTTCTGAGCATTGATATTATTTTTGAAATGTAATATTCGCAATCCAGTAAGGCTCCAGTGATGACATAAAGAGCTATCTGATAATCTATCAAGACCTCCCTTTAACACCTTAGTTCCATTATAGAAACTGTAAAAACTGTAAAGAAGTGCTTAAATAATTTTTATACATTGTAGTACCTTAATTGTCAAAGCAGGGAAGTTTCATGTTAAAACTTCCGCACGCCGGTGCAGAAATATACAATTTCCAATCAGGTGGTTGTTCTATTTGAGCTTCTTTCTAGGATAGAATGATGCCCTGGGTTCCATTTCTTTCTCCTTTTTTTAGGACATTATAATACTGAACCTGATTCAGAAATGACTCACTGACAAAATCTAAGTTCTTAATTTCTGTTCTTAATTTCTGTGGTACTATTCAGGATACCTGTGACAATCATTGAATTGACAAAGGTAACTATATTATAGGTCTGGGTGCTTTACCTAAGATCACTTATATTGCCAGATATCTCAACAGCCAATGGAGTTACATTTACACCTATAGTGATACTTTGATTGGCAAATCAAGCAAAAAAATTAAAAGTTATCAGATTGTGAAGTTACTTACGCCTTCAAATTTGGCCTAGACCATTGATGTTGGTATTCAAAATGAAGGTCTGATTGAGCCCAGTCCAACCATACCAGTTTCATTGTCTTATCTCTTAAATTGACTAAGTTATTCAACACCGCGAATCGGCAAACATAGCGAAAAATATCTAAAAACTCAAAACTGCAAATGGATTTCCTCAAAAAAATTATTAGAGTTAGATACCTGAAATTTTGGATATGGCCTTTTGACATGAAAATGTCACCATCACAATTTGTCCAAGATTGAAATTCAGATGTTTTTGCAAAATCAACCTACCCTAACACTGCGTTCCCAATTATTATGCAAACACTATTTTTTATGATATCTCAACGAGAAATAACACTATAAGGATATCCTTTACACAAAATGACGTGTCTGTCGTGGAGCCAATATCCTGTAAATTTTGTGCAATTCCTTCTGCTCAATGAGGAGTTATGCCATATAATGAAGTTTTGCAGTGTTCCCAATTATTATGCAACTTCATGAAAGTGCATGCACTACCATCCTAAATTAATCAAACTGATCTTAGAATACCTTGAACACTTACCCCTTGACACTAAATGAAAAACAGAACCATCATTTGAAACATGGGTGTTTTTACATGTAAGCAAATTAAATTATTCCCTTGCATTGAAATAACATGGAAATGGCAACCTTTTTGCAATAAAAGCTCTGTGCCAGGAAGACAAATTATGGAATCACTATCAACCTCATACTTTGCTTTCCTAAAGTTTGGAACTCTGCCCCAAATAAAAGAAAATACATTGCTCCAGTGCATTTGAACGATGTCTTACAATGAAGTTTGGTCATTCCCATTTACAATGCTATTTCAATGTGACAAAATTATGGCTGCATAATAATTGGGAACGCAGTGTAAATGCATGAGCGGAAGTACCAGTCATTGATAGACATAGTATATATCAGGGCTTGTAGATCGATTTAATCCATCCATATACTAGCATATGACAAGCCCAAGAAATTCCCTGGAGATTTGTGTTTTGATATATTTGTCACAGATTCTATCATATTTGACAGTTGACTATGAAAAACATTTTCTCAAAATCCACAGTTATTGTGATAAGTTGCAGATTCTTATACATTTTTATCTCATGTCTAACTGCTAAACGCACAAATAGTAACAAACAATGTATAACAGTTTGTGATCACTGCTATGGTTCAGTGTCCCTTAAATTTTTTTAGGATTTTCGAAATGAAGCCCGAAAACTAAAAGTGCACGATTGTAGAGGAAGGTCAGAAGAACATTTTAAGACAAAAAAGAAAAAATTCTATTGGGAGAATTTTGAGTAATGTGAATTTTAAGATTTTGGTTTATCACACTCTCATTTTCATGCTGAAATCAGGGTATAAAAAGTCAATAAATTGGGTAGAGTTCATTTACTGAGATGGATATTAATGGGAAAATGTTATTTTTCAATTTCCATGACCATTCTGTTCATATTAGGTGTGTTTTGCCAAAAAATGGTGTACAGAGTGTGACAAACACTCTTGACTGCTTGATATAGTAATAAGTACTTTTGCAGCCTTGTTGAATTTACTCTGTTGCATGTTTTGATCTTTTTTACCTGATTTGAACAAGTTAAGCCTCATCATTGGTAGTTTTATAATGTTTTTTGACCAAATTTGATCTATGAAGTATTTCTATGGTCTATACTAGATCTGTAAAATTTGTGGATTACTGATGTCGCACAGACAAGGATTATGATTTGGCAATATAACTTTTCATTGAAATATCATAAAAATGTCATGTAAATGTCAACAAATTTCTGCATGTGTTCTACTTAGTGGATTATATAAATATGGTTTATCTTTATCAGTAACATTGCATGCCTTCATTAACGCAATAATTCCAAGACAAAGGCATTTGTAAATGGACTGACCCACACATCCAGACTGACTGAATATGCATGTGGGATCCTGGATAGCTTGACTGACAGTTATTCTGAAATGAAATGTGATCCTAAAACGTGTTTTGTATGAATGATCATGTATGCACAACATGTGTAGCTGGACCAGGGAGCAACGATGAGACAAATTAAACAATTTACTGATTTCTACGGCAAATTATTTCAAAGGGATATTCATTAAGATCACTCAACTTCAATTCCTTTTAGGTCTTCCATAATTTCACATGCAGTGGATAAATAAATTCTCACTGACATATGACAGCAGAACAATGGACCACCATTTTAATATAATTTCAGTAAAACCTCAATGAGACATACATATGCAGGGCTTTATTAACTCAAGATCTGGTCTACATGTCTCTGAATGTACTACAGGAGCAAAAGAGACTACTTTGCATTGCTACAAACTTGATTATTACAAAAACATGCAGTCTCATGTGTTTGTCACACTCTGTACACCATTTTTTGACAAAACTTGCCCAATATGAAAACGATAGTCTTCGAAGTTGAAGAATAACGTTTTCTCATTAATATATATCCCAATAAATTACGTCTCCCCAATTTATTGACTTTTTATACCCTGATTTCAGCATGAAAATGAGTGTGTGATAAACCAAAATATTAAAATTGACATTATGCAAAATCATCCCAATAGAATTTTTTCGTTTTTGTCTTAAAATGTTCTCCTAACCTTCCTCTACAATCGTGCACTTTTAGTTTTCGGGCTTCATTTCGAAAATCCTAAAAAAAATTAAGGGACACTGTGGGTTGTATTCTAATTGGAATTTGTCATGTGACTTGGACATAGGCTCCCACCAGTTTTGCATTTCTTTAAAATATGCAAATACTATAAAAGAAAAAATACTTTGCATGCCAGAACAATATCAAAATAAGTGTGATGTACAAGGTCAACTATTGCATTTGCACCATATCTGTGTGTTATTTGCAAAATGGCTCTGCTCCTGCAATCTCAGAATGTGAATTGCATGTATACGCTTGTATTGTCTATAGAGTTTTGCTACCTTCTCCACACATAATAAATAATATTTCATTACTATAAAAGTTCACGACTGCTTTATTTAAAAAATAACGATTAACTAATCCACAAAGCCATTTTAGAAGTAAACAGCCTATGAAATGAATTGTCTGTAGGCCAATGGAATTGATTTAATGCCATCTGCATTTCAGAAATGTCAATAACCCATTGTGTTTTCAAGCTGGATAACTTAAAAATATACTCATAAAGTGAAACATAAAAATTTAGGAAATTCGAAATGTATAATAAAAAAAGGTTTTCAGAGAATGGCACACATGGCAATTCATTTTGGATCAGGGATTAGAGCAAAAAATACCACAATACAACACACTCTTCTTAATTGTGGACCGAGCGAATGACCATCAACATTGAAGAACCAGGTATTCTGCAAAAGCGACAATTACAAGGTAAGTAATGAATAAGAAACAACTCAGTATCATTAAAAATGCACACTTTTAAAAAGTGTAATAAATTTTCACATAATTGATCTTTAGCTTCTCGGATCCTCTCAAGGCACTTTTTCTAGGGTCGGTCGGTATGACAACAAAAAAAAAGGTGAAAAAAAAATGTTTATAATGTCAAAAAAAAATGTTTTTTTTTTCCATCAGCAGGAAATCTATTGTGTCGGCAGGTCCGCAAAGCTAAGAATCAATTATGCGTGGCCTTAGGGAAAAATTCTTTCGTAAGTCTTTTGATGACACTTTTCCCTCAATAATACATGTCCATGAAAAAAAATCTCATTCAGTCGCAGTTTCTACAAATATGAAATCATCTGCAAAAGCTCTGTAAAAGTTTGATTTTTGAGTTCATGACAGATCTATATAATTGTCTCAATTATTTCTTACAATTTATTTTCAGATGGCGGCCATAGCTGATGATTATGACTATGAGGTAAGTACATATAACACTACATCTACATAACTTTTCTCTATAAAAAAAAGACCCACGCTCTTAAAAAACAAGAATCCGCGGATTCAAAAGCAGGCTACGGAAGAGTGAGCTGAGAAAGCTGTAAGGCTAACATTGCAATTTTGGATATAAGTTGTGTTACTGAGCTATGTGAAGTTATAGGCAAGAATGTTTCTTGCTGCAGTGACAAAATTTTGTGCCATTTGTTTGAAGCATTTATGTTTGAAGTTACCGAGATCCCTTTCGGTCTTAAAAGTTACCCTGAATGTAAGTTTCGAATGAAAAAATTCTTACATTGTCCTGTGTATTGTGGTGTCAACATTTAGTAATTTTCTTTGACGTATGATTTTTTGTTCTTGCTGAAATGATCTCTTCCATGCATAAAATTACCGCGAGATTTATTTTGGGTATGCAAGGAAATAAATAGACTCTGATGCTTGCTATCTACTTTGTGATTTCATCACTATTGTGAGAATTTATGAATTTCATGATTTGTAGCTATACAGTTATAATATGGACATTGTGATATCATCATTATTATATGAAGTCAAGAAAAAGAGCCATCAGAATCAAGGAACTATCAAGAAAAATAATACGAAATAACTGAATAATTTGATTTAAGGTGACTCAAGGGTTAGATAAGATAGATTTTTCTAAAATTTTGCTCAGACACTCTGAGACCTGTACATTCCAAAAATGAAAAACAAAAGAAAGTCACCGACTTGTTTGGTTGCCATGGTAACAGGCATGTTTAGCCTGTTGACTGCTTAAAAGTCATAAATTGAGTTTTACTTATGCTTTTCAGAATAAAGCATTCCATGCATTAGTCACTCAAAAACACTAAAACATTTGCCCTAAATGTGAAGAAAATTGTTAAAATACTTAATTCTGTGAGACATCAAAGTGCAGCTGCACTGATTAATCAAAGATTCTGGTCATTTGTCATGCGTCAATTTTAATAATAATCAAATTTTAGGAAAACAATCAGATACATTTTTTTATAAATTGGCATACATCATAAACAGGCTATTTTCACACAAATGTCAGAAAATAAAGACATACGGCCTATAGGTAATTTTGGACACAGTTCACAGAAATCGATTTACAAAATTTGTGGATTAAGCTGGGAGCTGAAATTATGAAACAATATATATAGAATAGACGTTACCGCATTCACCAGAAAATAATTATGCTTCTAGCTGCAATAGATCTCATTTAAATAGCAAATTACTGGCTACCATGCTGTTAAAAAAAGTTTTGCCCATTTTTCTAAAATGTCGTTGATTTTGGCACAAATTAAAAATTGAGAAAGTTGAATTCTCCTAAGTGTGCCTTCAAATCTCACGGTTTTCCAATGGAACGATTCATGACAGAGTAAAGCAATATATAAAAGCATGTGTGCTTCAAATCAAAATCAATACGTCAAACCTGCAGACAATATATAATAAAGTACCAAGGAATTAGGGCAGGCACTACATTTCTTTCCCAATAGCAACAGGTTCATTGCACATCAGCAATGACTGGCTGCAAGGTGTAAAAAAACACACTCAGTAATCAGCCACTCTAAATTGCTCTTTACCATTTAGACAAGGAAATTTTATTCTATGATTATGTAATCACACAGAATTTGGTTGTCCTAGAATTGTTCTGTCATTTGTATAATATCACCCAAACATCTTCTATGAGCTAGACAGTGTATTGTACAGGCCCATCACTTCCCAAAATGACCACACCACCATTCAGGATGACCTCTCGAAACTCCAGGATTGGGCAGACAAATGGAAGATGAAATTCAACGTCTCCAAATGTGCAATCATGTCCATCACCAAGAAGAAGAGTGCCTCCTTGTACGATTACAAACTCAAAGGTGAATCCATTCCAAGGGTGAAACAACATGACTACCTGGGAGTTAAGATCGCCGATGACCTCTCTTGGAACAAACACTGTGCCAACATCTCCGGCAAAGCAGCTAAGACCCTCGGACTCATCAGAAGGAATCTACACACTTGCGATAGGGAAGTCAAGTCACAAGCATATATCACTCTTGTCCGCCCCAAGCTAGAATATGCGTCAACAGCCTGGTCACCGCACACAGCTACCAACGTGAAGAGGATGGAGGCAATCCAGAACAGTGCTGCAAGATTCTGCACAGCCAACTACGCAAGGACACAGAGCGTCACAGCTTTAAAAGCGCAGCTGAAATGGAAGACTCTTGAATGACGCAACAATGTTCTTCAAGATAAAACATCAACTTGTCAGAATACCATTCCCACCAGCTGTCGCCCCATCGCCATCATCAGGCACGAGAAAGAATCATCATTTCACCATGCTCATTCCACAAGCTACCATCAACGCCTACAAGTACAGTTTCTTCATTCGGACAATCCCCATCTGGAACAGCCTACCTGAACAAGCAGTAGAAGCCGCTACAACAGAGCTCTTCAGGAAAGCTGCCTACTCCACCCTCGTCACACCATAGTCACAACCCGGATTTTATCAGCTTTTAACTTCACGTTTTTATCTCATGGTTTTTATCTGGTTTTATCGGGCACATACACGCGCGTCGCACGCATACCATGCTAAAATAGTCTATGGACTTCTAGCATCACCGATACTGAAGAACTGAAGAACTGAAGCTAAGAAAAATTCAATACAGTTGTGCCACCAGGGTGTCATGATTCATGAGACCCCCTGGTGTTAAATACATGTATGTCACATGACCAGATTTCCAAAATGGCCTATTTGGAAGTGAACTCCAGCTTGAACATAGGCTTATTCTTGAGAATCCCATACTCCCCAACCAAGCCATTTCACATATTGTTGCTAAAAAGCAGACATACTGCTAACCCAAATAATCAATGAAACACAAAAATAAGACAATTCAACATGTATCTATAGTACACCATCAACTGAGGACACCCATGCCAAACAGCTTAACAACTTACAAGCATGCCTAGTAGGGTGGCCCAAAAAACAAAATTTTTGATTTTCTATTCGCATACCCCCTCATTTTAGGAGAAATTGTGAAAAAAGCACCCTGTAAAAATTTCAAGAAAATCGGTTAAGTCTTAGGGGTCTCTCAAGGCCCCTCCATTCTTAGCAAAAAGGAAAATTTCAACCATTTTCGCAAATACGCGGTTCCTCATAACTTAGTCAATTTGTACAGTACTGCATTTCCAATACCATGGTTGGATAGGGCTAAAAAAGAGCTTCAATTTGCATACCAACATTATTGGTCTAAGATAATATCTCAACTCCCATGGTCTTTTCAGTTTACACTTTTCGTGAATGAAATTGTTGCTGAACGACCGATCCTGATAAAAGCCAGGCTTTTTTTTTTTTTGCTTTAAATTGCCATGATTCTTATTTTCCCAGTTCAAGAATGACCAAATATTTAAAAAGAAAAGATATTTGACCATGGGAATGCCCGGTTTATGAGTGATGAAATTTTATGTTGAAGTTTGTCGCAAACACATAAAATAGCAGTCGGGAATCGTAGTATTTCAAAATCATATCTTCATCCAAATTTATTACAGGGCACCATGATGGGTACCACTTGAAAGACAATATTCTTATGTTTCACATGATATAGATTATGTTGTCCTATATTTAACTCTTATGAAGTTAAACTATGAAATGCAACAGCCCCTCTCCGATGTTTTCAGCACTTTTGACAAAATCTAACATTAAAACTTTACAGCTCATAAAGCGGGTTTCTCCATGGTAAAAAAAAAAGTTGTATGCTTTATCGGGTCATCCTGCATTTTGGAGAATAAGAACATGTTAATTGACAGTGAAATTTAATGGAAATCTTTTCTTGAACAGGTTTAGTCATTCAGTAAACACTTTCGCACATTAGCACTGTCAGCTGAAGAGTCCATGGGAGTCAAGATATCATCCTAGACCATTAATGTTGGTATGCAAATTGAAGCTAATTTTGATACCTTTCCAACCATTGCAATTAGAATGTTGTTCATTAAAAATTCACAAAGTTGTGGCTAACCGCGTATTGGCGAAAATGGTTGAAATGTTTCTTTTTGGTGAGAATTGAGGGGCCTTGAGAGACCACTTAGACTTGACTGATTTTCATGAAATTTTAACAAGGTGCTTTTTTCACCATTTCTCCTAAAATGAGGGGGTATGCGATGTGAATTTCAGAAAAAAAAATTTTCCTGTACATTTTTAGGCCACCCTAATGCCTAGCCTGCTTAAAAACCAATACAAAAATCAAGCTTGTTTCTTGGGGATGTACTCCATATCATTTCAATTTGAGTTTTTTTTTAAAAATGTATTGTCTGTTTTGTCATGAATGTTGTATCAACTTGTATGTTTTGGGGAAAAACTAAATTTCTAGAGGCAAAACCACCACAGTTCTTTCAGAAAATCATTTTGTATTTGAAAAACCAATTTTGTCTTGGCATGTATATTTCGTCTTTGGCACATCATCGGATCTTTTATCCTAGTTGTGCCTTTCAGGGGTATAACAATTTTTCCCAAAAATATTGAAAAAGTGTGAAAAAAAAATATTTTTGTCATTTAAGGAATGGAAGTCAAATATGGCGGTATTTATTTCATTGAAATTTGCATATATATAGTACGTGTTAAAATTAAAAAATATTATCCAAAACGTGTCTTTGTGGTGTAAATGCTCAGAGAAAAGTAAGATTGTCAGAAATTCACCAAAAAATACCAAAACACAAATGGAAAAATATTTTTTTATAAAAGTTTTAGTACCAGTTTGGTCTCCAGGGAAGCCTACTTATTGACAAATGTGTGTTTGAACAAGCAAAACGCTGTGAAATATCTTTCCCACTCAAATTCTTATAGTGCCTGTTATTTTAAGACATTGACAGCAAATAAACAAAACGGTTGAAGAAAATAAAAACATGGCTGTTTAGTAAATCACGCCTCAGGTACCAGATTCCATTGGGTGACAGACCCATGCATCAGTAGTAATATAGAGAAGGAAGGTTCTGCACTGCTGAATATCCTGATCCTGTCAGCAGCCCAGGATGACCTCAGTGTCTCATTTCATTGGCTGACCTGTCATGTGTTAACAAGAATCAGGAAAAACCACCGCGGCACCTTCTAATTATAATGAAACTCTGCAGGATTTTTCCAATCACCACAAAGAAGAACTGATTCGATATTGTTGAAAATCCATACTTCAAAATCAGCAGATACACTTTTATATATTTCTTATATCAATTTTACCTGGCTAACCTGCCAATGCGTTATGCATCACTGAGTACTCAGCAAACTCTGTCTCTGGTCAGCAGTCATGGTTGCACTGGCCACAGATTGAGCCACTGTCTTCACTGTAGGCAGCATAGGCTTAAGATGATCTATTTTTAGGGGGGAGGGGGTAGTCCATAATTGGGTCAAAGGGCCTTTCTGCCCATATTTTTCAAATCTTTGCCAAAATTTAATGTCAATTTAGAAGATTGCCAGATTTTTAAGTGGGGCAATTGCCCCCCCCCCTTCAACGCCCTCTATGCTGATATATGGTAGGCCCAAAAAGTATTTTCCTTCCATTCTTTCTCTACACATTGTTTATTCTTATTTCTATGCCAAACTTAACAAAAGTTAACAGTCAGAGGCAAACATGCAGCAATAATTCAATAGTATTTTTTTCACAGGATTATTCATAACATTAAATTGTTTATTTTATTGTTGACCGGATTTAGAATTTTGAATTTATATCATAAAGTTGATGTCAGTTAATCCAGCAAGACTGGGTAAATCTCCATTAATTGTCATTTTATGTGGGTATAGCCTAAAACATATTTGAAAAATTTTTAGGATGCTACATAAAATAAACCGCATGCTACCCACCCTTGTTATTTGGTGAAGAAAAATTGTATCAAAGCAGATGTCACAGTGTCATAAGCTTGACCGTAAAATGCCAAGCATGAACTTGACATGTGATAAACACAAAATTCTGCAAACCTCTACACCTTGGTGTTTGTCACATATTTCATTTGGTTACCAAAAGAAAGATCAAATGTCACTTAAGTGAATGCGCCTATATTTTTAGGATAATATTACAGATGACATTACCTGTATCCTTGGGATTATGCTAAAATATATGCAGGGCTTCCATCCCAGGTTCCAAACCAGGTTCCATACCAGGTTCCATCCCATCTCTGGCCGGGCTACCTGGCCAAATGTAGGACAGCAATTCCAATTATCTTTCCCTTCTTTGCTTTGTCTTCCTGTCAAAAAAGTTAAATTAAGCGTAGGAATACAAAACATAAAGCCCTAATTATCCATCTGTCGATCCATCCATTCAGTAAGAGCCATTTTGACATTCAATATTTCTTGAAGACTCAGTGACATATGCTTCTCTACCGTTCGGAATTACAGTACAAATTTCTAAAAGTGGCTTGTCATTTAAAATCTATCCTTAGCTATCTATCTATAGCTATTGGAAGCTAAACCAAGCCAAACCTATCCCCAGCTATCCATAACCATCCACAATTACTGTTGTTTAAACAAGGGGTAAAGGATTTCATTGTATCCAAATGAATACCAGTGGATAGTTATGGATAGTCATGGATAAGACTAGTAAAGTACAGCTATAGACAGCTAAATTGAGCCACATTTAGAAATTTGTATTTTGATTGACATCAACCTAACTTGAAACCTGCAACAAATTAAACAAGGATTTCTTGAGTTGTGAACAACTTTTCCTTTTTGTCTTTTGCAGATGATCCATGAAACCAAGATCACTATAATACATCAGGAAAATTTTACTGTTGGCCACCTCCACCTCTCAAACATTTCCAAGAGCGTCATCAACGAATGGAACCCAGCGCAGAACAATACGGTTAACAAAGTTGTGCAGCATGCATTGATGGGCGTCTGTTATCCAGCAACTGTAGCCGTAAGCGCTGTGGTTTTCGGAGAGATTTTGAGAAATAAGAAGATACGGACGGAACCATGGAGGTGGCTGATCGCTCACACCTGCCTCTGTATATTCATGACGACCTTCTCCTTATTCCTGAACGGTTTTACGACAGTCTATCACCTACCGTCTCTCGATACTTCAGTACTTTGTCCGGTTGCTAAATTCGTTGAACACATGTTTTGGCATATGGCGCTTGTGTCCTTTGGCTGGGTTATTATTGAGAGGTTTAATGCGATGAGAAGAGATGATTGGAAGCAAGGAGGAATGGGCAAAAATGCCGTGATCATATCGCTAGCCGTGTCTTGGGCGGTGACACTTATCCTCGGCAGCATCAATCTCGGCGTATACGGAACCAACACTTTCCAGATGAAAAAGTTTGGCATCAAGCACGTATGCGCTATAGCTAAATCAACAGTCACTACCGTAACATTGGTGATCATCGAAATATGGCTGGCGACGAGCGTGACGGTAGGGATCATCGGTTCTGTAGTGTATGCCATCAAGAAGAAGGATGAGAACCTGAAGAAAGAAGTAATCATTCCAACCCTCGTCATTTCATTTTCTTGCGTTGTCTTTTATTTCGGCACTTATATCATGGCGTTGCTGAGATTCCCTTGTCTCTACTGTAGCCTCAGTCTCTTGACGATCAACTGGGACGTCTTCGCAACAACGTGGATAACTGTGTGGACCAAGAACGGAGAGATGGATTGGAAGGATTTGATCAAGTCCTGTACAAAGAAAACGGATGAGGAGACACAGCTGCTGGATGAAAAACCAACCAAAGAAAATCCAGAAATTAAAGAAAAATAGAGTATCACATTTCCTTGCAGAGCAGCAAAGGAATTAGTTTCTTTTTGCATCTTTTGCCCAGCACTTCTTGAAATTTCACGAAAGGGCAGCTTCTTCAGATTAATGTTACATTTCAACAATCTCATATTTTAGACTTCAGTGATCGACAATAATAATGGCTTTTTTAAGGAAAAAAAAACTGAAAAAAGAGCACCTTTAGAGTGAACTAAAAATTTGGTTGAAATGTCATTCATTTCAAAATCAATCAAGGTAGCTGTTTTAGATTTTGAAAACTTCAGTTACTGTGGACAACTCTGATAATATTTCATTCATACATGCTACTTTAGTTGACATAATGTCATTTTAGAGCTCTTTGCAGATCGGCGGTCCACCAGAAAAATATTTTTTCTTCTTTTCAACTTGCAAACCGGCTGTGCCACGTCATTCACAGTTACCTGTTGTTTTCCTAATCTTCTTATTAGTTGAGTACCTTTAGTCATTTAATTAGTTTGTTTATTGACACCTATACTGCTTGGTGTGATATGCATTGATTAAACCATATAACTGAAACAAACAAATCGTAAAAACATTTATAAGCCAGTGACATCACAAGTCCAAGTTGAAAGTTAATTTTGAAACTGTTTGGGCCGCTAATCCGCAAAGAGCTCTAAGTTAAAAATGAAGTGAATTCAATAAACAAATTCCAGACATTTGTATTTTGTGTCCTTATTTACCTGAAAGAACAAATACTTCATCCGAGGGGGAATATTGGCAATCCGAGTTGTTAGAATAAATCTAAGACATGAAAAGAAGAAACCAGAAGTGCCCTGAGTGCATCAACTGAAAGGTTTACCTTCAGAATGAACTGATTGAAGAAACTGGAAACTGGAAGACACTGTGAGAAGAAAATGAGGGAAGGAATACAATAGACATGGTGCAACAACATGGCAGCACTGTACATGCTGCACATGACTTCCTGCTTGATCGGAACATTGGCTTGGAGAAAGCACATGTTTCAGAAAAAGTCAATTCATATAAAATCAAATTACTGTAAGCTAAATGGATGGATGGGTGATTGGGGCTTAACGTCCTGTATTTATGCACTTGATAGACTAATTAGGACAGAAGAAGGACGCATCAATGAGGAAAGGATGATTGAAAAAGCCATCCAACATAGGCCCAGGTGACCCAGCAAGAGCTGGATTCAAACCCAGGACCCAGCGATTGGCAGCCTAGCACACTACACTAGATACCCACCCTCTTCCCCTTTCCCCTATACCAACAACCATTCAGGCGACTTGGTTCGTTAATTCTATTATGTGTCTACGAGTGGGTAATGACTTTTTTAAGCGAAAATACTGTGCCTGTGACCTGGGGGATAGCTCTTAAATGTTTCGAAGACTGAATGTGTCTACGACTTTGCGTGTCTATACGACTTGCATTGTATTCATACTGCATCATCATAGGTGCATGCGTGGACTGCCAATCACTGAGTCCCAGGTTTGATTGCCCGCTCTATATAGTCGGGCCATCTGGACTTATGCTAGACAGCAGTTTCAATCATCATCCCCTCGTTGCTGTGTACCCTCGCATCATTTAATGAGGCAGCTGGGTGGCCAAGTGGCTTAGGTGCCTGCCTGCTCCGCTGAAGGTGCATGGGTTCGACTCCCAGTTGGGGAACCCAAAATTTTCAGTGGACCTTCATGAGCAAAATCCCGGCTGGATGTCATTCGGATGAGACGTTAAATTGGTGGCCCCTTGTATCGATGTTTATGCTGGGCAAGTAAAAGATCCCTCAAATTGGGTAAATGTGTAACATGTTGAGGATTCCCGCTCTCTCTCCCATCTTATCAATCAACCCTCGTGAGTGCTCAGAACTGGGCTTAGAGGGCTGCACTTACCATATCTATCTATCTACGAAGTGATTAAATACAGGATGTAAAGTCTCATCCATCCATCCACCAACAGTAGATTGTACAGTGGCGTGTTGTAAGGCCTGAAGAAGCAGCGAGTTCTACAGTTATCCAATAATTACGGACTGAAGCTATTTGCCAAATTGTAACAGTAATCAACAAAAATTTAACTAAATTATAAAGCTGTTTTAACTCCTTTCATTCTTTACAAAAACCTTAACCATGAATTAAACATTCTAAAGTTTGGAAGTCAAAGAAAATCATAAATCAAATTATAACTTACTTTTTAAAGAAAACAGATTAGTAAAAAGTTCAATGGTTGCTATCAATCATTTGATTATGCGTCATATAATAAATTAAACTAGGGAGAAACTATAATTAAAATTAATTAAGAAATCTATCAATATTTTCAATTAAATATCAAATATATTGTGAAATATTGATATATTTGAGGAAGCTAGCACTTTCGAATATTGATTTTCTGTAATATTGGATATTATGGGATTCTAATGATTTTGAGCAATATGAAAATGTTTTTCTTAGGGAGGGGGGGGGCTATTCAGCTCAATAAACATTCTGCGCAAATGAGAGGGAAAGTCATATCAATAAAATCATGGCTGCAAGTCAGAATTCAGCTTATGGTAGTTTTATCTCTATAATGTAGCCACTTCTACCAGGATGCCATGAGGACGCTGAAAATGGGATATTACCTTACCTTTTTCTTCTTGTATATTGGTAAGTACTTTTTTCTGTATAATTTATTTGGATTTGAATATTCCATTCCCTGTATGAAAACCACAGAAGCTGTAAAAGTTTTTAACTGAGCAAAACAACCAAACCTCTAGTAATTATGCCACCTGGAAAGTGTTTTGGCTAGTGCAGCCCTTTAAAGATTTCTGAGTTTTTCTTGACAGGGACTTTCATCATTTATTGTCATTTATCTTGACCATGCATGTTATCTCACATAATATTTTCTTCTCAATCAAACAATACAGTGGCAAGAAAATCGCCAACCAGAAATGATTTATTTCGTCACTGCATTAATAAAAACATTTTTCACCAAAATTTGCAAGAAATTTAAAAACAAACCAACTTTTACTGAATCTCCTCTTTTTCTAAAATGTGTGTTGACTGCTTGTATTTGAAGAGCCTGCAGGCCATATTTCCCACACTGGGCAAATACACCACATTTACCAATACCAGTGGTAAACATGGATTTCAACCTGTGATCGGTGATGAACATCCATAATATTGCAATGCAAACAACTAGCTCAGCAGTTCACTGTAAAAGAATTTCATCATAACAGTTATCTTAATACCAATAGTTGGAATTTTTAATACAGTCTTCTGACTCCTTTGGCTTTCTGAAAAGCGACTCAGACGGTCTCCTTAATTACGACTTCAACTCCGACTACCGACTTCGCTGACTGGCATTATTGCACACAAATAATAAATGGTACACATAATGAGAAAAATTTATTCAACCAAGTTTTCATAGGATTCTGTACATAAACAATTGTTTAGGAAGTTTTGTGAAAAATTTGAGACACGTTTCACATTTCTGAAACTGTGTGTTTTTAAATTATATTTATTACTTTTAGGATTCTGAAATCACCCATTTCATTTTCAACTCCGACTCCGACTGAAAATTAGAGTTTGACTCCATAGTCCGCCCAAAAACCTCCGACCCCACGACTCTGACTCAGACTCCCAACCCCAAAGCCCTGAATTATCATTCAGTACATACCTTCCAGAGCAAAATCCAAGCAAGAAGTCGTTCAGATGAGAAGTCAAAAAAAATTGTGGTCCCATGTATCAGTGACTGTGTTGAGTAAACGATCAGTCACATCCGGTAAATATGAAACATTTTGAAGATTCCTACTCTCTATCGCATTTCATGAAACCATATCATGAGCGCCCAGAACTGGGCTAAGAACTGCATGTCGCTGCACTTCCTGTGTCAATCTGTGCCCCCCCCCCTTTAGGTAGTTTCTAAATACAAAACTTTTTCATTGCCCAACTTTTAACCATAGGCTGTTATTTCAGGTTTATCAATCGATGTACTTGGAGAAGATGCTGAGGACCTCCTTAGTCGAGAGCCCACACAAGGTAATTTTTCATCTTTCAAAAGACTATTTTATTGCTGATCAATTCGTTATGTGGAAAGATTTTTTCTCAATGAATGTTCACTTTGCGACACATTTTAGCTAATGAAGTGTAATGATCAAATGTTTAGGATAGGATGTTTTGTCATTGGGTCAATGCTAAATCCTTAACCAAACTGCTTGTGGCATGTGGAAGCATGAATTCTCATCCAATGAGAAGAAAACATCCCAGCTGACAAAACTGGTGGTTAACTGAGAGTTATCACGTGAAATTGCCCCTCAGTTATCACGTGGAAAACTGATAGGTTATTGCAAATGCTAACCACGTGATTTTGTCACCAGTTAACCACGTGATTTTCTGGTGAATATCTCACCAGTTAACCACGTGATTTTCTGGGGGGCAATCTTCAACAGTTAACCACGTGATTTTCTGGGGCCAATCTTCACCAGTTAACCACATGATTTTCTGGTGAATATCTTCACCAGTTAACCACGTGATTTTCTGGGGGGCAATCTTCACCAGTTAAAATTATTTGAGAAGAGGCAAAATCTCCAACTCGTTAACTTGGCTCTTCATCAAGCCAGTCAACTCAGACTGTTTCAAGCAATATCTTGGGCTTTCAATAGCTGTGGGGCTGAAGTAAAGCCACCAGAACTTGCTGAAAATTTGTCACAACCAGTGTGACGCAGTGAGTCTCTTTTCAGTCTTCTTAATGGGTTACCAGAATCAAGGATTGTAGTCGTACATGATTCACATTTCGGATAACTAGTCTTTTGTAATAATATCCAATATGTGCTCCTTTTTGAGCTAATAAGTTTCAATCCGCCATATACTGTGCATTAATTCAGATTTAGACATCATAATCATTTGTTTAATTTGTTTAAACTCAGTTAAAGTAAACTTAGTGCGGAACTCGGTAAACAGCTGTGTTGCTAGTACAGGTGGCTCCATCTATATTTCTGGGTTGCAATCTTCACCAGTTAACCACATGAAGAAAAACACGTGATAACTCTCAGTTATGTCATGAAGATAATGAAGTGATAATCTGGTGAAGTTCATCACGTGGTTATCCTGTGAAAATGCTGGGGAGTTTTTTCACGTGAAGAAAAACACGTGTTAACTCTCAGTTATGTCATGAAGATGGTCTAGCGTTAATCTGGTGACATTCATCACGTGGTTATCCCGTGAAAATGTGGGAGTTTTTCTCACGTGAACACAAACACGTGATAACTCTCAGTTATGTCATGTTCACCAGTTTCCCCCCGTGTTTATCACGTGAACTTCACGTGCATTGTCAGCTGGGATATGGGGTCACAACCATCACATGGATGATATTTGTGGTATGTCGGACAAATGGCTACCAATTTTCTTTGCTCTACAAACAATCGAAATTATTCGAAAATACACCATAAGGTGGTCTGAGCGGTAAAGGAAGAAGAATCTTAAAGAAGAATTGCATGTACATGTGGCTCAAGCTGCATTGGCATCGGCCTTGGTTTTCATTTCCTTACCAATGACTTTTACCTGTAGGTCTATACATAACTCTTGAGTGCAGAAAAGGCAATTTATAGCCTTATCAATGTTTTTCACATATCTTTTAAAAATATCATTCCTGTGACCCCATATGTTTTCTTCTCATTGGAAAAGTATCTTTGCCTCCACATGGAGTTTGGTTGAGGATGTTTAACATTGACCCAACGGCAAAAATATCATCTGTTCCACTTACTTACAGGCAACACTGTATCTATCTCTCTATCTATCTCTCTATATATCAATCAATAACAAAAATATATATAATCAATGGGTGAGCCATATACCAGTTCACAAAAATCAAATAATGTTTTTCATGTAGTGTGCTTCTAATATGAGTCATGACCAATAATATGCCATTAAAAATTGATTATTTGCAATGATGAATTTTATCCCACCTGTCAGACACATGATTGAGATCAAATTAAGTTCAATGAGATCGTAATTAAGGCAATAACCAGATATCAATTAACTGAAGTGCTTAAATCATCATTGCTTAGGGTATTTGTGACCTCCAAATTGCTCTTTTTTCATCTATAGGGTTTGTGAGGCCAAGATATTAGAGCTAACATTGTCAGTTGCACTTTTAACAAAAAGGTTTCATTTAGAACCTTTAAGGGTTCTATAAGCTGGTACAGAACTCCCACAATGGAACCCCTTTCTCTCAAGTTGGGAGCATAGGGTCCTATCATGGGGCCTTCCCACCAGTATTGAACCTTTTCAATTCAGTTGAACTCTTAAATTACTGTAGAACCTTTTTTCGGATGTGGGTTCTTTATATAAACCATCAAGAACCTTATGCGATAAGAGTGTGGACTCATCCAAAATGTTGATTTTAACCTTTTTTTCCAAAACAAATGTGGCACTTTGAAGAAAATTAGGAAACATGATTACTGTGGAAAAAAATAATGATAAAACCACTTTCACAATAAAGGTTTAAATCGCTCTAAAATAACATCACATAATTGAGGCCTCCTTGTTCCATGAAAATAGATGACTTCAATTTCGATCCTTGAGGGTACGCCTCTTCACTGTTCAGTGTTCAAGTGACTGATATTTGAAAATGCAAGAGATCATCAAGCTTTGTTATACAGGCCCTTCAGGCAGTGAAAACTAAAGACTACATTCTTAAGGCAGTGCAAACTAAAGACTATGTCCTTCAGGCAGTGCAAACTAAAGACTATGTTCTTCAGGCAGTGCAAACTAAAGACTATGTTCTTCAGGCAGTGAAAACTAAAGACTATGTTCTTCAGGCAGTGAAAACTAAAGACTATGTTCTTCAGGCAGTGCAAACTAAAGACTATGTTCTTCAGGCAGTGAAAACTAAAGACCATGTTCTTCAGGCAGTGAAAACTAAAGACTACATTCCTCAGGCAGTGCAAACTAAAGACTACATTCCTCAGGCAGTGAAAACTAAAGACTATGTTCTTCAGGCAGAGAAAACTAAAGACTATATTCTTCAGGCAGTGAAAACTAAAGACTATGTTCTTTAGGCAGTGAAAACTAAAGACTACGCAAATTCAAGACTATGTTATTCAGGCAGTGCAAACTAAATACTATGTTCTTCAGGCAGTGAAACTAAAGACTACATTCTTCAGGCAGTGCAAACAAAAGACTATGTTTTTCAGGCAGTGAAAACTAAAGACTACGTTCTTCAGGCAGTACAAACTAAAGACTATCATATATAATGTTCTTCAGGCAGTGCAAACTAAAGACTATGTTCTTCAGGCAGTGAAAACTAAAGACTATATTGTTCAGGTAGTGCAAACTAAAGACTATGTTCTCCAGGCAGTGCAAACTCAAGACTATATTCTTCAGGTAGTGCAAACTAAAGACTATGTTCTTCAGGCAGTGAAAACTAAAGACTATGTTCTTCAGGCAGTGCAAACTAAAGACTATGTTCTTCAGGCAGTGAAAACTAAAGACTATGTTCTTCAGGCAGTGCAAACTAAAGACTATGTTCTTCAGGCAGTGCAAACTCAAGACTATGTTCTTCAGGCAGTGAAAACTAAAGACTGTATTTCTCTCTTCCACATTTTAGAGCTTTTTGCAGATTGGTGACCAGTGCCATAGAATATTATTGTCAACTTGGAAACAGGCTCTGACAGTTTACATAGCTGTGGCACTTATGATGACATACAAGTCACATATTAACATTATCAATAAATCACTATCTACACTGTAAAATTTGAATTTTGAGTTAGCTTAAATGATTGAGTGAGATGGTTGCACAATTTCTTTGAGCTATCATAGCTTGTTGTTTCAAGTTATAACAACAGAAAGATTATCACAACTCAAAACATCAAGCTATGTTAGCTCAAACAAATTGTGCAACCATCTCACTCGATCATTTAAGCTGACTCAAAATTTCAAATTTTACAGTGTATGATTATTTCTGCAGCAGCTACTGCACCGGTACTTACAATGTACATTATTTTCTCTCAGTCATATGCCAGCATAAAATTGATATTCAGAAATATACCCCAATGAAATATCACATATCAAATTTACATTTGACTTTAGATATATATATATTACACACAGAGACATCAAAAAGTTGAAAGTTGATTTTCACAAATGTGGCACAAGCTGCACAATGAATTGAAATTGAAGTTGACTTCAAGCAATATGCCAAACTGAGATTAAAAGCTGACGGTTGACTCTTGGAAGTTGATTTTCAGCAATATTCCAATGAAATATTGAAAAGCCGAAAATCAACTTTTTATAAATTTGCCACAATTAAATTCAAATTAAAAGTTGATTTTCAGATAAATGGCACACTGAGACCCAAAAAGCTGCAAGATTATTTTTGGAAATACAATTCGGAAGTTGATTTTCAGAAATATGCCACTATTTTCACCTTTTGATCAGGCATAAAAAATTTATCTAAATGACAATTAAAATACCTGTTCAGTACCACGATTAATCAAGACTCACTTAAAAAAATTGAAGTACAATGGAGGTAAAACAAAAATATATATATTTTACATGTAAAAATGACACAGAGGCTTTTTTGGAAACGGAGTATTACACAACTACAGCCCTTATGGAATGAGGAAAGACTCCAAAGGTGAAGGTAACAATTTGGCTCGCTCAATCACAATTATTACCCCCAAAGTTGAAATTTAAAAAAATTATTTAACTTTTTTTTTTCCCTGTTTCATGACTGATTGCCTTTAAATCAAATGAAACATGATTGAATAACTTGTCTAAAGTATTATTGAATAACTTAGCCACCTTTCCTCTAATGCACAATGCCATTAAGGGCCTTTGCGGACGTAAGGAGCATCAGGCAATAGTTTGGACCACCTGAATTTTTGTTTATCACACATATTCAAGCAAGTGATACAAATAGATCAAGTTTTCGCTATTGCAGAACTTCCTTGATACATAGGCAAGAAAATCCATGCAGACATTTTTCAGCTGATCTCCTATTTTCCATTATATTGACAAAAAATTGACGCAGCCTAAACTTTCGTCTGATACTGTTTCTTTAACGTGGGTAGCCAAGCTAAGTCAGTGACATGTTTGCAGTTGGCTGATGGCACATACAATTTACATCTGATGCGTACGAGGACGTTGTGGAATGACATGATAGCCAGCATGGGAATTGAACCCAGGTCCCTCCCTTGTGAGGCGAGCACTCTACTGACTGAGCCATAGGGGCTCAAATAAACATATAGGTCAATCCAAACAAATTCATGATTTATACTATATTTCGTCTTTATCTGCCATCCTCAGGTACAACATGTCTCATTGGAACGTACACTGTAAAATTTGAAATTTTAAGTCAGCTTAAATGATCGAGTGAGATGGTTGCACAATTTGTTTAAGCTAACATAGCTTGATGTTTTGAGTTGTGATAATCTTTCTGTTGTTATAACTTGAAACAACAAGCTATGATAGCTCAAAGAAATTGTGCAACCATCTCACTCAATCATTTAAGCTAACTCAAAATTCAAATTTTACAGTGTAGGTGCTTTCTGCTAAACAGGTTCAAACTCAGCTTTACTAAAAATATATAGATGAACATAACTTTACATGACCAATTCAAATACGATTAATTCTAAATCAATAAACAATCAATAAATTTCAATAAAATTGTGGCTAATAATTTCATCCTGTTAAAAAAATGTCACTTTCTAAAATTTATAGTCATACATGTTGTCCAAATGACAGTTATTGAATTTATCGAACCAATTCTAATACATACACTAAGAACATTTAAAATCAAATGCTAAGTCATGAAGACCATATTGATTGGTGTCTTACACAAAAATTGTGACCTAATGGGTTTCAAGGATACACTATCAACAAAAAGGTTTTATATGGAACCATTAAGGGTTCCATAAGCCGGTATAGATAAGGAACCTTAAAAGGTTCATTATTCAACTTTTAAAAAGGTTCCAACAGCAAACAAAAACAACACTTTACAAAGCTGTACTGAACTCCCACAATGGAACCCCTTTCTTTCAAATGGGGAGCATCTGTATACATTGTAGGGTCCCATCATCGGGCCTTCCCACCAAGTATTGAACCTTTTAAATTCAGTTGAACCTTTTTTGGCTATGGGTTCTTTATATATACCATCAAGAACCTTTTGCGTTAAGAGTGTACATTTACGTTTCATTTTCACTTTCAATGAACTTTAAAAGGCAAGTGAAACTAGCACCTGCCAGTTTTATGATGTTCAAAGTGCCAAAGCCAACATAATTGTATGATTCTTACAAAATAGCATAGATGCTACTCACCATGGAGTAGGGGAATGAACACCAGTGAAATGTACTGTAAAATTTTAATTTTGAGTCAGCTTAAATGATTGAGTGAAATGGTTGCGCAATTCCTCTGAGCCAACATAGCTTTTTGTTTCAAGTCCTGACAACGGACTGATTATCATAACTTAAAACAACAAGCTATGTTAGCTCAAAGGAATTGTGCAACCACCTCACTCAATCATTTAAGCTGACAGAAAAAATTTCAAATTTTACAGTGTGGTATTGCTCATCAAAAATGTTTAATTAAGCCTAATTATCTTCTTGAATTTCAGAGTGCCATAAGGCATTGGATATGGTCCTTCTAGTGGATGTGTCCAGAAGCATAATAGCAGATAATATAGAGAACAGAGCATTCCTCATTCAATTTCTTTCAAAGGTAAGAAACCAGACTCCTCGTGGCAGTTTTGTTACAGGACCAAATTTATCCAATTTAATGGTCCAACACTAAAATATGAAAATTTGGAGCGGGCCCCCAGACCAAAGAGAGGCACATTTGAGGCACTGAATAGGCATATTTGAGGCATACTATGGAGTAAGTAGAGGCATAAACTTAGATCACAGGAGGCATAAAGGAGGCACATTTTCGAGGTACATTTGAGGCATATATGAGGCGTATTTGAGGCGTTCCAAATATTTTAATAATGCCTCATATGTACCTCTAGATATGTTAATGATGTGCCTCAAATGCGCCTCATACGCAAATGAAGAGGCATATTAGAGTCACATATGAGGTACGTTTGAGGTATAACTGAGGCGTATTTGAGGCGTAGGCTCATCATATCAGTGGAGGTATATTTGAGGCATAAATGAGGCGTATTTGAGGCGTTCCAAATATTTTAACAATGCCTCAAAGATACCTCCGTATGGAGGTACAGAAGAGGCATATCTGAGGCATGAATGAGGCACATTGACAGTTGAGGAAGTGGGCCAAATATTTGAATTTTCAAATAGTGCTTCTGTCTAAGAACAAAGGAAAGACTTGGTACAAAAGCAGAACTACCAAATAAACTTAATGGCCTTGATATAAATGCCAAATTCATGGCACAATCATTCTGACATACATTCAGGATTACATTTGTCAAATTAAGGAAATCGTTTTTTGACTTCTAACAAAAGAGCATGTTGTCATGTGAGTGATAATATGGCCTATTGATCAAAACACAAAATTCTAAGAGTTACATCAGTAACACAACCAAATAAATTTTACCAATTGTTCAGCACACCTTCACAATAAAAACTACAACTTGCATATTTATAAGTATGACATATACAGCGAAGTATAAGTAAAAATGTGACTTACAACATTGGCACCATGCTCTCTAGTTGGAGTTTCCCTTGTGAATGCAAATTTAGGTCGCCACAAGGAGACACCTCAATATAATCTACAGGAGAGGCATGTTTGAGGCGTAAGGGGGAATTCAGGCCACACAAAAATTGGCTATGTTGGATACTATGGAGAGGTATATTTGAGGCACAGGGTAGAAAAACAGAGTCCAGTTTGAGGTACATTTGAGGCATAGATGCAGGTAATGCTTTTCGTGGTAAGTCAGGGAGGCACGTTTGAGGCACATCATTATGCAGGGAGGCATAGATGAGGCACATCATTAACACGAGAGGCACATTTGAGGCACCCTCAAGTATGCCTCAAACGTGCCTCAAATGTACCTCTGAAATATTTCTATGCCTCAAATGTGCCTCTCTTTGGTCTGGGGGGTTTATTCATTTTCCAAACACATTGTAGGCCTATATACAGTGCCGCCTGTAAATAAGTGAAACACATGATATTGTGCCATTGCATCAATGCTAAACATCCTCAACCAAACTGCTTGTGGAAGCATGAATTCTCATCCGATGAGAGGAAGACATATTAGGTCGTAAAGGCCGATATGTGAGACATGTAGGATAACAATGGCTAGCTATTTTCTTTGCTGTAGTTGGAGTTAGGTATGGGTCAAAGTCTTTGATAAGTAAGTGAACCACCCTTCCCTATGAAATAACATTGGGCCTGTGTTTTTTTAGAGGAATTCTTTGCATATTTGCTTTACACCTTACTAAAATGTAAAATTTCATTAGGCATTACTATCATGTACAATGTTTCCTAACCTTTAACAGGTTGTTGACCAGCTGGACATAGGAACAGATGCGGTCCACATATCCATGGTCTTGTTTAGGGAAGATGCCAGTATCTCATTTTACTTGAATCGACACTTCACCCGAGAAGATGTTAAAAGAGGCATCACGAGTGGGATCACATATTTCGCAGGTCAGACTGACATTGCCACCGCACTGGAGATTACTAGGATCTTCGTAAGTTATGACATTTTTTAATGTTTTCGAAGTTTTTATTCTTCTTTTATTTCGTCATGTTTTCAAGCTTATATTTAGTATCCCGAAACTAGTGCAATCATCCGAAATGGCCTCTCGATATATAGTGGCTCTTTTGTCTTAGAGCTCTTAGCAGATTGGCGGTCCACTGGAAGAATTGATTTTCAATTGGCAAACTGGCTTTGCCATATCATTGACATTTTTTTCTGCTTGTCTCCTAATATTCTTATTTGACTAGCACATTAAGTCATTCTTAGTTTGTTTATTGTTGGCCTATGCTGCTGGATATGATAAGCACTGAAGCAACTGATTAACCATAACTGACACAAACAAAATATTTTTAAGCCACTGACATCACACGACCAAGTTGAAAGTTAATTTTGAAACTGTTTGGACAGCTAATCTGCAAACAGCTCCAAGAGAAGTTTCCCCAAAGGATTGGATTGCAACTGTAACCATTGCTGGTCATGTTCCGTCATGTTCCGGCAGCATGTGTTCAATGCGATTTTTGGTGAGCCTTGTTCATGATACAGCTCAAGGCAGCCATAGAGTAGTGGATATGGGCAGAGATGAAGGGAACATTACCCAAGGTTCCCCAAACTTCCCATGCCATTAGCAATGCGTTGACTATTATCGCAAGGAGTAATACATTGGAAACATATTATCTAATGCGTCTTTCCAACGTTGCAACAAAAAATATTGTCTTCAGTCCAGCACTCAATTTCATCTTGGTAACTGCTTTAAAACACTTCTTTTTTTTAGGTATTCAGCGCCTTCGGAGGTGACAGACCCGATGTCCCAAATGCAGTCTTACTTATAACCGATGGTGACCCATCTGTACGAGTTGATGAAACTATACCCCAAGCGAATAAGATCAAGAATATTTCAGCAATCGTTAGCATCGGAGTCAACCAGATGGATTTCACAATTCTCAAGGAAATAGCGTCACCCGATTGCTTCATTAAGGCTGGGAACTTTTCGACACTTGACCAAACAATTGACCTACTCATACCTATGGTCTGCTCTCTGGGTAAGATATTCCTTTAATAATTATTATTATAATTTCCTGTATGCAGTGTATGGCAGGTCAGGACTGTGTCCTGTTGCCTTTGTTTTAAAATTAATGACAAATACACACACAATATACTATGTGCTAAAAATTTTTATTTACAATCAATAAAGGATTTTTCTCAAAATAGCAACTACTAAAAACAGTTTTAAAACTGTGAAAATATGACTATCTGGATACAAAATGGTGACCTGGAAATAGAGGGTACCAAGGCTGCTTCCAACAACTCTAAAGCTAAAGCGAAAGCTATCAAAAACCATCTATGGTAAATGAAAATTCTCTTTAACTTTTGACACATCATTATTATTACATAACTCACAAAAACATAATTTTCCATCAACAGGTGGAGCCAGAGGACAAAGTCTGCCGACTTTGTTCCCAAACCTCGTAACAGTGCCAAATGGGAAGCCGTCAACAATTCCGACGAGAATTACTCGGATAACGGGACCGGCAACAAAACCAAGCACTACTACTACTAGCACTACTACTAGCACTACTACCAGCACTACTACTAGCACTACTACTTCCACTACTACTTCTGCTACTACTACTACTTCTCCTATCACCACTACTACTTCAGCTACTACAACTACTACTCAAGCTCCTACCACAAGTACCTCGCTCGCACAAGATTTTCCAGAGACGACAAACGTTTACCCAGTTTCTCCACAACAAGTAACACAGGACGTTGTAACGGAAGAGCAGTCCACTAATATGACCACTCCCCGACCACAGAATGTTTCTGTTGCCATCGTCCTCAACCAAGGCACCACTTCTTCGCCCAAAGCTCGGTTTTGTGCCAGTAAGTAGTTCTAACCAAAGTAAGAAGTGTCGTAATAGCATTGCCGAGGTGACACTTCTTGCTATGGTGGTGGCAATTTTTGACAGTATTTTGCCAATCTAGGCTCCATGAACAGTTATGTTGATTTCATTTTTCTTTCATCCAATCAAATCATAGAAATTGGCAATCCTTGCTTGATGAGATGAAAACATATAGTGTCATAAAAGGTATTTGAGGCAGGTTGAATACAAATGCCAAATGGTTGCCAATTTCCTTTGCTCAAAATCCTCTAACTCTTGAGAACACACAGAAACAAGCATTTGTCTTGGACATACACATTGTTTGTTTGTTTGTGTTTTACGCCTCAGCAGCACCTTAGTGGGCTATATCGAGGCAGGCGATCGCCGTATGATTTATTTATTTATTTATAAATATATTTAACAAGGGTGATCACTCAGTATTAAAACACTGTTTTTCAGTAATGCCCTTAAAATATTTAAAAAAAAAAAAAAAAAAAAAAAAGAAAAGTTGATATATATATATATATGTACAGTAACTATATACAATATTTACAGTAATTATATACAATAACAAAAATATTTCACTGTATAGCAGCATCAACAATTGCTATTCTATACAGTTAATTAATCTTTAAAACTTCATAATAAAATCAATATAAAAATTAAAATAAAAAATCACACCTTATGTATGTCCTTTTTCAGTTGCTTTTTAAAGCCTTCAATGTTAACAATATCTTTTGTTTCTTTAGATAAACTATTCCAATTTTTAGCACCAGAGTAATAAAGTTTTTTCTTAGCAAACTCATTAGTAGGAAAAGGGACATACACATTTATGTCATGGCTTCTAGTCTCAATATCTCTAATTTCAATTTCCATAGTAACCTGATCACATAGATAGTCTGGAGCCATGATGATGAGATGAGAAGAATGTGAGTCTGGCACATACCCTATTAATTCAGGGATGAACAGGGTCTTTCAGTTGCCCCAGCATAGACCACTGGATACAACCCGCCTCCATTTAATGTCCCATGGGCTCGGACTAAATTGAGTTCCGGGGTGGGATTCGAACCCACGCCCTCAGAGCCAGTGGTTGTGCAAACAAGCACTCTTAACCATTAGGCCACAGAGGAACTCCTTGGACATACACATATCTGCCTTTATGGCGTATTACATTTTTGTATCTCACCAGTTGAGAATCCATTCATCCACAGGCAGTTTGGTTGAGGACATAATTATTATTCAGCATTGAACATGTGACAAAACATTACCCATTTCAGGCAGCGCTACAATTGCAAAATACTTTTCTTTTCTCCAGAGCAAACTTATGACGTGAATGGAGTGAAAGGCACAAGAGGAGGGCGGTGCCTGGAGTACTTCTTCTGGAAGGGAGTGGCATACAAAACATGCACTCATGTGGACCACAAGACTTACTGGTGCTTCATCAACAGCAGGGACTGGGCCAATTGCCCATGTATGTAATACTATACATGTATGACTTCTAATTAGAGATGCACCGATAACACTTTTTCATTTCCGATACCAATACTGGATTTTGTTGCCGATACTGATACCAATGCGATACCGATACCATTGGTTAAATAGGAAGCACTGCCTCCGATCCCGATACTGCTTTTTTGATTCCGGTATCACCGATATCAGTATCGCTATATCCCTACTTCTAAAACTTCTAACTAAAATAGTGCACATGCAGGCACAATGAAATAAAGTCAATTGGCTGCAATGCGAAGCGATGGTGACACTTCAGGATGGAATCAAGATGGCAATGTTTTGACAACAATGAATATAGATCTTCTTATCTTACTAAAAGTGTCTAATTTGCAATCTACAGTTTTAATGGAGAATTTTGTAAGCACTGCTGAGTGTGTAAGACCTCATAAATTGTAAAATGTTGTAAATTTTCACATCAATGATTTTAACTTAATTTTCTTCTTTGATTTACAGCCGGCCCCTGTGAAATACGGCAAAGATCACAATTTTGCACAGGTAATATGCAAATACATTCTCTGCAAACCCCATTGACACAAACTTTAATGATATGACCATGTTGCTTTCTTGAATTGCAGAGTAGTATGTTGCAGAGATCCCAACCAATTGAAGCCAATTATATTTAAAAGTTTCATGGTACTTCACAACCTGTAGACCATTCATCATTTATCACAGAATGCGATAGCAAATTACGCACATTGCTTCCGAATCAAATTTTCACTGAATATGATAATGATGTTCACATTGTTTACCAAACTTATTTCCCTGATAGAAAAATCATGAATACCCTATCATTTTCACAGTATATATAACAAAAAAAAATGTTTACATTGATTTTATCTGAAGCTCCTTTCCCTAACCATACAAATCACGCATTTTCACCTGTCTACCAGTGGACCACTGTTTCATTGCTACTGCTTTGTCCAGCCTTGGCCGAACATATGCTGTCATGTGTTGCCACCTAGTGGCTAGTGTGAAATTCCACGAGCTCCAGCGAGCGGTCCACATAAACTCATTGTGGAGAACTCATAAAATTTTGTCCGGAAGAAACCAGGGCTGTTTCTGAGTATGTTGATGGCCTTGTCTACTTCTTTCTTGCATGTGATTGGCGAGTCTTACTCTGGTTTATCTCAATGTTGAATAGAAACCTTGTGAATGTGCCATGAAATTGGAACTATTTCTATGGAGCTGCAATGCTCAAGCATAACAAAACTAACTTTAATGCCAGGTGACAGCAGCATATGCAGTTCTCATTTTCACCAGACTGTATTTTCACATAGAATAGGATAATGATGTGTACATAGCCAAAAGGCTTACTTCACTGACTGGACGAATCCTGAACACCCAATCAATGTCAGACAATATGATAGCAAAATATGTTTACATTGTTATTTTCTCTTGAGACAATACTTTTTTTGAGTGATATTATGAATTGTATAATTTTCTCAGAATACACAGTACGAGTGATGGGTAAAGGAGGAAATGGAGGCCCATGTATTTTCCCTTTTGTCTGGAAGGGAGTACTCTACCATTCCTGTACTAATGTGGCGTACAAGGACTACTGGTGTTACATAGACGGGCACAGTATTTGGGCTGTCTGTCCGCGTAAGTTTTTAGAACTGTATATTCCCCATTTGTTATATTTCACATACACATTACCTAATAACTGTGCATGACCTTCTTTCTTGAAGTGATATTCATCTAAAACCCATCTGAACATAACTTTAATCAACCTTTTCTATGCAAAAATAATTATTTTGGGGTCATTCCACAATAACTAAGACAAAACTGTCACTGGTGTTACAGTAAAAGTTAAGAAACACAATTGACTCAAAGTAAAACCAGTGACCAAATTGATAATTGTTTGAAATATTTCCCATAAAAATAAGAATTCCAATGGATTTTTCGCCACCATTTATTACTGGTGCTACCGTCGGACACCATTGTTAACCAGTTTCGAGTAACACCAGTGACAGTAACACCAGTGACAATTTGCTCTGAAATACCAATTGCTCCCACAGTGATGCAATGATTTGAACAGGTGTTGCCAGGACATATCCTATGAATAAGGCAGTTTTTGAAAATTCTAGAATTATAGACCATTTTTGAGGTAACACCAGTGACACCGAAAAAGAATAATCTAAACTGCTCAACTGCCAAGTGCCTCTGATGACGCTTCACAATTGCATGCTTGACTGGACAGACTCCAAACAAAAACATTTCTAGGGATTAAGAAATCAAACTGCCAATACCAGAGGAGTAGCTAGATTAATTAATAGAAGAAGGACATAAATCATAGAAAAAATGAAGTCTGCTCCAGAATTGAATTGGCTAACAGAATAATTCTAATTAGATACCAAGGAAATATTTCTATATAATTATACATATATTCCACCTATCTATCTATGTATATAGATCTGTAATTTTTAGTCATATTCTGACTAAGAGCAGAGGCATAGGAGGTCAATACATTTTGGGGGGAGGGCTGCCCAAAAAATAATGCCCAGAATTTCCCCTGAAATCTAAATTCTCAGAATTATCTGTAAAATTGCATTTTCAAAATTTTGAGGCATCTCCTCCGGCCCAAATTAGCATCAAAGAGATCGGAAATGCTGACAGAATAATACATATTCACCCCATGTAATGCCCCTCCCCCTCAGGCCATTTCCAGAAATGCGATTTCATTTAAATTAAATCCCCTAAACTAAATTGATGTATGCCACTGGATAATGACTGCCTTGGAATGGGTGTGAAACAAAAAACATACGGACAAGCAAAATCAGTCAAGCATGACGAAATGCAGCATCACAAGTCCTCTTAATCACTTGGAAGTTGGAGTGGATTGGAACGCTTAGGCGCAAGAAGCAATAATTTCAACTCACTCTAGAGCCACCCTACATGCCAAAAATATATAAATGCCATAATATGCACTTATCATGGATGCTTGTCCATCAGAAGCCCCCTGGTACATTAGACCAAAGATAGAAGGGAGCATTCCTTTTACAGCCATGCTTTATTTAATGAGTAACACCAGTGACATGTTTTCTGGTGACGGGGGCATTTTGGTCTTCCACAGTATACACAGGAGAGGAAAAATTCAATCAGTCTTGGGATATAAGTATGTGGAGTAGTTGTCCTGAGATTTAGACCCAGCAAAAATATTTACATTGATTAGACATGGTTGAAAATGTATGATAATAGAAAGAAGAATTTTCTGTGACATCACTTTTTGGATATATTTCAGATATTGTTAAGGGTGCACAATGCAAGCAGTAGCTGATAATCTCCATACAACAACAAAAATAACTTCTTTAAAAGAGGGGAAAGGCATTCGACTAGAAACAAAATCCTAATATGAGCTTTGCTCATGGCTGCCGAAGGCAGCCATGAGCAAAACTCACTAAGCACCAAGACATCTCATTCTGTGTGGTTCTCCTGTCTGTAGTGACTGCCTAAGCAGGAAGTGCCTGTAGTTGCCATGAAAGTGGAGCTAGTAGTTTAGTCAGAGTTTAGTTTGGTAAATAATTAAAATACCTCAAATATCTTCCAAAATAGCTTTAAAATTTCAGTTTTGTTGTATAACAACCTCCAATGACATAATTCAGGGATTTAAATCAACATATGTGTATCAACATTGGAAATAATTATTTCCATACTCCTGATTGTAAGAAGTGACTGAAAATTAAAAGTCAACACAAAAGTTAATGACTTAAATGGCTCACCAAGTAAGAAATCATAACAACACTTAAGGTTACATAATCTTCATTAACTATCAACAAATTATGTAACAGTCTAATAGTAAACAGTCATCTCTGAATAGCTATGGTTTTATTGATCTCAGTTATGTAAAATCAACAATATAGCATAATAGATCCAAATTTATAGAATTACACAGCTGTCAGTGCAATCTATCTATCTATCTATCTATCTATCTATCTATCTATCTATCTATCTATCTATCTATCTATCTACCTAATCTTATCTATAGATCTGATCTTATCTATCTATTCTATCTATCTGCCCATTTGCCCAGTCCTTAAAAAGATAAATTTGCCTTCTGCATGGAAAGTTGAAGATAATGCAGTTGTTCTATGACAATGCTGCGTGAATTTCATGGCAGTGCCATTTACATATTAGATTAATGTTATCATTATCTAAACTATTCTACAAGCAGGAACTTTAGCAACATATATGTATCTCATGCCCGGAAAAGCAAAATTTAGGAGAGTTGATTAAATAGGAGAATAGGATGACGAATCGTAAAAATAAAAAGTACACCCTAGCCTAGAAATCCTTTTTGTTTTTTGCTTCCTTTCAGCTGCCCCCTGTCCGATTACAACAAAGAAACCAATGTGTCATGGTAAGTTTAAATAAAATTCACATGCGTTATTTTGATTCTTAACAATCATTTACTGAATTGTCAATGTCCTCGAATTGGCCTACATTGCACTGTGTCTAATATTTGCTACTTTTCTTCAAAGACTACACTATCAATGTAAACGGATTCGTGGGAACATTCGGAGGACCTTGCCTCTCTATGTTTTACTGGAAAGAGATACCATACTTCGAATGCACGAATGTGGGATACCATACTTCATGGTGTTTCATTGATAATGTGAACTGGGCAGAGTGTCCAGGTGAGTGTGAATATATAATATTTGTAAAATATTTTATCATTACTGATAATAATTAATCAATTATATATGTGAATTGAAATAAAGTGGATGCTACTACTTGTCAAGAAGCCAGTGATAATTTCTATAGCCAAATGTGCAAAGAGTTATCCTCAATAATTCTTCATAATTATTGAGAACATACATATTGAGAAATGATGCCAGAAAATAAATAAGGTAAGGAAACCAAGTCCTTTAATCACTGACAGTGGCAGAGAGTTTTTGCACTGCTCATCCCCAAGTTCTTGCCAAAGTCACTATTCACAGATCATTGCTCTGAATTTCCACCACACTTTGTTCTCAAATGACCAGAAGCATTAGATTTTCTGCAAAAATCATCAATTCCATGATACACTATTTTAAAATCAGGTACTCATTATGTATTCATTATGTAATAAAGGTACTGCTTAATGACTTTTTTGCAGAAGAGCCTTGCACAACACAAACTCAGTCAACACCAACACGCAGACCCAGAGAGAAAAGAGATGTTGCAGGTTGGTCATTTTTGTAACATAATGCCACAGTCACCTTGTATAACTGCCATAAGAAAGCAGTCATAGGGCAGAAACTAACTTCATATCAGAAACTAACCTCTAATCTAAAATCGAGTAAAGAAGACTAAGTAACAGCTGTCACTTTTAAAGGCCTAAGACAGATTGGATAACTATCATCAGATGGCAGAAACTAACCTCATAATCATATCCCATAGGCCTATCTTATAAAGAAGACCAAGTGATCAGCTGTCACCTAAGGCCAAAGAAACCTTGAATAACTGCCATCATAAGCCAGAAACTAACCTCATATCTGATATCTATTAAAGAAGACTAAGTGATCAGCTTAGTGAGAATAGTTGGATTTGAGTGCTGATAAAAATAAGATCCCTGATTGATAAATATTAGAAACTAAGAAATTGTGTGCAAAGTTGCTCACTGAAGATATCAAATAATATTTACATATTTTATTTTTCTCTTTCCAGGTTATATCACAACAACAGAGGCTTTCTCTGGAACTAAACTTACATACTCAAGAAGAGAGATGATTTTTGTTATGTTGTGTATACTGGTACATTCCTGCCTTGTGTAGACAAGAAAGTAACATTTGATAGAAAATCATTATTACAGTTAAATAATCTTGACATAGACATCAGCTTTGTGTCCATTATCTAGGGATGGAATAAAAGAACTGGTTTAGTTTTAGTTTGCAAAAATTCATAAAGGAATGACCTTCATATGAAAAGAAGACGTCTAACACCAGACCAGGAGGTCCTCCTACATGAGAAAAGAAACCTACTCTAAATTCTACAACTTACAAGTGATGAATTTGCTTATTTTTCCTCCAATCATGGCAATATGATCGTTGATGCTGGACAGTGCAGTGTATTGATTAAGCATAGATAGGATTATGCAATAGATAAGATTATAAATGCAATAGATGTGATTATATTTATTTCTGACATTATTCAAGTTTTTCATTTTTAAGGTCGTTCACACACATACACTACTAATTCAAAAACAATTTATCCTTTCTTCCTGAAGATGGCCATATTTTTTCCTTGCATAAACTTTCCAAAACTTCAAATCTTTGCCCACCTTATCTGTGACCTCAATCCAATTCCTTTATGACACCGGTAAATGTTTTGTTATCATTCTTGTTCCTGTGTTTGTGACCAAGATTTGTGTGATTGTGACTTGCGTGTTTTAGCTTTGTGATATAGCGATGTGTGTATAGTCAGGTTAGTTAATTATTATAATTTATTCACCACTTTGAATTGTTCACTGGCCTTGTTGAAAATATGGTTGTGAAACATTGTTCAAAGTATAGTTACATGGCTCTTTTTACAAAATATTGTTTAATGTACCATTATCATGCCTTTGTTTACAAAACCTAGTAGTCAAGCATTGTTAAAAGTATAATAATTATATGACCTAGTTTACAAAATACCATTGTGGGAGAAAAGTTATCAGGTCTTGTTAACAAAATATGGTTATCTGACATTGTTTCAAGTATAGTTATCCGGCGTTGTTTACAAAATATGGTTATCAGGCATTGTTTTAAGTATAGTTATCTGGTCTTGTTTACAAAATATGGTTATCAGACATTGTTTAAAGTATAGTTATCTGGTCTTGTTTACAAAATATGGTTATCAGACATTGTTTAAAGTATCGTTATCTGGTATTGTTTACAAAATGTGGTTATCAGGCATTGTTTAAAGTATAGTTATATGGTCTTGTTTATAAAATAGTGTTATCAGGCAATGTTTTAAGTATAGTTATCTGGTCTTGTTTACAAAATGTAGTTGTTACGCATTGCTTAAGGTATATTTATCTGGCTTTATATACAAACAAATTTATCTTGCATTGTTTTCAGGGAATATAAAAAATATAGTTATCTTGTTAGAAATATTGTTTTCTATCTTGTTTAAAACATCTTTTCTGCACTTGTTGACCATACGGTTATCAGGCACAGTTCAAAGTAGTTATATCGTGTGTCGCTAAAATTGTGCAGACGTCGTTTAAAATAAATTCCCTGGTTTGTTGATCAATATTGCATAGTCTTGATATCTTGTCTACGTTACCATTATTTGGCTTGTCTAGAACACAATTCAACTTGACAGTAAAAGGACTTACTTAAAATTTAGGAATCTTTCTTTGTAAAAAGTTATGTGATGTTGATGTTATTTTGTTAGGTATCAATTACCATGTTTCATAAATATTTTATAGTTTTTCATAATTGAAGCAAATGTGTTTAATTTCATCAGCTATGCAGTATGCAGTTCCTGTCACCAACATATTTTCAAAAAGACAATATTGAATTTTTTTTGTGAATTGATAAGAATCTTGCTTCTTGTAGAACAAGCGTATAAATTCATTTTATCAATTTCAAACTTTTGACTTCATGATTTTGTTTGACTGTGTGTTTAGATATATTGAATAGCTCCATGTACATGTATACAATTTTATATCTAGAATAATATTTTGTGAGTGTACTGGTTGTTTTGTATTTCAGATCATTTCATATTTGCAGACACAAGGACTGAATGTGCAATTTTTCTGGGACTTGTATTCTATAGGGAAAAGTGACATAAAAAATTTTGCCATCACTTTTTCCAATAGGATAACATTTCCTAGAAAAAAAATTCACATTCAGTCCTTGTGTCTACAAATATGAAATCATCTGTAAGCTAACAGAGATCTAAAATCCTCCCAAATACATATGTATATTTTAAAAAGTTTTTTTACTTATTTATATTTATATATGATTATATAATACTCAAAATACTCTGTAGTGTGCTTCTTACGACTTCGCTTACATATGCTTTGTACCAAATAAAATATTTGCGCTTTATAACAAAACCTCAAAACTGAATTGTCGTCAAAAACATAAAATTATGAATATGAATTTGGGCGCACAAACAGCTGCTGAGCACAAAAAAAGCCATCCGACATCAAGGACACCAAAAGGGATTGTGATATTTTTGCACTTGTCAGGCTGTTAAGGACAGTATGAGTCCAAAGCTGTTGCAGGATGAAACTACTGTCAAACCATTGCACACAGATTAATGTGTCCCAGAAAAATAATTTACCTGAGCTCCATGGATCCGCCTTCTGGAAAAATTTGCAAACAAAATGTGCATTTGAGTAGCTTGACAGGTTCTGTGGGATTTTCATGCTAGTCTTTAACTGAAAATCACAGTTTTAGAGCAGTGGCGTCACCAGGATTTATTTTAGGGGGGGGGCAAGCCGTTCAACCGGTGGGGCCATGTTACGCGTAATGACCTGTGGGATAATGGGTTTAAGCTCAAAATAAGGGGGGGGGCTCAAGTCAATTTCAGGGGGGCACTCCCCCCCCTGGTGACGCCACTGTTTTAGACATGATGGCCATTCACCTAATCTTCCTTAACCCTCTCCTTCTTCTCATAAAATCATTTCAAAATCGCTATTTTCCTTCCTCTTTAATTATCTGTTTCTGTGCTTTCAATGGGCTTTACTAAACTGAACCAAATAAAAAACGCAAAACTATTGCCAGGGCTTTATTTTTCTGTATATGATTGAGATAGGCTGTTGATTTTATGCATATGTATAACCAGGTGTCAAAGGACTCAGTTCCATTAAATCACTCAAGTCTGACCTTTGTTTGCACATCTGCGGCCTAGTTTATCACATTGGGGTATGATGAGTGGAAAGGGGTATTAGGCACACTGTAGGGCAAATCTAATGATTTCATGTAAAGCTTGAAGAAAATGATGCAAAAGGCCATACAATTCACTTCATTTACTGCCACCTGACTTGCTAAAAAAATTATTTTTGAGGAGTCAGGTGAAAGTTTTCCACACACAATGTTATTCCAATGGAACAATGCCACTACGGAAACAAGTCCTCAAACAGCCCAGACAATAGCTGCGGGTGAAAAAGGCTTAGGATCTTTCAGAAAGGCTTCACACAACCTGTGTATCAGCTGCAGAGTTAAACATCAGCACTTTTTGTGCGCCCCCTTTTGCTATTCACCCTACCGCACATGTACCGCTGTCAGAAAAGCCAAAAGAAAGCCCACACGGTACTGATGTTTGTCGTACGGCTGCTATTCAGGTTGTTAGAGGTCTTTTTGATAGACCATATGCCTTTTTCACTCTGTTTCATGTGTTTAGGTCATTCCTTGACCTGTTTCAATAGTTGAAGTGTTTCACTGCAACATCATTGTGTGTGACAAACTCTGACCTGACTTCTCAAACAACAACATTTTAACAAGTTAAGTGGCACCAACTGAAGCAAATTGTGTGGCCTTTTGCATCATTTTCTTCAAGCTTTCACATGAAGACATTAGATTTGCTCTGTCGAGTGCCTAATACCCCTGTCCAATGACCATACCCCAATGTGATAAACATTGCCGCAGATGCAGATGCAATGGTCAGAATTTAACGATTTTATGGAACTGAGTCCTTTGACACCTGATTAAACATATGCATCAACTCAACAGCCCATCTTAATTATAAACAGAAAAATAAAGCCCTGGAAATAGTTTTGCGTTTTTTATTTGGTTCAGTTTAGTTTGTACATATTACTGAATGCAACAAAAGAGGTCAGTTATATTGGCACGCCAAACCAAAAAATTATAAGTATGAAACCCCTACATATTTACAACACCTGCGTTCAAAAAAGCCAAACCCGTAAGTTCTAAGCCAAACCTAAACTAAAACACTATGTTTCAGTAGAATTTTTTCATAGCAAGCTTCCGGATACATTACAAATATATCCATACCGGCATAGTGAAGCACATTGGAGAATATTTCAGTCTCAAACATAGTACAAGTATCCAATTTTATCAAAAAACCCACTAAATAGTCCAGTTGTTCCAAAGTCCCTCTTATTAGAATCACGTAATCTTTGACAACAAAAATATTTTGATATATAAAAATATGCACTTTATAGGTGAGAATATAATCTAGCATACTGGCAATATTAACATTTGATTGAATTTGCCAGAAAGATTTAGTTTCACTTAAGGCACAAAAAACATTTGTTGAACTGTCTAAAGCGTTGACTGAGCCAAACCCAAGCCTTAACTGGGTCGCTTCGCATAGAGCAAACGGTACACAGTGTTTACTATTGATATTTGCGCAGCTATGTCGGTCATTAAACCTGCATCAGAAGATGAACTGTGCAAGAATGAAACTCTCACAGCCAGCACTTGGTTGCAAAAACCAAGTGAAGACACCATCCAGAAGATCACCAACTTAGACGATAATTTGCTTGATGAGTTCAGGATCTATCGGAGGAAGTAAATTGCTGAAAACTGAGGGATGTATATCACACATTCACCAGACAAAACATTTTCCACATTGACATTGCTCTACATCATGATAATGAGAAAAATGTGTGCTCATAGTTCAATTTGATGACATTCACATACTCAAAACCAAAAGAACTTTCCGAGTATTTTAATGATTGACAAAGCAGACAAATCAGTTCAATTTGATGACATTCACATACTCAAAACCAAAGGAACTTTCCGAGTATTTTAAGGATTGAGAAAGGAGACAAATCAATTAAATCTGATGATGTCCACATACTCGGACCAAAGAAACTTACCGAGTATTCTAAAATAATGATTAAGAAGGAAAAGCAGACAAATCAGTTCAATTTGATGACATTCACATACTCAGAACCAGAAAAACTTACCGAGTATTTTAATGATTGAGAAAGCAAAGCAGACAAACGTCACATAATCGGTACCAAAGAACCTTTTTGAGTATTTCAGTTATAGAGAAAGAAGAGCAGACAAATCAGTTAAATTTGATGACATTCACATACTCAGAACGAAAGAAACTTACTGAGTATTTTAATAATAATTGAGAAAGCAAAGCAGACAAGTTAAACACTTTCTGTTGGAACACTTTTGCCCCATATAAGAATTCAGACATTTTGTCATCAAATTTTCATGAAATAAACGCTAAAACAATGGATTCTTTCATCTGTTTATTTGTCGTTGTCTTAGACAATACGTAACAAACAAGTTCGCAACTAGCCCGAAAAAACTGACTTTGTCCATAGCAGCATAACAGTAAACACAATGCAAGACTGCAAAGTAGACCAGTCAGATTTTTCGGACTTTAACATTTAGCATGCTTTTTGTGGCACAATAACATCTTGGCTCGGAAATCCTTGAGAAGATTAAATGCAAGCATAGGCAATTAAATTTAAATAATATGATTCGAAAGCATTATATTTATAACATACAATTATAATATCAAATAGTAGTTAAGCCTACATGTAATATCAGATCTTTTGGAAACATATGAATGTCATTCAGTTATTATCAAGGCACCTTTAAATTGCACAAGATTTCAATGACAAGATTATAGTAATACAATAAGATACTCAAAATGGAATTTGACGCCATTCCACACTAAATGCTTAAAGCAAGAAGACGATTCATAAAATAATTTCAACCTTTTAATTGGGCCTACGGTCACTATATCTGATATATTTAATATAATGCATGGAGTGCGGAGTAATATCTATATATCTGGTTTCGCATAAATCAATGGTCAGGCAATAGGCATATATACCTCCAGCAAATTTGATATCAATTTTTCCCGCCAAAATCTCTGACAGCACTTTAAATAGACAACAACGCCAGTGGTAAAGTATAAAGACGTCCCTACAAAATCTAGCAATAACTCTAAAACAGTTCTTGAAGTTAAATACATTGAATTTCGATGATTTAACCATCCCATCATTCAAAATTGTTCAAATTTCATATCGTCAAACCTGTAAACACGGTTGAAAAAAGTTAGGATTTTGGCAAAATATCATTGCCTGGAAATATAAACATCCCAATGGAAATTTCAAAAGTGAGAAAATGTCACTTCTAGACAAATTTTAAATGCTGTAAATATTTGATATAAACTGGAAATTCTTTTCAATGCCTGTCTTCAAAACCGATAGTCTAAATCAATATTCACAGGTCATCATATGTCCTAGAGAGGGCAGTACTGAGGGCTCTGTTACTTCTAACGTATCTCAAAAAGACAAAAACAATAAAAAAATTCTGAACGGCATGACTCAAATCTAGATAATAAAAAATAAAACACGCTGAATCAAATAGATCATGAATTCCTTGCTGCTCTGAAAGAAATAAATCCTAACTTGCCTTAATAAATAATTAAGGTACCAATAAACAGTAACACCGAGCCATAACATCTAATACATTACACACATATCATGATAGCAGTACCCTGAACTGAATACTAAAATGAAATAGTTCCAAAATATAAACAAACATCTTGGACACGTCTACAGATAACACAAAATTGTCATGTTCAAACTACGGAATATGTGGAAAGAAAATGGAATGGTAAATTTAAAAGATAATTAAAAGATATACAAATAAATACTTCAATGCCTTAATACAATGTAAATACACCCATTATTATCATGATTATGAACCATATGAAGTAAATATTGAAATAAGATTCAACCTGTGCTTTAAATACATTTAATACAACTTAATAGAATTTTCCATATGACAATACAAACCCTTACCCATATATAGATGGTTTATATGTTTCATTATGTCTATTTATGAGAACCTAATAATTATAGTTCTGAGATTTCATCATGGATTAAGATAACAATATCATAACATTTCATGGATTATTTTTTTACCACTTTTTGACAAGAAGGCAGTATTTATAATACGATAATATCATAGCATGAAAATGACTAGCAAAGCGTCTTAAATGCAAAATAAATAAATAATGTTAGCGAGCATTATAATACATTTACAATATTATTTGTACAATTGACTTTATTCAGCTACTTTGAGAAATTGTCAACAACAATTGGATAATCTTTAAAAACTCTTGAGACATCCCGAAAAGAAATGTATAAAGAAAATTAAAAGGACTTGATTACGTTTTAAAACAACTAACTAAGAGGCTCCTTTCCACATCTTTTTGATAGATTTTCTTTCCTAAGAAGGGAGTAGACAAAGAAACACATTTCAGTGTGTTGGTAAATGATTTCCTTTAACAATTACTCTTTAACTCCTATGAAAAATCTGTTTTCCCCTTCTAAATTACAAAGACGAAAACTTCTTGAAAATAGCTGTAATACCCTTATAAAACCAATACCTCCATCATAATAATTATAATGGCGTAAACAAAATACATTGCATGTGTATAAACTTCAAATAAGGTGGTACAGACAATTGATATCTGTCATACATTTTCGTTGGCAACTGAATTTCTTGCAGCTTACATAAGGTTAACCTGCATGTTATGCAAACATGCCATGTTTGCAGACGACAAGGTTCATGTAGATATTTTGTAAACCCAGCTCCCTTTTCGCAACACAGAGGGTGTTCTTGATTATATTTCCTTGACTACTCTTGGTTTTTTCTTTATGACTCCTAGCTGACTCTAAAGCCCTGCTCCTGGCCAACATGTATGATTGGTTCTTGTTTGATTTGTAAAAGCAAAACCTGGAACCACTGAAGTAACTTCGAAATAAGGGAGCAAATATAATTGAAAATAACCATCGTGGTCTGATAAAACTCAAACCTCAATCCTTGATTATCCATGATAAATGCATGATCAATTTTGCTAAATTCTCCCAATATTTGACACAATTATTCATAACAAATTTAACAATGCAAAGAAAAATATTATTTGACATCCAATTCATTTGAATCACTTTTCAATAACTAACTTTACCAACAAGTAAATTTGACAGTTTTGTTTAGAATTATCACAACACATCATGTTAAGACTTTGCAGATCCACACGGTACATTATGACTTAATATCATTAATTGCCAATTTAATACCTAACGGCTAAAAATCCTGGTTTTCCCTCAATATAATTTAGAATATTAGAGTTGTCCAACTAGAAATAATCATAGAAAGTATTTCATACAACAAGCACAGACGTAACAATCATGAACAACACTGGCCTACACTGAACATAGGCCTCCCATAGGCGCTCCTAGCTCCTACAAGTCATAAAGATGGTAAGCAAATCACTATTCCCTACTAACAAAGGCAGATTACCAAAAGGCGTAGAACTGGCAATAGGTTTCTCCCATGCACAATCCAGTGAAATACATTTTTAGAATTGCCGTATGCAGTCATTTGCGGCTTCACATGTCTTCATGTTAATGGAGAGCCATAAATTGGGGTGGCCTGCAAAAGGGCCCACATGAGTTAGTTCAATCTAATTCCATTGAAGTGAATCACTGTTTGTGCTAATTTGTCATCAGTAGAGTGGAAAAAGACTTTTGAATGTCATTCTGACGTTGCCATTGAGAAAGCATATGTATTCTGGAGTGGTAAAAAGCAAGCTAAAAATAGCCTTTACTGGAATTACATGCATGAGATGTGGGGTAAAGGGAAAGTTGTATTCCTTTGGTAATCTGCCTTCACTACTACCAATCAGAGGGGTACCAGTGCTGAAGGGAGTTCCCCCGTGGCCTAATTGGTAAGTGCGCTTGTCAGCTGGCTTTGAGGGGGTGGGTTCAAATCTCACCCTGGGAACTCACTTTAGTAGCCCATGGGACATTAAATGGAGGCGGGTTGTATCCAGTATTCTATGTTGGAGCTACTGAAAGACCCTGGACTTCCCTGAATTAATAGGGTATGTGCCAGACTCACAGTCTTCTCATCTCATCATCATACGGCGTTCGCCTGCCTCGATATAGCCCACTAAGGTGCTGCAGAGGCGTAAAACACAAACAAACAAACAAACAAACCAGTGCTGAAGTCTAGCTCAAAGAGCAGGCTGCCAAAGACAAGTACAGTTAGGCCCAAGTGTTGTGCATGATTTACATGTCTGTGATCACAAGAAATGGCCAGTGAGTATTTGAAATTTAAAGCACTTCTGCATCGTAAGAGATTCAATTGCATCCAATAGACTTAATTAAAACCTTTAGGGTTACAGAAGACTTAGCGTGCCTGTCACTTGGTCGACCATGTCACATTTGCCGATAATGCCTAGTACTGTGGTGGATCCAGCAGCGATCTGTAAGTTCACAAAAACCAAAGTACCCAATTAGTAAATTGATTATAATATATACATGTTACACATACAACTATTCATAACACTGGAATTCACAGAGCAGACACTAGAACAATGTAGATGGTAGGCTTTTGCTCATTGTTATGACTGACGACTTATGTATGCACAATTGCACATTGAATAAAATGCTAAATTGAAAAAAAGAAATAATTTACCTGAGTTCTCCCAGCATCTTGGACTAAGTAGTGAGCGAGACCTAAGGATTCTGCACTGGCAGCCATGGCAGCTAAGGAATCTTCATTTTCTCCTTTCAAAACTATTTTTGTTTCCCTGAAATTCCAGATAAACATGTATTAAGCAAAGTTGATTACTCTAAAATATACAGACAACTGGCTTTTAAAAGAGAAACTGGCTCTCTTTAAAAACAGTATATACAGAGTCATTTATGATGCCATCATGCCAAAGGACCTTACCCAAATTGTTCCCAACTGAGCAGCATTTCTCCAAACTTGTGTTGATCATCGAGAAGCTGTTTATAAAGTCCTACAGCCGCATGGGCAGTCTGTGCACCAACCTGCAAAATTGAGAGCATAAAAATTTACTTGTGTCCTCCATTATCTTCGACCATAAGAGCAGGCTACAACATTTCACTGCTAGTGTTCTATTTCACGACTTGGATTAAATGCATTTCAGCAACTTCTAGCACATTTCTGCTGACTTCTGCAGAGTTCTGCAGAGCGTGGCCTGACAGGCAACTATCCCAGAGACCCAGATGCCAATTCGATACCCAATTCGACTTGAATTTCGTCAGTCTGCAGCCTTGCTAGGACAGGCTTCAAGATCTTGGTCAGGAATTACTGCCAAACTCACCACTTTTTAGCATACTCAAAATTTATTCAAATTTGTGCCTATCTTATGTAAAATTATGTCAGGAATTCAATTTTGAAGGAAACAATGCACCCACTCTTTTGTTTTGGAAGTTACACCCCTATTTGTAAAGCCCCCTCAGTGGGGCGAGCCAGATACCCCCAAAATATTATAAAATTTTCTGTACGTCAGTGGCTTCAGTAATAAAGCTGCACTAATACCACTAATAAACACACTTGAATTCTATGATGATCCATCAAAAAATAAGATGACTACATGGGTATGAATTTTTTGTTTAAATGACAAACATTTTGTGGTGCTAAGTCGCGGTTTCTTATATTTCGCTTAGTATTCATGTCACAGGAATAATTTTTACACCATCAATCTCAGCAGAAAATAAGCTTCATTTTGAGTACCAACAACCTATATTTCCGAGAAGTTTAGCCCAAACCAAGGAATTACCTTTTTCAGAAATAAAATTCTAAATAACTTGCATTTTTTTATGGAGGCAGATATCGAAACCAGAACCGCAAGCGGTTTCAACGCTCGTCTGTTAATGTGAAATCTATCAATGTGTGCCAGATTATCACCCACAGACCAATACCTAATTTCATAACACGAAGCAATATTTTAAGGTTACAATGGGCAGTTCAAGAAGAAAGATGGCTGCGAAAATGGCCGCTACAAAATGGCCGCCATCTTGGATTTCTCAACATGTGGCCCATCAATACCCACAAACCCATACCTGTACCAAATTTCATTACTCTAAGCGAAATATTGAGTTCACAATGGGCAGCTCAAGAATGAAGAAAGATGGCTGCCAAAATGGCCACCACAAAATGGCCGCCATCTTGGATTTCTCAACATGTTCCCAACTGATACCCACAGGCCCACACCTGCACCAAATTTCATAACTCTAAGCGAAATATTGAGGTCACTATGGGCAGTTCAAGAAATGAAGAAAGATGGCTGCCAAAATGGCGGCCATCTTGGATTTCTCAACATGTTCCTGATCCATACCCAACGGCCAATACCTGTACCAAATTTCATAACTGTAAGTGAAATATTAAGGTCAAAATGGGTAGTTCAAGAATGAAGAAAGATGGCTGCCAAAATGGCCGCCACAAAATGGTCGCCATCTTGGATTTCTTGACATGTTCCCGATCCATACCCAGAGGCCCATACCTGTACCAAATTTCATAACTGTAAGTGAAATATTAAGGTCACAATGGGCAGTTCAAGAATAAAGAAAGATGGCTGCCAAAATGGCCGCCATAAAATGGCAGCCATCTTGGATTTCTCGACATGTTCCCGATCCATACCCATAGCCCCATACCTGTACCAAATTTCATAACTCTAAGTGGAAAACTAAGGTCACAAATGGACACTTACAAAAACTTTAACCGGGACAACGAGGACGCCGATCGAGTGACGACAATAGCTCTTCGTTTTCAAAGAAAACAGACGAGCTAAAAATAACACAAAATCGTTTTAATGTAAATATCTGCGCATAACGAGTTTGACTTTCAGACCTGTATGACAAAAATTGACGAAATGCAAGTTATTTAGAAAAATGACATATTTTTTTCACACATCCAGAAGTGGGAGCAGCGGCTTCATGTTTTGTATGTGTGAACCTCAATACGCAAAGAAAGGACATTTTTATGTAGTCTGTTGCCTTCATCTGGTCCTTCTGGACACATTGGTATATAATTCACGTCCATAAACATCTCACTGACATTGAAAAAATAATAATCAAATAGGAGCTTCACCCCATTTTAATAAATTGTTTTTACTTTTGTCACTTGACTTTGTTTCAATATTCTGTTCAGAGACCCACATATATTGGTGCAAATTACTAAAACTGGATGTCATTTTAAACTTTGGACAATAGGGAACGTCATGGTTCTTTCAATAATCGTGAAACTTTGATATCTATCAAGAGAGAGACAGTCAAACTTTGATGTCTGAAAAATGTGTCACCAAAAATTAGCATTTTTCGCACGTTTTTTCACTTAAATGATAGGATAGCAACTTGAGATCATTATTAAGACAATTAAAAAGGTCACCATCAGAAAGAGCACAATTTTTTACACAAGATAGAATATATTTTAAAATCTATGATAAGTTTTTGTGGCCTCGAGAATTTTTTCACACTTGTGGCAGTAACTCCTGACTAAGATCTTGAAGCCTGTCCTAGTTTGCCTGCCTGTACAAGCAAACTGTTGTCAGTCAGACAGTTTATTTGAATCTGTTTTGAGATGGCCTCATTGTAATAGCTTTGCTACCCACACACCTTCAGAAGCCATCTTCTTCAAGAGTTTAGAGCAGCAGTAATAGTGACATCACCTTTTCTGTGATGTCACTGGGGAACTCATTAAAAAAATTTATTTCAGGAGGACTTTCCCTTAAATTAAAATACTACTTTTGCATCGAAATTATTGACCACTAGTAGAATACCTGTGATATACGGGTAGGAAAGGGGTAAAATGTGAAACATATATTTTGAATATAAAGCTCAGCCTATGTCCTTCTGGGGGTGAGAAAATGATACATGCAAGTTTTTGTGGATGGGCACCCTATACTTTGGCTTGGAAAGACAGAGAGGTCCATGAATTAATAGTAAGATGACTTACCTTCCCCACGCCCATGCCTAGCGCCGTATTTACGACGAGCACCATTTTGTAAAAGTCGGAATGGTCAAGAAATCCTTCAGCTGATGGGTCCTCATCACTTGCATCTGAATCCTTCAAGAGAAAAAATAATTAATTAACTAGACAGAAATTTTTTTTAGCTGACCCATGATTTCGTTTGAATGACTCTATAAAAAAATTGAGATCAAAGCTTTTTTTGGTCCTACCAAGTACCCAGATACCTCAGAAAAGATCCAAGAAGCTAAAAATCAATTATGTCTGGCCTTAAATGGCCAAAAAACTGTTGGAAAGTGACCATATAAACATAATTTTCGTGAAAAATTGCATTATAAATATCATACTAAAAATTCAATTTAATAATGTGAGAACCCTTCTGCCTGATTATGTAATATGGCAAAGACATGATATCAGATATCTAATTACAAAATTTACATAATTGCAAAAAGGATCGTGACTAATAACCACATGAGTAATTGCGTGTTATCAAATAATTCATCATTCATGTACTCTTGTAACAGTGTTTATATTGAGCAGGTAGAAAATCCAACAAAAGGTGCAAATGTGAAACATATTGTGGACTCTATGTCATATCTAAATCAAGTTTAAACCAAGGCATCTGTAAATTTCAAATAAATATTGATGCTTACAATCCACAGAAGTAACCACAAAACACCTGTCATACATAATTTCTTTCAAAATATCAACAAGACACACAAATAATTTTTGAGAGTTCAGCCAAGTTGAAAAAAAAAACCAAAACATTTTTGAAATATCAATATCTGACATCATGATATTCAAATACACCCATAAAAATTAAGAGTTCACATTTTGGACGACAGGCTGACCTACGACGAGCATATCAACAATATCACCACCAAAGCGAGCCAAATTATGGGCATCATCGGCCGCAACTTCAAATTCCTTACAAAGGAGATCTTCGTCCCACTCTATACGTCCCTGGTACGATCCCGTTTGGAATATGGCCAAGCAGTTTGGTCACCCCATTTAAAGAAACATATCAGGAAAATTGAGGCAGTGCAGAGGAGGGCAACCAAGAAGATTACAAGCTTGAGAAATCTAGAATACCCTGATAGGCTGAGGGCCCTGGGTCTTCCTACATTGTCTTACCGTCGACTACGAGGGGACATGATTGAGGTCTATAAGACTCTACATGAAATTTACGACCCTATAACATCAATAAAGCTTGAGAGATCGCAAACAGGACTTAGGGGTCACGATTTCAAGTTGTTTCAAGTCCGAGCATCAACCGAAATGCGTAAGCACTCCTTCCGCTCAAGAGTAGTAAAGCCATGGAACTCCTTGTCCTCGGATACCGTGTCAGCACCATCCCTGAATGCCTTCAAGTCGCGCTTGGATAAAGAATGGTGGAATCACCACCTCAAGTTTGATCCAGAGTAGGTGTCCTGGCGTTTTGCAGCACTCTGGCAGCCTCGGCGGCCACACAAGGGCAGCTTCGGCGGCCCAATTTTGGAATCATGAGACGTACATGGCAGCTTCGGCGGCCAACTGTCTGCTGACCGTCAACAACGCCTTCTCTGGGGGAGACTTGGGGTGGCCTTCAGCAGATTTCCTTCAGTATCCTGTCAGAATCGAGCGTTACCTGCAGCCGCAGTCTCAACAAGGGTCAAGATCCACCCTACCACCGCCGTACAGCGATCCTCCCTCCTAGTCGTCACCCGTGTACCTGAGCTTATATTTGCACCCTAAAGGCAGCCTCGGCGGCCGGGATGTTCTGATAAGACCAGTTTACCTATTTTGGCAGTTTCGGCGGCCATCCGGGCTAAATGGGTTTTTGCTATAAGGAAAACGATCGAAATCCTCAAGTGAATTACCAGGCGTCTGTTCCCAAATATTTAACTGTATATACACAACGCACCATTGACTAACCCCCATACGGAAGAACTATATTAACAGTAACGATCTGAGAAAAGAGGTTTTTAAAACCTGCTCTCAGTAACTTATTATATTATATTAGATTATTATACATTATCTAACATCATTAGTCACAAACCCAAAATTCAAACTGGTCAATCATAATCATTACCTTTATCAATAGAAAGAAAATAATAAATATTTTTCGAAGATACATCACAAGTGAAAGCGATGAATACAATGAAAGGCCATGTTTATATCATTCAATACGATATTTACACACCAGTGAAACATCTGGTTAAATCAATGTTATATAATCTGCTTACTTGGTGATCGCATATCCATCCAGCAGCCAACTCTGCATTGTTGTTGCCTGTCATTTGAAGAGCCTGCAAATTAATTGAGCAAAATATATCAAACAAAGGTTAAAATGATGTGCCAAATTGGCAGTTTGAACTACTTTACTTTAGCAGCTAAGCTTTTTTACTTTTACAAAATGACCAGTGTACTGAAGGCCCCACATTACGAAAATATCAACAAAAACTAAAGTAAACATATCAGTTCATTGAGAAAAATGTTTTAAATTTTTTAGCAAGGATTTAATCTACGTTTTAACATCACATTCATCCATATATCAGTAATATCAGTAATTCATCCATATATCAGTAATATCAGTAATTAATTTGATAAGCTTGGACAGATTCAAATAAATAATTTGGTATATTACAGAAGCAATTAAATATGTAATTATTTACATACCCTTGTTGCTAGTTCATTGGAGTAGCCCATGGCTGTCAACATACTCAAGATTTCTGGGTTCGGAACGAAACTCATTTTTGTGCCTGCAACAAGGAAACACATCAACTAGAATAGACAGATAGACCACAAAGATCCCATGCACTTGAAGGTACTAGTAGGATAATATTAGAAAGAGAATTAAGAGATAGATTGAAATAGCAGTTTGTTTTTGCTTTTTTAAGGAGATCGTTGAGCCAACATCAGCTGTTTATTGTTAAAGACCATTGCATCGATTAGCAGTGATGCATAGATTATATGCACAGTAATTGATACGGACCAATTAAATAAGGTCGAGTCCATTGAACATGTTGAATGAGCTAGGCCTGGTTCGGCCAATGCCAGAAATCGTCTAGCCATCGCGTTAATTAATCAAATTTCTTGAAGTTGTTGAAATTTGGATTACTTAATTTAATTGTAAATTACAAGCTATTGGCAGTGTTCCAGCTAGGCTATTTGAGCATGGCGCAACGCCATGCCCAGCCTCATCTGCGCCATGCCCAAATCCTTGCCCACCATGCCCAAATTTGGGGTAAAAGGCAAAATAATCACTAAATAAAGGTCTCCACTTCAGAAAAGTGCCCTTCAAATCTGAAAAGTGCCCTCCTTTTCAGAATTTTTGCATGCCCAAATTAAATTCTAGCTGGAACACTGATTGGCATTGCAGCCTGGCACCATGGTGACTAATCTGTTTTCATTAAGACTATTTCATTTATAAGTTGAAAACAAAATATTTGAAATAACATGAACATGAGTCATGTCACTCATGACTGATACTTTCAATTTTGCACTGCCACTGCACTACCAGCAGGCTATTATCCGATCATCCCAATTTCATTACTTTCTTGGCTGCTGATGCTACCTCAACAGAATAGGATGTATGATAGTCCAGCTGTCACACAACAACTGTCATTTGATCAAGCTGTCATGTGCCAACATTTTTACCTGAACATTTTAAGCGAGCGATAATTCAGAATCCACATTTCTTCACAAAAGTTGTCCTTTTGCATCATTTGGCGGCGATGAATTCGACACATGGTACTTCAAATTGAAGCATATACATCTTAAGAACTATCCTAAACAAAAATAAACATAAATCATACCTTATTTGCTTCAATTATCACAGAAATTGCGAGAAAGGCGTGGTCTGCGTCGTTGTATTTACAAATTTTAGTTCCCGACTTCGCCACAACCAAAAGGTGACGCACCTGCAGCAGGCGCTGCTAAAAATAGATTTCTGGATGGCGGGAGATCGTTCCAGATCTTTCTCAGCTGTTCCCAGAGCTTCTCAGAGCTCCTCGGCTGTTCTGGGTGGTCTAGAAATTCTAGATGGATCACAGGCCATATAAATACAGCCACTGGCTGATGGACGTCAGTTTACCACGAGCAATTGAGCAAGTGACTTCACAACCGAGGAAGCAGCAACAGAAGCTGACAGCCTTACAGTGACAAAGAGGAAATTTTGCAGCACTTCAGAGTGACTAGTGACATTACTATCACACACACTGTTGGATTATAGATATTTTACATCACCTGTCAAAACTTATAGACGATGGATTTCGCACCAGCAATCGGAATTGACCTGGGAACAACCTATTCCTGCGTCGGAGTCTTCCAACATGGAAAAGTGGAGATCATTGCCAATGACCAGGGCAACAGGACCACCCCAAGCTATGTGGCCTTCAATGACGCAGAGAGACTGATTGGAGATGCTGCTAAAAACCAGGTAGCATTGAATGCCAAGAACACGGTCTTCGACGCCAAAAGACTCATCGGGAGGAAATTTGACGACCCGACAGTCCAGAGTGATATGAAGCACTGGCCCTTCAAATTGGTGAATGACTCTACGAAACCAAGGATCCAGGTGGAGTATAAGGGGGAAACAAAGACCTTTGCTCCAGAAGAAATTTCATCCATGGTCCTGGTCAAGATGAAAGAAATTGCCGAGGCGTACTTGGGAAAGAGAGTGAGAGATGCGGTCGTCACAGTGCCAGCTTACTTTAACGACAGCCAGCGCCAGGCTACGAAAGACGCAGGAGCAATCGCTGGATTGAACGTCCTTCGAATAGTGAATGAACCGACTGCGGCCGCCCTCGCTTACGGCTTGGACAAAGGAGTCCAGAGTGAGAAGAACATCCTCATCTTTGATTTGGGAGGAGGGACCTTCGATGTATCCGTCTTGACCGTCGCTGAAGGGTCCATCTTTGAAGTGAGGTCCACAGCAGGAGACACCCACTTGGGAGGGGAGGACTTTGACAACCGCATGGTGAACCACTTCATCCAAGAATTCCAACGTAAGTTCAAGAAGGACATTTCTGGAAACACGAGGTCAGTGAGACGCTTGAGAACAGCCTGCGAAAGAGCAAAGAGGACCTTATCCAGCAGCACTCAAGCGAACATCGAGATTGACTCCCTGTTCGAGGGCATCGACTTCTACACGACTGTAACAAGAGCGAGATTTGAGGAGTTGTGTAGTGACCTCTTCCGAGGAACTCTTGACCCAGTCGAGAAAGCCCTGAGGGACGCCAAGTTGGACAAGGGAAGCATCCACGAGGTCGTCCTGGTCGGAGGATCAACCCGCATCCCTAAGATCCAGAAAATGTTGCAGGACTTCTTCAACGGCAAGGAGCTGAACAAGTCCATCAATCCGGATGAGGCCGTAGCATACGGAGCAGCAGTTCAAGCAGCTGTCTTATCCGGAGTTCAGGATGATGTTGTCAAAGATGTCCTTTTGGTTGATGTTGCTCCGTTGTCCTTGGGAATAGAAACTGCCGGGGGCGTGATGACTAAACTGGTCGAACGCAACACGAGGATCCCAACGAAGACTTCCAACACCTTCACGACGTACGCCGACAACCAACCCGGAGTGTCCATCCAGGTCTTCGAAGGAGAACGAGCCATGACCAAGGACAATAATCTCCTCGGTCGGTTCGAGTTGTCCGGGATCCCTCCAGCGCCACGAGGAGTTCCAAAGATTGAAGTATCTTTCGATATTGATGCTAACGGCATTCTTCACGTCTCCGCAAAGGATGAATCCACAGGGAAGTCGGAACGCATCCAGATCAGCAACAACAAGGGTCGCTTGTCGCAGGCTGAGATCGACCGAATGGTTGCGGAGGCGGAGAAATACAAAGACGAGGATGAGAAACAGCGACAGAGAGTTGCGGCCAGAAACCAACTTGAGAATTTCGCATTCCAGTACAAGTCTAGCTGCAGAGAGGCCGGAGATAAACTGAATGAGGCAGACAAGGAGGCCGTGACAAAAAAATGTGATGAAGTCACCACCTGGGTGGAGAGCAATCTACTGGCGGAGAAGGAAGAATATGATCACCAATTAGAAGAGCTACACAAGACTTGCAGTCCAATTATGGCAAAACTGCATGGAGCGGCCAACGGACAACCACAAGGTGCCGGTGCATCGGGAGACATGCCAAGCGCAGGCCGAGGACCTACGGTGGAAGAAGTTGATTAGAGAAAATCCATGAAAGTGAACTGAAATTTCAATTACCATGGACTGACTCCTTATTTGTTAAGTATGAAATTTTGAAAATTCCATGGACTCTTTAAATTGTGTAGTTAATTTTATGTATGTTGACTATTATTGCTAGAATTTCTTAGTATGTTCATGATGTTTGCAAGCTTTTATTGTGCTAACTGCATAATGGAGAATTTTGTTAATGTTGACTTTTCAACTGTAACCGAAAATTGAATCAACATTTGTACTCTTGCATTTAAAAATTCCATAAACCGTCATTCACCTGTTATTATTGTATTGAAAGTCTTATGAACAATGAAAATGTATTGTATACTCTTTAAATGTAGACTGTTAAAATTGTTATTGACATTGACAAGTTATCGAATTACATGTATAGATTAAGATAGATTAAGAAGATAGGTTAAGTATAGATTTAGATAACTGTGGACTGTAGTGACTGTAGTTGAAAATTCAATTAAACATGTTGTTGATCTCAAAATGGAATAGTATCTGCTTATCATCTAGTCTGAAATTCTAACCACATATGTATTATCATTATTCATAGGTTAGAAATATATTTTAATCGAAGTTTGTCATTGTGTATTTTGCATAAAATTGCATACCCGGTGATACCTGTATAAACACCAGTTGTGAAATTGTATTGTTCGGCAATATAAAAGTTATTTTTTTACTGATTATTTGAACATGTTTACTATGTTGGGTGATCCATTTCTGTTGCATTTATGTACATAGCAGTGTTACTATATGTTGTTGTTAGATGTTTACTACATGACACATTATACATTGACAAAGCTGTTACCAGGTTGTACATAAATTGTACAGAAGATCTGTGCATCAAATTTTCAATAAAATATCAAAATGAAAATACATGTATTACTGTTTTTGTATTGATAGCAGTATTATGTCTAAAACTCAATGAGAAAATCCAAAAATTACTGCTTGTTTTTAAAACCTTTGCCTTTTTAGACACATTTTAATTGGATGCCAAGGCTTTGGTGAGGCTCTGGATGGGGGGATATGGTGGACAGGGAATTCAAAAGCCCCAATTGATAAAATTGTGAAGGGACAGGGAATTCAAAAGTAAAATGGCCACGGGACAGGGGGACGCAAAACCCATCCAGAGCCTCATTGATTTGATGTTTAAAGTTTAATCTAGGCCATGCAGATAATAACAGGCCAATAGCAGCATGCGGCGACAAAACCTGCCTGGCTGTTTTGCAAAAATAGCTGGTTGTTCAGTAAAACATAGAAAATGATCAATGAGTTCTGCATGTGAATTTCAAGTCTTTTGGAAGTTTGGCGTCAACCAGTTTGAACTTCTCAGCACTTACATTAAAAGCTATTAGATATTGGAACTTACGAGGCATGCCTGTCACATTAAAATAGCTTTTGTAAAGTAAATGGATACAGTAAGCTGGACAATGCAATCAGGGAGACGTAGCAGCTCGTTATAACTCTCTGATGCAATTTAATGTCATGTTCTCTGCTGAGGCAAGAACGCCCCAATCTGTGTGAACACATTATTATCAAAACCGAGTGACTGCCTCAGACTTCAGTCTGGCAGTTGTATAGCTTCAATGAAAGTCGTATTGAGAAATTAACAGAGGAAAGGCACTCAATCCAATTGTACATTGGAAACTTATTAGGGTACAATTATCATGGAGGTTGTTTCAGGTAATATTTGAAAGTGTAACAAGGGATAACTCTGGGGACTCGTGTTGTTTTCCAAACATGCACAAGCCATGAGGGTTGTCCGACAACAAAACAGGAGAGCTTTACTCGAGCAGGAACCAGTTGGTCATGTTGTTCGAAAGACCAACCCTCATACTCCCCATTACAGGCCTCCCAGCGGCCATGACAAAAAATATAGGGATTTTATAGGAAGTTTTTAATGAAATTTATAGGGTTTCATAGGGCTTCGCGAGTCAAAATATTGGAATTTTTGGCAAAAAGCCTGAAAATATAGGGAAATATAGGGAATAAAAAAAAATATTGGGAAATTTAAGAATTTATTGGAAATATAGGGCGCCTGGGAGCCCTGCCATTAGTGGGGCAGTAGCCAGAAACACAATCTGAGAGAATGCACATTGGCATCATCTGCCAAACATGAGGGTAGAATCGAACATGTACAGAAACAAATTCTCGTTACCTGTGTGACACAAGTGACAAGTGCATTCGTTTTTTGGGTGACAAAAAACTGGCAGCGACAAGTTGAACCATTTTAAAATTGTACCATGGTGATAAAATAGGCTGACCTGATACCTAGTCTTAACTATTTTCCATTTCACATACAGGTGAATACTCTATCATATTGACCTGATTCAAAATATCAAACAATAAATTATAAATTAACATTTTATTTTACAAATATATATCACAGTATGTACAAAATACTCAACAGTTAAACAAATATATCCATCGAAAAACAATTCGAAACAAACAAAAAAGACTCATTCGATCCTAAATTTACCAAAAATTACTAACGTTCATCATCCTCAACTTTTAACCTCAACATTTTCATCTGTGACATTTTTATTTTCAACATCATCATTTTCATTATCTCCATCATCATCATCATCATCTTCACCACTTTCTGACTCTGTATCATCATCATCATCGTCTTGCTTTGAACTTTGACTTTGGTGTTCTTTTTGAGCTTGTTCAAAGAAGAAATCAAATGCATAATCTTTTCCTTTCTCAAGACGAAGTTTTTCTTCATTCTTTTCATAGTCTTCAATCTGAAATTCACAAAATTATACTTCCACAAAATTTCACAGAAATAGATGGATGGATGGATGATTGGGGCTTTACGTCCTGTATTTATGCACTTGGTAGGCTAATTAGGACAGGGGGAGGACATGGCAATGAGGTGAAGGATGATTGAAACAGCCGTACAATGTGGCATCTATAGGCCCAAGTGACCCGGCAAGAGCTGGATTCAAACCCTGGACCCAGCGATTGGCAGCCCAGCACGCTACCACTAGACCAGCCCTCCCCCCCTAAAATTTCACCGAAAAGTATATGATTAACAGTCAATACAGGTCTCACTATTAACTTTATTGCCAGTCCTAGAACTCATATTAGTTTTTTTTGGCTAAGCAGATGACATGACAGAACACTTTTCTGAGAACTAAGGCACCAATGGTATCTGACAAAATGTCCTAAAATCAATATTGTCAAAGCAATTAATTAATTGAGGAACTACTGCCATAAACTAAACACTTATAAGATTATTGCAAACTTCTTATGAATATTTACCTGAGACAAAAACTCCTCTCCTGTTCCCTCGAAACTACAGCCAGTGATTTTGTTGAACAGTTCGTAATGCGTTGGCACATCGGGCACTCCAGATTTGGAGAAGAACTGCAATAGAAAAAAGACAATTTCATTAAATAAATGTGGTATAAAGTATTTTCATTATTTAATGTAAAATGTTATTTTAAGTGGGGTAAAGTCCTATTCATATTTTATATCAGTCAACCTCCCATATGCCCAGATTGCTAGCAAAATCCTGTTTTTCACCGCTAAAAAATGACAGGAGAAATAGGCTTGGCCAGTGATTCAGTGAGGCTACGACAGTGAAGGCACAATAGTACTGAACTGATTTGCACAACGACGGAAAAAATAAATAAGTGCCCAATATCAGGGGCAAACAATTCCATTTGTAAAGGAATTTTTAAGACATGATTCTTTTCAGTGTACTAATTTCACTAAAGTAGTAATTGACATATTTTCAATGGTCACTATTATATTCACTACTTGCAGGAATACATCTCTTGAATTTTAAGAACACTCATTGAACACTGAACAGACAAGTAAACATTGTGTATACTTACATCACAGACATTTCTGCAGTCTCTTAGCATGAATTTCATAGCATTAGGATGGAATTTGTCGACACTCTGGCTTACGTCGATAAAATACAAGGTCCCTTCGTGCCACAGCAAGTTGTATTCGCTCAGATCTCCATGGACGAGACCTGCTTCATTGTACATCTTGGTCATATTCTGCAAAATAAGATAATTCAATTGAGACTTAGTTATACTTCCAAGTTTAAGTTTAAGTTTGTTCATATTTTATAGTGCACATCAATGTTAAACATGCTGCGGCACTGTATAGAATAAATATAAATAGTTAAGTAAAATAAATAATACATATATATATGCATTAGTAAAAGTAAAATGAAACAGAGACTGCATTACATAATCAAAGATATTTTACAACAAGATGAGATACCACAGTCGACACGATGGAAAAGATCACAAGAAAACACCCTCTATGAGGTTTTTCTCAAACTTGGGAGATTTTTGACATCAAAATGTAGGTTGCAGAAATTACCCCATTCAGTATTTTCTAGCATGTCTCTGATTGTCTCTGTGACAAAGCCAGGCTCATCTTGAATTAACTAAATTTACAACAGTTACTAATACCTCCTGATATCAAGTATTTGGACCTCTTGAAGATTTTGAAACTTTTACTCACAACGTATCCGGACAAGATTTTGAAACTTGTACTCACAACATATTTGGACAAGATTTTGAAACTTTTACTCACAACGTATTTGGACATCATCACAACTGTAAAATAAGACATATCTGTGACAAAGTCATAAGATAACACACCTCGAGACACTGTTCATAAGCGTCCATAATGTCAGCAGGTCCAAGGCGAGCCTCCTTCAATTTGGGAGCAGGTCTTCCCTCATTCCCAATGAAGGACATGACGAGACAGTGCTTCTTTAATACCACCATTGTAGGACAAGGAATGCCACATTTTCTCAACCTGAAAACAAAAAGAAGAAATAGTTAACAATGCTGAACACACTTACCCATCTAAATTTTGACATGATTTAGAATTTACCATAGCTCAAACTAAATGAAATCGAAGATGTATTTCCTAAATTCTCATAAACCATTTCTTCTATAACAGCGTGTTTGTTTCAGGCCAATTTTCAATGCAAATTGTAAATCGATGGATGGATATTGGATAATTATAATCGGGGCTACACATCCTGTATTCATGCCCTTTTTTGGCTAATTAAGACTGGAGCATGATGAAACAATGAGGTGAAGGATGAGTGAAACTGCTGTCCAACATATGTCCAGAAGATGGCGGAAGAGCTGGATTCGAACCTGGGACCCAGCGATAGGTAGTCTAGAGCACTACCAACTGTCAAAGCTACCCTGTCAAAGCTAACCCCCCTCCCACAAAATGTCAATCAGGATGGATCATGGACGATCCTATATTCTCTCTCTTATTCTCAGGCAGTGAAATTGAAAATTTATAAATCGTAAATTTTATATTATCAACTTCTTGGTGTGATAACCCGGGGCTTTGCTTATGAGCAATTCATCCCTGATGGAGATTTTATGGTACGTTTTATAACTACGTACATGCATGACATAGCATGTAGGCCTACACATCTGTCTATCAATCAGTAGGGATGGGACGATAATCAATATATTGCAGTATATAATTACGTACAAGCATGTAGGCCCACACATCTGTCAATCAATCAATAGGGTTGGGACAATGATCGATATATATCATGCTTAGATCAATGCAAGGATTATCCACAATGTAAATTGAATTTGATTTTTTGCTTTTCTGTTCTATTTTCTGGATTCTATGACACCCCCGATATATTGCGTCATCGCCCTATCAGCCTCACAAGATATCAAGATATCAAAAAACCATTATCGTCCCATCCCTATTAATCAACAAGTGTGATAGAATGATAGATGGATGGATGATTGGGGCTTTACGTCCTGTATCTATGCACTGGGTAGGCTAATTAGGACAGGAGGACGACACTCAACAAGGGTCATAATATAGTCCTCAAATAGAACATCTGAATAATAACCTCACCTTTTCAAGTTGAACTCCTCCTTCTCTGCCCAGATCTTGATGATTTTTCGTGGATTCTTCTTCTTGTATTCATCTTTGTGCAAACGTACGTCTCCATGAATATACTGGGTCCTGTTCTTGAAGTCTGTTAACGTGGTCTTGAATACTTTGATGGCGCACTCTTTTGGAATAAACGTTGTATCCATACTGAAAAGGACAAAAGTGATAACATGATAAAAATGTTATTGATAAGTAGAAAAATAGGTAGAGAGATAAGAGGATTGATTAGGACCTAATGTTTTCATTTTTTTTTTATTAGAGTACATTTAAGTTTTTACGTTATTTAAGAAAAAGTTTCAAAGGATAGATCCCTTTTCCACATAAAACACAAAATAAATGTGAAGAAACTGATATAATTAACAGCACTGTGAATATGAGGCCAACTAAATTAATGTACATAAGCACTAAAGCCACAAAGGACTGATCAGACTCGCAGTGAGTGAGTGAGAGAGTTTGTGTTTTACGCCCCATCAGCACCGGTGTGGGCTATTTAGAGGCAAGATCAGACTCGGAGATATGTACATTGACCTGGGCATTAATTTTATATCGGCACTTCGAAAAGATTTAAGAACCTGATATCTGTGCGAAATTTATAGGAACAAATAGGCAGGTAATTCTGTTTCCTAAAAACATGATATTTTTGAATTGTGGATGAAGAATCTTTGCACGCCATTTACTGACCTTGAGGCCTAAATTACAGGCCTCATGGTTTTGATCTGGTCTGAAAGGGAGAAAAATCATGCATGTAAAAAATATCACTTACGCTCCCCCATCGGCATGCATAATGACGGATTCCTTTCCTGTGCTGATCACTCCATTGACTTGTTCCAATATCTGATTGTTCAGCAACTTGTACAGAATAAGACGGGTCTTCTCATCCACGGCCATTTCCTGAAATTTTAATTAGGCCATTCAAAATCTTTAAATACTTCATTTTCTGATCTGCTGAGTGATGATCATAGTAAACTAAATAGTAAATAGTTGTGGATAGGGAGCCCTCCAAGGCAAGTGACAGAACTTTTTGAAAGTGGAAAATGATGGATGGATGGGGCTTTATTACAAGCCTTTATAACCTGATGTTACGCAGATATCAATGTTATAACAATTTCAAACATACAGTTTGTCACGTCAAGCATTGAGACGGAAACATAACATTGTTTGTACAGTTCATAAAAATCAACACAATGAGATTGGTGGATCCGCTGATGCAAATTTGAGTAGAACTAAGTCTGGGGTGGCGCTGTGGAGCATTTTTATGACGTCATTGCCCATTGTGTGTCAGATAAGTAGCATCACAAATGTCAAAATTTTGCGAAAAAGGACTGCCATTTTCATAAATTGGCAAATATCGGACAAAAACGGCACCAAAACATCACAAAAATGAGATATTCAGATTACAACAGAGCTAAGCTATATGTAGGTATGCGTATTTCTCCTGTGGGGCTTGTGGTTGCTGAGATATCTGGCCAAACGTCTGTCTCAATGTTGACGTGACAAACTGTAGTGCTTTGAACAATTGTAGAAATACTATACAAACGAAGGGACTTCTTTTCCACAAATAAGACTTAGTAATTCTGATTAAAGCGGGAAAACTTACAGCAGTAGAATGTTCCTTCTTCTCGTGTAACCTGTACTTCCTCTTGGTATCGATGTTAGAATGTTTCTTCAACTGGTTATACACCTTATTTGGAAGTCGGTATTCCTTACCTCGGACGTCGCCTGTTTCAAATCCAGGCGGAAACTGAAAGGAAGTCAAAATCATTCTTGCATCAAAATTAAACATGTCAACATTTTTTTTGTAAAATATAAAATTATAATTAAAATTTTTCCTGACTAGAAAGTGTTGAATTAATCGGAAAATATTTTTTCAACAGAGCGATGAATTGGGGCCTTAAATCTCAAACCCAGAAAGACAGACAAGTAAGACAGACAGATCTACACTAAAGAAAGACAGCCAAGACAGATTGACAAGAAAGGTACACAATAGATATATATAAATTAACCTTACCTCCATGACTTTCTTGTAGTTCTTCTTGAAAGTGAATTGCTCATCGTGTTTGGTTACAATATTTTTGCCCTTTCCAATATAACCCTTTTTGAATTTGGGAATTGTATCTGAAACATACAGTTAGCATATAATTTTTTAGATGTTTAAAAAATATCCTAATTAATTCAATTTCTTAACCTCACTAAATCATTTCATGGAAATTATAATTTTTAATTTCACACTAACACTAGAAGAATACAATAACCAAATAGGCCTATCTTAACTTTGTAATGAGTAAAAGAAGCAAACTCATAAAAATGTCCAGAAAACTATTTGTGTGAGAAACTTGAGTATGAGAAAAATTAAATTTATGGAATAAATTTAATAAAAAAATTTAATAAAAATTGCTCAAATTAGCCTACAAAAGAAAATGTATTGAATTTGAATATGATGATTTATGCATGTCCTTTAATGCTACTAAAACATTTAAATCTAAAGGGATGGATGGATGATTGGGGCTTTACGTCCTGTATTTATCCACTTGGCAGGTTAATTAGGACAGGAAGACACGGCAATGAGGCAAACGATGATTGAAAAAGCCGTCCAACATAGGCCGAAGTGACCCGGCAAGAGCTGGATTAGAACCATGGACCAAGCCGTTGGCAGGCAAGCATGCTACCACTGACGACTTCTAATTTCGACATGACAGTTGAATTCGACATGCAGATTGGGGGGCTGTCAAGTGCATTTGACAAAAGCTCCAAATGCAGTATATTGCGTTGCAGTGCTGGCCAAACTGTCAACAACTTGCTGGACTGATTGGATCACTTGCCAGGCAGGTTGGGGGGTGTCGAAATTCAGCTGTCATGTCGAAATTAGATGTTGCTGATGGTACCACTAGACCAACCCTCCTCCCCCCATGTCAATTTTAAAATAATTTCAGAATTTTCAGGTAAAAATGATCAACTGACCATCCTCTTCCTCTTCCTCCTCAGCGCTCTCTGCTCCTTCCTGTTCATGACCTTGGCGATAATTGCCAAAACTCAAACGCACTGAAAAATACGAGACAACAAGAAATGTAACAGATTAAGTCTTTGTCGAAGGATACAGATGGAAGGTCCTTGAAATAAAAGAAAGCTCATTGTAAAAAAGAACAAGTTTTAAAAACTACATTCAGTGTACAGCATAGCAATCGGGGAATTCTGAATTTGATCCCAGATTATGATTTTTTTTTTCAAACCATGAGAAAAGGTTAGGCCACACATAATTGATCTTTAGCTTCTCGGATCCTCTAAAGGCACTTTTTCTAGGGTCGGTCGGTAGGACAAAAAAAAAAGGTGAAAAAAAATTATTATTTTTTTCCATCGGCAGGAAATCTATTGTGTCGGCGGGTCTGCGAAGCTAAGAATCAATTATGTTTGGCCTTAGTTTTATTACAAAACAACCATTTGCATGATCTGAGTGAAGTCAGATTTAAACCTGACATTGACATGACAATAATCTATTATTAGTGCAGCACTAAGCACGCTAAGCGTCAAAAACAAAAGGATTCAGAAACGAGACTGAAAAAAAGATAATCACACCTTTACTTGTTCCGTTGAACTTATTTTCCTCTCGCTGAAGTTGATTGTCAAAATCTCGATTAAACTGATCCTGAAGCATCTGCGCAATCAGGTGATCGTCAGCAGTGTCTGCACCTGGTGCCTCTGTTATGAATGGTATATCTTCCAAGCTGGAGAGGTAAAATTATAAAAACACCCCATTATAAACTTCAATTAATTTTAAGCTTTTAATCAGGACAAAAGTAGTCCGGTGAGTATCTGGTCCGCAAAACTATTTTCCAGCAATTGATGCTTATTATGTTAAACTTTAGAGCTCTTCTGCAATTGCGAAGCATTGAAGACCCATTAAAACAACAGGAGCGAATTGAGCCAACAAATGGCTTAATTGCAATCAATAAACATACTGAAAGAAGGAGCATCCTTTTTTTTTATTAATTGCAATTGAAATTCTACTTATACAAATTAATTTAAACGAATATTCATAAACAATGCAAGGGAGACCTCAGGGCATAGCAAAAAAAAAAAAAAATACCATAGAATGGGGTAAAGCTGGCAATCCGGGGTATTGGCAAGCTATCTTGGCTCACTAAATGGAAGAAATGCCAACTTTCCTCACTGACAGGTACCTTTGGCATAGTTGCTATGTGTGTCAGTGAGGAAAAACTGGCATTTCTGCCATTGAGTGGGACAAAATATCTTGACAACTTTATACTGAATTGCCAACTTTACCCCATTTTATCATGTTTATGGTAATGAGTCTGGACTAAGTGGACTTCTCCTGGTACTCACTTGGGAATATCGCAGCTATCAATCAACTTGTTTTCTTCCTCCACTTGAAGTTTTTTGGCTAATTGTTCACTTTTCTCCTCGTCCATTACATCTTCTAGAGAACATGGCGTAGGAGCGGAGACTTTACTCCACGGAGAAGATGGTGCAGGTTGTGGAATTACAGGGGAAGGGCTACTGTCACTGGCCATTGCTGAAGTTCTGAAAGAGAAAGATAAAAACAGAAAATCTTGTTAACAGTGTATAATGTAATAATTTATTATAGGGTGGGATTTAAAAATTGTTCACGGACTGTCCCTGTTCATGGCCGACCAGTGGCGTAACCAGAGGGGGGCGAGAGGGGGGCAAGCGGTCTTTGAGGGGGGGCAATTCGCGCCTAGTCACGCGAGCGAGAAACTTCTTAAATCTATATGCTTAAAGGTATTCTAGACGAAATGCTATAATGGAGGCAGTACATGTGATTACATAGCAGAATGAGACAGAAAACATAGAAAAACATAGAAATAAAATGCAGTAAGGGCTATTCCATTTAAAACTCTGGGGGGGGGGGTGGTCGGTAGGGTGTCCCAAAAAAGTGAAAGTCTGAAATTCATTGGGGCTAACCTCTAAATGTGTTCTATAACCCCTCTCTGACTCCCATGTAAAATTTCAGCACATTTGAAGGTGTTTTAGATGTTGCTCAAGAGCCCCAAAGATAGATAGGAGTTTAACATTGAAATTTCATGCGAAAATGGCTATTTTAGCCAATAGCTCACAAATTGAAGGTTTCAGTCAACCAAAACACGTAGATAGTTGATACAAAGATGTATAAATTATTCTGCACATTGTGGTACCAATTTTATATTTGTAACTTGCTTGGTTATTGAGAAAATCTACATATATGTGATATACATATTTAACGCGATTTTCTGTGATTCAAAAAAACGTCTCAGATTGTTTCAATAGTCTAAAACAGATTATAAGACATTGGTTGATGTTCTTGTGTCTTTGTCACACTATGGAACCAGTATGTTATTGTCTCATGTTTAAATCCAAAATTAGACTGCAATTAATCTTCATTAACAAAGGTACTTTGTATTGGCGTCAATTTTTCAAATAAAATAGTATATATTGGCCAATAACACAAGAACCAAGTGAAGTACAGATATGAAATTGGTACCACAGTGTGCAGAATAATTTATACATCTTTGTATTAACTAACCATGTGTTTGGGTGGACTGAAACCAATAATTTGTGAGCTATTGGCTAAAATAGCCATTTTCGCATGAAAATTCAATGTTAAACCCCTATCTATCTTCGGGGCTCTTGAGCAACATCTAAAACACCTTCAAATGAGCTGAAATTTTACATGGGAGTCAGAGAGGGGCTATAGAACACATTTAGAGGTTAGCCCCAATGCATTTCAGAATTTCACTGTTTTTGGGACACCCTAGTGGTCGGGTTGATTTTTTTTTCGTAAGATGGATGGGGGGGTCGGCGAAAATTCACTTTAGATGTATGGAGGGATGCCAAAGAAATCTATATAGATGCAGGGGGGGTACCCGAAAAATTCGATTTAGATGCATGTAGGGGGGCCTCTGACCCCCTCCTACACCTAATAAATAAATAATTGCCACATACATGCTACAAGAAATTAAATAAACAGACAAAATTTGACAGGTCGCCATTGTCAAAATTCGTTAGCGCCGAAATTGACCACACTTCGGGCGCTCTGTTGACCTGAAATGGACTGGAAACCACCAGAAAACTATTCAAAAATGTGCCTAAACACTTTAATAAAATGTTAGGTACCTGTCAGGCATCCTAAAGCTTATTATTCCAAAATTCAGCTATAAATATCTTCATCAACACAAAACCAAACATTGGCATGGCCATAGACTGTTTTACTGTCTCATCCGCTAGGGACAATCGGCGGATTTGAGACAGTCTGGGGCCTCTGAAATCTCAGGGAATTCCAGGTAGGAAGTGGAAACACGTCATCACATTCCTACTCAATGCCTAACAAAATAGTTCTCAAAATCTTCAGTGCATCCTGCACAAAAACCCAACAGATTCGCAAAAGCACTATATCATTTTATTTGGGAAACAACACGAATGTTTCTCATATCCAAAAACATCACGAAATTGCATTCCAAGGTGGCTTGATAAATTCTAAATGAGTGGTGAAATGGCCAGCATGTCAACATGCTTTGTGGCTCCAGGGAATGCCATTGCTTTTTGGATAATTTGGACTTGACATTAATGCTAGACTATCGGGATTTGAAAGGCAAGTACTTTAGATCACTTCTGTGCTATCGATGGCTTTGCAAGTGGTGAGACAATTTGTGGCAGTCACTTGCTTTTATCCACATGTTTTGGGGATTCAAAATGGCGTCCTCCTTCTCCCAGCTAGCAAAACTTCACTGCTCTATGGAATTTTCAGATATGACAGTGTAACTGAATAGCTGAAATGCGGAGGATAGATGCATTGAAACATGCCTGTGTCATTGGCAGTATTTGCTAGTTCTTTGTTAATTTGGGCTTGTCTTTTGATTACAACCACATGCTTGTGTACAAAAAATTGTTTTGGCCTATTTTTGAGATTCATTGGGCACCAACCAATCAGGTGCGGGGGCGGGGCTTGGCTTTCAAAAGTGGCCGGCCAATGAGCCGTGGGGTTGGGAGAGATCCTCTCCATCCTACTCTGCTTTGCAAGTATAGGATGGGCTTGACCGTCTAGCATGGCCATGTTAGACCCTTCTTCTTCTTCTTCTTGAGATTAATTCCCCCCACTGTCTAGGGCGAACCTCCCCTTGGAGAGCAATGGTATACATCCTCTTCAGTATGTTAGGCCACACATAATTGATCTTTAGCTTCTCGGATCCTCTCAAGGCCCTTTTTCTAGGGTCGGTCGGTAGGACAAAAAAAAAAAAGGTAAAAAAATTTTTTTTTATAATGTCAAAAAAAAAAATTTTTTTTTTTTTCAATTTTTTTTTTCCATCGGCAGCAAATCTATTGTGTCGGCGGGTCCGCGAAGCTAATAATCAATTATGTGTGGCCTTAGGAGGTAATTTGTAAGACATATATGATTTGATTTGAGTTGAATTTATTCACTGAAACAGTAGGATTACACAATAAAGATTACTCTTATTGCCATTGTGGTCTTCTTCATGTGAGTCTCCAGAAAGTTCTTTGACAGTGATTAATTAAATAAAATTAAATATATATCTTGACAGTTCTGGTGGGGTCAGCTCTGAATCTTGAGCCAGATCTTAGGAGGCAATATATATTATAATTTAATGGATGCTTCACATCTGAATTCTGCCTCAAGACAAGTTACAGTAATACAGAAAATGCTAAAAATTGAATAAAATGACTTTTTCTTGAGAGAATCATCAATTGGATCAAGGGAGCACCCTGGAATCATTTGAAACAAAATTGGAAATTTTGACTATCTTGTGAAATTAACATTCTTCCCTGATGCCTCCGTCATTATCAGGGAGATGCCTCTGTCATATATCAGGGAGAGGCCCCTGTCCTATCACGGAGAGGCCTCCTCCTCCGCACGGAGAAGCCTCTGCCTCAGTATGGAGTCATCAAGACACTAGAAAATATTGGCCAAGAAAAATGGAATAATTAAGTCCGTTCCAAAAATAAATATCAATTTCAAGAATTTTGGAGGATTTGACTTCCTCCTGCATCATGTCTCGGAGAACTGCCTCTACCTCCATCATATCTCTGAGAGCTGGTTGGATAATAAGAAATAAATTCAAGAATTTTGGAAAGTCTGGCTGGTTTCACCCCCATCATATTACGGAGAACAGTTAACCTTGCGGAAGTCAGACAAAAATAGATTGCACTATTCTGTCCAAGTTAAGAGAATATCCAGGGCCGTAGGCTGGGCTGAATCCTGGGGGGGGGGGCAGTCTGGAGGCATGTGCACCCTGGAAAACCCTTGAATATCTGAAATTTTTACATATATCATTGTAATGCACCTTTACTGGCCAAATTCTAGGGGCGGGGCACTGGGCAGCCTTGCCCCTCTGCGGGCAACGGCCCTGATATCAGACAAAGAACTCTTAGTCAGAAATATGAAGCAAGTTTTCCGATGAAAATTGTCTGAGATAGGCAGAGATCCATTAACTTTAATGCAAATCCGACTTTCGAGGTTTACTGTTTGCATTTAATAGCCACAGAAGATTAAGACAATTTCTTGCAGTTCATGAAGGCAATTCCAACTTGGAAGTTAAAAGGTAATAAAGTGCAGCCAAAGACCACATTTATTGGATTGCAAAATGGAAAGTTTGGCGTCTGCAATCGAACCAGTAAATTTAAATTTAAAAAAAAATTATATGCATGTAGGGTTGAGATTTTTTTTTTGGGGGGAGGGGGTCAAAAGATGTTTGTCGTGGGGGGGGGGCGAAAAAAATTTGGATTTGATGCATGTAGGGTGGGTAAAAAATTCGCATTTAATGCATGTAGGGTCTCCAAAAATATCGAAGTTGACGCATGGAGGGGTCGAACTTAATTCACTTTAGATGCATGGGGGGGGGTCAAAAATGTAACCTGACCACCCCCCCCCCCAGGTTTTTAAATGGAATAGCCCTAAAGCATCTGTATGTATTGCGTTGGAAAGCAAATCAAGAATTGCCAAATATTATCAATCCTCACAGGGGGGGCAAGGATGGCTACAGGGGGGCAGTTGCCCCCCCTGCCCCCCCCTCTGGTTACACCACTGTGGCCGACACACCATTCTTCCCGGATCAAAAATTAACATCGCAGTGATATGTAGGATACCTCACTTCTGGACTTCATTACACAAAGCCTTAGCAATAAATCACTTAAAATTAAAATCTAATATCAGTGATCATTTCAATTCATTTGAAATCTTAATCAGTGTTAATAACAGTAATGTCTTCATCAAAGAGTAAAGTTTATGTAATGTTACCAGTGCAGTGTCAGAATCTTGAATAATAAATAATTTAAAACAAAAATGAAGCACCCAATCAGCCAAAATCTCCGTTTTAATGGAAGTAAACAAAGAAGTACTGACAGCTGTCAATACACAATTTTCTATTTTGGGTCTAGCCTAGGTATTGCGAAATTTGCTACTCACATGTCTTTCAATACACGTTGCAGATCTGACTTTATGGTAGTTTTTTGCAAAAATAAACGCCTCCTAAATCGCAGCCTGTTGAGCCAGCAGTGGCACAACAGTTAATGATCACTCCTACAGCTTTTCAATGACTAAATATGCTGTAATTTTCCCGATTTCACAAGACAAACCTTACCAAGTTTTCTTTCTGGCCGTGGTGCAATCAAAATTGGGTCAAGTCTGGACTTCTGCGCAAATCGCGCACAAGTTGTGGAACATCGCGCATAAGTTGCAGTTCGTAAAATTTGCCGCGGAACCCAAAATGGCGGAATGATTAACATTTTGCTGTGAAAAGTGACGATTTTGTCGAAATTTAGGTTCCATGAAAGATACCAGCATGTCTCAACAGAGTGGAATTGACCCCAAGTCGCCCCAGGCCATGTTGCACCTCCTCTGCAGGAAGGTGACTGGACTGAAAGGAGGTAAATTGGTTGTCAATTCTGTTTATTTTGCCAAATTTAACAAAGGTGAACAAAATGCAAATTCAATACTGCCTGTCTTTGAAAAGTAAAATTTGTATGTATCTCAAAATACGTGGTATGAATTTATGCCAACTAAATGCGTACATGACATGAAGACGAGGGGTGTACATGGGTCCCTAAAAATAGATGGAGTGTCAGATGTCGGAATTTAAAGGGAAAACAGATGTCTCCTGTTTCTTTTTATCTAAGCTTAAATGATAAAGAAATATATCAAATGTCATTTGTCACTTTTTATCAGTCATCCTGTCAGTGTCTCTCGATTTTTAAGAGGGCCAGTGTCCCTGTGTCACTTTTTAAAAAGGGCTGTATCGCCATGCCGATAGTGTCGATTTTTACCCTTGTACAACCCCAAGACGGTCTACAGTATAAATCAGGTTTCATCACCGACTCGGTTACCAACTTAGTAAGTTAGTGACATCACTTCCAACCAGACACTACCAACCAATTTACAGCCCTAGCCCCTACTAACCAGAAAAGGGCCAACCAGGTGACAACACTACCAAACAAGCGGTAGCCAACCAGGTGACGGGTACTGACGGCACTTTTTACCAACACTTTTGCGCACTGCATTGCTGACCTGTCAAGATTCATCCAGAGTACAGTCAGCCCGGTGAAAGCCAATCAGGCTACAGCCAACCAGATGACACCAAAGTCACCCTGGGCCTGATGACCCAGGCGATGGGCCGACAGCACGACCAACCGGGTGACAAGCAACCAGGTGACACTGTCACCATGACAGTACCACCTACCAGTACGGTGTGTGGTCAACCAGGCGACAGACAACCAGGCGACACTATACCGCTACCAACTAGGCTACACACAATTTTGAAAACACTAACCACTTCCATCCAGGGGACAGACACTTCCATCCAGGCGACACAGTACTTCCATCCAGGCGACACAGTACTTCCATCCAGGCGACAAACACTTCCATCCAGGCGACAAACACTTTTAATTGACTGGGAGACAGTCACAGTGCAGCCATGAAACAGGATGTTGACAAGTTGAAGATCGCTTTGTGAAATTCACGCCAGAGGGAGCGAATGTAGTTCAGCTCTTTGTCTAGATCACCAGACCTACTCTTTGTCCTGATATTAATTGTTTTCGGTGATAAATTACCATAAATATGAATAAAAGTGAGTTTATTTAACTTTTTAGGTATTTGCTTTTGTCAATTCCTTTTGAACTATGACTGACAGATGTTTTGCAAGGCCATGTGAGTTGTCCACAAGGTGGAGTGGCCGTTCCCAATGAGCGATAATCTGTCACTTCAGTCTTGTAGATTCTTGTCACCTGGATGAGCTGAAAATGCTTGAAATTTAAGTTTGTCGCCTGGAATCGGGAATGCGTGTCACCTAGTTGGTATGTCACTTAAAATACCTGTCACCTAGTTGGTACTTGTTGTCGCCTGGCTGGTCAAAACTTGTCACCTGGCTGGTAGTGGTGTGTCGCCTGGTTGGTTGTCGCCCAGTTGGTAGTGATGTCGCCTGGCTGTCTGTCGCCTGGTTGACTGGTAATCACCAGTACCAGATGACTGCCAACCGGCAATTGTTCAACCAACCAGGTGACAAGCAACCAGGCAACAGTACTACCAACCAGGTGATTGACAACCAACCAGAGACCACAGTACATCTGTTCTACCAACCAAGTAACAACCAACCAGGCAACAGCACTGCAAACCAAGTGACAACCAACCAGGCAACGGCACTGCCAACCAAGTGACAACCAACCAGACAACAGCACTGCCAACCAATTGGCAACTAACTTGCCAACCGCTCTACCATCCAGGTGACAACCAATAAGGCAACAGGCCTGCCAACCAGGTGACAACCAACCAGGCAACAGCACTGCCAACCAATTGACAACCAACCAGGCAACAGCACCAGGGTTCGAAATTAGCATGAATTTGATGGGAGTCAGACGGACTCTATGTTTCATATTTTGGGAGTCCATATGAAGATTTGGGAGTCCAAATATTTTTGTCAGAAATTGAATTAGCAGATTATCAGTCAGGGAAATTACCAGCATATGAGGACAATTGCAATTCCAGCCTAGTCCTGGCCCTGACAGGATGATTAAGGGTGTGGGGTTGATCAGTTGGGTCTCAGAAGAAAGTCTGATCTCTTTGCAGCCATCCTCACCACACAGCAGCATGTCAGTTGCGGGACTTAATTCTATCCAATTTCACGAAATACTGCAAAGTCATCAGCAGCTGATGACAATTTCTTAATTTATCAGGAGCCTTCGGGTTCTTTTCCTCATTATGTAATGGATAGGTCTGCCAAAATTCATAGAGTTAGTTGACACTGTGATACAACTTTATACCAAGTTTGGAAGTGATAGTTGCAGTAGTTCTTTTTAAATAGCCAGTCAAAGATGATTTTGAGCACTGCCAAAGTCATGGCTAGGCCATGACACTGTGAGAGTGTCATGGGAGGGTGATGACAGTGCTAGGGTGATTGTCATGTGGGGCTGAGGACATTGATTGTCATCAGCTGGTGATAATTTCCCTTACTGATTATCATTTGGCAAGTTGTATCATTGACCATCCTCTAAGAAATAGGAGTCTGACCATTCAAAATATTATTGGCATTGGTTAGTGTAAGTATCTCTTGATGAACATTACAGGCTCCAAAGTTCTACATGATCAATTTTAATTTTTAGTATTTGGTAGGTTCCAAATCAATTTAAAATTACAATACATGTTTTGTTGAATAGTCAGAATAGCCTAATGCCACAGCTAATCAAGTTAAGTTCAGTTCAGTTCAGTAGGTAATACTGGAAGCAGGCAACGGTGCCTCTGTATCCAGATCTTCTTCCTGATGGCGTAAATGTCGTGTAATAGGCAGGTTCGATTAAAAACAGAAATATAACTTATTTTTGTTACAGGCTGCTTGTGCCGCCCGTAGTTTTCAGACTTGCTAAATTGCTCATTAGGCTGCACTTAAGTGTTAATTATTTACATTGTGCAGTATTCGCTAAAAACTTGATAAAAACAGGATAAAAACAGGCTGCTTGTGCCGCCCGTTATTGGAAGTGCCTTTCTTGGATCCAACAAAATTTCCTGGACAAAAACTAGACAATTATGTACATTGTTTATAATTGCAATTTATACGTTACTATGTTCTATTTAGTATATTAGTTTTTTTGTTGTTTTTTTTCTTTATAGTAGTTTTGTTCAAAAAATGGGTAGACTAAAAATACAGGCTGCTTGTGCCGCCCGAATAGTTGATACAGGCTGCTTGTGCCACCCGTATACATAGGCCTTATTGGTTAACAATTTACTTGAGAAACATGCTTGATACAGGCTGCTTGTGCCGCCCGTATTTCTAACATTATTCACTCCATACGGCTCAGTCCTAGGAGTGGAGTTCGTCCAGGGAATATTTCAGGGGGTGGTTCCTCCAATGTTTGTCCAGCTGGTTTTTGAAGCTATTTGTGCTTTTTGATGTTACCACATGGTTTGGCAGGCTGTTCCATAATTTGATGATTCGGTTGCTGAAGAAGTGCTTCCTGGTGTCGGTGGCAAAACCTCCTGGGACGTATAGCTTTAGATCATGGCCTCTTCTGCCTCCTAAATCTCTATGCATGGTGATCGATACTTGAGGGTCGTATATTTCTTGCAGCAGCTTGTAGGTCTCAATCATATCCCCCCGTTGTCTTCTGAATGCTAGAGTGGTGAGACCCAGTTTCCTCAGTCTTTCCTCATATGCAAGATGTTTGAATCCGTTGACTTTTTTAGTGGCGCTTCTCTGTACCCTTTCAATTCTTTTGATTTCCTGTACTTGGTATGGGGACCAAATTGAATGACCGTAGTCAAGGTGAGATCTAACCATTGTTGTATATATTGGAGTAAAGATGTCAGGGTTGAGATAATCGAATGATCTTCTTATGATTGCCATATTTCTGTTCGCCTTCGATATGATGTTTGTTATGTGACTTTTGAAATTTAAATGATGATCTATTGTTATCCCAAGGTCCTTCTCGCTTTCCACTTGCTCAAGTTGAACCGGTGTCCCTGTCTGATCCTGGAGATACCTTGGTTTTCTGGTGACTGTCTGACGCGGTTTACAGAGGTACATCTGCTTGCATTTCTGGGCGTTGAACTGGAGCAACCATGTTTTTGACCATTCGTCGAGAGTGTGCAAGTCGTCTTGTATTCCGTTGTTATTGTTGGCTGCGGATGGTGAATAATTTGCGAAGATTTTTGTGTCGTCGGCAAAGAGAAGGGTTGGGGACTCTAGTTTGGTTGGGAGGTCATTGATGAATATAACAAACAGGCTCAAATCAAAGGTAGAAGATCACAACATGACGGAAGTTAATGTAGCATTTTCAAAAGGGTTGAATGCTGATTGCAATTTGTCATGACACTTGTCTCTTTACCCCTAATTGAGTCAAGAAAGTGTGAAAGGAACCCCAAAAACATCCTCAATTGCAATTAGCATTATTAGATTGTCTATTCCATAACTAAAGAAACAAAAGCCTTTTGTTCACTGCTGCTTTGACACGCAAATCAAGATCCTGAGCTTGGGCGATATAATAGGTGTTTGTCAGCTTTTCCCAGCCGTGTACGAAAGCCTGGGAGTCCCACGGACTCCCTACTTCTCTTCAAAAGGGAGTCTGTGGACAAATAAAGGAGTCCCGGACTCCCGGTAATTTTGAACCCTGAGCACTGCCAACCAAGTGACAACCAACCAGGCAACAATGCTGCCAACCAATTGACAACCAATAAGACGGGCAAACAGCATTGCCAACCAAGTGACAACCAACCAGGCAACAGCATTGCCAACCAAGTGACAACCAACCAGGCAACAACTCTACCAACCAGGTGCCAGCCAACCGTGCAACAGCTCTACCAACCAATTGACAGCCAACCTGGCAACAGCTCTTGAACCAATTGACAACCAACCAGCCAACAGCACTGCCAACCAATTGACAGTCAACATCATTGTCGACCAATTGACAACCAACCAGGCAACAGCACTACCAACCAGGTAACAACAGCTCTGTCAACCAATTCACAACCAACCAGGCAACAGCACTGCCAACCAATTGACAACCTGCCAACAGCTCTACCAACCAATTGACAACAAACCAATCAGGCAACATCACTGCCAACTAGGTCAACCGAGCAGGCAACAGCGCTTTTAACCAGGTGACAACCATCCAGACTTAGACCACAGCACTGCCAACCAGGTGACAACCAATCAGGCTACGTTATTGCAAACCTGGTGAAAACCAACTAGGCAGCAGCACTTTCCACCAGGTGACAGCTGAACAGGCAGCAGTGCTACCAACTAGGTGACAAGTTGCTGACAACCAACCAAGCAGCAGCACTACCAACCAGCATATGAGATGGAATTTAAGTATGAATAACAGTGTTGCTCATGAGTCTACAAATGAATTAATTGTCCATGATCTGGAATCAAACCCTGGACCCCAGCAAACAAAGACCATAAGTCACCTTCCTTCACACATAAATTATATTATTATATACAAGTACTTTTAAAATTTTATTTTGGTTTCAGATGCTGTTACACCCTATTATAAACTTGCTCTGACTACCCTAGGAAGGTGAGAATTTTGTCATCTTTGAAATTGATCTAAAAAGTTGATTTTTGCCAATTCAAAATTATTACTTTGAACAAAAGTTGATATTTATTATTTGTTTGTCATACTTTTATGGAAGGGATCCATTATTTTAAGTTTCCATGTTTTCAGTAACATCACTGCTCCTGCGGAAAGCGATGAATTTGAAGTTGTTGAGAAAATTAAGAAAAAATGTAAGTACACTCATGACTCACTTCCATAGCTCTTTTAATTTGTTTTAAAAATTGTATGTTATATCTTATTAACTGTATTTGTTGCACAAAAACTTCTGTGCAACAACTGCCTTCTATTTGTTGAGATGACTCCTAATAACTGGAGGACAAGGCTTACATTTCAATATAATGCCAGTTTCTACTTTGATATAAAAAAAAGAAGCAGAAGTGATAGTTTGAAAAAGTTAGAATTAATAGATTTTGAAAATTGATTGATCGAAATCAAGTTATTAATAATTAAAAAGAAATTTAGCTTAAGCAGTAAAACATCAATGTTCATAATTTAATTTAAAATATCAATTAACAACAAGAAATTAGACAAATTTGCTAAAAATCAGTTACAATTTAATCTGCCACCTATGCTCATTTATTACTAGTACTCCAAGATTCTAAAAACATTTGTTTTTCCGTGACTGGAAAAAAAAAATTAACTTTTAAATAATTTCAATAATTAAATTTTTTTAATTGATTAATTTAAAAAAGGAGGAAAGGCTTTTTTTTAAACTGTATTTAATCTCTTATAAAAAGACCTTTTATCTTGAAAGGTTGAGATTTAAAAATGGTTGCTTACTTTGAAAGAAATATTAAAAAAAAATCAATTAATTAATTTTCGGAATTAATTTGTATTAATTAACGATAATTAAGAAAAAAAAGGCTGGATTTGCTATTTAACATTTCAATACACTCATTTCATTTCTACCTTTAGATTTGGAAATAATAGTAGAAATGCTGAGAAAAAAAAGAAAAATTATGTAATTAAAATAATTAATTAAATCAAATAATGATTACTTATTGATAACAACTTTTAATTTGTGTTATTTAGTCTATTCACTCAGAAATGTTGCAACTCAACCGTCTCTAGTCACTTTCACTGGGAGTTGAACCGCTGTTGGCCAGCAGGGTGAGCTGTTGCTGCATGAGTGTGCCATGAGTGACACAGCCTGCTGTGCTATTTTTAGAACATGCCTGCCCCTGCCAGTTTTCAGCCATTGTTGTATTGGATTTTGCCTCAGAAACACAATAAATGCCTTAAGTGATGGCCAATTGCTTGATTTACATCCATTGAGGTGTTAAAAGTTTGATTTTAATGAAAATATCCTGAAAATAAGGTTATTGTGGAATATAGTCTTATTTTAGTGTGTTGTAAGTAACCAGCCCCAGTGGCGCAATGGATAGCGCGTCGGACTTCTAATCCGGAGGTTGTGGGTTCGAGTCCCACCTGGGGTGCTCTTTTCTTTTTTTCAGAATAGAAATTATTATTTTATGTGTATTATACTTGCTCTATGCTATTCATTTATGGTAACAGTATTTATTGATTTTAAATGAGAGTTTGTTAAGGCCTGTGGCCTGGTTTCCGGCTTGTTTCTGTTGTTACCCGGTAGAAAAAAGTAAATCTTCTGAAAAGAAAAGCTGAGAGTTATGTGTGTCTGTTCGTTGGAAATCTTTGTCATGTGTACCATATTCATCAATGTGAGGAAAATTTAATTAACCCGGGTCAGAATTTACTTTAAAAAAGCTAAATTAGGCACAAATCAAAATATGAAATTTGAAAAAACGTGTTTTGTCAAACTTTATTAGACTCTTGCTCGAGTATTGGAAGTTTATCAAAAGCAACAAAAATGATTTTATATACATATTGCACTAATCAAAATATTGAAATAGAATAAATAACAGATACATGTATTGGCATAATTTATGTCTATTTAATTTTTTTTTTTTTACTTTCAGTGGCAAGACAACACAGAGAAAAAGATGCGGCCGTCTTTTCAGAATTACACCGGAAGCTCCAGTCTCAGGTAGAAATGATGTTAACAAACTACTAAAATTGATTAAGATTTTAGATCATCTATTTCTTTTTAATAAATGATTTATTGAAATTTAAGCTCCATTCTCAAATAAAAAGGTGGATGTAAAAATGAATGAATTAAGATATTAAATTTCTTTTAAAATAAATTGTTTGTTTATATTTTTAAAAGGTATCTGAATGTGTCAACAAATTTTCTGATTTTTATTCAGGAGTTACTCAAGAACAAGTGGTCCTTATTGTACCTGTTGCTACGACTCAGTGAAGATCAGGGAAAAAAGGGAGCTAGCAAGGTAAGCTATGTGATTCCAATATCATGAGATTTATTCAAACATATCATGAGATTATTATGTGATTCAAATATATTCATTAGGTTATTGTGGATTATGTGGGCCTAATTCAAATATATGATGGGATTATTATGTAATTCAAATATATACCATTTGAGATTAAGTAATTCAAATGTGTCATGAGCCCGGCCATTATATTATTCAAATACATGTATATCATGAGATTACCATGGTATATGGAATTCAAATATAACATAAGATTATGTAATTCAAATATATGTTAAGAGGTTATGTAATTCAAATACATGATGTGGTTATTATGTAATTCAAATGTGCCATAATATTATGTAATTCAATATTCCATGAGATTATGTAATTCAAATGTGCCAGATTATTATGTTATTCAAATATACCATGCTGTTATGTAATTCAAATATACCATAATATTATGTAATTCAATATTCCATGAGATTATGTAATTCAAATATATCTTGTGGAAATGTTAGACATGTATGTACTCACCACAAGATTATTACCTGAAGAGCTTTCAAATATTTCTTGTGATTATATGATTCAAATAACCATTATCATGATATTTATAAATGCAAATATAAACACACAAATCATATGCGAATGTGGGTCTCTTTCTTCTTCCAAGTTGTTGCATGTCAAAATAGGAAAAAAAAGAAGCTTTGGTCGTCTAAAGTATGCCTGTCTAATTCATAAATTAAAAAAAAAAAACTTTTAAAAGGAATATAATGTTTATTCTCTGTCACCATGTTTGTTGTGGTACTTCTACATTGTATTTGATCAATTTTCTTCAGACGCAAGGCTCAGCCTTCATCCAAGGTCTATCGCTGTTGGCCACCTCAACTCCGGTAGTTCCAAAAGGAACCAATGCTACTCAGGCGCCATCTGTTGGATGGGTTAGCACTCTACAAACATCAGCGACCTCTGCTGGAAGTAGTGGAATCAGTTCGATCCATGGCTTGAGTAGTTCTTCAATTACTCCCCAGTCTCTTCATCCAAGGTAAAATAAATGAAATATGTGCTGTCATTATTTTGTGATGTGTTATGTATTTACTCCTTCTGTGATTTTCAGTACTCAATTAAATGTGCCTGTTTTTTGAGTAATGAAAACTTTGAAATAATGAGGTAACTTGGAAATATTGGGAAATTCCTGAGTGATTTAAGTAATTTTTTTGATATCTGGATTTGCCAACAATTTAGTGGCCAGTGTACTACTGACTAGCTGAGTTAACATAATATGAGCTCCTAGGTGAACCTTTTTGTGGACACCATTTGCTGAAATTTTATATAGAATTTTGGTCTGATAAATGTATCTTTCCAGTGCTGTGACGACCCCATTCACAAACCAAGGAGGTTGGAAGCCACAGACCCCTGGACAACGCCTGACTCATGCTCTAGAAAGGACGACAATCTCCACAGGTATTGAAGCTTGAAAAAATTATTTAAGGCTCATGATTGTCTTTCTGCAAATTTATTCCATGCTTTAAATTTAAAGTGAAAGACAGGTCTGCTTTATTTCTTTAGATTGTAGTTCAAGCTTCACAGTTTTGTGAATATGAGATTTATGAAAATGGTTGTTCTTCTATTTCATAGATTCGCGGAGTACCAGTGTCAGCTCCATTGCAAAACCTAGAAAGCATATAGATGGTAAGTTTACTTATATTTCTTGGTTTATTTTGCTCCTCAGCAAATGATGTCGTATAACGTTGTATTAAAACTACCAATACTAACAATGAAAGCTGTCAAAAAAGGCTTTTTGAAAAAACAATCTATATGTTGTCTTAATTTTTTCTCAATTTTCAGCATCGTCAGAAATTTCAGAAACCCTCCTTGTCCAGGAAGTTGTGTATGTGCTCCAAGGTATCGAGGGAAAACACATCCGATTTGACCCAATGAAAGATGGCTACTTTGCTGAACAAACTGTAAGTTCATTTGTAGAAATATTTGTAGAATGACTTGATTTACTTTCAACAGTCAACACCTGTCAACTTGTCAAATAGGCACAGGTCATCCTTTGTGCCGCAATCCATGAGACTGTTCAGTGACAATCATAAAAGATGAATTTTCAATTTCATCATATCATATTAATTATAATTATAGATATGTCATCCAAGTTTTGAGCTCTCAATTACCCAGTGTGGGGATTAATAAAGTATTACTTGACTTGGAAGTATAAATTTAACATCTGTTGTTGCTTAGTTTTCGTTTGATTTCTCTCAATTCTCAGACTGGCATCCCAAAAGCCGAACGACAGATGATCAGCAAGTTAGCCGAGTGTGGATGGCTGTACACGAGAGTTAAAGAATACGCAGATTCAAGAAGTAAAGAAAGGGCTTTCGGATTGGTCGGGCAAAGTTTTTGTGCTGCTCTACACCAACAACTGGCAGAATACTATAGGCTCATTGCTGTTATTGAGGCACAGGTAAATATGATCTTGTTATATTGTAGATTACATTGCATTTTCTCTGAAAGCTTGATAGAATGAGGTAGGCTAGATGAGCTGGTAGCGGTCTGCTCTCATCCTTTGCCTTATTGCTGTGTCTTCCTCCTGTCCTAATAAGCCTACCAGAGTGGACAAATACAGGATGTGAAGTTGCAATCATACATCCATCTAAGTTGATCTAACATGCTAACAAACTTTACATATGTGACCTGCTCCACCAAAATGGGTTCAAAGTCTAACATATTTAGTTATGAAAATGACTTTATTCTACTGGAATTGAGCTTTAAAATGATGTTTAGTATGTTCTGATATCTCTATCCAATCCAAAGATATGGCACCTCAAACATCGATGATAAAAAACATCAAACTTTGAGAAAATGGCATTTGAAATTCCTGCCATTGCAACAAAAAGAACTAAGAAAATCAAGTGAGACACTCAAGTTAGATAATTTAAAATCAATTTTTGGTAAAATGGACTTAAAATATTGAAAGAAAATTACTTTTGCTAAAGTGTGGTACCAACAGCTAAAAAACATCAAAATGAGGCCTTTTTACACATTTTGCTCATTTCTGAGAAATATATAATGCCTACTTTGAACTCATTTTGGTGGAGCAGGTCACATATTCTCCTTTATCCTTACATTCTATGGGCCTCTTGCAGAAATGTGACACTGACACCCAACATTTCAGTCTTGTCATGATAGTACTTAAATTATTTCCAGCTACATCAAGAAGAAGACCAGGGTATCCATGTTGGCAACGGAGGGTTAACATTACGTAAATTGGTTGTCTGGATGTTTGATCCTCTTGTTCGGCTAAAAGCGCTGGCAGCCCTTGTTGATATTTGTCAAGGTAAGACAAGAAATTCCATTTGGAAGTTGATAAAACAAACCTGCCATTGAGTCATTGACACAAGTGTCATTAAATCTCTGTGCCTACCAAACTTACTTGTAAGTTTGTAGCTAAACATCACAAAAATATGACAGAAAAAATACAAATTTGCTTATCTACCCGTGAGTATCTGTGTTTCTGCTGTGTGACCTATAGATGAGGAGCAATCAGGGCCAAACTCCAGTTCGCATGTTGTGAGACAAACTGTGGTGTCTGAAAACTGTCTATCCTGAAACCTGTAATAAAAAATCAGTCACACATTGGATAGATCAATGACCAATATGTAGAGAACTCTCACTCGTTCATCCATCCATTGATACCTCTTACTTTTTGCAGGAAAGAAAGGTGGCGCCCTCGCATCAGCAATCCATTCATACATCCAACATGGCGACCCCATGATCCAGGCCCTCGTCAAACACACTTTGGCATTGGTGGCTCAGCCGATATTCACGACTATCATGAAGTGGATGTACTATGGGGAGTTGGAGGACACTTACCAAGAGGTAATGATAACTTTAGAATAACGAATACGATAAATTCTCGTTTTCATGTGTAAGAATATTTTAAAAGGAGCTCTCTAGGTGAAACTCTGAAGATCTTGTCAGAATCAGTCGGTTAAGAATAGAATAATAATAGAATGGAATAAAACTTAGTGTAAAATTGTCTTTAAAAATATATTACAATAGCTACAAGTTAATTTATAGCAACACTTGCAATTAAATTTGGAATAGATATGCTTGCTCCTCCAAGTGATCATGATCATATCTATCAAAAGCCAAAAAAAAACAATCATTGCCGTTTAAGATACTCTGACTGAAATTTTATGTTTTTTCTTCATTGTTATATTTTCAGTTCTTCGTAGCGTCGGACCCAACTGTCAAAGATGAGAATTTATGGCATGAGAAATACACATTGCGGAAATCTATGATTCCTACTTTCCTAACTCCTGACCAAGCTAAGAAGGTGCGTGATTTTCAGGAATACTTTTTAAAGCCCTTTGACTTCACTAACTAATATGGAAATAATGTTGTTTGTGGTCTTTCAATATGCATGTATATTCCCATTTTGCTGCGTCTCCTTTGTGATAGCCTACAATACATTGTACTACATGCAGTTATCATGCACATATTGAAACCAGTGAAGGAATAAATTCCTGTTGTAATGTTATTACCGTATTTTCTCTATTAAACGCCCAGTGGGCAAAAGTAATGATGATATGGTCAATTAATAATTTTTTTGCATAAAAAACTTAGGATAAAGTCATATTTTGCTGGAATTTTGATGAAAATTGGTGCCTTGTGGAGGCTTTTATTAAAGGGTGTGCTTTTGATAGAGAAAATACGGTATGTAGTAATTAAAAGTACCATCTTATTGGAACTGAGTCAGATTTACATTTGATATTGCCTGTGACAAGAATGTCACAAGATGCAGTTGAATGACTTCTTTCACTTCCCTTGACAAAAGAATCGCGACATCTTGCTCATAGTCAGTACCATTGAAAAATGAATATGAATGATAATCCTATCATTTCAGATTCTCCTTACTGGAAAATCCATCAATTTCTTGCGACAAGTGTGTCAAGATCGAGCAATCATGAGAAACAGGGATTCTGTGAGAATGGCCGAGACTCATCAAGGTATTGTTCTATTGAATATTTCAGAGTAAAATATGATTATTTTTAAAAGATTTTATGAATGTGTCATTATATTGCCAATTACAATTTATAACAGATTAGTATGAGACTATGAGTAGTCCGGTAGTAAGACTATGATCATTATGATCTAGAACTTGAGAAATTGTGTGAAATGTTTAGGGTTTTGATGGAACACAGCATAATTTTGCAACTTTTCGTTTCAGTGGAGTCAATATTTAGCCAAGACTCAGATGGAGTCTTCCAAAAGATGATAGACGCAGTCTACAACGAAACCAGCTGCCACTTACTCAATGTCATGCAGGACAAATACAAGTTCTTGGAACATCTTAAGGTTGGGGGCCAATTTCTTATTTATTGCACTATTTCATTTATGCTGCACACTCACTGAAAATGCACTTATGAATTTGTTTAATACATTCAATCAAATCAAAATCAAATCAAAAACTTCTATTTTCGCAAGAAATTTTTCTGTGAAGTTAAAGTTGCTAGATGTTTAGTATCTTATACTTTTGGATTTTTTTTTTTCAAGGCCATGAGGCGGTACCTGCTTCTGGGACAGGGAGACTTCATTCGACATTTGATGGACCTTTTGGAGTAAGTTGCATTTTATTACCTAAAATTCTTGCAATTAAGCCTTCGGAATGATCTATTCACATAGTTTTAAGAGTATTTCAAGTTTGATGTTGTGAAGTGGAATTAAGTTATAGTGATAATTTGAATGGTAATGTGTACATTGTGCATATAAACTGTATACCAGCGCCAAGTTATGTGTGGTCTTTTTGGTTGAGTCTAAACTTATTTATTGATATTTTGTCTCTTCCAGAGAAGACTTAGCTAAGCCGGCGTCCACCTTATACCTTCACAACTTAACAGGGATATTAGAGACTGCCATTAGAGTGACCAATGCCCAGTATGATGACCCTGATATATTGAAGAGATTGGACGTCCGAACATTAGAGTCATCGCCTGGAGAGTCAGGCTGGGACGTCTTCAGTTTGGACTACCATGTCGATGGGCCTATTAGAACTGTGAGTATGACAAAATATCGTAATGTTTGAGGAAGTATGAGACTATGAGTTGTTCCTTTTGGCTGATTAAGGATGTCAGTGATGTCACTGCTGGTCCTACCCTTTACACCTTTGTCTTTGAAATGAATGACAACAGGTCTTTGATTTCAGCTCTTTCCGGATATATGTGCTTATATTGGACATCAGTTTCAGTCATCCTTTGTTCATTGCCCAGTGTTTGCCGTGTCCTCCTCCTGTCCTGATTAGCCTACCAAGTGCATAAATATAGGCCGTAAAGCACCAGTCATCCATCTATCCATGATCCATCCAACTGAATGCCAGGTATATTCATGCTTTATTCTTTCATCTCTCACGTGTAATGTTTCAGGTGTTCACCCATGAGAGCATGATAATGTACCTGCGTGTGTACAACTTCTTATGGAGGGCGAAACGCATGGAGTACATCTTGGCCGGCATTTGGAGAAACCAGTGTTCCAGTGCTCGAATGCTCAGAACAATACCTGGTGAGACAATTTTATTTTTGGGGTTTGAAATATTCTAGTGCCTGAATCTGAGACTCCCCAGTTTTTTTTTTGGAGCAGCTTCGGCGTTTTTAGGACAAAATCTTGGTTTGAAGTTTCTATTTTCAATTATATTTTTCAGAAATGTATGAGTTGCTGCACCAGTGTCAATGTATGGGTGGCCAGATGGTGCATTTTGTACAACAGATTCAGTATTACATCAATTTTGAGGTGAGAACAATCTAAATATCATCTGATAATTTCATAAGTTTTATGTTGCCAGATCCCATGATATGACTACCTTGATAAAAGTCTTTGTGGGAGCCTCGTATGTGTGGGATTTCAACTCTTGTCCCCTATTGGGTTTGTTTACACATCCTTTGAATGTGTATTATTTGGATAACATGAAAATTATTCAAATATAATGTCAAAAGTTATTCTCAGGGTCTTGAAAGGAAATCTTGATGCCAAATTTCAAACCAAAATTAATTCTATTACCATGAAATTGTTCTTACTAAGAAACAGCTAGATTGGAAGTTGAGTCTCCAATGGATAGGTCAAAAGTTCTGAGGGTTTTAAATTATATGTCATTGAGTTTGGTGTTTTATAATGTTTGGATTTAAGTGTCTCTTATGATGTCTCTCCAATTCCAAATATTTGAATAGGCAGTTTGAGCTGAACTTCAGCTGCTGAAGGACCGATACATCTCCTGTAATTTCAGAAGTTTGTTTTTAACCGGCCTAACGGCGATTATTAGAGGTGGGCAGATTTCTGGTGAAATGGGACTCTTGTCCACGCGCATGCATACCAATAATACCCTATGGGTCAAAATTTGAAAACCTTGAAATTTCAGCTGAAAAAATTTTGAAAATTTTTCGTTCCAGAAACGCCTTTTAAAGTTTGCGTTGGGTGGGTCAAACAGTCAGCTATCACCACACTTTCATGTCCAAGGGTCCGAATGCCCCGCTGGTCTGTACTGAGGTGATAAACATACCCGTAATGTTTTTTGACTGTCATTAAAATCACACTTCTAACTAAAAAATCCTCACCAATTAGGGCTAAACAATCTATTGCCAATGATTAGGCAAGTTGCTTGCACATTTTGGGCAGTTCCAGGTCTCTAGTGCCAATTATTTTTGAGAAACTGCATTTAATCAATTAAAATACCAAATATGTGTGTCATTAGCATCATGCCTATAACTTGAAATCTGTACCAATTAGAGTTGAATAATGTATTACCACCAAATAGGAAAGTGGCTTTTCTGCACACAGTGAGCTATATTTCAGGTCTCTATGACCAATAGTCGTTGAGATAGATAATGTCCTTTAACCAGAAATGTTCAAAAACAAACAAAAACACTCTTTTCATCAATATTTTGGATTCTGAATAATAAAGATGATCTCCCCTACTTCCTCCAGTGCCTAGTGTCTTTACTAAACCATATTTCAGATGCTAGACAATGGTTAAATGTCACTGGCACCCCATATTTGGTTAGTAGTTTCAGAGAAGTATCAAACTTCATACTAAGCATGTCAGATGCAAGGAAAATGAAAAAATGTTATGTAATAGTCTGTTGAAACATTTATTGATAATATATATTCAACTGATTTCAACTCCAGTCACCTGCAATAAAATTTTAGTGACGTAAAGGCAATAAGCAATTTTGAAATGATGCTAATGACAGCGTGATGCTAATGATAATTACAGTAAAAATCTTTGCAGGGACCAGTGGAAAACTAGCAGTCTGGCAATATGTGCATGCAATGACCTTATGAACACCAGACACATGTTCACAGTGATTTTGGTCCAGAAATATATAGTCAAAATAGAGTAGCAAGGTGTTTGCTAATGACAAATTGAGATAGGACAACTGACATGCCACAGAAATACTCTAATATGTTGGTTTACATAAATGATACAGAGCTACAGATAGTTCAGTTATTTTCTTGGGTTCTCAGACAACATCAGACACAAGGTTTTCTCACAGAATGTGTGTCCCTTTAATTTTTATTAAGAAACAAATCCAGCGTGATGCTAATGACGCAATATTGGAGACATCGACACAACAACCTCCTGCTCTTATACAGAATATTATTTCAGCTATTGGTGACCAGTTTTTAGAAGACTGACAGTCAAGTCTCCATGTATGGAAGAGTTTAATTGAATTAGGATCCTGTACTAGTTTTTGTGATACGATCTTTCAAAGAAAATGTTGTCGGAGACAGGCCATTTTCAGGGGGGTAGGCCACTTCAATGCCATTTTTGGATGGGATAAAAATATTCTGCTGCATATTATTTTTTTTTGAAAGTTTTGCTAATATCCTTGTCTATGACAAATGACAACAAGAGGTCCTGTACTGGTCTTCCTGCCATCATGAATTATTGTTAAACACCGGAGACAAGAATTTCAGACTTATCAAATTTTGACCCCTATAAGAAAATACAAGCGTATGCAATTCGAATTTGGAGATTGCAGAAGCAGGGTCATTTTGCAAATAATATACAGATATGGTGCAAATGCAATAGTTGACCTTGTACATCTCACTTATTTTGATAATGTTCTGCCATGCAAAATATTTTCTTTTTCATAGAATTTGCATATTTTGAAGAAATGCAAAAATAGTGGGAGCCTGTGCCAAAGTCACATGACAAATTCCAATTAGAATACAACCATAGCAGTGATCACAAACTGTTATACATTGTTTGTTACAATGTGTGCTTTTAGCAGTTAGACATGAGATAAAAATATATAAGAATTTGCAACTTAAAGAACTAACAACACCCAACGATAACTGTGAATCTTGAGAAAATGTTTTTCATAGTCAACTGTCAAATGTGATAGAATCTGTGATAAATATATCAAAACACACATGTCCAGGGCATTTCTTGGTCATACGCTAGTATATGGATGGATTAATCGATCTACAAGCCCTGATATACTATGTCTATCAATGACTGGTACTTCCGCTCGTGCTCTTGTCCACTTGTCCATGTGTAAATGTGTCCATGTCCATGTCCACTTTTCTTGTCAACATATTTGTCGCCGGCTAGATTGTTAGATCTGCCGGCTACTCTGTGGCGGGCCTATCCAGGCCGTCGCCTTTTGGTGGCGTGGAATGAGCCAGAGCTCTGAATGAGCTGATCGCGATACCAACCGAAAACGTTAGGTGTCGCCACTAGCAAAAAGCGCCACCTGGTGTAATTGCTCAGTGAATGGCCTAAACAACAGTTTCGTGGCTGAAACATGTAAAAAATACTTCAAATATGATGGCAAATTGGCAATCAGTGACGGAAATCAGTGATGGATGGCAATCACTGCCAATCAGTGATCAGGTGATGGAGGCAAGCAATGCCATTCACTTCATTGAATGTTTTCTGACAAGCTGAACATTACAACATGCAATTTGCTATAAACAAAATGTATTATTTATTGGACCATTATTAAAGCAGTACACATGAACATATAAGACAACGGACAGCAAATAAAATGGTTGGTGGACACCTATCGGTGTATTTACCATGACCAATGTTACATAATGATATTATAAAATAAAATAATTTTCAATAGACAAATAGAATATTAGTTTGAAAACACACACACACACACAAAAATAATAATAATAATATTTTAAAAAAAAGAAAAAAAAGAAAAAAGAATAAAAAAATAAGAATTGATGATCTATGATATCAATTCAATGGAAAACGAAAAAAAAAAAAAAAAATACAAATTGAGGAAAATGGAGAAATGATCTATTACAGTTTTTTACCCCGCTGGCTATGTAATAGCCTACGGGGTACTGCAGTCCTCAATGCCTCAATGTGCTGGGGATTTCGTCAAGCATAACTTACTTTGTGTTGCTCATATTTCATTCAAATTTTGCCTGTTATCTTATTTTGTCATGCAGATGAGAATGACAAGTCCGTGCGTCCGTACGGACACACGGACGTACGGACACACGGACGTACGGACACACGGACGGACGGACGTACGGACACACGGACGGACGCACGGACGGACGCACGGACGGAAGGATGGACGCACGGACGGACGCACGGACGTGCGGACACACGGACGTTGTGTTGCTCATATTTCATTCAAATTTTGCCTGTTATCTTATTTTGTCATGCAGATGGGAATGACAAGTCCGTGCGTCCGTACGGACACGCGGACGTACGGACACACGGGCGTACGGACGTACGGACACACGGACGGACACTAGGACACACGGACAGAAGGATGGACGCACGGACCGATGGACGGACGTACGGACACACGGACGGACGGACACACGGACGTACGGACACACGGACGGACGGACGGACGGACACACGGACGTACTGACGGACGGACGGACACATGGACGGGCGTACGTACAGACGGACGGACACACGCACGGACGTACGGACGGACGGCCGGACATACGGACGGACACATGGACGGACGGACACACGGACGCACGGACGGACGGACACACAGACACACGGACGGACGCATGGACGGACGAACACACGGACGGGCGAACGGACACACGGACGGACACACGGACACATGGACGCACGGACACATGGACGCACGGACACACGGACGGACACACGGACGGACGGACGTACGGGCACACGGACGGACGGACACACGGACACACGGACACACGGACAGACACATGGACGCACGGACGGACGGACACACGCACACACGGACGGACACATGGATCCGAATGGTCTCAATGGCTTCACATAGAGCCAGCGGGGTTTACGTGCTTGCACGGTATTTTTTGACAATATTGTTATGCATGTCACAGTCTATCTATATATGTATACATATCAATAAATTGTAATACGTGTTGTACAATACAACGTTAACGTAGTTGTACACTCATATAAATTAATAATACATATATTATAAGATTCCTTAATTCACAGATACCAATTCACAAAAGACAGTTAAAAAGTAAAAATTTCTTTAGAGTCCGTTTAAAAGTAAATATTGAACACTTAGTGTCAATGTCTTTGTTGCATAGAGAATTCCATACTGACACACCTGAGAATCGAATTGTTCTTTTGAAAATATTTGAACTAGTAACAGGAACATGAAGTAGATTTCTCTGTCTAGTATTGTAGTCATGCACATCATTATTACTTATAAATAGATTATTACAGAAATTAGGTAGTAGACCCTTCTTATATTTGTACATGAAAATTGCTACAATATATTGGTACAATTTATTTACATCCAAGATGTTATTCTGTATGAACAGTGGTTTTGTATGTGTTTTAGATGGTACCGAAGATATTATTCTAACGGCCTTTTTCTGGATTTTAATTAATGATAAAAGATATGTACTGCATGTAGAACCCCAAATTTCGATGCAATAGATTAGGTGTGGTTGAATAAATATATTATATAGTAGAACTAACGTCGTTTTATTAAGTATCTTCCTTGTATGGCATAAAATACCAATATTTTTAGATATTTTATTCCTAATTCTTTGTATGTGTGATGTCCACTTTAGCTTGCTGTCTAATACCACTCCTAGAAATTTAATTTCAGATACTTGTTCCAATTTTTTTCCATTTATTGATACACCATCTGTAACAGTTAGATTTCCCCTCCCTGGTGAGAAAACCATGAATTTAGTCTTTTCTATATTCAGAGATAATTTATTACATTGTAGCCATGTAACAATTTCAACTAATTCTTTATTAATTTTTTCGATAAGTTGCTGAGTGTCTTTACCTGATATAAAGAAATTGGTATCATCTGCAAAGATAATGCTGTAGAGACTATTTGATATATTCGGTAGATCATTGATATATAATAAAAATAACAGGGGTCCCAGAATGGACCCCTGGGGCACTCCACACTTAATAGTTTGTTTGCTTGATGAAATATTATTGTAATTAACAAATTGAACTCTGTTCGATAAGTAATCTCTTATCAAGTTAAGGGCGTCTCCTCTAACTCCATATTTACATAATTTTTCTATCAAAATGTCATGATTGACTGTATCAAATGCTTTTTTAATGAGTCATTTCACAAATTTATGCCAAACCTGCCGGGCTCCCCTCGGGGCTACCCCCCTTATGGTACAACTTAGAAAGAGTTTAATTCTTAAGTGTTTTCCTTGTGATTTGTGTATAAATACAAATATATTATTGCGGCGACATTTCGTCCCTGTGGGACAGCATTCCATGCGCTGGATGATCCCTTATCCTATACTTCATCTAGTTTGAATTGAGCATTGCGACTTTAGTATTTCACTTGGATTTATGAAATTTGGTATAGGGATTCACTTTGGGGTCTCCCTCAGAAATTTTTGGAAAAATCCAAGATGGCTGCCAAAATGGCCACCAATGTTTTGAATTGCCCACTGTTACTTTAGTATTTCACTTAGATTTATGCAATTTGGTACAGGGATTCACTTAGGGGTTCCCCTCAGAAATTTTTCAAAAAATCCAAGATGGCTGCCAAAATGGCCACCATATTTTGAATTGCCCACTGTGACTTTACTATTTCACTTAGATTTATGAAATTTGGTATAGGGATTCCCTTAGGGGTTCCCCTCAGAAATTATTGAAAAAATCCAAGATGGCTGCCAAAATGGCCATCATATTTTAATTGCCCACTGTGACTTTATTATTTCACTTAGATTTATGCAGTTTGGTATAAGGGTTCACTTGGGGGTTCTCCTCAGAAATTTTTGGGAAAATCCAAGATGGCTGCCAATATTTGAATTGCCCTCTGCGACTTTAATATTTCATTTATATTTATGAAATTTGGTTTGGGGATTTGCTAACGGGTACCTCTCGAAGTTTTTATGGCTTGTAGCAAACACTATCAGTCTGGCAATCACTGCTCAATACAAAACAATCCTTGTAATACTATATAAATCACCCTCTTCATGATTTCAATCCCGAATATACAATCGCCAAAGGCCGGTTTTGAATCCATGGATTCTTGTTAACATTTCAGGTCCTGGAATGCTCCTGGGATGAACTATTGAAGAAAGTGGCTGCGGCTGAAGATTTAGATGACATCATTTCTGCTCACAATAACTTCTTACATGTTGTCACTGCGAGGTGCCTGTTGGACCAGAGCTCTTCTGTAAGTTTTGAGTGAGAAAAAAATGTGATTTAATTGATGTCTGTTTCACTGTATCAGTTCCAGTATATATGGGAAAATGGGGATTTAACTCATCTTTTCGTAAAGGGATATTTTGATGGTATATCAGTACTACGTATGCCTGCTTCAAATGAATTTTCAGAATTTATGTAAAAATCTCATTATCGTTGACGTTTTGTTGATTTCAGGTTATCCTTACTCAACTACGGACGATGTTCGACCTGATTATTCAGTTCCAAACAATTCAAGATGGCCTCTACCAGTCAGCGGAGGAGGAGCTAGCCTTACGTCAAGAATTTGAAGACAAAAAAGTTGCAAAAACTGAGAAGGTATGCAAATAGATAATCCTGTTAAATGGCAAGGTGTAATCAAAGGAATGTGTTGGCGAAACAATTCGCACAAATATATAGTTTTTGTTCTGGAATTATCATTTTGAATTTTGCTATTTTTCCAGGGAAAATGGGGTCTCACAGATGAAGAAGAAATTTTGGAAGAAAGAAGAAAGAAAGAATTCAAGGCAAAGAAGATCCCCAGCTTCAAGTCACAGATACATATTCTGCAGGAATCTTACCAAGTAAGTGTAATTATTGTTAGATTTTAAAAACAAGGACTTTTCTGATGTTTAATCCTAACTTTAGCAATCCTATTTTTTCGCAAACATAGTTAGCGAAGTAAAATTAAAGGTGGTGTTTATTTAATCATCAGTGCCGTTTTTAGCATAATTAAGAGTGTTGAATTTGTGCGAATTACTTTTGTTCCGTTTTTAGCATAATTAAGAGTGTTGAATTTGTGCGAATTACTTTTGTTCCGCAATTTGTAATCGTTAAATCAGAGTCCATCTGTTTTATCTCTCCTTCCTTTCCTTCCTTCCTGCCTTCTTTCTTTCCTTCCTACTTGCCTGCTTTCCTTCCTTCCTTCCTTCCTTCCTTCGAATCATTTGAATTCTGCTTCCTTACTTCATATAATGTATAAAATATGTGACATGTGCTTATTAAATATTGGATCGTTAAATCATTTATGAACTTGCTCTATATGTTCTTAACCTTTTCTTCTAGGAAATGGTTCAGAAGTTCTTACTGATGCTGGCCACCCATGAGGATGAGAGTTTACGATTCCTTAGTGTTCGTTTGGACTTCAATGAGTACTACAAAGCAAAGGATCCAAAATTACGAACTCCAGCAACCTTGAACCGACCGAGATTAAAAATGATGTCAAGCATGTCAAGTATGTCTACTAGCTTTGAATAATTTGTACCATGTAGATATTCTTATAAAGTTAGTAATATTTATATCGAAGAACTGTACATAAGAAATAGATGCTGAGTCATTGGAATTGTAAATTGTACTATAACTGTAAACAAGATCGGACAGTCATGTAATTCTTTGAAGCAATGTGTCTTAATTGTCATCTACTTATAGACAGTGTTTGAAATCCCAAATGGTCCTTAGATCTGATTCCATCTGCCTTTTGTATTATTCCGGAATGCTATTGCTCAACTACGGTAGTTCATTTGTTTTGCAAATTTAAACACTTCAATTAAAGTATTTTTCACAATTTCAAGATTCCAACAAGTCTTGATTTACAACTTTGAATGAAAAACGGTTGAGGCCAATCACAAGATCAGATACCCCTTTCTGACTTTGATAAAAGCTGGCGTTACTTTTCAAAACAAGGAACATTTAGAATCTCTATCAAAAATAGATCAACAAATTTTGACCACTTTACACAAAATACTGAATGCAGGACTACGTTTTTTCTTGGCTTGCATATTGTGTTTCTTACCTAAGCAATGCTTGGCACTGCCCCTTTTTAACCTACATGTACAATTGTACATCATAATGAATGATATTTGTAAATGCAGAAGTATATAAATTTTTTACAGAAGTCATGTTGTGATAAATACATATGCTGCAGAATAACTTTATTTATGCGTACGAAATTTTTTAGTAATTATTGTAAATATATTATTGAAATCTTTATTATTTATGCTTGAATTATTTGCATACTAAAGTGTATGCTTTTTCAATAAATATATAAAATCGGACAATTATTTCTTCAAAATATCTAATAGAAACACATTTTCCAATTCGTCAGCCTAAAGCAAAATTGGCCTAAGTCAGACTTGGGCCATTTTTCCTTTTTCGTACCATAGGGAGGTCCTAATGATAATGCATGTGCTAAAAAAAAATTGGACTCTAATAAAATTAATAATAAACCCCTCAAAACCCCAACTCAATTTTCACACAAATGGCCTAAGTCCTGTTGACTTAGGCCATTTGGACTTAGGCCAATTTCGTTATCTCTAATTTTAGTGGATATCACCAATATTTTTCGGTCATAATTGTGAGTATTAATTTTATTGAAGTTGTTTCCTCGGATTTCATTCATAAATTTTATGAAGAATTGCTTAATAACACAGCTACACCACAAAAGAATTTTGGCTTAAGTCATTTTTGTCTCAAAAAAAAATTTGGCCTAAGTCAGTTTTTGACTGTTTGTCGAACATTGCCAAAAATGACTTAGGGCTATTCCATTTAAAAGTCTGGGGGGGGGGCGGTCGGTCTGGTTTATTTTTCGTATGATGTATGTACGGGTGAGCGATAATACCTAGATGCATGGGGGGCACTCGCGGAATTCACTTTAGATGTATGGGGGGGGACTATCATTCTATTCAGGCCTACGCATTGTAATAACGAAAATTTTTTGTGATGTATGTACGGGGAGTGAAAAAATCGAAGTTAATGCATGGGGGGGGGTAAAAAAAATTGTTTTAAATGCATGGGGGGGGTCAAAATCGTAGCCCGACCACCCCCCCCCCCCCCCAGATTTTTAAATGGAATAGCCCTTAGGCCAGTTTTGCTTTAGGCTGACGAATTTCATTATGGACTTTGTGGACTATGACAGTGTATGTGTTTTTGTTTTGTGAATCCCATGGCATGATTGGCATCACCAGTTACAGCATTGTCAATAATGACAATGTCAGCATTGTATTAAAAGGTCGAGTTATCTTGCCCTGTGAATTTCATCAAACTGAGTCATTTGCTCTTTGGGTAATCTCGATTTGTTGTAGTCTCCTTCATTCTGTTGGAACAGTCGGTTTTGGTTAAGAAGCAATTGGGTAATGTTCAGTTGTTCACTTTTTCCAGCTGTTGGAAAATTGCTCTTTAATATGGTTTTGATCCATTTATCTATTTCATGACTTCTTTCACCTCTATACCAGATAGGTATTTTAAAATGTCAGATTGTCTCAGCTGTCTTGGCCTGTGGCTTTGGTAGAAGTTTTCCGACATGATCAAATTTTGTTGCATAGTTGGCTTTGTAGTTTTGAAATGATATCTTTATGCATGACTTCAAGATAATTTCCTAGCTGCTGAGTCACTTGTGTGATGTTGGTTTCACAATGAGGGTTGATAGGTTGGTCCTCATGCCTGTGTCTGCTGGACAAGTGAAATGATCTCTTGGGGTGCTTGGTGATTGTGTATTAAAGGGATTACAGGTTCAAAGCTATAGCTTAACTCTTTATTTCAACTGTTTAAGAGGTTTCGACTCTGTTCCTATGTCAATTGCAAAGTTATGGATTTGAACCCATAACACCTTTAATACATTGTAGCAGGTGGGCACCTTACGCGCCTGAACAAGATAATGCTTAAGCTTTGAGTAATTTGTAACAAACATGACAAGACTCATATTTTATATGCATTTATTTTCAATGTATAACAAACCAATGTAGTTGGGCAGGTTTATCTAAAAGCCAGAATATAAATAGTGAACTGATGGCACTTTTATTAGAATGCAATTCAGTTTTGCTTAAAAACTGGTGTGACATTACATAAAAACATTTTGCAACACACATTTTAGTATACAAGCGATATATAATGGAAGAAGTCTTTACTTAATTGTAAGTTACCAGTATTTTCCTAATTACATATTCTCACTAAGCTGCTCAGTGTGCGAAATATTTAAAAGTTGAAGATTTTTGAAAATATTTTTTAATACGTTTATCAACTAATTTCAGTGTAATCCTGCATCAAAATACATTGGGTGAACTTCATCTTGACTGGAATTTAGTATTTTTTTTTCAAGATTGAAGTCTGCTGTTATGTGTTATGTGTATGTGTAAATTAAAGAATTAAAAGCGACTTAAGTAAAATTGAGATAGCATTGCATTGAAGCACAGCTGATATGGAACTTTCATTGGAGTTTCAAGTTAGCAAAACACATTCAAAATTTTAAAATTTTACTGTGCAGCATTTACAGTGAAAGTAACCCACTTCTTTCAAGATAATATATGCACTTAAATCTCATTATTTGTGTCCTCATTTAACAAAGTATACTTCTGTAAAACATAATCTTGACCAATTACAGGAAATATAATTATTACTTTGCTTGATACATTTGGTCTGCAGTAGATACATACATACTTGCTCTTGGTAAATGCATTTGTTTTCAAAGCATGGAATGGAAAATTAGGTAATGTATATATATAATGGTATAGATAATACAAAAATAATCTCAGAATAAATTCAAAGCACTCTGGTTATAAACTATGTACACTATCTGTACAAATGTAAAATATATTTGTCATATAAAAAAGAACATCACATTTTATCGGTGGCGTACTACGATTCATAAAATTTAACCGATTGGTCATCACATTGTTCAAAGACAAAATTCAAGTGTTGGCGGATATTATACCATATTATTTTATCTAGCAACATAACAATTGCAATTTACCTCATTTTAAGGTGCATTAGACCAACATAAAGTACATCAAATGCGTAAAATTACAGTTTTTCAATAATTGTGGTGGGGAATTGTTCTGGTACCTTCACATGAAAACACACTTTTTTTGTACAATAATCATGATACAATACACACAAAAATAAACCTTACTCTATGCGCTATGTGGGGAAAATATATTGCACATAGAGAGGAGGTTAATATACAAATACGGCATGAAATATGTGCAATATGAAAATTTATTTGCACGAGGAAATTCATATTGAACGAGGGCGCAGCCCGAGTTCAATATGAATTTACGAGTGCAAATAAATTTTCATATTGCACGATAATAAGTGCCGTATTTGTTTTATTACATGACCACTATGCTACCAAAATAATATGTATCTTTTTTTTTTCTTTTTTTTTTTTTTAGTGTTTAAAAAAAAATTGGAAAAAAAAAAATTTTGGAATTTTTTTTTCAGTAAAAACTCATATTGCACTCTAACCATGCAATGTGAAAAAATCTGAAAAAAAAAAATTGTAAAAAATTTTTTTGGAAAAAATCTCATATTGCACTCGAACCATGCAATATGAGTTTTTATGATGGCGTCATGTGACTGATTTCGGCCAATCAGCATCGCTCTAGCATAGTGGTCATGTAATAACATTATTTAAACAATTATAACAATCAGCAGTAACTAGATATCTGTACACAACAACTTTTACTGTACATTATCATCAGAACATTTTGTGAAACACCGGAGTTATAGACAATGAAGCCATTTCAATATGAAAAGACTCAGCAGCTTACCAGGTATAGTTTTAGATAGGAGTTTTTGCTTGTTATTCCCTCCAACCTTTTTTTACAATCGAAGAATTATGATTTCTTTCATTCAGAGCAGGCTGTATTTGAGGACATCTATGACATCACAAAAGGCCCTATCCATCACTTTGAAATGAACTGTCAATTTTCATTGGGTAACTCACGACCTCAGTTATGAGTATTGCGACTCATTCAGTGACTTGCCCTGATAGCATTGCGGGTATAGGATATGACCTCATGAACTAGCTGCTTATGACTCATTCAAAATAAAATGGCAAGGGTAGGGATATGACCTCATTTTAGTCACAAGGAACATTCCAGTGCTTTTCTGTAAGCACTTGTAATTCGTCGTCTGTAAGATGTTTGCGCAACAAAAAACAGGGCAGTGGGTACTCCATTTACCGCTTTGGCTCCTGGACCACTGGATAGAATTGTTGCATATAGTAGGCCGAAGTGAAATAATACCCGGTATGCCAAAATTTGTAACGTCAAAGGCCATATTGAATATTTTGAAACCTTGCGGGGGTTGGGTGTTTCACAAAAGCTACAAGCACCATGAAGTAGTTTTTAACATGTCTGTACATACAAAAGGACAATAATTAACTCAAGGTAACAAGCAGATTTGTGACCTTGGCTGACAAATAAAAGCATCTAGATCCTTAGTGTATAGAAGGTACATGCATTAGCCTCCAATATATTTCACAGATCTGCAAGAAATAGACTACACAAGGACTCCATAAAAATATTATCCAAATGATACGAGTGTTTTATGATAACTTTATGTTTGTGATATGTATGATGTTGTATTCATGAAGTAATTCACATGATTTTTTTTTTGACATGGTATGAAGGGCTTTTAAAAGACATTATTTCATTGACTTAAACATAATTTTTTTAAAGCACAAATAATCACTACTCATACAATGTACATAACAAATGTAGACATGTATGTACAATGTATATATCTAATCTCAGAAAATACCTAAGATAAGATTTGCTCATTGAAATGTACTATGTTGACATTGATAAGTTTGCGGAAAAAACAATGTGTTCATTGAAAGTTCTTCTGGCTGTGTCACATAATTTAATCAATAAAATTTCTGATTCCATTTCCTCACAGATGGTACAAGTCAAAATGTCATTGAAACTTTCTTATCCATGCATACCTAACTCAGTATTGATATGTTAACACCTTATAGGCAATTCAATGATATCAATCACTTTAGAATTTTTGACAAGATGACACTGTGGTTGACTGACGATTCACAGCAATTCCATCGATGACACACTCAAACGTTCATCAAGTGGTCCTTCGTTGAGATGAAGTAATATGCTGTATATTGGATGTTCTAGTTATCTAAACTCATATAAACTCATATTTGTAAGATCTAGTCATCAAGATCGTATCCAGATGACTTAGGCAAGTAAAGATTGGCAAAAGCGGATGTTCACAGGCAAGGTAGAGTGTCCTCCATGGACGCATTATAAAATACTTCGTGAAATACTAAATCGGTGCAGCTGAAAATAAAGAAAATATTTTATTTTTAATAACTTCTATATTTATGTATTGTCAGATAAATATTTGATTGATATAATCAACATCCTCCTGACAGAGAGAGGGCAGAATTTAACTGAGATAAGGATTCTCATAGAGACTGAGATGGCTTGAATTTTAAAGATTTTACCTTGACCAGTCATCTGATTAAGCAGAAGATTTTATGCCTTTTACTTTTATATTTAGTGTTACTTACAGAAATGAGTATTGAAATAAACACAGCTGTAAATGTAGAATAGATCATCTGGCTTCCAATCTTTGTAGCACTGCCCGAATGATAGGGAAGCACATCTGTCAAAGATAAAATGGACATTCATTTAGGTGAAAAAAAAGGAAATAAAAAAAATCCCATTCTCATTATTTTGAAGAATGGAATGGATAATAATAATCCAATCAATTCCAGTTGCAGAATAATTAAATGTGTATTCAATTTGAAGCAATAAACACCGAGTAAAGTAAATTTAAATAAAATATCGTTTAGTGGACTTACATCGTGTACATGTGTAGAAGTTATCCTTCGGGCATTTTCGACATTGTAAGCCGTAGGCACAATAGGCTTGCTCATCATATTCATCGCAGGTTTCACCGAGTTTAATATTTACGTAGAATGCTGCAATATAAGAATTAAATATTAATTCCTTCTTTTTTCTTTTAATAATTTATGACATTTGATTAACCACTTGTTAGGGGAAGCGTTTATAAATGAAAACAATTCAAAAGTTTTGAGAAAAGTCAGGAAATTACAAAAATTGGTGGAAAAGTCAGGGAATTCCATGAAAAGTCAAGGAAGTTACATGAATTATGCGAAAACGTCTGTTAATTTGTGAAAAGTCAAGTAAATTACACGAAATGGGTAAAAAAAAAGTCAGGGAAATTTGTGAATAGTCTAGGAAGTTACACAAATAAGGTTTAAAAGTCTGGGAACTTTCTGAAAGGTTAGGCAAGTTACATAAAATTGTGGGAAAGTCAGGTCAGGGAAATTTGTGAAAAGTCAAGGAAGTGACATGCATGAATTATGTGAAAAAGTCTTGTAATTTGTGAAAAGTCAAAAAAAGTTACTGAAAATGGGTAAAAAAAGTCAGAGAAATTTGTAAAAAGTCAAGGAAGAACATTTTATATATTTAGAAAATGGTGAAGAGGTCAGGGATATTTGTGAAAAGGCAAGTAAATTTCATGAAACAGGGAATGAAAAGTCAGGGAAATTTCTTAAAAGTCAGGGTAGTCACACAAAATGGGTAAAAATAAGTCCGGGAACTTTCTGACATATATGGGTCAAAATTTGATAAGTCTGAAATTCTTGTCTCCGGTGTTTAACAATTATTCATGATGACAGGAAGACCAATACAGGATCTCTTGTTGTCATTTGTCATAGACAAGGATATTAGCAAAACTTATAAAGCAAAAAATATGTGGCAGAATATTTTTATCCCATCCAAAATAGCATTGAAGTGGCCAACCCCCCTGAAAATGGCCTGTCTCCAAAAACATTTTCTTTGAAAGATCGCATCACAAAAACTAGTACAGGATCCCAATTCAATTAAACTCTTCCATAAATAGAGACTTGACTGTCAGTCTTTTAAAATCTGGTCACCAATACCTGAAATAATATTCTGTTTTAGATAAGGAGGTGGTTGTGTCAATGTCTCCAATATTGCGTCATTAGCATCACCCCGGATTTGTTTCTTAATAAAAATTAAAGGGACACTCATTCTGTGAGAAAACCTTGTGTCTGATGTTGTCTGAGAACCCAAGAAAATAATTGAACTATCTGTAGCTCTGTATCATTTATGTAAAGCAAAATATTAGAGTATTTCTGTCGGCATATCAGGTGTCCTATCTCAATTTGTCATTAGCAAACGCCTTGCTACTCTATTTTGACTGCATATTTCTGGACCAAAATTACTGTGAACATGTTTCTGGTGTTCATAAGGTCATTGCATGCACATATTGTCAGACTGCCAGTTTTGCACTGGTCCCTACAAAGATTTTTACTGTAATTATCATTAGCATCACGCTGTCATTAGCATCATGTCAAAAATGGCTTATTGCCTTTATCTCACTAAAATTTTGTTGCAGGTGACCGGAATTGAAATCAGTTGAATATACATTATCAATAAATGTTTCAATAGACTATTACATAACATTTTTGCATTTTCCTTGCATCTGACATGCTTAGTATGAAGTTTGATTCTTCTCTGAAACTACTAACCAAATATGGGGTGCCAGCAACATTTTACCATTGTCTAGCATCTGAAATATGGTTTAGCAAAGACATTGGGCACTGGAGGGAGTAGTAGTATCATCTTTATTATTCAGAATCCAAACAATTGATGAAAAGATTATTTTTGTTTGTTTTTCTAAATTTCTGGTTCAAGGATTTGTTCTATCTCAATAACTATTGGTCATAGAGACCTGAAATATCATATATATTTTTTGTTAGAAATTGCACATACACGAATTCGTGAATGTGTAAAATCACACACATTCACGAGCACTGAACTCGTGTATGTGTATTATTTAACACTCTTGTATGTGAAATATGTTGCAGATACATCAGACTCGTCTATGTGGATTTTACAACACTCTTGTATATGAAATATCTTGCATATACATCAGACTCGTCTATGTGTATTATCTAACACTCTTGTATATGAAATATCTTGCATATACATCAGACCAACCTAAGGACACTATGCAGGATTTTCTCTGAGATTCAAATAATATTTATCTTAGATATTTTTTTTTCAATTTTACTGAATTTGTAATATGATTTATGACAAAACAGAAAACGAATCTCTGTATATATTGCAATGCTGGTTCAAATTAATAAATCATTTATTAGTTTGTCTGTTATTGTGTGTCGTTTGTATTCTTGGTAAAGTAAGTGTCTACAATGCATATATTGAAAATTTAATGTGGGAGGTTTCAGTTATTAGGGAAAATGTAATTTAATTATCTCTCGCCAAAGTGAATATGTGATAACTGGCAGTTACACAAATTAGCGAATGTGCAACATATTGCATGCCCACAAATATGGGCCACAATTAAAGGGACTGTGGAAACTTGCGTAAGAGCAAGATAAGTCACTTTCAATGCATTTGAGTAAGTGTACAGTGCCGCCTGTAAGTAAGTGAAACGCATGATATTTTGCCATTGCATCAATGTTAAACATCCTTAAGCAAAATGCTTCTGGAAGGACAAATTCTCATCCGATGAGAGGAAAACATTTTGGGTCATAAAGGCCCATATGTGAAGCATGTGGGATAAAAATAGCAACCCATTTTCTTCGCTGTAGTCGGAGTTAGGTATAGGTCAAAGTCAATGATAAGTAAGTGAAACGCAGGCCCAATGTTAAAACATAGGGAAGGGTGGTTCACTTACTTATCAAAGACTTTGACCCATACCTAACTCGGACTACAGCGAAGAAAATGGGCTGCTATTTTTATCCAACTTGCCTCACACATCGGCCTTTATGACCCACTTTGTTTCCCTTTCATCTGATGAGAATTCATGCCTCCACAAGCAGTTTGGCTGAGGATGTTTAGCATTGATGCAATGGCACAATGTCATGCGTTTCACTTACTTACAGGCGGCACTGTAATATATTACCCCTACCAGAGTAGTTAGCTCAAACCTTTGATAGCATAATGTGTAAGATAGCACACATTCACGAGTCCTATATGTGTCATATCATGCACATACAAGAATAGGACGTGTATGTGTTAGATCAGACATATACACTAACAGTCGTGTATGTATCATATAAGTATAAGCCATGTACACTAAAACTCTTGTATGTGCTACTTCTCTCATATACACAACCAGTCTTGTATATGTAATATATATCATATACACGACCTGATGGTGATATATTTGACACATTCACGAGTCAGAAAAGTGTTAGAAATGTCACATCCACAAACGGGTAATTCGTGTATGTGTGATTTCTTGCACTCGTGTATGTGTAATTTCTAACAAAAAATATAGCTCGAAATATAGCTCATTGTGTGCAGAATAGCCACTTTCCTATTTGTTGGTAATACATTATTCAGCTCTAAATGGTACGGATTTCAAGTTATAGGCATGATGCTAATGACACACATATTTGGTATTTTAATTGATCAAAACGCAGTTTCTCAAAAATAATTGCCATTAGAGACCTGGAACTTGCCCAAAATGTGCCAGCCACTTGCCTAATCATTGGCAATAGATTGTTTAGCCCCAAATGGTCAGAATTTTTTAGTTAGAAGTGTGATTTTAATGACAGTCAAAAAACATTACAGCTATGTTTATCACCTCAGTACTGATCAGCAGGGCATTGGGACCCTTGGACATGAAAGCGCAGTGATAGCTGATTGTTTTACCTACCCAACGCAAACTTTAAAAGGCATTTCTGGAGCGACAAATTTTCGAAATTTTTTCAGCTGAAATTTCAAATTTTGACCCATATAATATACTGCAAATATGACTCTTTATGATGCATTATGTTTTCAGCTCATCAGACATGAATCTATGCTTCCACAAGCAATTGGTTGAGGACATTTAGCATAATCTCAACATTTGGCAAAAAATCACCATAGTACTTACAAGCAGCATTGTATTCACATTATTTCACCAACCCTTAAGATAATGAGAATTGGAAGTACTATCTAAAGAGGGCTGCACCTGTCAACTGTACTTACCAGCACCACTTGCGCACTTTGTATTCCCCGCAACGGCTCTGTATCCGCTCGGACATCGACATACGCCGTCAATGCATAATGCCCCTCCTTGACAATGGTGGTTTCTTCTGCATCCCTTTTCATTGACCAAAACTGAAATAAATATTTCAATCATAGGTATTACTTGTAAATTTATGAATTAGACTGGACATGTGATTTTTAGCTTCTTGGGGCGACTGCCCCGATAGATACTCTGCCTATGGAAAGAAAATTGAGTTTCCCGCAATTGTTATTGAATTAACAATTTAACATAATATAATTTGTTTTGCCATAATTCATAGTGTATAGCATATTTCTGAAACGAAGAAATTTTATGTGTTTTTTTAATTGTTATTCTGTATGACTCATAAGTAGTTAGTGAGGTCATATTCTATACTTGCAATGCTATCTGGACAAGTCACTGAATGAGTCAAACGACTCCCTGAAGTTATGAGGTCACAAGTTATCCCATGTCAAATTGACAGTTCATTTCAGTGTGATGGATAGGGCCTGTTATGATGTCATAAAATTCCACAAACAGCTTAATGGAAGTAATGATGATTTATGAACTTGGATGGCTAATTAGAGCTTGAGGAGGACACAGCGAGGAGGTGATGGACGGTCGAAACAGCCATCCAATATTGGCCCAGGTGACCCGGCAAGAGCTGGATTCGAACCTTGGACCCAATGATTGGCAACCTAGCACGTTACCACCAGACCAACCCTCCCCCGTTGTCGTCCCTCAGACATGTACAATCATGTCACACAAAGAAGGCAAGGCATTGTTACAGTCTGATCTTAGCTATTGTTTTTACTACTTGTTGGACAATGTTGGGAGTTTTCTTTTCTTTAGGAGCCTGTTAGATCAATCTTTTTACCAATGGCTACCATATATAACACTTGTTGAGTTTGTATATTTTTGTATAGCTCTCCCACCACACTTGTTCATGCTATATGTCCACACAAGGCCTACTTATGCAACTTTTGTTTTGGTGATGTGCCAAACCTTATTTTGGAAACAATAAATTTGTCACACCAACTTGGTCAACTTGTTTGCCACACTTCAGGGTTCTCATGTCAGCACCTTGGATGGTCTGATGTTTGTTTTATCTGCATAAGCATTTGTTATGTCTAAAATAAATAAAGGTGTAGAACTAAAGGTCTTAGATTTTTTTTTCTTGGCCTACTGTTTGTGAGCTATTGCATTGCATATTCAGACTCAACATGTCTCCCCTGGTTCGAGCTGGTTGACAGGCTCTCTAATCATTCCTGAACACTCTCATTCCCCTGGAGATATTGGAAATTGATCTGAACCTTCCCTGCTTATAACCAACCTGAACCTCTCCATTTAGGCATTTACACCTGGGTGGAGTGAGGCAGTGACTTAAGGAGGACATGCTCATTTCCTCCATGCCCCTATAGGCCTACTATAACTTGGTTTGAACTCAAACCATTAATATCCAGTATTTTTCTGTCTATGAACTTGAACATCGTATTCATCATAATCGAAAATAAAGTAGTTGGTACATTTGGATTGGGTGTAAACAAAGGAAAGACCATTAAGAATGTCTATGCTCCCTTCTCTCCTAATATTGGTGTACATTTCTTAATTGAATGTCACTGATGAATCAGAAAGTGGCGGATATGTGCTGTATACTTACGATTTTCGCAGGAAATCCCCTCTTGGCGGAAACCGTGGTTACATCGACATCTTCCTCCTGAACTGCAATGTACATCTCTTCGCACGTATTCTTGTACTGGAGTATAAATTATCCATGTTAATATAGGTTAAAACATATATTAAATGTTAACATTATACGGCCTAATCTTCTTTTTGATGATGTTCCTCAAGTTATTTATTTAGTTTATTTATTGTCACTGATGCTGCTAGATATCATAAGCACTTCGGGAATCAACCGATTACCCATAACTGACACAAAACATTTTTAAGCCAGTGACATCACAAGACCAAGTTGAAAGTTAATTTTGAAACTGTGTGGACCGCCAATCTACAAACAGCTACAAGAGCTGGGTCTGTAAATATTACATGCATGTATGTACCTAACACTATAATAAAATACTACCACTACTGCTACTACTACATGAGTCATGAGTGCTGTATATTCACCTGCTTTCTGGTAGCAAACGTCATTCTCGGTACACCTATCACCAAGGAGCTTCTCGTGACTGCGGAAGCAGAATGTTTTGTCGTAAGACATGGTGCCATGGTTACATTTGCAGCGTCCTTCTTTGCAGCTCATTCCTTCCCGACATCGATCTCCCTCCTCACACTCCTCATCACCAAATTTAACTGAAATGAGTTTTACTTTTTTTTTAAACTTCAAAACTATTTTTTATTGTCTTATATTGTATGTATTAGGCCTCTGTAAGAAATGTCAGAAAGGCCAGTTGTGACCTTGAGTTCCTCTTTCAATGCATCGGAGTGAAAAAGTTGGATTGATGTAAAACTGGTGAATCATAAAGCGACAGAAAAAAGAAGCGCTTAAGATCTAGCAATACTCAAATTACAAATGTGGGTTTTTTCGCAAGGGTTTCGCATGTTGTTCGTGTAATGCAGTTGATGGAACTTTGTTTCTGTAGCTGTTGGTCACAGAAACAGAGTGATAAAGAATTATTAAACATTACTTACATGGTTGGCATTTGCCGGTCGGACCATCATATTCACTTAGTCGTGGGTCGCACATGCATTCTCCTCTCTTGCAGCCGTCCCACTCCAACCAGCAAACTTCGCCATGGCTTGTATTGCATTCCTCATCCTTTTCACAGTATTTTGCCACTGTAAAGTAATGAAAATAAAATTGAATCTTTAAAAACATTTACTGAAGTTACCACAGGAAATGACGACTGACCCTCTTCCCTTTACTGTCATTTATCTCCCATGTGGCATATAGTTAACCAAATCTCTTTTCTCCTTATCTTTAATTAAGTGTAAATGCTTTATCGTGTCTGTCAGCACCACCAGGAGTTCTGTTTGTTGTTTCACACTGCACCTTGCTCCATCTGTGGTGTTTGTCGTAAAAAAAGTGTGGTAACTGCACCGTAGCAAAGTATTGCTTAATAATTGTTTGTATATATATACATATATATATTACATGTGTGTGTCTGTGAGTGGTTGAGCTTTACAGGTAAATAATTTTAATGATCGTTACAATAAAAAAAGCTTCCTGACCACGTCAGTCACAAACTAAATTTGGATGGTGTATAGAACTTGTATCAATATTGCCACCATATCAATGTATTATGAATCAATTTGTGTCAATGTTGCCACCATATCAATGTATGGTGAATCATTTGTATCAATGCTCCGATATCAATGTATATGGTGAATCAATTTGTATCAATATTGCCACCATATCAATGTATGGTGATGAAATTTGTATCAATATTGCCACCATATCAATGTATGATGAATTAACAATATTGCCACCATATCAATGTATGGTGAATCAATTTGTATCAATATTGCCACCATATCAATGTATGTTGAATCAATTTGTATTAATATTGCCACTACGTCAATGAATGGTGAATCTGTTTCTAACAATATTGCCACCATATCAATGTTTGGTGAATCAATTAGTATCAATATTGCAACTATGTCAATGAATGGTGAATCTGTTTCTATCAATATTGCCACCATATCAATGTATGGTGATGAATTTTGTATCAATATTGCCACCATATCAATGTATGATGAATTAACAATATTGCCACCATATCAATGTATGGTGAATCAATTTGTATCAATTTTGTATCCGTTTTGCCACCATATCATTGTAAGGTGAATAAATTTGAATCGATATGGCCTCCATTTCAAAGTATGCTGAATCAATTTGTATTAATACTGCAACAATGTTAATGTGTGGCGAATCAATTTGCATCACTGCCCCACCACATCAATGTAATGTGAATCAATTTGTATCAATGTTCCCACCATTTCAGTGCAAGCAATTTCTGTCAATATTGCCACCTTATCAATGTATGGTTAATCAACTTCTATCGATATTTCCACCATATCAATTTATGGTGAATCAATTTGTATCAATATTGCCACCATATCAATGTATGGTGAATCAATTTGTATCAATATTGCCACCATATCAATGTATGGTGAATGAATTTGTATCAATGTTGCCACCATATCAATGTATGATGAATGCATTTGCAATATTGCCACCATATCAATGTATGGTGAATTAATTTTTATCAGTGTTGCCGCCATATCAACCTGGTTTATTACTGTGTCGATTGTGGTAATGTTGCCAGCATATCAAAGTGCTGTGTATCAATTTGTATCATTGTAGCAACCATATCAATGTACAGTTATCAATTTGTATCAATTTGTATCAATTTGTATCAATACGACATGAGGGTATGTGGTGTCAATTTGTGTCAATGTTTCCACCATACCAATGATTACCAATTCTGCTATATTAGGGCTTCGCTCTTGCCACCATTATAGCAGAGGAGAAACTCCTGCTAAAAAGCAATAGGCCACGTACCACAAATACACTTGCTTTTTAACCACACAATCTTACAAAAAATAATTTGTTGGTAAATCATGAGTGGGGGTGAAATAAGGGTCATTGTTTCTGACGCTTGGAGCGCTGCTAATTCTTCACTAATCTCCACCTTGATTGAGGCTTAGAAAACCAACACTTCTTCTCAAGCCTTCTTACTGGGGCTTAGCAATGCTTAGAGAAAGTTAACTAGCAAAAGACCTGATTTATGTCTGGGTGTGACTCTCTTGTGACATAGCATCTTTACTCTTCATTAATTAGCTATTCTCTTTGGTGTTGCAACCTAAGTCTGCAGTAACGAGGAAAAAGACAATTTTTTGTCCTTCCACAAAGTTTCTGACTTTTTCTTTGCATGCAACTGTGGTGCAATATCTGAATATGGGAAATAGTCTAGCTTTGTTCTAACAATTTGTACTGCTGTATTATAGCAGTACGAGTGTATGATATGTATATAAGGAATAATATACACTAAATGTTGGTCTTGAATAATTTTTGTCCTTCATAGAGCATCAGAATGATGTTATGCAAACAATATAAGAATTCGAATTTGGTAAACTCAGCTTTGAAAAATATTGTAATTCTGGATCGTCTGAAAGGTGCCGAAACTTCTGTAAAGGGCTTTTTCACATTTAGCCAAATTTCCCTTGTTTTCTGAGCATAAAAATCCGGAGAAGGATTATTTGTTAACTTCTTTGTGACATACATGTATTAGATTTATGTTTAAATTTATTGTGCGCAGTTCTATTAATTTTGAGACATAGAACAAAATATGTGCTCCCGCAAAGAGTTCCTTAGAGTTTCTCAAGCCACTGTGGACAACAACGATGATGGGATTATATCACTATTCTCAAATTGTTATAATTTCGCAATATTGCAGAAATATCAAATTACTTTCCAGTGGGTATTTTACTTAAGATTGGAGATGTCGAATGTGGTAAGTTATTTTCAGAAACGTCTTCATCCACCTTTTACTCGACAGCATGGAGTGCTATGTGAACATTCCTTTTTGAAATGAACAGAAACATTTTGTCTGCCAATATTTCTTGAAAAGTTTCGAAACAAGCTTACTGAAAAAGTCTGACAAATATTTGAAGTACCTGGAAATCTTCTCTGAGGAAATCCTAAGTAAATTGAAGATCTGAAATTCAGCTTCTCACCACACTAAGTCTACAATGTGGTGTGAAGTTTGATTTGCTCAGTGTCTACAATATCTGTCATCAAGGTCAGGGACTACACAATTCCAGTATAAGACCAAATATTGACTTTATAATTTTGAATAACCTAATCAAGCTGAGTTAATATTGGAACAGACTGAAAACATATTTGCTGGTGCTTCTGTGTTGTAAAACAGACCTAGAATAACAAGGCGACTCGGATGAGCTTTGATGATGTTTTCAATGAGTCAGGTGGCTTGAAACCGCATAAAGCGCAACAATTTCTTGCAACATTTTTCCACTGCAAGGCACATTCTTGACCATGTTGCCAGAAACATGGAATATGACTGTTCGAATTCCGATATTTTTAAAAGTAGTTTGTGTTTAGTTGCCGGAAACTTTCTTTACCTTATCGAAGTGTAAAAGTGACAAGTGTTGGGCTCACAATGTTAAAAATCAAATCGATTGTCAACAGATAAAAATCCAGATGTTATTTCCAGAATCCAGCACCCAAGCAGACTTTATTCCAGCACCTGCTGACACATAATGATTTATCATATCTGAACATGTTATTTTGTAAACTTTTAATAAAAAAATTTAGACACTGTCAACAAATACCATCATAGCAACAACGGGATTAACAACATTTATATTGGCTGAAAAATGTATGAAATTATTGTACCATCACAATAATTCAAATCTTGAAAACCTGAAAACTGATTCCTAAAATTGTGTAAAGTCAAGTCGTTTTTTGATCATGGGTGTGCTTCACAAAAAATTAATTGTTCAATTTTCCTTTTGATGCCAAGTTGGTTGTCTCACTACCATTCACTGGCCTATCCATGCAAGGCACTAAAATTATGTGGACCAAATCCTCTTGAGAAATCCAAGGATATCTTGGGAGTATTACCCACTTTACAGGAATTCGCGTTGAAGTAGACTTGCTGATATCCGTTGATGTGATCTTCAGCAAAATTCGTATTTTCGATACTGGACTAAAACTATCCAGCAAAATCTCATAATTTTAGGCCTGGTAATAGGGCATAAATTATTCAATTAGGAACAATACTCGCTAAGCACTGGGTTCAAGACTGGAAAATAAATGAGTAATTGCAAATAGAAATATTTCTTACATGACGTATGGAACTCTACATGACGTGTGGTAGTAACACTGTACATTCCAATGATTAATTCCAGCTGTTTAAAACAGATATAAACCAATCAAGCTGTCAACCAAACTGGCAAACCAAGTGTCAAAGACAAAGTAAGAGTCTGAAATGAAATCCTTTCTTATCTTGCTGTTGATCACAATTCGTCAATGGCATGCACATTTGGATAAGAAACTTGACTGGTCAACATATTCCATATTTGAACGTTCCAGACCGCATTTCATAAATCTTTTGAGAAAATTGTGGTAAAAATTAGATCCATATGGACTGACAGAAAATAAATAGAAATAGACAGACATAGATAAACATATAGAAATAGATAGATATAGAAATAGATAAACAGACAATTAGAGAGACAGAAAGATAGAGACATTATAGATAGATAGATAGATAGATAGATAGATAGATAGATAGATAGATAGATAGATAGATAGATAGATAGACGGACAGATTGATTTTTTTTGATTGATTGGTTGATTGATTGATTGGTGATTGGTTTATTGATTCAAATGATTGATTGATAGATTGAGTGAGTGAGTGATTGAGTGATTTAGTGAGTGAGTGATAGATTGACAAATCGATTGATGGAGAGATAGAATGATATTGATTGATTGATTGATTGACTGTAGATAGATGGATAGATATAGATAGATATAGATAGATACAGATAGATAAAGATAGATAGATAAATATATAGATATAGATATATAGATAGATAGAGATGGATAGAGATTGATAGAGATTGATAGATAGATAGATAGATAGATAGATAGATAGATAGATAGATAGATAGATACATTGTAGTTATATAGATTGATAGATTGATTAATTGATTGACAGATTGATTGATTGGCTGATGACTGACTGATTCATTGATTGATGGATTCTTTTTGATAGTCACAAAATGCGGTTTGAAATGAATAAACGTGGGCTTGGTCAGTCACTGCTCATGCAAGGTTATTAGCAGCCCACACTTGCACAAGATGTGTGATGTACACAATTTCACAATTTCCGATTTTAAGGCTTCCTAAACTAAACAAATAACTGATAGAAACGATCTTACTTTCACAGCTTCTTTGTGTGCACAAAAATGACTGGATATTAGGCACACATGAGTAACTTTCTACCATACGTCACGTGGAGCCCAAATTGCTTGGTTCTTGGATTAAAAAGTCTACTGCTACGCGAATTCCTGTAAAAAAAAATTTAATTTGCAACTAAAATTTGTAAGACAACACAGCTCAATATTTTGTGCTGTCTCAGCTTGAATCTGATAGTCATTGCAACTCAGTACTTTGAGCTATCTCAGAAAATATAAGCCAACACAGTTCAATATATTGAGTTTTATCTGCTCGAATAATATTTAAGCCAGCACAACTCAGTATTTTGAGCTTCTCAGATTGAATCTGAGTCATTACCGATTACAGCAAAGTATTAGGAGCTATCTCATAATATCAAATATAAGCCAACACAGCTCAGTGTTTTGAGTTTTATCTACTTGGATAATATTTAAGCCAGCACAACTCAGTATTTTGAGCTGTCTCAGCTTAAAAAAGTTATCTATGTTAGATCAAAGTTCTTGTGCAACAATCTACACTCTACATGCTCTATCATTTGAGCTAACTATTAAGTAACTAAGTGCATCCAATTTTACAGTGACGAAGCACTTACCTGTGATTTTAAAACTGAGGATCAGCAGCAGAACCAGAGAATGGAGGATCTGGAAGATGAAGAAGAAATTCATTAAGAAGACCATGAAGATGACATTTGCCACTTGCATCGAATTTTCTGTAGTTTCTGGGGTCTTATTAATATTTTAACTAATTATTATTGCTTGCACCAATGATTGTGTGTATGTAATGAATGATATGAATGATATATAAAAGTCCAGGGGAGGGTTTCTGGGTTAATAGTACTTGTGATGAGGGGAAAGGAGTGGGAATTGATGGATACATTTTCACGAAACCAAAATCATCAAATATAATGTAGCATTGTCTGTAGCAGCCATTTTTAGCATTGTCTTGTGCAATCACACAATGTCCATGAAAAAAAACACTTGGGTCTGCGATAACAGAATGACTTCTTGTTCTGTGTTTTGAAGGTAAATAAACTACCATAATAGTTTAGTATATGGGTCAAAACGTGAGTAATTCCAAAGAAATACCCAAGGTTGTCTTTGTATACTTATTCATAATTGTATTCCATTACTTCTACAAACATGGGTATAAAAAGTGGCACCAAATAAAAGTTCGGTTCTCACACACGCATACTATAGATGGAGTAATAAATTCACAGCCTTTCATTGCAGACAATGGATTGCCAGTTGCTTGTAAACATGACAGTTTATTGATAAGCAGTTATTTTCCTAAGTACCACTTGGTGACCTCTCAGCATGAACATACTCAAGTTTAAGTTCTTACTACCAAGTTCCTATTATAAGTTTTTCAAAAGTACATCTCTTCTTTTTACTTTATGTCTGGTGATGTGGCAACGGAGAGCATGTTTTAAAGTAATGTTCCTTGATTCTCAATTTCATTCATCTCATTTTCATACCACTCCATCTTGGTGAGTCTTCAAATAACTCCACAGAGGTCGAAGGCCACCAATTTATATTGTTTAACATAAAAATTCGTATTTTGGAAAAAATAAAGACCAAGTCATTCAAAAAAGTAAGACTCGTATCGGTGCCTTAGGAACATTTAAGTGTACGTGGGCCACATGCAATATAATTCCTATCATTTGCTTATCACACAATATGTAATATGATAATTGATAGCCCCTCTTTTGACGCTAACAACTAAAGCATGATACTCTAGATTTAGACACCACACTGAAAAAATGGGCTGTCTGATACCAGACAATAATTGTTCAGTATATGTCCAACAAACATGATCAAGTGGTTGTCTAAACCAAGCTATTGAACTGTTCAAAATGTCCAAGAACTTGATTGTTCAATGATTCTACTAATCATGTTAATTGTCTGGTTTAGACAATCAATAGATTAGAACAATCAAGTTCTTTGACATTTTGAACACTTCAATTGTCCGGTTTAGACAACCACTTGATTGGACAAATACTGAACAATTATTGTATGGTATCGGACAGCCCATTTTTTCAGTGTGGTGTCTAAATCTAGAGTATCATGCAGTGCCACCTGTAAGTAAACACATGATATTGTGCCATTGCATCAATGTTAAACATCCTTAACCAAAATGCTTCTGGAAGGACAAATTCTCATCCGATGAGAGGAAAACATTTTGGGTCATAAAGGCCGATATGTGAGGCATGTGGGATAAAAATAGCAGCCAACTTTCTTTGCTGTAGTTGGAGTTACAGCAGTTATCGAGCAGGCTTGGTCGGTTCACTGAGAAGATCGTTTAGACTGAAAGTTTGTTAATGTCCACCCTGACATCTGGGTGGACCCATAAACTGCTGTGCTGACCTTAAAAGTTGACCATTTGCTACCTAAAAACAAAGACATTTCTCCAAGGTCAACTAGTTGCAGTATCTTGACTGATCTTTTAATGTTATTTTAATACTTGGTGAGTTGCTTGATGGCTTTAGTCTGGGCTATCTGAAAGTTTATGATCTGTATGGTCTTCTCAGTGAACCGACCAAGCCTGCTCGAAAACTGCTGTAGGTATGGGTCAAAGTCTTTGATAAGTAAGTGAAACGCAGGCCCAATGTTAAAACATAGGGAAGGGTGGTTCACTTACTTATCAAAGACTTTGACCCATACCTAACTCCGACTACAGCGAAGAAAATGGGCTGCTATTTTTATCCCACTTGCCTCACACATTGGCCTTTATGACCCACTTTGTTTCCCTTTCATCCGATGAGAATTCATGCCTCCACAAGCAGTTTGGCTGAGGGTGTTTAGCATTGATGCAATGGTACAATGTCATGCGTTTCACTTACTTACAGGCGGAACTGTACTTCAGCTGTTAGCGTCAAAAGAGGGGCTATCAATTATCATATTACATATTGTATGATAGGAACTATATTGCATGCTTCTTTCAGTGCATGGAGGGATATCCCTGTCAAATAAATTTGGAAGCCCCCTTTGGGATCCAGTACTTGTTGTGGGATCCATCTGAAATTAGCTTAAACATGTTAAAGCGTTCCCACTTGTTGTCTTTGTCAAACTCAAAATACACCAAACAACCCACACTCCAGGATGGGAATTTGGTGCAATGAGGAGCATTCACCAGCAGGTGCTTAATACCACATTATGAACAAGAGAGGTGGAAAAACGGTGGAATTTCACCATTAATTCAATGTGTGTCTTTGTCACTCTCGGCAGTCATAAAAGTTCATACAGATGTATCTGGACCATTAGCTATACACTGTGATTCAGAAAGGGCTTTATCAGCTTATTATGCATAGATTTATTAATGTTCAACTTGTGCAGCAGGTACTTGTACCTTCTCACTTATAATTAGGCCTATAAGTAACTTCACCGAAAATGTAATTATGCGAAGAACAATTCCCCTGTATCTTAATTTACAAATATTTGAGGACTTAGGTAAAACGTTATCATTTGTGAACGATTTTGTCGTATGTTAGACTACTTTGCCTCTTTGAATCACCGGCATAATTGTTACAATCGTTCACAACATTTTTGCACCAACCAGCCCTCAAGAACCAGTCAAGGAAATTACCGTCTGGTCAAGACAAGCAATGTCTTCAGCCCCACACGACATTCACCCTAGCACTGTCATCACCCTCCCATGACCCTCTCAAAGTGTCATGGCCCAGCCATGACTTTGGCAGTGCTCAAAATCATCATTGACAGGCTATTTAAAAACAACTGATGCTACTATCGCTTCCAAACTTGGCATAAAGTTTATCACAGTAACAACCAACTCTATAAACTTATCCATTACATATTGAGGAAAAGAACCCGAAGGCTCCAGAAAAATTAGGGAACAATTAGGGAACTGTCATCAGTTGCAGATGACTTTGCAATATGTAGCGAAATTTGATAGAATAAGTGATCGGGATGGCAAGCTCCTGAATTAGCCTCCCAGCTGTGATGTTGTGCTTATCAAGAGTAATGTAGTTAATTCGAAAGTAATTGTCCACTGCCCAACTTGTCTATAGCAGAAGTATTGCTCAGGGTTGGACTTTTTTAAACCTGGGTATAAACCGTGGTTTAAACCGCAAGTGCCCAAAAGTTGCCAGCCCTGGTATTGGTAAAATATGTATAATAATTGCGTATATAAACAGTTTTCCTCAGAACACATGAAATAGCATAATTAATAGAGAGTACAAACCATCATTGTGAACTGTTTTATATCAGAAACTTCCTTATTCTTCAAAAAAAAGCTGTTACTATCTGCTGTTTTGGAATGACATATATAATAAATTCCAATACAGATATATTTTATCTATATGCAAGTGCTCTTATCGCATTGATAAAAAGAGTTGTAGTCCAGTAGGTCAAAATAATTATGAGATACTTCACAACAAATCTTGGATTGACACAAACAAAATATTTACAAAAGGACTTCTTGGAACAAAATAAAGAGTTTTCATCTACTTGCTAACAATTATCTTGAGCATGTTCAGCATTGTTATTCCCTGACATCCAGAGAAATTGTAGACAGCGTTTAAGGCCCTGTGAATTTCTCAGAAAGTATTTGGAAAATGACGTCATTTGCTGCTCTAACGAATACATGTTTTGAGAGCTAAACATTTCAACAAGTCAGCTTTTTGCAATCGACGTCACAGAGCAACTGTTTGGAAATTGTAGGACACTTTATTAGATATGCACTCTTAGAAATTTATAAAGTTTCAAAAGATTGACATCAGAATTAGTATGTGAAATCCTTCTTTTCTTTGAGCCTTGTATTTCCTTGCATATGCACAGCATTTTTGGATGCGCAAATTTCTTAGAATGTTTTCTGACAGATGATGTCATCTGGCATCGCACATTTTTTGCATTCTAAAGGATACACATTTTGCACCTTCCACATCTCAACAACTCAGCTTTTTGCGATTGACGTGTCAGAGAGCAAATGCTTGGAAATTGTAGGACACTTTATTGGATGCTTATTGCTTAGCCCTATTTAGTTTTCAAAAGATTCACACCTGATTGTTTTATGCGAAGTTCTGTTCTTTTGCAGAAAATATGTATTTCTTCTCACTTCTGCAGAAAAAGATTGCGTTAATGAAATTCACAGAAATGTACGAAGAATGCTGCATGCTGAGTTCTTAGACTCTTTTTTGGTTCTTGCAGCCAGAGGAGCAAAAGTAATCATGGTGATTACATTCAGCTGTGTGATTTAAGACAGCAATGATGTCACTACCATACAGGTCATGTCTTTTACATTAAAATGAGCAGCTAATCTGTTTTCAGTGGAATTGAGACATTACCGATTACTGGTGAGTACGATGACCTTACTGCCACTGGAAATGAGTCCTCAAACTAACATGGTCCATATGCATGCCGTATTTTCTGTATTAAAAGAACACCCCTTAATAAAAGCCCAGCCCCCTCCATAGAGAACCAATTTTAAAATTTGGCAGTCAAAAACAACATCTGTCTACACTTGTATCATCATGAACTTTTGTGATTTTTTGGAACTTGACTCCCCTCTTTTCCTCCAGCAGGGAAATTGCTGCATTCTCACAAGCTTCTGCTGCATGGTAGTCATGCCTCAGATCCTCTGATTGCTGATACAGCAGTCACAACTTCTTTACCGTTTCATCACATGCATGAACTGGGCATCTGTAATTGATCACCATTGGTCCAAACAAAATAAGACTTTATCGAAAGTTTTTAATGCAAAAAAAACATTAATCACCCTTCTCATCATTACATCTGCCCACCGGCACCTAATGCAAACAATAGCGTAATTGCATATAGTTCTGATTACGTATAACAAGGATCATTTTGGTGTATTTTGGTCACCACTCGTATTTCCACTTAACCATTTTCTTTTAGCCTTGTATTTTCTTCCATATTTACAGCTTTTTGGGATGTGTGCATAATTCTCTCTGAGAATGTTTGAAATATGACGTCATCTGATGTCAGGACATGTTTGCTGTCTGAAGAATCCATGTTTTGAGAGCTAAACATATCAGCAAGTCAGCTTTTTGCAATCGACGTCACAGAGCAATTGCTTGGAAATTGCAGGACACTTTATTAGATGCTTATTTAGTTTCAAAAGATTCACACCTGAATTGTGGTATAACTACATCTGAAATTTTCTTCTTTTGCAGAAAATATGTATTTCTTTTTAGGTCTGTGAGAGATGATTGCGTTGATGGAATTCATGGAAAAACAGAAAGAATGCTGAGTTTGTAGATTCATATTGTATTTCTTACAGCTAGAGAAGCACAAGTGATTACATTATGCTATTTTAAAACATCGATGATGTCACTACAGTAGGTATGTTACAAAAAAAATTAAAATTTAGCTAAAGATCCGAACCCCATATTAAATAGTAGACCTAAGGTTAACTAAGACAATGGTACAAAGATCGCTCAAATCGATTGAGAAATAAGGGAGATATTGCAAATTTTGTGTTGCAAAAAACCTATAAAATTTTCCCTTTGATTCCTATGCTAAATGCTCAAAAGTTGTGACCTGAGATGTGATATTTCTTGAAGCAACTGTGAATAACTTCTTTGTTTTCTGAGATTATTGCTTGAAATTTGGACAGATTGTAGAATATATTGTATTAAAGACTTGCAATTTACTGAAAAACCAGAATCTTAAATTAAAATGATACTTTCACTTGATATGTTGATCAATTTTAAAATCTAAATTATCACAAACTTTCAAAGTGCCCTAGTTTCATGCAAATATAGCACAATTTCTTTAAACATTCAGCCGCAACTAGACCTTCTGCAACACAATAGATCAATCTTAATGATTAGGAAAGGAATTTTTTGGCCTGACTCATGCTTCCTAGTGGTATTGAAATAAAATTAGGGGGGGGGGGAACACCCCTCAATTGGTGAATCTGGAATTGCTAATAATAGTACACTGAGAATCATTTAAAACACAACAATGTTGAATTTTCCAAATTTTCATTGCTCAATAACTATCAAATTTGGTTCAAACCTCATGTATGATATGGGAAAACTCAGGCCTATTAGTAATTACCGTGAACATGATTAGCTTTTTGATACACAATACATATTTTAGTGAGTTATATTTGCAACTACAGTTTACATATTGCACTTCCCTGGAAAACGCACCAATGCAAATATTCGTTTTGTGACTTACTGGATGGAATTAATCTGATGAAATTTCACATAACAGGTGCATAACTTCCAAAAGCTGTCCCGTGAACACTTTTGAAAAAAAATAAATAAATAAATCTGATTTTAATAAAAAATTTAGGAAGCACCTTCTCTAAACATTCTAAGTGAAGCATGTGAGCCTCAACTACTGCAAAATAGGGTTTTTATCACACATAGGATAGAAACTCATACATGAACCTTCATTCAATGCCAATACTCTCACAAATCTGAATGAAAACACCTTTTTTGATGATTTTTATAAAAAAAGCTCGCCAGGGGGCAGGTCAGCATGGGCACTAAAATTTTATTAATTTCATCGTCTTTTATTGTAGTTGGGTCTAGCATCTCTTTCTTGCATACAATTAATCATGTAAAATGGTAAACTTTCGAGACTCATAAAACATTTTTGGAATTAGCAGGCTGGTTATTGTAATTGATTATCACAAAATCTTGAAATTTTGTGACTCGTATTTTCAACAGCAGTCACGATGAGTTAATTTGACACCAAAGTATTACACATAGAGATCTGAAATTTTCAATGAATATACCTGATGGCAACATCTAGATGAACCAAAATTTTCATTGTGATACTTTGAGTGGCAGTACCGTTGTTAGCCATTTTAAAATGTTGCAAGCCCTGAACCCCCCAACCCCTTCCTGCAAAAAGAAATCTGCTGCTGTGGATAGGGGCAAACTAAGACAATATTCTAGGAAATTACAGAAATAACTGATACAGTAACAGATTCAACACTACAGGTGCTTGGGATGGTTTTAACAGAGATGAATTAACACTGGATGCTATCTCCCATTTTCATGTCAGAAATACAGCACTGTATAACTTTTTTCTGCAATATAGGATTTCCTTTAAACTTCACAAAATTGAGGTTGAAATGTTTTTCTCGAATCCTGAATACTTTTCAAAGAATCCTGCTGCAATTATATCGCAAATTAAAGGCATTGAACTTGAGTCTTCACTTTGTGAAGGTGTTACCATGTGAAACCAATGAGGCGTGGCCAGAAGATTATAATAGATTAACAGATTGGGATTATCTCTATCCAATATAATCATAACATCTGGTCAAACTAATAAAATAGATCAGTAAAATCATATTTTCTGGAGGTACCATCAAATAGTGGCACAACTTGTCTAACAAGTGACATGGGAAAAATTTTCACACCTAATCCAGTGTTTTGTAACATACCTAACTACAGGTCATATCTTTTACCTCTTTATCATGTTTGTTGAGGGGGGAGGGTTGGTCTAGTGGTAGCGTGCTGGACTGTGCTGCACTGTGCTGGACTGCCAATCGCTGGGTCCAAGGTTCGAATCCAGCTCTTGCCGGGTCACCTGGGCCTATGTTGGACCGCTGTTTCAATCATCCTTTGCCTCATTGCCGGGTCCTCCTCCTGTCCTAATTAGCCTACCAAATGCATAAATACAGGACGTAAAGCCCCACTCATCCATCCATCCTGTTATTGAACTGTAGAAGGATTAGATTGATACTTGGATGTGTTTATGAATGATTGGTCAAGTTGACTGGATATAATCCGATATATATATAAGTCATCTATTAGAAATAGGCAAGTATAGGGATATGAGTCATATAATGTCACAATTGCAATTCAAATTTCTAGTAATGAGTTTTGAAAGTTACGAAGTAAACACATACTGTCATATAGCATGTATAGCCTACAGCTAGCCTATAGCGTTGTTACTTCAGAGGCTGGTGTATAATCATATGTCAGCGTATATCTGCACGTATGGCTATAGGCCCGTTATACACTGTTATAGATACATGTAAATCATTTTGTCTATTTTCCTATCTATCTGCAACCCACATGTCTGTCCTATCAACCCACCTTTTTGTCATTACAGAATCAACCCACTTTCACTGCAGACACTGTCACTTCCATGCAGCGATGCAGCAGCCGACAGCTCGTCTTTAGATGTTGTGACGTAGGCAAAACGCAATCAATGCCGGGCTCCTTTGTGGCTCTTCGAGACGGAGGAGCCTCCAGACGGAAGTTGCGATTTTCCGGAAGCGGTCGATTCAAGCTTTACGAGCTAGGTTGTAAGTTCGAAGAATGCATTGTATACTTTGTAAAGAGTAACTATGGGATCTAAATTTAACCCCAGATATTGTCAGAAAAACTAAACAGAGACTGGAGTCCATATTTAGTGGTAACAGATATTCTTTCACTTCACTGAGACATGTATGATGTATATATAGGGTGAACCAATATAGCTTCTTTCAACTTTAGCTTTTGCACTGTATGCAGCTGTTTGTAGAACAAAGAAAATGTCTACTCTGTGATAGGAAAGGATCTGTTGGCCTCCATCTCACAGGCAGCATGCTTTGCTTCTAACCTCTTAGATGCATGTTCAATTTCTGGCCTGGGACCCATGTTAGGCCCTAGCCCTAGAGTTATTACAATGATGAATGATGAAAAAGAACAAGTCGGATAGATTCAGATATATGTGTGTGCATGTAGTTAGAATTTTGGATGCAAAACATGCTAGTTTAACTTTTTAAAAAGGCTCTCTTTACCAGGTAAACTTGAACTTGTTACGGATGTCAGAAACCATGCCAGAGATATTGCCTTTGAAGGCTGAGCTTTGAAGTTCATTGTGTGCATGGGTTCGAATCCTGGGCTTCAAATCAAAAATATTTTCAGAAAACCTGCAAGAGCAAATCCCAGCCAAATGTTAAACTGAAGGTCACTTGCATCAGACTCGGTACTGGCCAAGCTGTAAAATTAGAAATTTTGAGTCAGCTTAAATAATTGAGTGAGATGGATGCACAATTTGTTTGAGCTAACATAGCTTGTTGTTTTAAGTTATGATAATCTGTCCATTATCATAACTTAAAACAACAAGCTATGTTAGCTCAAAGGAATTGAGCAACCATCTCACTCAATCATCTAAGCTGACTCAAATTCAAATTTTTCAGTGTAAGAGATATATCATAATGAAGTTGATGCCTTGATGCATGGGCTGTATAAAACACAAACTCGCTCTCCCTCACTAACAAGGTATATGCTTAAGTGTATAGCATGATGACTTGTTGAGGACTCCCACTGAACTTTGCTCAAGGGCTGCACTAACCGTATCTACCTGATAAAAAATAAAAGTACCATGACCCAGATGTGTTTGGTGAAAATTTTGGATACTTAAAGAACCCACAAAAAGGCTATTTCTTCCAAGTAAACCTGGACTTGTTTTGGATGTCAAAAACCATGCCAAAAACATTGCAGTTGAAGAGTTACCTGCATGAATTTACTCTGACCACCACTAGATCATGTGAGCAACTTCATTTTCCAACTGCCCTTACGTTAAAATAGCAAGATAAATCTGCATATGTCAGAGTATGTAACATAATTCTACCAAAATATAGAAAGGATTTCTTTTAGGGTATTGGGCTAAGCTCTTCTTGAGCACAGCTGCAATGGGAAAGAGGAGAGAGAGAGAAAAAAGTTATTTTTGGAATGCAAAAAGGCTTCAAAGCCACAGAAGGTCTATTTCCAGCTCCTCATTTCACAAATGATCATTTTATTGTGAAGAGGATCTGAGAAACTATCATTATTGTAATTAGGCCTAGTTAGCAGAAAGTGCGTAGAAAATCCCAAATGTTCCGTTTGATCTGCATGAACATGATAAAGGAAAAAGGCTGAAGGTGCTGATCTTTTCTGGGAATAATGAAATTGCCAAATGGGTGTGTACTCCACTCCTACAAGAAATGTTAAATTTGACTTTAAAAATGATTTCAATGAAACAAAAGCAGCATAGAAGTTCGAGGAGTACACGTGAGAGATAACCACATTGCAAGGTTGCAGAGTACTATCAAGTGTGTGTGTTTCTACTAAACCGCTGATCCTTACAACCTGTCAACTTGATATGCAAAAACAGTGGACTGATGCACTGTGAAAATGGCACTTTGCGTGTCATCATGCTGATGATTTGTCATGATCATACCCAATACTTTCAATGTTAATTTGATTTAAGGAGACTTATATTGCTTGTTGGTGACAGCCAAACGAAAGGATTATGCATCTGATTTTCACTCTGAAATCAGTTATGACAAGTCAAATGGCCTTCTCTTGATCATGACTAATCAAACAGCCTCTAATACTTTCAATGTTAATTTGATTTAACGAGACTAATCCCACTTGTTGATGACAGGCAAACGAAAGGATTATGCATCTGAGTTTCACTCTAAAATCAGTTATGACAAATCAAATGGTCTTCTCTTGATCATGACTAATCAAACAGCCTCTATGTTTCCCATGTTGAATGCAGAGGAGATGACATTTCATCAGCTATCGTGACTGACATTGTGCCAAAATCTGTGTGAAGCAACACTCATATTTTGCATATCAAGTTTACAGGCTGTAAAAAAAGAAGCAAACAACCAATAAGTGTCAGGGTTTGTTCTTTCGTGACTGTTTTTCATTAGGTTTTGTGGATGATGGCCTGATGGGCTTTACGTCATGTGTTTATGCTCGGACTTGGAATAATAGGATTATAGGATGGGCAGACACAGGGGTATTGAGGTGTGATGCACTCTTGGCACAGGAATCAGGATGAAGAATCTTTCTTATATCAATGTATATGGAACGGACTGATTTTAAAGTAACTATGTACCGCTGTGTGTGTCATATAAAATATTGAAAAATTCAGGCAAATAAGTACATATACTCATTTCTGAATCATTTTGGTGATACAGAGTTATTGTTGTCATTCAATAAATGTTATGCACTTCAAGTGCCATTAATTAATCTAACTTAACCTTTGTTAGAGCATATAAAAATATAACATGCCCTTTAAGAGGTGCTTGAAGATATACTTTATATATCATATATCTATCTGCCTATCTAATTCGAGCATGCTGATTCCAAAATCTGAAATCAGAATTTCTCTAGAACATCAGGATTTTGAATTATATTTTATTTATAACCTCATAAGGCACACATTCTGAGAATAATTGTACTCCTACATCAGACAGACCATACATTTGAACAAATTTTAATTCTCATCTTCGTTTGCAGAGATAAAATAGCTGGATCATGTGGATATTTTCTAATCTTGTCTTTAATCATTGTTAATGGTTTTACTTTGGCTAAATTCCAAATTCCTTTGAAGTGTAACATTATACTTACTCCTGTGTGAATTTCACCTCATTAACCTAAATTTATTCATAGGTAATTTTAGCCCTGAGCTGAATAGGTCTATTATCATGTTGGCATCTGCACTGTTTTAAGGGCATGACCTAGTTTTGATAAATACTTAATGACCTCACCAGGTCAAACTAGACTATAAACAAATCGTTGTTGAACTGCCTACAGCAACATCATTTTGTGATAATTGATAAAATATATCTTCTCTGTTTAGATTGGGGAGATGGATGGATGATTGGGGCTTTACGTCTTGTATTTATGCACTTGGTAGGCTAATTAGGACACGGGGAGAACACTGCAATGAGGCAAAGGATGATTGAAACAGCCATCCAACATAGACCCAGGTGACCCGGCAAGAGCTGGATTCGAACCCTGGACCCAGCGATTGGCAGCCTAGCAGGATACCACTAGACCAACCCTCCCCCCTATTTAGATTGGGGAGATTGACAGAAGCAAGTTTGTGTGTTCTGTTTCGGGGAAACCATAACCTGATACTTCCTTCTCAGGCCTATTCTAGGAAATTTTCCATACGTATGTTTATGAAATATTTTACAATTTTTTATTAATTTTTTTGTAGGAGGCTGGAAAAACGTCATTTTTACTAATAAACCTGACACTTTAATTGATAATTCATTTACAAGGATTCCAATAAACTTGCTCGAGTTTATTGCTAGCTTAATTTGAACAAAAATGGCACAAAAGTGATTGGCTTATTTGGCTGTGAATGGCTGATATATACTTCCATCATAACATTGCTTAAAAACTCATATATTGCATGGTTGGAGTGCAATATGAGTTTTCACTGCTCAGCTGCACAAGCTTCAGCTGAAAAAATTCCAAAAACATGTAATGGACGAGTTCCCACTTTCTCACATTAAAAATCTGAAAATGGCTAACCATATATTGGGGAAGCACTTTTAAAAGTACTCTTTGAAATATATCAAGGTTTTAAAATAAAAAAGATATCCAGCTTTTAAAATAATGACACTTTTGCAAAGTTGATACATGAAAGATGTTTTTTTCCAATTTTCAATAATAATGAATATACATGTATTTATGCGAATTGTTGAATGATATTTTATTGAAAGATAATTAAAGGAAAAGTTGGTGGATTTTTGTAATGCCTACAAATCAACAGTTATATAGCGTATATATACACAGTGCATATATTGCCCTGTGTTAAATTCTAGAGATTCCTTTTCCTGTTATCTGCATATTATTTGATTAGTTTTATACTATCTTCATTAAGAAGTCACACTTATCAGAGGAATTTACACAAGTGTATACATATGTTTAAGATAAGGTAATAATATTATGACCTTACAGGACATAGGATTTCATTAATTGGCTGATTCATATGTTAGTTAGAAACTGGATGAGTTATGCTGTATGATTGCGCAATGCAGTGACATGGACAGCAAACGAGCAATTTTATGTACTTCTATTTATCTAAAGATCTAGTTATTTATTTAATTACCTATAGATCCATTAATTAGTCTATCTATTTGTCTACATATCTATCCCATTATCAGGTTGCATGCAAAAATTGCCACAGTGCATGGATGAATATTCTTTTTTGGGCCACAGGGGCGGACTGGCGCCATTTCGGGCCCGTGGCAACATAAGTCAGTCGGCCCCAACCGTCCTTTTAACGACATTATTTCTAATGTGAAACAGAGTGCTACAGCATATAATTTGGTAAATTGTTGCAGGAGGGGGGCCCCCACATGACAAGGTCTTGTCCTGTTAAGTTTGGTTGCGTCCCAAAATCATAAACCAGATTGCGAAGCTTCTTGGCTTTTTTTTTCTTGGAATTTTTAATTTTTTGATATCTTGCATGGGCCCCCTGAGTGGATGGGCCCGTGGCAGCTGCCACTCTGCCACATAGGCCAGTCCGCCCCTGTTGGGCCATGATATAATAAAACAAATTTAAATAATTACAATGATGTCACACATCTAATTTGAGTAATAATTTAAAAATTGAAATCGTTCTTACCTTGCTCTTGTTATTTGCCATCTTGACGAAAAGTGAAAAATCTTTTGATTCACAAATTGAGTATCTATAAAATTCAAATATTTAATTCAGAGCCCACAGGTAGCTACAGGTTAGTCGTATAGATGCAAAGTAGTGGAAGTGTGTAAGTTAAAGTCCAACAATATAATATTAATCCATTTTACTTGTCAATGTCTTATGATTTTACAGAACTTGTAACTTGCATCAATTAATGTCACAGTGCACTGTATGTCAATAAACTGAATAAAGTAAGTTTAGATCCAAATGCTGTGGCCTGTTTATTTAATCAATTTATGTCACTTGCACAATACCATGCAGTGTGCCATACATTATCCAGATTGTCACATCTCCCTTTTCTTGTTAATTCTTGAGTCATGCCACAATGTCAGTAATGTCACAATTTGATAATCACATTGCTTCTCAAATCTACTATAACTTCTTTCTGTTTGTATCTAGATCCCAGATGCTGTGCCTATGTAACATTGCACACAATCACATGTTTATAATACCATGCATTTCCATATATATCAGATATATATATATAGAGAGAGATGTCAATCTGGTACTACACATAAAGTGCCTTCAGCTATGTGTTTCATATCACACTGTGATTTTGTCTGATGTATGTAAACAATGGCTGCAAATAACCTGAATAGGTTAGGTTTATAGTTCAACAACTGATAATGTGATAAGTATATAGGTGTCTCATGGTGATGTTACCTCCATATTTGATGAAATTAGTCACAAAACTCTTTAAGAAGTAAATTAAGAGGTAATCCTGTGTATATCCTGTTCAAAAGTTTTAGAAGTAAGTTTTGGAGTCACTCTGCAGCAAAGATGCTGGGCTCTAGTGACTGGCCCATATGTGGATGTTGTGTGGGGGGGGGGGGTGTTGAAACTGGAGTCACACTCCCAGGAGCCAGTGAAGGGGGGGGGGTATGTGGCCCAAATTCAGGCTGGCTGCTTCAGTGGCGTATTTACATGTTCTTTAGAGCTGTCAGGATTTCAGTTGCACATTTTCTGAAAAGTCACAGCTTTTCACATGCCTCACTTACAAGTGTGTTTCTCAAAATGTCCAGCTATTGGAAATTTCCTTGCTATGAATACAGTTTAAATATAAATTTCTTAAAGTTTAAAACAAAACTTTTTTTCTTGACAACATAATAAATCAATTTACAATTAGCTGTTTTAAGTGGTTCCCTTTAAACAAATATAACAACTCTTTAACTTTAGATTAAGTTTTTTTTCCAAAAGAATAGTTATTTTTAATCTCATTGATCCATTTGTACGAGTAATTTCGGTTTGACAGCCAAATTCCACCTTTATTATATTATAGCCCACTGCACTTTGATTGCATGAGCCCAGATCACATTTACTGTTATATATTTTTTACAAAGTTAAATGATTATTCTATAACCTTCATTTTAAACAATTTTCTCTTTATTCCACATATACATGCAACAAATGCATGTGCAACAGAAATGATATTGATGTGATTGGTGTGAATACTTAAATACGTTTTTTAATAAAATGAAATTAAATGGTAGTCAATCCTAATTAATTTGATTGTTTCAATGTATCAAGTATGACAATAAGTACACTTGAAAATAATAATCAACCCAACCTTTATTTCACCTTTCCTTCCTTACAATTTACAAACCAGAAACCAAAAATAGGATTTTCCGTTTATACTATATAACCCCCTCCCTCCTAGTTCCCCCCATGCCCCCCCCCCTTCCATCAACTTTTCATACTTTCCAATCAGGCGGAGAGCTCAAATTTAACATTGTTAAAATTAGACATGCTTTACATTCAAAATGTATATTTATTGCTTGTACCATATATACAGCAATGGATATGTGTTGACAATTTGGAAATTTAGATCACTGATGCTCCATATAGGGGACTATTCTAGTCAAATGTCAATTTGGGACAATTCCCAACAAAGTCATTGTCAAAACATGCTATTGTCTAATGTTATACCATTACAATAACTTTCATACCAAAAATGTTAACCAGTGGAAGTTTATTGCAAAAATGTTAACCTGTGGAAAATTACTTGTGTTTATATTTTAAGCTATGAAGCTCTAAATAATTTTTTTAGCACTTTATATTTTATTTTACTTTCGTCAGAGATTGACTGATCAATATATTCGCTGATTGACTGACTGACTAATTGACTAGCAAACTGACTGACTAGCAACCCGTCAGACTGACTGACTGACTGACTGACTGACTGACTGACTGACTAGCTGACTGATCAATGTGTTGATATGTTTTTATGATATCATGATATCTGGAAATAAAAACAGTTATAAAACATAACATTGAAACGTTTAGATGCAAATTTCGTGTTATTCCTAGGTAAAAAATTTAATGTCATTTTTAACCAAATGGTGGTAATGTTTTTGTGAAGGTAAAATTCATTAAACTGGTTACTTTTTGCTGAATGAATTAATCAGGAATTTATACTTAATTTCCTCTGCAGGCCATGACTTTTATGTAAGCTACTTGATTCTCTTAATTTTTTTAATCATTCTTTTCATTTTGACTTAAATTCGAGAAAATTGATTTTTCTTTTAATCTGAATTCCTCATTTCCTATGGCATGTTTTTTGTCAATATTGATAATTTCTACATTTTAAATAAACGTAATTAAAAAACGTCCTTTCGACCAAATAATCTGCTAAATATCCGATTTAACAAAGCTTTGATATTTCACCAAATGTCATTTAAAATATCACTTCCCCAAAGCATTTTGCAAAAGACTAGTCATTCCTAAAAGCTTTTTATTAATCACGTTAATGAATCTTAAAAGCATTTGTATTGTCCAAATTAAGCAGCTCTGGCTTTACTAAAATGTTGCTTTTTGTGATTAATTTAATGTGTGGAATTATTAATTAAATTTGGAGGTCACTCTATCGTGAAAAGAAGTCTTTGATTTTAAAATGTCACCATAATTAAAACCATTGTCAGCTATATTTACGTCATCAAGAAGCAGCAGTTTTGGATTGTTTTAATAACTAACATTTAATTCATTACTTTGTGTGCCAGTTTCCTGTTAATTAAAAGAAGCAGAATGTTTTTTTTTTGTTTTTTTTTCCAACGAGAGAATTTTAGTTTCCGAATAAAAAAAAAAAACAAGAAAGCCAGGACTGCACAAATCATGTACAAGAGTTGCAATTATGGCTCTATAGATGACTGACTGTCTGACTTACTGACGGACTGACTGGCTGACTAAGTGGCTGATTGTCTGGTGACGTGTCATGAATGGTCAATTGGTCATACCATAAGTTCCAATAGTACTTTTTTTAAGGGACCGATTTTTGTTGACTGACAAATTATGAAAGAAATTATGTACGGGTAACTAATAATTATTGATAATTCTGATTTTACTGCACTATTAAAGGCAGTTATGATCCATCATACTGACTCCTCTTGAATATGAAAAACAGCTTCCATGGTTTCCATGTTAAAAGTAGCATCATGACATCATCAGCCATTATGACTCACTAAGTATACATTTCTGAGTGAAACTGCCATCTCTGACCCATAAATATTAAAATGGTTGAAAATATTAAACAAAATGATTGTTACCTGAAATTGTGCTGAATACATCCAATCTACAAATTTATGCATTGTCGTCAGTTATGTGATGAATTGAACAATACAGGCCTACACTGACTGTACCAGCAGTTAGAAATAAATCTCGAATTTCCTGCACACTAGGAAAATACCAATGCTTTTAACTTTGTGAAGATTTATTTGCTATACCCCCTCTTTTCAAATTAATGTTTACTTGTACAACAGAGTAAACTTAATCAAGCAGAGCAAATATATTTTTCTATTTGGGTTCCTGAAAACTACTTTTTGGCTTGACAATAGTCCTTCCAGTGGAACTTTACTCAGCTAACAGAAAATCATGTTTTTGGTATTTTGAGAATGTTATTCTAACCTTTTGAAAGCTGAAAAGACATTTGTAGTGGGCTTAATGGATTTGTCACCTATAGCTCAGAGAAAGTGTTGATCATGCAGGGGCGTATTATGCCTTTGCGAAAGTAGACAGACAGATAGATATAAAGATAGACCATAGATAGATAGGTAGATAGATAGATAGGTAGATAGATAGATAGATAGATAGATAGATAGATAGATAGATAGATAGATAGATAGATAGATAGATAGATAGATAGATAGATAGATGGATAAATACACTGTAGATAGATATAAAGATTCTAGATTGTAGACAGTCAAAGTTAGATAGACAGACTCTGGATTATAGACAGATCGATTGATACCTTTATTTATAGATAGACAAAATTAATATACATTTTACAAACAGATAGACAGATCTATGTATAGACAGATAGGTAGAGAGATAGATAGCTAGATAGATAGCTAGATAGATAGATAGATAGATAGATAGATAGATAGATAGATAGATAGATAGATAGATAGATAGATAGATAGATAGATAGATAGATAGATAGATAGTTTACCTTGCAATAACGAGTATATCCACTATCCATCCATGTCCATGGTGTAAAGCATGAAGTTGAGACAATGGAAAATCTTACAAGCTTACAAGAAATAATTTTTATTCATAATTATGCATTTCATAATTATGATCTCACTCATATATATATGACAAACAGGAAGGCATCAGTGCACACCTGGTGACACAAGTTCACACAACACAATTAACAAAAGGTGAGGTGAGCTTTAATCAGTGAGATCAAAGAGATAACTTCCAGGTAATGCAGGTGTGATGCTTATCAAAGATGCTGCACTCTGGGGTTACTGAATTTTTAGTAACAATTTTGTAACTGCTCCCTCAGGGCATGGGGCTAGATCTCCATGAAAAGGGGGGTGGGTGAAAATGCATATATGGTTGCATAATATAGTGATATATGATATTCATATTATATTCATATGATATCATGTTTATCCTTTGTTTTAGGTTTTCATATCTTATATGTGTCATACAGATTCATATTATGAATATAAATTTATATATTGTGACATGATATTTTGAATTAAAATTGTTATTCATATTTTTCCAAAATAGATCAGTTTTATACAACTTTACTTTTTTGGTGATTTGTTCTGCATGTGGTAATTTTTCAAGTTGATAAAGGATGATTGGGGCTTGACATCCTGCATTTATGCACTATAGGTTGACTGACAAGAGAAGGATAAGGAAGCTGCTGCCCAACATAGGTCCATGTGAAACGGCAAGAGCTGGATTCTAACATGGGACACAAAAATAAGAATCCCAGAGCATTACGGTTACCAATTGGGCTTACTAGCCTCCCTGGATTAAGAATGTTAATGATATGACTTTTTTGAAGCTAGGTTAGCGGATGGGGAGAGGTGCTTTTTCCAACATGTCTCTCTTGTAGAATTTGTTTTTTGGTCATATTGGTCTAAGTTTTTCTTCCAAATTAAGGAATATTAGCCTATTACTTTAATAAAACATTGCCCAAAGCAATTTCAGACAAAATTAAAATTACCGAAAATTGAATTTTTTTTAGAATATCATTGAGCTACTTTTCAGAACTATTCGTTGAGCTACTTTTCAGAACTATTCTCTAGCTTTCTGCCCCACCAAATACAAAATTATCAGTCAAATTAGGAACTGATTAAATATGATAATAAAACATACAAAAAGTCTATGAACAGCGCAAAGCACCCTTTTATTCAACTGTCAATTACTACTTTCAAAAGACCCCACTTACATAAACTGCTGATAAATGATAAAGACACTTCCGCTTCCGGTTTGGAAATCAATTGCTTCCTAGATGTTACAAAGTTCGAGAACCACAAATTCTAGGAACGGAGATGAAAGGCATGGAATTGATGCGGAGCTCCAGCTTCAGCAACACAACATCCATATATGAGGAAGTGATGCTCTAACCTTACAAGCAGCAGCCCATTGAGCCAGGGTATTGACCTTCCATTGTTTGAAAGAGCAATGCGTTTCTATGAGGAATCTCCGAGAGCTTGAGCACTGGTCTTCAAATGTATGTTCGACAGGTTTTTTAGATCTTGGTCAGGAGTTACTGCCATGACTGTGAAAAAACTCTTGATGCCATAGAAATGTTGCTGAGGTCCCAAAATTACATTGTTTCATCACAGTATTCTATAAAATTTGTTTGTAATGTAAAGGGAACTATATTGCTGAAGGCATTGGTCATCAGTATAGCAGTGTATAGAGGACTTCTTCATTTTTGGCTCCGCCCCTGGGCGAAGCCTATGTAACGAGTCAGGTCCACATTCCTCTGTAACGCTGTGCACAACTTCCTGACAAAATTCAAGATCGTATAAAGTTGTCCTTTGGTACCATGTTTTCTAATCACCAAATGACTGCTCTTTTCTATTTTGGCTTCAGTTTGTGCATTCTTTATTCACAAAATAAAGAAATACCCACGAGATGTGTACACCCCCTTCTTCTCCATTGTGTACATTTAAGAGACATGATGCAGCTGCTGCAGGGCCAGGTGCACACTCAGGATTTAAGAAAGGGGTGGGGGTTGGATGGGGCAAATGAGAGGTTTTATAAACTCCTGTTGGTACTATTTATTTTTGCCAAGTGTAGTAGCATGGCATACAGATGCAGAATATGGTATATAATTATTTGTGTACAGTCACTGTACACATGACATTAATTAGCTGTCATTGTTATTTGAAACGATGCTAGAAATTCACACTTCACATATTATTTAACATAAACATAATCCATTTCTCAATCAACTTGCCATTTACAATGCCACAATAACATGTATACAAGATAGATAGATAGGTAGATAGATAGATAGATAGATAGATAGATAGATAGATAGATAGATAGACAGATAGACAGATAGATAGATAGATAGATAGACAGATAGATAGACAGATAGATAGACAGATAGATAGATAGACGGATAGATAGACAGATAGATAGATGGATAGATAGATAGATAGATAGATAGATAGATAGATAGATAGATAGATAGATAGATAGATAGATAGATAGATAGATAGATAGATAGATGAAAGTGCTATTAGTCCTTAACCCAATAAGACAATTCAGTTATACTCTTTTGTCTGTTGACATAAATTATGTACCCTTTTAAAAGTTGGGTGGATAAATAACTAATTGTTTTAAATCTTAATACTAGTATTTAGCAAATTGCTGCAGTTATTTTAGTCTAATCTATTTGAGAAGAAGTTGTTGCACTTTTGAACACAATGAGAAATGGCATGAATTAAAAGGTGTGGGACTTAGAAATGGGCCTCCAACTAAAAGTGGGGTCAGACAGAATGATAAAAAGTTCTGCTGGCAAATTTTAAGATGTGAGAGGATTAGGAAGCAACTTTGGACAACTTATAGTCTATATATTATGATATAATTTATAGACAAGGTTTCTGAAGTAGATTTTGTAATTACGTGCTCTAAATACTACATCGGAGGATCATGAAAATTTAGCGAAGTGCCAGACCATGTCTGTTTTCTCATTCATACACATTGGTTTTATCGCAAGCACACCTGACATCATCTGACTGATTGCCAAAAAGAAGTAGCTTACGGGTTGGCGGAGCCATGTGCTCTCTGAGCGCCCGCTCTAGTTCTTGCATGGTCTTGTTCATGTAACTTATGAAATCCACACATGACGGAATGTTTATCTCACCATGCAGAGTTTTGAAATCATCACACAAATTATGGTATTCCATATATGTCAGGATTAATCCTTCATAGTATATATATCGTTTTATTGACATTTTCTATATCAAATAGATTCTTTTAACAGCAGTCAGTAGAAAACAATGAAATCGAAAACTACTCTACATCTTCACACAATACAAGAAAATACAATACAATTTTAAGTACATCAGTTTACAGTTAATTAAATATTAAATATCGGTCCCAGTTCTAATTGAGTAATTGTTGATGTATAAATGTCAGTAAAATGCAAATAAATTCAAATTATAAATTGTTCATGTTTCGAGAGTTTATCCAAGATATTCAAGTGTCTTTTTAGTCACTGTGATTTTTGTCGAGAGCTGAAAAACGCAGGCTAGCGGCAACCGCTATAATGACTGCGTGATCCAACCCTGACAGGTCCATACTGATAGTGACCACACAATGGAGATCATTCATAACAATCATAATACAGTAAATACATTAAATACATTCAAGTCAGTTGGCCCGGCAGACAGAGAGGCTACTACCATTATTTTAGTCCGGACAACGATTTTTTGCAGTTATTTTTATTTATTTTAACTTAATTGATTCTTTCAGTTTATTATTTAATTTTCTATTCTATAATTATCCCATAATCTTGTTGAGGTACAAACCTAATGCGTGTATCATTTCAGGTCTTTAACCGACATAATCAATGTAAATTGTTGAGTTTTATCAAGATTTTTAAAGTTAGGGATTAGGCTACAAGCTTTACAAAGGAGGTCATTTCTGGGCACAGCATTATTTCTGCAAATTAATAGGCTGTGAATTTCATCTTCTATGTCACCTGTGTTGCATTTATCACATTTTCTTTGTTCTAATGGCGTTTTAGGTATACTATGTCTGCCTGTCTCAATTTTTAAATTATGAGAGCTTACTCTGAAGCGGGCAATATTGCTGTATGTTTTCTTTGAGAAGTTTTGAGTTAAATATGGTTCGAGACAGTAACTATTCTTAAACAATTTATATGTGCGAAGCTTTGGCAACTTATCAGTCCTTTATTTTTTCTAAAATATTGGCCTGTTCTTCCGTGTACAGCTTAAGTTTTGTTTCTATTAATAAGGAATTTGGTTCCTTAGTTACCCAGTCTGAAATGTTAGCATCATTCATTATTTTCTCTATTTTACTGTACCAGTTAGTCTGACCAGCATGGTGAAGCTTTTCTTGAATTGAGAGGCATTTATTCAGAATATCATGCTTTGGCAGATTTCTAATTTTACACCAGTAATTTATCATGACTAGTTGCTGCCTTAATCTTAAGGGAAATCTACCTGTCTCTGCATATACGGCAAGTGTAGGAGTTTGTCTTAGAAATGGCACTTGTTTGCCGTCTAAGGTCGTTTTCGTAAAAATTGTTGCCTGGTGAATATTTTTAACAATATAAAAGTGTGTCTTGTTCCATAATATAGTCTCTTTGCTGCAATTTGTAGCATTTGAACTAAATAATTATGTTCCCTTGTACATGTATAGGTTATTCACCACAGGAGGGGCAATACGTGATTTATCACCCAAGGGTTAGCACGAGGTGTGATAAAACACATATCTATCCCATGGTGAATAACCAGCTTATAATATATATTTTTTATTCAATGAGACTAACAGTCAAACAGGTAAACATGGGACGATAAATGGACAACAAAGAATATGGCAGTTATCATATTGAAATACTGGCTTTTGATTGGCTGACAGAGATGTCTAATGGTACAAGTGTAAAGAGAATGTTTCAGTTGCCATGACAGCCATTTTTCATGGAGATAGAACCACACTGGACCAAAACAGAAACAACAGATACAAAAAAGTTATGTCAGCTAACATGTCCTTTCTGGATGTGTCGACAATTTTGTACCAGATTTTTTCTGAATTTCAGCCATTTAACAGCTTTTAAAATATGTAAACTTTGGACACTGACTGCAAAATAAGTGCATAACATTCATTATCATTCATGATAAAACATCAAACAAAGAGTTTGCAGAAGAATCAAATATGGATGGATGGATGATTGGAGCTTGCTAGGCTAATTAGGACAGGAGGAGGACACGGCAATGAGGTGAAGGATGATTGAAACAGCCGTCCAACATAGGCCCAGGTGACCCGGCAAGAGCTGGATTTGAACCCTGGACCCAGCGATTGGCAGCCCAGCACACTACCGCTAGACAAACCCTCCCCCTCCCAAAATCAAAGAAAAAAGAAGCATAACCACAAGAAAAGAAGATTGAACTGGCTAGGACATTTATTAAGGTTACCAACAGAAACAGCAGTGACAAACGCCGACAAGCCCTCGATGAGTTTCTTCGACCAGCAAAAGAAAAACCTCAAGGAAGAATATGTGGGTCCACTTTTTGCTATCATTCATCGGACTAACATCTTCAGAGTTTAGCTGGCAAAGCAGTATCAATATAATGCGGAACTCCTTTTATGAAACAATATCGTTAAATATCATATGACATACTGAGGTAGCCATTTTCTTGCTGTGTTCTGTTGCGTTATATAAATGGAAATAAATATGGAAATATGATATTGCCTTTGTTGCGAGTTTTTGTCTTTAATCATGACATCCTTGAATAAGAATTCTTGGAAATGTACATTCACATAAGCAATTGGAGGCTAATTCAGCAAAAAACCTATCTGTATGTATTCATCTTCCACGGATGTTACGGCTGTTAGAAAATAAATGATGTCTAAACGCTAAACATAGTGAACCAAACTGTTTGGGGAAGCATTTATTTTCATCTGATGAGACAAAAACATACTTATCATATCATAAAGGAGAATATTAGAAAAATGCATGGCTGTAATTTTTTTTCTACAAACATTACATAAGAGTTACACTAGCAATTGTGCAGCGTACCAATTACGTCAGCCTCGATAGCTCAGTCAGCAGAGTACTCGCCTCACAAGCGAGGGACCTGGGTTCAATCCCCAGGCTAACCATCATGTCATTACACGACTTCGTCGTTTGCATCAAACGTAAATTGGAGGCGCCGTAGGTCCAACTGGAAACAAGTCACTCACTTAGCTTGGCTACCACGTTAAATAAAAGTACCTTTACCTTTACGTAAATTCTACTTGCGAAACTCCCAAAAAAAGAGCCGATCCGTAGTATGTACGTACATTTTTTTGTACAATTGCATACAAATTTCACCCTGGTACTTTTCAGTTACTTCGACCATCTTAGTGCTATACACTCAGACTCAGACAGATTTATTTTGCCAACAATTATAAACATGATAAAGAGTTCAATTACAATAACAAATGAAATATTTTTAATTAGGCCTATGGCATGGATGACCTCTCCAAGATAAAAAAATTACCGCTATCGAGATGCCACCATAAAAAAAAATTATAAAGTATTAACAATTGTTATACCTATGCGTCATTATATGAATTATTTTTTAAGAAAGTTAATTTACATATTATTCAGGAAAGCAAATTTACCAATTATTCAAAGTAAATCAGATGAGATGATGAGAGATTAGTATGGAAAAAATTGTTAGAAATTCTATATTAAATTTTTGAAACAAGGAACCTGATAAAATAATGAACCCGGTTGTAGTGGGATATGGTATCATAAATGGTTTAAGTTTAGACCTTACAATAATTAGGGGGGGGTGTTAATCGGCAAATTTTCAGATACCCATAACGTACCCCCCTGAAAAGATGTACCTGGTCGAGAGAAATCCAACGGTACCAAATTTTTGCATCTGGGGTGAACGTAACCCCCCCGTACACCCCCTCTGAAGATTTCGCGTTTTCGGTCCATCTTTTCCATGTAATTTTGGCCTTAAAAAGTCAGGTTTCGCTGCATAATAGTGAATGTCACTGATGAATTTGTCCATTTAAAGGTGTTTCTTCAGGCATCATATCAGTGCATTATGGGTAGAAATTCAATTAAAATTATGAAATATTGCAGTGATTACAGTTATTTCACTAATTTGCGATTCTGTTGTAATCTTAACTAACCAGGACGTTTAAGCCTGTTCAGAATATAAAGGCTGTTGATTTTGACAACCTCTTGCATAGTTTCATTTGAGGAATTCAAAAGTCATATTCATTTTTGTCTTGGATGATGGGAAATCCTGTCACAAGAGCCATTAACATTTGTTGTAATTTTGCCCGAAATTGCTAATTTTTCTGTGATTTTCTGTGGTATTTCGTCTTATAACTTCATGACATTTAATAATAGGGCCCTGCACATAGTACCAAATGAAAGGCATTTGTTTGTCCCATCTGATATACTTATGATTTGTAATGAAAATATAGTATAGAATAGTATATGAATAGAAATATTTTGTTGATGATCGTATTTTCCTGAAAATTCCTTACTTTTTTATGGTAAACTTGAGAAAACAATATTTTAATATGTTAATAATCTGCTAATAGAGATGTCTAACTGCTCTTGCAATTCACTAAGGTTATGACATGAACATAATGGATCGTAAATGTTTATCTATAAATGGAAATCTACAGAAATATGAGTGTGTTATATTTTTCTGTGTTATGCCATGCAATGTACTGGCGATTGAAATGTGTTCCCAAGGCACATTAATATTGGACATAGACCATCACTAACCATCACTATAAATCTAGCTTAGATGTCTTACATTTAAAATCTAGATAATAATAATAATATCTGGCTGTGTGCACTTTTTATTCTTCTTTTGATCAATATCGACCATTTTATTTTTTATTAATCATTATAATTAATACTAATGAGACACAGAAGTACATGAACCTTGTGTCAAATACAATGAAGTACTATGTCGTTATGGAGCACCTTCCAACAGAAATAAAAACAATTGGTTTTGGATTAATCATTATTTTGTTATATAGTAGGCCTGCAAAGCTCCGTTTATGTGAGAACTATGAGATAAGTAAAATAATAAATGACAACTTCAGTTTTGTAGGCAGTAACAATGACAATGTATTGGGCATTTGCACTCTAAAATCTGTCTATTGACTCTCATTTTCCCTTGGACACCAAGAATATATTGGCTGCATAAAAAAAGCATAGGCATGCTGCATGCAAATCTTTTGGGGGTGAGCGACATTTGCCCGAATTTCAGAATCTTGATATAATTACATGTCAAATGAAGTCTGTTGGAAACCATTTATTAATTATCAATAAAAATCTCTAACTGCTTTTGGACTTAACTAAGAGTATAACATGAATATGATGGATTTTAAATGTTATCCCAAAATGGAAACCTACGGAAATACCAAAGCATCAGTCATACTCATGTAGTTTTCTGCTCTCTACCGGCTGTGAAAATGTGTTTGGACAGGCCGTTTGTTATAAAAATATTTTCATAGACAAGTACTGTTAATCTCATTTATGTAATTTTTCAAACCTAATTAATAATTAAAATATGTTTTGTTACCCTGTATTGTTTATACAACCACATGACATGGCACATGTCATTTTACACGCTGTTTGCAAAATACCAACAAATAAAAATTCATGCTCAAGATTACTTTCTCTCAAAGGTGTAGTGGAGATAGGAGGGAATGGAGGGAGCAGACCCCCCCCCCCCTTCAAAAAAGGTTTGGGAAACCCTAATAAAAAAAAATTTAAAGCATTAACAGAGATGATCAAATAAATATTGTTGAAAATCTGCATCTCAAACCATTAAAAAAACAAGGAATATTTGCGCCTACTGAAAGATCAAATATATCAAATATAATATTTTCCATATTATCCTGTACTATATTGTCATTAAAAAGTAAATGTGTATCAGATGGGACTAACAAATACCTTTCATTTGGTGCTATATGCTCTTATGCAGGGCCCTATTATTATATGTCATCAACTTATAAGACCAAGTACAACAGAAAATCATAGAAAAATCAGCGATTTTGGGCAAAATTACAGCAAATGTTAATGGCTCTTGTGACAGGATTTCCCATCATCCAAGACAAAAATGAATATGACTTTTGAATTCCTCAAATGAAACCATGCAAGAGGTTGTCAAAATCAACAGCCTTTATATTCTGAACAGGCCTGTGGGTAATTCCGTGTCAATTCAACAAATGGCTCCCACTCGACCGATTCAGAATGCCTTGAAAATTTACCAGAATGAAGGTTTCTCACCTAAAAGCACAAATCCCAAGTAATATAGTAATATCTTGAATAGTTTTTCTGAAAAAAATTCATGAAAAATTCGAGATTTTTCCTGAAATTTTCTAAGTCCAGAAATTTGAAGGCATGTAACTCAATCAGTGTGAAGCCTCGAGACTTGCAATTAGGCAACATGTTTTTAATGTAGCCCAGGTGTAATAATGAATTTTTTCAGCCACCTCAATGCATTTGCCCCCATTCTATAGGTTATCGAAAAAATCAGAAAATTGCAGTTTATTCACATTTTTGTCCCCAAATTTCTCAGTCAATATAACAAGTGGAGATTTAATAACATGGTTGAAGAATCTTTGCTATGACTTCTAAACATGTGCACAATATCAAGCAAACCACACAAATATTCTTGGAGAAATGTAGTCTGAAAAACTTAAGAGCAATTATCTGAGAAAATCAACCGATTTCCAGAAAATTTGGAATGTGCCCCGTCACGGAATCGTTTCATACTTTGTAGGACTGAAGTATTATGGGATAGGAGTTCTCGAGAAAAATTTTGGACCTGTCAGATTATTGGTTGCCATGGTAACCATGGCTCCATTATTTAGGGCCAAATGAGGTAAATTGGCAAAAACGAAAAGTCAAAATTATGCATATTTAGCTCATATTTCCACCTGAAAGGTGGTAATATATCGCTGCACTACTCATTGTGTCTCGAATAGTCACTCTTTAACTGAGTAATGTCATTGTATTTTTAAATCTGGGGTCAATGGGGTCTGTGTAATTACGGCCTAAAAAAGGTATCTTCGAGGCTAAGGAGAATTAAAAAAATTTCCCATATTTAAGGGCCTCATATCTTCTATGGAGGTACTAGTTGAGCAAAACAAAGCAGACACATGATGAAACTGACCTTTCCTCTACAAGAATCAATAATAAAATCACGGTGGAACCATAGATTGAGCTTACGAACAAAGGTGGCGCCACCTATGTTTTTGGATATTTTGAGATTTGGCAAAAAAGACTTTCGATAAAGTGGTGCCACATATACAATTATTGTGTCAGAAATCTCAGATTTATTTTTGGTACATTTCAATTATAAGTCTAACATGGCAGGCCATCACTGTTGCCATGGCAACATTGTAAAGTCAGTAGCAGCGCCCCCCAAGTGAGCATGTTTGCCAATTTCCTCAAAAACGCCACTTTTTCATGAAAATAGGCAAGTTTGAAGCCATTGGTACCTCGGTAATGGTAATATATGGCAATATTATACATTGTACCTGGACTGGTCACTCTTTAACTATGAATTGGTATTGTATTTTGAAATCTTGGATTAATAGTGTCTGTGTAGGAAGGGCCCAAGAAATCTATGATCGAAGCTAAGAAAATTGCATAAAATTTCACATTTTTAGAGCTTTTTAGGGGCTCATATCTTCTATGGAGGTATTAGCTGGTGGAAACAAAAGGTACAAACTATGAAACTGACCCTTCCTCTAAATGAATCAATAATAAAATCACGGTGGAACCATATATTTAGCTTACAAATGAAGGTGGCGCCATCTATGTTTTTGCATGTTTTAAGATTTTACGAAAAACGCTTACAATAAAGTCATGCCACATATACAATTATTGTGTCAGAAATCTCAGATTTCTTTTTTGGTACATTTGATTTGTTACTCAAATATGGTAGGCCAGCATTGTTGCTATGGCGGCATTAGTATGCCAGCAGCAGCGCCCCCAAGTGAGCGTATTGCCAGTTTCCTCAAAAACGCCACTTTTTCATGAAAATGGGCAATTTCTAAGCCACTGGTACCTGGGAAATGGTAATATATGGCTAAATTATACATTGTGCCTGGACTAGTCACTCTTTAACTATGTATTGGTATTGTATTTTGAAATCTTGGATTAATGGGTGCTGTGTTAGAAAGGCCCAAGAAATCTATGTTTGAGACCAAGAAAATCGCACAAAATATCACCTTTTTAGAGCTCTAGAGGTATTAGCTGGTGGAAACAAAAGGTAAACATTATGAAACAGACCTTTCCTCTAAATGAATCAATAATAAAATCATGGTGAAACCATATATTGAGCTTGCAAATGAAGGTGGCACCATTCATGTTGTTGCATATTTTGAGATTTTCCGATAAAGGCCTTCAATGAAGTAATGCCATATATACAATTTTTGTTTTAGAAAACTCAAGATGCCACTTTTTCATGAAAATAGACAAGTTTGAAGCCACTGGTACCTGGTAAATGGTAATATATGGCTATATCTAGTACTGTGCCTGGACTGGTCATTCTTTAACAAGTGTATTTGTGTTGTATTCTGAACTCTTGGATTAATGGGCTCTGTGTCAGAAGGGCCAAAGAAATCTGCGTTTGAGGCTAAAAAACGGGAATGAAATTGCACATGTTTTAAGCCTCATATTTCTATTGGTGTGCAAGGGGAAATTTGGGGTAAACATGATAAAACTGACCTTTCCTCTACATTAATCAACAATAAAAGAATGGTGGACCATAGTTTCAGCTTATGAAAAAAGGTGGTGCCATCTATGTTTTTGCATATTTTGAGATCTTGCAATAAAGGCTTGCAATAAAGTGGTACCACATATACAATTCCTGTGTCAGAAATCTTAGATTATTTTCTGGTACATGTACCATTTCATTTGTTGCCCTAACATGGAAGTCTATCACTGTTGCTTGTCAACCGTACCCCCAAGACAAATTTCCTCAAAAATGCCTTTTTTTCTTGAAAATGGCCCAATTCGAGACACTGGTTCTCAGCGACAAGTATAACAAGAAATTTAAATTTTTAAGGAAAACTGTTTCTTTCCAACATTATTTTCAATTTAATTTATATTTAGACCTGTTACCCCATATCAATATGTTATTTGCTCTTCTATTTTTAGGTATTCTTAAAGCTGAATCTCACACTTCACACAAAATTTCAAATAGATAAGAATTTTATGAAATTTGGCCAAAGCATTCTTTATGAGGCCTGATTTCCACTGGGTAAGATTCCTGGTGTCTGAAAAGTATATTGTAGAAATCAACCAGCACATCAAATTTTAAAAACATTTTCTCTGACTCGAATTAGTAGAAAATTAAGCATTTTCAAAACAAACAGACAATATGGAGGTTACAGATACCAATCATAAGAGGCTAAGGGTATGCTTGCGTCGGACAGTTCTTTCTTTTAAAAAGACATTGGATCTGCTGCTGTTTAAGAACTTTTTATTTGAAAAAGTCCATGTTAGAGCAAGAGGTGGATTGACCTCAGTCCCAACTAAGTGGTACACAATTTCAAGTCAAATCATCACCACAGGCCTGTGAAAGATCCTTCAATTTGACTGAAATACAACTTTTTCTGACTTACACTGAGCACCATTAAAAATGCAACATTGCGAAATGGCTTAAAACCGTACATCCCCTTGTAGTATCAAAATGCACCTTCATCAAAATCTGCTTTATCCTTAATATTTTTTTCCAAAAACATTCAATGGAGAGCTTTTGGAAGTCTTGTACCGATTATGTTAAAATTTCATAAGAATAATTCAATTCAATATGCAACAAAACCAATATTTTCATTGGTGAGTTTTATATTGAAGAGCAATGAGTGAACTGAAGTTTCAAAAAGAACTCACTAGAATTATTGCTATATGGCGAAATGTGAACTATATTTCACAAAAGTTACCAATATGCATTGTAAGACCAAATGTGAAAGATTTGAAAATTATTGAACAATTAGAACTCAGAAAATTGTGTTGTCTAACGATGTTCAGCATACGATTTCGACACAACCACTCATTTGAACCTAGATTTAAGGATATGAAAAACACACTATGAGTATGCTAAGATAATATCAGTGCTGATGATTTTGATCACAAAGGAAGTCATGAACAAAATACTTGCACTTAATACAGTACTTGGATAGCAATCTCTTGGCTAATGGATCGGGCAAAGTGTCCGAATCAAAGTGATACCTCCAAATGTTCGACTCAAGCAATCTTTATCCTTTCATGTAAAATGGCATTTTTGAGGAAATTGGCAAACATGGTCACATGGGGACGCTGCTGCTGACTTAGTAATGCAGTCATGACAATGTTGATGACCTGCTATATATATGTTAGGACAAAAAATGAAATGTACCCGAAAAAAACTGCAGATATCAGGCACAATAATTATATATGCGGTAGGGTGCATCATTTGCCCCCAACCTATTCAGATGTTGATGTCTATGTGATATGTTTGGAGGCTGGATAATAAAAACATGAAAAAAAAATTTCAGCTCAAAATTTTGGTGGGAACAGCCACCACCAGGCTCTTGTTTGTATAAAATCGGACTATCCCATAAAATCTGAATATCTCAGGAACCACTTGGCCTAGAGACTTGGCATTGGGCTCAAAATGTGCGGAATGTCCATATTTATATTCACTTCAATTGAAACTATCCCTCTATCTCTAACCGTTTTTCCGTTATTTGACAAAAACACAATTATACTCGGAAATTATGTAAAAACTGGGTATTTATTAAAATTTGGGCACTACCCAGTGTACATTGATCCTATCTGCATTATTTCAACCTCGGATCACTCACAGAGGATTCATGTATCCATAGTGTACATTTCTGGCGATGGATCTTGTTCAGTCTGACCTCTGCATTAATCCGAAAATAGACTTATTCAATAAAAAAGAAGTTTTTCTGATCTTGCTCTGAAACTATTGGTCCCAGGACCAAAGTTACAATTGTAATGAATATAAACTCATTTATTCCGCACATTTTGAGTCCATTATCAAGTCTCTCGGACCAACGGTTCTTGAGTTATGACAATTTTGCAAAATATTGTAATTTTGCTTCATTGAAATATCATTGAAATAAGTAATGCTCTGGAGGTGGTTGTTCCCATTGGAATTTCAACCTGAAATTTGGTGTGCATGCTCAGGACACCCAACCTCCTCACATATCACATAGACATCAAAATCAGAATAGGTTGGGGGCAACTGATGCACCCTAATATGCGGCACAACTTCACTGAAAGCCTTTTTTGGCGAAATCTCAAAATATGCAAAAACCTAGATGGCGCCACCTTCGTTTGTAAGCTCAATATATGGTTCCACCATGATTTTATTATCGAATCATTAAGAGGAAAGTCAGTTTCATAATGTGTACCTTTGTTTTCACCAGCTAATACCTCCATAGAAGATATGAGCGCCCAAAAAGCTCTAGAAATGTGATATTTTGTGCGATTTTCTTGGCCTCAAACATAGATTTCTTGGGCCTTTCTAACACAGACCCCATTAATCCAAGATTTCAAAATACAATACCAATACATAGTTAAAGAGTGACCAGTCCAGGCACGATGTATAATTTAGCCTTATATTACCATTTCCAAAGTACCAGTGGCTTAGAAATTGCCTATTTTCATGAAAAAATGGCGTTCTTGAGGAAACTGGCAACATGCTCACTTGGGGGCGCTGCTGCTGGCATACCAATGCCGCCATGGCAACAATGCTGGCCTACCATATTTGAGTAACAAATCAAATGTACCAAAAAAGAAATCTGAGATTTCTGACACAATAATTGTATATGTGGCATGACTTTATTGTAAGCGTTTTTCGTAAAATCTTAAAACATGCAAAAACATAGATGGCGCCACCTTCATTTGTATGCTAAATATATGGTTCCAACGTGATTTTATTATTGATTCATTTAGAGGAAAGGTCAGTTTCATAGTTTGTACCTTTTGTTTCCACCAGCTAATACCTCCATAGAAGATATGAGCCCCTAAAAAGCTCTAAAAATGTGAAATTTTATTCAATTTTCTTAGCTTCGATCATAGATTTCTTGGGCCCTTCCTACACAGACCCTATTAATCCAAGATTTCAAAATACAATACCAATTCATAGTTAAAGAGTGACCAGTCCAGGTACAATATATAATATAGCCATATATTACCATTACCCAGGTACCAATGGCTTCAAACTTGCCTATCTTCATGAAAAAGTGGCGTTTTTGAGGAAATTGGCAAACATGCTCACTTGGGGGCGCTGCTACTGACTTTACAATGTTGCCATGGCAACAGCAATGGCCTGCCATGTTAGACTTATAATTGAAATGTACCAAAAATAAATCTGAGATTTCTGAAACAATAATTGTATATGTGGCACCACTTAATCGAAAGCCTTTTTTGCCAAATCTCAAAATATCCAAAAACATAGGTGGCGCCACCTTTGTTCGTTAGCTCAATCTATGGTTCCACCGTGATTTTATTATTGATTCTTGTAGAGGAAAGGTCAGTTTCATCATGTGTCTGCTTGGTTTTGCTCAACTAGTACCTCCATAGAAGATATGAGGCCCTTAAATATGGGTAATTTTTTTAATTCTCCTTAGCCTCGAAGATACCTTTTTTAGGCCGTATTTACACAGGCCCCATTGACCCCAGATTTAAAAATACAATGCCATTACTCAGTTCAAGAGTGACTATTCCAGACAAAATGGGTAGTGCTGCGATATATTACCACTTTTAAGGCGGAAATATGAGCTAAAAATGCGTAATTTTGACTTTTCATTTTTTGCAAATTTGCTGATTTGGTCCAAAATAATTAAGCCATGGTTACCATGGCAACCAATAATCTGACCGGACCAAAATTTTTTTTCTGAAGTCTCATGCCATAGTACTTCCATCCCACAAAATATAAAACGATTCTGTGACGTACCACATTCCGGTCGCGGGTTGATTTTCTCAGATAATCGCTCTTAAAATGTGTAAAATTGGTCAACTTCTGACCAAATTTTACAAGGTATAATAGCCTATACCAAAAAAAATGATTACACCAACCTAAAGAATGGCATCACATGTGTTCACAGAAAAAAGTTAAAGTTGGTATCTGTTGGTGTTTTGTTACACAAAATTTCAAAAATGTATTGTTTCAAGTTTACAAATTTGTCATATTGATACATTTTCGCCATGCAAAATCATTTTTGTGCTGTCTTTTATACACACTATTGCATTGCATCATATCAATGACATATTGATATGATTTTCTTACACTGAATACAAGTTTTGCAGCTACCTGAAATAAACTTTGTTATATTGTCAAAGACACTGATGTATTACGAAAATATCTTGACTTGTTTTTGGCATTATCAAATGCACATCATCTTCGACGTTAAACCACCACAGTTTTGCTTTGTGTAGAGTAGGTCAGTTAATTGGCTGTGTCTGAGAAAACCAGGCAGGGGCGTCTACGTGGCCCGACTCAGATTTTAATGATACTGGGTTTAATGACCCTTTGAATAGTTTGAAAAGTTGGGGTAAGGTTGATTTTGACCAAAAAAATTTTTTAGGGGCCAAACTGGTACTCTAAAAAATAGATGTTTTACATAGCTGAAAATCTTCGGCAAAAACTCCCATTGGATTACATGTTAAATTTTGAAACTTTGAGGCTATGGTACGCAACGAGCAGCGGCTACAAAAAAATTCTGACCATGCAATTTGGTTGTATGACTCTTTAACTTATGGAAAGTGGTGTCAGACCCGTGGGTTTTTTTGTTATGGGTTGTTTTGAGTGGCATTTCTAATGTAACCATGGCGACAAAATGGAAATCTATTTCTTTGACCACCAAAAAGATGAAATTTGTCTATCTCTGTCAGTAAAAAAGATAGAAAAACAAGTAAAGCATGGTTTCCTGTATTTTAGAGTATGGGGAATTCATTTCTTAGGTCAATTCTATTTATAGAACCACCCTTGGGTGCATTTTAGGCCTATAGATATAGAAAAAGTGTAATTTTTAACTTTTTTCACTTTTCCGGCAGTATAATACAAATTTAGTGACCTGAACATTAGCAATTAGGAATGTCACACCAACTAAACATTTTTGTCTTTCATTTGGTGTATGCAATTTGTTAAATTTATGCATATTTCTTGTAAAAAAAGGCCAAATTCGCCAATTTTATGCCCATTTTTGTGGCAAGTTTTGAAAAAAAGTCCAGAAGTTGATGTTGCTAAATGGATGATAATCTGAACTACAACAAAGTGAAACTCATGCCATATTTTTCCAAATGTTGTTTCACGAAGGTACGAAAAATGATTTTTTGACCTATTTAATATTCAAGATGGCTGCCACAATGGGAAATGAGATAAGATCACAAGTTCTGCAGTAACAAGTGAAGTGAGATTTTTTTAAACAGTATTTAACTTTTCCTGCCTTATATGGGAATTGTGATAACTGGAACTCTCATAATTGTGCAAATAACATTAAATGGAATTTTTTATCTTTTATTAGGTGTAAAAATCTGCTACATTAATGCTAATTTTCTTGCTAAAAAAGAACAAATTGGCCTGATTTTAGGCACGTCTTGCGAATTATTGAAAAATGTTGGGAGTTGATGTAGTGAAAGAGATGGTAACCCAAAGCATACATTCATGCCATTTTGTTCCAAATACTGTTTCTAGAAGGTATAAGCTGCCAGTTATATGGTCCAGGGTTTGATACTTGCTTTGGCAGTGTTATCTAAACTTACATTGGACAGCAGTTTCAATCATCATTTGCCTCATTGTTGTGTCATCCTCCTCTACCAATTATCTACGAGGTGCAAAAATAAGGGACCTAAAGCGCCAATCATCCATCCATCATGAAAGTATGAGAGAAAAGTTTTGACTGTCGTAAAATGCCAGACGTCTTTCTACAATTTAGATTTTGATTAGGACACAATGTATTCTCGTGGTTGTCTTTGTAAAAAGGTCTCATGATAACATCTTGTAAAAAGTCCCAAAATGGCAGCCAAAAAGTTTGAACATTCAATTTATTTTGTGTTATGAATCAAAAGTATCTCATTGTGAGGCAAAGGAAAACCTTGGTCATTTTGCTCAAACCATTGCACGCTGGCAGATGGAAAAACATTAATTAAAATAATTAGGAATGCACAGGCGCAGAATGGGGCCATACTTGCTATAAATTCAAGAAGACTTCCAAGAAGTTTGTAGTACCTGTTGGTTTTGCCGTAAAGATGTGTCGGCAAAATATGCTTAGATTTTGGAAGCCACATTAGTAAGCCGTACCAGCATTTCATGTGTCTATTTCAATATATATGTGCATGTTAGTTTACTTGCATAGCGTTCTGTTATTTATTGAACAATAAACCTTTCCAGGCAAAACAATTCACTATTTTAAATGTCATAACTCATAAGAGATTGACTAGATTGAAAAGTCTGACAATCAGAAGGCCATCAGCAGAGCAAATTTCTGTAGGTGATTTCCCTTAGGCCTGCATTCTTTTTTAATTGTTCGATAAAGCTGGTTTTCGGAAGATATGTGCATCAAAAACTTTGTGTGCAAAAGATTGCAAGAAATTGTCATTTTATCAGCCTCGAACTGTCTGAGAAATAGAATTGTTCGGTCATAGACTATATATATAGACCTACAGATGGTAGATTTGACATTATATGAAAAAAAAACCTTTTTGAATAAGACAGTGAGTTCAGCAGAAATTGTCTGGCAAGGAATAAATCTGGAACGATCCCAGATGACAACAAGAATCCGAGGATTCAAATCCTGGGTTCTGTTGGGAATTCAAATGGCAATTAAGCATAACATCCATGGATACAAGAACAAAGTAGCACTGCACTGCGAAGTGCAATCAGCTTTGAAACCTGTCAGATTGACCTCCAAGTGCTGTTTCTCAGTGGCGATTTGGTAAAATGAGGATGAGAAAAGGCCTTAGAACTTGCAGAATTGCAATTAGCATTGTTAGACTGCTTCTGAAAATAGATGCATTGCAAAAAGTAATTGCCAAATGCATTATTGGCCTTCCTTGAAATGCATGGACGATCGTCATGTGGGCTATATTATAATGTAAAGTCAGCTTGAAAACAGTCAAGACTCAAACGATCTATGACATAAATAAAAAAAAAAGAAGACCACAGCAAACTATCCCCAATTCCGCAACGCATTTTAGTTCCCCTCTATATGAGCACAAAATGACCCACTTGACCACATCCACACCTGTATTAAGGCCGGGAAAAAAAAATCTCTCAGACTGGTTTTTCAGATAAAATTACCCTTGGAGAACCCAGGGTAAAAACTTGTGGTTAATTAATTAATATAAAAATGTGTAGTGTCCGTACCCCCCCCCCCCTACTTCACACACAAGCTGAACCTGGGGGCAATTAAAAACAAATGTCACATCCAACTACTCACTAGCATACTACACTACAACAATTCTACATTACAACAATAAGCATGTTGATATCTATATTAGTTATTGAGCCACATCAGTTTTTGTCTCTTCGTAGTGTCCGTACCCCCCTTGTAGTGTCCGTACCCCCTAGAGCTTTTGGCATTGTGCCCATGATTGCTTTAAGTTGGGGATGTCAAGTCTGCAGGGATTACTCAACTAATTGATCCGCAAGATTTTTTTTACCCCCGATGACCTTGACCCACTTTTCAAGGTCAATGGGCTCTAACACCAAAAAAACTTTTCTGTGATATATCATTTTTTTTATTGCTTTAGGTTAGGAATGGAGTGTCGCACTAATTATTCAACAAATTGACCCCAAAAACATATATGACTTTGCATGAATTCCACTCTTTGTATCAAAGGGTCTTTTTTTAATTTTTGAAAATTTCATCTTTTTACTGCCTTCAGGTCAAACTGTTGAAGGATGAATCCCTTAATTTACTGCTATGTAAAAAATTCACAATATTAACATTTTTTCAACTGACCATATCTCTGGTCCTAATTAAGATACTGAAAGCATAAAAATATGTCTGGAGATCTTAGAATCTCCCCCATCTAATGGACTATAATACACTCCTGTCAGATCAAAAGCGCTAAAGTTCACTCAATCCTGAAATATTCATAATTTGGGTTATGAATGATATATTTTTACAAAAGGAAGAAAAAAGCTTGTGAAAAAATATTTTAGGGATATCTATGACATGTATCCACACATTGATGTTGTTCCTGGTGAGATCTAATGATGTTCGTTTTTTGGACAAAAGTGAAGACCAAATTGTACACTTGATTGAGTAGAAGCCGTATGTTGCTATTTCCAACCAGAATCCTGCAGTACTGTAGATATTATGCATTTCTGCAAGAATATTTTGTTTTTAAGAAATAATTGTGGAGTTTGGTATGACTTCTGCAGTAAAGAATTAAATTTTACTACATTACTGCCTTTAGGAATTATAGAATTCTGCAGCTTTTTGCCGAGCAAAATTCCTTTTAATGTTATTTGCACAATTATGAGAGTTCCAGTTATCACAATTCCCATATAAGTCTGGAAAAGTTAAATACTATTTAAAAATGTGACTTCACTTGTTACTGCAGAACTTGTAATCGTATCTCAATTCCCATTGTGGCAGCCATCTTGAATGTTAAGTAGGTCAAAAACTAATTTTTCGTACCTTCTTGAAACAACATTTGGAAAAATATGGCATGAGTTCCTCTTTGTTGTAGTTCAGGCTATCATCATTTAATTACATCAGCTTCTGGGCTTTTTTTCAAAATTTGCCGCATATCGGGCATAAAAATGACCAAATTTGGTTTTTTTTACTAGAAATATACATAAATTTAACAAATTGCATACACCAAATGAAAGACAAAAAAGTTTTGGTGGTGTGACATTCCTAATTGCCAATTTTCAGGTCACCAAATTCGCATCATACTGCTGGAAAAGTGAAAAAAGTTAAAAAATCACACTTTTTCTGCATCTATAGGCCAAAAATGCACCCAAGGGTTGTTCTAAAAATAGAATTGACCTAAGAAATGAATTCCCCATACTCTAAAATACAGCAAAACATGCTTTACTTGTTTTTCTATCATTTTTACAGACAGAGATAGACCAATTTCATCTTTTTGGTTGTCAAAGTGAGTGAGTGAGTGAGTGAGTTTGTGTTTTACGTCTCATCAGCACCTGATTGGGCTATTTAGAGACATACTTGGTTTGTGGTCATGTTGAGTTAGTCATCTCATCTTGGTTGATGGCATCGAGATCTTTGAGGTGTCACTTTGACAGGTACATCTGCAATAATTTTCAATTCAAGAAGTTTCCGTGCCTGAGTGGCATTTATGGCTTGTACCAATAAATTACCGTCAGGCTGTCGATCGACTGAGTGTGGTTTTCCAAATTTCTTCAGCATTGTTGTGTAGCTAACAAATGGTGATACATCCTTCAGTCTTCCATCTTTGGACTTGATGTGAAATTTGAGACCAGTGGGGAGTTCTTTTTTGCTGTTGGTGAGTGTCGTTTTACTCTTGTCTTTGTGAGGTAGCAAGACGGTTGTTGAGCTTTTTTGTTTCGTTGTCTTGGGCGGTGTCTTGTTATCTGGAGTAACATCTTTTTCCTTTGGTAGGTTGAAGGACTTCTCAGTCCCTTGGGTAACAGAAGAGAAAATTTGACGTTGTTGGATCATCTTCTTCGGTGATTCAGGCGAGTTCACAGGTTCTTCCTTGCTTGGCAGGTCTGGTGGTCGAGGCGGTGAAGTTGCTGTCATTAAGACATCTGTGAACAGGTTCCTGTCCAGATGAATCTTTCTCTGTGGTGATGAATGAAGAGCTGGTCTTGGGTAATCTGCTTCTAGGCAAGGTTTGTCCGGGTACTGTTCTACACGGCGTTTGGCTTCGGGAAAGGATAGTTGTCTTTCAGTTCGTAGTTGCAGAATTTCTTTTTCCTTCTTGAAGACTTTGCAATTGTGGCTAAAGGCAGGATGGTTCCCTGAACAGTTGACACAATGTGGAAGTTTAGAGCAAGGGTTATTCTGTGTGTGTGCATGACCATGGTCACCACAATTGGCACAAATCGTTGATCTGATGCATGTATGACTAAAATGGCCATACATTTGGCAATTGAAACAGCGTTTTGGATGAGGAAAGTATGGAGAAACTCTGCACCATTCAAAGGCCACAGGTACTTTCTTTGGTAATCTTTCGTCTTTGAATGTTAGCAACAGTAACTCATAACCATTCTTGTGAGCAAGACGTTTGAATTTTGTGATGCCGTGTTTGTGAAACCAATTTGTAAGTTCAGTGTCTGAGCAGGTCTTACTTTCTTTGGAAAAGATAACGCCCTTGCCTGATCTTTGAAAAGGTTCAATGACGACTTTGGTATTGGCTATCTCATGGATGCCGGTCAATTTATCTTGTTGGTCAGAGGTCGCAGGTTTAAGAAGGAATGTGCCATTGGTTTGGCGCCTCAGGCTATCTGCGATTGTCGTGTCGCAAAGGTCTGCAATTGTTTCGTAGGTAGCAACAGATGATAGGTCTTCCAGTGATTGTGTGACACCTTTTATAACAAGAAAATTTTCAGTCTTTGACAGATGTGGGGGGCGGTCAGGGTCAGTCAAGTCATCCGGAGACGTCCTTGTCCATTGAAATCTTGGTAGTCCAGTCGCAAATTTTTCGATCTCAGCCTGGTTTCCCGCTGAGGGACGCGCACCTTGGTAACCCGGTTGACGTACGATCCGGTTTGGAATCATGGTAAATGACATATTCATTGATATTCCCCTGTAAGGTAGGGGACACACCGTGCATGCACACTGTCTCATGTTGGCCACTAAGGATAGAGGTCTTCACCTTAGTGTTACCACCCACCGCCACGAGGAGGCCCAAGACCTGCGGGGGCTGGTTGTCAAGACAGACAGACAAGAAATTTATTCATAACAAAGAGACAAGATATATACAATAATACATATAATACATTTTTACAGAAATAAAAAGAACATAGCAGTAGCATGTTTTGTCTCTTCATTATGGGGAGACCTCTCTAAGACAAAAGAGCCGCTATCGAGAGGCCACCCCAGAATAAAGCCCATCTGAAAAACTGGAATCCCCGGGGTAATTTTCCTATATATGTACAAGTATTTGCAACAGATTTATAAAGTAAATAAACATATAGTTTATTCTGGTAAAAGAGAGTGCCTACAGATGAGAATAGATCAAGCGTGGGTCAGGAGGGCGAAAAAGAAGAATCCCGAAGGAACCAATAGTAACACAACAGAGTATAACAGACAAGAGGGACATAGAAGAGTTAAAGAAATTAATGTGTGTACACTGGAAAGTATGACAATGATTGTTCTGATAAGAAAATGAATAACCTATCTCTGACAGACAAAACAGTTTCTTTCAGTACAAATATCATTATATCCATTTATATAATGATATTTGATATACTTAGAAAAACCAGAGAGACTGTGTGTGTATATCTTTTCTTTAATCTGAGGGGGACAATTATTAAAAGCAAGTGGGATGACATACTGAATGCCACTTCTCGCAAATTCCGTTCTTACCTTTGGTAAATGATAGTCATTCGATGCTCTGGTTGTGCGAAGACGTACATCAGAGTTTCGTTTGAAAAGATTGGAATCAAAATATGCTGGGAGACTATGGTGTTCTAATTTGTAACAAAATTTATATTCTTGGAGGGTTTCTATGTCAGAGACTTTTAGTAGATTCAATTTCTTAAACAGGGGATCGGTATGTGCATTGTATCTTTCCTTTGTAATGACTCTGACTGCTTTCTTTTGCAGTTTTACAAGTTCATTCATTTTGGATTTCCAACACAGTATTCCATAGTTTAAATGTGGCAATAAAAGGCTATTATAAATTGTTAACAATATATTTTGAGGAAGGGTGTTTTTCATCTTTGACATTATTCCTAGCACTTTTGAAATTTTCGACTTAATTTTGATTGCATGTGCTTTCCAATTGACATTTTTATCTAAGGTCATACCAAGATAATCGAAAGTGTCCACAAAGTCAATAGAGGTTTCATTTATACTTATATTTGGTTGGGTAACATGCTTACGTACGTTATGAAATAGAATAGCCTTTGTTTTTGACACATTTAAAGACAACCTATTTAACTGAAGCCAAAGTGACACATTATTCAGTTCACTTTTAATGTTGGTATCTCTGTCTTGGCCAGCCGAGTCAAAGGTGCTTAAAGCAGCTGAGAGTGCAGTATCATCTGCATAGATAATGGGATGAAAAAACTTTGAAGCTAAATGTAGATCATTAAGATAGATAATAAACAAAAGAGGACCTAAGATTGATCCTTGCGGGACACCTGTTGTAATGGGGAGGAATGAGGAGAGGGTATTTTCATAGGCAATACATTGTTTTCTATTGTTCAAATAACTTTTAAGAAGTTTGTAAGCAGTATTTCTTATCCCATAGTAATTTAATTTATCTAACAGTATTTCATGGTCTATAGTGTCAAAGGCTTTCGACAGATCCAGGAAGATGGCTAACGGTGTTTCCTTTTTGTCCATGCAGGTGATAATTCTGTCGATTAATTCTAGTGCAGCGAGTTCTGTGGAGTGAGATTTCCTAAAACCATACTGATTTTTATAGAACAAATGATGAACAGTAAAAAAATCAACTAATTGAGTATGCATAATTCGTTCATGCACCTTGGACAGGCTGGGCAAGACAGAGATAGGTCTGTAGTTCTCAAACAACATATTGTCTTGTTTTTTGTAAATTGGCACCACCTTTGCTATTTTCAGCTTATCGGGGAAGATACCATTTTGAATTGATTGGTTAATGATGAGAGTCAGAGGATGAAGTATTTCATTTTTGATGATTTTCAGAATATTATTAGAGATACCATCTATTCCGCACGAGGTTTGTGGTTTCAACTTGTCAATGATTTTTGAAACTTTGTCATGGTTTACTGTCTCAAAGCTAAAGTCATAACCAAAGGGAGAACAGAGATAGTCTTTGAAGGAGTGATTTGAATGCAATGGTATTTGGGATGATAACGAGGGTCCCACATTCACATAGTATTTGTTAAATTCATCTGCAATTATCTTAGGATCAGATATATATCTACCATCTATTCGAAATAAGTTAGGAAAGTCCTTTTTTTCACTAGTTTTATTTATAATTACTTTAATGGTCTTCCAAGTCTTTCTGATATCATTCCTAAATTTGCTAAAACATGACTCATAGTAGGATTTTCGAGTGTCTTTCAGTAATTTTTTGAGTATTTTGTTGTAACTAGCAAGGTTTGTCTTCAAAGTCAAGTGCAGTGCAGTATCAGCTGGAGTGTTAATCATGCGTTTATACAATTTGTCTCTGAATTTAATGGATCTCAATAATCCATGAGTTATCCAATTGGTTTGTTTGTGTTTGTGCTTGTTGTATTTCACCATTTTGATAGGAATATGTTTCTCAAAAGCTTGTTTGATTATCAAGTCAAGAGTTTCAAAATTAACATTTGGGTCAGTCATAATATTTTGATCAAAAACTTCTGATGTGCATTTCTGTGCAATTTCAGCTTTAAAATTATTGAGAGATTCAGCGCTTCTCGACCAGGTTTTCACATATTTTGTTACAGGATTTTCAACTAGAAGATAATCTAAAGAGACAAAACATGGCAGGTGGTCAGAAATGTTGGTGAGCAGAATACCAGAAGTTGTTGGGGAAAAATTCTTGGAAATCTTTATCAGGATATTATCAATTAAGCTACTACTATGAGATGTAATACGTGTGGGAAGAGTAATTTTTGGAACAAAGCCATGCGACACTATTGTTTCAAAATATTCATTGAAAATAGTTCTATCATGAATCTTCAGAAGATCAATATTGAAGTCACCTGCTATGGCAACATCCTTGTTATTTCTCTGAAAACTGTGTAGTATCTGTTCTATCTCATTTATGAAAGTATTGTAATTTTCTAAATTATCCCTAGGTGGACGATAGATATTTCCCAGAATGACAGATTTTTTATGTTGAGGGGAATAAGATGCATTCATAAAAACCTCTATAAAAATGCCATCCCATATGTTTGTAGAACTAGATATAGACAGCACCATTGTCAAAGAAATAGATTTCCATTTTGTCCCGCGGGTCTGACAATTCCCATTGTGGCAGCCATCTTGAATGTTAAGTAGGTCAAAAACTAATTTTTCGTACCTTCTTGAAACAACATTTGGAAAAATAAGGCATGAGTTCCTCTTTGTTGTAGTTCAGGCTATCATCATTTAATTACATCAACTTCTAGGCTTTTTTTCAAAATTTGCCGCAAATTGGGCATAAAAATGACCAAATTTGGCCTTTTTGGCTAGAAATATGCATAAATTTAACAAATTGCATACACCAAATGAAAGAAAAAAATGTTTTGGTGGTGTGACATTCCTAATTGCCAATGTTCAGGTCACCAAATTTGCATCATACTGCCGGAAAAGTGAAAAAAGTTAAAAAATCACACTTTTTCTGCATTTATAGGCCAAAAATGCACCCAAGGGTTGTTCTAAAAATAGAATTGACCTAAAAAATGAATTCTCCATACTCTAATATATAGGAAACCATGCTTTACTTGTTTTTCTATCATTTTTACTGACAGAGATAGACCAATTTCACCTTTTTGGTGGTCAAAGAAATAGATTTCCATTTTGTCGCCATGGTTACATTAGAAATGCCACTCAAAACAACCCAAAACAAAAAAACCCACGGGTCTGACACCACTTTCCATAAGTTAAAGAGTCATACAACCAAATTGCATGGTCAGAATTTTTTTGTAGCCGCTGCTCGTTGCGTACCATGGCCTCAAAGTTTCAAAATTTAACATGTAATCCAATGGGAGTTTTTGCCGAAGATTTTCAGCTATGTAAAACATCTATTTTTTAGAGTACCAGTTTGGCCCCTAAAAAATTTTTTTGGTCAAAATCAACCTTACCCCAACTTTTCAAACTATTCAAAGGGTCATTAAACCCAGTATCATTAAAATCTGAGTCGGGCCACGTAGACACTATATGGGACTTCCGCCTGGTTTTCTCAGACACAGCCAATTAATAAATTAATTGAACATCTCCATATTCTTTTGTGATCGTTTTTGGGTTTTCTTACGAAAATGCGTAAAAAGCTGAGGATGATGTTCTTGTACACATTGTCTGGTAAAGGCATAATAAAATGGTTTGTGCTGGGTACCCAATATGCCATGATAATACTTGGCAAAGCCAGAACGCCAATGGCGGAATTTGAACGACGGTGCATTCTGGCCTTAGACAACAACAAACCAGTTATGCTGAAATATGAACAATATTACTATATTCAACCAACACAATGCACAAAGACAACATTTAATTATAGCAGAATACATTAAAATTGCTCACTAAGCAGATTTACTGGTACTTTTTTTTAAAATAAATTTCAGATAACGCCCATTTAATACAAAAACAAAATATTTATAAAAATCTATGTAGATAAAACGCCAAAAGATACCAACTTGAAATTTTGTATATGAATGCCTATGATGTTGTTCTTTAGGTAGGTGTATTCAATTTTTTGGTATAATCTACTATACCTTGTCAAATTTGGTCAGAAGTTGACCAATTTTACGCATTTTAAGTTTTTCAGACTACATTTCTCCAAGAATATTTGTGTGGTTGGCTTGATACTGTGCATATGTTTAGAAGTCATACCAAAGATTCTTCAGCCATGATATTAAGTCTCCACTTGTTATATTGACTGAGAAATTTGGGGGCAAAAATGTAAATAAACTGCAGTTTTCTGATTTTTTCAATAACCTATGGAATGGGGGCAAAAGCATTGAGGTGGCTAAAACAATGCATTATAACAACTGGGCTACATTAAAAACATGTTGTCTTATTGCAAGTCTAGAGGTTTTACACTGATTGAGTTACATACCTTCAAATTTCTGGACTTAGAAAATTACAGGAAAAATCTAGAATTTTTCATGATTTTTTTTCAGAGAAACTATTCAAGATATCACTGTATTACTTGGGATTTGTGCTTTTAGGTGAGAAACCTTCATTCTGGCAAATTTTCAAAGCATTCTGAGTCGGTCGAGTGGGAAGATTTTCTGAAATTTGATGAAATGACACGGAATTACCCTTAAACATCCTAGTTAGTTAAGATTACAACAGAATCGCAAATTAGTGAAATAACAGTAATTACTGAAATATTTCATAATTTTAATTAAATTTCTACCCATAATGCACCAAATTGGGACAAAAATATATGATTGACTAATGAAATGAACCATCCTGATATGATGCTTGAAGAAACACCTTTAAATGGACAAAATCATCAGTGTCATTCGCTATTATGCGGCGAAACCTGACTTTTTAAGGCCAAAATTACATGGAAAAGATGGGCCAAAAACACGAAATCTTCAGAGGGGGTGTACGGGGGGGTTACGTTCACCCCAGATACAAAAATTTGGTACCGTTTGATTTCTCTCGACCAGGTACATCTTTTCAGGGGGGTAAACTAAAAACTTCGGGTTAAAACCCACCCCTTCTTACATTGGCCTATCTACAAAAAAAAATCACCAAAAAAATCAAGTTAAAGACCCAAAAACCAACTTAACACGTATGAAATCTATGCAAAAATGTAAATTTTCGTAGGTACTTCATATGTGAAAACATCCAATTTACGTACGAAATACGCAAGAAAGAGCTTCCTACATTTTACTAACGCAGCACAATTGGCCATGTACAAACATTACATAAGGGTTAGGGTGTCTCATTTTTGGAACTTTTTTTCCAGATCACGCTAGTATTTAATGGTCTGGGAAAAAGTCCCAAAAACAAGAAACCCCAATATGACTCAATTCTTATATTAGTAAAGGAACTCAGAACCCACCCCCAATTGAAATGACATTGGTCTTGGGTTTCATTTACTTATGTTAAATTTACATCAATTAAAAATAAACAACTTTTTGAAGAAAAAAATGAGAATTTGCTTTATGTTTAAGATAGCTTCTTCCACAGTAGAAAATGCCTTAAATGACTACAAACCTTTGTTGGTCTTATTCATTTCACAAATCTCATCCCGGGAACTCACTTCACTCCGCGCCCATGGGACATTAAATGGAGGCGGGTTATATCCAGTATTCTATGCTGGGGCAACTGAAAGACCCTGGGAATCCCTGAATTAATGGGGTATGTTCCAGACTCCCAATTTTCTCATATCATCACCATACGGCGGTCACAAAAAAAAAGTGCAGCTCCTTCCACAAAGATGGTGATTCAGCTGCCCCGGCTGATCCGGGGTACACCAGTACAACACAAGTCAAGTCCAGTAGTATTTTGCAATTGTTCCACTGCAGTAACAAAGAAGGTATCATGGTCCCACAACCACAGGCCTGAGAATCTCAAGCTTATCACAATTAAATTTAACACTCTACTGACCCGAGGATCACAACAGGTGATTATAACTAACAGTCAATGCCAAACAGTGCTAAACAAGATAATCCAGGGTGCTAATTTGTGACGGTTGCCCCTTAAATCCTGTCAGAACATAAGAAAATGTGGCAGAGCCAGTGACTTTTTCCCAAGAAATATTTTGCAGCACATTGGAGCATTTATTTATTCGTGAATATGGAATTGTACACAAATTTTAATTCGTCCTTTTCTACGTACAGTCCACATTCAAATATATAAATGCACGGACATAAATTATAAAACGCATACCGGTGCATGCGTATTACATTTTCACGAAACCCGTATTTCTCGTTAGAAGGATTTCTTGGAACAGCTGATACGGAAGTGCACTTTTCGCCTTCACAGCAGGAGAGCTACTTCCTTTTGGAGCACGTGGGTTGTGTGGGAGAATCTGTTTATAAAGATCCAAAACCACAATGGCCGCTTTTAATTCTCCTCTAACCAGATAGGAATTAACATGAATAAACAAGATGCTCTGAAAATGATGTAGTTCCAACATCTAAAATTCATTTACAGGGCTATAATCTAAATTTAAAGAACAAAGGATCGGAGCTCTTTACTTAAAAACTTGATATAAAGTTCATATAAAGCTTTTATATTATCTAAAGCTTGATTACAGCTTGATTAAAGCTAGATTAAAGCCAGCTTAACATGGCTATCACCAGAACTGCATGTGATTATAACAATGGAAGCTCAACTGCAGATTACATTTCAACTTCACCAAAAGGAATAATTAATGGCTTTATCAACATTTATAAGGTAAGTTTTCATTTCTTTTCTGTGTAACAAGTTAATGAAATAATTTCATATTATAGGCCTACTATTTAAATATGAATTTCAATGAAGGCATATCTTATTAGTAGATTTTTTTCAGCCAACACAATGAACTTGTTTTATTTAATGTTTGAATATGACTTCAATATATATAACGTTTTGACATGCAATTTTTTTAAACCCAACTATATTTTATAAATGGAAAATGAAAATTTAATGCAAATTAGTTTTTGTGTGAAAATTGCTGACTGAACATGTATCAATTTTATCATGCAAGTTACTAGAGTTCAATTGAAGGTTTGAATGAAAGCCAACTTCTAATCTTCATATAGACACTGTGCAGAATAAAGACAACTTTTAAAAATTCGGATTTCTAACTACACAAGGATCTTTACTCTCAAATAGTAAACTCAAACAGAAATGAAAACGTACATTGAAACTCGCCACAGTTGTGTTATCCTTGAGTCTTGATTAGATATATTGCACTGACCCAGTTATTTATAAGTGGAGTGATTACGCAATTAACTTGGCTGATTGGCAGTTAACTTAATTATTCCAACTTAAATGCTTAGACATGATTATTTCCAACTATAAAAGGAGGTTAATCAATGCATGACAAAACGTACAAATGCTATGGAAATGATCAGCTATTCGACAAAATGAACAAAATTAATTTAAGAACAGACAATTGAACAGCTATTTGACCGCAACTGTAGAAAATAAATATGTCACCACTAATAATTGACATAATGACATATTATATAGGTTACTGAGGTCAGATAGATAGATAGATAGATAGATAGATTGATAGATAGATAGATAGATAGATAGATAGATAGATAGATAGATAGATAGATAGATGTGTTCATTATCACTTGCATCTTTATAGTGAGTGAGTGAGTGAGTTTGTGTTTTACGCCCCATCAGCACCAGTGTGGGCTATTTAGAGGCAACATTGGTTAGATAGATTATCCTGGAACTAATTTCTCATAATTTGTAGAAGTAGTCGTTATCTCTGAGGAACCGTGTTATACTGGACGCTGAATTTTCTAAGAATAAGTGTTTGAGATTACCTGATTGAAAGGGTCGGTGATGTAGATTGTTATTACATTCTATCAAGATATGTTTGATCGAAAGTGGTACTTGGCACCCTTCGCATATTGGTGCTGCATCATTGTTTAATAAGTGCGAGTGGGTTAATCTGCTGTGCCCTATAAGACATCTATGAATTACGATTTGCTCTCTGCGTGAGTTCACATCAATTTTTATATCTTTCATGACGTGTGGTAGTATTGTGCGTAGCTTGTTTCGTTGGCAAGCATTCCATCGTACTTGCCAACTATACTTGGTAAAATCATTGATATGCTTTCTAAAATCCGTGTAAGGGACAACATAGTCCGTTAAGTTTTTACTTAAGGCTCTCTTCGCATGAAGATCAGCCATCTCATTTCCTTTGATATCAACGTGACTTGGAATCCAACAAAACATAATATCCTTGTTTTCTTTCATTGCTGCTAAGGTAAAAAGAATGTCTAATACAAGAGGGGTTTCCACCTGCTTGTTGGCTATTGCCTGCAATGCAGACTTTGAGTCAGAGCAAATTACAAAATTGTTAGTCTCTGAGTTGGCTGCCATTTCTACCGCCTTGTAGATAGCTGTCAGTTCCGCTGTGAATATCGAGCACACATCAGGTATACGTTCATTACAGTAACTTGTCTTTGCGGAGGTGACTGCGTAACCAGTCAGAAGTCCATCTTTGGACCCATCCGTGTAAAGAAACTTGAATGATGGATACCGGGATTTTATTATGAGGAATTTACTCTGGTATTCCAGGGGACTTGTAGAAGATTTTTTGAGACTTGTCAGGTCTAGAATACAAATTGGTAAAGGAAGGGTCCACGGAGCAATGGATGGAACCTGCACTTCAGCAACTATGCAGTTGTCTTTGTTTATTATGTCATAGTAGGGTTTCATTCTAAGCCCTAGGGGTTTTATAACACTTTGTTTAGTCATATAAATTTGTTGGTACTTTGGCTGAAATACCGGGTAAAAAGCCGGATTTGTTGAACATGCTGCCAGTTTTACAAAATATTGCAGCGAAAGTTTTATTCGCCGTAGTGACAGTGGTGGCTCTTTCGCAAGGACATATAGACTCTCGATTGGCGATGTTCTAAATGCCCCAAGACACAGGCGAATGCCGAGATGGTGTACTGTATTTAGACATCGGAGGTAAGACGGTCTTGCTGATCCATATACAATACTCCCGTAATCGAGACGTGATCGGGTTATAGCCCTATATAGTCGTAGCAATACAGTGGTGTCTCCACCCCAACTGAGCTTGCTGACTACTTTGAGAAGATTAAGAGATTTTAAACCTTTAGCTTTAAGTTCTTTGATATGTGGAATAAAGGAGAATTTAGAATCCAGTAAAACTCCTAGGAATTTGTACTGGTTTACTACTTTGATTTTCGAATTTTCTAACATTAGGATTGGATCCGGCTGAAAGCTTCTGGGAGGATAGAAGTGCATACATACCGTTTTATTTTTGGAGAATTTAAAACCATTCTCATATGACCATTTTTGCAACCTGTTTAGGTTAAGTTGCAATTGTCGTTCGACACTTGTCATTTTGGTTGACTTAAAAGCAATGAGGAAATCATCTACGTATAAAGAACACTTGATATTCTCCTTGATATGTCGGACTATGTTGTTAATCTTAATATTAAAACATGTCGGAGAGAGAATACTTCCTTGAGGAACTCCCATTTCTTGGTTAAAATTGTTGGATAGTGTGCTTCCTATTCTGACTTGGAAGTTACGATCTTGAAGGAATGAATTTATAAAATGAGGAAGCCTTCCCCGTAAACCCATTTCATGAATGTCCTTCATAATTCCAAATTTCCAAGTGGTGTCATAAGCTTTTTCTAAGTCGAAAAATACTGCAACTACATGTTCTTTCTTAATAAAGGCATCTCTTATGTAGGTTTCGAATGAAACTAAACGGTCCAAGGTACTTCTTTTGGACCTGAAACCACACTGATATTCTGTTATGGCTTCAGTTGATTCCAAATACCATACTAGTCTATTGTTGACCATCCTTTCCATGGTCTTACAAAGACAACTGGTAAGTGCAATCGGACGATAGTTAAGCGGATCACTGTGATCTTTGTTAGGTTTTGGGATTGGTATTACTATCGCTTTCTTCCACAGCGTTGGGAATGTACCAAAGTCCCATATTCTATTATAAATCTGGAGCATAATTTTAAGGCTTGTTTCCGGTAGATGCTTTAGTAGTTGGTAATGAACTTCATCTGCTCCAGTAGCAGAGTCTTTAGCCTTATTCAATGCCGCTATGAGCTCTTCCATGGAGAAGGGAATGTTATATGCTTCAGAGTTATCAGACTGGAAATTTAAATTTTGTCGCTCGGCCCTCTCTTTAAATTGTTGGAATTCTTGGTTGTAATTGTTCGATGAGGAATTAAATGCGAATTGGTCACCTATTCTATTTGCAATTTCCTCAGTTGTGGTTATCTCCTCTTCGTCGATGACAAGATGTTGAATATGTGTGGATGTATCTCTACCCTGTATCTTCTTTATCATTTTCCATACTTTGGAACTGGGTGTACGGGTATTAAGTTTAGAGACATAGTTTTGCCAGGTAGCCCTTTTCTTTTGTCTTATTATCCTTCTCGCTCTTGCTCTGAAGATTTTAAATTGATTTAGATTTTCCTGTGTTGGGCGAGATTTAAAGGCACGTAATGCTTTTTTGCGGGCTTTGATAGCCTCTTTGACCTCTGTGTCAAACCAAGGTTTAGGGCTATGGTGAGGATTGGCTTGAGATTTCGGTATCGCTTTATTTGCTATGTCTATAATATCTTTTGTGAAATGGTCTACAGGGGAATCGGAATCTGCATATTTCTGTTGGGTAATATTTTTGTTGCAGAGTTCTGAGAAGAGATTCCAGTCTGCTTTATTGAATTTCCACCTTGATAAACCGGAGTTAGGACCAACATTTAACGATTTCAATAGGATTGGGAAATGATCACTTCCATGTGTATCCTCTAGCACTTTCCAATCAAAATCTAAAAACAAATTTGGATCACTTATACTTAGGTCAATAGCAGAGTAAGTGCCATGTCCTGAATGTAGAAATGTATCTGACCCATCATTGAAGACACAAAGATTATTTCCATTTATAAAGTCCTCTATCAGTTCACCTCTACTATTCAGGTCTGCACTACCCCATAAAGGGCTGTGACCATTAAAATCTCCAAGAATAATGGAGGGGGCAGGTAATTGGTCAAATAGGTTATTTAGATCTTGTAGGGTCACCGGGAAACTCGGTGACAAGTAAAGGGAGCACACGGTAATCGTTTTACGTAAAGTTAGGCGGACGGCAGTAGCCTGCAAAGTGGTGGTCAGATTAAGGCAAGTATGTATTATGCCCTGTCTGACCAGAATGGCAGAACCACCTATTGCCCTATCATGGACAATTTCTCCATATGAGTTATACATATGATAATTTCTGATAGTAATGTTGTCGGATGGTTTTAAGTAGGTCTCCTGGAGACATAGGATGCTCGCCCTATGCTCAGATGTCAATATTTTTATTTCATCAAAATTTGCTCTTAAACCTCTGCAATTCCACTGAACTATGTTGTCCATGGAATGAGTTTGTTCAGTTAAAATGTTGTCTTCTTAACGGGGCTCTATTCGTGACTTTATGTTCGTCACGTTTCAGAATTTGATTGGTGTTAGTAGTTCTTCCCCCCATATTTGTGTTTGGAGGGCCAGGTTTTTTTGTACTTGTTGGATGTGTTTGACTTTTGTTCTTTGTGTCAGGACTTTTCTTTTGGTGATGTGTTTGAATTGTTGGGGTTCCGTGTTGTAGTTTGTCCTGTGTAGGGTTTTTAGTTTTGTCTGGTTGACCTCCCTGACCCGGCTTCCCACCTATTGGAGCAGCGGATGGGGTCTGGGAGGTGTTGTTAGTTTGTTTGTCCTGAACTATCCCAGCCGCAGAGGGAGGGGTTTGAGACTCCATATCTTCTTCCTCGGTCTGTTGAGAGTCAACGGTTTCAAACGTGTCGTTGAGGTCTGACTCGACCACCTCTGTCGCTGGGATTTTTGAAGGTGTTCTTTCATCAGAACTACTGTTGTCTGACTTCCTTTTTGTTGATTTGGCCTGTGTGTCTTTCTGTTGCGTTTTTCCTGTCTGGTCATGTTGTTGTTCAATGTGACGCCCATGTGCTTCAAGGAGTTCACCCATCCCTGCATGGTCAAACAGTGCACAGAACTTCTCTTGGTGGTTTTGAGGGTTAGTTTTGTCATAATTTTTTGAGTAATTGTAGGTGGAGTCTAGGTCAAGTCTTTTCCTGGGAGTAGTTCTGGGCGAGGACCTGGGTCCAGAAGAGTAATGGTGGTCCGATCTCTGTGACAACTGCGATCCTGCATCACGATTCACACTATCTCCACCAGTGAGTGCCTTGGCATAACTAATAGCCCCGCACTGTGACTGTGCTAACCTTCGTGCTTCAGGAAAAGATACATTGGAAGTTGCCTTGATCTCAAGGACTTTTTTCTCAAACGTCCATTTTGGACATGATTTGTCGAATGACGTGTGGTTTCCGTTACAATTTACACACCTTGGTGGATGGCCACACGGAGCATCCTTTGTATGTGTGTGTTCTGAGCTTCCACAGGTGGCACATATGTCCACTCTGTTTCTGCATGTCTTTGTAATGTGTCCATATCTTTGGCATCGATAACAACGCCGAGGATTTGGAATATAGGGCCGTACCCGACAAAACTCAAATCCGATTTCAACGGCATCTGGCAGTCGGTTACCCTTGAATGTGAGACTAAGGGTCTCTACTGTGGATCCGTCTTTTGTCGTTCTTTTTCCCATCCTATATATAGATAAAACCGGGATTTTACGGAATTCAAACCAGTCCAGTAGCTGGTCATCTGAACTCTCGTGACTATCAAATGAATTGATTACTCCCCTGATAGAATTCAGCCTTTCATGAGGAGTCACTTCCACATCCGCAATATCCAGTTTTTCCAAATCAAGTAGTCGTAAGGCTTGCTGTCTGTCCCTACACTTAATCAAAAGTGAGCTAGGAAAGCGCTTGACATCTTCAGGTTTGCCGATTGCCTGATGGAGTGCTTTCGCACGAACCACCGAGGACAGTTTTTGGTATGTCTCATCTTTACCTTTCAGTACTATGTACCTTGGCCAAGGGTCAGTTTCACCGTTAAAAGATCCTGTTTGCGAAAAGTTGTGTTCGAAAAAATCCATGAAGATTTCTATGTTTCATCCTTCATGGTCCCCACCCACCACGGAGCCCAACAAGGGGAGACTAATATGGGTAGGGCAGTGCCCAGTACCCTAGTCCCAGGGATACATGGAGGATATACTCTCAAAAGGCTAGTCAGTATTACAGCCGCAATCATAGTACGGGACATGGCCGGCACGTATACTTGATCATAACCTCCGTTGATTGGCCCATCAGCCATGGCCAAATAGGACCAAAGTCCTATTGACAACATGACAAGCCGATTGACTGGACCGGGCCAATCCAGCCTCCCGTCTGGGAGAAATCCAGGCCAAAGTAGTGTATTGTATGGGAGGGCCAACTTAGTCCCACCCAACTCAACTACCAGGACCCCTTCATCCTCCAACACGGGTCGCAACCCACGGCAAACAGGTTGCCCCTTTTCCGTCGGGGAGACGTGTGCTTGCGCACTGTCTCGTGTTGGCCACTAAGGATACAGGACTTCACCTTAAGTGTTACCACCCACCGCCACGAGGAGGCCCGAGACCTGCGGGGGCGCATCTTTATAGTAATGTTGACTTAATCCAATTTGTTTGCGGAAATTTATAGCTGCTTAGACACGACACGATTTTGCTTCTATGAATATTTCATTCTAAAGAAAATAATAAAAAATACATTGTCTTTTTAAAACCAAATATAGATCCTATAGATAGAAAACTATATATAGATTATTATATATAAGCTACTGACATTCTGGGTAAAATATAAAATTAGTTTAGCGTGAATTAGGCTAACATCGTGACTCCAAAAATAAATGTTGCATTTTAAGATTTTCTCAGTAAGCGATACTCTATGCTTTCTGAAGCAAAAAAAAACAGCTATTTTTAACCTTGAAATATTCAAATTAAAATACAACTATCTTATTTTATCGAACAATTTTTAGTCCTGAAATATTAAAATTGAAATATACCGCAATCCTATTATTAAAGGGTTTATTAATTAAAAAAAAATGCAACAGGAAAAAAGCCAATAGGCTTTTAAAAAACATTTAATGTGTTTTTTTTTTCAAGGATTTTAAAAAAGAGCCTTTTTGTGATGTTCAGTCTGAAGATGTTATATATAACAACAAAAGAGAGAATTTAGCCCAATTTGGTGCATATAAAAGCATAAGAGAGTTCCCTTTCATGTAAATTATCCAGCTGTTGAGGCAAGGACTTCAAAAGGAATTCTATATAGACAGAAATAGCTATACTGTATATATATATATGGAGTAATGACAACTACCTACGCATCTGCCTTTATATGCACTAGGGATCCATCCACCACAGATAGCAGTTCAAAAGAAACAACACTCTCCGATGTTTGAGGCGTTACTAGGCAACCAGCATTTCCGGAAAGAACCGGAAGTGGTGTGAAACAAAGAAAAAGAACTGTAGGCCAAAAAATCTTTTCTTTTTATAGAAACAAAGGGTTCCAAGAAATACCTATTTCACATTCTTATTATTTCATCATTTTTTGTGTACATCTATACACTTCCCCAAGGTTTATAAATATGTTTCAAATGTCACCAAAATCTGGCAAAATGGCAAATATAATGTAGTTTAAGGGCATGCTGAATTGATTAGATTTTCTCTTTGTTTCCTCAAAAACTTTCCTGCGAATGATATCTGCAGACTGCAGTGAAGTTATATGGTGATGCATTTATAGAACCGGTGCCCATAGAAAAATCTTCCCAACTGACATTAATCATGCATTAAATTTAAATTTCATGATAAAATTTGTATCTCTTTAAATCGCCAACACTCTAAAAAATGTTGGGACAAAATTGAATTTTTAGATTCAAAATGGTTTTTTGAAAAACCAAATTTCAATGCAAAACCAACATGGATTTTTAAAAAAATCCATGTTGGTTTTTTGCATTGAAATTTGGTTTTTCAAAAAACCATTTTGAATCTAAAAAACCAATTTTGTCTGAAATTTTTTAGAGTGCATAGTGACTCTACATTCTACAATTGTCATCACTACCTTTAGCCATCCACCCATTTACACCTGGGTGAAGTGAAGCAAAGAGTTATGGAGGATCTGCTCAGTTCCCATGCCATGGTTGGGAGTCGAACCTGTGACATATCAGTTACCAGACAAGCAAATGATGCACTTGGCCAGGATGCCGCTAATAATACATCATAATATGCCTTGATTCAGATAATATGCGAGAGAGAAAGGATATATCGCATCAGTCAGACAAATTGTTATCACAACTCTTTTGTATGCTATTAAATATTTGTTAAAAGGTCAAAATCAACCATAGCTTTTATGGCAATAAACGCCTGCTAAATAGTTTTTACCCGTCTGCTGTACGTATTTATAATTGTTCTTAACTGTTTTTGTGTATACATTGTTTATTTAATTTTTAATGTGATACATTTTTACATATTTTAATACTTCTAGACTTTTTTGTAATTTTTCCATATTTTGGTTTTTATTGTGAGCTCTCAGCAAAATGATTTCTAATGTATTTATTTTATTAGCTAATAAACATATACCACACCATACCATACCATACCATACCATACCAGGTGATTATTTTTGGCCAGGTCAGCCAAGATAGACTAACCCAGTTCATTACTACCTATGTTTTTACACTTTTTGGTGATTAGTCCATCAGTTTATTAAAATGATAAATCGATGGACTGTAAGACTCAGCTTTCTGATTCTGAAACAAGCTTTTACGACTATTGTTTTCCAGAGGCTTCACAAAATTCCGCCAAGTAGAAAGGCATGAACTTGACATGAAATCTGACTTACATCATTACGTCAACACAACAACTCATTTTTTCTTTAATTTCCATTAAATTTATATAATGTCTCTTCACAGGTAACAATAAGCAGAAGGTTACAGGAGAAACAATAGACGCGGAATAAGACATATTTGAGGAAATAGGATCCGACAAAATAATGCTTATTCCGGAAAGTATTAAGTGTCAGGAAAACGCTGAGATAGCAATATAAGACATACATTTCTTAGGCTTCCTGTTTTACCGAAATGCCATTGTGTTGATATACATATATGATCTGTAATCCAATAACTTATAATGCCAATTTGAAGAGGTGGGCAAGTGGGTAGGATATTGTGGCTCAGTATTGGTGTAAGGGAGACAACCCAGATGATATTTTAGTGAAATAATTTGGTTCGAAAACGTTTAAAAATGTTGTGGGTTCAAATTCAGTTTTGATAACAAGTCCTTTTCTGTGAATTATCAGAAGATTGACTTTGTTGGAGCTTCTGTGGTGAGGTGTGCCCAACTGGTCCAGAGAAATTCTCAGTTTCTTCAGTCTTTGGTTGAGGCAGTGAAGGTGTTTTCATTAAGATATCTGTGAAGAGGTTCCTATCCTGATGAATCTTTCTCTGTGGTGATGAATGAAGAGCTGGTCTAGGGTAATCTGCTTCCAGGCAAGGTTTGCCCGTGTCCTTTTCTACCAGGCGTCTGGCTTCGGGAAGTGATAGTTGTTTTTCAGTTCGTAGTTGTAAAATTTCTTTTTCCTTCTTGAAGACTCTGCATTCGTGGCTAAAGGCAGGTGGTTCTCTGAACAATTTACACAATGTGAAAGTTTAGAGCAAGGTTTATCGTGTGTGTGAGTATGACCATGGTCGCCACAATTGGCACAAATTGTTGACCTGATGCATGTGCGACTAAAATGGCCATACATTTGGCAACTGAAACAGGGTTTTGGATGGGGAAAGAACGGAGAAACTCTGCACCATTCAAAGACTGCAGGTAATTCCTCTGGTACTCTTTCGTCTTTGAATGTTAGCAACAGTAACTCATAACCATTCTTGTGAGCAAGACGTTTGAATTTTGCTATGCAATGTTTGTGAAACCAATTTGTAAGTTCATTGTCTAATCAGGTCTTGCTTTCTTTGGGGAAGATAATGCAATTTGCCTGATCTTTGAAAAGGTTCAATGGTGACTTTGGTATTGGCTATCTCATGGATGCCGATAAATTTATCTTTTTGGTCAGAGGTCGCAGGTTTAACGAGGAATGTGCCGTTGGTTTGGCGCCTCAGGCTATCTGCGGTTGTCTTGACGCAAAGCTCTGCAATTGTTTCATAGAGAGCAACAGTTGATAGGTCTTCCAGTGATTGTGTGACACCTTTTATAACAAGCAAATTTTCAGTCTTTGACAGATGGGGGGGGCGGTCAGGGTGAGGCAACTCATTCGGAGATATCCTTGTCCATTGAAAACTTCGTATTCCAGTCGCAAACTTTTCCATCTCAGCCTGGTTACCCGCTGAGAGATGCGCACCTTGGTTACCTGGTTGACGTACGATCCGGTTTTGAAAAGTGGTATTTGACATAATCATGATATTCCCCTGTAAGGTACGGGACACACCGTGCATGCGCACTGTCTCATGTTGGCCACTAAGGATAGAGGTCTTCACCTTAGTGTTACCACCCACCGCCGCAAGGAGGCCCGAGACCTGCAAGGGCACAAGCCTTTGAGATACCTCAGCCTGAAGTATCCTACTACAAGAGCTTATAAGGCGTGTTCTCTCTCCATTTGTAATAGCTGTGGAAATGTGTGCACAATTGTTTCACTGAAAAATCATTTGAGGTTTCTTCGTTATTGGTCTTAAGGCTTAAGGGCTGTCTTAGGGATTTTTCCCGAAAGGACTAAACATTTTAAGCTGTTAAGGGAGGGTCCCTTAAGAGGTATTAAGTTAAAGAAATCCTCAGCTTAGTACCTCTTAAGGGACCCTCCCTAAAATGTTTAGTCCTTTCGGGAAAAATCCCTGATAAGGTTGTCAGCAGACTTATACTCAACTTCAGTGATTGTCTGCATTGTCGCATGACAGTCTTGTAAGATTGATTGTGACAGTGGCAGACACAACGAAAATCAAGACCTTTATTTCATTGTTTCACTGAAGTTTAAAGAGGTTATCTAGCAATGGTAATCACCTTCTTGCAATAATTGTTTACCCATAGTACTGAACAAGTTTTGTTGATAAGATTTTAAAGTCCTTCAGTGCATCATTTTGTTGCGCGATGGATTTTGAACATATGACCTGCATGTACACAGTACCATTTCAGACCAACACCCTAACCATTGCCCCTCTTTGACTTCAGAGCATACAACTTCCAAAGAGAATATGACAACCACTGATATGCATATACAAAAGATGTACATTCTTAAAAAAATACTATATCACTTTTATTATATCAAAAAGAAAAAGGAAACCTATGTAAATTATTCATCCAAGATGAAACACATCTTCATATCTTAACATAGGCAGCCTTAGACACTACAACATAAAAGCAGTATGTGCTTCCTCTCAACATAGCAAAAGTGAAGCACGCAGCAACCAAACGAAAAGAAATGTTGTTTATCACACTATGGGGCATGACATAATTGTCAATAAACAGATCTTTTTTCATAAGACAGCCCCCAGGAAATGCCTGATTTCCTCATTTAAAGGTGTTTTGTCAGGGCATCTGCAGGTTCTGGGTTCTTATCTCAGTGTTTTCAGTGTTTTTGGAAATATCTGTCTGATCAATCATTCACTGTCAGTGGTATTGACTTTTGATATTAGATAATAGAAAATGCATTGCTTATTTGAAGAACCGGAGTTCTATTTTCATGTTTGGTATCAATAAGACTTTACAATGACCCGCACAGTTGAGTAATTGAAATGCTATCTGCTTTATGTCTGGACTGCGCTTCACCTCTTCTCTCTTCTATTCTCCTTCTCCTGTATTCTTCTCCTCTCCTTCTCTGTCTCCTTCTTCTTCTCCTTGTTCTGCTCTTCCCCATCGTCTCCTCCTTCTTCTTTTATGTATTTTTTTTATTCTCTTGTTTCGCTTCTTCTTAACCTTCTTCATCCTCTTATTTCACTTATTCTTCCTTGACTTCTTCATCTCCTTCTTCTCCTATTCCTTCCCTAGGAGTTTCTACTTTTCTTAACTCCTTTATTCTCCTTTTCTGACCTTCTGATTATCCATTTGTGGACTGGGTCGACCGTTACTGAAATGAAATTTATAGCAAATAATGACAACAATTTTGCCACATTGTATTCCCAAGATAACATGACCATTATTTATTTGTAGAATATTTGCAGAATAGCCAAACAGTAATATTATATTTGTCATTTCATCATGTTTATCTTCATTCTAACCCAGAGACTCACACCACTAAGTGTCTTCATTTCCCCACAATAGTGACATGCCATCATGTTTATCTTCCTAATCTGCCCTAACCCTAACTTGCCATAACCCGAATTAGGCCAAGCCTGATTCCCATGTTTGAACAAGCGATTGGCCTGTTGGTGCAGAATCTCAGGAAGCACAGCCAGTTGGCATGGCTTCATGTCACAGCATTTCAACTGGATTTTAACCCAGAGTCCCACACCACTTAACTTCCCTTCTACCCATAGGCCTCCTTCACCCCACCTTCCCATCTCACCAACTCTTATCCATACCATCTGGGCAGCACAAGGCCTAGAATTTGGTAGACCTGTTTATTCTAAGATCTAGTCCTCAATGTTGATGCAAACCTAGTTGAGTGCATTAGTGACCTGTCCAGTTGGCCTCAGCAACACAAACAGCAGGCTAAAGCAATAGTAAGGCTGCAGAGGGCATTCATTAACTACAGGTGCAAGGGGAGATCCTTGAGGTACACCTTGACTGGTGGAAGCTGGTGGAAGCTCAAGATAACTGACGTCTGGTTGGTCTACCAATTGATAGCCTTTGAATCAGACAGGTATTGACTTCTTTTGATCAAGTTATAAATATTAAGAATAAAGTGGACCTCATAAAAATGAAAACGATAGCATATTAGTGATTTTAAAAATCATAGATGATTTTGGTAGAAGACAGATAATGTTACCCAATGACAAAAAAAATCAAACTGTAATACAATTATGTTAACAAAGTCTGCATAAAGGTGTGACAAGTATAAATTAAAAAGCACTGAAATAAAAAATTATAAGACAGGCCTACATCAATGAAGTACATCATGTCATTCACACTCGGTGAACTAAGATTATTTTATTCCATGTATTTCGTTTCTGATACATTCATGTAAATTTTAACATAATTTATTGAAAGTTCTCTATTATTTGGATGACAAAATTGTTCTGTGGTTTTGACAATAACCTGTGGATTACATAATAATTAAGTTGTACCAATTTCTTTTTGTTAACATGAAGATTTTTTTGATGCACATTCAGCAAATGTTTTAGAAAAAGCCAACAGTTACTCCCATGCGCTGGGGCTTAAACTGGGCCCAAAGTTGGCCTTTAACTCTACAATACCGACCGGTGTTGGTCTGAAGGGAATGCTGCCTGCTGATAACCTTGATATCTAGCACATCTCATTCTAAATAAATTGTGGAATCATTTTACATTCTGTAGATAAATTCAATGCAACAATAATTATTCAAAATTACCGGAACAGATGAGATTTCTTAAAAACTGAGCGGAAGGTCAGTATCATTTCGCAGCATTTGCTGCCGTTTCACAATTTTGAAATCTATCTATAGTTTTGGAAGAAGAAAAATCGTGATTGTGGTATAATAGGGAAATTATTTCCAACAGTAAACACACCTATTGAATTCTAGGAGACATTATATGCAAAAGAAAAAAGTTATTTAGAAAATTGTGGATTCAAATGTTCTTGGAAATGAAATATGAAGATTTTCAAGAAAATTATTACATTTTATCCTCAAAATTACCTGGAGAAATCATCTGTAGACTGACATTTTGAGTTATTTTGTTGCAAGTCATGACTCACGGGGAGGATCATTATACACGAGTGCAAAATGTAATTTCGAGAATTTATCTGCTGCGTAGAAACTTACAGGTGGGTCCACATTCCAGTGAAAAGGAAGTGACAGACAAAGCTATAGGTGGACAGAAAGACAGATAGATAGAGAGATGGATATTATGATAGAGAGGTAGAACATGATATACAGAGTAGCCGAAGCAGCACGCCAAATTTGTTTTTGCCGGAAATATTAATATTATCTTGGAAAAGTTTAGGAACCTGAAACTGTCTGATGACCACAGAAATGTTTTCGTACTACACTTTCAAATCTTTTGGATGGTAACATCAGAAAATCCGGCTAGCACTGTACATGTTCAATATCTGATACACCTTCCAAGTGTTTTGAAATGAGCACCACTCTACTGTATATATCAGCCAGGCATATCAGTGGAGAGGTCTTGGAGGTTTGAAATCAGATATTTGGGGCCTCTTTTTAACAGGTATACCCATACTGAATCCATTGTCTCCCCCTGTGTTCTCAGGAAAAGGAGCCTCTAGCCTCAAGCTATTGATACTACAGAGGAGAGGGTAGGATGAAAGTAGTTATCAGAAACTTATGCTTGATTGTTTATCTTGGGAAAGAACATAGATCATCAAGGCTAAGAACAAAGAAAGGGTAGGTATGTTACAAAAAAAATTAAAATTTAGCTAAAGATCCGAACCCCATATTAAATAGTAGACCTAAGGTTAACTAAGACAATGGTACAAAGATCGCTCAAATCGATTGAGAAATAAGGGAGATATTGCAAATTTTGTGTTGCAAAAAACCTATAAAATTTTCCCTTTGATTCCTATGCTAAATGCTCAAAAGTTGTGACCTGAGATGTGATATTTCTTGAAGCAACTGTGAATAACTTCTTTGTTTTCTGAGATTATTGCTTGAAATTTGGACAGATTGTAGAATATATTGTATTAAAGACTTGCAATTTACTGAAAAACCAGAATCTTAAATTAAAATGATACTTTCACTTGATATGTTGATCAATTTTAAAATCTAAATTATCACAAACTTTCAAAGTGCCCTAGTTTCATGCAAATATAGCACAATTTCTTTAAACATTCAGCCGCAACTAGACCTTCTGCAACACAATAGATCAATCTTAATGATTAGGAAAGGAATTTTTTGGCCTGACTCATGCTTCCTAGTGGTATTGAAATAAAATTAGGGGGGGGGGGAACACCCCTCAATTGGTGAATCTGGAATTGCTAATAATAGTACACTGAGAATCATTTAAAACACAACAATGTTGAATTTTCCAAATTTTCATTGCTCAATAACTATCAAATTTGGTTCAAACCTCATGTATGATATGGGAAAACTCAGGCCTATTAGTAATTACCGTGAACATGATTAGCTTTTTGATACACAATACATATTTTAGTGAGTTATATTTGCAACTTCAGTTTACATATTGCACTTCCCTGGAAAACGCACCAATGCAAATATTCGTTTTGTGACTTACTGGATGGAATTAATCTGATGAAATTTCACATAACAGGTGCATAACTTCCAAAAGCTGTCCCGTGAACACTTTTGAAAAAAAATAAATAAATAAATCTGATTTTAATAAAAAATTTAGGAAGCACCTTCTCTAAACATTCTAAGTGAAGCATGTGAGCCTCAACTACTGCAAAATGGGGTTTTTATCACACATAGGATAGAAACTCATACATGAACCTTCATTCAATGCCAATACTCTCACAAATCTGAATGAAAACACCTTTTTTGATGATTTTTATAAAAAAAGCTCGCCAGGGGGCAGGTCAGCATGGGCACTAAAATTTTATTAATTTCATCGTCTTTTATTGTAGTTGGGTCTAGCATCTCTTTCTTGCATACAATTAATCATGTAAAATGGTAAACTTTCGAGACTCATAAAACATTTTTGGAATTAGCAGGCTGGTTATTGTAATTGATTATCACAAAATCTTGAAATTTTGTGACTCGTATTTTCAACAGCAGTCACGATGAGTTAATTTGACACCAAAGTATTACACATAGAGATCTGAAATTTTCAATGAATATACCTGATGGCAACATCTAGATGAACCAAAATTTTCATTGTGATACTTTGAGTGGCAGTACCGTTGTTAGCCATTTTAAAATGTTGCAAGCCCTGAACCCCCCCAACCCCTTCCTGCAAAAAGAAATCTGCTGCTGTGGATAGGGGCAAACTAAGGCAATATTCTAGGAAATTACAGAAATAACTGATACAGTAACAGATTCAACACTACAGGTGCTTGGGATGGTTTTAACAGAGATGAATTAACACTGGATGATATCTCCCATTTTCATGTCAGAAATACAGCAGTGTATAACTTTTTTCTGCAATATAGGATTTCCTTTAAACTTCACAAAATTGAAGTTGAAATGTTTTTCTCGAATCCTGGTTACTTTTCAAAGAATCCTGCTGCAATTATATCGCAAATTAAAGGCATTGAACTTGAGTCTTCACTTTGTGAAGGTGTTACCATGTGAAACCAATGAGGCGTGGCCAGAAGATTATAATAGATTAACAGATTGGGATTATCTCTATCCAATATAATCATAACATCTGGTCAAACTAATAAAATAGATCAGTAAAATCATATTTTCTGGAGGTACCATCAAATAGTGGCACAACTTGTCTAACAAGTGACATGGGAAAAATTTTCACACCTAATCCAGTGTTTTGTAACATACCTACTTTGAAAGGATAAACACAATAAAGATAGTTTATAAATAAAAGCAAAACAATAGTACCAATACTGGGTCAAAAAATACCTGGCTAACTTTCTTTGATCTTTTGACAACAATGTAATACTTTGCATATTTTGAGTACATGACTATTGGTACACATAAATACTTAAGACTGAATGGAGGACTCCCTGGTAATACTTGTCATTCTATGTACAATATTTTTGTCAAAGGGAGTCTTACAATGTTGATAATTTCTCAAGGGTGGTTATCCAGCTGGTTATTCACGAGTTAATTCCCAGCTGTCAATCGAGCGTTCGTCGAATGTTTGTTTAAGGTTCGAACATTCATGCATCAAGTTGTTTCCATGAATATTAACATTCTACAGACATTCTCAGAAGATTGAGGAACATTCTCTGTTAGCTGGGTTTTAACTCTTACTAGTCTTAATTGATATTGTTGATTCCATCCAATTTTCAGATAAATTCATAATGCTTTTGGTATGTCAGGCACATTGTAAATGAAAATTTGTGGTGTGAAAAACATAACTAACCAACAGCCTCTTACGTTTGTAACAAATTTTGAGCTTTATATGGCAGGTCATTGCATATTGATAAACCATAATGCAAACTTTAAAATAACAAAAGAAAATCTATAGGCTACAGTTTGTATATAAAACAATCATCCCAACAACCTCATTGTTATATTGTTAACTCGGCCTACAGTATAAGTAGGTATGTTACAAAACACTGGATTAGGTGTGAAAATTTTTCCCATGTCACTTGTTAGACAAGTTGTGCCACTATTTGATGGTACCTCCAGAAAATATGATTTTACTGATCTATTTTATTAGTTTGACCAGATGTTATGATTATATTGGATAGAGATAATCCCAATCTGTTAATCTATTATAATCTTCTTGCCACGCCTCATTGGTTTCACATGGTAACACCTTCACAAAGTGAAGACTCAAGTTCAATGCCTTTAATTTGCGATATAATTGCAGCAGGATTCTTTGAAAAGTAACCAGGATTCGAGAAAAACATTTCAACTTCAATTTTGTGAAGTTTAAAGGAAATCCTACATTGCAGAAAAAAGTTATACACTGCTGTATTTCTGACATGAAAATGGGAGATATCATCCAGTGTTAATTCATCTCTGTTAAAACCATCCCAAGCACCTGTAGTGTTGAATCTGTTACTGTATCAGTTATTTCTGTAATTTCCTAGAATATTGCCTTAGTTTGCCCCTATCCACAGCAGCAGATTTCTTTTTGCAGGAAGGGGTTGGGGGGGTTCAGGGCTTGCAACATTTTAAAATGGCTAACAACGGTACTGCCACTCAAAGTATCACAATGAAAATTTTGGTTCATCTAGATGTTGCCATCAGGTATATTCATTGAAAATTTCAGATCTCTATGTGTAATACTTTGGTGTCAAATTAACTCATCGTGACTGCTGTTGAAAATACGAGTCACAAAATTTCAAGATTTTGTGATAATCAATTACAATAACCAGCCTGCTAATTCCAAAAATGTTTTATGAGTCTCGAAAGTTTACCATTTTACATGATTAATTGTATGCAAGAAAGAGATGCTAGACCCAACTACAATAAAAGACGATGAAATTAATAAAATTTTAGTGCCCATGCTGACCTGCCCCCTGGCGAGCTTTTTTTATAAAAATCATCAAAAAAGGTGTTTTCATTCAGATTTGTGAGAGTATTGGCATTGAATGAAGGTTCATGTATGAGTTTCTATCCTATGTGTGATAAAAACCCTATTTTGCAGTAGTTGAGGCTCACATGCTTCACTTAGAATGTTTAGAGAAGGTGCTTCCTAAATTTTTTATTAAAATCAGATTTATTTATTTATTTTTTTTCAAAAGTGTTCACGGGACAGCTTTTGGAAGTTATGCACCTGTTATGTGAAATTTCATCAGATTAATTCCATCCAGTAAGTCACAAAACGAATATTTGCATTGGTGCGTTTTCCAGGGAAGTGCAATATGTAAACTGTAGTTGCAAATATAACTCACTAAAATATGTATTGTGTATCAAAAAGCTAATCATGTTCACGGTAATTACTAATAGGCCTGAGTTTTCCCATATCATACATGAGGTTTGAACCAAATTTGATAGTTATTGAGCAATGAAAATTTGGAAAATTCAACATTGTTGTGTTTTAAATGATTCTCAGTGTACTATTATTAGCAATTCCAGATTCACCAATTGAGGGGTGTTCCCCCCCCCCCTAATTTTATTTCAATACCACTAGGAAGCATGAGTCAGGCCAAAAAATTCCTTTCCTAATCATTAAGATTGATCTATTGTGTTGCAGAAGGTCTAGTTGCGGCTGAATGTTTAAAGAAATTGTGCTATATTTGCATGAAACTAGGGCACTTTGAAAGTTTGTGATAATTTAGATTTTAAAATTGATCAACATATCAAGTGAAAGTATCATTTTAATTTAAGATTCTGGTTTTTCAGTAAATTGCAAGTCTTTAATACAATATATTCTACAATCTGTCCAAATTTCAAGCAATAATCTCAGAAAACAAAGAAGTTATTCACAGTTGCTTCAAGAAATATCACATCTCAGGTCACAACTTTTGAGCATTTAGCATAGGAATCAAAGGGAAAATTTTATAGGTTTTTTGCAACACAAAATTTGCAATATCTCCCTTATTTCTCAATCGATTTGAGCGATCTTTGTACCATTGTCTTAGTTAACCTTAGGTCTACTATTTAATATGGGGTTCGGATCTTTAGCTAAATTTTAATTTTTTTTGTAACATACCTAATATAAGTATGTCACGAGAGTGAAACAGCTCAACAAGATTTCAGATCTTCAAATTATATCTCCGACACAATTAATCACCTATATACTTTTTACACAGTCACTTGCAATTCTGAGAGAGTTCTTCTTGTCTTGATGGAATTTCAATACTCAAGAGAAGCTTACAGTGTGTACCTTGCAGAGTGTATTAATGCACTCTCCAGTCTATCCATACAGACCAATATTAGACCACCAGCCAAATGCTAATTGCACTTACACCTGTGTGATCAGCAACCAAGAAATTGGAAATGTCTTAGCATCTGCCCCACATGTGAAAGACTGCTGTTTACAAAACAAAGGTGTTCACCATCTTTTGTGTATGTGCTATGGGGCCAAAATTCCACAGATCGAACAAGAGAAACTGCCAGGCATCTTGCTTAACTTGCTTACTAAGTGGAATAGGTTGAATGCCATTGTAGATTTGGATTGGATAGATATGCTTGGATTGGATGGATAGGCTTGGATTGGATAGATAGATTGGATGGATGGATGGTTGGGGCTTTACGTCCTGTATTTATGCACTTGGTAGGCTAATTAGGACAGGGGTAGGACAGGGCAATGAGGCAAAGGATGATTGAAACAGCCATCCAACATAGGCCCAGATGACCCGGCAAGAGCTAGATTCGAACCCTGGACCCAGCGATTGCAGCCCAGCACGCAACCACTAGACCAACCCTCCCCCCAAGAGATAGATAGATAGATAGATAGAGATATAGATTAATAGATAGATATATAGATAGAAAGATAGATAGATGGATAGATAGATAGATTTGATATATACAGCCCTCTAAAGCTAGCAGGGTTGATTGATGAGATGAGGCAGACAGTTGGAGTCCTGTACAAATACATGCTACACATTTACCCCATGTGAGGGATCTTTTCCTTTCCGAACACGAACACTGATGCAAAGGGCCAATGATTTAACCTCCCTTTCGAACAAACCGAGTTGGGATTCTCTGCTTGATGTTCCACTGAAAATATTTAGGACTTTCTCTGCCCGGGGTTTGAACCCTGCACGGTTTGAACCCGTGCCATGCAGGCAGAAACCTTCACCACATTATTAAACTGGGTTCCACATCATAAGACCTGTTTGAAATTTTCATTTTGTCAACATCATTGAACTTAATGAATTCTTTAGTGATTCTCTGATAAAAAACTTAATTTTTTATGAAAGACAAACATTCGGATCAATAAGCCATGACGTTTCAAATGTCGCTTGTTTATTACTTGGCTTTAAATTAATCCTGCGATCAAGAAATAAAGAAGAATTGGTGTAAATGGTAATGAGCTGGATTATAAGGATTTGAATGGTAATGAGGAATCATAGATGTGTTTAAAAAAAGTTCAATGTAAAACTGTTCAGGTGAAATTCACAAGCACAAGTTGAGTATGATATTGGTAGGTTTTCAGCAACACCAATAGTTGTGGTCTTGTCATCATTTGTAATTTCTACATTATTTCAAGGTGAATAATACAGATTTATTGGTGAAGAATTCGTTCATGTTTGAAATGATGGTTTTATTTTCAATATAAATCAGGTGAATGTTCATGGCATAATAAGATAAATCAAAGAAAGCAGTTTTTGGGTACTATTTCCCAACATTTGCATAAACACCGACCAACCTCAAAACATTGTAAATGACGTAACTTCTCACTGCCCTGACAGAAAAGGACAAATTTGACAGGATAACTATAATGCTTCTCTGGTTCATATATCATACCATGTGAATAGAAAGTCTTTATTAGTTTAAGAAACATTGTATAAGACAAAATTCTATAATCTAACGGTATTCGGTGTAGTATTATTTACAGCAACTTCTAGTAGACTACCTAAACTGAACAAGTATGAGCCTCCATCACCTAAAACTACAGGACCTGGAACTCAAGTTTACAATTGTCCAGAAAATCTTAACAGTGGCTCCTAAAGCTGCACTGATCACGAAGCATTGACAATGACAACTGACGACGCTTTGGGATGACGTTTGACGCTTGATTTGGTGACGTCAATACGTTGTTTGTGATAGCGTCGCAACGTCATTGGTGTGATGAAGGAAGTCCTCAACGTCCCTGGATGGAACCTTCTGATCACGACACAAGGGATGATAATGAACCACATTTGAAGCACTTATGAAATCAGGAGGTCAGGAGGAGATGGCAGACTCAGGGGCAGATCCAGGGAGAGGGGATGTATGGGATCCCCTCCGTCACCATATGTGATTTTTAGTATGTTTACATATATGTAATATAGGTTTTTATTCGACATCGGAATATCATCAACATTATACTAAGTAATCCTTCGCCTCATTGCCATGCCCTCAGCCCGTCCTAATTAGCCTACCAAGTGCATAAATGCAGGACATAAAGCCCCAATCATCCATCCATACATGGTAAGTAATTGCAAGTATATCAATATTGAGTCACATTGTAAATATGGGGGGCTATTTGCTCTGCAGAGCAATAACCTTATAGACTCACTAAGATTTTCTGGATCCACCCCTGGTCAAACTCCCATGGGGTACCACAAGGTGCTTCAGTAACACTCGTGGTCTCTTCTATTTAACGGACCATTCAGACTATTCGAGTCCTATTTCGAGTCCTATTCATACTCATTGCAGCAGCAAAATCAGCCACAATTGAATCAGAAAGTAGTCACAAATCGGTCAAAAATCAGCGACAAATCTCACATTCTGCAATCCTCTTGTGGCGCCACCATTGCGACTGACTTAATACAGTCATATTGTACCTAATGCCACCTAAGGCTCAATAAGTAATGCCTGGCCAGTGAAGATGCTCAATAGTTAATGCCTGGCTTGGGTTAATGCTCAATGGGTAATTGTGGAGCAGTGTAAATGCAGTAATTCAGTCATACAAAGGCTCTTGCCAATAGTAAGAACCGTCAGACTATTGAGGGCTCCGAGGAACTATCAGTGTGTACTGTGTACATTGTCACAAGAAACTACCAGAAACTGCTGTTTGGAAGGATACTTGGACCTATGATGGACTATATTGAACTATCATGCTATCAAGGCAAGGAGTAAGACTGATGTGCAATAAGACTACTACTAGACACCCACTAGGTTAAAAAATAACCTGGATGGCTGCTACATGTGCCATGGATTACCAAAGGCTACAAGCAGGGTAATTCCCAATAAATCCTGGTTTGCTATTGGCCCATTGAAGTTTACTAAGGAATATACCGGGAGTCAAAAACTGAACTGCCAGGCAAGATCTACAGGGAGAATCAGGTTTTTCCAGGATATTATCCTAGAATCGACAAGAGAAATAAAAAATGAAACTGGGTTGTACGGATTAGTGTCCGCGAGGGATTTTCAAGGACTAACAGGGACCAAAGAACCAAAGAAAACTTCGGCCTGACCTCTAAATGTCCACAGGGAGACAGCATAACACTTTGGCCTTGAATGCTTGTGCCTTGGGTTCTAATGTCCAGATTCAAGCTGCCTTGAATTTTGCTGCCAAGGGTTTTGCATCTGTGCTTCATCCATTGAAGTCATAAATTTCACTCTTAAACTTGATTATTCTGACTTGTTCAGTGATTTGATACATTCTCTTTAATCCAGCCACATTTTCCAAATTATTAGTGGTTGGTGGTGGTCACGAGTTGAGATTAATTATGAGAGGAGAGTGGAACTCTTCAGCATATTAACAATTTAACATAATATTACCGCTACACATTATAGTTGCAAGTATAGGATATGACCTCACTAATTACTCATGAGTCATACATGGCAAGAATAGGGATATGACCTCACAAGGAACATTCCAGTGTCGGCTTATACTATAAATTATGCTTTTGTAATGATTAAAAGTACCCCTGAATGTAAAAATCGCAATAACAATGTATGGTAACGAGGATCAAGAAATCGACAAATGGCACACAAGCCCCCGCACTAACATTATTTTGTTGTTTCGCATCCTCCGGGACCAGCTCATCTGGTGCATTTGAGGTTTGTGAACTCAATAAAAATGATGGGAACTTCCCGTGGGAACATCCCACGAGAACATTGTTATTGCATCTGGAAGCCGATGGTCCTTCCTACGGGATATTTAGTGCATTATGGTCTTCGAAACAAGGTCGCGGATGAGAGTTATATGTTTTCCATAAGGAAAAAACATCAAGAAAAGCCATCTGGAGTTGCATGATGTTGTTTTGGAAAAACTGTTCTTCATCTGAGTATGTGATAAGGGTTCTCATTTACTGAGGAGCACATGCATTGCTTATGAGTTCTGACAGGGCTGAACAAAAGCATTTGTATTCTCATTATCTATTTAATTGGATATAACTAATGATGACAGCAGTAGGTCATGCACATGGGTTTGTTATGCATGCTGTACTGCATGCGACATTATTATGACATAAAGTATATACAAACAGGAGCTCTGCAATTGAGTGAAATCAGACAATTTTGTACACAACCACAATTAAGCAGTAAAATCAAATAAGCCATTCTACATTTAGTTATTGGCTCATTCAATTATTTATTATAGAAGTATACAAAATCAATAATTATTTCATGGGAAATATTCACTTTTTCATCAAGTAATTTAGGTTAGTGCTTTTAGGCTATTAGTCATCTAGTTTTTCGCAAGACTCTTACAACAATGACCATAAGGAGAGCCAACACGGTGGTCCTTCGGATTGTTAATGACTCCCTGTCCGCGACCTCTCCTTCTTTCTGGGCATATCTTCTGCATACATTCAGTCATTGATATGCAGTCTGCCTTATCTGGTATTGGTTCTGATGCTATCGCAATCTCTCAAGTCCGCTGCTAGTCCTGTACAAGTCCTCCGTAGGTCCACTTTGAGGCCGGAGGGTCATAATCTTGATTGAAGGTCTTTCGGGTCGGCCTGTCAGTCCTCGCATCAGGCAAAAGCGGCCTTGAGCTGTCTATCGATGGCCGTGAATAACGCATCCAGCATGGGAGAAACAGAGCCCAGCACAGAGCAACGTAGAGCCAAATGCAAAGCTCAACGCAGAGAGCAGCGCGGACCAACAGAGACCAGGACAAGGGAAGGCCAACAAGGACACACCAAACACAAAGATAACAAAGCTCTGATACTCTGTCCTTGATTGCAATGCAAACTACCCATACATCCATCAATTTAATCTCAAACTTAATCCGCGCCAAGTTCACATCCACCATGAGATCATGCACACAATCAACTGCATTGAGCGATGGATTGTCTTTAAACAGACAATTTGTCCGAAGTGATTCACTCCCTCAAATCATGGTATCATGCACATTACCAATTACGACAATTATTACCTCAACGGCAAATTGCCATAAATCCGAAAACAAACAAATGGATCATCAACATTAAAATTATCACCAAAAATGATGAAAACGTTCTACTCATTTTACCCGAAGAGACCTCAAATTCTCAGGATGGATGGATGATTGGGGCATTGCATCCCGTATTATGAATTTATTTTGTCTTTAATTGGCTGGCTAATTAGGACAGATGGAGGACAAGGCAACAGGGCAAAGGGTGATTGAAACTGACAAGCAACATTAGTCCAGGTTATCCTGCTAAAGCTGGGGTAGAACCCAGGACCCCAGCAATTGAAAGCCTGGAGTGCTACTAACTGAGCAACTGTCAATACTGCAAACTTAAGATTTTTAAAACTGAAAAATCACAAAAGAAAATATTAATGGCAACACTGCTGACAGTGACAATAACACTACAGTATTATTGTTAGTGGTAGTAGAAGAATCCTATTTGATTCCTGCATTGTTTTCAGGTGTCAATCTATTGTCAAATTAGGGCACCTCCAGTCCTCCTCTTATAAATATTATCTATATAGATATCTGTGTTAATCCTGTAAGTCAAATCACTCCCTCCATGTTGCTATGATTACAAAAACAACAGCACTTATGACAAGAATCAGCAGCTGATATCTGTAGCAGGCTTAAGCCTTGTCATTGGGGAAGCCTTTTCAGTGTAAATACTGCAATGCTGTCATCTTGTTAATTATAGCTCAAGTGGGAGTTAAACATTGTAGGCAGTTTTCATGGGATAATGCAGCAGCCTTAATGCTCAAGACAAGTGTGGGTGTTCAGATTGCCAACACCATCTCAAAATGTGTCTCTGAGGGGTCTTAAAAGCATCACAGCCAAATTAGACTACTCGAGTGCATAAACAGGCAGATTGGATTGATTCCACCACAAGACCAAATGCAGCAACAAGCAACAACAAACTGAGGTTTTGATTTTTGCTTTTTGAGTACATTTGAATAGATCACACAAGAACTTTATCATCAAAATTATCAAATAGATTCTGTTGAAATAATGATACTTTCGCCATCACAGATTATCTGCGAAAGCCTTAAAGTTCTTGAGATGACGGACAAGTTTCATGCTAAATTCCTAAGTTCCAGTTACTTAAAAGCATTTGTTTTTTAAGATTCTTAAAATTATAACAAATTATTGGATTGGTTCCACCACAAGACCAAATGTAGCAACAAGCCACAACAAGCTGAGGTTTTGATTTTTGTCTTTCAGTACATCTCAAAAGATCTTTATCATCAAATAGATTCTGTTGAAATACGGATACTTTGACAACTCACAAGATCTCTGTCTTTCGCAATTAGATTCTGTTGAAAACTTGAAACACAGATACAGATTCTCCGCTAAAGCCTTAATTATAAAGTTCTTGAGAAGCCCGATAAATTTCATCCCAATTTCCTGTACTAAAAGCATTTATTTTCAAGATTCTTAAAATTATCACAGAACTTATTGGATTGATTCCACCACAAGACCAAATGTAGCAACAAGCAACAACAAGCTGAGGTCTTGATTTTTGCTTTTTAGTACATTTGAGAACATCTCAGACGATCTTTGTAATCAAATAGGTTCTGTTTTAAAAATACAGATACTTTGGCAACTCACAAGATCTTTATCCAAATCTGATGTCAAATAGATTCTGTTGAAAACTTGAAGCACAGATACAGATTCTCCGCGAAAGCCTTAATTATAAAGTTGTTGAGAAGCCTTATAAGTTTTATCCCAATTTCCTGTACTAAAAGCATTTATTTTCAAGATTCTTAAAATTATAACGAATATGATTGGATTGATTCCACCACAGAACCAAATCTAGAAACAAGCAACAACAAGCTGAGGTCTTGATTTTTGCTTTTTAGTACATTTGAGTGAGTGAGTTGGTTTTTTACGTCTCATCAGCACCTGAGTGGGCTATTTAGAGACATACTTGGTTTGTGTCAAGGTTCTTGATTTGTTAAGTCTGTGAGATGTGACAGGTGTTTTTTTGTTGCTTGTCATGTTTCTCTTGTCTGTGCAAGGAAATGGTTGGTCTGTTGAGCTGTCTCGATTTGTTATTTTGGATGGTATCTTGTACTCAGAAGCCGTTTCTTTCTTCTTTGGTTGTTGGAGTGACAGTTTTGTCCGTGGAGCACAAGGAGAGGATGGTTGACTTTGTTGAATCTTTTTTTACTGGGTGGTATGCATAAATCAGAGTCAGGATATTTCACAGTTTCTCCCTTCTTTGATCGGTCTGGTGAAGGCGTTGTTCCAAACATATCCTTGAAAAGGTTCTCAAAAAGTTGAATCCTTCTCCGTGGTGATGAATGTAAAACTGGTCTTGGGTAATCTGCGTCTTGGTCAGTTTTGTCCATGTCCTGTTGAACTATGCGCTTGGCTTCAGGAAACGAACATCCTGTGTCAATCTGAAATTGTACAATTTCTTTTTCTCTCTTGAAGACTTCACAGTTGTGGCTAAACGCAGGGTGGTCCCCTCGGCAATTGACACAATGCGGGGGCCTGAAGCATGGTTTGTCTCTCGTGTGAGTGTGATCTCAATCACCACAATTGGCACAAATTGTTAACCGTCTACATGTTGTGCTGATATGTCCATACAATTGGCAATTGAAACAGCGTTTTGGTCGGGGAAAGAGTGGGCAAACTCTGCACTTTTCAAAAGCTACAGGTACTTTCTTGGGTACATTGTTGTTTTTGAATGTCAGTTTTATGGATTCATAGCCATTTCGTTGGGACAAACGTTTGAATTGGGTAATGCCATGTTTGTGGAACCACTTCGACAGTTGAGAGTCTGAGCATGTCTTGCTCTCTTTCGAGAAGATAATGCCTTTGCCTGGTTTTTGGAAAGGCTCAATGGAGACTTGTGTATGCGCTATTTCTTTGACAAGTGTCAGTTTCTCTTTTTGTGTGTCATTGCGTGGGTGAATGAGAAATGTTCCATTGAATTGACGTTGTATTTTATCTGCTACTGTGTTGTCACAAATGTCTGCAACAATTTCGTACACAGCGATTGCTGATAGGTCCTCTAGCGATTTCTCAAGTCCATTTATCACAAGGCAATTTTCATCTTTTGACATGTGTGAGGGGCGGTCAGGGTCAATCAAGTCATCTGATGATGTACTTGATCGTGGGAATCTTGGTAGTCCAGTCGCAAATTTTTCGATCTCAGCCTGGTTTCCCGCTGAGGGACACGCACCTTGGTAACCCGGTTGACGTACGATCCGGTTTGGAATCATGGTAAATGACATATTCATTGATATTCCCCTGTAAGGTAGGGGACACACCGTGCATGCGCACTGTCTCATGTTGGCCACTAAGGATAGAGGTCTTCACCTTAGTGTTACCACCCACCGCCACGAGGAGGCCCGAGACCTGCGGGGGCGAGTAAATTTGATCATTGAATAGATTCTGTTGAAATACAGATACTTTGGCATGCAATACAGATTCTCCGTGAAAGCCTTAAAGTTCTTGAGAAGCCGGATAAGTTATATCGAAATTCCCTGTGTTAAAAGCATTTGTTTTTCGACATTCTTAAAGTTATAACAGAAATTATTGGATTTATTCTGCCCGAGACCAAATCCAGGAACAAGCTGGTGCCTTGATATTTGTTCTTCAGTATATCTCGCAATACCTTTGTCATCAAACACACTAACTGGAAATATTGATACTTCAGTGATAAAGATTCTCTGGAAAACCTCAAAGTTTGGAGAAGCCAATTAAATTGTATCCCAATTTTCTGTTTTAAAAGCATTTATTCAAGATTATTCTAAGAATGAAATAATTTGATTGATTGTGCCTAAATCAAAAAGATTTCCTGAGGTCTTGTTTTTGCTTTGAGTATTTCTCACAAGACTCAGATATTTAACAGATACGTGGTAAATACAGATTGTCAGCAAAAGCCTTGAAGTTCAGGGAAGCCGGATAAGTTTTATCCCAATTTCCTGTGTTAAAAGCATTTATTTCAAGATTCTGAGAATCAAATTATTATTGGATATTTATCAGAGGGCGTTTGTTGTGATGGGTTAAAAAGTAATCACTTCAATCTGCCTACTTTAAAAACTTATTTCTCAACAGATCTCATTTTCTGCGATTCCTAGAAAATCTATGATTCACGGAAAAGGGCTTTGGTAGTTACATACATGTGAAAATGTCATCTCTTTCATGTAATCTTCCAATTCAAGCAAAAGATTAGCATATCTATAATATCTAAGAAGGATATCATTAGCTCAATTAAGCAAGTAAATACCCATTTAAAAACTGATTGAGCCACACAGCCTAAATTAAGGGTGTGCCTGTTAACAATTCTTCCTGTGTTGGGGAGTTCCACACTGAAAGATGTGGCGTTTCGATTTAGTTGAGGTCTTCGTTATGCGTTGGAGGCTCGGAAACCTTTTGAAATTGCGAGATCAAAGCGTTCTGAGACACGTTGGTCTTTTTGCGACCTTTTTGTCTCACGGGGCCTCATCTTAGTTCAATTCTTGTCACGTAGCAGCGGCACTGCTAAAAGCTCGATGCTTCTTGCAGCTCCAATGTCTTTGCGCCTCATTAACTTAAAGAGACTTTTATTCGTTCTTATGTCAAACACGTTTATCTGTCCCTCGGGTCTTCACTTCGACAAATTGTTGTCTGCTGTCCTGGGTACACAGTTTGTAGTCTGTGTGTCAGTTGTTCTTTTTGTTTTCGCTTCAAATGTTGCTGTTTTGTTTTGTTGCTCTTTCAAAGCATAGTAACGAAAAGTACCGAGGGCCGAGGATACACATGTTTGCTCAGCAAGCTTAAAGACACTCCGGGCGTTTCTTCTAATCTGCTAATGCAAAACAACTAATAAGAAGAAAAAATCAGTGTATTTCCTCCATTGCAACTCAATACACAAGAAGTAAAAATCTGTGCTTCTTCTATTGCAACACAACACATAATAAACATCTGTGCATTTCTCCTATGGCAACAAAACTCATAGGCCTAACTACAAGAAGTAAACATTTTTCTGTCTCCTATTGCAACAAAACTCATAAGAGGTAAACATCTAGGTGTTATTCTATTGCAACACAAGTACACAACTCATAAGAACTGTTTGTTTGTGTTTTACGCCTCTGCGGCACCTTAATGGGTTAAGAACTAGACATCTGCATAGAAGACGCAACTCATTTACTAGACATCTGCATTTCTCCTATTGCAACAAAACTCATAAGAAGTAAACATCTGTATTTCTTCTATTACAACACAACTCATAAGAAGTAAACATCTGTGTTTCTTTTATTGCAACACAACTCATTCATTGTGACAGTTTTAATTTGACAAATAAACTATCAGGCCTAACCTATCAACATCATGAATATTGAAACAATCTTAACGTAATAGCTGATCCTCATGAAAACAGCTAATCACAAATTTGTTATTCCGTATTTGCTCCGATTAATCCCAAATGTAAGAAAAATGTCAAACTTCTCCAAATTTCAGTTGTCTCCTGATGGCTTTGTAGATTGGATAGACAAAGAGATAGATATATAGAAAGATACAGATAGATAGATAGATAGATAGATAGATAGATAGATGGACAGATAGATGGATGGACAGTGAGATAGGTAGATAGATGGATAGATAGATAAATAGAAACGGAAAGATAAACAGAAAGATAAACAGAAAGACAGATCTGTATCAATCTACTGAAATGCCAGAGACCTGATGATGTGCAGTCTTAAATACAGCCAAAAACTAAAACTAGAGGCTTAGCTTTGTAGAAAGACGGGTCCTTTGTAACTTTATTCTATGTACTAGAATGTAGCAATGATTGCTTGTGACAATGTCTCTACTGCCATTGTGTCTAATATCCAAAAGTGCTTTTCAAAAGACATTGGATATTCCAAATAGCACTATGAGGATATTTGAAAAGGTCAAATATCCTCCAAGATGCTATTTGGATATTTCATCAGACCCTATTTCATCAGATGATATTCCATCTTAAGCTTTGGCTGACCGTATGGAGCTTTGGCAGGCCGTATGGAGCTTTGGTAGCTGCCAATTATTCTCCGGGTCCTATTTTTGGTTCCAAAATATCCAGCAGAGGGGGCTTCAACTTCAGAGGCCCTGGATACATGCTGCACTTCGTTTACATTGAAGTGCCCTCTTTTGTTGTAGAAGAGATGGCAGTGCATGACAGCCCAAAGTTCTAACAAATAGTTTCCAAATAGTTCCTAACCGTGAGACACTATTTGGTCACTATTTGATGTAGAAGAGATGGCTGTCAATATACTATGACAAAGTTTCTAACATAGCACATTAGAACTTTTGGAAAAGTTCAGTAGAAAATGTGGCTTGGTTGCACTAGGTGGATATTTCGTTAGGGATATTGGCAAAGCATGGTGAGGGGAGTAGATATTGTGACAAAGACCTATTTTAGTGTCTGGCATGCAAAAAGCAGCCCGATTTGCAAATCGGGCATGTAGATCTTTCGGCTGTAACAATGATGATTAAATGAACGAATGCATTGTATTCCAAGGTCTTTGAGGTAATTCCATTCAGGGGCATAGTAGACGGATCATTCAGCTAGTAGTGCAACTCAATGACATGAAAAGAGCAGTTCATTTAATTATGTATTGCATTGGAAAAAATTGCCCATATTCAGCAGTGCCTTTTTTTGCTCTGTTGGTAGATTTCAAACAACAATTTAATCAAGCATTTCAAGGCTATGCCACATATCACTAATTTGCCAGAATTAATTCTCTTTCACACAACATGCAATGTAGTATAGAGAGCAAAATCGACTGTGTTATTCGGTTCCTTTTCAGAATATGGGTCAGATATACACAGATAGATATAAATACAGATAGGTAAACTGATAGATAGATATATAGATATATAGATTAATTGATTAATTGATTGATTAATTGATTGATTGATTGGTTGATTGGTTGATTGGCTGATTGATTGATGGAAAGACACATAGATAGATTGATGGATGGACAAATTATATAAATCTAATCATGTCTTTTTCATGTACTCTGATATCCGTCAAAAACTGTCATTTTTACTAAATGTATCTGTAAAATTATTTATAAATTAAATGATGTTTTCCCATCTTTCTATCGCATCCCCTTTCAGCCAACATTTTCTTCAACTGCCTTCTTCAACTGACTTTCCAGACCTATTTTAGAAGCAAATCTTAACCCAATTCATCGTGACATGTAACTTTGTTTAAACACATGTTTTGAAAACTTTGAATGTTTCATGTGAAAGGTGTACCTACAGGGTCTCCAGTGCTACCCAATACTTCAATACTCAACACATGCAACTTCCCAAGGACTGGAAGTTACAAAACAGTCCTGAAATCATTGATCTATTGAAAGTTAGTGTGATGTGGTGTCTTACTGTAAAATTAACAAACATGCAGAATGGATAACGAGATACTAGATCTTGGACAGACTAAGGAGTGATGTAAATAGCTAGGATGTTTCATCGAGGCTCTGGAGTTATGAGTTTGGCATTTATATGCAGGAGTCTGAGTCCTGAATGATTTGTGGCATATGATCAGATGTAACTCAGAGTCCTGAATGATTTGTGGCGTATGATCAGATGAAAATTTAGAATCTGGAACCTTTAGCTGACCAGAGCAACACGACACAAAAAATAACATATCATCCAAACGACATCCAACTGGGATTTTGATCATGAAGGTCCACTGAATATTCTGGATTCCTCACCTGGGTTTGAACCCATGCAGGTAAAGTAGACCTTCAGTGGAGCAGGCCTGAACCAATCAGCCAACCAGATATTTTAAACTAAAAGTGCAAGACTGATGTATTTTTGGTGTTGTGGAACGTTAAATTAGAACATTGTTTTTGGGATGAAACAAAAAAAAGAGTGCAACAGAGAACTGAAAAAAACACGTGTACCTGGGTTTCCTTATGAATTAATAATGACTGTTAATCAAATAAAAAGAACCCAAACTTTAACATGATAGTAATCAAGAATGAACTTTCAACTATGTTCCAACACAAAAGTTCAATACACACAAAAGTTCACCATCTTTAACATGCGATAAACCAATCACATGAATCATTTAAGGTTCACATACAAATTGGACAATTGTCTGACATACTTGATTCTACTGGAGTGTTCAGACTACTGGATCTCTAGGCCAGGTCAAACATTGTACTCATAAAAAATACTATGAAAGCACACATCAATTAGTTAATTAAATGCCCCAAGCAAAAATATAAAGGAGTGCACTGTTGGAGTTCAGGTAAAAAAGAAAGAGCTAAGACAATTGTGACACCTGGGAATCGCAAATGGAGTCTCGAGTCGATCTTTCAAAGAAAAACAAATCTTAAATTGAAATCATCACTTATAGTCTATCACTTTGATAAAGAAAAAATGAGGACCAGTTCACTGTGAAAAATGCCCTTTGTGACTCATGATAGCAGATGAAGTGTCATCTTCCCTCCATTCAACATGGGAAACATATATAGAGGCTGTTTGATTAGTCATGATCAAGAGAAGGCCCTTTGACTTGTCATAAAGTTCTAATTGTAGAGTGAAAATCAGATACATAATCCTTCCGTTTGGCTGTCACCATCAAGCGGGATAAGTCTCCTCAAATCGAATTAACAATGAATGTATTGGGTATGATCATGGCAAATCATCAGCATGATGAAACACAAAGTGTCATTTTCACAGTGCAACAGTCCAGTCTTTATCAATATCAAAGTGACAGACTGTAATACTCCATATTCCATGGTGAGTAAATGCACGATTTCAAGAAGGTATTTGTGAATAGAAGTTTGGACAATAAAGAAGAAAATCAGCAATCCTCATTGTCTTACAACTGACAGCTACAGTGTGAGTTACAGTTTATCTAATTATATGAATAACCTATTGACTGTATAAATTGTCTTTAATGCTGAATTATAAAACATGCACATATTTAACTTTAACTAAACACACTAAAACACAGCAAAGGCAGCAAATATACTGCAGTGAACAAAGTAAATGAGCACATCCGTTCCCAAATCAGCATGGAGCTTTCTGGCCAACATTTTACTGCTGCATGCACCGTTCTTTAATGGCCATCAGTATTTTCAGCATTAATCGTTAACATTGATTCAATGATCAAATTTTACCCTGACCCTTGATTTTATCCCTTATTCAATTATTTATCTGTGGAGGGCAAAAGTAATTTCTCATTATTTATGCTGGTCAGTGGTCACCGCACAAGATAGCTGACTTGACATTTTAAGACGAAAAATCTATATATAGGCGACTTCCTTCCTTACTTAGCCGGAAGTCGCCCATAAATAGAAAAGGACGGTTGTAGTACCACTCCTCAAAAAGCTTCAAACACACCGCATCAATGCCTTATACACAGCTCACAAAGCTGTAACATATAGAGCTGCTGCAACAGAGCTGCCACACTACCCCCCTCACCTGGCCTACCTGTGTGACGTAACAGTGTCAGCCAAGATGCTTGCACACCATATCAACAACTGAAGCAGCCCACAGCATCACTTTGGCTGGAGGCAGCAGGAAGAGCACTAGCTTCATCTTAAGCCTGCTCCATCAGTGCAGCCTCTACACAGCTTCAGCACCAGCATCAACAGCAGGAGTTTAAAGCTGTTTGACATATATTGCCAGCTGCACTAGTGTGGCGACTTATACATCATTCACTACTGAGACACTGTGTGTCATCTGAAGCATTGAGATTAATTATTATTCAAAAGTGACATTTTTATCAAAAGTGATTACACTTATTCTACTGTTATATCTACTTGACAAATTGAGAATTAAAATGTTCTCAATGGGAAAATAAGGACTTTAGTCACAACTATGACAAAATTGATAGTATTTTGACCTGTGAGTTATTTACATTGTTTCAAATTATACATTGGATTTTCACTCGAAAGAACCAAGGATATCTCAACTACAGTCGATAAGGTTCAGTTTATTATCATAGTCATATTGCTTAACGCAGACAACCGAAGGCTTATACATAACACATTGTAAGAAGACTGCCGGAAGTATGAAATTTAACCGACAACCATTATTGAACTCTTCGACTATCTTAGAAATGGTATACAACTACTAAAGATCGTAAGGATATACATTTACATCGAAGCAGATTCTTTATTCATCGTATATGCTATATACTAACTACTTTGAACTTTCTACAGTTTGAGCCTTTTCCATTGACTCGCAGGTGTACCTAAGGGGCCTAGCTGTAGCCCTATACTTTTTGTATTAAGAGCAAACTCCTTGATGGCATATCAAGTTTCTTTGAGCTCTGCAATGCCTTTGGATGAGAGGACCTGGGAAAGGTGTACACAGTATAATGGTATTGTGGAAACAACAATGGCAAGTAAAGAGAAACATGCAGTGAATAATATGATGAAAAGTACCTGTGAGAGTGAATATGGATGTGATGAAGAGCACTGTTCATGTGGGAAACTCCAATGTTCATGTGAAGAAGCACAGTGTTCATGTGGCGAAGTAGAACATTCGTGCAGAATTAAGGAATTTTCGGGTGAATGTGACAAAAGAGAATGTTCATGTGATGAGCTTGAACATTCATGTGAAAAAATTCAATATTCATGTGAAGAACATTCGTGCAAAGATCATGAAATGTCAAGCGAAAAAGTTCAAGATTTGAGCAACAGATCTCAAAGCTCACATGAAGAATTACAACAATGTTCATGTGAAAATCGTCAACATTCTTTCAAGAAATCAGAATATTCATGTGAAATCACTGAAAACTCATGTGAAATCAAACAAAACTCATGTGAAGAGCTACAGTGCTCATGTGGTGAAGTACAACATTCATGTGAACAAACACATCATGCACTTTTGGCAACATGTCGATTAAGTACAGGTAGCAAGCAAAGTTGGTATTCACCTGAGGTTTGGCACCACAAAGAAACAACAAAATGCGTACAACCGAACTGTATAGACGTTTCTTCGGGGATGAAAACAGTTGACGTGGGAGAGAAAAACTCGAAATGCATACATCTCACACCTGTTCGCGGTTTATCACACAAAAGAAAAGACTATGAAGTAACACTAAAAGACTTACAACTAACACAGAAAGACTTACAACTAACACAGAAAGACTGTGAAGCAACAACAGAAGACTGCAAAGCAGCAAACATTGCACAAATGAGACACATCAATGAAAGCGATAAAAACACAAAGCGCCTCGCGGACAAAAAATGTTCGATTACTTCCGATTTCCGCCCGGATATCCTCCGCCATCAAAGGACTTCTCCCACCGACCTTGATGAGAAAATAGACTCAAAGTCTTCAAAGTTTAACAAGAAACTCTTGACTTACATCCCTTTTAATTTCTTACAGGTGCTAAAGTTGGCCTTCCTGTTGATCATAATGGATTCCCTGGCTGTACAAGGTACGTGATTTTATTTCAATTCAAATCTTTTTTGTCCTTTTTTATTTCCCAAATCAAAGCCAAACAGAAGGACTGGTATTGCTTAAAACACGTTTTATCAATGTACAATACAGAAGGTATCATAAATGAGAACAGTCCTCACAACACCTTCATTCATCATCAATTTGAGTTAACTCTTCATCATTTACCAGGTGAAGGTACAGTTCCGTTTTTGCTCAGAAATAAGATAATTAATGGGAATTAAATTTAATGGAGATAAATGTTTCTTACCAGTATTTTTTATAATTTTTTTTAATGACAATTCTACAGTCCTACCACATCAAAATAAACATGTAGTTTAAAAAGGGTTTTTGAGGTCTAACAAGCTTTTGAGGTCTAATAAGCAAGTGAGAAAACCCCTTACATGTTTGCTGTACAATACATTTTAATCAATCAAACATCAGTTGTTAAAATAGCTTTTTATTCGATGATATATTATAAAACTTACTGGTAGGAAAGGATGTACACATTTATGATGCCTACTGTAACCTCAAGGGGTAACTCTTCCAGTCTGCCCTGATTATTTTTCACAAGATATAGTTATCCCCAGCAGATACTTCACACATCATACGTCATGCACAGATATCGTGTGATGAGTTTTCCAAGAACAAGCTGTAGATCATTTGTCCGGCTGTCACAAAGGTTACTGTTCCTTTTCCGTCATATTCAGTGTTATTCACAATTGGAGTCGTTATTCCTTCACAATATTCTCCAAGCATATAGGTTTGTGATGTTCTTTTTCACAGCATTATAGAGCGGGAGGAGAGTTAGCTGAATAGGTAGTGCTCTGGCTTTTTGACTGCAGGCTCCCGGGTTCGATTCCTGCTCGCGTCATTGCCCCAGAGATAAGTCATTCGACTCGAACGCCCAAGGTCATAAGTTCGAATCCAGCACGCATAGATAGATAGATAAAAAGATATGTTCAAGGCACTCATGTGGGTTGATCGACGACGATGAGACGGGAGAGAAAGCGGGACTCCTCAACATGTTACACATTTACCCCATGTGAGGGATCCTTTACTTGCCCAGCACAGACACTGATACAAGGGGCCGCCAATTTAACATCTCATCTGAACAACATTCAGCTGGGACTTTGCTCATGAAGGTCTACAGGAAAATTTGGGTTCCTCCTCCGGGGTTCAAACCCATGCAGGCAAAGACCTTCGTTGGAGCGGGCCTGCCTCTAACCACTGAGCCACCCAGTTGAGCAGCATTGATTAGTTCAGTTATCAATATTACAGTATATCAGTTGTTAAATGGATGTTCTAAGCCAAATATGTCACTTGGGGCCTAATAATCCAAAGTTGCAGTTAAATCGTACATACATTTGTATATCCAATGAAAACGGAAGTATATCTTCCTGTTTTGATACACACATGTTTTCTAGGAATAGCGTGCAGGAAGGGAAAGCATGTTATTGTTGAAGTACAAGCTGTCTAATGGCTTATTAAACATTACCTTTCTGTTTCACTAATTTCTTCCTTTAATCTACCCCAGATCTTCAATTAAAAGCTAATGGAAAACATGAAAGCACAGAAGCCATGTTTACAAGCATTTCAAAACCATGTGCTCTGTTGTACAGTTATGATCTAATATGTAAATGGCACAGCCATGAAATTCGCGCAGCTCTTAAAAAGTTTTTTTAGGACTTATGGTTTTACCATAACTTTCATTAAATTTATTTTGTATTCAAAAGGCAGTTATGTTACTGTTTAAAAAAATTGAAAGACGGATATATATAGAAAAATAGAGAGAAATTAAGACTAGAAACTATTAGAAAGATAAAATAGATAAAAATACAATAGATAGATAGATAGATAGATAGATAGATAGATAGATAGATAGATAGATAGATAGATAGATGGGATAGCAAATAAATAGGATTAAGAATAAATAGAATTGATAGTTAATCAGCTAAATAGTGAAAACTTACTAAAAAGGAAGACAGCACTGAAAGCTGCCAAATTTAAGTCTATGCTAGATTGTTGATATTACATAATAGTGATAACAACAATAACATGATCTGCATGTAGAATAATTGCTCACTGTTACATAATCATCAGTTGACAAAGATTATGTAACCTTAACTTTGTTATGGTTTCTTGCTGTCTGTTTTGAAAAGAAATGAATCACATGTTAATAATTTAATTTAGCTTGTCAAGGCTCATGATTAAGTATTCCATAAAAAAAATAGATACAGGGAATATTAATGGAGAAAATTGAATTTTTAAGACACTTTTGAATATGAATGTCATGTTTTGTTAAATTCGAAACTAAATCATTGATAAGAAGCTGGTCCCACTCGACCTAATTTCCTGCTGTCGACCATTGATGTTGAGACCATCACTGCACAGATTTTTGAAACCTTTCTTGTGCTAAGTTTCGCTTTGCGAAACGGCCTTCGGCCGTTTCGCTGCGCGAATATTAATGGAGGATATCATTAGAATGTCTGATAAATTGTTACCAACTTACCATGGTACTATTTTGCTAACATTTTTTAGTATCATAGAATCTCTCACAAGTGATGTTTTTAAGAGGCAATTTAATAATATCACCTGAGAGCACAATACTTTCCATAAAAACTGAGAAAGAAAGTCTGGTGACAACAAAATTGGCTCTTCTGGTAACATACCAACCATTGCAGAACTTAACCAATCAGTTTGAAATGCAGTTGTTTAACTTAAAACATCAGTAAAATTATGTATAATATCAACAACATTCCTGGAACTAATCATAGCTTTTCAATCCTAATCATCAATTTGCTGAAAATTAGGGGATCATGTTGTCACATCGACTTTAATATAACCTTATGTTGAAGCTCTTGCTAAATATGAAGCAAGATATTGGAAATGTTACTCTCAGATTCTGCTATCACAGATTTATTGAAGACTGTTTGTTTGTGAAGCACAATGTCATGTACTTGTATACAACTCATGGTTATTCCAAACAAATTTCATGTTGGAGCAAATAAATAATGCTGAAATGCTAACAAGCTTTCAAAAATAGAGATGTAAGCAGAAACGGAATGGAGCTCATGTGAAAGAGCTGTGTATCAAGAAATTCAGTACACTGCATAACCATGAACAATGAAAATATCTGGAAAAAAAAGGTGTATACTCATAAAGTATGGCCATGCAACAGAACATTTTTAAAAGAGAAGTACAATGGACAATTCAGCAGGGAAAATTTTGATAATATCAATTTTAAGTTTTTCGTTTGTTGCAGTGATTTCTCATGCTGTTTAATTCATTAGTATATAGAGAGACAACTGTCGATGGGAAGACATCACGGATCATAGACCTTCCCAATGTGTCCTTTCATTCTTATAGAACAGACACCGATCAAAAGAGCTTTATCATAGTGACACAATACTGTATCAACCAGTCTAAAACTACAATGTATATATCAACCATTACATATATACAAACAAGTATATAGTCTGTGGTGAAGCCATAATGATGATAATTGCAGCATTCTAGTAGGTATTCTATCTTGGGCAAGATGCATTTGTAGGTCTGCCACACTCTAAAAAATGTCGGGACAAAATTGGTTTTTTAGATTCAAAATGGTTTTTTGAAAAACCAAATTTCAATGCAAAACCAACATGGATTTTTAAAAAAATCCATGTTGGTTTTTTGCATTGAAATTTGGTTTTTCAAATTTCAATGCAAAACCAACATGGATTTTTAAAAAAATCCATGTTGGGTTTTTTGCATTGAAATTTGGTTTTTCAAAAAACCATTTTGAATCTAAAAAACCAATTTTGTCTGAAATTTTTTAGAGTGCAGGCAAACAACAACCACTTTACAGCTTGTACAATTATTTGTCTTAGTCTGAAACATACCTGTCTCTCTTCCTTCAAGCAGTAGTATTGGCTGTACACTTTGGTTGTCAGTTGAGCAACCGAAGTAACCGAAGGTCAACCAAAAGAAACCAAAAGGCTGTAGCGGAGTCATCTCTCATCTTGCGGCAAAGGTTTTCGGTCATCCCTATTCATCAAATGAGCCCTCGAAGAATTTCTGTTCAAAGGTTTCAGCTGATCGGTTGTATACGTTTGTTGTTACTGGTTGTAAGTTGGTGAGTGGGGTTAGAGTTGGAGAGAAGGTGGTGACTCAATTAATCATTAGGAAATAATAGCTTGAGTGTTACTAGTCTGAGGTGGTGAGGTGGTTAGTTTTGAGGGTTGTTATAGTGGTATTTGTTGCTTTTTGACCAAGAAAATGGATACTGAATTAATTGAGTTCCTGAAAGCTACTGGCATAATGGCTAGCTTACTTGTTAGTTAGGATACCAAGTTCATTTTATTCTGTGTCCTCCTCCTAACTAGCCAGTCAAGCATAATTGCAGGACATAAGCCACAATCATCTATACACACTGAAATATACAAAGAGTAATCACATCGTTTGGCTGGAAATAATTTGGTTGGATGCAGAATGCACAATGGAAGTGGTGCACACATTGGCTACGTTGTCAGTTTATAACTTGATACTTTTAATTTCTATCTCTGTCACTGAGTTTTGAAGTAGCAATTAGAAATTAACAAACGGAAGTAACCTAGCAGTTCTTTCGTGAAGTTCAACTCCAGAAAGTTTATCACAATTCCTTACAAAAAAGTTGTTACAAACGAACTTCTTTATTTGAAAGGCTCGCGGCAACAAAACTTCTGAAAGAACTTCGATCTTTGCCGGAAGCATATTGTATTTTGGGCACCTGCGGAGCAACTCTTTCTATCTATAGCACTGATTTAATTGCACTTTTAACAGACAAAACCGAAAGCATATCCCTTCAAAAGGGCTAAAAAGCCAAAGCACTCTAACAGAAAACATTAGATGAGGCTCAGATGGAGGGATTCAAGGGAAACAACATTTACAGCAAACATGTGATGTCTGAATTTGAGCATATACACAGGGAAGTTTTTGCAGTTTTTATGTATTTATGCAAACCTATGGCTTCAGGAAGTGATATTTATTTAGGATTTTAAAGAGTGTGTAATTGGATCATCTGTGGTACATTGAGTTTGACTGACAACCATGTCAGATACCATATTCCAAAAATATTTCTCTTGAAATTGAGGAAATTCTCCTCTATCTATTATGCACTTTCCTGTTGTTTAAACCTAAAAATGAGAAAAATAGGAAACAAGTAAATTGGATTTGACTGACACCTATGTCAGGCACCATATTCTAAAAAAATCTGCAAAAATATTGCTTTCGAAGTTGAGAAAATGCCCTATGTTATGCATTTTCCTGTAGTTTTAACATAAAAACTTCAGGAAAAATAGCAAAAGGTAGCAGAAAAACAGGTTTATCTTATAAACAGTAGGAAGGAAGATGGATAATAATTGCCTATGCATAATTTCACCTGAGCAATGGATTCCAAAGGTAGGATTAAACCAGGTGGCTTTGGTTAGGTGAGCCACAGCCTTAGGCATTTCCAAGGGATGGCGGGTTAGGTTGAGGTTAGGCTGAGGTGTTGGGTGTTACGCATGAATGTCTCTTATGTTTGATAGTCTCCCCACATTAAATGTGTTTCCACTTCCATCAAAGGTGTACCTCAAGGGCATACTGTAATTCTGCATATTACTCTTGTTTATGAAATAGTGACTTTGTATAAGCTTTTCCGGCTTCACAAAGCAATAAAGAGGCATATAGGGATTGACCAATGATAACAGGCTTTATATATTTGGTTTACGCCCCAGAATACGGTCTGGATGGTTGTATAATTATAAATATTATAAATATTATGAATACATTATATATAATTAATTATTGCCATATAACGTTATTATTTAAAGAGACACCACAAATAAACTTGCAATCAAGCTTGAGGCCCGGTGACTGGAAGTCAGTCGATAATAGCATTGAATAGAATTGCATTGAAAAAAAAAAATTTTCAACATCCACATCAATCAATAGCAGGACAACGTATAGTGAAATGTTATATATTGTGATGTTGAGGGGTGCCCATAGAAACTCTGCAGTTTGTGGGTTGGACACCCCTGAGTGAAATGAAATGAGATGAGATGGATGATTCATGGCATCTGCTATTCTGGGTGACAATAAAATATTCAGAAAATATACAATAGCTTAAGAAAAAATACAAATAAAATTAAAAAAGAAAAAAAAAGAAGACAATTAAGTAATGGTGTAATTCAAATGAATATATAATTCAAATGATTGTATAATCTAAATAAGACAGAGATAGACATATATATATGAACAAAAGATAGACAGACAGATAGATAAAAATGAGAAAGACATACAACTACCTGCAGCAATCGCAATGACCAGAAAAAAGGAAGCGTTTCACACCGACCACTGCTCAGATAAATTCCCTAAACAATCCGACAGCTAGCCAGTTTTTCGAACTACTTCACAAGTACCATACTTAAGACCATGTTCACCTGTTGGAAGCCAGGGGAGCAGGTCAGAACTAGTGGCTTGGAGGAGCTGTCATTTCGGGTTAATTTTAGGAGCATCAGAAAACTTGCCTGATAAGCATTACATTGCTTACCCTAAAAAAACTATGTTGGTGGCCTTAAAACTTGTTAAGAAACCCACAAATCATAATCCCAGACTACCACACAGTACTAAAAAATAATAGATTGTGAAAAGAGAGGGAAGGAAAGCTAAGGAACAAAAACCTGCAGGACCGCGTTTCGTATTTTTCCATTTTACTAACGATGAGCGATGCACTGCACTAAACAGGTAATCACCAAATAAAATTTTAATCGTCTCATTTATATTTTTACAGTCAGTTTGGCATATTGTGCCTTGAACTTCACACTTGTGCATGTAAGAAAAACATATACGTAGGCCTACTTTGAAAGTGCACATATTCCGACCACGCCCTTGAGACAATACTTTATACGATGACGTTATGACTAATCAAACCAAGAAAAATGAAAACTTTGAATTGTAAGTATGCCAAAAAAATATCACATTTGATTACTTGTATCAAAACCATTACATACAGAAATGCCAATTCTTTGACAAGCTCTCAAAGAGTGGAAGATAATGATATATATAACATATGGATTTGACTGACATTAATTTGATCTGTATGTGCTGTATTCATTCAGGTGTATGTATAAAGAATAAATGAAAAAGGTTGAGGTTGGATTTAGGCTTTGTGACGTCAGTGCATCAACTCTAATTATAGATGGACCCCCAGTCACACTTTGTAATTTGATAATCAAGAACAGACCTTAAAGGAAGAAAATGTGACAGAAATAGATGTTACTTACATAAATGTAGTTCATTTAACCTTTCTTTTTGCTACGTGTGCCAGAAAAACGCCTACAACTGAAAGACGACTTTGTGTAAGCCTCATAAATGAATTGAAAATATATTTAGGCCGATTTAATTCATCTCAAGTGGGGTCTTTTTTGTTATGATAGGACAAATTAATCGAGGTGGTTCAACAATTTTCGAGTTGGCCATTTAGTGCCGTGCTCAATTACACGCAAGAGGGCATAAATAAATACCTTCAAGATTTTTTCAAGCGAATGTCAAATCGACAATAATCTAAACCGATAACTCATCCAACAACACCACATTTCATAATGCAAATCAAAATTCCACTACTGACATTTCTATAGTTCAACTCAGAGAAACCTAATAGTGGGGTATATCAGATATCTGTGTCTACAATGATAATCAAAACCACAGCTTTGAATTCAATTATGAAGTTGTTATTATTATGAAAATGTCAACCGCAAATGAAAGTTCATCCCAATAAATATACACCTTCAGCACAAGTTCTGAAGGAGCTCAGTGACATAGAAATCGTCACAAATAACTTAGTTGATCACCTGGCAAACAACAACTCCCAGATTGGGTCTCATTGGTTGATGACACCTGAAATTTGAAGCTATATGAGCACTCAGGTTATAGGTCCTATAATAGTTCATTTCGGTGCACTATAATGATACATTCTGAGATATACCCCAACGATATACCACATTAAAGGATTGTGGTCTGAATAGTTTGGGTAATCAAAACCATAGCTTCAAATTGCTACCGAATGATGACGCATTCCCGACAACTATCCACCCATCTTCAGTCATAAAACTCACATATATATCCCGTATAAATTTACTTCTTTTAAATGTCACCTTTACGGCTTCATTACCTGTCTATCAGACATCCATCAAATTGTTATGGAGCATAAGGCATCACTCAAAAGATGAAGTCATCGAATACGTCTGATCTTTGAGTATCTTACACTTAGTTAGAGTATCCTTTCCCATCTGGAATCATCTTGCCTCATCTGTTGAATCACCTGGAATCATCTGTGGAATCATCTGCAGACTCTTCTGGCAACTGATGCACCTGAAACCAAAACATCTGGTGATTAGAGCCAGATCTTGTTGTTGGAGTCTTCAGGAGTCTCCATAAAAAACATCTGAGGGAAATGAGCCCAGTTATCTGAACTATCTGATGGGTGAGGGGGAAAAATAACATCCAGTAAAAAATGATGGAAATCGGATACACCAAAAATACTGCATTAAAAAAAATTCCAAATGGCCCAATAACATCTCAGTGAATGGTGATCCTTTGCCAATTTACTTGTAAACAAACCAACTTTTTCGCAAAAGAAATTTTGAAATTCCATTCAATTTGCGAAGAAAATCTGACCATTTTTGATGTCACAGATGTTGAACCTGACACCCAAAGAGCAGACTTACCAATCACTACAGATGGATGAATGATTGGGGCTTCCTGTCCTGTAGTTATGCACTGGGTATTTAGAACCAGGAGGACATAAGACTGAGGCTGAACGATGAACATCGCTACATAACACAAAGGGCAGGACGAAGTTGAGAAAACCGCCGAAAGACTGACAGTTGCACAGCCCAGCAGGCATTCTGACCTCACCTGACATCAGGATAATGCCTGTGACATCACACTGACGTCCCCTGACGTCAAAGCAGGTCAAATTGCCCACAAAAAATTGACAGATATAAATTCTTGAAACTCGTTTGGACATGACGTTTTCCTAACTGCAGCCAAATAATGATACAAATTTTCCTTGAATTAGGAATTACCGACACCACAAACTGGAAGTGAGTGAGTGAGTGAGTTTGTGTTTTACGCCCCATCAGTAGGGTGCATCAAACGCCCTTTTTCTCTCAAAATATAATCAAACATGAATGAAATTGTGCCTTTTGATTGGAAAGACACTTCTGAGAAGTTTAAATGAAATCGTACTATGGCTAGGGGTACCACACAGGCCATCTTTCCCAGTACATAAATTAGGTACCACTGATCCGCGGTTTCCCATAACTTTTTCAAATTTCTATGCAGAAACGTGTGGTTGTTATTTTTGAAATCTGCATAAAAAGACCTTTCAAATGAATGGCAACATCAATGGGCTATCCTATAAATTCATCTTCATAAATAAATATTATTAACTTTTTATATCAATATTTGGCAGAAACATTGTCATGACATCTTATTTCAATGACAGACTTAATTGCTTGGCTCAGTATGTTTAATAGATATTTTAGAAAATATCTAACATTATAATGTATGAAAAACATTGAAATTAGTACTGATAGTATTAGATATGTCAAGAAATGCTGAATTTAAAATTGCATCGCATTAAAATTCACTTATCTTTGAATCTGTGATTTCTACACAATTTTTTTCAACATGATCTCCAAAGAAAGACTTTTTATGTAATGATTTTTTAGTTATATTGTTTTCAGAAACATTAATTACTCAGTTCTGGCTTGTAAAATGTCGTAATATCGAAATTTTAGTGCTGTTATTAAGGAGGCATTGGGAGAGGTACTGGCGCCGTAAAAATTTTGCAGCATTGGATAAATTGAATGCCCGATATTCTGGAAGGAGAAGAAGGTGAATGTCTGAAAAATTTGGACAGAAAGGAACATTCAGGCAAAAATAATTCATTGGTTTTTCAAAAATAAATCATGTCCCTCACTCTTGTGGTTTCGAGTTGACTTTAAATAACACAATATATGCAATGCGGGTACTCATTTGAAAGCTCTTTGTGAGAGGAATTCAGATATGATAAAATTATTATGATACAGCCGTTATTGTTTAAAATATTCAATACCGCGATTTGGTGATATGTCATTCTGTAGGTTTATTTCAGCCTCTTGGCGGTACCCCTAGGGCTATCTCAAACTTTCTGAAAATTTGCATGAATTTTCTAATAGTCAAAAGGAACATTGTAGACCATGTTTGGTTGTGATAGGAAAATATGAGGGGCATTTGATGCACCCTACCCATCAGCACCAGTGTGGGCTATTTAGATGCAACATTGGTTAGATAGATTATCTTCGAACTAATTTATCATAATTTGTAGAAGTAGTCGTTATCTTTGAGGAACTGTGTTATACTAGACGCTGCTTTTTCTAAGAATAAGTGTTTGAGATTACCTGATTGAAAGGGTCGGCGATGTAGATTGTTATTACATTCTATCAAGATATGTTTGATCGAAAGTGGTACCTGGCACCCTTAGCATATTGGTGCTGCGTCATTGTTTAATAAGTGTGAGTGGGTTAATCTGCTGTGCCCTATGAGACATCTATGTATTACGATTTGCTCTCTGCGTGAGTGCACATCAATTTTTGTGTCCGAGAGCAGGGCCTCGGGCCCTTTGTTGTCATCAATGGGATTGTCATATCAAAGTTGGTGTGGATCGAAAAGCATTTCACAGATGCAAGAACAACCCAAAGTTATGATGCCATTATGATGCCCAGTGTTTACACTGTTGCACTAGATGCCCTGGCTTTAATCTTATGTCTCACTGCTCTAAATAGTGAACTTTAATCCCCAAAATTCCTCCTTGCTCAGCAGACGATTTCCGAGAAGCATCTTCTTCTTCTTCCCTTTGGCCCTTCCGCCCTGAGACAAAGTGGGGTGCACCACAGCCTGAGATTTATACTTCAGCCAATTACTAAAGATAGACAGATAGACACATAGACAGACAGATAGATAGATTGATAGATCTATAGATAGAATGCAACTTTTAACAATTTATAGAGATGTGTTAATGTAATGATCATATCTCATTGAGTTATAAGGGTTATTAAATTGCTCGAGGACACGGTGCATGCATTGCATGCTATTTTTATATCTTTCATGACGTGTGGTAGTATTGTGCGTAGCTTGTTTCGTTGGCAAGCATTCCATCGTCCTTGCCAACTATACTTGGTAAAGTCATTGATACGCTTTCTAAAATCCGTATAAGGGACAACATAGTCCGTTTTAACTTAAGGCTCTCTTCGCATGAAGATCAGTCATCTCATTTCCCTTGATATCAACATGACTTGGAATCCAACAAAATATAATCTCATTGTTTTCTTTCACTGCTGCTAAGGTGAGTGAGTGAGTGAGTGAGTTTGTGTTTTACGCCCCATCAGCACCAGTGTGGGCTATTTAGAGGCAACATTGGTAAGATAGATTATCTTGGAACTAATTTCTCATAATTTGTAGAAGTAGTCGTTATCTCTGAGGAACTGTGTTATACTGGACGCTGAATTTTCTAAGAATAAGTGTTTAAGATTATCTGATTGAAAGGTTCGGTGATGTAGATTGTCATTACATTCTATCAAGATATGTTTGATCGAAAGTGGTACTTGGCACCCTTCGCATATTGGTGCTGCGTCACTGTTTAATAAGTGTGAGTGGGTTAATCTGCTGTGTCCTATAAGACATCTATGTATTACGATTTGCTCTCTGCGTGAGTGCACATCAATTTTTATATCTTTCATGACATGTGGTAGTATTCCGCGTAGCTTGTTTCGTTGGCAAGCATTCCATCGTACTTGCCAACTATACTTGGTAAAGTCATTGATATGCTTTCTAAAATCCGTATAAGGGACAACATAGTCCGTTAAGTTTTTACTTAAGGCTCTCTTCGCATGAAGATCAGCCATCTCATTTCCCTTGATATCAACATGACTTGGAATCCAACAAAATATAATATCCTTGTTTTCTTTCATCACTGCTAAGGTAAAAAGAAGGTCTAATACAAGAGGGGTTTCCACCTGCTTGTTGGCTATTGCCTGCAATGCAGACTTTGAGTCAGAGCAAATTACAAAATTGTTAGTTTCAGAGTTGACTGCCATTTCTACCGCCTTGTAGATAGCTGTCAGTTCCGCTGCAGTGAATATCGAGCACACATCAGGTATACGTTCATTACAGTAACTTGTCTTTGCGGAGGTGACTGCGTAACCAGTCAGAAGTCCATCTTTGGACCCATCCGTGTAAAGAAACTTGTGTGATGGATACTGGGATTTTATTATGAGGAATTTACTCTGGTATTCCAGGTGACTTGTAGAAGATTTTCTAAGACTTGTCAGGTCTAGAATACAAATTGGTGAAGGAAGGGTCCACGGAGATATGGATGGAACCTGCACTTCAGCAACTATGCAGTTGTCTTTGTTTATTATGTCATAGTAGGGTTTCATTCTAAGCCCTAGGGGTTTTATAACACTTTGTTTAGTCATATAAACTTGTTGGTACTTTGGCTGAAATACAGGGGAAAAAGCCGGATTTGATGGACATGCTGCCAATTTTACAAAATATTGCAGCGAAAGTTTTATACGCCGTAGTGACAATGGTGGTTCTTTCCACAAACTGGAAGAAAATTGCATATATGTGTTTACAGAATAAAATAATGTGATAATGATAATATCCAAATCATGTGGTCACGATTTCGAAAGAAAACCACAGACACAATATGAAACTCCAATTATTTCCTTAAAAAAACTATTTTGTAAAAACAAACCATCTTTCAAAAACCATGACAAAATGCTTCAATTTCACTCTACATGTCTAGAAATGTCTGCAATTCATAAGAACGAACAAAAAAAGGAAGAGAACAACTAAATTACAGAGCATATGGAAGGTCTAAGGAAAATTGTTTATACATCAATTCAATAGAGATTTATAATATGATGTACTTCTTGTTCCCACATTATGGTTACTACTTTCCTTCAATAATACAGAAGTAATAAAACTATTTTCAAAAATATCAAACAAAAACATTTAGAAAGCAGGATGGCTCATAAAAATCCACCAGCAAACCTGAGAAACAAACTGGAAGTAATTGAGTATTTTACTCACTCATTTCACAGTAAGGAATGGTAGAGAGATACTTTAGGCAAAATATATTTACTTTAAGCATGTTTCATGGGTTAGAGCTAAACATAATATTTAGTTAGGAAGGAAACCATATAACTTGCACAAGGTGTAAGAGATTGGAGAGTTTGTAAGTGTGTCTAAATTGACATGAAATTGACATACAAAAATATTGGGAAAGAAAATTATGTGGCAGCAATAAGTTTTTTGAAATAGGGACGATTTGGAAGCCATAATGATGTGACACTAATAAGGCATCTTTTCGCAATCATCAGCAGAATTTGTAAGACGGTAAAAGCAAGATAATTTGGATAATACAGTAAGAGTAATACTACTGATTAGATGAAAAGTTGCAAAATCAGCTGAAATATCTTTCGTATCTATGCGCTTCCGAGCAGTTTAATGGAGTGTGTGTGTTTTACGCCTCTGCAGCACCACAATGGGCTATATCGAGGCAGGCTATATAAATTACTATAATTACATATTATTATATATTATTATATATTATTTTAATAAATATATCTCGCGTAACCTATGAATATGCTTACAAGGAACCATTTAGGTGTCACAAACATAGACTCTAACGAAAAAGCTGTTTGGGCTTATTATACTCGAAGGTTTCAGACGAGTTTTACTTTCTCAAACCGAAAAAATTAGATCTATATAAAACAGAGAATAAATCCCTTCAGATTTTCTCGAAATGCAGTTCAAACATGCATCATCACCCAGGCCATCACAATGTTACATCCTCGTTGCCAAATGTCAATCTTTTCTAGTGTTGTATGTCAGTATGTTACATGTTCATCTCATGGATACTCCCATTTCTTCTGTTATGTATTTGGGCTTATTTCAGTATTTTCAATGCTTACACTGTACCCATATTTTTTCAACATGTGCATCTAAAGAAAGTTGGCAATCCATATTATATAGGGTGAAAAGTGTGGCCCATGCTGCAATTACTAGTGCACCTCAGTTTGGAGAATAGGGACCATTATTCAAGTAGCTTCTTTCCCACTTTTTGCCAGTAAGCAAAATGCTGTAAAACACAATAGACCTTGACACTCTGTGGGCTGATGAGAGAAGGGAGGGTTCGAACTATTCATCATTGGGATAATTACTTGTTGCAGTCACTAGTTGTAGCCATTCAATCTGGATCTCTAGTGGAATTGGCAAGTTAATGCACCAGTTCACACCTACAAAGCAGTTTGTTGGAAGTAACAGACACAGGGGTGTGACTTTGTAAAAGAAATTAGTGACAAATCATGAAAGAGAAAGAACAGGAGAGGATACCTTGAAGAAGGAAAGGTGTAATGCAAGGAGTTGTTTTGTGACCTTACTTTTTTTAAACCTTTATTGAGCAAACAACTAGAACACGGAGTAGTACCACCTGAAGACTCACTAATGCCTGTTGTAGTAAAGTACCTGTGATAATGGATCATACATATAATTCTCCCTGAGTCTCAAATGACTGCAAATTACTAGAAATGAGCAGCATTATTTATCTCTAAAAGTTTAGTAACCTGCAGGTCATGTGATCTGCTACAACATTCATTGCACTCAGCAGCAAGAACTGAAGCAATTTTGTTGACATTGGCATCCATTAATATCCTGACATTGTTATGATGATTTGTAAAGCTTTGAAATATTCAGCATCAATGCAACATTTTGTCATGGTGTGACTAAATTATTAAAAAATAAAGTTTTATAAAGCCTTCCCTTCTTCTATTTATCCATTCTCCCCTGTCCTACTCCAGTTTCCGGAATTCCTCTCGCAGTCTCGCACTATATGCGACATTGCTTATAAAACATTAGAGGACTCACAGAATCCCCTCCAATACACAATCCGATACAACTTCCTCTAAGACTTTCGGCTTGATAGAACCAGAACTTCTTCTGATCTCACCGTGATTTCACTCATCATCTGGGGAGGGATGTTTATCTCCTTGGCAGCCAATAAATCACGAAAGGGGATAAACCGTCAGACTTAGCTTATCCTTGCTTATCTCCTTATACATGGCTTATCTCCCGATACCCAAGACAACTGAGACGGGCTCAAGATTTTCTGCTGATGTATCTAAAATGATGAGGGTGCAGTACCACTATAGAAGGGGGGAGAGGGAACAGCCCTGAAGTACAACTTATTCCAAGGCAGTGATGTGCATTTCTAGACAAGTGCAGACAGGTCTCTTATTAGAACTGACACTCAGCTAATAATGGCTTTGAAGTCAGAAGTGTACATTAAGGAAGGCTGTACAGAAGAGAAATTGTATTGTATAGTAGCTTATTGGACAGTTCTCATATTGAAACTGTCAATGCATGCGTAGCTTACGATACAATGATTTTGTCCACACATTTCAAAGTTGTAAAATCATTGCAGGGCAATATTTAAACTGCAACAATTGAGGAGTACATGCTTTGATGCAGCAAATGACAATCTTCATATGAGAACTGACAGTCAGTTAAAATTGTACCGAAACTTCAAATTGAAACATGAAATCTGCCCTGTGGAGAATTTATAATAATATATCTTTACCTCTATTCACTTAAGTTTCTGTCTCAAATAATAGCAAAATAACTGGATTCAACCTATTTTGATGCACTACCAGACAGTTCTCATATGATTGTGGAATTTGAAAATATTCACTGCATAGTTGCTTGAATTATATTAAAATCCTATTTGTATATCCGAACATGTAGTCAAGTTAAACTTTCGAAAATATTGGTTTCCAGGTGCAAAATATAAAGTTAATATTCAGTTTAGGCAACTAAAGCAAGTATACAATTTGCCTGCTCATGCAAAAAGTGAGCAATAATTATTATATGTCCATTATTTTCCAGATGTCATTTATTTTTAGCCGAAAGGAAAACTGACAGCAAAATTTTATTGGCCATTATTTCAATCAAATTATAGCAATTTAAACAGAAACAAACAACTTAAATCAGTAATTGGACTTTCCAATGTCCTTACAAATAGCTGTGTGAACTATTAATTGATAAATTGTCATTTTAAGCAAACATAACTAAACTAGCAATGCGCTTCGTATATTTGATTTTAACGGAAAACCTTTGCTTCATGCTGAGTCGCCTAAATAAGTCTCGATAAAGCAAAAAGGCAGTACTGATTTTGAAATTTTGTTTAAGTATTTAACTATACTTCGTAAATGCAAGACAGGGAAGGAAAAGGTTATTTTAAAACACCGTTCGAAGTCCATTCAGACCAGCTGGGCTGTCAATGCTAGCATCTAGGACAGGGATTTGATTTCTGGTCCCGGAATTTCGTGCCCGACGGATGTTCCATCCTTAGCCGCGAGAAAATCTTGACCATGCTACTGTCCCTACCTGCTATGTGAAGTGTTCAGGCAAAAATACAGGATGCAACTAAAAAAAAATTTTTACAAAAGAAAAAGTACAGGATGCAAAGATTAATTTTTTGCACAATAAATATGATTTTTACAGTCTCCTTGAATTTTTGACTAATCAATATAATAATGATATTTATACAATTTGAAAGGTCTAGCTTTGCTACATATTCAGAATTTCAGATTGCATAAATACCCCACACTTCCAGGTGACAGTGAATCATTTAATTCAGTCCATCCACAAAATTGACATTTCTCAAATTCAACCTGACACTCACAAGCGTTCCTGATGCTAACTTCTGTTTCCAATTGAAGTTAATTGGATGTCTGGGATGTAGCCAACATGCATATTATTGTTATTACCTTATTCCTGCCACATATTCGACTTGCCATTTCATCTGAAGACTCAGCAGTTTCTGTCTTGCTAAGTGGTCTGAAGCCAAATATCTGTCATTTCAAGAATAATGGGATGTCAATCTATTCCTTATTACTAACATATTATATTCTCTCATAGGAGTGGAAACCAGGGGAGTAGGGGAGGGTAGTGCTGCCCCCCTAAAAATTGACATTGAAATTGGACACCAAAAAATTAGGTTGGAAAGCACCATTGACGCAATCATTGAACCCCTCCTCCAAAAGGCCATCTCTCCTACACATTATGTGCTTTCCTTTGGGTGCTTAACACTGCTTATGATAACTTGAAGGTTATTATTACCAATTATATGGTTTTCTTTGGATTTGGTTGGCAATGGTTGCTGATGACACTTTGAAGATTTTCTAGTCCAGGCAAAGCATTTATTAAAGTTTCATGACTCATTGAGATGCTGTGATACCTGATCAGTGTGGAAACTAATGGGAAATACTGGGCCTCCTGTAGGTATACCTTTTGCAATAGGCAGTCAGATAATGCAAGTCTACCAAAGAGAGATGGAAAGATGACTGGGGCTTTACGTCCTGTATTTATGCACTTGCTAGGCTAATGATGACAGGGGGAGGACACCGCAATGATGCGAAGGATGATTCAAACAGACGTCCAACATAGACCCAGGTCTGCCAAAGAGAGTCTTATAATTGGAATCATGGGTATTTACAAATGTGGCAATTCATGGATCACTCACTAAATAGCTATGACTGTAGGTAAATTGTGCACTCTAAAAATGGTGTTTAGAGTCTAAACACAATCCTAAACACATTTCTTGTCCCACTTTTTTCACGCGTTTAGATCTTAAACATGTGATCAATTAAAGTGTTTAGGTCATGATGTGTTTAGAAATCTATACATGTTTAGCCTGAGAACACATTTTACATGTTTAATCTTGGAACACATTACAATCATGTTCAAATTCATTTGGCGTTTAGGTTCTGGGGCTTAGGTTTGGCATTTAGGATTTTGGGGTTCAGTTTTGGGGTTTAGGTTTTCTTGTTTAGGTTACTGGGAAGTGCATTGGGTATAACTCTGAAGTTTTATTGAAACAGTCCAAAAATATTACAAAAACATCAGTAAGAAAGCAGAATATTAATTTTTTTTTTAAATGCATCATCAAAAAATTACTCTTAAATCAAATTGTTTAACAAATTGTTAAAAATGAAAACAAAATGGTAAATATAGAGATTTTGGATCCTAATGGCCCCGGAAACAATATACGCATCCACAGGTGTCTTGGACTGTCTTCCACATCTCGTGGAGTTTTCAGGTTTGTTGATCAGTCTCTAGACCCACCATCTGAAATTACAAATGGTCAATGTAAAAGCAATCTTTTTGAAACATAATAAACAAACTAAGAGGTAAGAAAATGCAAGTCGACATAACATTTACCATTATAGAGAATCTGGCAGAGTCAATCAATAAAGAATGGGAGATAAAGAAAAGACAAAGATAGCTAGATAGCTAGATAGCTGGATAAATATATAGATAGATAGATAGATAGATAGATAGATAGATAGATAGATAGATAGATAGATAGATAGATAGATAGACATAGTAGATAGATAAATAGATAGATGGATAGATAGATGGATGGATAGATAGATAGAATGATAGTTATAGTAAGTAGTCAGATAGATAGATAGACAGATAGATAGACAGATAGATAGACAGACAGACAGACAGACAGATAGATAGACAGACAGATAGATAGAATGATAGATATACACTGTGTCCCAAAAGTTCGTTCCTCTCATACTTGGCTCTTTGTTTTCTCAAATAATGGCAAAAGAACCAAATTTTTTTCATATCCAGGATTTATTTGTTATACCGTACACAATTACATTGTGCTTTTTCTTTGTATTTATCATAGTTTTGAAATTTTGAGGGATGAAGTCGAGCCTTCTTTATGAGACTCCAAATTAAGTTGTTTTGTGAAAGTCAGGATGGGGTTACAAAAAGGCCTCCCATTTAAAAACGATCAAATATTTTGATTTGAAATCAAGTCAGATGACTTACCAAGATCTTTGTCATCACACAGAATATTCAAAAATCTTCTTTAGAAATTATTTGTTTTGCAAAATTACAATAAGATTGAGCGACAAATTTTGACCTGGGCCTTTCCGCCATGTGACATGTCATGTTTCATTTTGGATTTCATCCAGGTTTATTAATTTTTCTTTATTGCAAAACCATTTTTGTATCTTAAATATAGTTAATAATGAGTTCTATACCCTTATTTGTGCTCTTCACCGTTGTATGTGAATAACTGAGGTCATATCTCTCATGGATCATGTGGTGCTTTAGGACCACTCTGCATCAATTGCTCCATTTAATTTATGGATGCTAGCTAAGAAAAACGAAGTTTTGGTATTTCACTGTCAGAAAATGATAAAAGGGACTCTTCTTAAACCATATTCATACATTTTATCCGTTTCCACTGAAAATATTGAGCTTCACAGCTATATATGAACTCGTTTTTCTCTGCAAAATTGTGAAAATCAATAAAACTGGAAATTATATTACTAATTGGGCACACAAATTAAGAATTCAAGTTGAGGGAGATCCACTATGTCCTTAGACATATGTTCCAACAGTCTTGAAAGAATACAACAATTATTTTGGACTCGGTGCCATTCTAGGTAACTTTACTTCAAGCAGTCTGTTTTCAGTTTTGTAGCAGCATTTGAAGGTACCTAAAACAAACCAGTTTAAATGGGTTCCAAACATTATTAAGCACCTGCATTTTTTTTCTTAATATTTTTTACACTCTTTTACATAGCTTAGGCATCAATCTCTGAGATTTTGAACCAATTCCTACCCCCTAAATTTAAATCACAAAGTAGAAACTACAAAATTGTAGCTTGTCCACTTGGGGTCTTTTTCACGATGTACATGGTTCATTCTTCAATGCCAAAATGACAGTTAAAATCATCCGAACAATTTCAAAATAGGTTTATCTGGTAGATAAAAGTTCAATGACCCACCAACAGGTGTATAACCCTTCAGAGACATTCAGTTTAGAAAATACAGGCAAAGTTATGAGAGGCAGTGAAAGGAACGAACTTTTGGGACACAGTGTAGTAAGTAGTAAGTAGATAGATGGATGGATGGATAGATAGATAGATATAGTAAGTTGTCAGATAGATAGATAGATAGATAGATAGATAGATAGATAGATAGATAGATAGATAGATAGATAGATAGATAGATAGATTAGACATAGTAAGTAGTCAGATTGGCAAGAAGATAAATATAGTAAGTAGACAGATAGGTAAATCGATAAACAACGATATTACACAAATTGATAGATAACTAGATAGATAGCTAGACATCCATATAGATAGTTACTTAGAAAGCAAGAGAAAAAGAGCGATATATTGGAAGATAACTTACTAAAATGGTGGATTGATAGACAAAAAGATAAACGTTCAGAAGACATCAAGATAGACAAATAGATAGACAAATAGATAGATAGATAGATAGGTAGATAGATAGGTAGACAGGTAGATAGGTAGATAGGTAGAAAGATGCAGTGGTGGCAAGTACGTGTAGAGTGATAAGTATGTCTATAAATTAATAGAAGATGATAACAGATTGACAGACAGGATGATAGATAGATTTGCAGCACGACACTGATAGCTCACTAGCTAGTTATAGATAGGCATATACATGGTTGGTGAATTTGGTAAGAATTTGCCTTGTATTTGCATTAACTTGGATCCACCAACCCTGGTAGGCTAGCAAGAGATAGATAGATAGATAGATAGATAGATAGATAGATAGATAGATAGATAGACAGATAGACAGATAGACAGATAGACAGATAGATGGATAGATAGAGAGATACCTGTTGCCATTACACTCACACTGTGTAGCATTTCTTTCTTGTGAATCTGAAAAGACATAAATTAAATCCATTAGTTAACATAACATTGTGTTATCAAAATTTAAAATTAAATGCATAATTTGTATGAAATACTGAAAAAATGAACTCACTAGAAACTTGTCCTCCTCACACTTCAAGATTCCAATCCAGAATGATAGAATTGTATGGAATATTCAAGCCTGACCACTCAACCATGGGGTTTTAATTAACCCTAAATTTTTGTATGCATAAATTCTGACTTAATTAGGGTATATTGAGAGCTATTCAGTGGGGGTAATTAAGTAATTTGCGATCTGCAAACTATATTGAGATATCAATACTTATATATTTAATTTGATTGCATGTGTAGGCCTACACAATTTTTAAAATTAAGTAGATTTTGACAAAAAAAGGAGATTTTGTCAAAAGTAGATTTTGTCAGACATAGATTTTTGGAGAAGTGGATTTAGGGAAAAGGAGATTTTGACTGGCCCCCTGTACAAATTTGATGCAACGTAAATAGCTTGTGTGTGTGTTTTATTTCTTTAATATAAGGCCTATTATGTGTTTGTTATTCTGTTATTAAATGTTTAATCCAGTGTGAAAACAAATATTTTGACAAACAAGTATACAGAATTTTAAGAAATAAAATGGAGAATACAGAGGTTTTAATCAGCGTCTATCTATCTATCTATCTATCTATCTATTTATTATCTGTCCATCTTTTCGTTAAAGTTAAATTTACAGGTCTGCTTCAGTCATTTCAATCACGGAGATATTCATAGGGGAATAACATCCAGTTTGAAAAAAGTGTGAAAACTAATTTTTAAAATGACAATTTGGCAATATACACTTCAGCTATAGGTACACTGTGTCCCAAAAGTTCGTTCCGCTCATACTTAGCTCTTTGTTTTCTCAAATAATGGCAAAAGAACCAATTTTTTTTCATATGCAGGATTTATTTGTTTTACCGTACACAATTACATTGTGCTTTTTCTTTGTATTTATCATAGTTTTGAAATTTTGAGGGATGAAGTCGAGCCTTCTTTATGAGACTCCAAATTAAGTTGTTTTGTGAAAGTCAGGATGGGGTTACAAAAAGGCCTCCCATTTAAAAACGATCAAATATTTTGATTTGAAATCAAGTCAGATGACTTACCAAGATCTTTGTCATCACACAGAATATTCAAAAATCTTCTTTAGAAATTATTTGTTTTGCAAAATTACAATAAGATTGAGCGACAAATTTTGACCTGGGCCATTCCGCCATGTGACATGTCATGTTTCATTTGGGATTTCATCCAGGTTTATTAATTATTCCTTATTGCGAAACAATTTTTGTATCTTAAGTATAGTTACTAATGAGTTCTATACCCTTATTTGTGCTCTTCACCGTTGTATGTGAATAACTGAGGGCATATCTGCCATGGATCATGTGGTGCTTTAGGACCACTCTGCATCAATTGCTCCATCTAATTTATGAATGCTAGCTAAGAAAAACGAATTTTTGGTATTTCGCTGTCAGAAAATGATAAAAGGGACTCTTCTTAAACCATATTCATACATTTTATCCGTTTCCACTGAAAATATTGAGCTTCACAGCTATATATGAACTCGTTTTTCTCTGCAAAATTGTGAAAATCAATAAAACTGGAAATTATATTACTAATTGGGCACACAAATTAAGAATTCAAGTTGAGGGAGATCCACTATGTCCTTAGACATATGTTCCAACAGTCTTGAAAGAATACAACAATTATTTTGGACTCGGTGCCATTCTAGGTAACTTTACTTCAAGCAGTCTGTTTTCAGTTTTGTAGCAGCATTTGAAGGTACCTAAAACAAACCAGTTTAAATGGGTTCCAAACATTATTAAGCACCTGCATTTTTTTTCTTAATATTTTTTACACTCTTTTACATAGCTTAGGCATCAATCTCTGAGATTTTGAACCAATTCCTACCCCCTAAATTTAAATCACAAAGTAGAAACTACAAAATTGTAGCTTGTCCACTTGGGGTCTTTTTCACGATGTACATGGTTCATTCTTCAATGCCAAAATGACAGTTAAAATCATCCGAACGACTTCAAAATAGGTTTATCTGGTAGATAAAAGTTCAATGACCCACCAACAGGTGTATAACCCTTCAGAGACATTCAGTTTAGAAAATACAGGCAAAGTTATGAGAGGCAGTGAAAGGAACGAACTTTTGGGACACAGTGTATATAGCTCAAAATAGTCCATTTAAATGTACCTAGACGCTTGCAAAGTATAAAATAGCCTATGTTTTCCCCTATATTTTAACTATTTTCTAATTCATTCGTTTGTCTATCTGTGCAATATGCTTTTATTATCAAAATCAATACAAACAGCATGGCTGTATAATCAATAATCTTAACCCTAATTCTACATGTTCTAGTGCCAATTGAATAACTCAGCATTTATGAAATTTAACAGTTGATTTAAACTTTGTTATCATTACTACATATTGTAACAAATGCTCCATTTCAGTTCCACTAAATTAGCGCGTCCTTCTGAATTAAAAATAAAACTTATCATCTAATAATCAGGTAGTATGGCAATATTTTATCTCATTCTTTGATTTAAGAAACTACCCACCTTCTAATTATCTGTAACAAATTTGTTTATTTTAATATGGGGTATAATTGATTTTGGATTTTTAGAGGAAAATTAATGTTTCGTTGTCATTTTAAAAGTAAATCCATATGCGAGAAAATTAATATCTTATGGGAATAATAATACACCCAGCAATGCTAATTAGCTAGTGGCATAGTGCTACCGACTACAACAATGCAATATCTATCAATCCATCAATCCTTCAATCAACCAATCAATCAGCCTATAGGCCTATCTGTCAATCTTTCTACCCATCTGGCTGTCCCTCTGGATGTCCTTCTGGCTATTCTTCCGGCCATCCATCTGACTTTCTTGATAACTTTGTTTCTAAATTTTGTCGAGTAATTTTTTCTTTCCTGATCTATCTATCTATCTATCTATCTATCTATCTATCTATCTATCTATCTATCTATCTATCTATCTATCTATCTATCTATCTATCTATCTATCTATCTATCCATCTATCTATCTATCTATCTATCAATCCCTCTATATATTAATCTATCTATCTATCAGGTCCATCTATATATAGCAATATATTAAGTAATCAATTTATCTATCCATCTATCTCTATCTAGCTGGCCGACAAGGGTTGTTGGATTCAAGTCAATGCAATTAAAAACACAATTTAAACCATGATTTTTATCTATAAATTCATAGAGGAACAATTACAAGTTTTAATAAGTGTGGAAACTCCTTTTAAAAAAGCCAACTCGGAAATGTACTTTAAAATGTCAAAATAAATGTATTTAGATGCTTGCAAAGTATAAAATAGCCAATGTTTTCGGAGATTTCCCCATGTGACAATAATAACTCTAAAATTCTTAAGTTGGTTAAAAATACTGAAACTTAAAAATTACTCATTTCCAGTTATTTCTATTATGGAAATTTCGTTTGAAGCAATAAATTGGATGACATTCTTGTGTTTATATCTCTTTACTAGTTAATTCATTTCACTGATATTCGCTTGTCCATTTGTGCAATATATTCTTTTTTTATTAATTGAAAATTCGGAGTGAGCTGTTATCTCATCAATCCTCTTTCATGAAAACCCTAATTCCAACGCCAATGAAATTAATCTTTATTTATTAAATTTGACAGTTGCTTATGAAATTGGTTATGGTATTGTTACAAATACCCCCATTTCAGTTCCTCCATGGCAAATTAACACGTCCTTTTGAATTCTAGCAACTTAAGCTTATTATGTAACAATCAGATAATCTGGAAATCTTTTACATTGTATCTCACTTATCGATTTAGAAATTATCTATCTTGTAATAACCACAAAAGAAATATTAATGTGTGAAGTTATGCCGAATTATTGACTGTGAACTTATAGAGGAAAGTTGGTGTTCCTTTGACAGCACATGAATTCATATACTCTGTGAGAAAATTAAGTTTTTTGACCTAATACACCCAACAATGCTAATTTAAAATGAATGATAAAGGAATAGTGTTGCTGTCTGTAAAAATGCAATTTAACGAACAGGAAATATATAGGACAATATCAATCAATCAATCAATCAATCAATCAATCTATCTATCTATCTATCTATCTATCTATCTATCTATCTATCTATCTATCTATCTATCTATCTATCTATCTATCTATCTATCTATCTTTCTTTCTTTCTTTCTTTCTTTGGCTCATTGCTGTTTCGTCCTGCTGTCCTAATTAGCATACGAACTGAAAAAATACAGGACGCAACGCCCCACTATCCATCAATCAATTCTTTCTTTCTTTTCAACCATAACTAAACTGCAAAGTTATGCTGAATTAGTGATTGTGTGAAATGCCCGATAAATAAATACCCTAACAGAATTCCTTGTACAGTGACAAAATATTGTAAAATCATGCATAATCATTTAAATTGATGAATGAACATATTTTTCCCGACTATGTATCTGGTCATCAATCAGTGCCAGTTGGTCACGATGTAGAACTAAACTACACAAGGCATTCTTTTACCCAGGCAAATAAGCATTTTGAATAACTTGCCTTAAAAAAAATCCCTTGTTTAATTTATAAATGAACACTAAGCCGTGATTGTACCCTGTGGATTTTAGCTCTGGTTTTATATCAAGCCTAGATAGAGAGAGATAGAGAGTTGGAGAGATCGAGATGGAGAGAGATAGAGAGAGATAGATAGAGATAGATAGATATAGATAGATATATATAGATAGATATAGATAGATAGATAGATAGATAGATAGATTTATTTCGTGCCAGTTGTCAGTACTTTCAAGGAAAAAAGAAGAAGAATACACCCCGCCCTCATTCTAACTAGCTATCTATCTGGCTATCGGTCTATATATCTATAGCTATCTATCTAGCTATCTGCACATGGCTTCCTATTTTTTTTTAATCTACTTTGCTATTGTTCTGTCTACAGAAATTTACATTTCTTTCTGTCTCTCTATATCTACATGATCTATCTAGCTACATGTATCTTGCTATATAGTCCATGAGCCAGACCCCATATTTTTACATATCGGTACCACCTGGGGTGGCAAAATCTAACAGTGTTTTTCTGAAAGACATATGCCTATAGACTATAAAAAAGTTTGAGCCCAAGATTGGAGCGGCAGCTTAGTGGTAGTAATCAGCCCTTAAATATGGGAATCTGTGTCGGATTTGAGCACACAAATTATGGGGTGGGGGAAACTAAAATTGCTATATCTTCTGAACCAATGGACCAATTTTAACAAATTACCCCTCAAAATGTCCGGAATTTTGAGTTTTACCAATATAGGTCAATACATGACCAATATGCAAATTAAGTAGGTCGTCAGAGGTCAAAAGGTCACAAAAATTGACTATCGCTTAAAATCTGAACCATGTCCAAATAAACACCACAGCTGCCAACCCAATGAGACTTGGTAGGTCATGAAGGGTTTATATTATAGATAACAAGTATGAAAGTCCATTTTATGCCAACAAATGGATAATTCATGCATGTGTCAGCAGCGGCACATAATGAAATATGGTACATATTTGAAAATGACCGTTTTAAGGGTGGAGGAAACTAAACTTCCTGTATCTCCTGAACCAATGGTCCTATCCCCACAAATAACCCCTCAAATTGTTCGGACTTGTAAGTTCTACACATATAGGTCATTATATGACCAATATGCAAATTAATTAGGTCATCAGAGGTCAAAAGGTCACGAAAATTGACCGTTGCTTAAAATCTGAACCCTCATTGTAAAAAAAACTCCTTAGCTGCCAAAGTAATGGGACTTGTTATATCATTTAGGGGTCAGATTATAGATAAAAATTGTCAAAGTAAATTTTATGTCTAAAGATGCAGAATTTATGTATGTTTCAGCATTGGCACAAGACGAAATATGTCAGATATTTGAAAATGACCGTTTTAAGGGCGGGGGAAACTAAAATTGCTATTTATCCTGAAACAATGGTGCTATCCAAACATATTACCCCTTAAAATGTTTAGACTTTTGTTTTCTATAAATATAGGGCATTATATGACCAATATGCAAATTGATTAGGTCATCAGAGGTCGAAAGGTCAAAATTATTTATTACTGCCTAAAATCTGAACGCCTTATCAACAACAAACGCCATAGCTGCCAAACCAATTGGACTTTGTTAAGTCATTTAGGGAAAACATAATAGATAACAAGTTTGAAAGTCAATTTTTATGTCTAAAAATGCAGAGTTTATGTATATGTCAGCAGTGGGACATCACAAAATATGGCAGGTATTTAAAAATGGTAGTTTCAAGGGTGGGCGAAACTAAAAAAATTGCAATGTCTCCCGAACCAGTGGTTGAATTACAGTAAATTTCTGCTGCAGATGTCGGGAATTAGGAGTTTTGCACATGTTATTTGACCAACATGCAAATCAATTAGGTCATCAAAGATCAAAGGGTTGCAAAAATGTACCTTTGCTTAAAATCTGAGCTTCCATGAAAAAATTACACACCGTAACCGGCAAACCAATGGTAAGTCATGTAAGGCTCAGATGATAGATAACAAGTGTCAAAGTCAATTTTATGCATAAAATTGAGCTTTACAGGATATTTCTTATACAACACTGAAATTTAAAAAATGTCACCAGGGACCAGGTGAGTATATCAAATCCATTTATAAGTCCTCAATTTGAGTTTCCTTGCTTGGAGAAGATTCCATCACATGGAACTACCAGAAAATAATTCCTCTTTCCCACAGTCTCCTCGATCCTACCATTCTCCAATTCTATGATTAACCCCAACAGGAAGGAAGAATCAGCCACCTTTACCTTCTTTGAACCACCTTTTAAAATCACATTAAATTTACATTAAACCAACAACAATTTAAACTCAATCTCTCCCATTGTGTATGATTTTTTTGTGTGCCCCATTGCTAATTGCAAATGTAATGCTAGCCATCTTAATGGAGTTCTTATTAACTTCTTAATATGGGATAAGGTTATGGTGAGGAGACTAAGGTAGTTGTGAGGAGATTTGGGGTGAAGGGGAGAAAGGCAAGGAGGGCAAAATAGGTAAAAAGAGGACTTCTGGCGGAGAATGTTCTTACTTTATTTTGGGTTGTACTGTATATCATAGAGGATGATTGGAGGAAGCATGGAAGCTGGAGACATGGAAGAAGAAAGACGTTTGGAGGGTAGAAGTACATCTACATATTGAGATGAAGGGAATAGGAGAAATAATAGAGGCAAATGATGAGACTGTGAAGGAGGAAACTATGAAGGACGAGACCATGAAGGAAGATATGAAGGAAGATATGAAGGAAGATATGAAGGAGGAGACTATGAAGGAGGAGACTATGAAGGAGACTATGAAGGAGGAGACTATGGAGTAGGAGACTATGAAGGAGTCCTGAGACAAAGAAGGAGAAGGCAGAAAGAGAAGATTGAGGAAACAAGAAGGGATGATACTAACCAGAAGGAGGAAACTGGGAGGGGATTATTGGTGGTGTGCTGCCATATTTTTGACCATTTGATCCCAGTTCTCTAAGTCTGTCTAGTTTTCAGTTGTCAAAAAAGCCAGAAGCGAAGAGGAGCAGTTTCCGGACATCTATAAATCACAAATTTGATAGTCCTATTTTATATTTAGTTTACTATGTCTTGAATCAACTCTTCATCTTATTGACAAGACATGCATTTCAGTTGTGTGTGGCACATTCAGTCACATTTGTCGTTTACGGTGTAATTTTTTCATGAGGGCTTAGATTTTAAGCAAAGGTACATTTTTGCAACCTTTTGATCTCTGATGACCTAATTGATTTGCATGTTGGTCAAATAACATGTATAAAACTCCTAATTCCTGACACCTGTAGCAGAAATTTGTTGGAATTGGACCACTGGTTCGGGAGATATTGCAATTTTTTTAGTTTCGTCCACCCTTGAAACTATCATTTTCAAATACCTGCCATATTTTATTATGTCCCACTGCTGACATATACATAAACTCTGCAGTCTAAATTGACTTTCAAACTTGTGATCTATTATGTTTTCCCTAAATTACTTAACAAGTCCAATTGATTTGTTAACTATGGTGCTTGTTGTTTGATGAGGTGTTCAGATTTTAGGCAGTGGTCAAGTTTTGTGACCTTTCGACCTCTGATGACCTAATTAATTTGCATATTGGTCATATAATGCCCTATATTTATAGAACACACAAGTCTAAACATTTTAAGGGGTAATATGTTTGGATAGCACCATTGTTTCAGGAGAAATAGCAATTTTAGTTTCCCCCGCCCTTAAAACGGTCATTTTCAAATATCTGACATATTTCGTCTTGTGCCAATGCTGAAACATACATCAACTCTGCATCTTTAGACATAAAATTTACTTTGACAATTTTTATCTATAATCTGACCCGCGAAAAGTGCCGGTTTGCCGGTCAAAACCGGCAAAAATAGCGTGTGACCGGCAGAAATAGAGTGCTTACCTGCCCAAATGGCCGATGGCTGTGTTGGAGAGTCACTGAGCTGATTCAGCAACCAATGCAATTAAGGCTGGCCTTTGAAATCGCTAGTGCAATTGACAAACATCAATGACTCAGATTGGTGTCAGATGTGTCAAATGGATTGCAATTAAGCAAAAGAAGGGTCAATAGCTCAGCAAATTGCAATTGGCAATGCTCAGCATCCACTGGTATGTACCATACACGATTTGAGGCCCTGCAGGGTTACAATAGTAAGCTGCGCCTAAAATGCCTATATAGCAGGGGTCCTGACAGGTTTTATGTAATAATGTACAACAAAATGATAGTTAGCTTGCAACCAATACTTATGAACCTAGGAATAAATTATAATCAATATGAAATAAACCCTACCTGATCCATTTAGAGCAATAGAATTATATTCAATACATCTTTTTTTTAATTTTGTAAGCTTATTATTATACAGGTTTAAGATTTCTAAGTTGCCTCCAAGCCCGGGGGGGGGGGGGGTACTTCGCGGACTTGTACATATGGATGCGCCACGGCAATTTTGAAAACCAGAACCATTTTAATCCGGAAACTACGCCAAAACCACAAACCATTTTAATCCTTCAAAAAAATTTTTGGCAACCAATTTAATCTTCATGATTTTAAAACCATTTTAATCCTCTTTTGAAGCCGATTCTAACGGTACCAAACATGTTGGGGTTGCAAAAACCAGAACCAAATTAATCAGAATTGTCAAAAAACCAAAACCATTTTAATCCAAGAAGGCCAAAAAACCTAAACCATCCAGCGGCGCCTCTATATACACCTTTTCAGAGTGAGTACCCCCCCCCCCCCGGGCCTCCAAGCAATGAATTAAGAGACTCTATTTTAAAAGAAGAAGTTTGGAATAACTTAAAAAATTTAAAATTACATTTTTGAAGGCACACAAAGTCCGGAATACCGCTTGAAATTAAGGAAATTGGAATTTCGGGCTGACAAGATGTGATTCGGGCAGGTAATATTCAGCAGCTGCCTGCCCGAATGTCCTGTATTGCAAAAGCACTTTTCACGGACTCTGATCTGACCCCTAAATGATATAACAAGTCCCATTACTTTGGCAGCTAAGGAGTTTTTTTTACAATGAGGGTTCAGATTTTAAGCAACGGTCAATTTTCGTGACCTTTTGACCTCTGATGACCTAATTAATTTGCATATTGGTCATATAATGACCTATATGTGTAGAACTTACAAGTCCGAACATTTTGAGGGGTTATTTGTGGGGATAGGACCATTGGTTCAGGAGATACAGCAAGTTTAGTTTCCTCCACCCTTAAAACGGTCATTTTCAAATATGTACCATATTTCATTATGTGCCGCTGCTGACACATGCATGAATTATCCATTTGTTGGCATAAAATGGACTTTCATTCTTGTTATCTATAATATAAACCCTTCATGACCTACCAAGTCTCATTGGGTTGGCAGCTGTGGTGTTTATTAGGACAATGGTTCAGATTTTAAGCAACAGTCAATTTTTGTGACCTTTTGACCTCTGACGACCTACTTAATTTGCATATTGGTCATGTATTGACCTATATTTGTAAAACTCAAAATTCCGGACATTTTGAGAGGTAATTTGTTGAAATTGGTCCATTGGTTCAGAAGATATAGCAATTTTAGTTTCCCCCACCCCATAATTTGTGTGCTCAAATCCGACACAGATTCCCATATTTAACGGCAGATTACTACCACTAAGCTGCCGCTCCAATCTTGGGCTCAAACTTTTTTATAGTCTATAGGTATATGTCTTTCAGAAAAACACTGTTAGATTTTGCCACCCCAGGTGGTACCAATATCTGGTCTGGCTCATGGACTAATATATCTACTTTGCTATGTTTCTGTCTATCGTTTTGGCTATCTATCTACCCATTTACCCTTATACCTTCAAATCTTAAAATACATCTATCTTTCCATCAATCCATCTATCTAGCAATGCAAGTATCTAATGATCCAGCTAACTCTCCAGCTAACTCTCCAGCTATCTAGTTATCTGGCTATATATCTAGCTATCTATCTAGCTAGCTATCTAGCTGTCTATCTAGCTATCTATCTAGCTAACTATCTATCTATCTGTCAAGCTATCTTTCAATCGTTTTGTCTGCCTTTCTACCTTTCTCACTATCTACCTTTTTACATTAATCTGTCTATCCAGTTATCCAGCAATCAGGTATCCAGCTATCTAGCTAACTATCTACCCATCTATCTAGCTATTTCGGCATCTTTCGTTCTTTCTTTTTGTATATTAATCTGTTTTTTTTAAATCCCTCAAGCTGACTTTCTATCTATCTGTCAAAGCATTTATAAGGAAAGGTGTCATCTTTTTAAAATCAATTTTCTAAATTAATTGAATAATTATCATTTGATGTTCGAGTTACTAAGGTAACCATATAATCAGATAAATAAATACCAATTGATATGCTTGAAATCAATTCTTTATGAGAAAGCATCAATCTTGTGATTATACGTAACAAATTCAATTTGTTTAGTTATGGTAAATTGATGTGCAAATTCAATATCTTTCAATAGGCTTGGCTTCGTGATATTTAATATTGCACATTGTACACAATTTCTTTTAAAGGAAGTTTCAAATAAGAATTTATTTGAAATAATATAATTTTACAACAATTATTCAGCATGGTTCATACAGCAAGAGTAATTGTGATAAAGGAATAATTAAGTTGTATTAAACAGAAGAATAAGAGAGTATCTTTGAAATGGCTCCTTGCAGTTTCTTCACACTTGTACTAATTAACCATAACTAAATTACACATTAATGCTGAATTAGGGCTTGTGTGCATTTTCTGATAAAGTGAATGGAGTTGAGTAATCTTCAAATCGGCAATTATTAATACTTTTGATACCCCTATTAAATGCAGACATAATTCATAATAAAGTAATTCAAAGGCATATTAAATGTATCTTGTTGACATTTCGTTGTGAATAAAATAATATATATATATATACATAAATTATTTATAAGAAATAAGCAACGAATCCCCATTTTTCCTGATATGTGAGTGTTGTAGCCTGATCATGTTCGGAAACTAAACATGTTGACCACATTGAAGGCATTATGCTGAACATGTTTAGGAATTGCACACAATAATGAACATGTGAAGCATCTAAACACATCAAATGTCATATGCGTTGAGGAAATAAACACCAACTAAAACATGTTTAGTACATTTACATGTTCACATGTGTTTACAACCTAAACACTGTTTTTACAGTGTGCAATCTGTGTTTTTGCACCTAATTGGCTTTTAAAATATAATTGGGCCGTCAGGAACTTGGGAAGCAACAGTAACGGGCAGAGGATGATTTAAGAAGCCATATAATTCAGGCTCCATACATCGGGGTAGTTTTGTTATGAGCTGTAAAGTGCTCAACGCTTCCAAACCCCAATTTAAGTACTAACTTTGTGGCATAGTTGATTGTGGCATTGATCTTTACTTACTTCAATTGCTCCTCAGGGGGTTTTGGGTTCAAATTCTGACCCAGGAACTTTGACATTGTCCTGCTGGATATTGCTTAAATACGATTTCTGAATGGCTATTCCACGTACAGTGCTCCGTCGTCTAGTCATGAAGTGATCTCTTCCATGGGTGAATTCTCCTGAGGAGCAAAATGCAATTTTTAATGAAAATATAAGTCTTAGTTTTATAACAGTTTGTCTTATAATTCTGACAGATTCGCGAAATATAGGTTAACCGAGCATGTTGATTAAGACAAACTCTTGGCAACAGGTACTGTAGGATGGTTAATGGACCACTGAACCTATTTAGGTCAGTCATAGAAATACATAGAATGGACATGAGGCTCTAACAGATGAAGCAACCAAATCCACCATCTTGGAACTGCCTGGCAGCCTGGCATTTGGTAACCGTGACGTCACCAATAACAGTGACATCACTAGTAACAATGGTATCATGTCACGTCACAATCAGCCAAACAAAACATCTTGTTGCTCCTGCTGTGACGTCACAATGACGTCATGTCTCAGGGCAGTTCCAATATGGCGGATTTGGTGACCTCATCTCGAGGTGGCTCATACAGCCTCATGTCCGTTCTATGTATTTCTATGAGGTCAGTACACTGACTGATTTAATGTTCTCATCATTACATCTGCCTCCAGTTAATGCCCTTCACCTTGCATATAGCGGCCAATTGCCCGTCCATGTCTAGTGATACAAGTTGAACATACGGATTACTAATTTGTGCAATGGCTGCAGAAATGCCGGAAATATGTCGCAGCCATCTTCCTTTGTGATTCCAGCAATTGGTTCAAGAAAATAATTCCTTCAGACATTCAAATCAATCTCAAAAATCACTTCCAAAAACACAAATTATGGTGCAAGAGAATTTACTTACCGAAAAGGTTAACATCGTGATACGTGATTTTGGGCAGACAATAAATAAACTTGAGTAACCCAATATGAGTTTTATTCTGAAATTCTAATTTTGTTCGGATTCGTGACAATGCCTCACGGAACGAAATACAATCTGAAATATCGTAGGGCAGAAAGATGAGTCATCTCTTTCTGAAAGCGAATTGAAATTGCACATATTAAATTTTATTCATTTCTCATAGCTCATGCAATGATTGTCTTTCTACATCGCAGACATACAATTTTGTTTATTAGATTTTTCTATTGGTAGGCCTATATCTCTTATAAAACTGATTTACCAATCAATTTTTTATCTATCTATCTGAACATCTTTTTCACCTATCATCTTCAATTTTAAGATATGACATTTACATTTACAACTTACAGGAGACATTATTATCAGTGTTTGAAGTATTGGGAAACACTGAAGCACCTGTAGGTACACCTTGTAATACAGAGCATTTAGCAGTTGAACATTCTCACAAAAAGAAAATTACAATTTCACATATAATCAAAGGTTTGATGGCTGTCAGCAAATGTCTATCTATCAATCTATTTAACTATCTATCTACATAACTACCTATCTGCCTATCTATCTACGTATCTGTCGTATGTTCGATGGCAGGTCTTGCCGAGTCACCTGGACCTAGATTGGACAGTTTTTTTTTTGTAATCATTCTTCGCCTCATCGCTGTTTTCTCCTCCGGTTCCAATTGACCTATCATAATCCTTCTACCATCTATCTATCTACCTGTCTATCTTCTCTAAATCGATTGCCTCTAAATAGCCCACACTGGTGCTGATGGGGCGTAAAACACAAACTCACTCACTCACTCACTCTCTAAATCGAAAACAGTATGCATGCACTTCTGTCATCTGAGAACTCCCCATCCTGATCCAATACAATTGGGGTTATAGAGTTTGAATTGGTGTAGGATAAATGTGAATTAAATGTAAATGTAAAAGGCAGTTTAAAGTAGGAAAATGTTGGAAGGGATTTGGAGGGAGCCAAAAGGTGTGAAAGGGTAAAGTAGTGGCTGATTCTTCCTTCCTGCTGGGGTAGTCATACTTTATTTTGGGTTGTACTGTAAATTTCTCGGTCTTACATTTGACTCAAAACTTTCCTTCATTCCCCACATCACGATACTTAAGGCAAAATGCCTGCAGTCCTTGAACATATTGAAAGTAGTGGGAAAAATTAGCTGCGGTGGTGACACCACCGTTCTTCTCAGGCTTTATCGTGCAGTAACTCGGGCACGTCTTGACTGCCATCGCATATGGCTCAGCAAGACCATCATATCTTCGATCCCTGAATACTGTACACAACCAGGGACTCAGTTTGAGTCTTGGAGCATTCAGGACATCTTCGGTGGAGAGCCTGTAAGTCCTGGCGAAGGAGCCTCCTTTATCACTCCGAAGACTAAAACTTTCTCTCCAGTACACTGTCAAACTGGCTGCAAACCCCTCTAATCCAGCGTATCCAACTGTCTTTCATCCTAACTTTACAGAGCGATATGACAGACGTCCAACTGCCATTCGGCCTCTAGGATTGAGGATGAAACCACATCTAGAAGCTGCAGGAATAGATACCCTCCTGATTGCGGAACATCGAATATTACAAATACCGCAGTGGAAAATAAAGACTCTAACCGTCAATATGGAGCAAGAAGAATTGAAAAAGGCACAAACAGACCCAGTTGAGTACCAATGAAGATTTCATGATATCAAGTTAATATATCAAGTTTACAAATTCTTATATACAGATGGCTCAAAGGATGGAAACCGAACGGCTTATGCTGTTACTTCCTGCAAAACAAACCTACACAGTGAGCGCATACCAAATGAAAGCTCAGTATACACTGCTGAGCTTTCAGCAATCTAAAAAGCCGTATGGCTTGCTGGAATGTCCGAAAAAGACAAATTTGTATTTTGTTCAGACTCTAAATCGGCAATCCAAGCTCTTGCCAGCGAGAGGTTAGATCATCCCATATTACAAGACATACTCATGCTCCTGTCTGGATTAGACAGCAAAGAAATTGTTTTCTGCTGGATTCCAGGTCATGTGGGAATTGCTGGAAACGAAAAAGCATATCTTATGGCAAAAAATGCTCTTTCCAAAGATCTTACTTCGGATACAATACCGTTCACGGACCTCTGTCCAACAATCAACGATTACATAAATCCGGATGGCAAATTATGTGGAACACATGTGAGAATGTGAGACCAAATTGTGATTCACAGGTGTCTTATTGGACATTCAAGACTTACTCATTCTCATCTTCTACTGGGGGACCCAGCCCCGATTTTTCAGGAATGCCAAAGTCCCCTCACAATCAAACACATCCTAAAGGATTGTAGAGATTTTCAAACACAACGAAATGCACATCTTCCAACAAATCCACTTCGACTTCTCGTAGACAAGCCAGAAAATCAAATTTCTTTACCAAACACAGACATACAACAAAATATGAGGAAAATAAACAAAGGCAAATAACACCCTAGCAAGCCTCGATATAGCCCAATAAGGTGCTGCAGAGGCGTAAAACACAAACACACACACACACATCTATCTATCTATCTACACATCCTCCTATATACTTTACTGATCCAACTATCCCCCTTCCTGCATCCTATACCCCTTCATATCAAGAATAAACCATCAATCCTTCATGCTGTTTCACTGCTTAGGGACAATAAAGTCACTTAGGCGATGGCTGACATTTCTAGATAACCCAACACATGTATCTTCCTGGGCAGCTATCTATCTGTTGAGATACCGCTGGAAATGTCATGCGTCTGCGATATACAATGTAGCTTGGATTCCCATTGGATCGCAGTCTTTTCGAGATCACTGCATAACATGAATGTTACATGAATGTTACAGGAATGTTTCCTGAATGTTACAATAGATGTTTACTGTTTATTGTTGATGATTTGTCACAGCTTGGATGACTCCTGATTTCCACACTTCGGTGTGGTTTCGGGGGAGTATGCGAGGTCATCTGAACCAATTCTGAGTTGCTTAAACTCAATTCTGAAATGGTGTATCTTGGATTCTAATAAAATTTCTAATAGAGTGCCTGAAAAGGTTTTATAATGCTTCTGGAAAGTTTATTTGCTATTGATTTGAAGACACTCTAATATTGTAAATTGTTATTTCTTAAATTTTTACTGAATGGACGGACGGATGTTTGGGGCTTTGAATCCAGTATATATGCTCTCGGTAGGCTAAATAGGACAGGAGTAAGACAAGGCAATGAGGCGAAGGATGGATTTTTGCTGGAAGCATGTTTCCGATGAAGTTTCATGACGCATGCATATCAAGAAGCTATTGTATGCAAGAAATAATTATTATCAGTAGTGTATTTAGTCCTTTCAAAATATAGATGCTGGATTTAAAGTGACTTCTACAGGGTTCAGCGAGCCACATGTATTTGATAGACTCACAAACCAATGCACAATTCACAGGTGTATCAAGGATTCCCATTAGATTTTATGTAGAAAGACTTGTGACATCCGTTTGCCAAATGTTTAGCAGGAAAGTTTATTGTTGCTGATTCCTGACTTCGGTGAGCGATTCCAGATTTCTGTAGACCTCGATTGACGACTGTATGTAGCAATACCAAACTAATGCGAAACCGCTGTATTTTCTTCGCCTCACGAATGCTGTATTTTCTTCACCCTGATGCTGTAGATTCTGTGGCTGCCAACCTATCAAACAGTTTGTCATTGTAAACATTTCTGCTTGCCTCAGACATCAATAGAGTAGTAAGGAATGTACTTAGAGCGTGGGGAATGCCCCCAACATCAACCTGCTGGCTACCCTGTGGGGCTGCCTGTTGGTTTCCCTGTGGGCTCCCTGTGGGTGCTTATTGCTGGGGTGGATACATGTGCCCTCTTCGGGACAGGGGGTAGGTAATACACCCCAAGATACAAGCAAACGCTAAGGATGCCTGGTAATATGGGCTGATACTATGGTACCCGTTACCAGCATCAACCCTATGATAAACTTTCCTGCGATATGCAACCTTCCCTTCTGCTGCTGAAATTAAGTGCTTGCTATAAAGATGGATGAAGGATGATATTAGGACTTCACCTCCTGTATTTATGCAAGCAGCAGACTAATCAGGACAGGTGGACACAAGAGCGCAATTTCATAAAGTTTGACACGATGGTTATTTCCGACACGATGACATTTTGCCATGCAGCTCAGCTCCTATTGTACTTGGGGCTTTGGTTGATGGCTTGTTTGATACCCCTACTATCTGGCCTTGTGTGTGTGTGTGTGACTGTGTGTGAGTTGGTTTTTTACGTCTCATCAGCACCTGAGTGGGCTATTTAGAGACATACTTGGTTTGATCTGGCCTTGTGCCTCTTTAACAAAGAAATAGCTACTAATGGTAGGGCTACACAAGCTGTTAAAGTATGTTCTGTAGGTCGGACTTTACGGAATTGCCCAAAATGAGATGAAGGATGATTGAAACTGCTGTGCAACATGGGTTCAGCGATGCAGTCAGAGGTCGATTTGAACCACGGACCCGCGATTGGAAACCCGGAGTGCGACCAATGGAGCTCACCCCCTCTCTCATTTCATTGGGATAACCACTTCAATCAAGGAGTTGGCAATTATAGTGATTCTTAACTATACTGCAATCATTCTTCATTTGTTTCAAAAGGATGGCTTACTCTGTAATGTTACATCTATAACTCCAGGCATGAATGCTTCAGATAGCTGAGGGTTTTGGTTTGAGGTGGTCTTGACAGTTATCTCAACATCCCTCTCCAAAGGGGGTGTTACATGATATTCTTTGCAGACACTAAATCTTCTGGAATTACTAACAATTAGAAGTGACTTCAGGCCTTTTTATTTGCTTTTGCAAGGTTTGCTAATTCAAACAAATTATCTAGATGTGATTGGCAGTGTTCGTATAGAGTAGCATCTAATGATTTCTACCATTTCATCTATTCATAAGTTTCCTTCCCACTGAAGTGGAAAGAAATCGTGTCTGACTGTTTCATTGTTTCAACCATCAGATATTAGTTGAAGGCTCATATTGAACCATAGCAATAGCATAGGGCCAGATAAAAACGAATATTGGGAGGTTATTAAGGTTTCTTCAATGTCTCTAAGCTAGAACAGAATTTAATTGGTTACCAAAAGGTTTTTTACATTTCAAGGTTTTGGAAGTCCTTACTTTTCTGTTTGTACTCTTAAAAACATCAGTTCCAGATCGGTGTATAAAGTTATAAGTCTTTATTTTTTAAAAATTAATTTCAATATTCTCACAGGAGAGGATGATATTCCACATACAGCAACAATTTTCATGATAATAATAGTTGATTCCAATCAATCTATCTGGCAAACAAGTTGGAAACATTAACAGAAAGGCTGGACCCACCTCACCAACTCACCTGCACCTAGAATTGTCTTTCTCTTCTTTTTCCATTTCTTTTTTCTTCTTCTGTCAGTTGTTTGCTGAAAGAAGTTTGTTATCCCCTGGGAATCATTGCTGAAATAGTGTGTTACTACATCATGCAAGCTATTCTGACACTGACAAATTAGTCCCCCTTACATGTTGGCAGTTTGTTTTGCCAGGATTCTGATTGTTACTTTCTTTTATTTTTGTGTGTCTATCAAAAATTAGTCTTATGATATCATTGCTTGTCCTCTACATATATCTTGCAAAGTCAAAATTTCTTATTGTACAAAATAGCTATTGCCATATTTTAAAACTGACTTATTTGATAGCCCATAATGGTTATAGATGACAAGTGTAACTGTTCTTCGTTTCAATTTCTTCTTTACCACAAAAGGGGGCTTACACATTCAAAACTGACTTATTTGATAGTCTTTCATGGTTATGATAAATTAAGTGGTTTTTGTTTCAATGTTTTTGTCATCACAAAAAGGGGCTTATACATATTGTAGCTGAGTTCGGATTCTGGACTTCCAATGGCTATAGCCTATATGTCCAGGGTCCGATTCTCGTTCTTGTCAGGTCACCTGGAGTGTTGGACAGCGGTGTCAATCACCCTTGGCCTTATTGCTGTGTCATCTTCCTGGCAGTCCTGTCATACTTTCCCTGTACTTGTGTGCACAAAAAACACGATGTAAAGCCCCAATCATCCATCCGTTCATCTATCTGCCATGGGTCTGCAGTTCATCATTCATTCTCTTGCTCACACTGTAAAATTTGAGTCAGCTTAAATGATTGAGTTAACACAGCTTGTTGTTTTAAGTGATAATCTGTCCGTCTTCGTCTATCACTTAAAACAACAAGCTATTTCAGCTCAAAGGGATTGTGCAACCATCTCATTCCATCATTTAAGCTGACTCAAAATTCAAATTTTACAGTGAAAAGAAGAGAAAACTATTAACTCAAGACTGTATTCCCCCCAACATCAAAAACACCGACTACTCTCCAAGAAATATGGGAGCAAGCAATTAGGGTGGTAAGATGCAATCGGCGGGGTGGTTTAATTAAACGTGTAAATTGGCCATCCTACAAGTTGTGATCTTTTGAGCTCATTTATTCTTGAGTCTCTCGACAGTTTCTCAGGCTGTCACCAGAGAAATTCTCAGCTGCCACAGCCGAAAGTTGAAAATTGCAGATGACTACAACTACAGTTTTTTGTCTAATCGGATGACTCCAGATTAGGTGCTGCTCAGGCATCCCATCATTAAGAGTTGAAACCTAAAAGTTAGCTGTGAAAACTTAGCTATACGTAAACTTCTGTCCATAACAAACATATAATATTATGTGAAATAAATTTCATAATATACAGGCTTGATTCCCAAGATGCTACATGGCACTCACCAAAAAAGAAGCAATCCACTTCACAAGTTTATAATCATCTCTTTGTCTATTGAAATGAGAAATCCAATACAACAATTACTTAGAACACATCAAGTTCTTTGAATTGAAGCATCTAATAGTTCCCGGGGGTTTCCCCAATTCAACATCACAAAGGGTTCCTGTGCTTAATTTACCCAATATCTCAAATTACCAATTTACGTTGATTACTAATTGGAAGAATCTAAGTTCTTAGAAATTCCCGTTTCCATGGAAACCCTAAAAATCCCACACAGTTAACTGACACATTGATGTCAAAAGACCCTGTAGGTATAGCAATACGATGGATGAGATGGATGAATGGGGCTTTACATTCTGTATTTTTGCACTTGGTAGGCTAATTAGGACAGGAGGAGGACACAGCAATGAGGAGAAGGATGATTGAAACAGCCGTCCAACATAGGCCCAGGTGACCCCTATACCAACCATTCGGGGGAGGGGAATGAATTCAAGACAAATCATAGTGAGTGAGTGAGTGAGTTTGTGTTTTACGCCCCATCAGCACCAGTGTGGGCTATTTAGAGGCAACATTGGTTAGATAGATTATCCTGGAACTAATTTCTCATAATTTGTAGAAGTAGTCGTTATCTCTGAGGAACCGTGTTATACTGGACGCTGAATTTTCTAAGAATAAGTGTTTGAGATTACCTGATTGAAAGAATCGGTGATGTAGATTGTTATTACATTCTATCAAGATATGTTTGATCGAAAGTGGTACTTGGCACCCTTCGCATATTGGTGCTGCATCATTGTTTAATAAGTGTGAGTGGGTTAATCTGCTGTGCCCTATAAGACATCTATGAATTACGATTTGCTCTCTGCGTGAGTTCACATCAATTTTTATATCTTTCATGACGTGTGGTAGTATTGTGCGTAGCTTGTTTCGTTGGCAAGCATTCCATCGTACTTGCCAACTATACTTGGTAAAATCATTGATATGCTTTCTAAAATCCGTATAAGGGACAACATAGTCCGTTAAGTTTTTACTTAAGGCTCTCTTCGCATGAAGATCAGCCATCTCATTTCCTTTGATATCAACATGACTTGGAATCCAACAAAATATAATATCCTTGTTTTCTTTCATTGCTGCTAAGGTAAAAAGAATGTCTAATACAAGAGGGGTTTCCATCTGCTTGTTGGCTATTGCCTGCAATGCAGACTTTGAGTCAGAGCAAATTACAAAATTGTTAGTTTCTGAGTTGGCTGCCATTTCTACCACCTTGTAGATAGCTGTCAGTTCCGCTGTGAATATCGAGCACACATCAGGTATACGTTCATTACAGTAACTTGTCTTTGCGGAGGTGACTGCGTAACCAGTCAGAAGTCCATCTTTGGACCCATCCGTGTAAAGAAACTTGTATGATGGATACCGGGATTTTATTATGAGGAATTTACTCTGGTATTCCAGGGGACTTGTAGAAGATTTTCTAAGACTTGTCAGGTCTAGAATACAAATTGGTGAAGGCAGGGTCCACGGAGATATGGATGGAACCTGCACTTCAGCAACTATGCAGTTGTCTTTGTTTATTATGTCGTAGTAGGGTTTCATTCTAAGCCCTAGGGGTTTTATAACACTTTGTTTAGTCATATAAATTTGTTGGTACTTTGGCTGAAATACCGGGTAAAAAGCCGGATTTGTTGGACATGCTGCCAGTTTAACAAAATATTGCAGCGAAAGTTTTATACGCCGTAGTGACAATGGTGGTTCTTTCGCAAGGACATATAGACTCTCTATTGGCGATGTTCTAAATGCTCCAAGACACAGGCGAATGCCCAGGTGGTGTACTGTATTTAGACATCGGAGGTAGGACGGTCTTGCTGATCCATATACAATACTCCCGTAATCGAGACGTGATCGGGTTATAGCCCTATATAGTCGTAGCAATACAGTGGTGTCTCCACCCCAACTGAGCTTGCTGACTACTTTGAGAAGATTAAGAGATTTTAAACCTTTAGCTTTAAGTTCTTTGATATGTGGAATAAAAGAGAATTTAGAATCCAGTAAAACTCCTAAGAATTTGTACTGGTTTACTACTTTGATTTTCGAATTCTCTAACATTAGGATTGGATCCGGCTGAAAGCTTCTGGGAGGATAGAAGTGCATACACACCGTTTTATTTTTGGAGAATTTAAAACCATTCTCATATGACCATTTTTGCAACCTGTTTAGGTTAAGTTGCAGTTGTCGTTCCACACTTGTCATTTTGGTTGACTTAAAAGCAACAAGGAAATCATCAACGTATAAAGAGCACTTGATATTCTCCTTGATATGTCGGACTATGTTGTTAATCTTAATATTAAAACATGTCGGAGAGAGAATACTTCCCTGAGGAACTCCCATTTCTTGGTTAAAATTGTTGGATAGTGTGCTTCCTATTCTGACTTGGAAGTTTCGATCTTGAAGGAATGAATTTATAAAGTGAGGAAGCCTTCCCCGGAGACCCATTTCATGAATGTCCTTCATAATTCCAAATTTCCAAGTGGTGTCATAAGCTTTTTCTAGGTCAAAAAATACAGCAACTACATGTTCTTTCTTAATGAAGGCATCTCTTATGTAGGTTTCTAATGATACTAAATGGTCCAATGTACTTCTTTTGGACCTGAAACCACACTGATATTCTGTTATGGCTTCAGTTGATTCCAAATACCATACTAGTCTATTGTTGACCATCCTTTCCATGGTCTTACAAAGACAACTGGTGAGTGCAATCGGACGATAGTTAAGTGGATCACTGAGGTCTTTGTTAGGTTTTGGGATTGGTATTACTATCGCTTTCTTCCACAGCGTTGGGAATGTACCAAAGTCCCATATTCTATTATAAATCTGAAGCATAATTTTAAGGCTTCCTTCCGGTAGATGCTTTAGTAGTTGATAATGAACTTCATCTGCTCCAGTAGCAGAGTCTTTAGCCTTATTCAATGCCGCTATGAGCTCTTCCACGGAGAAGGGCATGTTATATGCTTCAGAGTTATCAGACTGGAAATTCAAATTTTGTCGCTCGGCCCTCTCTTTAAATTGTTGGAATTCTTGGGTGTAATTGTTCGATGAGGAGTTAAATGCGAATTGGTCACCTATTCTATTTGCAATTTCCTCAGTTGTGGTTATCTCTTCTTCGTCGATGACAAGATGTTGAATATGTGTGGATGTATCTCTACCCTGTATCTTCTTTATCATTTTCCATACTTTTGAACTAGGTGTACGGGTATTAAGTTTAGAGACATAGTTTTGCCAGGTAGCCCTTTTCTTTTGTCTTATTATCCTTCTCGCTCTTGCTCTGAAGATTTTAAATTGATTTAGATTTTCTGATGTTGGGCGAGATTTAAAGGCACGTAATGCTTTTTTGCGGGCTTTGATAGCCTCTTTGACTTCTGTGTCAAACCAAGGTTTAGGGCTATGGTGAGGATTGGCTTGAGATTTCGGTATCGCTTTATTTGCTATGTCTATAATATCTTTTGTGAAATGGCCTACAGGGGAATCGGAATCTGCATATTTCTGTTGGGTAATATTTTTGTTGCAGAGTTCTGAGAAGAGATTCCAGTCTGCTTTATTGAATTTCCACCTTGATAAACCGGAGTTAGGACCAACATCTAACCATTTCAATAGGATTGGGAAATGATCACTTCCATGTGTATCCTCTAGTACTTTCCATTCAAAATCTAAAAACAAATTTGGGTCACTTATACTTAGGTCAATAGCAGAGTAAGTGCCATGTCCTGAATGTAGAAATGTATCTGACCCATCATTGTAGACAAAGATTATTTCCATTTATAAAGTCCTCTATCAGTTCACCTCTACTATTCAGGTCTGCACTACCCCATAAAGGGCTGTGACCATTAAAATCTCCAAGAATAATGGAGGGGGCAGGTAATTGGTCAAATAGGTTATTTAGATCTTGTAGGGTCACCCGGGAACTCGGTGACAAGTAAAGGGAGCACACGGTAATCGTTCTACGTAACGTTAGGCGGACGGCAGTTGCCTGCAAAGTGGTGGTCAGATTAAGGCAAGTATGTATTATGCCCTGCCTGACCAGAATGGCAGAACCACCTATTGCCCTATCATGGACAATGTCTCCATATGAGTTATACATATGATAATTTCTGATAGTAATGTTGTCGGATGGTTTTAAGTAAGTCTCCTGGAGACATAGGATGCTGGCCCTATGCTCAGATGTCAATATTTTTATTTCATCAAAATTTGCTCTTAAACCTCTGCAATTCCACTGAACTATGTTGTCCATGGAATGAGTTTGTTCAGTCATAGATGTTATCTTATTAACGGGGCTCTATTCGTGACTTTATGTTTGTCACGTTTCAGAATTTGATTGGTGTTAGTAGATTTTCCCCCCATATTTGTGTTTGGTGGGCCAGGTATTTTTGTACTTTTTGGATGTGTTTGACTCGTGTTCTTTGAGTCGGGACTTTTATTTTGGTGATGTGTTTGAGTTGTCGGGGTTCTGCGTTGCAGTTTGTCCTGTGTAGGGTTTTTTGTTTTGTCTGGTTGACCTCCCTGACCCTGCTTTCGACCTGTTGGAGCAGCAGATGGGGTCTGGGAGGTGTTGTCAGTTGGTTTGTCCACCTTGGTGGGAGAACCAGCATCGGCATTAACTACCTCGGGAACTGTAGGAGGTGTTTGCAGTTCCATTGGGTTTTCTTCATCTGATGGCTGGGAGTCAACCGTTTCAAAAGAGGAATTTAGGTCAGATTCGACCTCTGTCACTTGAATCTTCGTTGGGGCTCTCTCGTCAGAATTTCTGTCATCAGATTTCCTTTTTGTCGGTTTGTTCTGCAGGTCCTTTTGTTGATTTTTGTCTGTTTTCTCTCGATTTTGTGTCAAGTGTCTTTCGTGCACGTTATGAAGTTCATTCATATGTGCGTGTTCAAAAAGATTAAGGAATTTGTCATCATGTTCTTGTGAATTGGATTTGTTTGTGTCTTTATTTGTCAGAGAATGTTTTGAGTAGCTGAAATCTGGATCCAGGTCTACTCTTAATCTTGGCGTTGTGCGAGGAAATGGACTGGGTCCAGCTTGGCGGTGAATGGAAGATCCATGGGACAACTGTGATCCCGTTGGTAGTTCTGCATTCTCTTCACCAGCGGCCTGAGCATAACTTTGAGCTCCATATCGGGATTGTGCTATTCGTCTAGCCTCAGGAAATGAGACATTTGAGGTTGCCTTGATCTCAAGGACTTGTTTCTCGTAGGTCCATTTAGGACATGACTTGTTGAACGATGAGTGGTTTCCCTTGCAGTTGACACATCTTGGAGGGAGACCACACGGAGCATCCTTAGTATGGGTGTGATCCGAGCCTCCACAGTTGGCACATACCTCCACTCTGCTTTTACATGTCTTGGTAATGTGACCATATTTCTGGCATCGGTAACAGCGCCGTGGATTTTGGATGTAGGGGCGCACCCTACAGAATTCAAATCCAATTTCTACAGCTTCCGGTAGCCGGTTTCCCTTAAAGGTGAGACAAAGAGTCTCTACTACCGAGCCATCTTTTGTTGTTCTTTGCGACATTCTGTAAATGGAGACAACCGGAATTTTGCGGAACTCGAACCAGTCGAGGAGCTCCGCATTAGTGTTCTCGTGGCTATCAAATGAATGTATCACTCCTTGGATTGAGTTTAACTTTTCATGTGGAGCCACTTCCACCTTTGCAATATGTAGTTGTTCCATGTCCAGTAGTCGTTGAGATTGCTCTCTATCCCTGCATTTAATCAAGAGGGAACCAGGGAATCGTCTTACATCCTCTGGTTTGCCTATTGCCTGAAGAAGGGCTTTCGCCCGTATCGTTGATGACATCTGTTGGAATGCCTCGTCCTTGCCTTTTAGCACTATATACCTTGGCCAAGGTTCAGGTTCACAGTCAAAAAGTCCTTGAGATAGGTTATGGTTGAAAAAATCCATACAGATTTCCATTCTTCATCCTTCATGGTCCCCACCCACCACGGAGCCCAACACGGGGAGACTAAGTCGGGTAGGGCAAAGCCCAGTACCCTAGTCCCAGGAATACATGAAGGATATACTCTCTAAAGGCTAGGCCTGCAATACAGCCTCAATCATGAGAAAATAACCATGGCAGGCAAATATCCGGTTTCTACCCTTCTTTGATTGACCCATCAGCCATGGCCAAATAGGACCAAAGTCCTAATGACAACATGACAAGCCGATTGACTGGACCGGGCCAATCCAGCCTCCCGTCTGGGAGAAATCCAGGCCAAAGTAGTGTATTGTATGGGAGGGACCAACTTTGTCCCAACCAACTCAACTACCAGGACCCCTTCATCCTCCAACACGGGTCGCAACCCACGGCAAACAGGTTGCCCCATTTCCGTCGGGGAGACGTGTGCTTGCGCACTGTCTCGTGTTGGCCACAAGAGATAGAGGACTTCACTCTTGTGTTACCACCCACCGCCACGAGGAGGCCCGAGACCTGCGGGGGCAGACAAATCATAGACGCGCCAAGTCGTAGACACACTAAGTTGTAGACAATATAAGACATCAGTTTGCTGACCCTTTGCAGCATTTCGGGTGGGTATAGACCACTACATGTAGGTACAGCAGGCTGACACTACAACAGAAGCAGTAAGATGCTAGACCGGTAACATCTGGGACTCAGATTCAATTCCTGGCCCCGGCAATCCCTGTTAGACAGATGTTGTATTCTTTACCCGGGGTGCACCTCGCTTCATTACTGTGGTCCTCACACTGTAAAATTGAATTTCGAGTCAGCTTAAATGATTGAGTGAGATGGTTGCACACATCCTTTGAGCTAGCAGAGCTTGTTGTTTCAAGTTATGATAACAGACATATTATTATAACTTAAAAAACAAGCTGTGTCAGCCCAAACATAATTATTGTGCAACCATCTCACTCAATCTTTTAAGCAGAGTCAAAATTCAAATTTTACAGTGTACCTGTCCTTATAAGCTGTATCGGCGCAGAAGTACAGGACATAAAACCGCTAACAAACCCCCTGAAACAGGCAAAGGCAATGATATTTTCTTTCACAAAGACAAATGTCTGAAGTCACCAAGTCAAAGCCAGTATATCTCGTCCTCATTTTTCAGTAGACCTAACGAAAGGTGCGATATACCACATAATTGCCTTCCTCTGTATTTCCACACATCTTCTGGTGACTGGAGTTCTGCTTAGCAAATTGCAGGTATCAGCAAGACGGCACTGGGCTCAGCATGATAAGCTGGTGTAGTAAGCAAGAATCCCACACATCTGTCTTTGTACAAGAGATCTGTAGTTACAAATGATGATGCTTGGATGTACAGTAGAAGATGTAAAGGTTTGCCACATTGTGCCTTTGCTTCTTTGCTCAACTGATCTATCCACATGATCTTTCCAGGACTGGCATCAATGGTGCACGACTTTGTGGTACCTGCCTGTCCAGTTAAACCTAAGGATGTAAAGCCCTGTCGTCCTCACCCATCCAGGATTGGCATCAATTTCTGGATGAAACAGGAGCTACTTGCTATTTTACACTGCTGCATGCATTGCTCATCATGGCTTTAGAATAGAGGATGACAGCAATTGCAATCGACCCAAGGACCAATAACTGCAATTCTTCTGGGGATAAGAAATTACGTTATTAATGAATGGCAGGCAAAGTATGAATGGGGATAGAGAATTGGTTAGCTGTAAGAACTTTACAGGTAGACTGTTGTGACCAAATTAAATGGTTTGAAAATATGACATTCTCAATCTTTCCATCGAGTTTAGCTTGAATCAATCAATGTTTTTGACTTAAATTACTGAAATACATTGATCTCACTCAATAGAATCTCATGTCTTGTACTGTACAATCACTCACCAGAAAAAGTAAGTGCTAAGCCACGACAAGATGTGGTAACTTGCTCAAAGCTTGTGAACTGATTAACAGCACCAGAATCTGGAGAGAGAAAAAAACTCACAACATTTCTTCTTCTCCGAGCTGTTAACTTACCTACAGAAATGTTTGGATGGCCAGTTGAAGTGTGAATGCAACAAATTTCTTTTTACTTTGAGATAGTTGGCAAACTACCGAGGGATTTATAGACTCCGAAGGAAGCAAACATACAGTTGGATGTCACTAATAGGACTTGACTTGTAGTTTTTATAGATGAGAGATGTTTTGGAATTTCTGGTCCGTAGGTAAGTAGAGATGATAGTGTGCACTGTGTAGCCCTGGTTTGATTCCAAGTTATTGAAGAATTGATGATTGAGGCTCTATCTTCTATATTTATACACTCGGAAGGTTAATCAGGACAGGAGTAGGATGCAGCAATGAGGTGAAGGAGGATTGAAAATGCTGTTCAACATAAGTTCATGCGACCTTACCACAGCAGGAATTGAACCCTGGACCCACCGATGAGACAATAACTTGCAGGTCCCCTGTATCAGTGTCTGTGCTGATCCCTCACATGGGGTAAATATGTAAAATGTTGAGGACCTCTCTCTCACTCATCTTGCCCCCGCAGGTCTCGGGCCTCCTCGTGGCGGTGGGTGGTAACACAAGAGTGAAGTCCTCTATCTCTTGTGGCCAACACGAGACAGTGCGCAAGCACACGTCTCCCCGACGGAAATGGGGCAACCTGTTTGCCGTGGGTTGCGACCCGTGTTGGAGGATGAAGGGGTCCTGGTAGTTGAGTCGGTTGGGACTAAGTTGGTCCCTCCCATACAATACACTACTTTGGCCTGGATTTCTCCCAGACGGGAGGCTGGATTGGCCCGGTCCAGTCAATCGGCTTGTCATGTTGTCATTAGGACTTTGGTCCTATTTGGCCATGGCTGATGGGTCAATCAAAGAAGGGTAGAAACCGGATATTTGCCTGCCATGGTTATTTTCTCATGATTGAGGCTGTATTGCAGGCCTAGCCTTTAGAGAGTATATCCTTCATGTATTCCTGGGACTAGGGTACTGGGCTTTGCCCTACCCGACTTAGTCTCCCCGTGTTGGGCTCCGTGGTGGGTGGGGACCATGAAGGATGAAGAATGGAAATCTGTATGGATTTTTTCAACCATAACCTATCTCAAGGACTTTTTGACTGTGAACCTGAACCTTGGCCAAGGTATATAGTGCTAAAAGGCAAGGACGAGGCATTCCAACAGATGTCATCAACGATACGGGCGAAAGCCCTTCTTCAGGCAATAGGCAAACCAGAGGATGTAAGACGATTCCCTGGTTCCCTCTTGATTAAATGCAGGGATAGAGAGCAATCTCAACGACTACTGGACATGGAACAACTACATATTGCAAAGGTGGAAGTGGCTCCACATGAAAAGTTAAACTCAATCCAAGGAGTGATACATTCATTTGATAGCCACGAGAACACTAATGCGGAGCTCCTCGACTGGTTCGAGTTCCGCAAAATTCCGGTTGTCTCCATTTACAGAATGTCGCAAAGAACAACAAAAGATGGCTCGGTAGTAGAGACTCTTTGTCTCACCTTTAAGGGAAACCGGCTACCGGAAGCTGTAGAAATTGGATTTGAATTCTGTAGGGTGCGCCCCTACATCCAAAATCCACGGCGCTGTTACCGATGCCAGAAATATGGTCACATTACAAAGACATGTAAAAGCAGAGTGGAGGTATGTGCCAACTGTGGAGGCTCGGATCACACCCATACTAAGGATGCTCCGTGTGGTCTCCCTCCAAGATGTGTCAACTGCAAGGGAAACCACTCATCATTCAACAAGTCATGTCCTAAATGGACCTACGAGAAACAAGTCCTTGAGATCAAGGCAACCTCAAATGTCTCATTTCCTGAGGCTAGACGAATAGCACAATCCCGATATGGAGCTCAAAGTTATGCTCAGGCCGCTGGTGAAGAGAATGCAGAACTACCAACGGGATCACAGTTGTCCCATGGATCTTCCATTCACCGCCAAGCTGGACCCAGTTCATTTCCTCGCACAACGCCAAGATTAAGAGTAGACCTGGATCCAGATTTCAGCTACTCAAAACATTCTCTGACAAATAAAGACACAAACAAATCCAATTCACAAGAACATGATGACAAATTCCTTAATCTTTTTGAACACGCACATATGAATGAACTTCATAACGTGCACGAAAGACACTTGACACAAAATCGAGAGAAAACAGACAAAAATCAACAAAAGGACCTGCAGAACAAACCGACAAAAAGGAAATCTGATGACAGAAATTCTGACGAGAGAGCCCCAACGAAGATTCAAGTGACAGAGGTCGAATCTGACCTAAATTCCTCTTTTGAAACGGTTGACACCCAGCCATCAGATGAAGAAAACCCAATGGAACTGCAAACACCTCCTACAGTTCCCGAGGTAGTTAAGGCCGATGCTGGTCCTCCCACCAAGGTGGACAAACCAACTGACAACACCTCCCAGACCCCATCTGCTGCTCCAACAGGTCGAAAGCAGGGTCAGGGAGGTCAACCAGACAAAACAAAAAACCCTACACAGGACAAACTGCAACGCAGAACCCCGACAACTCAAACACATCACCAAAATAAAAGTCCTGACTCAAAGAACACGAGTCAAACACATCCAAAAAGTACAAAAATACCTGGCCCACCAAACACAAATATGGGGGAAAATCTACTAACACCAATCAAATTCTGAAACGTGACAAACATAAAGTCACGAATAGAGCCCCGTTAATAAGATAACATCTATGACTGAACAAACTCATTCCATGGACAACATAGTTCAGTGGAATTGCAGAGGTTTAAGAGCAAATTTTGATGAAATAAAAATATTGACATCTGAGCATAGGGCCAGCATCCTATGTCTCCAGGAGACTTACTTAAAACCATCCGACAACATTACTATCAGAAATTATCATATGTATAACTCATATGGAGACATTGTCCATGATAGGGCAATAGGTGGTTCTGCCATTCTGGTCAGGCAGGGCATAATACATACTTGCCTTAATCTGACCACCACTTTGCAGGCAACTGCCGTCCGCCTAACATTACGTAGAACGATTACCGTGTGCTCCCTTTACTTGTCACCGAGTTCCCGGGTGACCCTACAAGATCTAAATAACCTATTTGACCAATTACCTGCCCCCTCCATTATTCTTGGAGATTTTAATGGTCACAGCCCTTTATGGGGTAGTGCAGACCTGAATAGTAGAGGTGAACTGATAGAGGACTTTATAAATGGAAATAATCTTTGTGTCTACAATGATGGGTCAGATACATTTCTACATTCAGGACATGGCACTTACTCTGCTATTGACCTAAGTATAAGTGACCCAAATTTGTTTTTAGATTTTGAATGGAAAGTACTAGAGGATACACATGGAAGTGATCATTTCCCAATCCTATTGAAATCGTTAGATGTTGGTCCTAACTCCGGTTTATCAAGGTGGAAATTCAATAAAGCAGACTGGAATCTCTTCTCAGAACTCTGCAACAAAAATATTACCCAACAGAAATATGCAGATTCCGATTCCCCTGTAGACCATTTCACAAAAGATATTATAGACATAGCAAATAAAGCGATACCGAAATCTCAAGCCAATCCTCACCATAGCCCTAAACCTTGGTTTGACACAGAGGTCAAAGAGGCTATCAAAGCCCGCAAAAAAGCATTACGTGCCTTTAAATCTCGTCCAACATCAGAAAATCTAAATCAATTTAAAATCTTCAGAGCAAGAGCGAGAAGGATAATAAGACAAAAGAAAAGGGCTACCTGGCAAAACTATGTCTCTAAACTTAATACCCGTACACCTAGTTCAAAAGTATGGAAAATGATAAAGAAGATACAGGGTAGAGATACATCCACACATATTCAACATCTTGTCATCGACGAAGAAGAGATAACCACAACTGAGGAAATTGCAAATAGAATAGGTGACCAATTCGCATTTAACTCCTCATCGAACAATTACACCCAAGAATTCCAACAATTTAAAGAGAGGGCCGAGCGACAAAATTTGAATTTCCAGTCTGATAACTCTGAAGCATATAACATGCCCTTCTCTGTGGAAGAGCTCATAGCGGCATTGAATAAGGCAAAAGACTCTGCTACTGGAGCAGATGAAGTTCATTATCAACTACTAAAGCATCTACCGGAAGGAAGCCTTAAAATTATGCTTCAGATTTATAATAGAATATGGGACTTTGGTACATTCCCAACGCTGTGGAAGAAAGCGATAGTAATACCAATCCCAAAACCTAACAAAGACCTCAGTGATCCACTTAACTATCGTCCGATTGCACTCACCAGTTGTCTTTGTAAGACCATGGAAAGGATGGTCAACAATAGACTAGTATGGTATTTGGAATCAACTGAAGCCATAACAGAATATCAGTGTGGTTTCAGGTCCAAAAGAAGTACATTGGACCATTTAGTATCATTAGAAACCTACATAAGAGATGCCTTCATTAAGAAAGAACATGTAGTTGCAGTATTTTTTGACCTAGAAAAAGCTTATGACACCACTTGGAAATTTGGAATTATGAAGGACATTCATGAAATGGGTCTCCGGGGAAGGCTTCCTCACTTTATAAATTCATTCCTTCAAGATCGAAACTTCCAAGTCAGAATAGGAAGCACACTATCCAACAATTTTAACCAAGAAATGGGAGTTCCTCAGGGAAGTATTCTCTCTCCGACATGTTTTAATATTAAGATTAACAACATAGTCCGACATATCAAGGAGAATATCAAATGCTCTTTATACGTTGATGATTTCCTTGTTGCTTTTAAGTCAACCAAAATGACAAGTGTGGAACGACAACTGCAACTTAACCTAAACAGGTTGCAAAAATGGTCATATGAGAATGGTTTTAAATTCTCCAAAAATAAAACGGTGTGTATGCACTTCTATCCTCCCAGAAGCTTTCAGCCGGATCCAATCCTAATGTTAGAGAATTCGAAAATCAAAGTAGTAAACCAGTACAAATTCTTAGGAGTTTTACTGGATTCTAAATTCTCTTTTATTCCACATATCAAAGAACTTAAAGCTAAAGGTTTAAAATCTCTTAATCTTCTCAAAGTAGTCAGCAAGCTCAGTTGGGGTGGAGACACCACTGTATTGCTACGACTATATAGGGCTATAACCCGATCACGTCTCGATTACGGGAGTATTGTATATGGATCAGCAAGACCGTCCTACCTCCGATGTCTAAATACAGTACACCACCTGGGCATTCGCCTGTGTCTTGGAGCATTTAGAACATCGCCAATAGAGAGTCTATATGTCCTTGCGAAAGAACCACCATTGTCACTACGGCGTATAAAACTTTCGCTGCAATATTTTGTTAAACTGGCAGCATGTCCAACAAATCCGGCTTTTTACCCGGTTTTTCAGCCAAAGTACCAACAAATTTATATGACTAAACAAAGTGTTATAAAACCCCTAGGGCTTAGAATGAAACCCTACTACGACATAATAAACAAAGACAACTGCATAGTTGCTGAAGTGCAGGTTCCATCCATATCTCCGTGGACCCTGCCTTCACCAATTTGTATTCTAGACCTGACAAGTCTTAGAAAATCTTCTACAAGTCCCCTGGAATACCAGAGTAAATTCCTCATAATAAAATCCCGGTATCCATCATACAAGTTTCTTTACACGGATGGGTCCAAAGATGGACTTCTGACTGGTTACGCAGTCACCTCCGCAAAGACAAGTTACTGTAATGAACGTATACCTGATGTGTGCTCGATATTCACAGCGGAACTGACAGCTATCTACAAGGCGGTAGAAATGGCAGCCAACTCAGAGACTAACAATTTTGTAATTTGCTCTGACTCAAAGTCTGCATTGCAGGCAATAGCCAACAAGCAGGTGGAAACCCCTCTTGTATTAGACATTCTTTTTACCTTAGCAGCAATGAAAGAAAACAAGGATATTATATTTTGTTGGATTCCAAGTCACGTTGATATCAAAGGAAATGAGATGGCTGATCTTCATGCGAAGAGAGCCTTAAGTAAAAACTTAACGGACTATGTTGTCCCTTACACGGATTTTAGAAAGCATATCAATGATTTTACCAAGTATAGTTGGCAAGTACGATGGAATGCTTGCCAACGAAACAAGCTACGCACAATACTACCACACGTCATGAAAGATATAAAAATTGATGTGAACTCACGCAGAGAGCAAATCGTAATTCATAGATGTCTTATAGGGCACAGCAGATTAACCCACTCACACTTATTAAACAATGATGCAGCACCAATATGCGAAGGGTGCCAAGTACCACTTTCGATCAAACATATCTTGATAGAATGTAATAACAATCTACATCACCGACCCTTTCAATCAGGTAATCTCAAACACTTATTCTTAGAAAACTCAGCGTCCAGTATAACACGGTTCCTCAGAGATAACGACTACTTCTACAAATTATGAGAAATTAGTTCCAGGATAATCTATCTAACCAATGTTGCCTCTAAATAGCCCACACTGGTGCTGATGGGGCGTAAAACACAAACTCACTCACTCACTCACTCTCACTCATCTTATCAATCAACCCTCATGAGTGCCAGGACAGGGTTTAGAGGGCTGCACCCACCATATTTATCTGTCATACTCAATTTTTAAACAACCAGATTCATATCGCAAACCCTCACCAAACATCATCTTTCATAATTCACCCATTTCAAAAGATCACATATTTGATATGAACACGAAACCTTTTTATCTTTGAATGTATTTATATCCAGCTGCATCACGATTCACATTGTGCCTGTGTCTGTTGCCATCAGCAGTTATTGCAAATGCATGTTTGTGTGGCATGGGGAATAGTGGAGCTCCTTGAGGAATACCTTTATCCATCAACATTGCTCTGTGGTGAAGATGTTGTTGTAGTAGGGAAAAAAGTTACTCTATATTTATGGAATTGTTTGGGTAGTTTTTAATGCTGAAATGCTATAGCTATCTGTCACACTTAAAAGCATATTTCCTCCACAATAACCTATACTTCAGAAGGTTTTCTATTCACAATGCATATTAGTATTGCTAGACTTATTTGCATTATAAATCCCACTTATTTCTACAGCCAAGTCCAAGTACACAGGTGTTAGCATTGGGCAGCCACATACTGTAGTGACGGGAGAATAATTAGCTACCATATCTGTTAGTTAGGAGATAGACAAGATATGCCTATGAGATACAGTGGTACCTGTGTTATAAGACCATCCCTTCTGCAGTCATGAAGTGGTCTTTGGTAGGGGTGCAGAAAACGTAAGTGCTAAGCCAGGAAAAGATGTGGAAACTTGCTCAAAGCTTGTGAACTGATTAACAGCACCAGAATCTGGAGAGAGAAAAAGACTCATAAAATTTCTTCTCCTAGCTGTTAACTTACCTACAGAAATGTTTGGATGGTCAGTTAAAGTGTGAATGCAACAAATTAATTTTTACTTAATTGCACTACAATACTACTCAGAGTAGGTTCAGGTGGTCACATGAGGCAAGTTGGTCTTCTATCGAGGGATCTCAAAGCACAGGAATTGCCGTAATGTACTAACAATTTTCAGTGATGAACTGCTTCCTCCAGCTGAAGATAGATGGACATAACAGAAAGACAGATCGAGAAAAATAAAATATAATTTAGGCAGAAAATGCAAAAATAAGAACTTCCAATATCGCGGTAACTTTTTTGATGCGTAAGAGCATACAACTTCATGTACACTTACAAACACTTAAACCGCAACCCATGATATAACCATTGACATAACCCTTAACTCATACCAAGCGAACTCATTCAAATCTGTCCCATTTTGAAGTGATTTCACGATCTCAAGATCTCTTGGATCAGTTACTGTGGAGTTGCTCAGTTGCTGTGAGAGTTACTGCAAGAGACAGGTCTCTCCAACTGTGAGCTGAAGGGTGTAAGCATTACCCCAGAAAGGGGTAATTTGTCTAGAAAGAAGCCTCCCCAAGTATTGATTGACATCCACCCTCTCTGAAGTAACCCTACCCCTCTCTGCTGCTTTTAATTATTCTAAGCTAACCCCTAAGTTGGCCCAGGCTGCTCTAGCAGCTTCAGGTAGACCTGGTTCACCTGAAAATACTTCAAAGGTATACACAGTATCTCTCACAGCATCTCCCTGAGGTATGCCTGAATGGCAAAGAAATTGTGAATGGGGGATTGGGAATTGGTTAGATGTAAGAAGATGCACTGTATAGTCAAGTTCAGTGATTCCTGAGCAATTTCAAAAAGAGAGGTAATATGAAATATTCCAAGCATGAAATAGCCAATAAATATTGTTGAATTATTACAGAGCTGGGGCACATTTTGTTTTATTTCACCAACCCTAAAGTAAATACCTGGTATATATGACTGAAACAAATATTGATCATTTGAATTTTCAATACTGATAATATAAGGCACTGGCACTTTTAATATCAATCTATCTATTTATCTTTGTAGAATTATCTATCAATTCATCTATCTCTCGAAAGAAGGCAGAGGGTTTCGTCAATTGGCAGCACTCCAGGCTTCCGATCGCTTGGACCAATGTTTGTTTCCAGCTCTGGTCGACTAACCTATAACTGCAGCTTCTGTGCCTCATGACCATTTCCTTGTATCTTGCTAATTAGCCTCCCAAGGGGCACACAATGTAAGCACAATGTTGCTAATTGATTGTGGGCTTGTCTATGATCACATAGAAATGTATAGTAGAAATCATGTTGCCACAATGTGAACAAAAAAAAGAAAGATTTATAATGCTGTGACAATCTTGCACGCGAATGTCTTATCTTGACATTATTTCACAATGCTGGGGTGTCATTTCTGCCATACAATTCTACGTAATTTACACCAACATTCTGACGTTGGCATATTGCTGCAACATCGAATTACCCATTAGGCTTACGGAGTGCATAAATACAATGCATAAAGCCGCATGCACCCATCGATCCAAACATCTATCCAAAGAAATTGTCAACATAAAATGAAAATTGACTTCTCAGAATAATACATGGAGGAGTCAACATCATGACGTCATAATTCCATGAGTGGGAAATTGTACTTGCCAAGAATAGACACACACAAAAGGGATGAATCCTACTACATGTACCCATTCATGCTTTCTAACATGTTGGCACAGCATTCCCAGCGTAAAATTGCATCATCAAAACAGAACAATGGGAGTTGAATGAACCTCCTCAGAAAGCTGAGATTGCCAACATTATTTTTAAAAAAGATACTGAAAGCTGAGTTTGCCAACGTTGTTTTAAAAAAAGATACTATTTCAAGCGAATATGGGTGTAGCCCAAATTAAGACAATTTATTCACCGCCTAAAAGCGTTGGTTATCTGGTAATCTGATATGTGGAAATTTGTCACATTTGAAATGCTCAAAATAAACTGGAAATAGGTAGAAAGCCAATTACACATTCCTCCTGCCTAATTATTGAAAATTGTCATCACATGCATTTTTACAAGTAACAAGTATTTCGAACTTCAATAGATAATTTGTCACATCTATTAAGACAATGAACTATTGAAACAAGAAGTGGTGAATGGCTTTTAAGATTTCAATGTGATTTACAATCCAGTGACAAGAAAGTCCCTCCAGAGTGAATGATAGGACTTGTTTCTTGTATGTTTTGTGGCATAGGATGAGTGAGTGAGTGAGTGAGTTTGTGTTTTACGCCCCATCAGCACCAGTGTGGGCTATTTAGAGGCAACATTGGTTAGATAGATTATCCTGGAACTAATTCCTCATAATTTGTAGAAGTAGTCGTTATCTCTGAGGAACCGTGTTATACTGGACGCTGAATTTTCTAAGAATAAGTGTTTGAGATTACCTGATTGAAAGGGTCGGTGATGTAGATTGTTATTACATTCTATCAAGATATGTTTGATCGAAAGTGGTACTTGGCACCCTTCGCATATTGGTGCTGCATCATTGTTTAATAAGTGTGAGTGGGTTAATCTGCTGTGCCCTATAAGACATCTATGAATTACGATTTGCTCTCTGCGTGAGTTCACATCAATTTTTATATCTTTCATGACGTGTGGTAGTATTGTGCGTAGCTTGTTTCGTTGGCAAGCATTCCATCGTACTTGCCAACTATACTTGGTAAAGTCATTGATATGCTTTCTAAAATCCGTATAAGGGACAACATAGTCCGTTAAGTTTTTACTTAAGGCTCTCTTCGCATGAAGATCAGCCATCTCATTTCCCTTGATATCAACATGACTTGGAATCCAACAAAATATAATCTCCTTGTTTTCTTTCATCACTGCTAAGGTAAAAAGAATATCTAATACAAGAGGGGTTTCCACCTGCTTGTTGGCTATTGCCTGCAATGCAGACTTTGAGTCAGAGCAAATTACAAAATTGTTAGTTTCTGAGTTGGCTGCCATTTCTACCGCCTTGTAGATAGCTGTCAGTTCCGCTGTGAATATCGAGCACACATCAGGTATACGTTCATTACAGTAACTTGTCTTTGCGGAGGTGACTGCGTAACCAGTCAGAAGTCCATCTTTGGACCCATCCGTGTAAAGAAACTTGTATGATGGATACTGGGATCTTATTATGAGGAATTTACTCTGGTATTCCAGGGGACTTGTAGAAGATTTTCTAAGACTTGTCAGGTCTAGAATACAAATTGGTGAAGGCAGGGTCCACGGAGATATGGATGGAACCTGCACTTCAGCAACTATGCAGTTGTCTTTGTTTATTATGTCGTAGTAGGGTTTCATTCTAAGCCCTAGGGGTTTTATAACACTTTGTTTAGTCATATAAATTTGTTGGTACTTTGGCTGAAATACCGGGTAAAAAGCCGGATTTGTTGGACATGCTGCCAGTTTAACAAAATAGTGCAGCGAAAGTTGTATACGCCGTAGTGACAATGGTGGTTCTTTCGCAAGGACATATAGACTCTCTATTGGCGATGTTCTAAATGCTCCAAGACACAGGCGAATGCCCAGGTGGTGTACTGTATTTAGACATCGGAGGTAGGACGGTCTTGCTGATCCATATACAATACTCCCGTAATCGAGACGTGATCGGGTTATAGCCCTATATAGTCGTAGCAATACAGTGGTGTCTCCACCCCAACTGAGCTTGCTGACTACTTTGAGAAGATTAAGAGATTTTAAACCTTTAGCTTTAAGTTCTTTGATATGTGGAATAAAAGAGAATTTAGAATCCAGTAAAACTCCTAAGAATTTGTACTGGTTTACTACTTTGATTTTCGAATTCTCTAACATTAGGATTGGATCCGGCTGAAAGCTTCTGGGCGGACAGAAGTGCATACACACCGTTTTATTTTTGGAGAATTTAAAACCATTCTCATATGACCATTTTTGCAACCTGTTTAGGTTAAGTTGCAGTTGTCGTTCCACACTTGTCATTTTGGTTGACTTAAAAGCAACAAGGAAATCATCAACGTATAAAGAGCACTTGATATTCTCCTTGATATGTCGGACTATGTTGTTAATCTTAATATTAAAACATGTCGGAGAGAGAATACTTCCCTGAGGAACTCCCATTTCTTGGTTAAAATTGTTGGATAGTGTGCTTCCTATTCTGACTTGGAAGTTTCGATCTTGAAGGAATGAATTTATAAAGTGAGGAAGCCTTCCCCGGAGACCCATTTCATGAATGTCCTTCATAATTCCAAATTTCCAAGTGGTGTCATAAGCTTTTTCTAGGTCAAAAAATACTGCAACTACATGTTCTTTCTTAATAAAGGCATCTCTTATGTAGGTTTCTAATGATACTAAATGGTCCAATGTACTTCTTTTGGACCTGAAACCACACTGATATTCTGTTATGGCTTCAGTTGATTCCAAATACCATACTAGTCTATTGTTGACCATCCTTTCCATGGTCTTACAAAGACAACTGGTGAGTGCAATCGGACGATAGTTAAGTGGATCACTGAGGTCTTTGTTAGGTTTTGGGATTGGTATTACTATCGCTTTCTTCCACAGCGTTGGGAATGTACCAAAGTCCCATATTCTATTATAAATCTGAAGCATAATTTTAAGGCTTCCTTCCGGTAGATGCTTTAGTAGTTGATAATGAACTTCATCTGCTCCAGTAGCAGAGTCTTTAGCCTTATTCAATGCCGCTATGAGCTCTTCCACGGAGAAGGGCATGTTATATGCTTCAGAGTTATCAGACTGGAAATTCAAATTTTGTCGCTCGGCCCTCTCTTTAAATTGTTGGAATTCTTGGGTGTAATTGTTCGATGAGGAGTTAAATGCGAATTGGTCACCTATTCTATTTGCAATTTCCTCAGTTGTGGTTATCTCTTCTTCGTCGATGACAAGATGTTGAATATGTGTGGATGTATCTCTACCCTGTATCTTCTTTATCATTTTCCATACTTTTGAACTAGGTGTACGGGTATTAAGTTTAGAGACATAGTTTTGCCAGGTAGCCCTTTTCTTTTGTCTTATTATCCTTCTCGCTCTTGCTCTGAAGATTTTAAATTGATTTAGATTTTCTGATGTTGGGCGAGATTTAAAGGCACGTAATGCTTTTTTGCGGGCTTTGATAGCCTCTTTGACCTCTGTGTCAAACCAAGGTTTAGGGCTATGGTGAGGATTGGCTTGAGATTTCGGTATCGCTTTATTTGCTATGTCTATAATATCTTTTGTGAAATGGTCTACAGGGGAATCGGAATCTGCATATTTCTGTTGGGTAATATTTTTGTTGCAGAGTTCTGAGAAGAGATTCCAGTCTGCTTTATTGAATTTCCACCTTGATAAACCAGAGTTAGGACCAACATCTAACGATTTCAATAGGATTGGGAAATGATCACTTCCATGTGTATCCTCTAGTACTTTCCATTCAAAATCTAAAAACAAATTTGGGTCACTTATACTTAGGTCAATAGCAGAGTAAGTGCCATGTCCTGAATGTAGAAATGTATCTGACCCATCATTGTAGACACAAAGATTATTTCCATTTATAAAGTCCTCTATCAGTTCACCTCTACTATTCAGGTCTGCACTACCCCATAAAGGGCTGTGACCATTAAAATCTCCAAGAATAATGGAGGGGGCAGGTAATTGGTCAAATAGGTTATTTAGATCTTGTAGGGTCACCCGGGAACTCGGTGACAAGTAAAGGGAGCACACGGTAATCGTTCTACGTAACGTTAGGCGGACGGCAGTTGCCTGCAAAGTGGTGGTCAGATTAAGGCAAGTATGTATTATGCCCTGCCTGACCAGAATGGCAGAACCACCTATTGCCCTATCATGGACAATGTCTCCATATGAGTTATACATATGATAATTTCTGATAGTAATGTTGTCGGATGGTTTTAAGTAAGTCTCCTGGAGACATAGGATGCTGGCCCTATGCTCAGATGACAATATTTTTATTTCATCAAAATTTGCTCTTAAACCTCTGCAATTCCACTGAACTATGTTGTCCATGGAATGAGTTTGTTCAGTCATAGATGTTATCTTATTAACGGGGCTCTATTCGTGACTTTATGTTTGTCACGTTTCAGAATTTGATTGGTGTTAGTAGATTTTCCCCCCATATTTGTGTTTGGTGGGCCAGGTATTTTTGTACTTTTTGGATGTGTTTGACTCGTGTTCTTTGAGTCGGGACTTTTATTTTGGTGATGTGTTTGAGTTGTCGGGGTTCTGCGTTGCAGTTTGTCCTGTGAAGGGTTTTTTGTTTTGTCTGGTTGACCTCCCTGACCCTGCTTTCGACCTGTTGGAGCAGCAGATGGGGTCTGGGAGGTGTTGTCAGTTGGTTTGTCCACCTTGGTGGGAGAACCAGCATCGGCCTTAACTACCTCGGGAACTGTAGGAGGTGTTTGCAGTTCCATTGGGTTTTCTTCATCTGATGGCTGGGAGTCAACCGTTTCAAAAGAGGAATTTAGGTCAGATTCGACCTCTGTCACTTGAATCTTCGTTGGGGCTCTCTCGTCAGAATTTCTGTCATCAGATTTCCTTTTTGTCGGTTTGTTCTGCAGGTCCTTTTGTTGATTTTTGTCTGTTTTCTCTCGATTTTGTGTCAAGTGTCTTTCGTGCACGTTATGAAGTTCATTCATATGTGCGTGTTCAAAAAGATTAAGGAATTTGTCATCATGTTCTTGTGAATTGGATTTGTTTGTGTCTTTATTTGTCAGAGAATGTTTTGAGTAGCTGAAATCTGGATCCAGGTCTACTCTTAATCTTGGCGTTGTGCGAGGAAATGAACTGGGTCCAGCTTGGCGGTGAATGGAAGATCCATGGGACAACTGTGATCCCGTTGGTAGTTCCGCATTCTCTTCACCAACGGCCTGAGCATAACTTTGAGCTCCATATCGGGATTGTGCTATTCGTCTAGCCTCAGGAAATGAGACATTTGAGGTTGCCTTGATCTCAAGGACTTGTTTCTCGTAGGTCCATTTAGGACATGACTTGTTGAACGATGAGTGGTTTCCCTTGCAGTTGACACATCTTGGAGGGAGACCACACGGAGCATCCTTAGTATGGGTGTGATCCGAGCCTCCACAGTTGGCACATACCTCCACTCTGCTTTTACATGTCTTGGTAATGTGACCATATTTCTGGCATCGGTAACAGCGCCGTGGATTTTGGATGTAGGGGCGCACCCTACAGAATTCAAATCCAATTTCTACAGCTTCCGGTAGCCGGTTTCCCTTAAAGGTGAGACAAAGAGTCTCTACTATCGAGCCATCTTTTGTTGTTCTTTGCGACATTCTGTAAATGGAGACAACCGGAATTTTGCGGAACTCGAACCAGTCGAGGAGCTCCGCATTAGTGTTCTCGTGGCTATCAAATGAATGTATCACTCCTTGGATTGAGTTTAACTTTTCATGTGGAGCTACTTCCACCTTTGCAATATGTAGTTGTTCCATGTCCAGTAGTCGTTGAGATTGCTCTCTATCCCTGCATTTAATCAAGAGGGAACCAGGGAATCGTCTTACATCCTCTGGTTTGCCTATTGCCTGAAGAAGGGCTTTCGCCCGTATCGTTGATGACATCTGTTGGAATGCCTCGTCCTTGCCTTTTAGCACTATATACCTTGGCCAAGGTTCAGGTTCACAGTCAAAAAGTCCTTGAGATAGGTTATGGTTGAAAAAATCCATACAGATTTCCATTCTTCATCCTTCATGGTCCCCACCCACCACGGAGCCCAACACGGGGAGACTAAGTCGGGTAGGGCAGAGCCCAGTACCCTAGTCCCAGGAATACATGAAGGATATACTCTCTAAAGGCTAGGCCTGCAATACAGCCTCAATCATGAGAAAATAACCATGGCAGGCAAATATCCGGTTTCTACCCTTCTTTGATTGACCCATCAGCCATGGCCAATTAGGACCAAAGTCCTAATGACAACATGACAAGCCGATTGACTGGACCGGGCCAATCCAGCCTCCCGTCTAGGAGAAATCCAGGCCAAAGTAGTGTATTGTATGGGAGGGACCAACTTAGTCCCAACCGACTCAACTACCAGGACCCCTTCATCCTCCAACACGGGTCGCAACCCACGGCAAACAGGTTGCCCCATTTCCGTCGGGGAGACGTGTGCTTGCGCACTGTCTCGTGTTGGCCACAAGAGATAGAGGACTTCACTCTTGTGTTACCACCCACCGCCACGAGGAGGCCCGAGACCTGCGGGGGCGTGGCATAGGATGAAACATCCGTCTAACATGTCTCAAGTTGGAAATTAAACCTACTGTTACCAAAGAGACTAGGATGAAATTTCCAGTAAATGGTCCAGTGTGGAGCATTTCATTCAGAAGAGTAGGGTCAGGCCCTTTGACATGCTCTATTGTGTGATGTTAACTGTTATTTTCTGAGCGAGTGGGTCTTCAATCTGCTCCAACAGACTTGTAAGGGAAGTCTAAAGGAGGAAATTTACATTGTATCACAATGCAGCATGACTGACTCAATTGATAGACCAACTGCAGATTGAAACACAATAATGTAGGATAGCGGACGGCCTTAACTCTTAATGCGCAAGGTTTACAGTATTTACGATTGGCATTTTAAGATCCTCAAACACAATGTGGCACACAAGGGCTAAATAACGGAGCGAGTATCAATCTTGAGTCTTTTTGTGCGAACATTTGATTTGACGAGAAGTTGTGGGATGCTAAATCGCATGTTATGGCCTGCGGTTGGACTTGGGCAGCGTTTATTGTAGTTCCTCCACACGCGAGCACTACATAAATCGACGTTTAAGACCTTTGTGTGATTCATTGGCCACCGGTTCACCACCGACTCACCCGCGCACTCTTTACCTCAATCAAATCAACCAATCACAGCACCCGTCTCTTGCAATTAAGTTCATGGCAGCCAATTACAGCCTTCGTGACAAGTAGCCTTGGCCTCGACATTAACCAACCTAATATCACCAACCAATATCTCTGCGACTAAACGAACCAGGTCCATTTTGAAACCGTTCCGCAAATTGATGAATGCTGATGGTAATCGCTGATGCTATTTGCAAGGTTGATAAAAGAAAGTAAACATTCGATACTTCCAATACTTTTGATACCAACGACCTTGCAACAAAACAGAAATGTGTCACATTGTTTTCCTGATAATTATTTGACAGAACTGTAACCAACTATAGCTTAATAACCGGGTGAATAAAAAGGGCACAGTCGGGTCAAACTCATCTTTCAATTTGAACTCCATTGTTGACTTGATTCATGATATTGCTACACACAGACTAAAGAATTCAGGATAAAAATATAGATAGATAGGAAAATAAAGGGAAAGATAGATATAGATAGATAGATATGTAGACAGATAGATAGATAGATATGCCACTCATCATAAACCTGTGAGGACAAGGAATCAATAGTATTTATGTTTTTCTCATATATATATCATACGCGGTATCTTTCACCATTTACATCAATTCTACATTTATATTGACAAGGTGTTTATCCTCCATTCTTTTTTTTGCTTATATGTCCTTGAGCAGCTGTGTTTAGACTCTTAGGTACTATGACCTTCTGGGAATGGATTTTGTGTCATTCCAACAAAAACCTTTGGATTAATTTTCCATTAGTCAGGATACATACTGAAGCCTTTGCCATTCACTGTGCTAACCCTATGGTTTTAAAGTAATATATTACATTCAAGGTGTTAAATCAGTCTGTAAATTATGGCAAATAGCATACTGTAAGGTCTGGTATTCTAAATTATTTAAAAACTTTAGATGCAATATTATATTGTGCGTGGTAATAAACAAGGACATACAAAGGAAAATTGGAACATCAGCTGTTGTTTGAAGTTAAGCTTGAGAGTGACCTGAACTCTGCATTCTCTGCTGAGGCAAGCATAACATCCCACCCTTGGTAACAGGAAGTACCTTGGTGTGGACTCAAAGCCTTATCATCTCATCATGTGTCATCTCATTATGTCTGCCCGTTTGACAATCAGAAGTTGCTCATATTAGCCAATAATAGCTTTCTTTAGGCATACCATGAGCCCGAGCGACGGTGTGAGCCACAAAAGTCTCTTTTTCTTTTGCCATTTGACATATTCTTATTCCTAACATTACACAGTCCCACTGTAAATATATACCTGATAAAAATAACAATTTGAAACATACTCACCAATTTCTCTTCATTGTATTTTGCAGGACAAGGCCTGGGACCCCATTACAACATAAGGCGCGTCTGTGTCTCAGACGACCAATGTAACACGGACATCGGAGAGGTCTGTTGGTGGGACATGGACGGATGTGATACCGGACAGTGCCAGTGTGATCCCAGGACATCCTTCTATGATTCCACTTTCAACTATTGCAGACCATGTAAGTATTTTACATCATAATAATATTGGCAGATCTAATCCGGTATGCATTAACAGATAAGCAAACCCCCCAACCCGGGACGATGTTGATTGCAAGTTTCATTGTTCATAAGAAATGAGGACTGTTTAACTGTGAATTTGCACTTTGTGAAACATAACACAACAGTCAACATTAAAGCAGGTCAAGCTTTCTATTACAGAAGATTTGTGGTGATCAATCGTGCAAGCTAACTCCTGTTGAGTATTGATCGTATTGTAAACAAGCATCTTTATGCCAAAATCATTCAAGTGTGACCATGAGACCATTTCCTGTTTGTCTGTGGTCTTGTTTATCATATTAGTGTTTTTTACAATGAAAGATGAAACGGCTGGTCAACATGCTTTTGGAAACAAAAATTCATTGACTGAACAACTTCTAAGCATAAAGTATAAACACTACCTTTTCCCAAATATAAGTATAGGTTATTCACCTAGGGAGAGGCAATATGTGATTTATCCAGCGAGGGCGTTAGCCCGAGCTGTGATAAACACATATTGCCGATCCCGCGGTGAATAACCGGCTTATACCATAAGACAAAGCTGAAAGTTGTCATTTGTTGTTGCGTTTTTTTCACAGCTTCACTTATGTACCACACTTGTCTCAAAGGGCCTCAATTAAGCTGTAGAATCTAATTTTACCAACTCATTCCAATTAAGGCATCAATCCCACGCAGACTAATTAACCAATCGATGAAGATCTGTCGAGCTCTGGTTGTCATGATCAAAGGCTAGAATGAGACATTTCCTAAATTAACTCTCAATTTATTAAATATCATGACAAAGAAACTCAGGCTACACCATGCTTAAAAGTATCAAGGCGCACTTTGAAATTTAAAATCAGAATATTTCTTGCATTGATGAAAACCATTTTAACTGAATTAAAGTCAAGAACCAATGTAATGACATAGCCAAAAGGCTTTTGACCAAAACTCATTGACTGAACTCACAACTTCCAACACAACACTATATTTTGTTCTACATAAATCCACCATACCACACTTGTCTCAAAGGGCTTCAATTAAGAAGTAGAATCTAATTTTACCAACTCATTCCAATTAAGGCATCAATCCCACGCAGACTAATTAACCAATCAATGAAGATCTGTCAAGCTCTGGCTGTCACGATCAAAGGCTAGAAAGCCAAATGAGACATTTCCTAAATTAAGTCATTCATTTAGATGATTAACTCATGTGAATCTTGACTGGTTTCAATAGTAAATCAAATACTTCCACAGAAAAATCAAACTCTCAATTTATTAAATATCATGCGGTGTTGTCAAAAGAAAAATCAGGCTATGCCACTGAAAAGTATCAAACGACATTTAAATTTCAAATCAGAATCAATATTTTTCTTGCATTGATGAAAAGCATTAGAATTGAATTAAGAGTAAAAAACCAATATAATGGCATAGCCAAAAGCTTTTGGAAACCAGAAGTAATTTGCTGAACAACTTCTGCGTATTAATTTACCTTTCCCTGAAATAAATCCACCATACCACACTTGTCTCAAAGGGCTTCAATTAAGAAGTAGAATCTAATTTTACCAACTCATTCCAATTAAGGCATCAATCCCATGCAGACTAATTAACCAATCGATGAAGAACTGTCGAGCTCTGGCTGTCACGATCAAAGGCTAGCATGCCAAACTAGACATTTCCTTAATTAAATCATTTATTAAGTAATTCATTTAGATGATTAACTCCTGTGAATCTTAACTGGTTTCAATAATACATAAAATATTTTCAGAGAAAACTTTAACTCTCAATTTATTAAATATCATGCGATGTTGTCAAAAGAAAATCCATACTGAAAAGTATCAAACCACATTTTAAATTTTAAATTGTAATCAACATTCCTCTTGAGTAGAAAGTTATTCTAATTGAATACAGGCCAACTCGTAGACATGCCAACTGGTAGACAGGCCAGATTGTAGACCATTTTGTTTGCCTCGTGCCAACTTGTAGACAGAGCATCAGGTAGGCAAATAGCTTTTGCCAGGTCACCAAAGAATCAAGAGAGCCAACTCATAAAAAAATATTCACTAATTCTTTTATGTTGTGATAACCCAATATTACTTCTACAGAAACATCAAGCAGAAGATTATTTATTCCATCTGTTTTGAAAGCGCATAAAGTGCCAGACCACATTCTAATTCAACATCCATTAATTATTTTACGCATGCGAGAAGGACTTTTGACTTAATTCTAATCGCTTATCATTCTTTTTCCAATTTCCAGTGAAATATGGAGACGAACGGTGCGAACCAGGAGACAGATGTTGGGAAGGGATGAGCTGCATGGACGGATACTGCCAGTGCAATCAAGGCATGATGACCTCCGATAAGATGTTCTGTCTACGGGACCATGAGAGGTTTCTCGGGCAACAGTGTTCGCGGCATTACAACATCTGCTACCAGAGGACATGTAAGTGAAATTAAGTAGTTTTGAAAGAATCGCACAGCTTGTACATTGGTATCACTTCATACTGTGGGATATATTGGCCTTGATGATGAAGAATTTACCTTCAGAACTACTGAAAAAGGCAATGTGACAATGCTGAAAATTCTGGACATTTAAACCAAATAAATTGTAGATCCGGGTATAGAGAATCTACACTCTATACTAGATTGGCCTTGATGTTGATGAGTTTGGCTCTGCGATCAGGAGAAGATACTTTGTAATAATGTAATGGCATGTAATGTTGATCATAAAGTTTGGTGCAAACAGATGTTTATGTGATGAACAAATTAACCGGGAATTTACGACAACAAGTACATTCCAAATGGTCCCTTCGGGTAACACAAAATTTGTCCATATTGCCCATGACCATAACTCGAGAACATTTTGTCCAATTTAATTTTGTTGCACACCAACCTTGGAAAGAAAAGACATGAACAACTATATCCATTGCAATTGATATAGTTATAAACTTCCATTTACTCACATGAGCATGACATCATGAGGTCTAGTAAGCCAGTGATTGGTCAGTTGACCAGCTGTGAGTTGAACCTGAGAGTATGACACCATGCTTGACAATCTTGTTGGAACAGTTGCCAGACTCATCAACCTTAATATTCAAGCACCATCAGATCAAGATCCTTGAGGCTCTGGATCAACTGCAACAAGTGTAAAGGGAGTTATGAATTACCAATCCAATATGTATCCTTCAATTTTTCATCTTTGCCAGAGAGCATGTCATGCTGAGGCTGGTTGTGGATGATCCTTGTTTGGCAATTCATAGTTAATATCACTAACATAAACTGCAGTAATTAAATGTACAGGCTCAGAATAATTGTTTGTGACTGGATGAATTGTAAGCCTGTATGTGTTCTTTAATTGCCAAACACAAGGATGATCCAGAAACAGCTGAAGCATGACATCATGTTCTCAGTCAATGAAGCAAATTTGAAGGATACATAGTTATTGGATGGATAATAATTTATGAAGGTCAAGATGTAATTTGACTTCATGGTTATGCAGTCCAGATGTGTTTATATAATAAATTTCATGCACATGAGTACCAAAAAGCATAATAATAAAATGTACATCATTTTCTCTTACAGCTCATGGGTATCGCAGAAAAGAAACACACTGCGGCCATGACGGAATATGTCATTGTAACAAAGGTTTCAAAGAAGACGGCTATGCCTGCAGAAAATGTAAGTGAAAAAAAAAATCCATTTCCTATTTGTATCAATACAGTAATGATCGTAAACTTTCTTAGTTGTGTATTAGGGTTTTTTTTTTCCAGTCCAAGTATAGAAATTTCTGATTTTGACTTATGGGTCAGCGGGGGGGGGGGGAGGGGGAGGGGTGTGTGCAATTGATGTGTGGATTAACAATGCCCTCAGCTTTATGTGAGCAGTTTACTCTCAGACACCCCAAGTACAAGAACATAATATACATAGATGTTGAAACAAAAAGTAATTCAGTATCCATATTGGTAATTCACGTCATCACATCTCAAAGAAAATTAAAAAATAACCAGTAGGTGTGCATCCTGTTTCAAGTGCAGAAAAAATAATTGAATGGGATAAAACAGGTGTTAACAAGAATCAGCCATATCATAAGATTCACAATGAACAGCATTTAAGACAGGTAGAAGGTAGCCAATGAATCTTATACTATATCTTTTCTACTCATGTTATAAAATAAAAAGAGGTAGCTGACTCTGATTTTCAATTCAAAATAGGAAGCTGACTTAGATTTTTAATTTTAAAAAAGGTAGCTGAATCTGATTTTCTATTCAAGATAAGTAGCTCACTCTGATTTTCAATTCAAAATAAGTTGCCAAACTCTATTCAAGATAAGTAGGTCACTCTGATTTTCAATTCGAAATAAGTTGCCAAACTCTAGTTTTCAATTCAAAATAGTCAGCGGACTCTGGTATTTTTTTCAAGTAGCTGACTCAGATTTCAATTCAAGATAGGTAGCAGACTTGGGTTTTCAATTCGAACGAAAATAACTATTGAGTAGCCTCCTTAAGTATTTCCATCAAACTGTGATATTTCAAGAGAATACATAGTCAGATATGTCCTAGAATTGGTTTTCAATTTAACACAGGTACCCAACCAACATCTATGAGCATGACTAGCTTTCAGGCATTAAGCTACAAAACTTCACTTTTCACAGATAAGTTACACTTACACTCAGTGCATAAATACAGGACATAAACCTTCAATCAATGACAATCATCCATCCATTCACTTACCAGACATGGAGGTATATCATAGAGGGTAAAATAGAAAAATAAAGTATACAGAGCCCAATTATTCTGTCTCACAATAATTACAAAATATCCTACTCTAGGAAATGTACTCATCAGCTTTAAATGTATATTTTCAGGGAATGTGAATGAAGCTGGATGTCACCAGGACCATCACTGCCAGGGAGGAGCCTTGTGCATAGACAACATCTGCCAATGTCCAAGTAGCTACAAGGCTGTGGCCAGGAACTCCAAATGTGGAAGGCTAGGAGGTAATTTTTAGCATTTTACAAACATCTTAGGCCAGTTATAATCGTATTTAGCTTCTTGGGCGTACAGACAATGCAGATTTTTCTGTCGACAAAATAAAAACTTACCTTTGATTTTATTTTGATCAAAACAATTAAAAATAGTCATAACGACCTTCTTTTTTTTCACCCTACTAACTGACCTGAGAAAAGTTCAGCAAGAACATCCAAGAAGCTAAGAATAAATTATGTCTGGTCTTATGTTATTCCACTTGAAAAATGTAAATTCACTACGTTATGATATCTAATGTACTGATGTATTGACACAAATTTTCTAAATGGCATAGGTTTTTGATATCTATTGAAAAGGAATTGAAAGAGAAGCTACATACATGCAGATAAGATAGATTTTACTTAGATTGAGACATGTAGATATTGAACAAATAGCATTTTTTTAAAATAACCTTCCAGAGAAATGTGCAATGTCTTGCATAACAATCTCACATATCTAACCACAATTTATGTCATCTCTCTAAGTGATTCTAATTTCTCAGTAATGGATGTCTCAGTTCTTTACATCATCTTAACAAAATACCACACAAACATTCTGGTGAAATCCAATTTAGTCAGAATCTCAGAAATCCTCACCATTCCAGTAAACAACAGGTATCACACCATGTCTCTACCATGGCACAATGGTAAATAGCACTCTTAATTACATTGAAATTAAACAGGCCAAATTACAAGAACTGAAAATTCTTGCTAAATTTATTGAGGCAGTTTGCGTCATCACAGAGGAGTGACTTAGGTCATAGAAAGGTCAATGATATCATGTTTGAGATTATTTCCGGAGATGGCATTTGAATGACTGAAAAATGGGGTATCATGACGCGGAACCATTTCGTCATTTTCATGACTTGACGTCATGAATCGATTTAGAATCCAGTCAATTAAACAGGTTAATGAACTGATATTCAGAGGAATTGAAGGCATACATTTCTCAAGACAACAGTGGAAAATTACTTGGAAGTATCAGTCAAATGAAATTAGTGTAGTAGTTGGACTGAGGTTCCATTTCCTTGAAGAAATCACCTTGATGTAGCCATGGATTAATAGTTTAGACTAGATTTGGAAATACAAACATTTCAAACTTTTGTGAGTATAGCTTTCAATCTTTAAAATATCTTGATATCAATTCTGAAAGTCTTTTTGAAGGCACCTTGTTCATATTCATGTGAATGAATCTAGACCAGTGACACTTCCATCAAAAAGTTATTTTCGTTGACATTTAGGCAGATAGAAGTTTTCTAGACTTGGAGAGGTACCCAATGAAATCATCTTTTGAAACATTTTAATCAATTAACGGTCAGATATCAAATAAAAGACAATTTTCAAATAATTTGTACATATGTCTCATCTAATCTCAGAAAATCCAAGAGAAGAATGCAGAAATATTTGTGTTCCTGAGTGATATTATCTCTTCGAAATACACACTCAACAAACAGATGTACATTTCGACTATTTTCTTTCAGCCAAATTTGACTTGCAAATGGGAGAAGTATGTGATGAAGATAACGAAAAAGGATACTGCGGATCAGGCCTGATCTGTCATAGATGTCCCAGTGAAGTCAATCGCAAGTGTGTAAGATGTAAGTATTTGATTTTGGCATTTCTGATATAAAGTCTTGAAGTATATCCTTCTGAGTCAGAGTGAGTGAGTGAGTGAATTGGTTTTTTTACGTCTCATCAGCACCTGAGTGGGCTATTTAGAGACATACTTGGTTTGTGTCAAGGTTCTTGATATGTTAGGTCTGTGAGATGTGACAGGTGCTTTGTTGTTGCTTGTCATTTTTCTCCTTGTCTATGCAAGGAAGTCGTTGGTCTGTTGAGCTGGCTTGATTTGTTGTTTTGGATGGTTTCTTGTACTCAGCAGCTGTTTTTTTCTTCTTCGGTTGTTGTAGTGACATTTTTGTCCGTGGAGCTGTTTCTTTCTTCTTCGGTTGTTGTGGTGACATTTTTGTCCGTGGAGCGTAAGGAGAGGATGGTTGACTTTGTTGAATCTTTTTACTTGGTTGTGTGTATAAGTCAGATTCAGGATGTTTCACAGTTTCTCCCGTCTTTGGTCGGTCTGGTGAAGGCGTTGTCCGAAAGAGATCCAGGAAAAGGTCCCCATTAAGTTGAATCCTTTTCCGTGGTGACAAATGTAAAACTGGTCTTGGATAATCTGCGTCTTGGTCAGTTTTGTCCATGTCCTGTTGGACTATGCGCTTGGCTTCAGGAAAGGAACATCCTGTGTCAATCACATATTGTACAATTTCTTTTTCTCTCTTGAAGACTTCACAGTTGTGGCTAAACGCAGGGTGGTCCCCTCTGCAATTGACACAATGCGAGGGCCTGAAGCATGGTTTGTCTCTCGTGTGAGTGTGATCTCGATCACCACAATTGGCACAAATTGTGAACCGTCTACATGTTGTGCTGATATGTCCATACAATTGGCAATTGAAACAGCGTTTTGGTCGGGGAAAGAGTGGGCAAACTCTGCACTTTTCAAAAGCTACAGGTACTTTCTTGGGTACATTGTTGTTTTTGAATGTCAGTTTTATGGATTCATAACCATTTCGTTGGGACAAACGTTTGAATTGGGTAATGCCATGTTTTTGGAACCACTTCTTCAGTTGGGAGTCTGTGCATGTCTTGCTCTCTTTCGAGAAGATAATGCCTTTGCCTGGTTTTTGGAAAGGTTCAATGGAGACTTGTGTGTTCGCTATTTCTTTGACAAGTGCCAGTTTCTCTTTTTGTGTGTCATTCCGTGGGTGAATGAGAAATGTTCCATTGAATTGACGTTGTATTTTATCTGCGACTGTGTTGTCACAAATGTCTGCAACAATTTCATACACAGCGATTGCTGATAGGTCCACCAGCGATTTCTCAAGTCCATTTATCACAAGGCAATTTTCATCTTTTGACATGTGTGAGGGGCGGTCAGGGTCAAACAAGTCATCTGATGATGTACTTGTCTGTGGGAATCTTGGTAGTCCAGTCGCAAATTTTTCGATCTCAGCCTGGTTTCCCGCTGAGGGACGCGCACCTTGGTAACCCGGTTGACGTACGATCCGGTTTGGAATCATGGTAAATGACATATTCATTGATATTCCCCTGTAAGGTAGGGGACACACCATGCATGCGCACTGTCTCATGTTGGCCACTAAGGATAGAGGTCTTCACCTTAGTGTTACCACCCACCGCCACGAGGAGGCCCGAGACCTGCGGGGGCCCTTCTGAGTCAGAGCTTCCTCAAAAGACTGATAATCAAAATTCACAACTGAACTCTGGGTTTTCATAAACCTACCTGATATTCATGTGAGGAGGCTATGCAATAATCAATTTAGAAAATTTATTAAACTTATCAAAATTCTACCACCATATTTGGAGAAAACATTCCCAGGTAACTTTCCAATCTTGCTACAGACTAACCCTGGCTCTGAGGTTCCCAGCCGGAGTATTCATTCACAATGCATACCGAATTCAAATTAAAAAAATTTCTGTCTCTATGATTATGCAAATAAATTGAGAAAGTAGTAGAACATCACATGTATATTTCTAATTCCCAAATTATAAAGGTAAGGAATCTCTGGTTTTGAAAATGTTATTCCGAGTCCAATATCCAGGCAAATCTGAGATAGGACTCTATGTTGTAAAATCATCTTGTACATAAAGTTTTATTTGATCGATTTTTCTTTTATCGTAAGTATGACCAATGTGCATGCTGACAACTGTATATAATGTATATATTGTACATAATTTATTTTGAAAATCGCATTGTACATAATCTTGCACTTTAGGAATCATCTACGATCTGAACACAGCAATCCATCGACCTCCATTCAGCATATTAACTAATATTACCTTACATTGAAATAAATGAAAGAAATACTAATTTCTTATTTTAAAACAGTCAATTAAAACTCCAATTTGCCATCTGTACACCTCATGTTAAATAAAATGAAATGGTAAGTGCATCAATAACACAATTTCTTATCTAATTTCAGTTATGGAAGCACAAGCCTTGCCATTTATGCACAGCAGGTCATCTACACTACAGGTTTCTACTTTAGTACTGGCAACAACAATAATTTCAACAATTCTGATGTTCACAAGATGACAAGGTAATTTTCAGAAGAATATTATATGCCATCATTAAAAAATAAAATCGTGTAAGCACTGTAGTGAATGGCAAAACATGTTTGTATACATGTGGGGATATTCTTGTTTTAACGTGGCTAGATACCTTAGTTAACACTTTGTGGTGTCATTGTTGTCAATTATTTTTTTTTTTTTTAGGCTTCATGTGAACATTTTTAAGACAATATGCTAGTGTTTTTACGCATATACTATGGGTTAGTTATTTTTTTCTCAGGAGGTTCCAGAGCATTGGGTATCATATTTTCTGGGTGGCCCCTTGATAGCGGCCATTAGGCCTTAGAGGGGTCTCCCCATGAATGATATATATTTATACTTTGTCAGAAAAAGAATAGTTACGTAACCTCTGTATAAATATATAAATGTATCATTTATGTTAATAAAATGTCATTGTCTGTCTGTCTGTCTGTCTTTGTATCATGTCATAGGCCGATCCAATTTGCATTATATACACGAAGCTCCTCTAGGGCCACACATTTTGATAGTACAATTGTACTCCCAGAAATGTTTGAGATTCTCAGATTGTAATACAGTATACACAATATTCATAATTTGAATCAAGTTAATGACTGGTTGATGATCATATAGGGCAATTCCGTAAATGTCATGGGGTCGGACGTCACACAGTACGTCCGACACCATGACATTTTGCCTTGTAGCTCAGCTCCTGTTGCACTTGGAGATTTGGTTGATGGCTTGTTTGATACCCCTATTGCTTGGCCTCATGTCTATTTAACAATAAAATAGCTAAGGTGTAATGGTAGGGCTACACAAGCTGCTAAAGTGTCTGATCTGTAAATCGAAACTGCCCAATAACTGAACTTCATAACTGATATTCATCATCTTGTTGTTTCAGATTGCCCTGCTTTTAGGTTATCACATTTACGTTCCACATCATCATGCTGAGTTTAAAAGTTCTGCCAGATAATGACTATTACCGCATCATCTTGTGTCCTCGCCACGTCCTGCCGATTTACGACATTGTGTAGACAGTCATTTGCATATCTCGGACCACCACAAGTGCCAAATAAGGAGATTGCGCGTAAATTGTGGTTAACATTCAGTCGTTCATTGTGGATTATGTAGCTAAAATCGCCCCTGTGACACAGTTTGTGACAGGCATTGTCCCTCCATAGGATCGTCAAAACAGAAATATCCTCCAATGTCAGATCCTATACTTTGTGTGACTTAAAGTTTCTCTCTCTGAAGTGATCTCAGTGCAACCTCCTTCGAACAATACAATTATACCTTGTGTTATGAAACAATCCTCTTACCCACCGAAGAAGTCGCGATTTGCACAGAAACTGAAATGACAGTCTGCGCCCCTAAGACTACTGTAATGGTAAAAGTGACTACGTTCAAAGAGGGTAGCCAACGAAAGTCCCAACCTGGAGTGGATGAAACGACTTATTCTCAGAAGGGCGCCTCGGCAGGTGTCAGTTTAACTCCCTGATATCCAGACTTAGCAGACATTGCTGGCAACAGTGCCTAATCAAGTTCTCACTCAGTCATGGTATGCCAAATTGCTAATGTACACGACGGAGAAGGGTAACGGCCCCCGCGTGATAAGACTGCTCCATCTACAGTCACGAAGCGGTTTCTCCTTAGGGTGTAGTGTTTCTTTGGGGAACTACTTCATGCCGGAGGAAGATGGCAAGTCGGTCTTACAACAGGGAGGCCTATAACGCAGGGACTCACATACTCTCACAATGCAGGAATCATTGTATAAAAGTGACTTCTGTATACAAGTGACTTCATCCATATTTGGTTCATGAGAATCAATGACATTAAGATGACTTTCTCACATGGCTACCAAATTCATTACAATATATGTCATTATTTGATGGTTTAAGTATGTATGCTTATTGATCAGTGGTTGTATGTTATTATATTTCATTAATATTCACTTAAGTTTGTTTTGATTGTGAACAATATTTCACACAGCACTCTCGAATGAGTGGTCGTATTACAGAATGACCAAGGCATTTATCGATTTTTCAGTATTCACAACAATGGGAACTTTAGTTCCTTTTGTAAATTAGTTGTATTTGGTTGTTAATCATATCATTATTCAAATAACTCTGACATGTTCAATTATCTTGCTGAAGTTTTGTTTACGTTCATTGTAGTAACACAATTTTTACTTTTGTTCATCAATTGCGTCGATCCAGCACTTATTTTAATGTAATTAATTCATTTGTTTCAATATGATGGTTTGTGGACTGTAAATGAAAACTTGTGAATGTATTCAATGATAGACTGCGAAGGACAATGCTGAAGTCTAAGCACAAATAATTGTCGTAAAATGTGTTACGAATGTTGTACTGCTACTTTTGCTATTTTCCTGGAGAAAAAGCATGATAATAATATGTATTTGTATTTGTTAGTCTTACATGGTCACACTGGCTGTGACTGTAGGTGTATATTTAGCATTTTTGATACTGAAAAAGTGTGGAGAGAAAATTGATCCCTGAGACACTCTGTGATCAGACCAAACATTTGACATTTATAATATGATGTACATTGTTTCAATATATCTAACCCTAATCAATCATGAAGCCTAATTAGTGTACAACATTTGTGCAGTCATAATATTGCTATTCCTGTATTTGTAAGTGTTCATGCAGATCGACTTACTAACTTCAGAACAATACGATATTGTTCACACTGTAGACATGATTTCTGAACGACGATGTTCAAACATTTGTAAGTGAAAGGATAGGCTCAAGTATAGAATACAGGGATTAAAACTATCATAAAAACTAGTGCACATTACCACTACAGACATTAAGGTTGGCAAGTCCCTGAATTGACCCCTCTGCTGTAATTTTGTGCCGGCGGAGTCAGGATTGTTGATTCGAGGGTATTGCCCAGACTTGCTAAACTTCCCTGTATTGTTTAAGGAATACAGCACTGGACAGACTACCAGTCTACATAACTGAACTGGCAGATGATTGTAATCCCTTTGGTATAGAATACTACTCCTCTTAACAGATCTATCTTATCATTGGATGAAAAGATTTGACTTAAAGGACATTGTCTATCTTATTAAATTATAAGTAGAAAAATACTGCTTACTACTAAATATAAATGTATATCAATTGTAGCGTATGCCTTTTTATCACTGCATGTAAAGTATTGTAAACGTCAATGCCGTCATGAAAATTGTCATGAAAATTGTCATAAAAATAATCATGGTTATAATGCTTAATGTTCAATATCTTAAATGTACCTTTGCAATTTTGTACTGAAGTATTATGTATATATTTGATATTCATGACAGAGGGACCTTATATTTTTGCTTAAAATATATTACAATGACATGCTGCAAGCATATTTGTCTGGTAATTCATAGCCTCATATCTTTGTATGTTCTCCAATTGATCCTTTTGTTAAAATTGTTTTGACAATGAGTTGCACTAACAGAATGGAAAGTTTGAATGTTAATTGACTGTTCATTGTTTGAAGCTGTAAGACATAATGCTTATTGCAACAATTTGCATTTGATGGAGATTCTGTGATAATGTTATCCAATTATGTCATTGACAACGTTAATCTTGTGAAGATTTGTGTGCCATTATCATCCAGTCCATTGTAATAAAATTACAATATTATGATCAAAGATAACCAGTTTCATTTTTTATTATAAATGTGAAGCCTATTGATATATCTGAAGGGACTGGTGCTCATGACCACTACGACACACCAAGGTTGGCAAGTCCCTGAATTGACCACCATGCTGTAATGTTGTGCTGGCGAGGTCAGGATTGTTGATTCGAGGGTATTGCCCAGACTTGCCAAACTTCCTTGTACTGTTTAAGGAATTCAGCACTGGACAGATTACCAGTCTATATAACTGTACTGGCAGATGATTGTAATCCCTGGTGGGTGGCTTTTCTTCTTACAGCCGTTTCCATAATTGTAAACATTTAGCCTGAATGTTTTTTTTTTCTAGGACATGATTCTATATGGAAAGGTAAAAAAAAATTATGACAGCACTCAGCGCTATAGAATAACAAGTCCCAGAAAAAACAATTGTCATTCAGGCACAGTGTCTACAAAAATATGAACTTGGCTGTAAGAGGACAGGCAGACACCATGTTAATGAAGAATGGTGCATACTTGGCTTAGGATAATATAAGAGCCCTAACATAACAAAATGAGAGCATAAAAAGATGTCTGCACTATAAAAAATTTCGGGACAAAACCGTTTTTTTAATGGAAAATGGTTTTTTTGAAAAACCAAAATTCTATGCAAAAACCAATATGGATTTTTCAAAAAACCATTTTGGATTTTAAAAAATCAGTTTTGTCCAGAAATTTTTTAGAGTGTGGGGTTTACACGGCAGAGAGTAGTAAAAAAAAAAAACATCTTTCTGTAGAGTTCATCAGAGATCATATTTGATGGACTTCTTGTGCAATTAATTTAGATCGCCAAACCTGCTCTACCTCTTGGAGAGCTTGCGGAGAGCTTGCGGAGAGCTTGCTGGAGAGCTTACTGGAGAGCTTCCTGGAGAGCTTGATTTTTTATATAACTTTAAAATACCAGTGGACTGCGTAATTCACCATCCATGATGTGTATTTCATTTGCAGTGAGCATTTTTTTTAAGTAATCCCATGTTGGGAGACAAATGTTAGCCCAGAAGATGGCTGTCAAGTCTATCAAAAGTGCTTACACCCGCTTAGTGCTGCCCCAAGTGGTCTTTGCATCAATTTACAGTCCTCGTCATACTTACGTGGAATCTCAAGTTCTTTTCTATGCTGTAGAACTGTGATGTCAGAGATGACACTATTCTAGCATTGTTATATATTCAAATTAACTTAAAGCTGTGATGTCATTTAAAACTGGGCCAGTGAGTGAGTGAGTGAGTGAGTTTGTGTTTTACGTCTCATCAGCACCTGATTGGGCTATTTAGAGACATACTTGGTGTGTACTAAGTGTGTTTATAGTTCTGTTACATCGCTACGTTGTTATTTCTCTTTTTGTGTAGTGGATTCTGTTATCCGTTGTTTCTTAACCAATTTTTTAGCAACAGACAAATGGTCATGCAGGACCAATAAAATGAGAATTCCATAGAACTCGTCAGTGAAGGTGTACTTGGTGACTAAACTGTGTATTTCATTTTTGGTGGTATGTTTATCTTCTTGCCAGGAGTGCAGCTCTTGTTTTGTTCTTTCGATCAGCTTCCTTGACACATTGCCAAAGCCTGACATTTGAAGAAGTTCAACCGCTGAGTCAAGGTTATCCTTTATAATAGGTCGTCTGAAATGCTGAATGTTATCAGGATCTAGTTGACCTTGTAGGAGGAGGTATAGATATTCTTTGGGACTGATAGCCTCCCGGTCATCCCATTTCGTCCTGTCTTTTCCATCATCCACAGGTTTTGTTTCCTTTTTTTCTATTTCGCCCATTTTGTCCTGTTCTTTGTTTTCTAGATCGTCGTCTCCTTCTTCCTCTTGGCCTTCTTCATTTTCTTCTTCCTGTGCATCCCCTTGATCCTCTTCTTTTTCGTCCTCTTCCTCTTGTTCCGCCTCCATGGATTCGTTGCCTGGTGTAGTGTTCCCGCCGTCATCTGAGTCTTCCTGTTCCTCTTTTGTGTCTGTTTTTGTTGTGTATTCTTCTTCCATTGCAACCTCAAACATAGTTGCTGTGGCAGCTGTTGGGTTTTGTTCTTCACGGTGCGTCATAGGGTCTTTTCTGACAGTTGTTGTCTGTGGAGTGGTTTTTGCATGTGTTCTTCCTAAGTGTCTGTTGTCTTCTGTGTTCTCTGTGTGTTGTTGATGTGATCTGGTGATGCTGCGTTCTTCGAGTTGTAACCTTCGTTTTGGTGTAGCATGGTGTTGAGGTTGTGGATATCCTGCCATGTCCGCATAGCTGGGAATTCCTGCATGTTGGTCCACGATCCTTCTCGCCTCCGGAAAAGATATGGCTTGGGTTGCCTTCAATGTGAGGATCTCTTTTTCCTTAGTCCACTGTCTACAAGTTTTGCTGTAAGAGGGATGATCCTCTTTACAGTTGACACAAAGAGGAGGGGATGAGCAAGGTTGTTCCTTTGATTGAACGTGGTCCTCGGATCCACAGTGTCCACAAACTTCTTGTCGTCGGCACCATTTGCTCAGATGACCGAAACGTTGACATTTATAGCATCTTCTTGGATTGGGGATGTATGGTCGTACCTTACATTGCTCCCATATAACTTTGACACTCTCTGGAAGAGTCGTGTCTGAAAAAGTCAAGATAAGAAGCTCCCGATTATCCCTCTGTGGGATTCTATGAAAATGAATGACATCAGTAAAAGTTTCAAACCATTCTTGTAAATCGTTGTCCGAGTCTAAATAGCTAAGGGAGGAGAAAACCACTCCCTTGGAAGTATTCAAGGTCCGATGAGGCTCGATTATTGCCTGTGTACCTGCAACATCTTTCAGCCTAAGGAGTTTCCGAGTCTGGTCGTCGTTTCTGGTCTTAAATAGGACGGTTCCATCTCTCTGTAACGTTGTCTCAGCAGGTTCGCCGACTTCTTGAAGTATGGTCTTGTAGATGGCGAAGGGAGATAGCCTGTTAGTTGGTTTGAACACTATGTACCTGTGTCGGTACTCCGACTTTCGTGTTGTCGTTTGTCGATTTAGAAGTTCCGGGTCGATACAGTCATCCGAGGATGACCGCTGCCGTTTTAGTCGAGACTGTGAATTAGGAAGAGAGTATGCCATAGGAAATTGTGATGTTCATCCTTAAACTGGGCCAGATACCCCAACTTCTAGCCAATGCCAATGAAAACCCATACAAGTTTGACATCACAGCCTCTCAGCCAATGGGCTGCCAGAACAAATATACATAACATAAGCCATGTGTTTACAATCACTCACGAAGCATCGACAAACAATTTTTTTTCGCATCCTAAAGCACGACAAACTTTTTTAATCGCAATTTTAACATTACGGTACCTAGCGCTACAGGCCTACAGCCTACAGGTGGAAACAACCTTTTTTTTTACTTCATGTGCAGAACAAACTTTTTTTTTCAGTTTCAAGTGGGAAACAAACTTTATTTTTACAAAAGTCCATAGCCCCCCCCCCCAAGATCATCTTGTCAGCCCCTTACTGGAATGGATTTTCTTTGGAAGAAAAACTTTGGTGAAAGCGGCAGAAGGGGAATCGGGAAGTGACTAAAACGAGGTCGCCCATCAAAATGCATTGGGTCTCCCCAGATTTCCCTATGTGCATTCATATTTCTGGAGGCAGCGCCAACTGCACTGATAGGGGGGAGGGTTGGAGTAGCCCCCTTCAGTCCCATAAAAAGTTCTGTAATCAATAATTGCTTTGCTAAATGCTGTTTAAACATAGCATCATTGTTGTGACCAATGCGATCTTATGAGCTTTAGTCTTCCACACACACTGCTTATATGGTGCTTAATTGGCATGCATACATAAGGTAAATGGACCATGTGACTGGATCCAGGGGCCAATCCTAATGATTCAGTAAATGGCAGCTGGACTTCCTTCTTATGTTGAATTGCACCCAATGATAAACAGAAGAATCAAGACTGATTTTGGACACTTAGAAGGTATTTAAATGCATTTAAAGTGTTTAGTATGTTAGACTATAAGCAGAGCATGAGCTGATGTGCCTGAGGAATACATAGGAGATTGCTAAAGCTGTTATTTCAGCTCATTTCTGACTTGGAATCGATCAGTGACCAGTGAGCCATGACTCAACTGTATCACCCTTATACTACTATGATGAAGATAGGCATGCAATTAGTGCAACACATTTATCATTCACGTTGGTTTGGCCCGTGGTCGGCACTAGCTGGTTTTGCTGATTCGCCAACACCAATCGTGTGCATTCGGCAAAATCCTGGCGGATGGAGCAGTGCAGTTGGATGGATGGATGATTGGGGCTTCAAGTCCTGTATTTATGCATTTGGTAGGCTAATTAGGACAGGGGAGGACACGGCAATGAGGCGAAGGATGACTGAAACAGCCGTCCAACATAAGTCCAGGTGACCAGGCAAGAGCTGGATTCGAACCCTGGACCCAGCGATTGGCAGCCCAGCACGCTACCACTAGACCAACACTGCTAATGGTGTTCACACTCTGTACAAATAGTTGGCATTGCCATCTCTACTTGGTTCTCCGATCTCCCCAACACGTGTGTAAAATTGCTTTGATTTTTTAAAATGCAGCCCATATAAGAACAAAATTATTTAAAGTGAGTGAGTGTGTGTGTGTTTACGCCCCATCAGCAGCAGTGTGGGCCATTTAGAGGCGATTACTTTGCTGTAATATTATTTCAGAGGGCGCCCAAATTTTTTCACAAGGCGAGCTGCAAGTGCTCGTCGACTTGGTTCAAAAATACCGTTCTAGCCAAAATGGCAATTTTTCCAATGGAGGTAACATAATCTGCGTTTCTGTTCAAACTCCTAACATATTTAATTTTCTCATTGTGTTGTTACCTGTTTTTTTTTTAGAGGCGATGCATCAGCCCTTAGCTGATATAGCCTTAGTGATTCTATATGGAGCCACTCGCCTCTGTATAGATGGCCACAGGCCTCCCGACAGGAGGCTTTTTCTAAGATTCAAGAATCAGCATGTGAATCTACGTCAGCAAAACGGGGGCTAGCGTCGTAGTAAAATGCGGACCGGGCAAAGTTGCGGACCGGCGGGATTTCGTAATAAAACGCGGATGGGCAGGTGCGGAACGGGACGCTTTTGCGGGATCGGCGTTTAAAAAATGGGGATGAGGCCAAATTGGATGAACAACCTGAATTAGCTCTAAAAATCGCCTCTATTTTTTTTTGAAAAAATTTTCTTGTTTACATCAGTTACTTTTGCTTTGTGTGAATAAGTTTTCATGTTTCAGAATTGTATTTCTTCACTTTTCAGGATTGTAACGATGCACCGATAGGGGCATTGCAAGCAGCATCTGCGATGCGCAAGAATGACTTACGCCCTCTTGTTCGCAAGACATTGAATTGAACAGACGTATAAGAAAACGCTCGCCTAAATAAGATATTTCTAGCTGAATACTGAGTAACAGCAACTGCTGTTCTACTAAGGTGAAGGAGCACATTCACATAAAATATTAATTAATGGTAATTAGCTAATAATTTAAACAAATATTTTCATAACTGATGGTTTTACTTTTCAAAGATAAGAAAAAACTTTTCCAAGATTATCGCAGGGCACACCCTGAACACTTGGAACTCCATTGACCCAAAGGATTGTGACAATGAATTAAAAACATCTTGAAATATTTGTGAGCAATTTAATAAGAAGGATATCGAAAGTGGCCTAGAGCAGTGTCAATCAAATGACTTTGTAGTTATATTACGGGATATTCCCAGTTGGATTTTTCGTGAGGAATTGGTACAGCAGTTGGCTGGTAACGATCAAGATGAAGGCCCACTCCATTTTACCATTTTATCATGGACCCCCTGTCTGTGCAGAACCCATGCAGTTTCGCACAGATCATTTACCCCATCAAGTGGAGGAATGACCAAACTGTGACATGTGTTATCAGACTGCCCAAAACTAGAAATAGGACAATCTGGGGATGCACTGCTGAGGCCTGCTTGCCTTCTAGTTTTTGTTTTGTTCATAAAGCAGAAATTGTTTTGCCATTTGGTACTGCAGCCGTTTCTTCGCCCATTATACCCCATGTAAGAAGGTCAAAATTTAAATTCATTAATCTTGTTTATTCTTGACCGCTTTCACCTACTTGTATGAAAGTTTGAGCATTGCATACTGGTATCCATACTCTGGCCTTTAAGTGTGTGTGTGTGTTTGTGTGTTTGTGTTTTACGCCTCTGCAGCACCTTAAAGGGCTATATCGAGGCAGACTAGAATTTTATATGTCTTTGTCATTTTTCTTCATATTTTGTAATATGTCTGTGTTTGATGCAAAAATGAAATTATGTTTTCTGGTTTGTGTGTAAGATATTGGATTGGATTTGTTGGGAGAAGTGTAAATTAAAACTAGTGATCACTCATTATGGCAATGCCACAATGGTGGGGCATTTCTCTGGGATTACCAGGGTATTTCCACCTTAAAATTGTCTTCACCCCTCATATTTCTAAATATTTCAGAAATTTTAATCCACCATGAATATGTCCATGATGAACGGAAATTTTCTCAAATTTAACAGAGAAAGGGTGATGAATTTCCGATGGATGGATGGATTATTTTACGTCCTGTATTTATGCACCAGGTAGGCTAATTAGGACAAGAGGAGGAAACAGCAATGAGAAGAAGGATGATTTTAAATGTACTTACATTAAGCTATGGAAAATTCAAGCCTCTTCAAAGGTGGCACTGGCCCAGCATTCATGGATTTGCACACCACAGTCGTTCCAATTACACCAGTGTAAAAACTTGTTGACTGTCAATGTGGAGGCTGTAAACGGACTCATATACCACTGCATCTTGGATGGGGTTCCATTTGTGTCAAGGAATCACTGTTGGTATTGGGGAGTCAAATCGCTATATTGTAATAAATCCTGGCTCTAAAACAATGGAATCCAAGAATCCTGGAGCACTGTTTGTTGCTCTATCCAGAGCAAAATCCGGTGGCAACGAAGAAAAAGAGCCTGATTTTGCATGGCATCCATTGGTTTTGGTAAATAAAGACAGATTATGCCATTCCCCTGATACCCCCACTACAAGAGCCCGAGCAAAGGAGATTAAAAGACTAAATCAGATGAGTCAAATCACAACAGCCAAATATCAACACCTGCAGCACGACTCTGATTTACACAATTTTATATCTGATACTCTGCAAACGAGAAGAGTGTGGGTGTGAGTTTTACGTCTCATCAGCACCTAAGTGGGCTATTTAGGATGATTGGGGCTTTAGTTCCTGTATTTATGCACTTGGTAGGCTAATTAGGTCAGAGGCAGGACACAACAATGAGGCGAATAATGATTGAAACAGCTGTCCAACATAGGCCCAGGTGAATCGGCAAGAGCTGCATTCGAACCCTGGACTGAGCGATTGGCAGCCTAGCACACCACCACTCCCCCTCCTGAGAAATATGAGAGAGATTTCAGGGAGTCAAGTCTACTTCGGGTCTTGATTTCCAGTGGCGTTTGGCATAATAAAATTATGGAAAATTCCAAAACTATGCTTTTCATGTAGCATTAAAATCTAATGGAGTTTCGAGTTTTACGTCTCATCAGCACCTGAGTGGGCTATATAGAAAAATCTAATGGAAAGACAAGATAAAACTAGAATGGTGTGCATGAGATGCACAAACAGAGCTCTGCTACCAGTACATGATGCCATGTTAAGTGGGGCAGCCGAGGAGGTTGGGCACCCCAGGGGGAGGCACCCTAGCAGCAGCAACGGAGGTCCGAGGGGGTAAGTCCCCATGTCTGAGGGAGTAAGTCCCCATGTCCGAGGGGGTAAGTCCCCATGTCCGCGGGGGTAAGTCCCCATGTCCGCGGGGGTAAGTCCCCATGTCCGCGGGGGTAAGTCCCCATGTCCGCGGGGGTAAGTCCCCATGTCCGCCGGGGGTAAGTCCCCATGTCCGCCGGGGGTAAGTCCCCATGTCCGCCGGGGGAAGTCCCCATGTCTGCCGGGGGTAAGTCCCCATGTCCGAGGGGGTAAGTCCCCATGTCCGCGGGGGAAGTCCCCATGTCCGCCGGGGGAAGTCCCCATGTCTGCCGGGGGTAAGTCCCCATGTCCGCGGGGGTAAGTCCCCATGTCCGCGGGGGTAAGTCCCCATGTCCGCGGGGGTAAGTCCCCATGTCCGCGGGGGTAAGTCCCCCTGTCCGCGGGGGTAAGTCCCCATGTCCACGGGGGTAAGTCCCCATGTCCGAGGGGGGGTAAGTCCCCATGTCCGAGGGGGGGGTAAGTCCCCATGTCCGAGGGGGGGTAAGTCCCCATGTCCGAGGGGGGTAAGTCCCCATGTCCGAGGGGGGAAGTCCCCATGTCCGCGGGGGTAAGTCCCCATGTCCGCGGGGGTAAGTCCCCATGTCCGAGGGGGTAAGTCCCCATGTCCGCGGGGGTAAGTCCCCATGTCCGCGGGGGTAAGTCCCCATGTCCGCGGGGGTAAGTCCCCATGTCCGCGGGGGTAAGTCCCCATGTCCGCGGGGGTAAGTCCCCATGTCCGCGGGGGTAAGTCCCCATGTCCGCGGGGGTAAGTCCCCATGTCCGCCGGGGGTAAGTCCCCATGTCCGCCGGGGGTAAGTCCCCATGTCCGCCGAGGTAAGTCCCCATGTCAGCGGGGGTAAGTCCCCATGTCCGCGGGGGTAAGTCCCCATGTCCGCGGGGGGTATGTCCCCATGTCCCCGGGGGTAAGTCCCCATGTCCGTGGGGGTAAGTCCCCATGTCCGCGGGGGTAAGTCCCCCATGTCCCCGGGGGTATGTCCCCATGTCCCCGGGGGTATGTCCCCATGTCCCCGGGGCCGTGTCCCCATGACCCAAGGGGGCCGTGTCCCCATGCCCCTGGATATTAAATGGTTGCCCCCTTATTCTTAGTAATATTAAATGGTCGCCCCCTCCTTAGTAGATATTAAATGGTCGCCCCCTTATCCTTTAATAGTAGATATTAAATGGTCGCCCCCTTATCTATCTATCTATCTATCTATCTATCTATCTATTTGCCATCATTGATTGCCATCATTCATTGCCATCATTGATTGCCATCATTGATTGCCATGTGACGGCGCGAAATGGACAGCAGCGCCGCTAGCGGCCACTTTATGTACTAGTCCAAGTGCGTGCTGACACGGGACACGCATCTGGGGCAGCCAGGATCAACAAAAGCTATGCTACTCTCGTAGCAGAGCTAACTATTCTGCTTCAAGAGCAGGAAATTGAATGTACCCATCAAATAACTCCCTCAGACTACAAACATCTCTTTTCTGGTGTTTGTTTCCAGGATACAGGATACAGGGCAAGGAGAGATATGTTTCGTGTGCAGTTGGAAGAAACGGAGGGCTTCGTAAAAGTACATTTCAGTGATGTAAGCGGAGGCATCAGTGTGACTATGTGGACCGTGGACAACATCGAGCGGCCCAGGTGCTTTGGCCTATACCGCGTGAGGGGAGCGTACCGCAATTCGTTTTGTGGAAGTGAGGCAGCGGCAGCATGCTGCAGCACCACGCATACTCTTCTTGAGGTATGGAAAAAAATTCCGTAGTCCTCTTTGGTTAAAACTGTTGAAGATCTTAAAAAAAGGAAGTGCAGGCCTATTTATCTGAAAATGATAGTTTCTATGTAGAACCATGAAATTACTACATGATAATATTCAGTAGTTTCGGAATGGGTTTCCACTTGACTTTTCAGCAGCGCCGTGGTGCTACCTAACACCTTAGGTATTTTGTGAAAAGCTTGTTAGCAGGTAAGAGGTTGTCCTATGCTATTCTGACCAAACTTTTAAACAGATATGGCCAATAAATGTATTGGGTCAGAAATCATTGAAAATGAAACAACATGGATATGTCCCACTTGTCACAACCATCCTAAGTCTGGAAAAATGCCTCCATGGGCTGCAGTAAATAACTTAGCTCTACAGCCTCTTCCAGATGAATTTTCTGGCATAAATATATTATAACAGCAAGGCCACACATAATTGATTCTTAGCTTCGCGGACCCACCGACACAATAGATATTCTGCCGACTCAAAAAAAAAAAATTTTGACATTATAAAAAAAATTTTTTTTTTTCACCTTTTTTTTTTTTTCACCTTTTTTTTTTGTCCTACCGACCTACCCTAGAAAAAGTGCCTTGAGAGGATCCGAGAAGCTAAAGATCAATTATGCGTGGCCCAACTGCTAGCACTAACTATTCCATTCGTGAAAATTGTGCCATTTGTATGTGGAGAGGGGTGTGCCGCGACAGGAATTCTTTTCGGGTTGTTGCTACATCCTAGGACGTGGCATGAAAGGATTTTATCTGCAGACTACCCATGAAGGGGAAAGGGAGATAATTAAGGAGCTGAGGAGGATAGAAAAAAAACAGCTTCTTTGCGCTCCACAAGGCTGTAGTTAGAGAGGATCTTGTTCAGCTAACTTCAAATACAGAAGCAAGTATGCTTTTAAATCATAGTTTTATAGTTTTATTATATGTGATAATCTTTTGCATGGTTTGTTCTTGCCTGTATATTTTGGCCTATATATCTGTTGGTTTATACCCACTTTCCGTTTTTATAAGAGGCGCATACCAGCAGCTAGGCCCATTACCAAAATAATTTTGTTGAATTTTGTGAACATTTTGGAGCCCTTCCTCTCTCGGCAGTCTCCCTCAACTATAATTAAACTAACGAAAAACCATTGGTAGCCTGACCTGCTGTTTAATTCAATTACCAAAATAATTCCTTCTTCTCGTGTTCCGCCTATTGCTCAGAAACCACTCCATCAGTGAGAAATTACATATGCATTGCTAAGTGCTTGCAAATTATATTTTTATATTTAAAGGAAACCTTGGCTGCCTGGTGTTACATATAGGCGTAGTCAAAGTACCTGGCGTGGAAGTAATTACTATGAGCTACTAAATTAACATTTTAAACTGCTGTTCTTTTATCTTATTAGAATCAATGTGTGTGCTGTAAATTATATTAATTTTCCGGGGAACCTAGGTCCATTTGATAATGACATTTGTCTAAGAGTGGTTTTCTGGTCTCGAATTGTATTAGATGGTGTACCACTGGTAACTTTTCACTTCAGATTAAATGATTGTTGATAATAATAATAATAATAATATGAGTAATTTATATATTTGATTCTTCATTTTTACATTTACCTTTCTGTATGATTTTCAGATTTTCATCGAACTCAGCCATTTGCAGTCAATGACACGCAGATTCAAAAGTACACAGCTCCACCAGTCTCCAGATTATTTACGGTATTGGAAAGAGAAAGAAAATGCAGGGTGTCACTGCGAGGACACGTTACTTCGGTAAGCATAATTTTCACTTTAAGATATCAAGTTACTTATTATTTGGCATGATCAAACATTCACTGGACTGGCAACGAAAATTGCTCTGCTACTTTGGATCATGGCACATTTTTAGGGATAAGGTGCACCAGTAATAGCTGGTTCTACTTTTTTGCAGGTTTACATATCCCAAAGTCAGCATGAAATTCCGTCCTTACTCCTTGAAATTCCTGGGAAAAGACGCTGTAAGTACATGTATGTCCTCAAACGTTCAATTGCTGCCATCCACAACAAATCAGAACTTCCATCACCATACATCTTGTGCAATCTGTGTGCCGAAAATGCGAAAACTTCAGGATCCATATCGGTGGTTTTACGCCTCATCAGCACTTGATTGGGCTATATAGAGGCATACTAATGTCTTGGTCAATCAAAAGCAGTTCTTAATAGTTTTGTTACGTATTGACTATTTCTTGTGATTCCTTGCAGGAGTAAGCTGCTATCTTTAGGCCTATATTAATTTTACGACACCTTGGAGGGCATCATGTATGAGGAGTATCATTATTATTACGTAGAAATCATTGATGAAGGTTATATTCAAAAAGTTCCTCGAGTATGTCATGTTTGTATGTCTATCCATCTGGTTGCCAATAACGAGGGGCGTTCAGAAAGTTCACTTTTTTTACTATATTGGACACTTACTTTCTATGTACAACTGGTAACTTTTCACTTCAGATTAAATGATTGTTGATAATAATAATAATAATAAGTAATTTATATATTTTATTCTTCATTTTTACATTTACCTTTCTGTATGATTTTCAGATTTTTCATCGAACTCAGCCATCAGCTGTCAATGACACGCAGATTCAAAAGTACACAGCTTCATCTGTCTCCAGCTTATTTACGGTATTGGAAAGAAAAATAAATTGCAGGGGATCACTGCGAGGACGTGTTACTTCGGTAAGCATAATTTTCACTTTAAGATATCAAGTTACTTATTATTGGGCATGATCAAACATTCACTGGACTGGAAATGTAAATTGCTCTGCTATTTTGGATCATGGCACATTTTTAGGGATAAGGTGCACCAGTAATAGCTGCAGTATACCCATGAATATAAATAAGAGGATAACGATAACATGCAGGCCTGAAATGATGCCCAATAAATGTCAAAATCAAACATTTTCAGTCTGCAGATGTACTGAAATAAATGCTATTGTTCACTGATAAGCACATTTTAAAAGATGACAATTTAGTTTAATTTTTGAATAATTGCTGTAAAGTCATTCCCAATATAGTTGCAGATAAATCTTAAAACAACATCTACTGCTTAGTCCTATATTAACATTTTGTATTAGAATTATTTTCTTCATGAGAAAAATTACTAATTACTTCTTTGTCTATTTTTCAGGTAGAAGAGCACACACACTCGCGTGATGGTTTCCGATTGTATGGAATCAATTTACGTAAAACTTTGGACAGTCGACAAGATTCCAAAACCGGACCGGTTTGCATCTTATAAAATTCTTGGCCTGTACCGCAACGGATGCACTGGGAAACTCGCCGGGTGCTGTAGCACTTCATTTACCGTTTTTGAGGTAATCCAACTAAGACTTGTATAAGGGTTATAATTATACTTTGGTTACAGCCCAAGAACGAAAAAATTCCTCTGAACTTAAGACAGAATTATAGCATCAATGTACACAATTGTGACATTCAATCATCCCTTACTTGCAACTGATTATGAAGGTAAATTACCTCATGACATGAAAATTGAACTTGCATCCTGTCCCAATGTCAAGATACTAAACCTGTCCAACATTTGAAGGAAATCGGCCAAGTCAATCAAAAGTTATGAATATTTACCCCTCTTTCGGTTAATTACCTAAAAACAACAATTTTCGACCAAAAAAATCTGTGGTGTGAAGTAAAGTCCTAACCGATGCCATTACACCATTGCAAAGATGAGAACTGCTCAAAACACATATTCACCCCATTTCAATCTTGAATATGGGTGTAAATTATCCCATGACATCAAAATTGTACTTGCATTTTGATGTTGACAAACTCTACATGGTCACCTCGTGTTTACGGCTGAGCACATTTGCCACTCTATCTTAAAAAAGATCTATATTGATTCATGAACTCCTCAGATCAAGAACCTGTAAATTATTCATTTCCTTGTTTTGCTCGATATAGCCCACTTAGGTGCTGCAGAGGCATAAAACACAATCCTCGTTTTGCAAAAAACAATAAAACATTTTTTCCGTCTTGCAGTTAGAAGAAAAGGAGGGCTTTGTCAAAGTACCTTTCAACGACGTCAGTGGAGGAATAAGCTTGAAACTGTGGACCGTGGACAACATCGAGCGGCCCAGGTGCTTTGGCCTATACCGTGTGAGGGGAGCATACCGCAATTTGTCTCGTGGAAGTGAGGCAGTGGCAGCATGCTGCAGTACCACGCATACTCTACTTGAGGTATGGAGTGTGTGTGTGTGTGTTTTACGCCTCTGCAGCACCTTAATGGGCTATATCGAGGCAGGCTAGAATTTTTTACGTCTTTGTCATTTTTCCTCATATTTTGTAATGTGTCTACTTGAGGTATGGAAAAAAATTGTGTAGTCCTCTTTGGTTAAAACTTTTGAATATCATAAAAAAGGGAAGTTCAGGCCTATTTATCTGAAAATGATTTCCCATACTCATTATTTTTAGGAGGTCACAGAAGCGGAAAGCCAGGAGAACCTTGTCTTCAAAATTCAAAATGTTATTGAGAAGGTAGGTTTCTTGAATTGTTTCCCTGCTCCTGTAAAAAAAAATTTCCCATCTAAAAATAATGGATCACTTACTCATAAATGCTTCAGGATCCATGTCAATGGATATACGCCTCATCAGCACTTGATTGGGCTATATAGAGGCATACTAATGTCTTGGTCAATCAAAAGCAGTTCTTAATAGTTTAGTTATGTATTGACTATTTCTTGTGATTCCTTGCAGGTGTAAGCTGCTATCTTTAGGCCTATATTAATTTTATGACACCTTGGAGGGCATCATGTAAGAGAAGTATCATTATTATTCCGTAGAAATCATTGATGAAGGTTATCGTCAAAAAGTTCCTCGAGGATGTCATGTTTGTATGTCTATCCATCTGGTTGCCAATTACGAGGGGCGTTCAGAAAGTTCACTTTTTTTACTATATGGACACTTAGTTTCTATGTAGAACCATGAAATTATTACATGATAAAATTCAGTAGTTTTGGAATGGGTTTCCACTTGACTTTTCAGCAGCGCCGTGGTGCTACCTATCGCCTTAGGTATTTTGTGAAAAGCTTGTTAGCAGGTTAGAGGTTGTCCTATGCTATTCTGACCAAACTTTTAAACAGATATGGCCAATAAATGTATTGGGTCAGAAATCATTGAAAATGAAACATGGATCCCACTTGTCACAACCGTCCTAAGTCTGGAAAAATGCCTCCATGGGCTGCAGTAAATAACTCAGCTCTACAGCCTATTCCAGACCATCGCTCTTTCCACTAATTACTTCTTTGTCTATTTTAAGGTAGAAGAGCATGAAACGCACACTCGTGCGATGGTTTCTGATTGTATGGAATCCATTTACGTAAAACTTTGGACAGTAAACAAGATTCCAAAACCGGTCCGGCTCGCATCTTATAAAATTCTCGGCCTGTACCGCAACGGATGCACTGGAAAACTCGCCGGGTGCTGTAGCACTTCATTTACCGTTTTTGAGGTGCGTGTGTGTGTGTGTGGGTTTTTGTTTTACGCCTCTGCAGCACCTTCTTGGGCTATATCGAAGCTTTCTAGGGTGTTATTTGTCTTTGTTTATTTTCCTCATATTTTGTAGTATGTCTGCGTTTGGTATAGAAATGTGATTACGGTTTCTGGCTTGTCTACGAGAAGTCGAAGTGGATTTGTTGGGAGAAGTGCAAACCCTTTTTGAGGTAATCCAACTAAGACTTGTATAAGGGTTTTATACCTTGGCTACAGCCCAAGAACGAAAAAATTCCTCTGAACTAAGACCGAATTATAGCATCAATGTATATTCGATTTCGATCTTGAATATGGGTGTAAATTACCCCATGACATCAAAATTGTACTTGCATTATCTCCCAGTTCTTTTACTGTTGACAAACTCTACGTGGTCACCTCGTGTTCACACCTAACCACATTTGCCACTCTATCTCGAAAAAAGATCCATATTGATTCATGAACTCCTCAGATTAAGAAGCTGTAAATTATTCATTTCCTCGTTTTGCTCTATATAGCCCACTAAGGTGCTGCAGAGGCGTAAAACACAATCCTCGTTTTGCAAAAAAACAATAAAGAATTTGTTCCATCTTGCAGTTAGAAGAAAAGGAGGGCTTTGTCAAAGTACATTTCAACGACGTCAGTGGAGGAATAAGGTTGAAACTGTGGACCGTGGACAACATTGAGCGGCCCAGGCGCTTTGGCCTATACCGCGTGGGGGGAGCATACCGCAATTTGTGTCGTGGGTGTGAGGCAGTGGCAGCATGCTGCAGTACCACGCATACTTGAGGTATGGAGTGTGTGTGTGTGTGTTTTACGCCTCTGCAGCACCTTAATGGGCTATATCGAGGCAGGCTAGAATTTTATATGTCTTTGTCATTTTTCCTCATATTTTGTAATATGTCTACTTGAGGTATGGAAAAAAATTGTGTAGTCCTCTTTGGTTAAAACTGTTGAATATCATAAAAAAAGGAAGTGCAGGTCAATTTATCTGAAAATGATTTCCCATACTCGTTATTTTCAGGAGGTCACAGAAGGGGAAGGACAGCAGAACTTGGTATTTAAAATGTTGTCGAGAAGGTAGGTTTCTTGAATTGTTTTCACTGCTCCTGTAAAAAATTGCCCATCTAAATAAAATGGATCACTTACTCGTAAATGCTTGCACTGTAAAATTATTATTTAATGCTCCTGTAAAAAAAACTTCCCATCTAAATAAAATGGATCACTTACGCGTAAATGCTTGCACTGAAAAATTATTATTTAATGCTCCTGAAAAAAAATTCCCATCTCAATAAAATGGATCACTTACGTGTAAATGCTTGCACTGAAAAATTATTATTTAATGCTCCTGTAAAAAGATTTTTATCTTATCAGAATCAAAGTGTGTGCTGTAAATTATATTAATTTTCCGGGGAACCTAGGTCCATTTGATAATGAAATTTGTCTAAGAGTGGATTTCTGGTCTTGAATTATATTAGATGGTGTACCACTGGCAACTTTTAACTCATATTATTATTATTATCAACAATCATTTAATATAACTTATAAGTAATTTATATATTTGATTCTGCATTTTTACATTTACCTTTCTGTATGATTTTCAGATTTTTCATCGAACTCAGCCATTTGCGGTCAATGACACGCAGATTCAAAAGTACACAGCTCCACCTGTCTCCAGCTTATTTACGGTATTGGAAAAAAAATGCAGGGTGTCACTGCGAGGTCACGTTACTTCAGTAAGCATAATTTTCACTTTAAGATATCAAGTTACTTATCATTGGGCATGATCAAACATTCACTGGACTGGGAATGTAAATTGCTCTGCTACTTTGGATCATGGCACATTTTTAGGGATAAGGTGCGCCAGTAATAGCAGGCTCTACTTTTTTGCAGGTTTACATATCCCAAAGTCAGCATGAAATTCCGTCCTTACTCCTTGAAATTCCTGGGAAAAGACGCTGTAAGTACATGTATGTCCTCAAAACGTTCAATTGCTGCCATCCACAACAAATCAGAACTTCCATCACCATACATCTTGTGCAATCTGTGTGCCGAAAATGCGAAAACTTCAGGATCCATGCCGGTGGTTTTACGCCTCATCAGCACTTGATTGGGCTATAGAGGCATACTAATGTCTTGGTCAATCAAAAGCAGTTCTTAATAGTTTTGTTACGTATTGACTATTTCTTGTGATTCCTTGCAGGAGTAAGCTGCTATCTTTAGGCCTATATTAATTTTATGACACCTTGGAGGGCATCATGTAAGAGAAGTATCATTATTATTCCGTAGAAATCATTGATGAAGGTTATCTTCAAAAAGTTCCTCGAGTATGTCATGTTTGTATGTCTATCCATCTGGTTGCCAATAACGAGGGGCGTTCAGAAAGTTCACTACTTTTACTATATGGACACTTAGTTTCTATGTACCACTGGTAACTTTTCACTACAGATTAAATGATTGTTTATAATAATAACAATAATAATATAAGTAATTTATATATTTGATTCTGCATTTTTACATTTACCTTCCTGTATGATTTTCAGATTTTTCATCGAACTCAGCCATTTGCGGTCAATGACACGCAGATTCAAAAGTACACAGCTTCATCTGTCTCCAGCTTATTTATGGTATTGGAAAGAAAAATAAAATGCAGGGTGTCACTGCGAGGACGCGTTACTTCGGTAAGCATAATTTTCACTTTAAGATATCAAGTTACTTATTATTTGGCATGATCAAACATTCACTTGACTGGCAATGTAAATTGCTCTGCTATTTTGGATCATGGCACATTTTTAGGGATAAGGTGCACCAGTAATAGCTGCAGTATACCCATTAATATAAATAAGAGGATAACGATAACATGCAGGCCTGAAATGATGCCCAATAAATGTCAAATTCAAAAATTTTTAATAGCAAACATTTTAATAACAAACTTCAAAAATTTCAGTCTGCAGAGGTGCTGAAACAAATGCTATTGTTCACTGATAAGCACGTTTTAAAAGATGACAATTTAGTTTAATTTTTGAATAATTGCTGTAAAGTCATTCCCAATATAGTTGCAGATAAATCTTAAAACAACATCTACTGCATAGTCCTATATTACATTTTGTACTAGAATTGGCTTTTGTCAAATTATTTTCTTCATGAGAAAAATTTTTCAAAATTAAGTTCAAATTGCCATTTCCTGATCCTCACTGATATGACCCTGTAACAACCATCACTCTTTCCACTAATTACTTCTTTGTCTATTTTTCAGGTAGAAGAGCATGAAAGGCACACTCGGGTGATGGTTTCCAATTGTATCATCTTCTTCTTCTCCTGTTGTGCTGGTATACCCCGGATCGCTGTAGCACTTCATTTACCGTTTTTGAGGTAATCCAACTAAGACTTGTATAAGGGTTATATACTTTGGTTACAGCCCAAGAACGAATAAAGTCCTCTGAACTGAAGACAGAAAAGTAGCATCAATGTACACAATTGTGACATTCAATCATCCCTTACTTGCAATTGATTATGAAGTTGAATAACCTCATGACATGAAAATTGAACTTGCATCCTGTCCCAACGTCAAGATACTAAACCTGTGAAAATTTGAAGGAAATCGGCAAAGTCAATCAAAAGTTATGAATATTTACCCCTCTTAGGGTCAATTACCTAAAAACGACAATTTTCACCCAAAAACATCTATGGTGTGAAGTAAAGTCCCAACCGATGCCATTACACCACTGCAAAGATAAGAACTGCTCAAAACACATATTCACCCCTTTTGATCTTGAATATGGGTGTAAATTACCCCATGACATCAAAATTGTACTTGCATTATCTCCCAGTTCTTTTGATGTTGACAAACTCTACATGGTCACTTCGTGTTTACGGCTGAGCACATTTGCCACTATATATCTTAAAAAAGATCCATAAAGATCCATATGGATTCATGAACTCCTCAGATCAAGAACCTGTAAATTATTCATTTCCTCGTTTTGCTCGATATAGCCCACTAAGGTGCTGCAGAGGCGTAAAACACAATCGTCGTCTTGCAAAAAAAAAAATTTTTTTCCATCTTGCAGTTGGAAGAAACGGAGGGCTTTGTAAAAGTCCACTTCAATGATGTAAGTGGAGGCATCAGTGTGAAGATGTGGACCGTGGACAACATCGAGCGGCCCAGGCGCTTTGGCCTATACCGCGTGAGGGGAGCATACCGCAATTCGTTTCGTGGAAGTGAGGCAGCGGCAGCATGTTGCAGTACCACGCATACTCTACTTGAGGCATGGAAAAAAATTGTGTAGTCCTCTTTGGTTAAAACTGATGAATATCATAAATAAAAAAGGAAGTGCAGGCCTATTTATCTGAAAATGATTTCCATACTCATTATTTTTAGGAGATCACAGAAGCGGAAAGCCAGGAGAACCTTGTCTTCAAAATGTTATAGAGAAGGCAGGTTTCTTGAATTGTTTTCACTGCTCCTTTAAAAAATTGCCCATCTAAATAAAATGGATCACTTACTCGTAAATGCTTGCACTGTAAAAAATTATTATTTAATGCTCCTTCACTTCCAGAACCGTAGTGACTCTCAATGGAAGAAAATACAGTCTTAACTGTTGTGTCCCAGCTGATGCCAAAAACCTAGCAAACACCCTGCCTTGGCTGTGCAATATATAGATGGATGATTGGGGCTTTACTTCCTGTATTTATGCTATTGGTAAGCTAATTAGGTCAGAGGCAGGACACGACAATGCGGCGAAGAATGATTGAAACAGCTGTCCAACATAGGCCCAGGTGAATCGGCAAGAGCTGCATTCGAACCCTTGACCCAGCGATTGGCAGCCTAGCACACCACCACTCCCCCTCCAGAGAAGGAGGTCATATGAGAGAGATTTCAGGGAGTCAAGTCTCCTTCGGGTCGTGATTTCCAGTGGCATTTGGCATAATAAAATTATGGAAAATTCCAAAACTATGCTTTTCATGTAGCATTAAAATCTAATGGAGTTTCGAGTTTTACGTCTCATCAGCACCTGAGTGGGCTATATAGAAAAATCTAATGGAAAGACAAGATAAAACTATTCTGCTTCAAGAGCAGGAAATTGAATGTACCTATCAAATAACTCCCTCAGACTACAAACATCTCTTTTCTGGTGTTTGTTTCCAGGAATCAGGATACAGGGCAAGGAGAGATACGTTTTATGTGCAGTTGGAAGAAACGGAGGGCTTTGTAAAAGTCCACTTCAATGATGTGGGTGGAGGCATCAGTGTGAAGATGTGGACCGTGGACAACATCAAGCGGCCCAGGCGCTTTGGCCTATATCGCGTGAGGGGAGCCTATCGTAATTCGTTTCGTGGAAGTGAGGCAGCGGCAGCAGTTACTTATTGATGGGCATGATCAAACATTCACTGAACTGGGAATGTAAATTGCTCTCCTAGTTCGGATCATGGCACATTTGTAGGGATAAGGTGCACCAGTAATAGCTGCAGTATACCCATTAATATAAATAATAGGATAACGATAACATGCAGGCCTGAAATGATGCCCAATAAATGTCAAATTCAAACATTTTTATTAGCAAACTTAAAAATTGCTGTAAAGTCATTCCCAATATAGTTGCAGATAAATCTTAAAATAACATCTACTGCATGTCCTATATTAACATTTTGTATTAGAATTGGCTTTTGTCAAATTGTCTTCATGAGAAAAATTTTTCAAAATTAAGTTCAAATTGCCATTTCCTGATCTTCACTGACCCCGTAACAACCATCGCTCTTTCCACTAATTACTTCTTTGTCTATTTTTCAGGTAGAAGAGCATGAAACGCACACTCGTGTGATGGTTTCCAATTGTATGGAAAACTTTGGACAGTCGACAAGATTCCAAAACCGGACCGGTTTGCATCTTTATTGGCCTGTACCGCAACGGATGCACTGGGAAACTCGCCGGGTGCTGTAGCACTTCATTTACCGTTTTTGAGGTAATCCAACTAAGACTTGTATGAGGGTTATACACTTTGGTTACAGCCCAAGAACGAAAAAATTCCTCAGAACTTTAGACAGAATTATAGTATCAATGTACACAATTGTGACATTCAATCATCCCTTACTTGCAACTGATTATGAAGGTAAATTACCTCATGACATGAAAATTGAACTTGCATCCTGTCCCAATGTCAAGATACTAAACCTGTCCAACATTTGAAGGAGTGAGTGAGTGATTTAGTGTTTTACGCCCCATCAGCACCAGTGTGGGCTATTTAGAGGCAACATTGGTTTAGTAGATTATCTTCAATCCAATTTCTAATAACTTGTAAAAGTAGTCAGTGTCCAACATTTGAAGGAAATCGGCCAAGTCAATCAAAAGTTATGAATATTTACCCCTTTTTGTGTTAATTACCTAAAAAGAAAATTTTCACCCAAAAACATCTATGGTGTGAAGTAAAGTCCCAACCGATGCCATTATACCATTGCAAAGATAAGAACTGCTCAAAACACATATTCAGTTTATTCACCCCTTTCGATCTTGAATATGGGGGTAAATTACCCCATAATTTACCCATGACATCAAAATTGTACTTGCATTATCTCCCAGTTCTTTTGATATTGACAAACTCTACGTGGTCACTTCGTGTTTACGGCTGACCACATTTGCCACTCTTATCTTAAAAAAGATCCATATGGATTCATGAACTCCTCAGATCAAGAACCTGTAAATTATTCATTTCCTCGTTTTGCTCGATATAGCCCACTTAAGTGCTCAGAGGCGTAAAACAGAATCCTCGTTTTGAAAAAAACAATAAAACATTTTTTCCATCTTGCAGATCGAAGAAAAGGAGGGCTTTGTCAAAGCACATTTCAGTGATGTCAGTGGAGGGATAAGTGTCAAACTCTGGACAGTCGATAACATTGAGAGGCCAAGGCGATTTGCCCTTTACAGGCTCAGGGGCGCCTATCGTAATTCCTTACGAGGAACTGAGGCTGCGGCTGCTTGTTGCAGTACCACCCACACTCTACTAGAGGTATGGAAAAAATTGTGTAGTCCTCTTTGGTTAAAACTGTTGAATATATCTTTAAAAAAGGAAGTGCAGGCCTATTTATCTGAAAAAGATTTGCCATACTCATTATTTTCAGGAGGTCACAGAAGCGGAAAGCCAGGAGAACCTTGTCTTCAAAATGTTATGGAGAAGGTAGGTTTCTTGAAATGTTTTCACTGCTCCTGTAAAAAAAAAATGCCCATCTAAATAAAATGGATCACTTACTCGTAAATGCTTGCACTGTCAAATTATTATTTAATGCTCCTTCACTTCCAGAACCGTAGTGACTCTCAATGGAAGACGATACAGCCTGAACTGTTGTGTCCCAGCTGATGCCAAAAATCTCTCGAACACCCTGCCTTGGCTCTGCAATATATAGATGGATGATTGGGGCTTTAATTCCTGTATTTACGCACTTGGTAGGCTAATTAGGTCAGAGGCAGGACACCACAATGAGGCGAAGAATGATTGAAACAGCTGTCCAACATAGGCCAAGGTGAATCGGCAAGAGCTGCATTCGAACCCTTGACCCAGCGATTGGCAGCCTAGCACACCACCACTCCCCCTCCAGAGAAGGAGGTCAAATGAGAGAGATTTCAGGGAGTCAAGTCTCCTTCGGTTCGTGATTTCCAGTGGCATTTGGCATTATAAAATTATGGAAAATTCCAAAACTATGCTTTTCATGTAGCATTAAAATCTAATGGAGTTTCGAGTTTTACGTCTCATCAGCACCTGAGTGGGCTATATAGAAAAATCTAATGGAAAGACAAGATAAAACTATTCTGCTTCAAGAGCAGGAAATTGAATGTACCTATCAAATAACTCCCTCAGACTACAAACATCTCTTTTCTGGTGTTTGTTTCCAGGAATCAGGATACAGGGCAAGGAGAGATACGTTTCGTGTGCAGTTGGAAGAAACGGAGGGCTTTGTAAAAGTCCACTTCAATGATGTGGGTGGAGGCATCAGTGTGAAGATGTGGACCGTGGACAACATCAAGCGGCCCAGGCGCTTTGGCCTATACCGCGTGAGGGGAGCCTATCGTAATTCGTTTCGTGGAAGTGAGGCAGCGGCAGCAGTTACTTATTGATGGGCATGATCAAACATTCACTGAACTGGGAATGTAAATTGCTCTCCTAGTTCGGATCATGGCACATTTGTAGGGATAAGGTGCACCAGTAATAGCTGCAGTATACCCATTAATATAAATAATAGGATAACGATAACATGCAGGCCTGAAATGATGCCCAATAAATGTCAAATTCAAACGTTTTTATTAGCAAACTTAAAAATTGCTGTAAAGTCATTCCCAATATAGTTGCAGATAAATCTTAAAATAACATCTACTGCATGTCCTATATTAACATTTTGTATTAGAATTGGCTTTTGTCAAATTGTCTTCATGAGAAAAATTTTTCAAAATTAAGTTCAAATTGCCATTTCCTGATCTTCACTGACCCTGTAACAACCATCGCTCTTTCCACTAATTACTTCTTTGTCTATTTTTCAGGTAGAAGAGCATGAAACGCACACTCGTGTGATGGTTTCCGATTGTATGGAATCCATTTACGTAAAACTTTGGACAGTCGACAAGATTCCAAAACCGGACCGATTTGCATCTTATAAAATTCTTGGTGTGTACCGCAACGGATGCAATGGGAAACGCGCCGGGTGCTGTAGCACTTCATTTACCGTTTTTGAGGTAATCCAACTAAGACTTGTATGAGGGTTATACACTTTGGTTACAGCCCAAGAACGAAAAAATTCCTCTGAACTTATTATATATATAGCATCAATGTACACAATCGTGACATTCAATCATCCCTTACTTGCAATTGATCATGAAGGTAAATAACATGACATGAAAATTGAACTTGCATCCTGTCCCCATGTCAAGATACTAAACCTGTCCAACATTTGAAGGAGTGAGTGAGTGAGTTAGTGTTTTACGCCCCATCAGCACCAGTGTGGGCTATTTAGAGGCAACATTGGTTTAGTAGATTATCTTCAATCCAATTTCTAATAACTTGTAAAAGTAGTCAGTGTCCAACATTTGAAGGAAATCGGCCAAGTCAATCAAAAGTTATGAATATTTATCCCTTTTTGTGTTAATTACTTAAAAAAGACAATTTTCACCCAAAAACATCTATGGTGTGAAGTAAAATCCCAACCGATGCCATTATACCATTGCAAAGATAAGAACTGCTCAAACACATATTCAGTTTATTCACCCCTTTCAATCTTGAATATGGGGGTAAATTACCCCATAATTTACCCATGACATCAAAATTGTACTTGCATTATCTCCCAGTTCTTTTGATATTGACAAACTCTACGTGGTCACTTCGTGTTTACGGCTGACCACATTTGCCACTCTTATCTTAAAAAAGATCCATATAGATTCATGAACTCCTCAGATCAAGAACCTGTAAATTATTCATTTCCTCGTTTTGCTCGATATAGCCCACTTAAGTGCTCAGAGGCGGAAAACAGAATCCTCGTTTTGAAAGAAACAATAAAACATTTTTTCCATCTTGCAGATCGAAGAAAAGGAGGGCTTTGTCAAAGCACATTTCAGTGATGTCAGTGGAGGGATAAGTGTCAAACTCTGGACAGTCGATAACATTGAGAGGCAATTTGCCTTTTACAGGCTCAGGGGCGCCTATCGTAATTCCTTCCGAGGAACTGAGGCTGCGGCTGCTTGTTGCAGTACCACCCACACTCTACTAGAGGTATGGAAAAAATTGTGTAGTCCTCTTTGGTTAAAACTGTTGAATATATCTTTAAAAAAGGAAGTGCAGGTCAATTTATCTGAAAAGGATTCCCCATACTCATTATTTTCAGGAGGTCACAGAAGAGGAAAGCCAGGAGAACCTTGTCTTCAAAATGTTATCGAGAAGGTAGGTGTCTTGAATTGATTTCACTGCTCCTGTAAAAAAAATTGCCCATATAAATAAAATGGATCACTTACCCATAAAATGTAATGCTTGCACTGTAAAATAAAATTATTATTTAATGCTCCTGTAAAAAAAATTCCCATCTAAATAAAATGGATCACTTACTCGTAAATGCTTGCACTGAAAAATTATTATTTAATGCTCCTGTAAAAAAAAATTGCCATCTAAATAAAATGGATCACCTACTCGTAAATTATTATTATTATTTAATGCTCCTGTAAAAAAAATTCCCATCTAAATAAAATGGATCACTTACTCGTAAATGCTTGCACTGTAAAATAATTATTTAACGCTCCTGTAAAAAAAACTTCCCATCTAAATAAAATGGATGACTTACGCGTAAATGCTTGCACTGAAAAATTATTATTTAATGCTCCTGTAAAAAGATTTTTATCTTATTAGAATCAATGTGTGTGCTATAAATTATATTAATTTTCCGGGGAACCTAGGTCCATTTGATAACGACATTTGTCTAAGAGTGGTTTTCTGGTCTTGAATTATATTAGATGGTGTACCACTGGCAACTTTTAACTTCAGATTAAATGATTGTTGATAATAATAATAATAATAATATAAGTAATTTATATATTTGATTCTGCATTTTTACATTTACCTTTCTGTATGATTTTCAGATTTTTCATCGAACTCCGCCATTTGCGGTCAATGACAGGCAGATTCAAAAGTACACAGCTCCACCTGTCTCCAGCTTATTTACGGTATTGGGAAAAAAAATGCAGGGTGTCACTGCGAGGATGCGTTACTTCGGTAAGCATAATTTTCACTTTAAGATATCAAGTTACTTATTATTTGGCATGATCAAACATTCACTGGACTGGGAATGTAAATTGCTCTGCTATTTTGGATCATGGCACATTTTTAGGGATAAGGTGCACCAGTAATAGCTGCAGTATACCCATTAATATAAATAAGAGGATAGCGATAACATGCAGGCCTGAAATGATGCCCAATTCAAACATTTTTAATAGCAAACATTTTTATTAGCAAACGCAAAAAATTTCAGTCTGCAGAGGTGCTGAAACAAATGCTATTGTTCACTGATAAGCACGTTTTAAAAGATGACAATTTAGTTTAATTTTTTAATAGTTGCTGTGAAGTCATTCCCAATATAGTTTCAGATAAATCTTAAAACAACATCTACTGCACAGTCCTATATTAACATTTTGTATTAGAATTGGCTTTTGTCAAATTAATTTCTCAATGAGAAATATTTTTCAAAATTAAGTTCAAATTGCCATTTCCTGATCTTCACTGACCCTGTAACAACCATCGCTCTTTCCACTAATTACTTCTTTGTCTATTTTTCAGGTAGAAGAGCATGAAACGCACACCCGTGTGATGGTTTCCGATTGCATGGAATCAATTTACGTAAAACTTTGGACAGTCGACAAGATTCCAAAACCGGACCAGTTTGCATCTTATAAAATTCTTGGCCTGTACCGCAACGGATGCACTGGGAAACTCGCCGGGTGCTGTAGCACTTCATTTACCGTTTTTGAGGTAATCCAACTAAGACTTGTATGAGGGTTATATACTTTGGTTACAGCCCAAGAACGAAAAAATTCCTCTGAACTTATAGCATCAATGTACACAATCGTGACATTCAATCATCCCTTACTTGCAATTGATCATGAAGGTAAATAACATGACATGAAAATTGAACTTGCATCCTGTCCCCATGTCAAGATACTAAACCTGTCCAACATTTGAAGGAGTGAGTGAGCGAATTAGTGTTTTACGCCCCATCAGCACCAGTGTGGGCTATTTAGAGGCAACATTGGTTTAGTAGATTATCTTCAATCCAATTTCTAATAACTTGTAAAAGTAGTCAGTGTCCAACATTTGAAGGAAATCGGCCAAGTCAATCAAAAGTTATGAATATTTACCCCTTTTTGTGTTAATTACCTAAAAAGACAATTTTCACCCAAAAACATCTATGGTGTGAAGTAAAGTCCCAACCGATGCCATTATACCATTGCAAAGATAAGAACTGCTCAAAACACATATTCAGTTTATTCACCCCTTTCGATCTTGAATATGGGGGTAAATTACCCCATAATTTACCCATGACATCAAAATTGTACTTGCATTATCTCCCAGTTTTTTTGATATTGACCAACTCTACGTGGTCACTTCGTGTTTACGGCTGACCACATTTGCCACTCTTATCTTAAAAAAGATCCATATAGATTCATGAACTCCTCAGATCAAGAACCTGTAAATTATTCATTTCCTCGTTTTGCTCGATATAGCCCACTTAAGTGCTCAGAGGCGTAAAACAGAATCCTCGTTTTGAAAAAACAATAAAACATTTTTTCCATCTTGCAGATCGAAGAAAAGGAGGGCTTTGTCAAAGCACATTTCAGTGATGTCAGTGGAGGGATAAGTGTCAAACTCTGGACAGTCGATAACATTGAGAGGCCAAGGCGATTTGCCCTTTACAGGCTCAGGGGCGCCTATCGTAATTCCTTCCGAGGAACTGAGGCTGCGGCTGCTTGTTGCAGTACCACCCACACTCTACTAGAGGTATGGAAAAAATTGTGTAGTCCTCTTTGGTTAAAACTGTTGAATATATCTTTAAAAAAGGAAGTGCAGGCCTATTTATCTGAAAATGATTTGCCATACTCATTATTTTCAGGAGGTCACAGAAGCGGAAAGCCAGGAGAACCTTGTCTTCAAAATGTTATGGAGAAGGTAGGTTCTTGAAATGTTTTCACTGCTCCTGTAAAAAATTGCCCATCTAAATAAAGTGGATCACTTACTCGTAAATGCTCGCACTGTCAAATTATTATTTAATGCTCCTTTACTTCCAGAACCGTAGTGACTCTCAATGGAAGACGATACAGCCTGAACTGTTGTGTCCCACCTGATGCCAAAAACCTCTCAAATACCCTGCCGTGGCTCTGCACCATCAGAGGACAGACAATTACCAAAATACACAATCGAGGTAACTCAGGTAAGCAAGCTGATGATAATTTTCAGTTCTAATTAGTAGTACAATAATACCCTCTTACTGCCCAAAGATATTATTTGCAACAATGGACAATGGCGCAAATGTATTGGATTAACTGTAACTGATGGCGCTTCAGAGCATTTGAACCTGTACCACAAGCACCGGTTTACTTCACTGTGAGATATTCAAATACAAAGTTGTTGGAATCTTAACACTGATAAACTTCGCAAAAAAAAAAGTATAATTTTTTTTTCTTTTTGACGAAGCCAATTATATAGTTTTCATCACATGACCGAGTAGTGTATTATTGCCAAAGATCATTAAGCTGTGACCATTTCCTGTCTTGCACTTGTTTATCACATTTCTGTTTTTGCAATAAAAAATGGCTTTATCAGCAAGTTATGCCTAAATAATGGCGCCATTTTAAAGAATTATTTTATCTTATTAGAATCAATGTGTGTGCTGTAAATTATATTAATTTTCCGGGGAACCTAGGTCCATTCGATAATGACATAAATTTGTCTAAGAGTGGTTTTCTCGTCTTGAATTATATTAGAAGGTGTACCACTGGCAACTTTTAACTTCAGATTAAATGATTGTTGATAATAATAATAATAATTTAAGTAATTTATATATTTGATTCTGCATTTTTACATTTACCTTTCTGTATGATTTTCAGATTTTTCATCGAACTCAGCCATTTGCGGTCAATGACACGCAGATTCAAAAGTACACAGCTCCACCTGTCTCCAGCTTATTTACGGTATTGGAAAGAGAAAGAAAATGCAGGGTGTCACTGCGAGGACACGTTACTTCGGTAAGCATAATTTTCACTTTAAGATAATGAAGTTACTTATCATTGGGCATGATCAAACATTCACTGGACTGGGAATGTAAATTGCTCTGCTACTTTGGATCGTAGCACATTTTTAGGGATGGGTGCGCCAGTAATAGCTGGTTCTACTTTTTTGCAGGTTTACATATCCCAAAGTCAGCATGAAATTCCGTCCTTACTCCTTGAAATTCCTGGGAAAAGACGCTGTAAGTACATGTATGTCCTCAAAACGTTCAATTGCTGCCATCCACAACAAATCAGAACTTCCATCACCATACATCTTGTGCAATCTGTGTGCCGAAAATGCGAAAACTTCAGGATCTATGCCGGTGGTTTTACGCCTCATCACCACTTGATTTGGCTATAGAGGCATACTAATGTCTTGGTCAATCAAAAGCAGTGCTTAAAGAGTTTTGTTACATATTGACTATTTCTTGTGATTCCTTGCAGGATTAAGCTGCTATCTTTAGGCCTATATTAATTCTACGACACCTTGGAGGGCATCATGTATGAGGAGTATCATTATTATTCCGTAGAAATCATTGATGAAGGTTATCTTCAAAAAGTTCCTCGAGTATGTCATGTTTGTATGTCTATCCATCTGGTTGCCAATAACGAGGGGCGTTCAGAAAGTTCACTTTTTTTACTATATGGACACTTAGTTTCTATGTACCACTGGTAACTTTTCACTTCAGATTAAATGATTGTTGATAATAATAATAATAATAATATAAGTAATTTATATATTTGATTCTGCATTTTTACAGTTACCTTTCTGTATGATTTTAAGATTTTTCATCGAACTCAGCCATTTGCGGTCAATGACAGGCAGATTCAAAAGTACACCGCTCCACCTGTCTCCAGCTTATTTACGGTATTGGAAAGAGAAAGAAAAATGCAGGGTGTCACTGCGAGGACACGTTACTTCAGTAAGCATAATTTTCACTTTAAGATATCAAGTTACTTATTATTGGGCATGATCAAACATTCACTGGACTGGAAATGTAAATTGATCTGCTAATTTGGATCATGGCAAATTTTTAGGGATAAGGTGCACCAGTAATAGCTGCAGTATACCCATTAATATAAATAAGAGGATAACGATAACATGCAGGCCTGAAATGATGCCCAATAAATGTCAAATTCAAACATTTTTATTAGCAAACTTTAAAAATTTCAGTCTGCAGAGGTGCTGAAACAAATGCTATTGTTCACTGATAAGCACGTTTTAAAAGATGACAATTTAGTTTAATTTTTGAATAATTGCTGTGAAGTCATTCCCAATATAGTTTCAGATAAATCTTAAAACAACATCTACTGCACAGTCCTATATTAACATTTTGTATTAGAATTGGCTTTTGTCAAATTAATTTCTCAATGAGAAATATTTTTCAAAATTAAGTTCAAATTGCCATTTCCTGATCTTCACTGACCCTGTAACAACCATCGCTCTTTCCACTAATTACTTCTTTGTCTATTTTTCAGGTAGAAGAGCATGAAACGCACACCCGTGTGATGGTTTCCGATTGCATGGAATCAATTTACGTAAAACTTTGGACAGTCGACAAGATTCCAAAACCGGACCGGTTTGCATCTAATAAAATTCTTGGCCTGTACCGCAACGGATGCACTGGGAAACTTGCCAGGTGCTGTAGCACTTCATTTACCGTTTTTGAGGTAATCCAACTAAGACTTGTATGAGGGTTATATACTTTGGCTACAGTCCAAGAACAAAAAAATTCCTCAGAACTTTAGACAGAATTATAGTATCAATGTACACAATTGTGACATTCAATCATCCCTTACTTCCAATTGATTATGAAGGTAAATTACCCCATGACATGAAAATTTAACTTGCATCCTGTCCCCATGTCAAGATACTAAACCTGTCAAACATTTGAAGGAGTGAGTGAGTGAGTTAGTGTTTTACGCCCAATCAGCACCAGTGTGGGCTATTTAGAGGCAACATTGGTTTAGTAGATTATCTTCAATCCAATTTCTAATAACTTGTAAAAGTAGTCAGTGTCCAACATTTGAAGGAAATCGGCCAAGTCAATCAAAAGTTATGAATATTTACCCCTTTTTGCGTTAATTTCCTAAAAAAGACAATTTTCACCCAAAAACATCTATGGTGTGAAGTAAAGTCCCAACCGATGCCATTATACCATTGCAAAGATAAGAACTGCTCAAAACACATATTCAGTTTATTCACCCCTTTCGATCTTGAATATGGGGGTAAATTACCCCATAATTTACCCATGACATCAAAATTGTACTTGCATTATCTCCCAGTTCTTTTGATATTGACAAACTCTACGTGGTCACTTCGTGTTTACGGCTGACCACATTTGCCACTCTTATCTTAAAAAAGATCCATATAGATTCATGAACTCCTCAGATCAAGAACCTGTAAATTATTCATTTCCTCGTTTTGCTCGATATAGCCCACTTAAGTGCTCAGAGGTGTAAAACAGAATCCTCGTTTTGAAAAAAACAATAAAACATTTTTTCCATCTTGCAGATCGAAGAAAAGGAGGGCTTCGTTAAAGCCCATTTTACTGATGTGACAGGAGGGATAAGTGTCAAACTCTGGACAGTCGATAACATTGAGAGGCCAAGGCGATTTGCCCTTTACAGGCTCAGGGGCGCCTATCGTAATTCCTTCCGAGGAACTGAGGCTGCGGCTGCTTGTTGCAGTACCACCCACACTCTACTAGAGGTATGGAAAAAATTGTGTAGTCCTCTTTGGTTAAAACTGTTGAAAATTATAATAAAAAGGATGCGCAGGTGTATTTATCTGAAAATGATTTCCCATACTCGTTATTTTCAGGAGGTCACAGAAGAGGAAAGCCAGGAGAACCTTGTCTTCAAAATGTTATCGAGAAGGTAGGTGTCTTGAATTGATTTCACTGCTCCTGTAAAAAAAAATTGCCCATATAAATAAAATGGATCACTTACCCATAAAATTTAATGCTTGCACTGTAAAATAAAATTATTATTTAATGCTCCTGTAAAAAAAATTCCCATCTAAATAAAATGGATCACTTACTCGTAAATGCTTGCACTGTAAAATAATTATTTAACGCTCCTGTAAAAAAAACTTCCCATCTAAATAAAATGGATGACTTACGCGTAAATGCTTGCACTGAAAAATTATTATTTAATGCTCCTGTAAAAAGATTTTTATCTTATCAGAATCAAAGTGTGTGCTGTAAATTATATTAATTTTCTGGGGAACCTAGGTCCATTTGATAACGACATTTGTCTAAGAGTGGTTTTCGGGTCTTGAATTATATTAGATGGTGTACCACTGGCAACTTTTAACTTCAGATTAAATGATTGTTGATAATAATAATAATAATAAGTAATTTATATATTTGATTCTGCATTTTTACATTTACCTTTCTGTATGATTTTCAGATTTTTCATCGAACTCAGCCATTTGCAGTCAATGACACGCAGATTCAAAAGTACACAGCTCCACCTGTCTCCAGCTTATTTACGGTATTGGAAAAAAAAATGCAGGGTGTCACTGCGAGGACGCGTTACTTCGGTAAGCATAATTTTCACTTTAAGATATCAAGTTACTTATTATTTGGCATGATCAAACATTCACTGGACTGGGAATGTAAATTGCTCTGCTATTTTGGATCATGGCACATTTTTAGGGATAAGGTGCACCAGTAATAGCTGCAGTATACCCATTAATATAAATAAGAATATAGCAGTAACATGCAGGCCTGAAATGATGTCCAATTCAAACATTTTTAATAGCAAACATTTTTATTAGCAAACTTTAAAAATTTCAGTCTGCAGATGTGATGAAATAAATGCTATTGTTCACTGATAAGCACCTTTTAAAAGATGACAATTTAGTTAATTTTTTAATAATTGCTGTGAAGTCATTCCCAATATAGTTGCAGATAAATCTTAAAATAACATCTACTGCATGTCCTATATTAACATTTTGTATTAGAATTGGCTTTTGTCAAATTATTGTCTTCATGAGAAAAATTTTTCAAAATTAAGTTCAAATTGCCATTTCCTGATCTTCACTGACCCCGTAACAACCATCGCTCTTTCCACTAATTACTTCTTTGTCTATTTTTCAGGTAGAAGAGCATGAAACGCACACTCGTGTGATGGTTTCCGATTGTATGGAATCCATTTACGTGTGTGGGTTTGTGTTTTACGCCTCTGCAGCACCTTATTGGGCTATATCGAGGCTTGCTTAGGTGTTATTTGTCTTCGCTTATTGTCCTCATATTGTAGTATGTCTGTGTTTGGTGTAAAAATGTGATTATATTTTCTGGCTTGTCTACGAGAAGTCAAAGTGGATTTGTTGGGAGAAGCGCATTTCTTTGCATTTGAAAAACTCTACAAAAATTCTTGGCCTGTACCGCAACGGATGCACCGAGAAACTCGTCGGGTGCTGCAGCTCTTTATTTACCATTTTTGAGGTAATCCAACTAAGACTTGTATAAGGGTTATATACTTTGGTTACAGCCCAAGAACGAAAAAATTCCTCTGAACTTAAGACAGAATTATAGCATCAATGTACACAATTGTGACATTCAATCATCCCTTACTTGCAACTGATTATGAAGGTAAATTACCTCATGACATGAAAATTGAACTTGCATCCTGTCCCAATGTCAAGATACTATACCTGTGCAAAAATTGAAGGAAATCAGCCAAGTCAATCAAAAGTTACGAATATTTACCCCTTTTTGGGTTAATTACCTAAAAACGACAATTTTTCCCCAAAAACATCGATGTTGTGAAGTAGAGTCCCAACCGATGCCATTATACCATTGCAAAGGCAAGAACTGCTCAAAACACCTGGCCTATTCAGCTTATTCACCCCCTTTCGATCTTGAATATGGGCGTAAATTATCCCATCACATCAAAATTGTACTTGCATTATGTCCCAGTTCTTCTGATGTCGACAAACTATGTTGTCACTTCGTGTTCACACCTACATTTGCCACTCTATCTTAAAAAAGATCCATATGGATTCATGAACTCCTCAGATCAAGAACCTGTAAATTATTCATTTCCTCATTTTGCTCGACATAGCCCACTAAGGTGCTGCAGAGGCTTAAAACACAATCCTCGTTTTGCAAAAAAAAACAATAAAACATTTTTTCCATCTTGCAGATCGAAGAAAAGGAGGGCTTCGTTAAAGCCCATTTTACTGATGTGAGAGGAGGAATAGGGGTCAAACTGTGGACTGTTGACAATATTGAGCGGCCAAGGCGATTTGCCCTTTACAGGCTCAGGGGCGCCTATCGTAATTCCTTCCGAGGAACTGAGGCTGCGGCTGCTTGTTGCAGTACCACCCACACTCTACTAGAGGTATGGAAAAAATTGTGTAGTCCTCTTTGGTTAAAACTGTTGAATATATCTTTAAAAAAGGAAGTGCAGGCCTATTTATCTGAAAATGATTTGCCATACTCATTATTTTCAGCAGGTCACAGAAGCGGAAAGCCAGGAGAACCTTGTCTTCAAAATGTTATGGAGAAGGTAGGTTTCTTGAAATGTTTTCACTGCTCCTGTAAAAAATTGCCCATCTAAATAAAGTGGATCACTTACTCGTAAATGCTCGCACTGTCAAATTATTATTTAATGCTCCTTTACTTCCAGAACCGTAGTGACTCTCAATGGAAGACGATACAGCCTGAACTGTTGTGTCCCACCTGATGCCAAAAACCTCTCAAATACCCTGCCGTGGCTCTGCACCATCAGAGGACAGCAATTACCAAAATACACAATCGAGGTAACTCAGGTAAGCAAGCTGTTGATAATTTTCAGTTCTAATTAGTAGTACAATAATTCCCTCTTACTGCTCAAAGATATTATTTGCAAAAATGGACAATGGACAATGGTGCAAATGTATGAAGCTCCTTCAGGGACACCCTCTCACTATGGAGACATCGCCCCTCGTATGAGAGATCTCGCCCCTTGCCCCCGTCTCCCACAAAACCTCGCAATTGCCCACGAGACCTCGACCTTGTTGTATTCGGCATTTTTCCTGTGCTTCGTTTGCTTGCTTGTCAATATTACGGATTTAAACCCCATTTCAGATCAAGGAGGAGGCTTAACACAACTTTTTAAGAATTAACTAAGGAAAAGGTGAAGTTAACTTTTCTGGATAGTTACCATAACTACCTCAGGAATTTGTTGATACATCGCGGCGAGTCAGGAAACAACCCGAGAGAGATAGCACATGTTAAGCATTGTTAGTGCGGTACTGGTGGCTGTCCGCATTAAAATTCTAACGTCCACCAGTGGGATTCTGCAAGATAGGATACTGCTGCTGTGTTCAAAAAACAAATTCTATGGGACTCAAAATGTATTAGGGGTTATAAGACCGAGGTATGACCAGGCAACAGGAACCAAGGATCAATTTATAGTCATGGTCACACACAAGTATTTTTAAAGAATAACATTTTATGACTTGCCTATGCAAATTTCATCCAAGTGGACTTCACCATACACAGGATTTTACAGCTGCACATACATCGCACTTTACTTCAGGTCAGATTAGCCATTTGCAGCTGAAGACATTTTACACACTGAAGAACTGAAAGATGGATGGATGAATGGGGCTTTACTTCCTGTATTTATGCACTTGGTAGGCTAATTAGGACAGGAGGACACGGCAATGAGGCGAAGGATGATTGAAACAGCCGTCCAACATAGGCCCAGGTGACCAGGCAAGAGCTGGATTCGAACCCTGGATCCAGTGATTGGCAGTCCAGCACACTACCACCAGACCAACCCTCCCCCCGAAGAAGAACTGCAAGAAATGGACATGATAATCCTGAAACTAGACCCTCAACCGCCATTCGATGAAACTCACAAGCTAACCAGGAACATGTCAGCCGTTTCCCATGTTCTATTCTGCTGTTTAACTTCATGTAGTGATTCAGGAAGAATGGAAGTCCCAAGGAACAAAATCCCACTTTAAATGAAATGCAGAAACTACAAAAATTCTCATAAATACATTTCTATTTGATGAAATTCACAAGCTAACCAGTGAAATGTTAGCAGTTTAATAATCACAATAACGCAACGCCTAACACTTTGACGAAACTACGAATTCAAAACAAACACAAATTTCCGTATTTTTCATATAAATATCTTAATTTTATTTATAATATAATACAAACAAGTTTCTCTTTACAATGAAAACCGCAAGTTGTATACATATTAAATGTATATATATGTATATATATAGAAATTGAAGATCAAACTTTGCTTTTCTCCAAGCAGTTAAAACTTTACAAATTGTCAATATATGCGAAAGGTACAAGGGTTTAGTAACAGGACCTACAGTGTAATGCTGGCAATTCATGCATTATAACATGCAACAATCAATGCATGTGTTACAACATGCAGCAATCAATGCATGTGTTACAACATGCAGCAATCAATGCATGTGTTACAACATGCAGCAATCAATGCATGTGTTACAACATGCAGCAATCAATGCATGTGTTACAACATGCATGTGTTACAACATGCAGCAACCAATGCATGTGTTACAACATGCAGTAATCAATGCATGTGTTACAACATGCAGCAACCAATGCATATATATGTTACAATGTGAAACAATCAATGCATGTGTTACAACATGTAACAATCAATGCATGTGTTACATGCAGCAATTATCCCATACAAATATTGGAACAATAATGAAGCTTCTAGAAGTAACAGGACAAGTTAATTATTCAAAAATAGAAAATATAATTATTATTGTAATAAGATCTAATCAGTTAATTAACAAAACTGAAAAACATGAGAGTCAGAAGGCTGTTCTAGTCAGCCGTATGGGCGATACAGACTGTATTATCCCATTGAACCAGCTGAATATCGTTTTAAACTAGATAATTCATATTTGTTTAAACCACAGGAAAATCGCTTTTTAAATGCCATTTCCGAACTTTAATGGCGACTGTCTTAATGTTATCTTTTATCCGAAATATACCCTTTACTCTTTTAATTTCTCACGGACTCCGTTGTAATGAACACAGTTCAACAATTCAGTGAAATAATACGACCAAAATCGTTCAACATTCAAATCAGTTTAAACAATCATAACATGAAAACAGGGTAACTTCAACCAACGGCAAGTAGCTGTGCCTAGTCATTTCGGAAAAAGCAGTTATTTTTTGTGCCGAGTAATGACATATATTGTATATTTGTCACGGTATATTCATGTGAGGAGTCAAGCAGGCTTCACAAACATTGGCAATACAAAAATAGAGCAAATCGAAATTACAAGCTCATTAAAAATTTAGGTACCTAGGGTTCATCAACTATGATCTATCTTGTAGTATTTCTGTAATATTTTGGTACTAAGTAACTTACAGTGAGATCGGCTTTACAAAATACGCATTTAAAGAATTTACTCACAGAATTTATAGATGGAGCTGTTCATGGCAGCTTTCAGGGGGCATAAAAGAAGCATGTTTCTTTTAATCATGCTTGCATACCATTTTCGTTTTTTTAATAAAGTTATCTTGAATTGAATTGACAGCTGATGTGATACTAACAGTGTGCAGTGCATGTATTAAGTTTTTCAATTAGATCTAAATTGGAATGGGACAAACTCAGCAGCGCTTCATCTAATTGAAACATATTTCAAATACCTCTATCAAGTACCAAATATGCAATGATATTGAATGGGGTACAACAATTCATAAATTTAATTTATTCATGTACAATTTTATGTCGTATTATTATTACGAATTTTTCAACTATCAAGCACTATTATAAAAAATTCCCTAGTTAAATCAGTCATATTAGCAGTTTTCCGAACAATTAGAGACATTACACCAGCTATCACAAATTGTAGCAGGCTGGTCATAATAATGTATCAATATATATTGCACTGATTTGGTTTAGGTGCTATAGAACTTTCGTGTTGGACTTGTGACAAGTCATTTCATAATAGTATAAGACACAAATTATTAAGGTTTGAATCGATTAGCGAAGCGAAGAATGTATCAATTGGAATAATTCTGGTAAATATTTTGGTATGAATAGAAATGACCTCATAAGGAATTTCTTGGCAGAAAGTCATTTTTGAGTAGAAGTGCTCATTTATAATGTCCAATTGTCTGTACTATCAAAGTCATAATATATACACACTGAAGTTCTTAGAAAAGAATATTCTTGTTTCAAATTGCCATTTCTGGTCGAACAATGATTTACAAATGTTTCAATGAGAAATACAAAACTGCAAAAAGTTTATATATGTTGGTATTACTGTTAAATATTTTTAGACTGGAGACATGTATTCACATCAACCACTTAATCTTGGACAAATTCTTTCCCTTGGATACATATGTACTGTCATACTGTAAAAAGTTTTCACAAAAAAATGTACACATAACAATAACACAAGCTTTTAAAGGCTGAACTGTGAAAAATGCTCTTAATACTGGACACAAAAGCTCTTCCTTAAAAATGTAGCTATTATTTGATTGACATTGACTTGACAAGTCTTGGACATCAAATTATCATTGGCAAATATTGCAGAAGCTCCACATTTGACACATTAATTACAAATTAACGAAATAAAGCAGTAGTTAGCAAAATTCTAAAATATGAAATAACTTAAATAGAAACAATCCTACAAATATGACCTCAATGCAGGTTTTTAAGCAAATTTCCGCCTTGACAACACTGTGACAAACCTACTAAATTAGACTTTCGGTATAAGGAGAATAACCATATCGCAGTAAAAGGTAGAAAATTGTCAAAATAATGAGACTATATCCACTTTTACAGTTCACTGAGGGTATAGTGCTGCAGAGGGAAGCACCAATACGGCTGTCCACCTAAACCCGAATATACACAAAAGGCTGCCTACCTGAATGCACTCCCAAAGACCCACTGGTCATGGAACCACCGGTAGCAAAACTGGATTTTGGGTGCGAAAGTGGCCATAGGCCATCAAAGTTAGGTATGTCAATAGACGTTTTTTGCTCAAAAATCACTAGCGTCAATGTCAATTCCAGTTCAAAAGTGTCATTGCTCCCTTAACATTTACTCTGTGGCATAATATGACATACCAAATTAATGCCAAAGAGTACCTCATTCTTGTTATAGTAATACCATGCGTCAATTTGCCTTCTATCAGCTTTTATGAAGGCCATAATCAACCTGAATTTAATTGTCAAAAGTCATTTCTCAGAATGACACTTTTCAAATGTTAATAATGTTTTATAAGATACCATCTGGTGCCATACTTACAAAATATCCCTTCAATTTACAGTCCATATTGCTCTTTCTCATTTTGCATATTGATGTGCATATTAATTTAATATACTATTTATAAAGATGATTTACAAACAGATGTCTGAGATCGCAAATTGTTTCACATGTAAAATGAGTATCAAGTCAGCAATGATAGTCACTCTTCCTTATGCATTACTATGAAGCTATACAGCAACTAAATGGATATAAATAAATTCCTAATTTTTCAGCTTTAATTGGTACTCAGATTTGGATATCTAACTTTCCAATTACCCATTTATAATCACAAAATATTGTGATACCAGCTAGGGCCCTGCACGGGACGGGAACGGGACTAAACTTGACAAAATTTGGCGGGAGTGGGTTAAATTTCTGAAAATTTTATCATTGTAATGCCTAGAACGGGACGGGAGCGGATTTGGAAAGAACAGGCGGGAGTGAGACAAAAATCTAGTCCCGTGCAGGGCCCTAATACCAGCACCATTTATATAAGGCCTACATTGAGAAAATGTGACAATCAATTTTTTCTCATCTTGTAAATCTGGAGATCACTTGACAATCACCAAATAATTCATTCCTAACCCATCAAAATGGATGTGGATGGATAGCCCTTGATGTAGGTTTCATTTGGCACCTAAGTTTCCTAATTACTGCAAGTTTTAACCCTCCAAAAGCTGAAGAAATATTGCTGTCAGTGTTCAAAATCTTGTCGGAAACATAAAATTCTTCCATGAATTTTAAATTCCATCTGTCCTAATCACCATATAACTCATTCCTAATCCATCAAAATGGATGTGGATTGATAGCCCTTGATGTAGGCTTTCATTTGGCACCTTAGCTTCTGTTACTGCAAATGTCAATCCTCCAAAAGCTGATTAAGTTGCTGTCAGTGTCTAAAATCTTGTCGGAAACACAAAATTCTCCCATGAATTTTCAATTCCACCTGCCCTAATCACCATATAACTCATTCCTAACCCATCAAAATGGATGTGGATGGATAGCCCTTGATGTAGGCTTTCATTTGGCACCTAAGTTTCCTTGTTACTGCAACTGTCAATCCTCCAAAAGCTGAATAAATTTTGCTGTCAGTGTCTAAAATCTTGTCGGAAACATAAAATTCTCCCATGAATTTTCAATTCCACCTGTGCTAATCACCATATAACTCATTCCTAACCCATCAAAATGGATGTGGATGGATAGCCCTTGATGTAGGCTTTCATTTGGCACCTAAGTTTCCTAATTACTGCAACTGTCAACCCTCCAAAAGCTGAATAAATTTTGCTGTTGGTGTCTAAAATCTCGTTGGAAACATAAAATTCTCCCATGAATTTTCAATTCCACCTGTGCTAATCACCATATAACTCATTCCTAATCCATCAAAATGGATGTGGATGGATAGCCCTTGATGTAGGCTCTCATTTGGCACCTTAGCTTCCTTGTTACTGCTACTGTCAATACTCCAAAAGCTGAAGAAAGTTGCTGTCAGTGTCTAAAATCTTGTCGGAAACACAAAATTCTCCCATGAATTTTCAATTCCACCTGCCCTAATCACCATATAACTCATTCCTAACCCATCAAAATGGATGTGGATGGATAGCCCTTGATGTAGGCTTTCATTTGGCACCTTAGCTACCTTGTTACTGCAACTGTCAATACTCCAAAAGCTGAATAAAGTTGCTGTCAGTGTCTAAAATCTCGTCGGAAACACAAAATTCTCCCATGAATTTTCAATTCCACCTGCCCTTATCACCATATAACTCATTCCTAACCCATCAAAATGGATGTGAATGGATAGCCCTTGATGTAGGCTTTCATTTGGCACCTTAGTTTCCTTGTTACTGTAACTGTCAATCCTCCAAAAGCTGAATAAAGTTGCTGTCAGTGTCTAAAATCTCGTCAGAAACACAAAATTCTCCCATGAATTTTCAATTCCACCTGCCCTAATCACCATATAACTCATTCCTAACCCATCAAAATGGATGTGGATGGATAGCCCTTGATGTAGGCTTTCATTTGGCACCTTAGCTTCCGTTACTGCAATTGTCAATCCTCCAAAAGCTGAATAAAGTTGCTGTCAGTGTCTAAAATCTTGTCGGAAACACAAAATTCTCCCTTAAAATTTCAATTCCACCTACCCTTATCACCATATAACTCATTCCTAACCCATCAAAATGGATGTGGATGGATAGCCCTTGATGTATGCTTTCATTTGGCACCTTAGCTACCTTGTTACTGCAACTGTCAATACTCAAAAAGCTGAATAAAGTTGCTGTCAGTGTCTAAAATCTCGTCGAAAACACAAAATTTTCCCATGAATTTTCAATCCCACCTGCCCTAATCACCATATAACTCATTCCTAACCCATCAAAATGGGTGTGGATGGATAGCCCTTGATGTAGGCTCTCATTTGGCACCTTAGCTTCCTTGTTACTGTAACTGTCAATCCTCCAAAAGCTGAATAAAGTTGCTGTCAGTGTCTAAAATCTCGTCAGAAACACAAAATTCTCCCATGAATTTTCAATTCCACCTGCCCTAATCACCATATAACTCATTCCTAATCCATCAAAATGGATGTGGATGAATAGCCCTTGTTGTAGGCTTTCATTTGGCACCTTAGCTTCCGTTACTGCAACTGTCAATCCTCCAAAAGCTGAATAAAGTTGCTGTCAGTGTCTAAAATCTTGTCGGAAACACAAAATTCTCCCTTAAAATTTCAATTCCACCTTTCCTAATAACCATATAACTCATTCTTAACCAACCAAAACAAATGTAGATGGATAGCCCTTGATGTAGGCTTTCATTTAGCACCTTAGTTTCCTTGTTACTGCAACTGTCAAGTGCCAAAAGCTGAATAAATGTTGCTGCTAGTGTCTAAAATCTCCTCGGAAACACAAAATTCTCCCGTTTTTTTTTTCAATTCCACTTTTCCTGATCACTGGATAACTCATTCCTACCAAGCTATTATTAGGATACCCAAAACACTTGGTCCAATTAACTATTCACATGGGTGCTGAGGGACCTTCTGATCTGCCCAACTAAATTTTTGGCCAAATAGTCCGCCTACAAATCAATGGTTATGTAAAATTGTATTTTCACCAGACTATAAAACATGGAACCAACTTAAAATGCTGATGATATTGGCTAGCTGGCTGTATGAAGGTTGTAGTTGAAGAATGGTTCATGGTCTATATCTGAACTAGTGCAAATGTTCCTTTTCCCAGTTTTGTCGGGAGGGTTGGTCTAGTGGTAGCGTACTGGACTGCCAATTGCTGGGTCAAGGGTTCGAATCCAGCTCTTGCCGGGTCACCTCTAGAGGTCTATGTTGGACGGCTGTTTCAATCATCCTTCACCTCATTGTGGTGTCCTCCTCCTGTCCTAATTAGCCTACCAAGTGCATAGATACAGGATGTAAAGCCCCACTCACCCATCCATCCTTTCCCAGTTTATTGTAATTCATAAGCAGGTTCTCATCCTTCTCATTCACATAACATAAAATCACCTTTTAGTGGGTACTTACCAGGTCTACAACTAAGGTGCCAATAAAACAAATATTGTATGTGCTGCTCATATAGCCCTGTCATGTCTTATGGCTAACTTAAGGACATTTAAAAACCGTTTTATTGTCTTGGTTGCTTGAATTTTCATTCCAACAGCACTTTCAGGTAAATGAATTCTGGTGTATTTCAGACTCTGTCTCAATATTGCCTGAGTATTGAAGGGGTAATTGACAAACTAAACATGAAAATAAAAGCTGGTAAATTAAAAATTTGCTTACATCCATTTAATTGCTGTATATTTGATCTTTATTCATTAAGAAAAGTGAAATTTATGGTTTATTTCATGCTGCATTTACTCGCAAGGCAATTTGCGAGCCCGGACAACGATGTGTAAATTATTTTTGTAGGACAGGAATTTGAAATTAACATCCTTATCAAGGTTCAGAATGACTCAGAACAGCATGGACTACCAATTGGTGGGACATTTTGTAACTTTGGAACTATATGGTGTGTTCTAAAATATTTTTAACATATAAAAAATGACATTTTGAGAAATTATTTTTGGTAGATGAATATGGGTTCAGGTTGGTCATCAGAAAAAGTGGTTAGGAGACAGATAGAAGCATAATCTGACCACCAATAAAAGGAGAAACTCTTTGGCATCAATTTGGTATGCAACATGATGCTATAGAGTAAAATCTAAGGGAGTATTGAGTAATCAAGAACTGTTAGTAACGTCGACGCCGGTGTAAGCGTCACTTTTAAGTTCCTAAACTTTCTCTCATTTGAAGCCAAATAACTCAGTTCGCACCAACATTTGAGTTTTGCTACCGGCAGATTCTTAAACTAGAGAAGTTTAGGAACATTTCCATACCCATTATGTTTTGTGTATGTTCGGGTTGCACCTACTCCCAAAATGAAGCCCTTTTGGCTGGTCCTCTGCAGCACTGGTAGAACGTTTTCAGCAAACAAAACCATTGAGCATATGTGCTCAGGAGAAATGGCCATATTGACACGGTATAAAGCGCAGCGAAAGGGTTTAGACTATTGTAACAATTCAAATCAATGGAAATTCTTACAGTTTGAGTCAAGATAGCTACCGAAAATAAGCTCTCTATTTCAGCAGGGCCAAATCTGCAGTGATCAAATTCTTAGTGATGTCATAGCTACGCAGTACATACAGTTTGTCTCATCAACATGCGAACTGGTGTTTGGCCTGATTGCTCAGAATCTAAAAGTCTGATAGTAGCAGTACACATACTCACGGATAGAATAGCCATTTTGCAATTTGTTTATCACATTTTTGCGATGTTTTGGTGATATTTTTGATCGAATTTTGAGTTTTCTGATGACGACAGTTCACAGTTGTTTACATTCTTGACAAAAGCTAAACATTGGCCTACATTAGCGTGACGTCACAAAAAATGCATTGCTTTAAAGTTCATGCATAGCTTTTTCAAAGCCTATATAAACAGCGCTATATTTCAGTTCGCATGCAAGCTGAGACAAACTGCAGGGCATAGGCCTACAGTATTGATGGAATTATTCTATAATGTCAAAGTGTCATCATAACATCAACAGATTCTGCAATTTCATTTCAATTGAATTTACAAAATGCTTCAAATTACTTGGAAATTGTGAAAAACAAAATTGCGAACTAGTTAATGATTAATAGATTTATAATTATTGTATTATTGTATTATGTCTTCCAGTCTAGAAGCTAAGACATCTTGTTAAATGTTAGTATCATGCCATCTTTTAAAAGCACTAACAGCCAACTAGACAAACTAGGATTTCAAGTTTATGAAAAATATCAGATGGAATTATGTCGATATTACGGAATATCATACTTAAATGTTTATCAATTAATCCATGTTTAGTAGCATATCAAATATATACACAACCAATTTAGTCACTAACTACAGAAATTTTCCCCAGGAAAATGTTCTAGTACACTCAACATTTAACATGAAAATAAGAACACATATACCTTATAAAAAACAAAAATCTTAAAAAAAGATAACTTAATCAGTTTGGCCTAAAATTATGGCACATCATAAGTGAGGTTATGGGAAACCAATACTTTTACATTTCACAATGGAACAAATCCTGTCAAGTAACATCTTCTACTATAAATTCCAATAAGGTGCATTATTAAAAGGTATTTATCAGGTATGAACTTCTGTAAAATATCTATATCCTCGCAGACATTGTTTGGTAGGCAAGAGAAAACTAAAGTAAGCTATAGGGTCCCGGTTCTATTTTCCACACGTTCAAATTCATGGCTTTTTCTGGAGTTTTCCAGGATTCCAAAGCCAATTTTAAAGTCTAATCTGCAACTCAATCCAAATATGCAGTCTGCAAATTATTGTAAAATTTTGCAGTCCATAACATTGCCAGAAAATAGTTATGATGCTAAGACCAGCATGTTTGGCTGCAATCTTGTCAATAGAGCTCCTAAAGCCCAACATTTTCACCGTTTCCATTAGAAATACAATGTTTTTCTGGGTTTCCCAATATGTGGAAAAGCACAGCCTAATATTCCCGGTTTTCCCAGATTACAAGTAGGCGTCGGAAGACTCGGAACCCTGTAGCTAACTCTGTCAATAATAGTGTTGGGACGATACTATAACTATCGCGATACTTAATCGCCAATGCAGTCACAATACAACTATCGTGAGGAAAAATTAGGCATGATATATCAAGATACACTATTGCCAAAGGCAGCGAGTATCATGATTATCGCGATAGTAATTGTGTGCTTAAAAGCATAGTTCCTCTAATTTCTGATGTGCACTTTAATGCGCATCTAACCTCTATCTTGTGAGAAACCCAGGAAAATCGCAACTTTTTTTCAGTTTTTTGCTTTAGTTTTGTGAAATAGAGAATATTTTTTTGCCTAAATTTCCTAACACTAACTTCATACAGCAATGATGTTGAATTGACACCATTATAAACGATGTTTTTCAAGCTTTTTCTGGTAATTTACATATCGCAATAGTATTGTATCGTGCACCTCAATAGTTGGCAATATATTGAATCGTTTCCTCACTTGATAGTATGTATCGTTCAGGTATTGTATCGCTAACTAAGTATCGTTTAAACTATTGTATCGCAAAATCCTCACGATACCCAACAGTAGTCAATAATGAGGCAAAACACGACAAGAAATTCAGTATCTCATTAATTCATTACTTCAGGCCAGTTTTTATCTCTCTGAATGCAGCACAATTAAATCTAAATCAGAGTTTTTAACCACCAGATTACCATACATATCCAACTCGGCTAATATTCCATTCAATTCAATTGAAATTATTCCAAATATTTTTGCAGACAGACACCTTAAAAAAACCAGCTGTAACTGAAATTATCAAAGCACCATGAGTGCAAATTATAAATTTTATTTAATACGAACACTTTCAGAAAATCCGCTGTAAATGAAATTACCAAAGCACTGCTATAGCCAAAATTACAAAAATTCATTTTTTACATAAATTTACACTCTATACAACAAACACGAGGACTTCAATAAACAAAGACATTTATCAGCTAAGATGCATCTGGGATGCAAAGCAGATATAAGCAGTTTATTTATAATAACCAACGAACGAATATAATACAGAACGATCTCGTTTAGATCTGTAAGGGATGAACACAAATGAGACGATGCTTGCGTATGTTTTATAAGTATGTCAAGTACGATGATGTGTAGGACCTTTACAATATGACCTTTACAATATTCTGGATGGTTATGGCGTAAATGATTGATGAATGAATGTTGTGAATGAATAGACGCACGTCTTACAAATGACCATTGGATGACTTCATGAATACATTTAACAATGAAATTTGGAGAATTCTTAATGAAAATGTTGACTTAATGTCTTACACAGAAGCTTTTGATGAGTTCATGAATACATTTAACAATGAAAATTGGAGATTTCTTCATTAAAATGTTGATGAATATTGAATACACTTTTATAAATAGCCAGCTTGTGCTCGGACTTGAGACGGATAAGCCAAAAGTTGTTGAAACTTGACTTTACTTCATAGATAATGAGCTTGTGCCCAAGACTCCTGACGGCTAAAAGCCATAAGTGAATTATAACAGAATACCTAAAATGTATAGAAACTTCATAAGTACAATGGTCTTTCTAGAAATTTAACAAAGACTTTATATAAAGTTAATTTGCAAAGACATTGAATAGTCAATAACAAGTTCTTCAGCTCTGGGTGATTTAAAAACAAATTTATGCTAAGTACAAATCCAGAAATATGTGACATGAACTAGCTGAGCTTGTTCACTAAGTAACTGCACTTAGACAAATCAAGCAATCAGAAGAGACTTAACAAATTGCTATATCTAATCGAAGCTTGTTATAATACATTATGATTGGCAGGACAAAATCTGTTACCAACTTTCACATAGTCCTGAATGGTTTTGACTAGATGGGGTCATTTTGATGATGTTGAATAGTTGAGAAGATCTGCTTGCATTGATGATTAAATATGTATCACATTTACAGCATTTTAACATGTGTTATAATATGTTTTTACAGTGCCGATCCTGCTCTTAAGTCTCGTTCCAGATTGTCCCTTGTCCTCACAACTGTTGGAGATGATTTTGAAGCAGATATTTTCAAAACGGGAGAAGAATGAAGATGTGTTGTAATTCTCCGTGGATGATGAAGGAATTAATGGGGCGACATGAAGTTGGTGATGGTAGGCGAAGGATGGCGGATGATGGAGAGATGTTTGATATCCGAGATGAGATGAAATATATCACATTAAAAAAGAAGCGATCGATGAGTCATCTTCAGTGAAATTTCTTCATTTGTTCAAACGTGATGAAAAACTGTAAACGGTCAAGGATCATTTCGATTTCAAATTTAGAGATTCTGCATTACTTATTTTCCTGCATCAGGGGACATTTCCAAGAACTTATTCCAGCTGATCATTGCCTTATCGAAATCCAAAATATTTGACATTTTGGCTGAAAAAAGGGCAATTTTCATGCTTCATCACAGATCAACTGAATTCCCCGTGATTTCCCTAAACTTACTGTCCCATTTCAAAACCACCTGCTCTTTCCCTTATGTGGGCTTCACGGAATTTTTTTCACCATTTCCGTGGTTTTCTCTGTCCCATTGGTACAACCAGCAGCAATTTTTTTGACTCTCTCAATGAACATTCTTACTTAATTTTTTTTTTTAAATTTGGAACAACAGAAGACGTTTTGAAAAGGATACGATGATATTCCAAGGTCCTAAGCGCACCCAGTTGGGAATAAATCCCTTGTACAGTGCCAAGAAACCCTCGGTCCGAAATGTCTGAAATGTAAATAAATTTGCATGAGATTCGAGTTCAATTGATTGAGCCAAAATACACAAGAGCGGAGAGCATTTGCAGTTATAACTTCAACAAGAATACAAGAAATATCTCAGTGGCGTGCTATTGAAATTATGCCCAAAGTAAAAACTTATACAAACATGGACTAAGTTAGTGACAAAAAAATATTTTAATATTTTATCTTAATCACACACCTGTATTAAGCAGTCAAGAGATCCTGTGTATATGGCCGGCAAGTTGGCTCCTCCTACGACTTTCAATTTTCTTTGGTTCATCATTCGTGTCTGTCAAGAAAAACACAGTAATTATTATCAATATCTAAGCTGGAATAAACTATTAGATATTTTTGTAAGAAAAGCAGGATGACTGCATAAGTCTGAATAAGTTAAAAAGCAACAGAAGGCTAATACAAATTTTTTTTCTTCTATCTTTTTCATTACAGACCCAGAAAGCTAGAAATGTGACAAGAATCATATCATAATATTCATCTTTGGTTTTTAATTACTTAAAATTATAAAGTAGAGTCAAAGTTTGAATTTGTCGGTCAAAAGCTTTTATAGCAGATGTAACTTGTTTTATGTCATTACTGAAGCTTTTTCTCATCTTATCTTATCCAACACAGGGCCATAGAAGTCAATAATAATCTGGGCATGTTATTCAAATCATAAGGGCAAGGTACTCAAGAAATTTTGGCAGAGCACTCAGAATTAGGGGCACGAAACTCAATCACATATGTCAAGAGAACTCTAGAGGCGTTTTCGGAAAGACTTGCACTAGTAACACGGGTGACTCTAGTTTGTTTCCGAACATGCACGAGGGTAGCCAGGAACCAGAAGAGGAGAGCTTCACTCGAGCAGGAACCAGTTTGTCACCTGGTACAAACTCTCCTGACCCTGGTACTCTCTGGGCGTTTTCGGAACGGTTACACTGGTAACTCGGGTGACATGGATAATGAGGATTTGTTTAAGAACACTCCAGACTCGACCCTCGTGTTTCCCGGAACCAGAACAGGAGAGCATCACTCGAGCAAAAACCAGTTTGTGTCACGTGGTACAAATCTCGAGACCCTAGTACTCCCCAAATATCGGGGAGTAGCCGGAAATACTACACTCGAGAAATGACGTTGGCACTTCCAGGAAACATGAGGGTCGAGTTTTGCGTGTTCGGAAACAAGCCCTCGTGACTCGTGTCACTTGAGCTATTAGTGTAACCTTTCCGAAAAGCCCTAAAATACTACAATAGACTAATTTCATGGAGTGAGTGAGTGAGTTTGTGTTTTACGCCCCATCAGCACCAGTGTGGGCTATTTAGAGGCAACGACTAATTTCATGGAAGCTTCTCACAATTAACACTAGGGCAAGTAGTGCGGAGGGGACCCAAACTTTGGGCCACTCAGTGAAATTGGTCTATTAGTTATAATAAAAAGATTACATGTGACTTTGTTAATAATGCTAAAATGAACCATACCTTAACTACGTCAATGGGATTTGAAGCTAAAGCACCAGCAAGACCGGCAGTGAAGCTAGAACTGAAATTTATAAACATATTCATCAACGGTCATGCAATTAATCATACCTATGATGTTTTCAGCATATTTGGGTTAATATTAAATTCCCAAACAAGCACAAAAGCTCTTCTTTAGCAAGAAATACATCAATTACGCCTCGAAAACTGCTGTGATGTATGTATGCAAGTCATTATTAATCTATAATAAATGTTGCTATCAGAAGTTATTCATATCAAGTGATCCAAAAATAAATCAAGACAAAACTAGACAGCAATTACAAATTGCAACTCCGGCCTACAATAGTCACAGCAATCATTCTAGCATGATCTAGGGCTACTGCACATAATTAGTTAATTAGGCCAAAAATTGTATTCACATTTTTGTTAAACACGCATGAGGTTTTCACCTGAATGACTAGGGTGCCAGTCGCAAGCTAGGCAACATTTGTAAATCACTGGAGAATCGTAAGATGCCAAACCTGCGAGGGCAAATATACAGCAGAGCAGGTTAGTGGACACAAAGTGAGAATGTGGCAATGCAAAACAGTGTGCCTCTCAGCTGTGCTGCAGAAGCAGCAAGAATGCAAACTATCCATTCAAACAATCATGAAATGAAAGTGAAGGCTGTCTTAAATTGAGCAGTGGAGACTGGTGAGTATGGCTTGTAGGAGGAATGGGTAGCGGAGTTTGGATGGATGATTGGGGCTTTATATCATGTTTTTATGCACTTGGTAGGCAAATTAGGACAGGAGGAGGACAAGGCAATGAGGATGATTAAAATAGCTGTCCAACATAGGCCCAGGGACCGGCAAGAGCCGGATTTGAACACTGACCAGGCGATTAGCAGCCTAGTATGCTACTACAAGACCAACCCTCCCCCTCCCCATTAGCTGAGCTTGGCAAGAAATGTATGTCCAACCAGCATAGGCTAAGGGAAAATGCACCTGACATAGCTACAAAAGGTGGAGCCACTGTGCAGTGTGCATGCTAAACTTGTAGTCTATTTAAAGTGTCCTGCATTTTGGTATCCGGAGCATATACAGCCACGATTGCCCCTGGCGGATGAGGAGTGAAACAGTCCACTGAATTTAGCTGTCTGCTAGTATGAAGGCCTCAAGAAAAAATCATTTTGTGACAATTCAACAAGGTTTCACGCTTCACAAATTAATAGTATTACACTTGTCTTATCTAACATAGTTGAAAGCAGGGCTGTTAACAAGTACTTGTGTACTTAAGTACTCGTGTACTAAGTACAATTTCTTGAGTACTTGGAATGTACTGGGTACTGGAAGTACTGAACCCAAAAGTACTGTACTGGTACCCAGTACTTTGCAAAAAGTACTTGAAATTTTAAGTACTTTTTAAGTACATTTAAGTACTTTCAGTGAAAAAAAAAGCCAACATGACAGCTTATACAAGCAATGTTGAGTGAAGTGGTAATATTTTCAAAGACAATTTGTGAATATGTGTTACTTTATAAAAAGAATACTTTTGCATAATGCAATTTATATAATAAATACACAAATAATTTATTTTGCCTCTTAGAAGAGATATATTTGGAACACAATTTCATTGGATAGTGCAGAAATATAGTAATTAGTCAATTGCAATTTATACTATAGAGGAACTCTTAAACCTGTCAAAGCCAATTAGAAAATTATTGCAATTAGACAAGTTAATACAGAGTCACTATCTGAGTAGTCCAACTCTCTTGCTGAGCTAGTATCAGTTCTGCTGTAAATATATGATCAACATTTATATATAATTATATAATTTTAATTTCAATAAAAGGTAATATAACTTTGATTATCAAAAAATAATTTATCCATAATGTATTAATTTTGTTTCACCCACTGAATTTGTTTGGTTAACCTTTCAAGAATAAATGTGGTTATGATAATTATTTGAGAAATAACTTTTTTTTCATGATGCATCATTTTGAAAGTATGCTGTATACATGCATAAATTAAGTAATTATTCAATCAATTTCAATGCCATCTTTTGGAGGGGTTTTCCATGTTCATTGAGCCATGTAGGCGTGAATGCATTGGCCTATTGTCTTAGCAAAGAATTGGGTCACTGCATGTACCTGACCTTGTACACAGGTGTAAGAATCACCCTCTTTAGAATTGGACAGGGAACTTTCACAATAGAATATCAATTTTCATCCATTACTTGCTTAAACATTATCTGTGTCAATTAAATGTATTTATTTTTTTCAAAACTAATTGGATCAAATAAATAGTTTTAATATCACATACTCATTATTGCTAAAAGAAGAGCTAATTTTATCAACCAGAAAAAGAAGTGCTAGATTAGTATTGTACTTTTCTCTAAACCCAAATTGATGTTCATAGAATACAAAAAATTTATAAGTCTAGTATGAATAACTCTTTCAAATATTTTAGAAATTACAGGCAGTACTGAAACTGGTCTGTAGTGACTAAATAAGTGAGGATTGCCGGACTTAAATATTGGAGCAACTCTAGCAATATTCAATTTATCAGGGAAAGAACCTTGATTAAACGACAAATTTATCAGGTGTGTCAGTATTGGAGATACAATTTTAACATTATGTTTTAAACTCCCAGCATTTAGTCTGGGAAGGTCACTCTCAGTTGGATACACTGATTCTATTTATCTATTTATCTATTTATTTGTTTATCTATTTATCTATCTATCTATCTATCTATCTATCTATCTATCCAACGAAACAGAATCACTAAGTTTTGTAAATTTATGTAATCTATAGTTTATCTCGAAATTTTTTCAAACAGAAGGAGTAGGCCTATAATTGCTGATACACAATATTGATAAAGTGAAAAATTGTATGATGGGATGATAGTGTTTCTTTTCATTATATTTTCAAAAACGTTGCGATTTTGTTTTCAACAATGGTGATTCAATATGTGGGACATCAAAAAGTACTGGGTACTGGAATTAAGTACAGTGATTTAAAAAGTACTGGGTACTGTACTGGGTACTGGGAACATTTGAAAAGTACTGTACTGGACTTAAGTACTTCGAAAAGTACTGATTAACAGCCCTGGTTGAAAGTATAAAATGTATTTAATAGGCCTGAGTGAGTAAGGGCTATTCCATTTAAAAACCTGGGAGGGGGGTGGTCAGGTTGATTTATTTTTCGTAAGATGGATGTAGGGATCGGCGGAAATTCGCTTCAGATGAATGGTGGGATGCAAAAGAAATCGCTTTAGATGAACGGGGGGGCAGTATCGCTCCATGAAGGCTTTCACATTGTAATAATAAAATTTTTATTTAATGCATGACGGGTGGGTAAAAAGTTTGCATTTAATGCATGGGGGGGTCGAAAATAATTCACTTTAGATGCATGGAGGGGAGGGGGTCAAAATGTAACCTGACCACCCCACCCCCAGGTTTTTAAATGGAATAGCCCCACGCTGTACAAACGGACAGCCTTAACGGCAGTTATCAGGCAAATATGGTAGTGAACATATTTTAAAATAATAAAAATAACTAAGTACATGTAGTGGCTTTGATATTATGATGTTACATGAAAAGAATCAATGCAGCCTGCAGGGACATTTATCTGAACGAAAAATTCTATTAGAAATAACCCCAGGCGTCTTGAAGTATGTTTACCGACTGGTGTCTCACTTTTGTCTTTGTAACTCACTTTTTAGCTATTTACAATGAAAAACCCGGGAAAATTGCGGAAGGGGTTAACAACTAAAAATACAAGGCATTTTATAAGATCACTTTCAAGCTTCTATGTGCTTTATTAATGCACTAGATTAGCATTTCAAAATTTGCTTCTGCACACACATCTTGATAGGACAGCCAAATAAGGCAGGCTTCACTCAGCGCATTGCTATAGTGCATTCATATTTAATTAATTTAAGGGTGATTGACTAGAGAGACATTTATGAAATAGTGTGCATAAAATGACCAACAATATTAGGAACACATTCATGTAACTTCTAACATCTTGGTATCAAATAATTAACCGCAAATCATGTCACAGTGTGGAAATTTGTGCTATTTTTTTATTCTTTGATAACTGGATAAATCATTGAAATTTGAAGATGTTATGCACCCAGTATCATCAAGTGATGCAAGTTAAACAATCTAGACTATGCAAGTATCAAATGTTAAATTTTTAAAGCATAATATTAAAGAAACTATTAGGTTGACTGCCGCGATCGTCACATCACTGCCGTTAAGTATGTCCGTTTATACAGTGTGAGCCCTAATAATCCTATTTCGACTCCTGTTTTGGAGCTGGCTGTTCCAAAATATGGGCTTCCTCTCTCTGGGCTTAATTTCCATGAGCTTCAAACATGATTTAAATTTTTGAAATGCTATAGTATAATCTACTATGAGTTCTGTAAAGTAGTTGTGTTGAAGTCTGTGTGGCAAAAGATGAGCAGAAAGCTTGATAAATAAATTTATAAAGAAGTTTTTGTTTAGTCATTTCCTGTGCAAGCATGTCTGCAAAACATTGGGATCCAGCCTGCATGGGTTGCAAATGATTGTCGGTGTGTAGGCCTACTAGTACTATAAGACAGCATATATTAGCTATATCTATATGGCAAAGTTGTTTGTTGGCTCTATGTATGAGAACTAACAATATAAAAAAAAAAAAAGCCTTAATTAGGTCACTTGGTGAGTACACAGTGTGTACTGAAGAAGTGGCAGTGAAGGGGCAAAATATAGGACATTGCACAAGAGGGCAGCACCTTACAGTCTGTCAAAAATCGACTGGAAATCGCGATTTTTGACAAATTTAAGTCATTAAGACATCGATTTACGGTTGATATACCTAGATATACAGTATATCTGTCCATTAAAGCAGGATTGGTCCACTGGCAAGGTATAGTTACGAAATGCAAGCTCGCGTGGCAAAGCCTCTGTAGAATTCATTGTATTTTATTCTGGCGGATAACGAAAAGAAAGCGGACAGGATCTCTATGGGAACAAACACGACTCCGCCCTGCTCTGCAGAGCCAGAGTAAATAAATCTTTTAGCAATGACACATTCCCGACATTATTTAATCACCACAAAAGCAATTGTGAAATATATGCCAAGTACTTTGTTTGTTCGTTTGTGTTTTACGCCTTTGCAGCACCTTAGTGGGCTATATCAAGGCAGGTGATCGCCGTATGATGATAAGATGAGAAGACTGTGAGTCTGGACATACTCTATTCAGGGATGCCCAGGGTCTTTCAGTTGCCCCAGCATAGAATACTGGATACAACCCGCCTCCATTTAATGTCCCATGGGCTCGGACTAAAGTGAGTTCCCGGAGTGATACAAGCCAAAGTACATCTAAATATATAATATATAAATCTACAAAACAATACATCATTTTGTTTCTATTTTTCATGGAAAACTTACATGAAATGAGTGAGCATTGTATCTGGAAGAAGCTCCAGCCTCAAGATATGTTTCTTGACGATGTCGTAAATGGGCAGTTCCACCCCACACACTACGGCCGCCCTGTTCGCCGTAGGTCCTACGCCCTGAAAAAGTTAATAGACATGATTTATAAAGTTATTTACAGAGAGCAGGCCATTTAAATTATAAAAGTATCTAAGGGAAAACGCACTAGTGAATATTTTTGAAGCGATTATTTCCAAAAGACAAAAGGAAGGGCATATAAGCCCATTTAAAGAGGACGAACCCACCACCGGTATTTGTTGATTTAATCACAAAATGCTCCACAATTATCTGACAGAATTAAAATTTCCAAGAAAACACAAGAGAAATGTCTGACTAAATATCTTGAACAATTATGAATGAAAACATGGAAATAGTATTTTGATTTAAGATTTATAAGTGCACTTTTAAGGACTTTTTGAGGACTGCCCAGTGCCCACAGGTCCATAAAGATTTCTATTGCATATACAAATGATACAATGACATTGACCACAACCACTAAGCATACATGATTTCTGTATGAAAAATCAAAGGGGTATTTAGCGTTCTCTTACCCTCCATAGCCCAGCGACTCCTTCTTGCCTCAAAATGTCCAAGAAGGACTGGGCCAGGTTCTTTTTCTTGAAGTGTTCATTCCTCATCTGCATTCTCACCTAAACGAAAAATTAGAAATTTTCAATTAAAACAAATCTTTCAATCAAAACAACTATTTAAGTCCACTGCACAGAGCATTTGATAATCTTTTTTTCATCATTCACAGATCTAAGATCATCTTATCTGACTCAATTAAACATTGAATAATTTTTCAATTTCTTTGGAGGTTCGCCAACTGGTCCTTTTCGAAAGGAGTTCTTCATATTCTTTCTTACTCTTCGCTCTTCAAGTTTATTATCACAATATCACAAATTTTGTCTAATATCAAAACCATCTTGTTGTTATCTACTTTCATTGCCTACCTTGAGAACGTCAGTGGGGTTAGCTATAGAGCTAGAGATGACTCCGGCTGTGATTCCACAGCACACATTGGGCAGTAACTTCTCATCTGAAACAAAAGAATCATTAATATTATACAATGGGTAATGAATATTCATAACTAACCATTATTATGTATACTTTAATTATACTATAGGCCAAGTCTAATTGTAAATTAGATAGATTAGTGGACCTATTCACAGATTCTAGGTCTAGGGAATCTCTCGCTCATAGGCACACCACAATATAACAACATTAAATGTTATGTAAAATGTTTGTTTGTTGGTTTTGTGTGTTTCACGCCTCTGCAGCACCTTAGTGGGCTATATCGAGGCAGGCGATCACCGTATGATGATGAGATGAGAAGACTGGGAGTCTGGCACATACCCTATTGATTCAGGGATGCCCAGGGTCTTTCAGTAGCCACAGCATATAATACTACATAAGACCTGCCTCCATTTAATGTCCCATGGGCTCGTACTGAAGTGAGTTCCCGGGAAATGTGTTTGAATTGTTCGTATTACCCAAATGACAAATAAAAACTCATTTTCGGATTCTAAAAGGCATTTTATCGTTCCTTTCATTGTGCAATAGAATGTTAATAGCATTCTGCATATTAAGACTTATTTCATGGTGCAACGAACATAGATAAACAGCTGGTAATTAAGCCTATCAATTAAGCCTATCCCAGAACTTTGTAACAGCTTTGTCATGATTATATAAATAATCAGTACTTCTTCAGAATATTTAGACTTGTATAATCAAATCATCACAGGAGGGATGGATGGATGAATGGGACTTTACATCCTGTATTTATGCACTTGGTAGGCTAATTTGGACAGGAGGAGGACACGGCAATGAGGCGAAGGATCAAATCATCACAGGAAGACGAATGGATGGATGGATGATTGGGGATTTATGCTATCGTTAGGCTTATTAGGACAGAGGAAGACACAGTAATGAAGAAGAATGATTAAAACTGCTGTCCAACATGGGCCCAAGTGACTCAGCAAGAGCTGGATTCGAACCCTAGAACAAGCTATGAGCAGCCCAGCACACTTCCATTGAGCTGAGATTTTGCCAGGAATTATTGTGTTTTCCTACTTCCTGGATTCAAGATAAGGTCAAAATTACAATTTCCTTTCCGTTTTCTTTTCAACAATGTCATTAGATCATTTCACACTTTCTCAATATGTTTTGACATATATATGTCACCAAAATTGCACTTAAAACTTGTCTTGCAATCATTCAAAGCACGCTTCATCACTGCTATGATTAAGTTCATAAAATATTAATTGGTCAAAATTTACCGGATAGCTATGCAGTATAGCTACATAGTATGCAATATACTCGATCAGACTATGTGCCTATGTTTATGCATAAAAAATAGTTCAATTTTTTGTCACACTAAATAATTCAATGATCAATTTAAGTACTTTACGTGGATATTTATTTCAAAAGTTTGTAATTCATACCAATAGATCTATAGCTTAATGGACAAAATGCCTTCATCTAATGAACATAGAATAAAATTAAACAAAAGAAGGAAACTATTTAACTATTTTTGGATCCTTTTCAACAGTGAAAGAAAAAACATTGAACCAATGAAGTATATATATATCGGTCACATACATTATCCTGGATCTGTGGATCATTTAATCAACCATAAATGTGGCGACAAACTACAGATTAAAATTTTTCCCCCCTTTTGCGTCCCATAAAAAAAAAAGACAAAAGTATAAATAATATTTTTGTCACAGATCATTGTCAGATCAGTCTATGGCAATCCCCGACTGAACAATGAAAGGAGCTTAAAATATTCATTGGAGATTTCCAAATCTATACATTATTGCATACTGACATGGCATAACTGTACAGTATACGAGAAATTACGCATCAGAAAACAGCAGCAGGCTTACATACAACTCATCAGATAGACAGATAGAGACATCGTTATAAAGATAGCGACAGAGAGTGATAGGCATAGATAGATAAAATTTGATAGACGGACAGACGGATGGATGATTGACGCTTTATGTCCTGTATTTACGCACTAGGTAGTAGGTAGGCTAACTAGGACAGACACAGGACACGACAATAAGGAAAGGATGACTGAAACAGCCGTCGGCGTCGAATATAGAATTATAAATAGATAAACAAAGTACAAGTAAATTTGTGGACAGACAAACAGTTCTTACCTTTCGGGTCTTTAAATATAGCCCTTTTCATAGAATGGTAAAGACCGATTTTAATCGTTCCATATGTAGCCTGTCTCAGTACAGCAGGGGCAAGTCTGAAAACAAAATATTGGAATGTAAACATACATTACAGTCTTTATTCTTTATGATTATTTTGAAAATAATTTTCAACCTTTTTCTTTTCTCACCAAACAGTAGCAAGTAGCTATTACTAGCCGATTGATGCCATTTATCAGGTATTTATCAACATCATCAACTATTCCATTGTCCAAAAATACTGAATGAGGAAAAAAAGAAGAAGAAAATATCACAAATAAACAAAATATTGACATAGAGCAACAATTTTGACAGACAGCAATAATTCCGGAGTTTATAAGTAAATATTACAGTATCATCACGATAATTTTGCTGGATCAAAAGGCGTACTTCAAGGATCTTGACTTGGCGCACTAACAAGTGAACTTGATTATAGGCACAAAGTATTGTTCCATTTAACTCAAGATTGGAGTCCTTATTCCCATAAAATTTTAATAAATAATGCAATATATTGGCTCAAGTTGATAACTCCCCAGTCTAATCATATTACTTATTGACTTGGCAAGTTCTCTTTAACTTGGCACTACAAGAAACATCAATTTAGCACTCAGAGATGAGATGAGGAGATAGATGGATGGATGATAGGGGCTTTACATCCCGTATTTATGCAGTTGGTAGGCTAATTAGGACCATAGGGGGAACGGGCAATGAGGAGAAGAATGATTGAAAGTGCCATCCAATATGGGCCCAGTCGACATGGCAAGAGCTGGATTTGAAATCTGGATCCAGCGACGCACCCAAAGGCAGCACGCTACCATTAGACCAACCTTCCCAATCTGGGCTCCACGGTCATTTATAACCTTAGGCACCTACTGAGTGACGTCACAACACTTTTCTCAATCGGTGACGTCACTTTGATTGTTTTCTCAGCCAATCAGATCACCGCAAGCAGTACTCCTTGCTTGTCTGTTTGATATCACAGACAGGAACTAGATTGAACCTTCCTCCCCAGGATCGGGAAAAGGGGATGGCGGGTTTTTCCTGCTTTTGAGGCTTGATTTGTGAGATGAGAGGGGGGGGGGGAGTTGGACCTGGAGTCTGCAACATGTTACAAATTTACTACATTTATACAATATTTTATTTCCCCAACATAGCCACAAATATGTTGTGTTAGAATAGAATGAACCCTGTCTACCTGGTTATGTTATTATTACATACTGTCAGTGATTCAAAAGTCATTGACTTTTTACTGAAGTGTGCCACAAAACAGGTCATTGACCTTTTATATGTCGATTATCAATCTGATATTTACAAGCATCTGAAACTGCTCACTGTATGCTTGGCTGGTGTGTGTTATATTTTGTAACCTGAAGCATGAACAGTCAGGAAAATAACCGCCTGGCCAGGGTACTCGATGTCCTCAACCCACCAGGACTCCCACCCTGTCACTGTCTTCGCCCTCCCTTGACCCTATCAAGTGTTCTGGCTCAACCAGGACCCTAGCAGTGCTAAAAATCATCTTTGACAGGCAATTAAAAAATAACCAATGCTAGTATCACTGTCTGGAAACTGTCTTCGTCTGCCAAGCATCCAGCCCAGGTTTAACTAACTTCCAGAAGGAGAGTCTAACCCTTGCCGCTGCATGAGCATGAGAGCACCTTCTCCTAACCACTAAACCTGGTTGCAGGAAGCACTGTGCCCCTATTCAACCACCATAAACCATAATATTGATCAGCACTGGCCATCTAATACCTGAGGCATGCTCATTGCACTTAAAATAGGTGTATGATCAGTGCATCTCAGTTCCAAATAGGAACGCCCAGAGTAATCAATAATTCAAGCCAACCACTAATTGATTAAACCAACAGACAGTTCTGATATTGCGGCAATGATTTAGCACAAGCTGCACTGGCAGACTAATCAAATATACTCAAAATTATAAACTGAAGTACAAAAATAAGTCATCACCTCTTTAGAAGACTGTGGTATTTAGTCCTGGAGGAAAAATACTTGGATGGCACATGAAAACAGTTTGTAATTCTGTAGTTTTTCAACAAATCAGATCAAACAAGGTCTAGGGTGACCCATTTCACTGCAATAATGAATAAACATCAGGAAGTTGGAAAACAGAGTTCACAGATCTGTGAAAACAGGCATTTCGCATGGAAGTCTGGCTGCCAGGCCTGCTTGCAGTGCTGGGTGAGCCATCTCATAACTGTTTTGGCACTCACTCTTGGGTTGTGAATGCCTTGAATTTCAGCAGCTGTGGATGTAGCGGTCTTGAAACGGTCTTGAAACGATTACCCAGATTGCGATGGATGTTGTCCATGTCTTCATCATGGGTCTTGATTGCTGGTCTGTCTGCCTTCGGAAAGTTCTTGATTCACCCTGTTGGACCAAACTTGGTCATGAGCTTGCTGATTGCTGGCTGGGAGCAGCCCCTCTGACGTGCAACCTCATACTGGGACATGCCAGCCGCCAGCATCCCAACTGCTGGGCCTCATTGCTCAATGGAGAGTCTACCCAATGGCAGTCTGTTGGCGTATCCCAACTCAGGAAAGATCAAGGAACATTTCTGAGTGATTTTTTTGCAGTTAAGGGCAACTGATCTTAAGGATTAGCCTAATTACTGCATTTCATGACCTGTACCAGTACAGAGGCAATGACCCATGACAAGAATATGTAAACATGACTAATTGGCCGTTGCTAATGCCTAAAAAATTTAAGGCACAACAGATAAGTTTGAAGAATTTTTTTCTTTAAATTATTACAAATTGAAAAGTGATAACTTATTTTTGTCCTTCAGTTTAAATCACAAAGGTATCCTCCATGCATGAAATGTAAAGCTTTTAAATACCAGCATATTTATTCAAATCAATCAACTTATTAACATGGTGCAATAGCGCATGATTTAAAATCTAAAACATATACTTTAATCCATTACAATTTTGTATCATAATGTTATTTCAATAATTTCAGCTTAAGAACTTTAAAATCATGTTTAAATGCTATATAGTATTGGAATAGTCATATAAACTGTTCAAACATGATTAGTATTGTATCACATTAAACAACTTTCCATATTTACATAATATGTGTATATTGAGTTTTACCACATCAAAATTCACCTTCAACAATGTTCAACACGTTCAATACACAGTTCAATGTCAAATGCACCATATTTTTTTATCATCGTACATCTGTGAGTTGTAAACTGTGTACAAGTTCCGTGCGAAGCAATTTTTTCGATTTTTTTTTTAGGACAAATTTCATATTTCACACATTTTGAGAGAAGAAAGCTCCTGGAGACAGATGGAAAATTGGGGCTTTACATCCTGAATTTATGCACTTAGTAGGCTAATCAGGACAGGAGGGCATGCCAATGAGGCAAAGGATGATTGGAACTGTCGTCCAACATAGGCCCAGTACAGGTGATCCAGCAAGAGCTGGATTCGGACCCTGGACCCAGCGATTGGCAGCCCAAGTTTCTAGAGAAACAGCTTTATAAGGCAAGTACGAAATAGTGTAGCCCTCCGAGACTAGTTCTTGCAGCTCAATCAACAAGTAGAGATGGATTGATGATGACTGCATTGACTGGGGCTTTACTTCATGTATTTATGTACGGAGGACTCAAGGGGGGAGGGGGGGGGGATATCACCAGCGATAAGTACTTGTCATAGAGGTGTCCCCCCTCTTTACTGTAACACACAACGTTTCAGAAAGGAATAAAAATATCTTGAGTCTTGAGTACAGGCTAGTCGAGACAGGAGAACAACACACAAAGGTGGCGAAGGATGACCCAAACTGCTGTCCAACATAATCAAACACAGGACCCAGCGATTGGCAGCCCATTGCACTACCAACTGAGCTTACCCTGCCCCTTAGATGAGAGAGCGAGGAATTTACAACATGTTATACCACGTAATTACGATGCAAATTTCTTTTGGCTTTTTTTCATGTTAATCAAAACAAAAATACATCGGTGAGTGAATTACTGCACAAATAATTGTTACCCATAGTATAGAGTATTGTAATCCCGCATTTATATTATATAACTCTGCCAATATGTCATACAACATGAATCATATGATAAATACCTGTTGAACTTTACGAGCCCTTAATACCTGTATTTAATCCCATGTTACATGTAGTGCAATTTTTTACAGCAGGTGATTTGTTCATTTGAATGAGGCTGAACGAGCACATTGACATATAAATTATTCATTACACAATACAACAACACAAGCACCGAGGCAGAAGGACTATAATATTGATTCCTGCAAGTAGCAACATTGAGTGCTGTGAAGAACTGTGTCGAGGACTCCACGTTCCACAGACTTCTAAATGATATTTTTGAAGGACTTTTCAATGTTTTTTAAATATTTCTTTGCATCATACTATTAATTCACGGACCCCTTACGCTACTCCAACCAAACTACTCGTTTCCCAGCCATGAAACTTTGCAAGCATCTCCTTACAACTGCCTACAATGTCCTTAGCCAGGTTTGGTGCTTCAATCTTATCAAAATCATAATACTCTCCTGAAAACAGCCCCCCCCCCCCCCACCAACTTCATGGCTTGGCTAAGGCTGGCTTCACGGGTAAAATGCTAGTTTGTAATAGAAGAGCAGATTTTGGTTCTCCTTGTGATAAAGCTGGTCTGCAGTATCCATCATTTACAAGCTAGCAGAGGTAATGGATGGATAATTGGGGCTTTACGTCCTGTGTTTATGCACTTGGTAGGCTAATTAGGACAGGAGGAGGACACAGCAATGAGGCGAAGGATGATTGAAACCGCTGTCCAAAGTTAGCAGAGGTGTAATGGCATCTGGTGGGTGGTGACAAGGGCCTACATAATATAGTTCCAATGATTGAATGAAGCTTATTTAAGTTCCTTTATTATTTTAATCAGTTAATGGTAAGACCACAGGGGGTTGACTTGACAATTGCAGTGAACAGCAGGTAGGGATAACACAGTATTGCATTTTATCCTACAAATTCATCCACCAACACGGCATTCAGCAACAGAACAGAACTAAAAAAATTGAGGAAATACGAATCAAAGTTGCCTGCGAGTTCATAGCCTGTAAGTTTCGCCCAGGCTCCAATATTTCCTTTAAGTACATTATATATTACATTATATATATATGAACATTCTCTTGATCCTTTTATGTAACGGACAAGTAGTGCTTCGAGGAAAACTGTATGCCTTCTACTTCCCGGAATAGAGCATATAGGAACTGTCTAAATGACTTACTGACTCAAAGATAAGCATGATAAGCTACCAGTCAGCCACTTAGTACCAGCGCACTGGGGTTACGGCATCGGGGCCACTGCAGGGGGTAAAAATTTGCTTAAATATTTCTACACTTGTCGTCACCCCGTTCCAATTACCCTATTGTTGCATTCCCTTGGGGACCCGGTGGGAAGATGTAACGATGAGATGGGCGATTAATATTTTTTGCATTAAAAACTTCGGATAAAGTCATATTTTGATGGAATTTTGATCAAAATTGGTTCTTTTTGAGGGTGTGGGCTTTTATAAAGGGTGTGCTTTTAATACAAAAAATACAGTATGAATCATGCAATAAGAATAGCGGCCACTAGGCCACAGAGGGTCTCCTCATCAATAAAATTTCGGTAAGGTAAATTTTTTCTGTAAATTTTAAAATGTATATATCATTTATGTCATTTATGTGAATAAATTCATTTATCTTGAAATTTCAAAACAATTTCAATAAAAAGACGTATCTCTTTCATTCTCTTACCCAGAATAGAGTGCACAGAATCCTTCTTCGGAGGCTATCCTCAGCAAGGCATGGAGCATTCCACGGTACTTCAACTCCGTGTGTCGGGCATCGATGATCTGCCCCTGAACCTGAAGACGCGTCTTGGTAGTGTCAATTGGAAATGTACCTGCAATGAAATAAGTAGGGAACTTAGATTTGATATTATAAATTTTTGTAGAGATTTTACATAATATGAGCGCAGCTCATGGCTGCCAAAGGCAGCCATGAGCGAAGCTCACTTAGCACAAGGACAGCTCATTCTGTGTGGTGCTCCTGTCTACAGTGACTGCCTGAACAGGAAGTGCCTGTAGTTGCCATAAAAGTGGAGCTAGTAGTTTAGTCAGAGTTTAGTTTGGAAAATAATTAAAATACCTCAAATATCTTTCAAAATAGCTTTAAAATTCCAGTCTTGTCGTATAACAACCTCCAATGACTTATTTCAGAGATTTAAATCAACATGTGTATCAACATTGGAAATAATTATTTCCATACCCCTGATTGTAAGAAGTGACTGAAAAAGTCAAAACAAAAGTTAATGACTTTTAAAAATGGCTCACCAAGTAAGAAATCATAACAACACTTAAGGTTACATAATCTTCATTAACTATCAACAAATTATGTAACAGTCTAATAGTAAACAGTCATCTCTGAATAGCTATGGTTTTATCGATCTCAGTTATGTAACATCAACATCATTAAATGGCGCTTTTGAAATATGCATGTGATTTTCATCCAAACTTTCTTTTGATATGTGCAAACTGACTCTAAGGATGATTACGATATTATTTTGGTCTTGTAGAGCCGTTGAACTGACCAAGTGAGCTTCATACAACTATACTTTTGAAATATGCATGTGAGTTTCATTGAAAGATGTTTTGAAATATGCATGTGAGTTTCATCCCAAGTTACTTGTGATATATGCAAATTGATTCTAAGGATGCTTATTATATATATATTGGTCTTATTACGCCTCAAAAATACCAGATGATATACTTGGTTTTTTTTTTTTTTTTTTTTTTTTTTTAATTACATTTTGAAGTACTTTGATGTTTATGCTAAAAAAAGAGAGTGAGAAAAAAGGTGTTCTTTGATATTGTTGATGCTCGAACATCCTAAGATGTTTATGTAATTTTGCTATCACTAATTATAGTCATCATTAATTATATATTATTCTCAATTTGCTCCTCAATCAATTTCAAAAATAACAATAACTTCTCATACAGAATTTTATAAAAATTGTATAATGGTATGCATGGTTCTCTCAGCAGTCAATTCCACTCAGGGTGGTCACTCGTCAGCGACAATATTTTTGTCTTAGAGTGATCTCCCGCCTATTAATGAAAAGTGTTTACTTTAAAAAAACAAAACGGACATGTATTTCATAGGCGAATAAATGTGTCTTGAGTCTTGAGTCTTGAGTCAACAATTTAACATAATAGATCCAAATTAATAGATGAAATTAACACAGATTTGAATTACACAGAGCTCTGTCAATGCAATCCGTCTATCTATCTATCTATCTATATATCTATATATCTATCTATATATCTATCTATCTATCTATCTATCTTTCCATCTATCTATCCATCTATCTATCTATCTAATCTTATCTATAGATCTGATCTATCTTTTCTATGTATCTGCCCATTTGCCCAGTCCTTTAAAAAGATAAATTGGCCTTCTGCATGGAAAGTTGAAGATAATGCATTAGTTCTATGACAATGCTGCGCGAATTTCATGGCAGTGCCATTTACATATTATTCATTTCACGATTGTTGATTTCTTCAGTTTGGAGTTAACCTGCAGCAGGCTACAAGAAAACTGCAAGTGAAATGCCATGTCATTGTATAGGCCTATATTGAAATTATTTTATGAACAGGGAATTCCTTCATTCACAAATATCCAAGCATCTACCAATCATCATCTTAGTTGACATTTATTGAAACTTGGAAAAGTGCTCGTATTCTAAGTAGCCACCACCGTTTTCAAACAAAATAAGAACATCATCTTAGTCTTTTAATTATCAACTTTTTTTAACAGTTCACACTGCAATGGCAGCTTCAGTTAATCTTCTGTGAGTCAGTCTAAACTTTTTGACTCATCCTTTATTTATAGAATTCCACCAAAGACAAAAATAGACCTATTTAACATCTAATAGAGCAATTCAAATCCAAAGACAACATAGCACATCATGAACTATTGTTTTTCATTAAACCTTTTTGTTGAGATTCTTCAGGTGCAAATCAGAGAGACAATTCCAAATTCTCAAAAAACATTGAGACAACTTCGTGACACTGCATATGTCACACATCTTTACATTTTTGGTCGTATTTCCAATAACATTTTTATAAACCACAAACTTTTAAAGTTTCCTGACTGCACACAGAAACTCATCAGTGAAGATTGACGTAGCACGAGTGCCAAACGATCGCCAACATACATAAAACCAATCCTCAGTTGCCAGAACTTAAGTGTTGAAAAAATAAACTTCAGCCTGAGAGTTACTTTCCAAACGGAGGCATCTTAAAAAGCTAGAAAATGCAGCAATCATATATAAGCCATTGTGAGAGTATTCAGATGTCGTACGGATGAGATTGAGCTGTTAAATTGGTAGGTGGCCCCTTGTTCATAGTATCCGCCACTCGGACATGTTTGCTGTGAAGTGTGAACATTTTGGACTCAGGTTTGATTCTGGACCAGGTCCACCTTCGTAAAACACCATGAAATTCTTCTTTGGCTTTACAACCTTGCCAGCATTATTATAACAGTCCCTGGCTCTCTTATTTGGCCTTGCCAGCATCAAAATGCAAAATACAGGCAAAAAGCAGGAGATAAAGAGCACACTTGGTCTCACAGAAACCAGAAAAAGAGATATCGCACCTCTTGAAAGACCGATTCCAAACTCTAGGGCATAACTTCTAAGTATTAGTGTCTCTATTCCTATTGTTTTGTTGCCCATGTATATCATAAAATATCTTAAACACAAGAAATGAATTCAAAGCAAGTTGGCCTTGGTGAATGGAGGTAAACAAAGCATTGACGTCACATTTTCACCACTAGATAGATATTCCAACAACACCATACTCTAAGAGACACTGGCACAATGTGGTTTACTGCTTTGGTGGGCCACTCTGTTTAGCTGGCATTGAGATGAACCACCGCAAAATGCATTAATTCTGCTTTGAAGGCCTTTTGTGTAAAGTTCTGAGAATTATTGAGGCAAGTCATGCAAGGATGATGCTGTTTTGCACTCCTTGATGTCCAAATGACAAATGTTGGTTTTGTAGTCAGATCACCGTATTATTCTCATCATTTCTTTAGCTTTCATAGGGTTGTAATTTGGTCCTATGTTGGCAGGAAGAAACAAGGTAAGGATAGCGCTGTATTCCTCGCCAATTCAGAGCTGCAATGGAAAGTCAAGACTCTCAACTCCCAAAATCGGGCACTTAGTGTCACAACTTACAAACTCACATTTGCTAGAAAATCTTATTTTTTTGCATGGATGGATGATTCAGGGAGTATTTTGAATGCCATTGACGTCGGCTAATTAAATTAGGACAGAAAATAATACAGCAATGACATAGACAAAGGTAACTCGGCTAGAACAGGAGTTAAACCAGAGGCTCAGAGATCATTGGAAACCCATAACTCCACCGCCGGAGCTAACCTCCCTTACAGCAAAGGAGGAGGACACAGAAAAGAGGAGAAGGATGATAGAAACAGCCGTCCCACATAGCCTAGTGATATAGGCCCAGACGACCCTGCAAGAGCCGGGTTCGAACCTTGGACCCAGCGATTGGAAGCCTAGCACGCCACCACTTCTCCCACTAGACCAACCCTGTGGAATCTTTCACTTTAAAAAGATTTTGCAAAATATAAGTACATGTAGTCACAAATTGCAGGTTTGGCGCACTACAGAGATTGTTCCAAAAGATACTTGTCTTAGAAAATAGAGCTCTGCAATATTGAATCTGCTAAATGTTAATGGATGTGCAAGGCCACACCCAAATTGTTTATCCATAAATTGTTGTTTTTCTGGACTCCCAAGAAATATGACGTGTTCATGTTGTGTGTAGTACAGGTGAATTACTCAGTTGTTTGTTTATGCCAAATTTGATGCATACATAGACAAGGAAATACACAGAGAAAGAGAAACAGACTGCCTGAATGTTTTTATGCCTCGTTGAAATGATGTTTATAATGGTAAAGGTAGAGTTAGGCTCACATCCTGAATTTCTTCACCTTCTTTAATGTAAACAAAGAAGAAATTTATAACTGAATTCCTCACTGAGCTGTAGAAAATGACACTTTGCATATGGCCTTTGGCCAGGTGTTTGACAGATACAATCTAAAACTCTAATCAACTTTCCACGACAATCTAACACCTATTAAATCAACTCCTATAGAAATATCATGGTTCTTCACTGACTTTTCAGTGACTATTCAGTATATATTCACTGAGAAACTGCTTAGCTTTTATTCCCAAAAAGAAAACAAAGAAAAGACACTCCAGAGTCCAAGTAGCACAGGGAATGACTTTCAAAAACCGTTAATTCTTTTTTAAAGCAAACCTTTCTTTTTCTTGTCTACATTCAGATAAGGTAACGAAATTGCACCTGGAGAATTATGTACTTCAATCACTTCCTTGAACCAGACGCACCATGTTCTACAAGGTGTCAGATATTAATTTCAAACATTTTCTAATACCTTGTTCATGGTTTTGTTCTCAAGAAATGCTGCAGTCAACCACAAAAAAATTATAAATACATCTAAAGCCCTCTTAACACTAAGGCTAGTTATGGTAGATGAGATGGGAGAAAGAGCAGGAGTCCTCGCTGAATACCTCTAAACTGGTATTGTTGACACATATTTTGACTATCGTCAAACACCAAAGGAATTCGCCATTTTATTCTAAAATATCGCTCAACAATTATTTACCTTTCATCTTTTTATATCAAGTTGCCTCATAAAACATTAAAATAATGAGGTGTAAAAATATTCAGATGATCTATTAACTATCAACATACAATGTATTGAACTTGATTTATATTATAGAAGTGACAGGTTTTCAACATGTTGGATAGTTTTCATAATAAGCTTACGATCCATAGTTTGTAGGCTTTTTACACTATTATACTACAGAAAAACTGACAACAAATAATGAGTTAGCCATATAGAAAAAACTGTGAAATGATCACCAAGTCAATAATATACGCCACAAATAAATCTACAGAGAGACCACTAATATTTTGTGAAATTTGTTGTTAAAACAATCATTAACTCAGGCAGTTTATCCAAGATGCTGCACACAAGACAAACAATAATTTCTAAATTTTGATTTCCTTGTTTATGTTGCTTGTCAAATGCATAAGTTCCTGCACTCTCCTTGACAAATTTAGACTTTTAAAAATACTTGCATAGTACCCATGAAGTGGGGTAATAAAGATGAGAAATGAAATATAGATTGTCATTGAAGCATGAGAAAGAAGTTATGCAGGGGCGACACCTGGCGATAAAAGAAATAGAAATTATCGAAATTGAAATGATAATGATTGAATAATGATATTCGGCCAAAAAAAGTTTAAGGGACCAAACCCAGCTAACGTTGTAGTAGGAAGTGAAAGAAATGGTTACAAGATTTCATGCCTAAGCAATGAGTAGTCTGGGAGGGGTAGAGTAAAGCATCTGTGAATTAATAGTATGATGCCAAATTTCCCCACTTAACTCAGAATAGAAGCTTGAACACCATCTACAACCTTGAACATTGCCAACCAACAAATCCATGCACAAGTTCCATACCTTTCACTCATGTTAGGGTACTTAGGTACATTCAGTATGAACATCAGTGAACTCATACTGTATACCAAACACCTTACATTGTTGAATGGGTATACTGCACACAAGTGTGAGGCTCAGTGAGCTGGTACGATATGTATTTTTTGATAATTTATCAATACTGTTTATCTTTGTTCATGGGCCATATCACGGCAAAAAGAATCTGTTCTAAACTTGTATTAAAAAGTATTGTTTTTTTTTCTCACTTTTTTTGTATTATTGATCCTATACCTTTTCCTATTTGTTAGGAATATTGCATCAATACTTTCTTTCTCAGCTGCAGACACTACAAGCCCCCTGACACCCTCTGTATCATTTTGTCGATACTCCTCTCCAGCTCTCTGTGGCAGTCTGATGAAGGCAGTCTAGTAGAGACTCACTGAGTGGTTGTATGACACAGTATGAGAAGTCTTGCAGCATTGCACATGACTTATAAGTCTTTTATCATGTTTATTTCCTATCATATGACTTATACTTTGACAATAAGACTATGTAACAAAATAATTGTGATATTAACTTCAAAGTAGATCGCATAGTTGTATACTTCTTCTACAATTGATTTGTCTAAAAGAGGCATCAGCTGGACCAGTATCCGAGGAAATCAAGGAGGCCTATGAGAGGACTAAAACCAATCCCGAAATATCTGTTGTAAGTTGCTTTTAAGTTGGACAGCTAGCACCTAGAATGCTAGCTGCCTCAGTTCACAGTGAAGTTTCTGAGGCCCTTCAGGCTGCTATATTTTGAACACTTTTGGTAGAGGCTATCTTTCTGACGAGACCCTAAATACAGACGGACGTATGGTTTGGACTTTACGTCTTGTATTTATGCACTTGGTTGGCTTAATTAAAACAGGAGGAGGACACGGCAATGAGGCGAAGGATGATTGAAACCGACATCCAACATAGGCCCAGGGGACCCCGTAAGAGGTAGATTCGAACTCGGCTCCCAGCACGAGATAAGATTTTATACAAAATAGAGATTTCTCATTTCTAGATATTTGGCATGCTAAAAGTTTGGTCAAGGTCAAGCTTCGACAAGGATTTCTGTGGAACAAAGCGCTAACTTGTCTACATTTCTAAACAAAGCGTATGAAAGACATAGCTTCACCCTGAAAGATTCCTGACACCATAACTAACAAATGACCTTTGCTTTACATCAGTATTAACATCATGTACCAAGAAGACCAAAGTATCTCACAGTTCTCACTACTAGTCCAAGCTCCTCTTCCAAGTCTTTTCATGCCAGAACTCACTGGCAGTCACTACTAATCTTCAAAGGCCCATCTGCATGAACATGGTGAACTGACTGTAATAAATTGCCCTGTTCTAACCCCCACTGGACCAAGGCTAGATGTACTTGTACTCTTGAGACAGGCTTGAGCAGTTGAGAGCTGTTTCTACCCAGAGCATGTCTGTGCTATAAATTGTGTGTGGTGGTTACAGCTAGTACAAGAGTGGTTTTAGCACCCAACTGCACTGCTCTGCAACCTGTATTGAAACATTATACAAGTGCCTAAGATTCTGGCCCCCTGCCGATAGCCAGTAAGGTGAGACTGCTGAACCAGCCTCTATTCGAGGCAGGCTAGAAATTGAGGTCCAGCTTATACTAATGGGTGGCCCAGTGGTTACAGCCCTGCGCTACTGAAGGAAAGTCCAGCTCTTTGCTTTGCATTGGTTCAAACCCCGCATGGAAAATCCAAAACATTTTCAGCGGCTCTCATAAGCAGAACCACGCCAAAGCAAAAACTGGGCTTCGCGCGATACATTTGCCATATCTACTATCTCCTGTATCTATGCACTTGGTAGGCTAATTAGGACAGAAGGAGGACACAGAAAAGAGGTGAAGGATGACTGAAACAACCGTCCAACATAAGGCCACGGAGACCCAGTAAGCGCTGGACGCCAACCCTGTACCTAGCGATTGGCAGCCCAGCACTCTACCACTGTGCTGAGCTAACCTCTCCCTTGCTCATTAAAGAAGAAGATCTGCTATTTGTTCCTACCTAACAACAGTAACTTTCACAAGGTCAGTGTCAACAGAAACTTGATACGTGTATTTGCGTCAAAATTTAGGACTAAGAGTGGTTATGTAAGTGCCTATCACATGTAAATGATTTATCATTGTAGCCTAGAAAATTATCAGGTCCCATTTTAGAAACTTGTTCTATATTTGTTTTAGTTGATAAAAGAAAGTTAAACACATTAACATGATCAAGAAATTAATATGATGTACTTTCACTTTAAAAATACTTATTAATTGAACATTGAGGAGAGTTGAAGTACGTGTAATTACATCATAATTAAATTTAAATTTAATGAGATAGAAAAGAGTAGCAATAAGCCCTTCAGTGATGTGATATTATCGCTTTTGATTACTGAAACGTATGTCCACATTTAAGGACCTAGAATATGGCCCCTAATTGAGGTATGTCCCAATTTGACTTGAAATTTATTATGGTGTGCCTTCAAGCCAAAGACATACATAGCTCTAGCTACCAAGAGCTGTGTACTGAATTGACTACATCATGTACATCGGTAGATGCCCAGCTCAAAATTTCTACTGGGGATGTACCGACCCGATACTAACGATCGGTATCGGTGCCAATCCACCAAAAAAAGGCAGTATCGGATCGAATGCAGTACTCTCCATCTAACCAATGGTATCGGTATGGTATCGGAAATCGGTGGTATCGGCAACAAAGTACCAGGATCGGTATCGGATCGGTAGTGAAAAAGTGGTATCGGTGCATCCCTAATTTCTACATAAACAATAAAATAAGTAGGCAGACTATACAGTACACAAATATCCAAGCGCAATTTTTGGGAACTGTTCCAAAGATTTTTACCGACTATGCCCACTAAATTTTAATAATTGCCAGTCAACCAGGCGACAGACAACCAGCCGACATCACTACTAGCCAGGCGACAACTAACCAGGCGACACACCACTACTGTCAGGCGACACAAATATCTATACAATAACCAGCCAGGCGACATTGGATTGAACCAGGCGACAAGTGTAAAAATGTTGCGGTCCGTGTCCTAACTTTGCGGTAAATTTTCACCAACTTCTACTCATTCTCGGCAGAAATATGCACATGTACATGCAGAAGAACTCAATATCTACCACACAAAAGTTATTTGAAGTCGATCGGACATTTGCTTGACTCATAAACTTTAATTCTGCAATCGTCAATTTTAATAGAGAAATGACTGCATATAATGTATTGCCTGTCGCCTGGAAAGAACTGATTGTCGCCTGGTTGGTACTGCTGTATGATTTCTAAAATTCCTGTCACCTAGTTGGTAGTGGTATGCTGTCGCCTAGTTGGTGGTCGCCTAGTTGACCACACACCAAGTTTAATTCCAAAATAATTCATCGAGTATATTTGCATATATCTCACATGAACTCTTTCTGAGAGAGGAATGAGAGACATAATTTTCTTATAATTACTATCTTCAATTTCTTCATCGCACAAACATATTTCAAGCAACTAATTAAGGCCATATTAATAACGCCATATCTATAACATAGTGCACACAGAGGTACGTGTGTGCATTTCTGGAAAACTCTTATCAAAACGTTTTTCTAATAACTCATAGCAATAAGTTAATCTTCATGAGACTTTAAATATTTAATTATTTATAGTATACACTATATATATACCCTATATATATTGTGTTTTTTATACCCCAACAGAAATTCTCCATATGGTGAAGAAAGTTTCTAAGACATTCCGAAAATTGTTCATAAAACTGAAAACCCTTGTCTGAGAAAATTTTCGGAAAAGTTCAAATTGATATCGAAATTTCTTCCTGAAATCTAATGAAACAAAATTTTCTATTTGTGGTAAAGAAACTTTCAAGATTTTCTTATCAGTATAAAAAAAAGCCGCATCCAGACAGACGGACAGACATGCTGATAACAATATCCCCCCCCTCCACATGAAAATATGCTACCCATACTTCATGGGGGGGGGGACAAAAAAAATCTAAATCGAACTGGCAGGTATAACTGTACAGCACCAGACAAATCACTTCAAGCATATTTGTACAGTTAACATGGTTAATGCCATTTTGACGCAAGCCTTATCAGAATATGAATCTGTTATCATTCTGTCAACATGATCAATCGTAACAGAGCAATTAACAAATTCTACAGTTACGGGTTAATGGGGAAATGTATACACAAAATGAAATCCCAGTGACAGATGAAAACATCTTTTTCTTCAAAATGCCATTATCTATTTTAGTGGTCTTGAGGGGCCCGCCTAGGCCATTCCTCGATCTGCCAGAGTCTCTAACCCTCCCTGGCCTCCCATACCTCCGAAGAGGCCCATCCAGAGCCCCACCTGTGATACAAACAAAGCACCATAATTATTAGGCAGATTACCTTTGTTATTATATATGACAACTCACCACATTCTGCAGTCACTGACGCCAGTCCACCATAGACGAACGGACGCCAATCGTTCATTGCTTTTCCCTAGGGGCCTCCAGTGTTCACAGCCTCAACAGGAGCATTCCTACAAGCAAAACCAATTAGTGCTAATTAGTATGACATTACATCAAACAATAGTTAGTGCTAGGAATCGGTTGGAAAATCCATAATCGATTAATCGGGTACCTTGACCGATCGATTATCGATTAATAATCGATTACCTTCTTTAAATGTTAAAATTATTTTTTCGTTAAATTTCTTTGAGAAGTCTAAGGACAGACACAAACACATTGAATAATGTTTCCTCTGAATCCTGTCTATATTATATCCTTGCTAGACATGCTGATCTGACAACTGTACATAAAATTCGAGTTATCAACTTATAAATTTTGTGAAAATATAATTAGTTACATTGTGTAAATTGAGTGATCAGCCAAGATGTGACTTTTTCTTCCTTTCAATTCTACATACCATAGCTTAATAATAATAAGTTAGACTTTTAAAGCTTCCCTATATATCAGAGTGCACATTGTTGTTTATATAGCTCTGTGCCAATGGCCACAGACCAAAATAACCTGCATCATTCAGAATCAATCAAGTGAATGAAATGTTAAATCTCTAATTAATCAGCTATTGTTGATGTTTGCTCAATTGAATGATCACACCATTGGCATCAGTTGCCAATGGTTAATTGCAATTCACAACTTACAAGGTGGAGAAAAGCCTAATTGTCATTAGGGCTTAATTCCATCAAGTTTGACAGGCATTCAATGCTTCTCATTGCTTCTGAAATGCAATTGCAATTCACCAAATACTACACTGTGTTCCATACATCAAGGATAATCGATTTCACTTTCCCATAATCGATTATTCTATTGCAGAAGCCTGGTCGATTGATTAAATCGATTAATGTCGGGAATCGCCGAGCACTAACATTAGTTATGTCAATTGCTACAATCTGATCATTATTCCGATGGAGACTCCCTGGAGTGCATTTATGTCCTTCCAAAGTATGTTCAGGCTCACATCCGTGTATTAGTTCTTAGACCCCTCCGTCTTTCCCAGCCAAAGTACAGGATGCCTATCCATAAAAACCGGCATGCAACCCTTTCTCACCCACTTGAAGGACATAGGCTGGGTTTTATGTTCAAAATTTGTATTAAATATTTTGTCCAGGGCTCCCTGCAGAACTCAGCTGAACTTGGGCCTTACTTGGCAGCAGATTACTGGAAATGCATGCAATGAGGCAAAGGATGATTGAAATAGCCATCCAACATAGGCCCTGGCGACCGGTAAGAGCTGGATTGGAACCCTGAAACCAGCGATTGGCAGCCTAGCACACTACCACAAGATCAAACCTGCCACAAAGGTTCCAGGGAAAGCAAAGAAGTTAAAAATAAAATCATAAAGTTCTGTCAACACACTTTGTGAATAGGAGACTAGGTTGTGACCATCATCCATCAAGCTGTAAAACCCATATTTCTTACTTAGGATACTTAGCAAGTGAAAAACAACAACATAAATTCATAATAACAATTCCATATATATGTAATCAGATAATCAGTACTCACGACATTTACAGCGCTCCAATTTTTAAAATTATTTTAATGAATGGTTTCTAGGCTACTCACTATATTCTGATATCTCAGTTCAAGAAATGCTTAGAAATCATAAGGGTGTGTCTGTCATTTATAAGTCATGCAAAAAGATGGTACAACTACAAGTACACATTATGACAGTTTTGAGAAGTTAAGTAGCCAAGAGGTCAATTATTAAAGGCATAATAAATGGATTATAGTGCATGTAAAAGGTTCTTGACAGTTCAATCACAACATAACAGTGCCAACCAGCCTAACGAAGTCAAAACATTCTTGGGCTTAATAGATTAAATTGATCTCTGAAACTGTCTGGAATATCAATCCAATATACTCATACAAATTCACACAATGAGAACAATATGGACTAGGGTCATTGACTGTCCATATCCGGTGAAATGGTATGCCACCTGAGCATTGATTTACTTTAAAATTTATACCAGTGATTTTTGCCTGCGAATGTATCTACGATTTCTTGATTTTAAATATTGTAACACCATTGTCAATTTTATACTTATACTTTATACTTTTAATCACATGTCAATATATTCTATGTGTTTCTATAGTATACTAGCCCTTGTGGTTAATGTTTGTTGAAACTTGCTTCTGACTTACAATAAAATTATTTGGTTTGATTGATGCTCTGAGGAAACGGGACTCGGGTGAACCCGCAATTCTACTAGTCTAGTATCTCCAAGGCCCGAGTTCAATTTCACCCTCAGGCTGTGTCAACTGGGCCAATCTTGATCTTGGACAACAGTTTAATGCAATGTTCTGATTATTCTCCTACTCAGTACTGTCCTAGTTAGCTTCCTTGGTACAGCAATACAGGACGTTAAGCCAATTATCCATCTAATCCATCGTACAAACCGTGTAAAAAAGGCTTAATGACTTTTTATTTTCATTCAATTTTGTCTTAGCAAAAATGCAGAACATCAGCAGGGAAGTTAACACTCATTCCAACAAGTCATTGATGATGGATGGATGGATGAATAGGGCTTTACTTCCTGAGGACATAGATATGAGGTGAAGGATGATTGAAACTGCTTTCCAACATAGACCCAGGTGACCCGGCAAGAGCAGAATTCAAACCCTGGACTCGGTGATTGGCAGCCTTGCGCGCTTCAACTGAGCTATGGATGCACGGATATCAGATTCAGATTATTTATTTGTAGCTCATATATGTACATTTAATAAACTGTAATTATAATTCCATAGTAGGCCTATCTTACAATGAACATAAATATATAAGCTACAGGAACTCCTCTAAGGCAATGTTGTGCCGCTGTCGAGGAATCCCTGTTATTATTTGTCCATGCATCATTAGGTACAGTGGCTGGAAGCTTTAAAAATGATATCCGGCACAGTATCCGGTATCCGGCCGGATAGTGGAATTTGCAGGATATCCGGTATCCGGCAAAATGAGGGTATGAGAACCGGATATCAGAACCGGATATCTGGCATGTTCAAAACTTAATGAAAGGCTCAAATTTTGATAATAACCAAAGGAACGTTACCACGACAGAGTCAACAACATTATTTCAACATCTTCAAAATCAGAATTCAGTTACAGAACAAAACGAAAAACATTCCATCAGAGGAACAGTCCTCCTGCCGGACTGATATGTCTCAGCTCTCATAAAAAATATTCATAATCAACCACAAATGCCGAAAAACTTCCTTTTTCGCATGTTTACTATCCGGTTCCAACTATCCGGTTGCTATCCGGTATCCGGCAGTTGGTGTTGCCGGATTATCTGGTATCCGGTATCCGGCTATTTTCACTATCCGTGCATCACTAAACCGAGCTAACCCTCCTTCTGACTTGCCATGATCCCAGACTTCAGCATCAATATTTGGATTCTGACTGCTTATCACCAGCCAATCAATAATCAATGAAATCTACTAAAAGTCAATACCACACTTCCTGAGAAAAAACAGCAATTTAAGTCGTATCCAAATAATCTAATTTCAACAAACTTTAAAGCTAGAGGCCTGGTGGAGCCCACGAGGCAGTCAAAGATAATTGAACTTTAACCAGACTGGTTTCAACATTTCAGTAAACTCGAGGAATTTCTCGTAATAAATTAATGTTGATGTCAAAAAATAACCATGAAAACTATCCAATAAACCACAGTAATTTGGCTGAATGTTAGTCCATTGCTATTTACATCTACAGGAAAAAGTCCATGTGCATACGTCATGATGATGTACGAAAAATTTAACTAAGTGGAGTATCTATGTCAAAGTCAAACCATCAAAAAAGCATGGGATTCAAAAAAGTTTAAAAACTCAGTCACCTTTTTTTTGTTAAGGATCACGTTTTTCAAAACCTTGTCCCAGATACTGCCTCTGTTCACAATAAAATTTAACTTTAATGTTTCTTTTGACCTTCTGAATCACAAGGTTTTCACATGAGAGAATTTAGAATTTATATTTAAACTTTCTGAAAGCATGCCACTGCCATGCACCTGAGCATTGCATATCTTAGTTACTGATAAATAATTATTCAATGATCAAACAGATGGATGATTGGGGCTTTACATCCTGTATTTATGCACTTGATACTATCAAGTTGATGGGCTAATACAAGGAGAGGAGGAAGACACAGCAATGAGGAGAAGTATGATTGAAACAGCCGTCAAACATAGGCCCAGATGACACGGCAAGAGGGGGATTCGAACCCGGGACCAAGCGATTGGCAGACCAGGACGCTACCACTGAACTAACCCCCCACCTTATATAATTAGGAGAAGCGAATGTGTTACACTGTACATTTGGTTTGCCAACTTCCCACCTATCACTCTTCTTCCTTGACTCACTAGACCTATTTATAACCTCATCAATCAACCCTGGCTAGTGGCAAGGATATTTAGACTAAGTTAGCAGGCTGCACTCTGCTCTCTCTGTTCTTCATAAGGCCACACATAATTGATCTTTAGCTTCTCGGATTCCTCTCAAGGCCCTTTTTCTAGGGTCGGTCGGTAGGACAAAAAAAAAAAAATTTATGTCAAAAAAAAAAAATTTTTTTTTTTTTCAATTTTTTTTTTCCATCGGCAGTAAATCTATTGTGTCGGCGGGTCCGCGAAGCTAAGAATCAATTATGTGTGGCCTAATGGTCTACCTTAGGATACCACCTGGATGTCAATGTCTAGTTTGTCCACCTGCTCCATTTGCCATTTTCCATTATTCCTAGAACCCCAAGCAAACAACAAGTAAACACTACCTCAGCAGCTCAGCCAATAGCAGGTCTCCCTGCAGGACACACCTCCAAACAGTGTTTTCCCATTTCTAAAATGATAACCTCAAAATCACATACTGTGTGTAGATCTTTCCAAGACTTTTACAAAATATTCCAATGTTCTAAAACACAAGCAATACTAAATAAAGAGAGTTGCCAGTTTCAAAAAGACAATCACAACTTACGAGCTTTGTTTGAACTTAGCACTCATTGCTCATAAAAATACAACAATTAAGAAGTTTAAATAATAAGAACTGACATTCTGACCGAATGACTCAAGGGTTAGCCAATTACATACAACACAACCACATGTCATTAAAAGTCAAAAACTTGTGAGCTGACAAGCTTGAATATTCATATATCATCATGATCATGTATATATATATATACATTTACACTTGTGCAAGTCAACAACCAGTAATCATAGACTATTCATAGAAAGAGTAAATCTATACGAAATCGAGCCATCCAAAACAAACCAAGAAATAGCAGTGAGCTACACATTATAAGCCAATGCAAGAAGTAGGCTATGCATCATGTAACTCATTATATTACACAGTGTTACACTGTATCAGTAAGAACAACACATGGAACAGCAAAGACAAGAATCATAAAATTTGCCCAAAACAATCGTAAACAATAAAATTGTTAAAACCAAAACAACTTTATCCAAGATCACATAATAATTCAACCATTTGAAGAAATATGTACGCCAAAAATACAGTAACAGGCTGGACAATGGACAAACCTCCAAAAATCGACCCACCTTGTTTCTGCCTACCTTCAACAATGTTCAAGTCCGAACCCCAAGGTAAATACTGAATAACCTTGACATTTAGCAAACTTACATGTAAGAGATTTCAGGTAGGGTAGCCTGGCTCCATTGTTTATAACTACGTGAGAAATGGGGCTACCCCCCTCGCCTTGTCCACCCAAACATGATTATTTTTAACTCGGCTAGGTAGGCCAAGTGCGAAGGTGTTGTCTAATGTTGTGTTTATCTATATCATGTACATCTTTGTTATATTGATGACTACTTGAGAGTGCACATATTGTTTACATTTAGAAATGTGCAAAAAGTAAGAACTTTATGAATGCAGGTACTTTTGAATTCTCAATCATATCTAGTCTTGGTTTATAAAATCAAAACTACCAAGGCAGAGAAGTTGGAAGGGGAGGGCAAGGACTTGAAATAAACCTAAAAATGTTACTTATCCATAGAATGGATGGATGATTTGGGCTTCGTCCTGTATTTATGCACTTAGTAGGCTAATTGAATGACAGGAAAAGCAATATGTTTTCATTTATTATCCGTTATCAGTGTCTATGCCAGGCAATGGATCTCTTTCTCTGTTCTCACAAAATTGATAGAAGTGTAATCAAGTTATTGCTATCGGCTACATGTCTAAAAGCCATGAATTGCCCATGTGCTGCATGATGTGCAGTTATTGCTTTTGTATGTTAAATCATACTCAGCACAGTCAGAAGTTAACAACACTTGGCCAGCAGCCAGCCACACCTCCAAAATCCAGCTTTGTGATTGGCTGACTTGACCTTTGTGCAGGACAAGCCCACAAAACGAAACTGTACAGAGGGCATAACCCGGTATATTTAGAATGAGAAGATGGATTACAAGTATAATTGCATATTTGGGTTAAGTTCAGGGTAGAATAATGAATCAAGATTGTGAGAACCATTATAATTTACAAATCATTTTAAAGCAGGCGCATTAGCATAATCAGATAATCTGATTAGTCTGTAAACTTGCTAATTCCTAATTTATGTCCTCAACTTTATTTCTGTGTAAATGTAGAAATATGTTGAATCAAGCTTTGGTCTTTATAAAGTTTAGATTCTACAATCATACAGCATGTGTAATGTCTAGGTCAATGACCTCATGCAAATGATAGAAATTTTTTGTTAAATTGCGACAAGAATATTTCTTAATGTCACAATATCTAGGATCCAGCGATAAGAATACTTAAAAGTTATTCTTCAATTTTGACAAAAAAGGCATCGAAATGTCAATTGAATGCAAGTCATTGTTACACCAAAATACCTTGAAACCTTATTCGCATAAAATGCTGTATCTTTTATCTCACCTACTCCCAACCTCTCCAAAAAAGAATGTAAACAATGCAAAGAAGCTGAGTATCAATAAAAGAAGGTTGAATTGCTTCACTTACCACTTACAGTGTATGCCGATATATATTTCTGATAACTTCTGTTACTTTTCAATCTTTACAAGACAGTAAAACCAATGCGACACAGAACATGGGAATTTTCCACTATTTAGGGACTGCAGAGGTATGCGATTTTTATGATAGCCCAGACATTTGGCATTCGATAACGGAAAGCGCCCAAATATTTTGTAATTGCTTTGGCACTATCACTGTCAGACTGGGGGGCTTTTTGTAATTTATGACATTGTACTATATACATACACTGTGATTTTCCACTATTTTTATTACTAGATATTATGACTGCCTGTACTGGCACAAACCCAAATTCTTACATAATTGCATAGCCTCGCAGGAACACTTGTGAACCAGTGCGTCTGCACACATGAACGCTGCTCAATGAAAGAAAGGCAGCAATTTCTGAAAATTACGAACCCCTTCACAAATCCCCTATTATATTCACAGATATTTGGGTATTTCACATGCACCCTCAGGTATTTCACCCCAAACAAAACCAGGATGTCATGGTTGACCAGTTTCCCATTCAACATTCAAGGGCAAGGTGCTGCTGGTCATTGACCTTAGATTCCAGTCACATGTGACAATGTGATTCAGGCAAGATAGCACATGTGTCGGGCCATTCATTTCAGCTTTAATGAAATCATTGAGCTTTTTAAAGACAGTGTCATAATCTGTGTCATTACAATGTTATCACATCTGTTTAATAAACAAAATTGTTTTAATACATGAATTATGAAATTCAGCAAAATTATTGAAAATGTTAAATCATCAGAACAGAATTCGTCAGAAATAGGTTTGAGAAGTGAACAAAAAAATATGGCTATAATTGAGTTAATAAGACAACATAAATTGTGTATATTATCAACAACTGACCTGTGCCAAAAACCACGTGTTGTAAGAACTCCAGAATTCCCAGAATTATTCCAAATACACAAAATATTGGAGAAGAAAATTGCGAAATTCATTGACAGCAAAATTCGTCGTAACTTGATTTGCAGCACGTACGCCTAAATAATTGCTCCAAAATGACTGGTATCAACAATTATACTTGGTGATACTCTCCACAGACTTGTATGAAACTGTTCGGAACTGATCTCCACAGGAGTTCAACCACAAATGAGTCAGATAAGTTGAGTATTTATCTTTTTAGAGAGATAAGAAATAAACACACTCACCTTCCAGCCATTTGCCGTGAACTTGCACTCAGCGCCTCCTGGCGTATTGCCAAAAATATGCATGAGGCCACCTGTTGGCCAGGTGTGTGGTCAACCAGGCGACAGACAACCAGGCGACACCATACCACTACCAACTAGGCTACAGAAAATTTTAGAATCACTTATCACTTCCATCCAGGCGACAGACACTTCCATCCAGGCGACAAAGTACTTCCATCCAGGCGACAAACACTTCTAGCCAGGCGACAAACTTTTGCACTAGGCGACAAGTACTTTTAATGCACTAGGCGACAAGTTTTTAATGCACTAGGCGACAAGTTTTAAGTCATGTTTCAGACAGCAAAAACCGACAAGGGTGTACATCGATGAAGCGATGAGTGACCCAGTGGGGGTTTTGACCTCACCAGGTCGACTCAACCAGACCTCAGGGAGCATCATTATTTCATACTAAAAAGCGGACCACAGTCTGCAAAAACGGGTCCAGTAACACTAAAAAGCGGGAAAACCTGTTTTTGCGGACAAGTGCCCATTGGGATGCACCCAACTGGTTTCCACTCTTGGAGCTATCACACCAGTGAGGTTCACATCATCATTTACTGTATGGATAAGGCTCCCTCACATCACTTGACCAGTGAGACCTTCTCAAAAAAAGAAAAAGACTTAACCATGTCATTTTATTCCTTAATCAAGGACCCATTCTGTTTTTAAGACTCTGTCAGATCATCTCATTAGATAGTGAGACATTTTCATAATCAAATGACCCAACCAGGCCATCTTTACTTATTCTCTAATAAAGCACTCCTCATCTCTGTAAGATTCAGTGGTCATCTCATCAGTTATGGACCTGGTGACGGTGACACCCTATGAGTCCGAGGGCCCGCCAGTCCGAGGGCCCGCCAGTCCGAAGGCCCGCCAGTCCGAGGTGCCCTGAGGGCACCCCGAGTCTCAGGTGCCCTGAGGGCACCACGTACGATTGTCTCCGAGGGCCCGCAAGTCCGAGGGCCCGCCAGTCCGAAATGCCCTGAGGGAATCACCTCCCTCTGATGCCCTCAGGGGAAATGGGTGATGCCCTCGAAGATTATGTATCTTTCTATCTATCTATCTATCTGTCTGTCTGTCTGTCTAGCTGTCTAGCTGTCTAGCTGTCTGTCTGTCAATCTGACTATCAATTTGTCTATCTGTCTATCAGGTGTATGAATTAGTGCTTTTGGTGAGCTTGGGAGTATTTTAAGGCTAATATTATATTGCTTGTGTCAAATTGTCTCAATCTCACTAAGACAATTCTAAGTGATAGAGAGAGGTCTCTCAAGGCCAAAGTTCTTTGGCTTTCTTGGTTTTGGTGTTACCTACCCCACCTAGCTGAATTTTCAGTTTCCATGGCAACCACAGAATGACTTGAAAATGTCCATTATAATTTTAAAAATCTATTCCAAATATGCTGAATTTTAATTTGTGAAAAAATTCATAGTTAGACGTCTAGAGGTTGAAAATAAGTGTCCATTAAAAAAAAAAGCCGCTAAATTTTTTTTTTATTGCACCAAATTAATTTTTAGAATAAATTTTCAGGCCAACATATAAATGAAAATTTCAAAGGCACTGCCAACATCCAACACAAGCAGGGCTAGAAGATATGAGCCCATGGGCCCTCCAGAGGATAGGCGCACTTGACCCAGGCACTTGACAGCCGAGGCCCGGGGGGGCTGCTGGGCCGAGGGGCGAATCAAAAGCCCGGCGACAAAAAAAAAATTGAAACGACATGAAATATGGCGTTTTTGCATTGTTTGTCACCAACTCCGGCTTAGACAAGACAACCAAAATATATGTTGACCAAATTCAGTTTGAAATTTTGATAATTTTTGTTTTATTATGACAGTCCCCTCAGTAAACCTTCTAAATTTATTTTTGGATTAAAAAAAAAAAAATGTTTTCTTTTACTTTTCCACGAAAATCTCATGCATCTGGTCTGCCCCGAATTGTCATTGACAGAACTTTAAATTAATTGAATGTAGCTTATGTTGCTTCACACACCTGCAGTTTAATGCTCGCTTTGAGGCACAACGTCAAAATAAACATTTGACATTTTTAAAATATCTTCGATGTCAGAGCTAGACTCAACAAATAATATATACATAAATATGTTTATTTACACCATATACTGTACAATATACAAAGCATTTTCTATGTACAAAGTAATTAATTAGCCAATTAGGAGTGAAAATATTCCACATCTTAAAGGAAAAGACATTCATTTTTATAGGCAATATAAATTACCTCATATATAATTATTATATAATGGATAAATATTCTGTTCAAATATATTATAATTTTGTGAACTAATGAATTCTAGATTTATATTTTCCAACAGTTTAATTAAAATTCCATGCAAATAAATTTCATTGAAATTATAGCTATGTATTAAAGTAATTTTAAAATTCATTTGAACATTTAATTCTGTTTTGATTTATATTTAAAAAGATGTAAATAAGGACATTTTCTGATAGATACAGACTTTACATTTCATGCATTTGAAAAGTTTATATATTCTGCTAAAAATAAACATTACATCATTTAAATTTATGACATCATTTGTGACTGTTGCATTTGATTTAAATATAATTCTGAACAAATAATATGCAATTTCAGAATCTTAGTGGGTTCCTAATAAAATGTATTTTATCAATATAATTATGAACATATTTCTATTTTCCTCTCCCAAGAAACATTTGTTTTAAAACTAATTCAGACAATAATAAATTGACAAGAGCAACATGTCTGAAGGTCTTTACTTGGGCCTTATAAGCCCAAAATAATTCCATTGAGTTTTCACTCACAGATATTTATATTATAATATTATATTATAACATAGATTATATTATAATATATATAGAAGGAGCACTATAACTTGTATTTCCATTACATCTTTCCTAATCTTAGTAACTGTTGGATATTTCAATATTTCCAGCCTTAAATTGGGTAATAAAAGTTTACATTTCATTAATTTTAAATCACATGATTTCTTTCATGTCGGTATCACTCTAACAATACTCTTTCCACACCTGACTCTTTTTTATAATAATCTTTTTTGCCTATATCATAATATTTGATATCTCTTGTGTAAAACATATAAAACTTTTTTAATTATAATTGTCTAAATTACATTTTTATCAATTAAATTGCCCTTGTGAATAGGAATACTGAGGGGGTTGCTGTTGCCCCGGCTGCTGTTGCCCTGACAACGACCGCTGCAACTGGGCCACCAGGGCGGCCGTCTGTTGTTGTTGTGGCGTTTGTTGTCCGGGGGCGCCACCTCCTTGTTGTTGTTGTTGCTGCTGCAGAGCTAACATTTGTTGCCTGAAAATCGCAAAATACATTTTTTTAAAATTAGAACATCAATATTTATTACACTTTACATTCAATTTGTGCCTTACTTTGATGATATAAATGCAGTCAACCACTTTTACCTAGATAATTGGTATGGTCATTGCGGTGCTACAAAATGTCTACGCTATTTGATTTCTTTTGCCAAAAATTTGTCATTCATGCACATAGGTGTAGAGGGCACACCCCAAAAATTTTGTAAAAGACAATTTTTCATGGAGTTTGGCCAAAAAATTTTGTATTTTTACATTTTTGTGGCAATTGGGCAATATTTTTTGGGCAAGTGGAGATGATCCAGTGACGGCAATATCTCTTGTCTTGTGTTTTTCCAAAAAAAATAAAAGTTATGCAACTTTTATTAAGCTTCAAATTTATCCATGCACTAACCTCTGCTGTTGCTGGTGCTGTTGTTGCTGGAGCATTCGTTGAGGGTTTGCTGCCATGCCCGACTGCATGTACGATCCTTGGTTAGGCGTCGGTTGAGCGCTCATTTGGTTGTAGGAGCCCATACCACCTGCCCCTCCCGCAGTGCTCATGTTGGCCATTCCTTGCATACCACCTGGTCCCCCCATGCTGCCTGACGTCATGGCTCCTCCCATTTGGTTGAAGTTTCTGTCGAGAAGAGAAAAAAAAAGAAATTTATGACTACAAAGACTTAATCCTGACCCTCGGAATGACATCATATAGTAATAATAATAAATAATAATAATAATAATAAAAGTATAGATTTGTATAGCGCTAGTTTCAATTGAATTGCTCACCAGCGCTGTGAGAAAATACTATTATCTGATATCGTAACTGATTTTGAAGAGATGGGTCTTCAGATTTCTTTTGAAGCTTAGTAGAGACTTTGAATTCCTGACAAAGTCTGGCAGATTATTCCAGAGAGTTGGGGCACTACGAGAGAACCCACGATCCTCTATAGCTTTGTTATTTATTCTTTTTGGTACGGACAGCAAGTTTTTGTTGTTGCTTCTCATTTCGCGAAACTGCGGTTCCTTAGTCTTGATCAGTTGTTGTATGTAGGCTGGGGCTTGGCCATTCAGGGCCTTCCACGTTGTTGTCAGAATTTTGAAGTTTATGCGGGCTGGTATAGGCAACCAATGTAGTGATTGTCTATACTTGCTGATGTTCTCATAGCGAGTGAGACGTTCGATTAGTCTAACAGCAGAATTCTGGGCTACTTGCAACCGATTAATTAGTTTCTTTGAGATGCCTTGGAGCAAACCATTTCCGTAGTCCAAGTGTGGGGTAACTAATGCATTAATGGCCATTTTTGTGGTTTCCTTGTCGAGGCTGTTCCTGATTTTGGATAAATTTCTCAAGTTGAAATAAGCACTCTGGCACATCTTGCCAACATGTCTGTCCATTTGCATATGCTTATCGAATGTGACACCGAGGTTGCGCACTTGTTCAGAGGCTTTTATTTGAATACCATCAACTTTGATGGAGGAGATTAACAGTTTTCTAAGTTGATGAGTTGAGCCAATGATTATAAATTCTGTTTTGTCACCATTGTTGCACAACATATTTTTGCTGAGGAATAGTCTAATGTCAGAGATACATTTTTCAATTTTAGCCACAGCATTTGTCTCAGAGATAATGCCTTTCGGTTTGAAGGATAGAAATAGCTGCTCATCATCAGCATACTTTTCGTAATCAACATTGTTGTTTCTAGCGATATCACTAACAGGTGCAATATAAGAGTTGAAAAGAATCGGTCCAAGTTCGGAACCCTGGGGGACACCACACTTGAGAGGTATCTTTGTTGATTCAGAGTCATTAATGGTAACTGATTGGGAAAAAAATCTGCTTGACTAGATATCTCTGTAAATGCTCTGTAATGATTTCCAGATAGCTAGGAAACAGTTGAGAAAATAGCTAAAGCTCTGGTCAGTCAAAACTTGGGCCTTTGTGTTACGATAATGTATCATCACAAAATTATTCACATTTATATTTGAAACAGCTATTTGTCTATACCTGATTCAAAAAGAGATCAAAATGACCATCTTTATTATTCATACATCAAGATTCAATTTTTACTTCTTTTATAAAACAATTTATTACAGTAAGAGAGAGATGAAATCTACAAGACAAGTATACACAAAAGATATTGAGAAGGAGCATAACATATTCAACTCTTTAGACCATTAAATTATCTATTATTACTAACTTTATGGCCAGACATAACTGATTTTTAGCTTCTCGGACATTTTCGAGGACAAAAAAGCCTGCAATCTAAATTTTTTATAATGTCAATTTATCTCAATATTACAATGTCAATTAAAAACAAAATTGTGAGTGAGCTCAATCTTTTTTCCAAAGCCAACAATCTGCTGGGTCATAATCCGAGAAGCTAAAAATGACATATATTTGGCCTAAATTCATTGCATTTTAGTTTGACCTTACCTAGGCTGCTGTGGATTCTGTCCCGAGGGCATGCTGTAAGCTGGTGCAGGACCTGGGCCTCCCATACTCCCTCCCATCGGCATAGGGCCACTTGGACCTTGTCCGGCCACTTGGTAGGGTTGGTTATATTGGCCTCCTCCACCTGGACCTGTAATGCAACATATTTTAAAATACAAAAATAAAGACACTTCTGAGAGCAATATGGGATTATTGAGCACAAGTCTAAGAGCAGGGGCTATATGAATAATATCAGCCCAAAAGTTGAAGGCATTACACTGGCTCCCAATTTGTGAGCGCATAAATTTTAAAGTTCTCTGCCTTGTGCATAAGTGTCTACATGACTGCGCACCCAAATATCTTTCGGATTTGTTGAGTGTCAGGGTGTCATCACGGAATACTAGATCTAGTGCACAACTGATCTTAGAAGTGCCTCTTACCAGGAGAGCCACATTTGCAGACAGATCTTTTAGTGTTGCCGGTCCAAGATTATGGAACACTTTGCCAGCTGATATCAGACTGATTGACGATTTTAAGGCTTTTAAGAAAGCCATTAAGACCTTTTTGTTTAAAAGAGCTTTTAATTTATGATGTACTTTTTTGTTCTTATGTATTTTCCTTTTTATATTTTATATTTACATACTGTATACACTCTAATTTTGAAATTTTTACCTTTATATGTCCAGCGCACTAGAATGTTTTATATAAATAATTGTAGCGCTATAAAAATGTTATAACAATAAATGTTATAACAATAAGTTCATTGTCTTCAGCGAAATTATTACAAAATGTGAAAGAACAGGCCAATTCATTCTTGGAAAAGTGCAACCAGGTTTAAAAAATAAATACATTTTGGTATTGAAGGGCTCCCTTAGGAAGTTGTACACTGCTAGCAGTACAAATGGCGGAAATGGAACCCTTCTGACTATCATGATTCATTGTGTGCTCTGTTGCCACATGAAAACCTGTGTAAAAATGATAATCTTAGTCATCCTGGACTTACCAGTCATCATGTTCTGCTGACTAGTGTCCATCATGGCTCCAGGGGGCTGACTGCTGCCCATTTGGTTGTAACCTTGGTAACCAGGCTGGCCCATAGTGTTGCCCATGCCTACAAGGAGGAAACACAGATAGAAATGATATCAACTTTTTAAACAAATATGATCTCATTAGGCAATCATATCTGACAGCCTCTGGCATTAGTCAATGTTCTTAATGTTCAGTCATATCTGGTATACAATGGACGGAGGATTAGGGCTTTGCATCCTGCATTTATGCACTCCAGCAAGCCAGGAGAACGACCTCCAATACGGCATATTATGATTGCAAATTAGGTCAATGACGAAAATTTGATATGAGATTTCTGTAAATAAAATCTATATATAGATTCAAAGTTACAAGGAAGTTAGAGTAATCTAGATTTGATTATCACTCTTGAAAATAAAATACATGGATCTCTAAAAAATCTGCAATGTGCATACCTTGGCCAGGAACCATAGGGTTGAACTGAGTGTTGACGTGTGGCTGAGAACCATACACGTTAGACCTGTCCGTCATCCTGGTCATTAACGTTCTCCGTATCATCTGCTGCCGAATCATGTGGTTCTGATGATGCTGCTGTCCGTACATCTGAAATATCAAAATAACAACATGCAAGCAAGTTATCTGATTGGAGGAATCTGATTGGAGGAATCCGATTGGATGAATCTGATTGGAGGAATCCGATTGGATGAATCTGATTGGAGGAATCTGAATGGAGGTTCTTGATTGGAAGAATCTGAAGGAATCTGATTGGAGGAATCTGAATGGAGGAATCTGATTGGAGGAATCTGATCGGAGGAATCTGATTAGAGGAATCTGATTGGAGAAATCTGAATGGAGGTATTTGATCGGAAGAATCTGAAGGAATCTGATTGGACGAATTAGGGTACAAATGCATCTAGACACAGGAAAATGACTTATACTCACCGGCATTTGTGACGGAGCGTTGTTCTGTAAGTGATAGGTTGGCGCTCTGGATCGTAACATATTTGAAAGAGCGAGTTTGGACTGTTGCACAGGTTGGCTGGGGTAACGAGGACCACCTGAAAGTGAATTTGAGAACCCTGTATATTTCTGGGATGTAATGTAACATTTAAACAACACAGTACATTTCATACTGCATAATATAAATGTTAAAGAGTCTAGTAGTAAATAATTAAACATATACTCTTCTTTATTATGGAATAAAATAAATGAACCCTTCTTGGCAATAATACAAATCAAAATGTTGAGGTTGAGATTATTAGCGCCAACAGTTTTTTGTTTTGAGAGTTGTTCTAGATCTATTTTGGGAAATTGGACGAGATCTTTAGGTTCATCATTATTTTAGTAAATAACAATTTATGTAAATTCTGCCAGAATCGAACAATCACTTTTTATACCAGGCATATAAGTGCTTCAAAAGACATTTATCTCTGTAGATGGGCCAATAACATCATCCTCAACAATTACATGGTAAATACATTGAAAATACATCACTGTGTCACAATTACACTAAAGTAATGCAAAGTAAAATAAAAGAAAAATTGTTTTAAAATCATTTTGACATTACCGACAACAACACACTTTCCTCCTTAGTAGCACAATTCACATAAACCCTACACCTCTCACAACAAGTGAAAACGTTATTTTTTCATTGCTCAAATGAGTTATTAAAATATGTGGACATTGTAACAGGGCAATCCACTGTTCATAGAGAGCTCTGTGACGAAGTTCAGTCACTTTTATATGCTCAGCAATTTGCTCGACAGGGGTCGATGGAGGTACGATGGTTATGGATTGATGATCGGGGCTTTACGTCCTGTATTTATGCACTTGGTAGGCTAATTAGGACAGGATGAAGACACGGCAATGAGGCGAAGGATGATTGAAACAGCTGTCCAACATAGGCCCAGGTGACCCAGTAAGAGGGGATTCTAACCCTAGACCCAGCGATTGGCAGTCCAGCACGCTATCACTAGACCAACCCACCCCCCCCCCCCTATGGAGGTACGAGGGTAGGCGCTGCAAGCAGCATGTGTGATCAGATGGAACATGATCATATCATAGCAACCATGACATCATCAAATAGGATGACTAATCAATGTGGTCACACTGTTACAGTGCCCTCAATAGAACAGAGAATGTCTCAGACACCTGTTGAAACTAACAATAGAAATCAGACTTTGAGGTCTATGTACATCTTTTTTGGATAAAATTTACTTTGAAGGAGGCCAAAAATTCTAGAAACGGCAGGAGACAACAACTTTTCTTTTTAATAGTTTCAATTTCTGGTAAATAATTTCAATTCTTGTCTATCTTGTTGTTAGTAGTTTTTCCAAACAGACCAGTGTAAAATTTTAGAAAAAGTATAAAATTTCGTAATCTTTTTTTTTTCACAACCAAATATCATATTACATGTTTCAGCAACTTGACTCCGAGGTTTCATCATATCTACAATCACACAAATAAAATTTCGATTTAGCAAAATTGCTATTCACTGGTATCTATTTATTATTCAACATATGCAATTTTTAAAAGTTATATTCTTAAATCATATCATCTTTAGTTCTGAAGCTTGTACAATGTACAGTACCTTGCAAAACTCTTAACACATAAAAAATATCAATCTCGACATCTTTCATTATTCAAACTAAATATATAAAGTTACATGTATTGATAATTCTGTAAAAGAAACATTGGTATAAGGACAGCAGATAACTGCATTTTACTTGATATATAAACACAAGCATTAATTGGGCCAAGATAGCTTGCAGTTTAATAAAAATTATGATGAAACTTAAACCGTATTTCATAAATTGACAGCCTCCTCCCTCCCGTTAATACGAAGAAGTACTCCTTTAAATACCCCTTGAAAATGCTGTTAGGCTCTACCATTCATAGTTTTAACTGTCATTTACACCTAAAATAAAGTACTATCTCAAATTAGGCCCGGGTTGAGCATTTACGAAAAAAATAAAACAGTTAATTGAAGAAATACGATACCTAAAGATTTCTTGAACATGGCGTGGGGTCTAAAAATTTTGCAAAGCACTGTATGTCCTATTCTTAATTTTTAAAATCTTTTGACACTGGGACATATTCTTAAATTAAGATAATCTGGGGCTTAACCAAGTACTAAACTCAAGAAAAAAAGAAACACAACAATATATTCCACATTCTATGTGTACTTGTTGCATTTCCTTCTTTGTCGAATGTAGATTTTAATTAACACCTAGATTCTACAATGACAATAAAAATATAAGCCTGACTTATCACAAATTTCCTGAATGACATAACAATTAAAAGCAAATAAATTCTTATCTAAAGGTAAAATACCTGGTCTTGTTTCTACAACTCTATTTTCTGTAATAAATAAAAAAGAATTTTGAACAAAAATGCATGCAAAACAAAACAGGTGTAATAATTCAAACAAATAAAATGCATACGAAAATCAAAATAAAATTAATTACTAATTTAATGAACTATTGATGAACAGTTTCTGAGTTGCAATTTTTAGTCGTCAAAATCAGCATGGGACTTTCTGTCCTGTATCTATGCAGGTTAATAAAGTCAGGAGAAGGACATAGCAATGACGCAAAGGATGATTGAAACTGTTGTCCAACATTGTTCCACGTGGCCAGAAAGAGCTGGAATTTAACCCCTGACCCAAATAATGGAAGCACAAAAGTACTGAGAAAACAACCCCAAAAAATTTCTAGTTGGTTTCACAAAACTACTGACACTAAGTTATAAAAGGCCAGACATAATTGATCTTTAGTTTCTCGGATCTTCTCGAGGCACTCCTCTAAGGTCAGAAACGAAAAAAAAAACATTAATCTAAATTTTTAAAAGGTCAATAAGATAAAAGATTGTAGGTAAAAGTCAGTTGTTTGTTTTCCGTAAGAAGAAAATCTGTTGGGTCAGTAAATTCGAGAAGCTAAAATTCAATTATGTCTGGCCTAATTAAATAAATCACAACTCAGAAGCCGTCAAGTGCGAAACTAAATCAACTACAAAGAATAGATTATAAATTTGACAAAACTCCCACCTGGTGGCAAATGTTGAGGTGAATAGAAGGATCCTGGTTGTGGTGGTTGCTGGTTATACTGCCAACTGCTTGGTTGGGGCCCACTGTTGTACATGCTGCCGTAATTACTGCGGAACTCCGTATGCTGCGAGAGAAATAAGACATCAGGAAATTTAAAATGAGACACCTTGAAACTGAGACAGTGTAACAGCACATAAATAATGTAAATCTGCTGTCTTGTAACTGCAGAACTCCAGTGGCGGATCCAGACAGGGTAGTCTAGGGGGGACCGAGAGTGTTCTGGCATTCGCGAGCCCACGTTGCCGTGCACTTCCTTCAAAATGCTATCATACATCTCAGTGGCCCAGGGTGGGGGGCCCTGGATCTGCAACTGGAACTCTGTAAACTGTAGACACCGACAATGCTAATTGTCGTTTTAAAGAGGCATAGTTGGAGACAATGGTATTCAGTGGGGTGCACAGACCAAGTAACTTTTTATACTCAGCGGTCGAATGGTCTCTCTGTTGTACTTCAGGGTGATCAACTCTAATATTACAAACAGGTGACATATAACTTACTTGGAACTGTTGGACTGGGTTTTTCCTCTGTCTCTGCTTTCTGCCCGGCTTCTTCCTGGTATTTTCCGGCTTGGTTTCTGGAACAGGCTCCGGAGGTTTTTCTTCAACCTTTTCTGGCGGGGGTTCCAAATCTTCCGGGGGCAACGGTGGCGCCTCCAAGTAGTAGGAAGACGGTTTAACCAAGCTGTGCGTGTGCTGGAGCAACAAACTGTGGAAAAAATTGAAATTATTAAAGTACAAAACAAGAATCCGTGGATTCAAGTCTGGGCTTCACGACTTAAATGAACAAATCTATGATGACACATAGAATCACTGAAGTTCACAGTTTTCAGTTACTGGATTAACAATGCATGGCATTTAAAGTTAAGATATAATTAACTCATGAAAACAATTTAAATTTATTAAAGTATAAAACAAAGAATCCATGGATTCAAGCCTGGGCTTCTTGACAACAAGGAACAAATTTATGATGAAACACAGTATCACTTTTAGAGTTTTCAGTTACTGGACTAACAACAAATGGGAATTTAAAGCTAAGTATATAATAAACTCATGAAAACAACAATTATAATGAAGTGAACAAACCTGTGTTGCTCTTCAAATTTCAGAGGTTTCCTTTCGATCTTCACTGCTCCAAACCAAGACCAAGACATGGGGGCTGGATTTTTGTGGCCCTCAAGCAAATCCCAGGGAGAAAGCTTCGTTTTGTTAGTGACTTGTAATCCCTGAGAAAGAAGGAATCCTTTAACTTTTTACCTATAGTTCATCATCACACAAAAGTCTATTTTTCACACGGCAAGGGTTTTTCACCAATCTCTCACTAGACTCTTCAGCTTTCTAAATTGGCTTCCTCATTTTACGACAGACTAATCCTTCAATCCAATATTTTGGATAGTTCATTGACAAAATGCAAGAATCACCATTATTCAAATCAGCTGGTGGATGTATTCACCTAGGAGTGTCCTTTCTTATGTCCTCTTCGACATTTCGCTCAGTTCTCATGAAACAGCACCATTTGCAGAAGCAAATCATGATTCAAGACATTTTGCATACCAACTCGCCAACCATCATGAAAGGCTCCAACCCGGGGGGGTTACTTACTATGAAAAGATGTGGCCTATATAGAGGCGCCGCTGGACGGTAATGGTTTTTTGGCCTTTTTGGATTAAAATGGTTTTGGTTTTATGGCAATTCTGGTTAATTTGGTTCTGGTTTTTGCAACCCCAACAATGGCCAACATGATTGTTATCGTTAGAATCGGCTTCAAAAGAGGATAAAAATCAGGGACGTCAGTTTCATTTTAAAGTGGTGGGGCAAATAGTGGTTGCATCTTCATGGAAGATGTCAGGGGAAAAATTACAATTTTTTGGGTTCAGAAACATGCATACTTTGGCCAAAAAGTGGTGGGGCAAATGCCCCACCAGCCCCACCTACACTGACGCCACTGATTAAAATGGTTTAAAAACCATGAAGATTAAATTGGTTGCCAAAAAATTTTTTTGAAGGATTAAAATGGTTTGTGGTTTTTGCGTAGTTTCCGGATTAAAATGGTTCTGGTTTTCAAAATCGCCGTGGCGCATCCATATGTAAAAGTCCGCGAAGTACCCCCCCCGGGGGCTCCACAACTAATACTTTAGCCTGCAGCACTTGACAGCCAGGCCTTTTTTTACATTTTCATTAGACTCTCTTCCATAACCAGGTAAAACTCAAAATTTGCAATAAATCGATTACCAAGGCCTTTTTCTCACCTTTATCTTGACGAGGATATCAACTTGTTTCTTGTCACCAGACTCAGGATTAGCATTTCTGTGGGCTTTGTCAGCTAAAGACTTATGTAGATCACAGGTCAAGATGTCAACTTGTTTCTTGGGGGTGGGGAGGAGTTGCCGGACAAGGTCTATAGCAGGAGATTGCTTGTCGCCAGCCTGGAAATTAGGTAGAATTAAATAACACAAACTACATATAAGATACTAATAAATAACAAACCTACTGGTGTTATATATGGTAAAGCTTATGTTATACATATACTCATACAAAAAGGAACAATAAAATAGCATGTATATCTCAGCCTTTAGTTAGACACAAGTACACATAAAGTTAAGACAACTTCTGTACGTTTAGAATTTAAGAGAACCAAATGGAGTGGCGCTCATTTGATATTTTTGCTCTTTCGTATATTAGCTGCTCCCAAAATAGGCGGCAGATGAGAAAGGATCCAAAAAATCTAGATTTGGATTTTGAATTATTCTGGTCGGGTTTTGAATTTTTGCAAGGCATAACAAACCAAGTAACATACATGGTGTTATTTAACAAAGTATTATGTCCACACATACCTCCTTTTTCAATTTCTTCATAATAGTAATGTACAATTTCCTATTTTCTTCTCCTTTCTCGTTGTTCTCCCCAGACACAAGGGTGCTGTGTACAAGCACTGACATCATATCCAGGAGCATTATCAGCAACTCCCTGAAAAGAAAACTGAAATATTGACCCAGGGTTGGTCATCTCAGAAGTGTAAGGACTTTATGTGCTGTATTTTGGCACATCCAACCCTAATTGGATGCCATGGACCCTGGTAATCAAGTAAGGTGTATTTCTGATGTGGATGGATAGATGATAGGGGCTTTCTGGCCTGTATTTATGCACTTAATTTGGTAGGCTAATTAGGACAGGAGGACACAGCAATGAGGCGAAGGACAATTGAAACTGCTGTTCAACATGTCATAGGTCCAGGGCATTCAACACTCACAGCCTTGTTCATCATCGAGGTACGTTGATAGCAAATTTATGAAGTGAAGATAATGTTCATTACTTTGTAGGAATATATGGCACAGAATAGGTTAACTTTTTTAAGGCAAAACTTACCCATTAGAATGAGTATCAACAACACCAAAGCTGACAAGTTGTGTCAGTAGAAGGGCCCACTCGGTTGTCATGGTACTGTTCCTTTGGATTGTATCAAACATTCCACCGACTAAACTCAACCTCAGTTGAAGTGCTTCTTGCATCATGGACTTCAGCTTGTCATCTTCTGGTAGGCCTTCTTTCGCCTGTAATAAGAGTAATGGATCAGTTGTTTATTTCTTTCTGTCGGTTCTTTTCATAGCTTTCAATTGCGTAGTTGGTGACTGGGCGAGCAATTTTGGACATTGCATTATGTCAGAAATTAAAAATATCCCGACTTTTTACTTTTTTTTTTCATTTACGCCTAGGCAATATCAAAATTCCATGATTTTCCCTGACCTGGAAGAAATGTTTATGTTCCTTGACTACAGGACACCCTGCCTTAGATGTCAAATTACAAATCATGTTGAGAGTCAAGAGTCTAATTTGGGCCAGTCAGGGAAGTCAGGAGTCGGAGTCAGGAGTTGGGTTCAGGAGTTGAGGTCAGAAGTCGGAATCAGGAGATAGGAGTTGGGAGTCAGAGTCGGCGATAGGAGTTGGGAGTCAGAAGTCGGGAGTCAGAAGTCAGAGCCAGGAGTAAGAGTCAGGAGAAGGTATCAGAAGTTGGAGTCAGGAGTTGGGGATAGGAGTTGGGAGTCATGAGTCAGGAGTCAGAGTCAGGAGATAGGTGTTGGGAGTCAGAAGTTGGAGTGAGAGTCAGGAGTTGCAGTTGGAGCCATGAGTCAGAGTCAGAGTCATGAGTCAGAATCATGAGTCGGAATCAGGGGGTTGGTTCTGATCACACAATGACATGTTTTGGGGTTTTGCATCTCTTCAGCATCGAGTGGGCTACTTTGTGTTATGATCACACAAAAAAGCCATGCAGATTAAATGTACACATTACACAATCATATTCAGTAACCTACCTCTTTGGCATTGTTCACAAACTTCTCTAGCTGAGCTTGTAAAGAGTTGAGCAACCCTTCCCTCTGGTCATCGTGACCTTTCAAACACGTCAGTATAAGGGACAGGAATGGTTGAAGGCCTAGGAGACTTGTACTAAACAGAAGAAAAACATGTTCCAATCAATGTGAAAAACCCACAACCGCCGAAAATAGAAATAACTCTCAAAACTAAAGCTAGAAATAGTTCCAAAAGAAATTCTTTGGTAAATGGATAGTTAAGACAGTCTTCTTACCTTTTCTGCAAATTTCTCTCCTTTTCCTTGGCCGATTTTGCCGTCCAGAAACTGTTGGAGGTCTCGAGGACTTGCCCCGCAGTTTTCAACACGACTCCCTGGGTCTTCTGACCCTGTTTTGTGCTGGATAACTTCGCTATGAGAGGAGCCACCAGCCAGATGCTTTCTTCTGTTTCATAACTAAATGGAAAAAAAAATTAATTTCTAAAGACGTCAACAATGCAGATAAAGGGCTACCTACATTCTGAGGTTACAGTTTATGAACAACAACATTCTTTTTTTAACTTCAAAGCTTAATCATGTTTTTCACTCAAGAAAAAATCTTCTGTCTAAAATTTGAACAACAGCAATAAACTTCTAAATAACAGTTAGACCAGTTAATTACTCTTTACCCTTGTCTCTGGTGAGTTATGTTTCCAGCATCTCGTTCCGTCTGCTGTTGGAATACTTCAATGGTTGCCTTGGCGATGTCTTCTTGTAAATTTGTCATTTCCTAAAAATTCAACCAGACATTAAATATGTATGAAATGATCATTTGAAGGACGATTGTCACTCTTATTCTGAGGCGCTACGTGGGAACTCGTCAATATTGGGATGCAGCCATCTGCTGAATGTACTGAAATATCTTTGAACCAATGCAGAAAATATTATGGTTATGTAGGCCAGACAAGAGAAAAGAAAGGAGGAATCCCAAATGATTTTAGAGGAGCTCTAAGAGAATCTTACCGATAGAGGAGTTTGTTTCAACATAAGCTGAAGTTCAAGCCACGCAACTCGTAACGTCCATTGGTCCATACTCTGAAAGAACAGCAAATGTGGATTATTGTGACTATTCCAAGTGATGGATGGATGATTGGTACTTTTCATCCTGCATTTATGCAGTCAATCGTCATCATCATGGTCTACAGGCTTTCATTATTATTACTGTAAATAATAATCGCACCTTCAATATTCTGGTAATAGTACTCTTCTGCTCAGGTTCCTCCTCGTCGTGTTCATCGTCCTCGTCCTCCTGAATAATCGGGACTCCCTCGGGATAGCAGATCATCTGCACCAATTGCTGAGCCTATAATACAAATTTAAAGAAATGTAATTCTGCAGAATGGTTTTGTTTTCAGAAATAAGGACGCAACACAGGATTACATTCTGAGAGGAGAAAAGCAAAATAGTAATAAGAATCCATGGCTACATGTATGAACCAATACAATTACTGACACAACAAACTGCACGAGAATGCACAAAGTAAGGTTCTCATGTCCGACATCCTCTTGAAGCCCCCTGCTTAACAGACCTATAGCATGACGAATTACTTGACATACACTGGACTTACCACTTAGAGATTTGCCAGTTCGATAAGGAATTGCACTTTTGTGGCTTCCTAAACTATGTTTGAAATAAATTTATCTCTATCTATCAATCTTGCTGAAATAGGAAGAAAAAAATACCCAAAATCAGATTTCATAGGTGAACCGACAAAATTCTTTAGACATTTAATTCTTACCTGTTTTTGATTCAGCATCTCGTCCAACAGCAAATCGGTCGTAAATAACGTCTCCGGATCTTTCAGGAATTTTTCTCGGACCCATTCTTGGCTGCAGATTTCTTTGAGAACGTGTTTGGCATATTCCCCTAGGTTTGAGTTTTCTATCCCCACCCCTCCTCTTGGCTTGCGGACATTGCTGAAAAAACAAGATTAAAATGTGGACTAATTTAACCTACATCTTATCGAAATGACAGCTCCCCGCAGTTTTCTGATTTTTGTACAGTGACCCTCGCAACATTATCACCATTGTTAGAACATGTAGCAATATAATTTTAACAATGCGAATTCCGAAGTCATCAACAATTGACATGCCGACAAGGGTAAGATACTATCACAAAATTGACATTGAATAGACAAGTGGTTATTAAATCAAATAAATGACAAAAATGCACTGAGAAATAAGTTCTAAATATTCCTAGGTTTAAATATGCCGTGGCATAATTTTCATTAAAATGTTCCAATCATCATCAGTGATCATGAGAATAAGACCAATAATTGCATCGGCGAGGGTAATAAAATTTTGGTATCTTTTTGCTTTTTATATTTATCCTTACGTTGGCATGTCCATCATGTCATCGTCCTCATTGTCATCAATGCTGTTGAAGAGTGAAGTGATGATGTCATCCTCATCTTTGTCCTTACTGCTGCAGCTGGTCGTACGAGGGTTGGAGTCCAGGCTTAACTGGTTGCCATCCCACGCTGAAGAGAAAGATGTTGAAAAAGGTTTTTGAAATAACACGGATGGATGATTGGGGTTTACGTCCTGTATTTAGGCACTTGGTAGGCTAATCAGGACAGGAGGAGGTCACAGCAATGAGGCAAAGGATGATTGAAACAGCCGTCCAACATAGGCCCAGGTGATCCGGCAAGAGCTGGATTCGAACCCGGGACCCAGCGATTGGCAGCCCAGCATGCTACCACTAGATTAACCCTCCCCCCTTGAAATAACACGTCAAAGTGGACACAAGATTAATGAATGGATGATTGGGGCTTCATGTCCTGCATTTACGCACTTTGCGGGCTAATTGGGACAGGAAACAGCAATAAGTTGAATGGTTATTGAAACTACTGTCCAACATACCTCCGGCAGAAGTGGGAATCAAACCCAGAGCCCAGGGAAAGGCAGTTCATTGTGCTACCAACTGAGCGAACTCTTCCTCCTGGCCATAAGATAAAAATTATCGTAGGAGAGCATGCAGTTGGTTAATATCAGTGTAAATTTTTTTTATTGATTTCCACTATTTGTAAGTTTTGTTCTCAATCAAATTCAATTGAAAAGTGAACTTCTACAGATTTCCAGCATAATATATATGATAGGGTTGTGGTTAGTGGTTACTGTACGAGTGAATCGACCATTACTTCACAGTATCATGCAGAAAGTTATTAACATTTTATACCGAGCACCAAACAAGGTCTATAATTTGAATCACAACACCCTCAAACACAAAAATATCAATATCATCAACACAGGCAAGGAAACAATTCGATACTAAACAACGAAAGGAACCCTTACCAAGCATTAGGATCGCTTTCAACACCGCAACAATCGCTCCAACAGCGATGCTATTATGTGCGGCAGCCAGCAGGTGGCGATCTGTGCTGCTCTTGATGTTACACGCCAGTTTGACTTTCTCCATCGACGGTCCGAGTTGCTGGTGACAGGAGGAAAAGAGCCGGAGTAAGAGGTGGCAAATCAGACGAGCACCAGGTTCTGATTCTTGGTCCCGTCCAGAGTCAACTGCAACATATTTTATGGAGAAGATATTAGTAACTGTTCAACACAAGCATTCAATGAGGCTACAGATTCCTTGGCACCAATGTTTACTTTTAGACATTAAGACATCCGATACTGATAATGCTTTTTAGGTGGATCAAGTCTCATACCAATATTAGGTATCATATCGCTATAATTTTATAATTCTGCAAATTATCTCATCAATAATTCATCAACAACCCACTAAGAATTATAACATACTTCAAGACAACTTACCCACGGCAACTAAAGATGGCATGGCAACATGTTGAACAAGATCTTGAAGAGAGAAACTATTACGAGCTATCAATACAGCAGTGAACACTGCCAGGGCATCGTAGATTTGAACAGACAATTCTGAGACCTGAAAACAACATTAACAAATCAAATGCAATTAGTCTAGGAGGGGTGATACAATTCAGTGCATAATCATGATAGGATACAGCGGAGCAAGTCGAGTGCTTAACAGTATTTTAAGTTTAGAGAGTATCTTCCTTACGGTTCTACAAGCATACACTGTTATACTGAAGCTACAATAGGCCTATGTCCCAAATTCCATTCCAGGAATCTGTTTCATTAGCACATCAAAACTGGTAAATATCTACTATAATATAACGGTAAAGCATAAAGAGACCATAGGAAACTGTTACGAGCTATCAATACGGCAGTGAACACTGCTAGGGCATCGTAGATTTGAACTGACAATTCTGAGACCTGAAAACAACATTAACAAATCAAATGCAATTAGTCTAGGAGGGGTGATACAATTCAGTGCATAATCATGATAGGATACAGCGGAGCAAGTCGAGTGCTTAACAGTATTTTAAGTTTAGAGAGTATCTTCCTTACGGTTCTACAAGCATACACTGTTATACTGAAGCTACAATAGGCCTATGTCCCAAATTCCATTCCAGGAATCTGTTTCATTAGCACATCAAAACTGGTAAATATCTACTATAATATAACGGTAAAGCATAAAGAGACCATAGGGCTATTGATTCATCTCCATCTAACAGCATTATGCCGATTTATGCGCTGATGGTCCGATTTGTGAGGATTATTATTGCCAAAAGAGCATATCTATCAAGTGGTTTGAATTCTAAACCTAGCAGTAAGTGAAAAGCTTTTCAAACTTACGTCCACTTGAGTCAAAACATCAATGAATCCACAGAGCGTTTGGCTAGACGAGCAGCACAGAGCCTTGAGAACTCCCAACCATTCGGAACTCAACAGGGGGCACTGTGCTGTTAGTTCAGCACACAAGATGGCGATATCATTCAGCCTGAAAGAGAAGAGACAACTTAGTTACTTTGAAAATCAAGAAAGTCAAAACTGAAATGTGACTTGCCCCACCAAATTTAAGGTGGCTCGATACTCGTGAACTTTCTAAGATAGGATTTCTTTAAAATAGTTTAAAATGATCCAAAATATAGTTTATAGCAAGGATATGTAAACAAAAGTGGTCCCTACCAGCCTTTCTTTCAAAATATTTGAGTTTATGTAAAAGAAAGTAAGTCCACGCAAACCTGAAAAACTCCATTTTTTTCTTAATTTTTGTACTGTGAAGTTTTCCCTGCCATTCAGTGGCCATTCATCCTATGTTATTAAATTGAGCATGGAATTAAAGAGGAAAGCTTGATGGAAAAGCTGACCCAAATTCCACAGAAATATATTTAGTTTATAGCACTTTTCTAGGGGTTCGGAACAAAAGTTTCAATTTTGAAAATTAAATATATTTTACGAACAATAGCGCAAAAAAAAATGACGACATAGAATTCTTTATTTCTTTGTCATTTGCTTCCAAATAAAGTGAGGAACAATATAATGATACAGACATATGGCCGAACGGGCCTGGATATTGATACAAAAATTTATTTATGTCACAGAGTCTTTTTTGAGAAATTAGATATGCTTGCCGAAAATCGCCTGCAGAAATTTTCTGCTGGGAGTAGAGAACTGAAAGTCTGTCAGATTATAGTATTCGTCATAGCGCATCTAATGCTCCAAACGAGAAGTCTCTAACCCCAATAGAAGCGGCGCAAATGGCATGAAATTCTCAGAATTAAAAAAAGATCTTGAAGCAGTGTCAGCACAGTGGTGACGTTACGATAGATAGGGCCTGCCTGGCTGCGCTGGAATGTGCTCAGACGACTTCATTACATGAGTAGCGAGCCACCTTAAGAAAATTTCTCTTCCAAATTAGGTACCAAGAGCTTAAAACTTCAAAAGGAGACCTTTTGACACATTTTGCTTATTTCTGGGAAAAGTAGATTGCTTTCTTAGAAATCATCTTGGTAGAGGAATTCACAAATTATTTATTGCAAGTTAATAAATATCTCCACTGACTGAATGACTGGATAACTCACTTCTCAATATGCTGGCTGTTCTGGTCGTGGCAGATGTGTAGCATCACGTTGCACACAAAACTGTATCTGTTTGGCGGATGCTCAAGCTGTTCCCTCAAATCTGGACGAGATCTGTAAATACAAAGAGCCTGTTTAATATGCTGAAAATGACAAATGTACTCAATCTCTTTATTTAATTCAATCTTAGATCTTTCGGTTCTCCTTCAAACTAAGCTGCCGTAGCTCATAAGACTTACTTGGGATTGTCAATGAGATCCGTGAGGAATGTGTCCCTCCATAGCAGGTTGGAGTTAGAGGGAGTAATACTGTTGCATAACTTGCTCTTCCACTTATCAATGGTGTCCGAGTGTTTGCCCTGAAAGGAAGGTTATACCATAGAAATACATAGAAGGGACATGAGGCTCTGGCAGATGAAGCAACCAAATCCACCATCTTGGAACTGCCCTGAATACTGGCACAATGGACTGTGACGTCACCAATAACTGTGATGTCACTTATAACAATGGCATGACGTCACATCATAATTATTCTATTGTGACATCATGTCTCAGGGCAGTTCCAATATGGCGGATTTGGTGACCTCATCTTGAGGTGCCATCATACAGCCTCATGTCCGTTCTATGTATTTCTATGGGTTTTACAGTTTGATCAAAAGCCACTTAAAAGTAAAAGTTTTCAAATATTTAGTGCAGTATCACACGCATATTTAGATGGCATTACTCATGTCACTTAAGCTTTCAGAAAATGAGACACCAAGTAATTTATTGGCCTTCTAAAATATTCCATCCTCTAACAGGTATCCTGCAAAAATGAGGTCGCCTCCAGCCTATTTCAGGGAAGTTAAAATACCCCTTGCTTTTATTAGACGAAAGCATGCCCCGATTTAGCAGGGTCACTGTGCAGGATTGTGAAAATATTGTAATACCCTGGTAGCTAGATCAACCAGCCTTACCTTCAAGTAATATACACAGCTGTACAAATCATACAAATAGGAAATGATGCACCATTCACTGGAAGTGTTGTCCGTCCGTACCAAAGACACCAATCTACAAAGAAACAATCATACATGATGAAAGGGCTTTATGACTCATATTTTTGCATTGATAGTGTCTGATAGGACAGAGGAAAGAGATCAAACATCAGTTGTTTGGACTACAGGCCCAAGCCTCATAATAAAGTCTTTTCTTTTTTTGCAAGTACATTCAAAAGTGTCATGCTCTTACTGAACCCGTTAACCTCAGCTGGACAGAAAAATAGGTCACTTTGGAATTAGCCAATCAGAGGAGTTCTTACAAAGGCGACCTTTGCCAGAACTCCTCTGATTGGCTAATTTAAAAAACTTCTCTAATTGGCAAGTTCAAAAGATTTTCCGTCCAGAAATCACCAGGCACAGTCATAGCATGGTACCAGTGACAGGAGACTATCAGACTTGGGTGCCTGGATTGAGTTGTTATTTTGACCAAAACGAACAACTTACCCTTCAAAAACAGCAGTGGTGTTCTCCTGAGAGGTGAGCAGGTAGCAGTGGTATTTCCTCAACACAGCGATGATGCACAGTCCTAAGGATGAGGTGTAAGTCCCTGCCAAGCTGGATCCTTTTAATCTCAGTTGGTCTTCCACATCTGATAACTCTTTGAGAAGCTGAAAATATCAAATATATTTATTATGTTAGAAAGACGATAGAAGATTGGGGCTTTATCTCCCGTATTTGTGCACTTTGATAAGCTAAATAACTTTAAATATGACCGGCAAAGGATGATTGAAACTGCTGTCCAACATAGATCAAGTGACCCAGTCAATCGAAACCAATACAAAGTGATATGAGCCCAACATACTACAACTGAGATTTACACCACTGTCTCCACAAGCCCTCTTAACCACTATAGTTTGTCACGTCAAGCAGAGGACAGACGTTTGGCCAGTGACTGCATTTTCTAGACTTAACCCTGCAAAAGCCCCGGGACCAGATAAAATCAGTCCCCGTGTACTTAAAGACTGTTGCAGCCAGTTAGCCTTTATATTTAAATACATCTTTAATTCATCTTTCAAACTTGGATACATACCAAAATATGGAAATGATCCTGTATTATACCAGTTCCAAAGAAGTCAGTTATTACTTGTAGTAATGACTTGCGACTAGTGGCCCTTACATCTGTGGTTATGAAGTCATGTGAACGCTTTGTACTTAGACATTTGAAGAACATTGTGCACTCCTTTTTAGATCAGATGCAGTTTGCATATAGTGCTAAACGCAGTACTGAGGATGCAATTCTTTATCTTCTGGAAGCCCTTTACTCCCACCTAGAGCAGTCGGGCTCTTCTGCAAGGATTATGTTCTTTGATTTCTCTTCTGCATTCAACACAATTCAACCGTGTTTACTCGCCAGGAAATTGACTCAGATGCAGGTTGAAGATTGTCTAGTTAGATGGATTCTCAATTATTTGACTGGTCGATCTCAATATGTTTACTTGAGAGCATCTAGTGTCACGTCTGACTTGTTGATTTCCAATACAGGAACTCCCCAGGGTACAGTCCTAGCCCCATTTCTATTCACAATCTATACCTCTGACATCAAATCCACCAGTAAAAACTGCCACCTAATAAAGTTTGCTGATGATACTGCATTACTGGGACTGATACAAAAAGATGTTGATACTGACTATATTGAACAGGTGCAGAGGTTTGTGCAGTACTGTGATGCTAATTACTTGGTGCTTAATGTGAGCAAAACAAAGGAACTTGTTATTGACTTTAGATCTAAAAAGGTTAATCCAGAGCCTGTCATAATAAAAAATGATCCTGTTCAAAGATCGGATCAGTACAAATATCTGGGTGTAATAATGGACGATCGTCTATCATGGACCAATCACATCGAGTCCATCTGCAAAAAACTTAATCCTAGACTATATTGTCTTAGGAAAATGAACAAGTTCCAGGTTAAAAGAGACATCTTGAATTTGTTTTATGACTCTGTGATTTCCAGTGTTTGGAAGTATGTTATAACCTGCTGGGGAGGAAATGTTAAGGCTGGAGATAAGAGAAAAATAACAGCTAGTATCAAACAAGCCAGCCGGATAATTGGAGTTAAACTCGTTTCATTTGATGAGACAGAGAGCAAACTAACAATTAAGAAATTGCAGAGAATTATGAAAGATGACAGTCACCCTTTCTTTAAAATATTTACCAAATCAAAAAGTCTACGAAGCGGCCGCATGTTGTATCCCCCTGCCAACACTAACAGACACAAATCAAGTTTTGTGGTCAGAGCCGTGAGACTCTTAAATGACAGACACCATCGGTGAAATACGTGACATTGAACTCTGTATTATGCCATGTGCCATTTGACTATTCTATTTTATGTGTATCTGATTACATTGCACCAGCTGAAGCGAGCATGGAGTTATCCCAGGTGGATGTAATAAAGTTAACTTGAACTTGAACTTGAACTTGAACTTGATATCTCAGCAACCAGAAGTCGTACAGCATAAATACACCTACCTATGTATAGCTTAGCTCATTTGTAATGTGAATATCACATTTTCACGATGTTTTGGTGCCGTTTTTGTCCGATATTTGACAATTTAAGGAAATGGCAGTCAAATTTCGCAAAATGTTGACATTTGTGATGCTGCCAATCTGACACACAATGGTTGGTGACGTCATAAAAGTGAACTGCAGTGCCACCCCAGACTTAGTTCTTGTCAAATTAATATTCCCAGAACTTCCTATGTCATTGTGTTGATTTTTATGGACTGTACAATCAATGCTAAATTTCTGTCCCAATGCTTGACGTGACAAACTGTAGGCCATAGAGCAACGTTCGAGGTCTCGAGGCCGGCCTCGGACCATATTTGATGGCCTTGGTCTTGGATACCTTGGTCATGGATGCCTTGGCCTTGGCTTGGTCTCGGATGTCTTCCAACCAGTGCCGGAAGCCTCGAGGCAATATTTTGTTGGCCTATGTCTCGGAACCTCATGATTTGGCCTCGATGTCGGATGGCCCGGCCTCGACTACACACTACCATGGAGAATGCAATAAAATATGACGCACCTGCAACAAGAACTCAATCAATCCTCCGATGTTGTTGCTCACTTCCATCAGGTCAAACAAGAAAGACACATTATCCACCAGGGGGAGGTACTGTCCTTTGTCAGACGTGAAATTGGTGAACTGTTCCACGACGCTGTTGGCGCACTGCCAGGTGACTGCGTGCATGTCATAGTATGACATTCTGAAAAGGAAAGAGTAGTAAAGTACTAATTGGCTTGCACAAGGATAGGTAGTGTATTTCCAAATTAATTTTCACGATCTTTCAGCATGTTCAGAAATGCACACGTCACTCAGATTCTCTGCCTTACATGTGGAAATCTTTCTGAAACTGCTCCAAAGGTCCTTCGCTTTTTGCGAGAACAAAGATATCTACCAACTAGTCATGAGTATCTGAACAATGAATAAACCAACTGAGCACACAACATGATAAAGTGACAATCATGTCATTTTTGAGGCTCTTCAAAGTTCACAGATGAAATTTCATGTTGACATCCAAGTAGTAATGTGTTGGATCCTTCGTTGATGAAAATAAAAGTTTGTAAGTTAAATTTGAAAACTCACTTTTGGAATTTGTTGAAGATGGCCTCGTAATTAGTAGCAGGGTCTGCATCTTTCTCTTTCTTCTTCTTTGTCTTCCCTCCATCACTCATGTCGTGACAATTCTTCTTTCCGAAGAGTTTCATGATTTCTTTTGACATCTTTTTCAAGACATGCCTGGCTTCATCTCTCATCTTTCCGAATCCGTACAAGGTCGTCATCCGTTGATTGCATTCGTGACTGTACGCCTCATCCTGGAAAGAGAGTGAAGATTTAATTAAAGGGAATTCATAGAGTCAAGATGTAACTGAGTACAGAGCTCTGTTTTAGAAAGAAGAAATTCGCTCAAAGCCAACCAATCAAATAATTTCACAAGATGAGTGCTAAAATAGAGCAAGTTAGCGATGACTAAAAAGGAAGTGTGCCAACTGTAGTTTCATCAAGCTCGATTGTGAACTTGAGTAGCCGTAGAATTACTAATATCTAAACAAGAATCCCGGGATTCAAAAGCTGAGCTTGCTCATACCTGAGCAAGTTATAAGACATTTTTTGTCTCCCGAACAGTTGCTTACAAGTGTACTTTCATCCTTATTTCATGTGAGCAAAAGCCATTTCTGTTTTATAGCTGCCGTTCAATCACCAAGAAGTTTTTAATCCAATACTAATTGCAACTTTTGGTTTCAGATATAAATTACTTTTAAGCCATTTTTCTAACATCCTTTGAAAACCATTCATAATTCAAGCAATAGTGACACTTCTTACCTGTGGAATAGGGAAATTCCGGATGTACATCCTGTGCCTAAAAGGTCGCCTGGATATTTGTGGAGTGTCAGGGGCGTGAGAAGGGGTCACCACTGTGGGAGGGGGTGGCACTGAAGCTGGGGTATGGGCCATCCCTGGGGTGTGAGCCATACCTGAGGAACACAAAAGACAAAGTTGTAATAATATCTGCTTTCAAAACTACTAGGCCATGCAAAATGTCTCTACATCAAAATAGAAAACTCCCATGTATCATACAGCCCCATATTCTATGATCGCGGAAGGTTTCACTTCAGTGACAACCATTTCTTTCTTGAATATGGGTTAAATCTGGTTGAGGTTTTTATCGTTTTTTGAACTTCAATGTAAATCACCTTCATTAGATTATGAAATTGAAATACATGTACACCAGAAAATTCATAACTGCCATATTAAAACCATAGAAAGACATAGAACGGACATGAGGCTCTAGCAGATGAAGCAACCAAATCCACCATCTTGGAACTGTCTGGTAGCCTGGCATTTGGTAACCGTGACGTCACCAATAATACTGACGTCACTATTAACAATGGCATCATGTCACAATCAGCCAAACACTATACAAATGTTGACTGATACGAGGGCAACAGTGCGATCTGTTTGACCCGAGGGAGTGACAGTCACCGTGCTGTTTCACGAGGCCGAAGGCCGAGGGAAACAGCATGGTGACTGTCACTCCCGAGGGTCTAACAGATTGCACTGTTGCCCAAAGTAGCAGTCAATAATTGTTTTGTTATACCTTCAATGCAATTCTAACAAAAAAGGGAGAAATGAAGAATTGTGGGTGACTATACCTTAAAACATGAGCTTAAAAAGTTGCATTTTCATCTCATAGATTTTATATAATTATATTATGAAAATTTCACATCTTTGGCCCCAAAGAATACTTTGAGGTCATGAACAATTTTAAGCTCACTGTGGTGACGTCACAATGCTGTGACATCACAATATGGTGACGTCACAAAGGTTGCATCTGTTCAGTTAAAATGTAAACAAGTAAAACTGCAACAAAGTCTTGGGATTTTAATCTTCTTCACATTTTGTGAACAAAAAAGAAGAATTATTCCTCAGATCATCAGTGGTTCCAGGACTGACTGTCAGATGTGCATGTGGACCTTGTGAACTCAGCCTCTGTGAACGTCATGAACTGATGCCCTCTGAGAGGGCAACAGTCTTTTCTGATCCCTGTCATGTGACGTCATTCTGACCAATCACAGAGCAGGAATTGCATTGGAGGTGTAACAAAACATCTTGTTGCTCCTGCTGTGACGTCACAATGACATCATGTCTCAGGGCAGTTCCAATATGGCAGATTTGGTGACCTCATCTTGAGGTGGCGTCATACAGCCTCATGTCCGTTCTATGTATTTCTATGATCAAAACTCATTCAAGTAATAAATTATTATGAAAACCATCAAGTTATACCGTTCTTTACATCAGAACTCTGGATTAAAAAACATCCACTAAAACCAAGAATACAACATTTTCATTGGACAAAAGAACCTCTGGAATTGACTCTTCAGACTTCTTCACAATAAGCAAATTACAACTACAATACAAATTTGCACTTACCTGGAGTATGAGCCATACCAGGAGTCCGTGGTGCTCCAGGGGTGTGGGCCATCCCAGGGGTGCGAGGGGCCCCTGGAGTATGAGCAGTTCCAGGGGTGCGGGGTGCCCCACTCCCAGGGGTGTGACTGACTCCAGGGGTGTGGACCGGGGTGTGTGCCTGGACAGGGGTGTGGACCGGGGTGTGAGCTCCTGCAGGGGTGCCTGCCATCGACATGTGGTCACGCTCAGACTTGACCGAAGCTGCAAAGAAAATTACAACCGTTAATTTACTCTTGGCATTTTTAAAAGACTGGGTATCCACTTCACAGGTCTATCATTTTAAAGCTCTCAAAGAGAGATCTATTTCCAAACACATAAATCATATCTTTTCGATTTATGGGAATGTGTGAAATGGAAAAGTCGACCTCATTTGCATAACAAGTGTGAAGGACAGAGCTTGGACAAAGTACTCAGTACTCGTACTCGTTGTACTCAAGACTCGTAACTCCAGAATGTTCACAGAAGGCCTGTTCATTGACCAGATTTGGGGGAGTATCTTACTCACTGAACGCTTTGCTGAAGTGGCCAGATTGTAGCAACTAAATAATCTAGGCCTAACAATTTCATTTTTAAAAATCTCCGTATTAATTTTAGTATCAACTATCAACTCACCAGGGGGATCAGGGCTGGGTTTAACGCCATCCTCTTTGAAGGTGAAGATATCGAAGTCCGGATCCATGTCCATCTTTTCAAACTAAAAGTACAAAGAAATTCGATAAAGAATTAAGGTTACTCCTAAAAAGGATAGGATAAATATTTTATATGCAAGAGATTGTGATTTATTACTTTTGAAAATAAACAGTAATGTCAAGAAATCATGATGCTTTTTTTCAATTTTTGTCACACACAGATCAAGAATGTAGAATGAATTTTTTTTTTGTTCAAACAACAAACCTAAATTGACATGCATGAATGATGAGTTCAGTACATTAAAGAAGCTGAGCACAAAATAAAATCTGACTAGGGCCTACCCAATAAACTGCTATATTTCATAGACAGGTGTCGACTTGTTAGTAGTAGAAACACATAAATTTACAACATAAAACTATACAAAAAAACAATCAAAAAAATAAACTACCCAAAAAAAACACAAAACTATATGCTAAAGATACTAGAAATGATAAATTTGAAGAAACAAAAGTCACAAAAATGAACTGATACACACGTCTGTTTTAGCTATTTCACTCTTGACGCTAGACAAGTCAATAACCTCATGGGGCATGCTGAACGACCCGGAGGCGAGGGCCGGAGACATGAGGTCACCCCGTGCCAGGAGGGTGCACATGTAGGCGTCGTGAGAGAAGACGTCGTTCTGGATCAGCTCCGACATCAACAGGACGAGGTTAGCAAAGGCTAGTTGGTTTTCTTGGCCGCCGTCTTCCTCTAGAAAAGGATAGACACATAATTAGATGAATGGATCAAAAATACTTTAATCTTAGAAATATTGTGTCCAGTTTTACACTATTCATAGATAAAATAACAATCTCAAGTTCAAAAAGCAATTACACAGATGGATGATTGGGGCTTAACGTCCTGTATTAATGCACTCAGTAGGCTAAGTAGGACAAAAGGGGACACAGCCATGAGGAAAATTAGATCGACAAGACAAAAGGAAAATAATCAGAATATCCATTAAACTCATAATGAGTAACATAGAAGATAAGGAAGTCTCTGAAATTTCTTGAAGCCAGGCATGGATGGATAATTGGGGCTTTACATCCTGTATTTATGTACTAGAAAGGCTAGTAGCACTCAGCCTCAGTAGGACAGGAGAGGACACAGTAATGAGACTGGATGGATGGATAGATGATTGGAGCTCTACATCCTGTATTTATGTACTTGGCAGGCTAATTAGGACAGGAGGAGGACATGGAAATGAGGCAAAGGATGATTGAAAATACCTGCTGTCCAACATGGGCCCAGGTGACCTAGCAAGAGCTTGATTCGAACCTGTGACCCACAGATTGGAAACCCAGCAAATTAGCTAACCCCTCTCCCCTACAACTGAACTTACCCAGAATAGGAGCCTTGGTGTCCAGGAAGTTGAGCATGAGGCTGTGGAAGGGCATCAGGGAAGTCGTCATCACTTCGGATTCCATTGACTCTTCCTCGCCCACGTCTCCCTCCGTCATTTTCTGAAGAAGCAAATTGATAAATGTTTTTAGAGTTAGCCACACTTAATAACTGATGGGGTCAAAATATAAATAAAACATAGACATAAAGGCAATGGACGGATGGATGATTGGGGCTTTACGTCCTGTATTTATGCACTTGGGAGGCTAATTAGGACAGGGGGAGGACATGGCAATGAGGCGAAGGATGATTGAAACAGCCGTCCAACATAGGCCCAGGTGACCCGGCAAGAGCTGGATTCGAACCCTGGACCCAGCGATTGGCAGCCCGGCACGCTACCACTAGACCAACCCTCCCCCCACATAAAGGCAATGCGTCTATAGATTGGTATAAAGCCTGACCTTATGATATTCATTTTAATATATCATTGTGCACTCGGGAGTGCCATTCTTAACTGAATTTTTATTAATTGGCATGCCCCACAAGGATAAACTAATCTTGTGAATATCTAAAGTGTGAACAAACACTATCTAATGCACATTAATTTTACCAAGGTTAGCAATAACTTTAACTTTCTGACAGGAATATGACAAATATGGCTGAAATTTATTGAAAAAATTCCAAAAGTGTAGATCAAACCTGTGGACAATCAAAACAGATACAACATAAAATATATTTTAAATTCGTCCTTACATCTCCTACCTCTGACGTCAACTCATTTTGTCGTTTCTCCATCAGCTTAGCCACAACGACTGCTCTGTGTTCCCCATGTCTCCGTACACTGACCGCCCATTCGCAAAGCATGTTTACTATGGGCTCATCACCGACTTGGCTCTACAAAGAGAGGAAAGATGTTACAATGAATAAGATTTAAAAAATAATAATTCCAAGGCAAAGATAGTCTTTTATTCTGGTGCTTTAAACAAATTTACCAGCATTTATAAATTAATGAAATTTCACATATTTAGGAAACAATTCTTACCTCATTAGAATCCTTTGATTTCTCAGATCCAAATATTTTATTGTAAAGACTGTCAAAAGCACTGCCAGAGTCAATCTTGTCAAAGTTGAACCTGTCCAATGCTTCCAGGACATTCAATACTTTACTGATGGTGTGGCCTGAAAAAAAGAGGAGAGTAAATTTAAAGAGCTGATAGGCGGATGGACCGTTGCAGTTTGTTTTACGTTCTGCATTTTAATATCCTCTGTGGCAGGGCACAGCAATGCAGACAAGGATGATTGAAACTGCTGTCCAACATAGATCAAGATGACTTAGCAAGCTGGAAACAAACTCAAGACCCAGCTGACAGCTGACTTCTTAGCTTTACTAGCAATATCATTTTATGACAAAGAACTGCCATACTATAAAATATTTACCTGTCATGGATTGTTGGCATTTATTTGATGACCATCGATTTTCAACAGCTCGACTTCTCAAACGGATTTGGTGTTCAGCAATTCTCAGTTGATTCCGGACCTGTAAATAAATAACATCTTACATAAAAACTCATAGACCTATCACATTTTGTTAAAATCTGCAGATAACAACCCAGTCCTTTTGAAAGCAATTCATGAGATAACTTACGTAAGGATTATCAACACCAGGGGGCATTGGTAGATTAGAGGGCGCACATGGAAGTAGGTCAAGAGGTGACCCACTTAAGGGAGATGCATTCTTTCCTTCTCCCAAATTATGCCACACCAAAGATCCGGGGCAGCGTACAGTAATGGCCTGAAATTAAATTGATAATTTTTTTTATTACTCCATCATAAAATAAAATCATTAAAACAAAATCGATTACTAGAATAACTATTCTTTAAAAGTTTTAAAACAAAAGCTTGTCTCTTGACGACAACTGACACTTTGTTGTCAAATTGGAGTCTACAACCCGAGACAACTTGTCAAATGTTAGTTCATTGCCAAACAACGTAGTGCTTTAAATGAGCATATATATCAAAAAATCTTTCTTAATTAATTAATATTGAGGTCCTCCCCTATCGGGATAGGACCAGTCTCTATGAGCTCATGGCCCACAGACTTATCGTCATTCTAAATAGAAAGAATGACGACGTTAAAAGTGCATTATATCTCTTGAACTTGAGTTCAAGCCTATTTTAGCTGAGAAGATCAAATTTGGCGCCACACCAGACCACATGACCTATGATGTCATATCCTACCCACAATGCCTCACATCTGCCTCTTTTCTACGAAGCGAGACGCATAGACACGTTCCATCGCGGGGATGGTTGGGTGGGAGCCCTACGGTATAAGTCTGTGGGCCATGAGCTCATAGAGACTGGTCCTATCCCGATAGGGGAGGACCTCAACTCTATGTCACTCATGGCCCACAGACTTATCGTCATTCTAAATAGAAAGAATGACGACGTTAAAAGTGCAGACATCCGAAAGCGGCGGTGGGGATGGAACCCACATGCCTGGGAGGCATTGACACCCCAGACAGAGCGAAAGCGCTGCTGGTTAGGGAGGCCTCATGGTGGTCCGGTTTGTGCTGAACAAATGACTGATACCCAAGCAGAAAAGCGTAATGTTACGAGAAACAACTAGAGGGGGTGGCGTCCTCACTTTATACTAGGACGCCACCTGTCAGACTTCATTTGGTGGTTAACACGCCGGGAGTTCTACAACAATGTCTGATGAAAACTTGGATAAAGTTGGTCAAGGAAATGAAAATCCAGGTGGAAATTATGAAGATTTAGTTCAGAAGATTGAAGCCTTGCAGCAGAAAGTGGACAAGCTTGAGGTAAAAGCTAACAGTGCATCTGAAGGCTTCCCTCGTGATACCACAGTGGGCGATAATACAGGGTTTTCACTGCCACGTGGCTTGGGGAGATCTTCCCTTGTTGATGAGAGTCAGAGACGACCACATGGATTGAGCTTTGGCCGAGATGGCCCGTTAAATGACCCAGCCCTGGGGATCCAGCACAGGACTGCTCGAGGCAGGGCCTTCAATATCTTATCGTACAATGAGGACGGAGATGTTGACGTCAATGGTAGTGAAGAAGTTTTGGCTGAATACCAGCACCTAGTAGACAGTCTGCAGCGAGTGCGTTTACCCTCGTCACTGAAAGTAAATATTGGCCAAGCAAGAGGCATAAAACGGGAGGAACAGCCCGTCGCTAACATCCTTCGCAAATGTGGACAGTTTGCTGAAACCTCAGTCAAGTTGTTATCGCAAATGAGTCATGAGGAAGTTTCGGAGGAAGACCTAAAAGATTTGTTTGTTGTGGCGTTAGCCCAGTTGAGATACGTTCAGGATAAATACACTGTTTTGACCCTTCAAAGTACCTTTGGCAAGAAAGTGGCCTCTTTGTATGAGAACATTGAGAATAACCCTGGTGCGTATCGTTCGAGGAACTTGGAATCCGTTCGAGCAGCTGTAGGTTTGGTGGCGGTGGAAAATCAATCCACTCCAGTAGGTCGGGGCTCAGCATTCCAAGGTGGGCGATATAATTATCGGCCACCATTTCAGTATCGTGGTCCACGAAGAGGAGGTGGAGCTTACAACAATTACCAGGATCCTTATCGTTTTGAGCAGAGAGTACCATCATTTCGTGGCCATAGGCCTCACAATCCAACATCGTCAGGAAATGGTTATGAATCACAATCTAACAATGACAATTAATTAGTGTTGATGTTCCCTTTAAATTCTTTGAGTCGACGATTGACTGATTGGATAGCTATCGGTGCCAACAATACAGTGTTACAGTGGTTACAAGAAGGTGTGCCTCTGTTGTTTAAGGACAGGATTCCGGATCCGTTTGCTTTGAATAACAATTATGATGGCTTCTCTAGAGCCGATACTGAGTTTGTGGACAATGAATTGGCAGATCTTGTTGCCAAAGGTGTTCTTAGAAAGTGTGATGGTTCTGAAGTTTATTGTGTTTCGCCTATTAAATGTATAGCAAAACGTAATGGCAAGAAAAGGTTGCTTGTTAATTTGCACAATTTGAACCAGTACCTTGTTTGTCCAAAATTTTGTTATGAAGGTGTGTCTTATGTGTCAGAACAAATTGTCACTGATGATGTTTTGTATTCTGTTGATTTGAAAGATGGGTTTTTTCATGTGCCAGTAAGAGATGATTGCCAAAAGTATCTTGGTATTAGTTGGAAAGGACAGTATTATGTGTGGTGCTCCTTACCCCAGGGCCTGTCATGTAGCCCTTACTATTTCTACAAAGTATTGCGCCCAGTTATCCAGTATTTAAGAGAACAAGGTCTACGGATTACAATTTGGGTTGATGATTTCTTACTAATGTGTGAACCCTCACAATCAACCGATCACAAGGACTTCTTAGTACATACCCTCGAGGATTTAGGTTGGACAATTAATTATGAAAAAAGTGACTTTTCTGATACCACTTGTTGTGCCTACATTGGATATGAGATTGAAAGTGTTGGTCCGGACAATGTTCCTTGGATTAAGATATCTCGTGACCGTATTGTTAAACTTAAGAAGGACATCAGACGTGTGTTCAAATCAAATCAGATATCTGTACGTCGGCTTGCTAGAATAGCTGGACAATGTATTTCAATGACTAAAGCAATTTTGCCAGGAAAACTTTTATTACAAAATATTTACCGTTTCATAGCAAGGAGACTTTCTTGGGATGGTCTCGTTTATTTACCAATGGATGTTAAATCTGAATTATCTTGGTGGTATACAGCATTAGACAACTGGAATGGTGCCCCTCTGAGAGTTCGCACTGTTGATTGTCAATTGGAAACCGATGCTTCTTCTACTGGCTGGGGAGCATGCATCGGCAACAGGGAGGCGTCAGGACTTTGGACTTCGTGGGTCTCCCACATGCCGAGCAATTACCGGGAACTTCTAGCCGTCGGTCAGGCTTTAAAGTCATTTGGACCCCTCCTCCGAAATATGTGTGTTCAGGTGTTGTCGGACAATATTACAACAGTGGCGTGTGTAAATCACCTGTACAGCCCAAGTACAAGTCTCGGACGGTTAGCCCAATCCGTGTGGGTCGAGGCCAACAAATGGAATATCGAACTTCGAGCAAAATATCTTGCAGGGAAGCTGAATCTTCAGGCGGATGCTTTATCAAGAATTACATCTCCGTACGAATGGCGACTACATCCATATATGTTCAGAAAATTAGACAGACGGTGGGGCCCGCATACGGTCGACCGGTGCGCCTCGGTAATCTCCACACATCTTCCATGTTACAACAGTCTATATTACGACCCAAATTCAACAGGGGTAGACTGTTTAGCCCAGCAGGATTGGGCCATTCAAAACAACTACGTGAACCCCCCATTTTGGCTCATCCCCAAAATTTTGCAAGTGTTGAAAAGGCAGGAAGCAGAAGCGACCATAATTGCCCCATTATGGCCGGCCCAACCCTGGTTCCAGGATCTGTGGTCGATGATGACAGACTGGCCAATGGCCATCCCCAATTCGGACAGGGTGATTCAAAGGATTCTGCCTGCTCCAGTTCCAGAACCTTTGAAAAATCCTCAGTGGAAACTGTTTGCCTGGCGAGTGTCTGGGCGCAGAAATTAAAAACCCTTGGTTGGAATCAAAGAGCCCAACGTCAGTTGCCCATGTATTGGGCTAAATCCACTCTGGAATTGTATGACAGGATGCTTTCTAAACTTAGGACTTTTTGTGTTCAATCTGGATCTTCCTTTCCTCCAAGTGAACCAAGAGTTATTGCGGATTTTTTAATTGAGTTATCTGAATCATCTGATCGCCCACGCAGTCAGCTGGTGTCTGTCTCGGCTGCTATTGGCTGCCTTTGTGATGGCCTTGGGATACCTAACATTATGGATAATACTGATCTCAGGAAACTTGTTACTGCTTTGATTAAGTCTGGGACTCTCATACCACGACAGCGTTCATTAGTCATGCCTGTTTCTCCGTTTCATGAACTTTTTAACAGATGGGCTGACAATGGCATGTTATCAATCAAGGATTTACGATTGAAGGCCATTACATTGTTGGCTTTTGTGACAATGCTGCGGCCATCGGATATTGCACCACGTGCTATGGTTTATGATTCTATTCTTGCCACTTCTACAAATGTTACTTTTAATGTGAATCAGTTGAAATTTCATGACGATGGCACGCTCTCCATTTTGTTCCATGGTATCAAGAATGACTATTATCGTGATGGATTTGAGGTTACTGTGCCTTCGTGCAGTTTACCAAAAATTGACCCTGTCAAAGCTTTAAAAGTGTATATTGCCCGTACTGAATCTCAGAGACCTCCTAATGGTCCTGTTTTTCTCACTTTGAGTAGACCTTATTCAGCTTTGTCAAGTTCTACTGTTTCCAAAATATTACAGACTTCCATATCATTAGCTGGTCTTCCACCTAGGTACACTGCCAAGTGTTTTCGGCCTTCTGGAGCAACCAATGCTATTCAAGCAGGTGTCAATCCTGATTCTGTCAGGAAAGTTGGGCGATGGAAGTCTCAACCAGTGTTTGAAGAACATTACGTCCATGCTAAGCCTTGCTCTGATTTTTCTGACAAAATACTTCAACACAATTCTGTGTAGTTTGTTCAGTTCTCGTTCTATCGTTTATACTTACCTAGTCTATAATTATGTTAAGATTTGTAATTTCTTTTAATTACTTCTCATAACATTTTGTGTTCCAGTTTGTTTTAGTCATGCATAGGTGCTATTTACTTATGGAGTTCTCCATTCTTCTCATACCCTATCTTGTGTGCTAGTTTGTTCTTAGTCATGTTTCTATGTTATCTCTTAGTCATGTTTATATGTTATCTCTTTATTAAGCTTTACATTATATAAGTTCGTGTTGGTTTCTCTGTAACATAGGTTTACAAAAGCGTAATGTTACGAGAAACAACTAGAGGGGGTGGCGTCCTCACTTTATACTAGGACGCCACCTGTCAGAATTCATTTGGTGGCTAAGTAGTTAAGTAGATTTAATTACCATATATACACCCTTATCTAGCTTATAATATCATATGTTTACCCGGTGTGTTACCTTCGGATGAATAAAGCTTTACATTATATAAGTTCGTGTTGGTTTCTCTGTAACATAGGTTTACAAAAACCAACTCAGAGCCCACAAGGGGTGAGATGAAGTGGGCAACAGAAAGGACCCCGAGCAGTGCCACTGGTGGGACTGGAAAGGGGAAGAAGTGGTTCGGCCGAGCCAAGGCTGTGGAACGGCCATGGAAGCTGCAGGAGGAGGTACAACCGAGGAAGACGGGTACCCAAGGACCTCAAAACCCGGCCAAGCAGGGTGGAAAGGAGGTAGCTGTAGAAGAGAGCCCCACGCTGTGCTATGACAGACCCCAGGGCCAGAGACCAGCTGCCCAAGCCCGGAAGCTGTGGGAGCAAGAGCTGGAGGCAACGAGAAAATCCTGGTCAGGCTGCAGAGGGGCAGACAGCAGGAGAAGACATAGGGAATCCAGAGATGCCCAAGGAGCAGCGGAGCGATCCCAATCGGTGGGGAGCCCCGCTCCGAATCCAAGGGGCAGGCGAACTGAAGACAGCCATTGCAAGCGGAAGAGTCCCGATGCAGTCCCAAGACACAAGGAGCAGGGCAGTCCAGGGAGAAGAGAGCCCGCAGACGAACCCCTACTGGTGAAAGGGAAGGCCGACAGAGTCGCCCAACTGATTCGGAGAAGGAAGAAACAGGGGGTGTCACCACAGATGGGAGACCCCTACTGGTTGAAGAACCGAGGAGTGCTTGCGCCAGGCAAGACACCCACCAAAGAAGTTGGCTGGGGCCACAATGGCAGACCGTGGTGGCCTGTGGCCAAACCAGATGCAAATTGGCTGAGAAGCAGCCAGCCAAGCAGAAATGGACCTGTGAGGAGGCAATGTTGCCAGGACCCCCAGGATATGGCTGGCCGAGATCCCACTGGCGCGGCCAAGTCGAGGCCGCGAGGCAAGCGCGCCCCCCCCCCCTTTCAGAGCCGGAACCGGCCAGAAAGAACAGGAGGCAAAGGAGTCTCCCACAGGGACACAACCAGAGCCAGGGGAGATGGGGAGGAGCCAGGATCCTCCAAGCCCAGCCAACCGGAGAGGCCGTCGGTCCAGCAGGAGATGAACCAAGGCACGCAGGAGGAAGGAAGGAACCTTCCGAGGACCCGTAAGAACAACGGGATGGTGGTCCACGGAGACCAATTCTGGAGCTAAGGACCACACCCAAGGAGAGAGCCATAGGAGGACGGGTAGGCCGAGCTCCGGAGGCAAGAGAGGCGTGACCCAGCAGCGGCAGGCGCAGACGGGGCATCACGGCTCAGGCAGAAAAGCACATTGCAGGAAAGAAAGGTCCCTGGAAACATGCCAGACGGTCAAAGGTGGGGCAAAAGCACAAGGCCTGAGCCCGCACCGCAGACCCAAATGGACGAGCAGCCCGCAGGAAGAGCTGGAGGCCAGGAGTAAAGGCCACCTGGGAGAACGACCGTACTGGTACGGGCAACCCCAGCAGAACCAAGCCCAGGGCAGAAGGCCAAGGATGGCAGAGGCCCCAAGACAGCAAATCCAAAGTGGATAGGTGAAAGGTCCAGGCGGACGGACCACACACACCGCAAGCAGAAGGCAGCCGGAGCCTGCCCAAGGGAGACAGGACGAGGAGAGGGTGATGTCCCTGACAACGTCCAGGAAGGAAGAGTCGGAGGAAGCAGCTGAACAGCCGCAGCGGAGACGACGCCCGAAAGGCCAGAAACACAGCAATAAAAAACCCCCAGACCGAGCCGATAGCAAGACCAAAGGGGCATGCTGAGGCCACGACCAACCATGCCGGAGCATGGGGAGGAAGACCAGCCAAGGCAACCTGGCTGGTAAGCCAAGGAGAAGCTGACCCGGACAAGCAGACAGCTGAGGCTGGTGGGAAGACAGCCGAAGGACCCAACCGGCCAACAACTCCCGGAGGAGAAAATAGAGCCACCCAGGCAAGCCGCATAGGGAGACTGGGCAGGCAAAGGCCCAGAGTCCTCAGCACCAGACCAGCCAGTGAGCTGACAGAACCGCAGAGAGGAACCAAGAAAAACGGCAGAGCCCTGGAGGGGAGCCCACCAGGGACAACCAGGCCAACCAACTAGGTGGTGCCGGAGCAGCCACCCGAGAGAGAACATACGACGGGTCGGAAGCGGCCCGAGGAAACAGCAAGACACAAAGGAGGCGGGAACCGCCAGGTGCAGACACACCGGAAGGAGCCGGTCCACCAGCAAGTGTTGCGTCGAAAGCAGTCAGGACGGGGAGCCTCCCTAACGGCATAGCCCCGGGCCGGAGCCCGAGGGGGTGCAAGACCACCGGAGGAAATCGCGGAGGCAGAACAAAGCCTGGCCCAAGCCGGAGAAAGGAGGGAGACGGCAGCCAGGGCAGAGAGATGCTAAAGGCTGGAGAACCCAGGACAGGAGCAGCCGGAACTACCAAGAGTCCCAGGTGACGACTGCGTACAGGCAAGGCCGGATTCCCGAAGCCCAGGGGGAGGAAACGGGAGACCCAGCCAGCCGGACCTACAGCCCGAGATACTCCGGCTGGGAGGAGAAAGTCGAGACAACCAAGGAGCAGCCACGCCCCCAGACAGAAGGGGGGCTGGGCAAAGGCCAGAGACCCAGGAGGTCCGGAGACCCAGAACAGAAACTGAAGGTCAAGTGACCCAGAAGCAGCACACCAAGGCTGGGTGGCCCAAGAAGCCTCCAAGGCCCGGTGAGGCCGGAGAGCCCCGGAGGGCCGGCATACGGCCAGAAGCAGAGGCAAAGGCACCTAATCCGGAGACTAGGGAAAAGGGTCGGATCCTAAAGAAGCCACACATATGTCAGGAGAAGCCTTGTGCAGACGCACACGGCTCACCGCAGGAGGCCAGAGGAGGAAACTGCCAGTGAAGACACGAGGTCCGGAGACCCAGTCGTTCCACAAAGGGTCCAGCAAAACCAGGAAGCCCAAGGAAGCCTAGACCCAAGAAACCCACAGAAGGGCCGGAAAAGGCTGGCGTAGTGCCCCAAGGCCAAAGCCCAGAGGCACGGAGACAGGAGCATCACCCTGGAGATGGCAAAGGGAAGCCACAGGGTCCGGGGACCCCATAACAAGCTGGAAGCCCGGGATGGATGGACAAGACTAAAGCCAGATGGGCAAGTCAAGTGGAGGGTATCTGAAGAACCAGATAGCCAAGAGCAAGCGGATCCCAAATCAGCAACGCCGACCGCAGAGGAGTAGCGAGAAAGTGCCAGATAAGGTAGACCCTGGAGGCCTACGGAAGGGCAGCCGAACCAGCCCGGAGGCCGGTCTAGCAGTGAGGCTGTGCCGGATGAAAAAACCCATGCCGGAGCATGCAGGCGAAGGATACCCCCAGGAGGAAAGCTGCCAACCCGCGGGGGGTTGGGAGCCCAAGGGCAACCGACAAAATCCAAATTACGGGAAGTGAGAACCACAAAAATAGCCCGACCAGAAAGGGACAAGCAACAAAGAGGAAAGTGCCCAGTACAGGAACTGGGAACCGCCGAACGGCCAGGCTCAAAAAACGCCAGGCAACAAGGAGTAGAGGACCAATCCCTGAAAAGTCCAGCAAGGAGAGAAGGATGGCGAGGAGAGGAGACTCCGGAGAGTCCATGATCCCGAAAGCCAGGAAAACCAGGCCCAATGCACTGAGTGCAAAGGCACTGAGGCAGAGGAAGACCAACTTTGAATCCACAGATTCTTGTTGGCCAGTCAGGAGAAGATCGCCATCACAGGTCCAGAACACGGAAGGAGCTGACCAGAACCAGGATCAGGCATCCACAGGGCCGGGAGGACCGGATGGAAGCCGGGATGGCGAATTGGGATCCGGAGAGCCCATCCAAGAGCCTGAAACGCCTGCTCGGGGCAGGTTCGACGCTCGTGATCAACGGGGGCGGCCATGACAGGGGCCGAGTTGACCAGATGAAGAAGAACTAATGTCGTCTATACCGGCCAAGATCGTCGATTTGGCGGACCAAAAACGACAAAACAAGCGTCCAGAATACACACCAAAAAGGAATTGAGCAGTGGATGGTCCAGGAGGTCCAAAAGAGGACCGTATTGGGACCAAACTTCCCGACCGGAGCGGGAAAAGCACGTGGCCGGCCGTGCGTCAAAGCGGGCGGCCTGACCAGGCCCCAGACGAACGAAAAAACCGTCGTCTTTCCAGGCCGAAAACGTCGATTTGGCGGGCCAAAAACGACGATAAAGTAGTCCTAAAGCCAATCCAGAAAGGATTGAACTGGAGAATTGAATCTGGGGTTCCGGAGAGCCCCTAAAAGCGTCTAAAAGCGACGCAAACAGCCCGGCCGGAGCGGGAAAGCACGAGTCAAGCCGGGCGGCCATGACAGTCCACACAAGACGCCCGAAAAACGGCGACTTGGCAGTCCAAAAATAAAGAAATTAACGACTCCCAAAGCAGTCCAGTGATAGGAACATAAAGGATAGGTGTCCGGGGTTCCGGGGAACCCCACACAACGGTAGAAATGAGAGGATTTCGCCCGTAAACGACGATAAATTGCAGCGGTGTCAGACCAGCGGCCATGACAGTCAGAGAAATACAGTACCTAGAGTGGACACAAGACGCACGAAGAAACGGCGGCTTGTCAGGCCAAAAATAAAGAAATAACAAACTCCCAAAGGTAGCCAGGGACAGGAACACCAAGGATGGGAGTCCGGGGTTCCGGGGAACCCCATATGACGGTCGTAATTGGAGATTGGAGCCCGAAAACGAGCAGAGATGGCGGCGGGGTCAGACCAGCGCCATGACAGTTGTCAAGAGACGAAGACGAGCGAGAAGACGTCGTCTTTGCAGGCCTAAAACTAAAAATTAAGGCCTTCCCATCGCAGTACGGGGACTGCAGTCGATGGACAGGTAGTCTGGGGTCCGGGGAACCCAACATGACGGTGGAAATTGGAGAATTTCGTCCGTAAACGAAGCTGGAAGTCGGCGTGGGCAGACCAGCGCCATGACAGATTTGACAGTCCACGGCCGGCCGAAGTCCGGGGACTTCGACGGGCGAGTCTGACGAGGAACAAGCCAGAAAATCAGCAGAAATGATGGAAATCAATCAGCAGTGGCACCAAGAAGCAAGGAAAAGTGGTATTAGAGCTTGGAAAAGCGTCTAAAGCACTCGAAATCACTTGCAAAGTCGGCGAGGTGGACGCTGAGGTGAGCTGTCCTACCGACGATCTTTGAGGCAAGAAAACTAATAAAATTACTTACCTTACCCATGCTTAGCTCTGTAAACATGGAAAGAAACCTGAAAGGAAACCTTTGACAACAACCTAACCCATTGTCAATGCCTCAATCAGCCAAAACAGGCAGCTCCAAGAAACATGTCTGATGCCTTTGGAGCTGAGAAGAAAAGAGGCAGATGTGAGGCATTGTGGGTAGGATATGACATCATAGGTCATGTGGTCTGGTGTGGCGCCAAATTTGATCTTCTCAGCTAAAATAGGCTTGAACTCAAGTTCAAGAGATATAATGCACTTTTAACGTCGTCATTCTTTCTATTTAGAATGACGATAAGTCTGTGGGCCATGAGTGACATAGAGTAAACATATTCAATTTCCACTTTGGAAAAGACATTACATTTTTTCTTTTTGGGAAATTCAATATAATGAAGAGCCTCAAATGACTGATTCCTATGGAAAATGAACAATGAGATCAAGGTACTCAAAATTATAATCTTTCAACAACCTTACCTGAATTATTCCACACAAACTAAGTAGAACAGCCCTGTGTTGGGGACATTGCGTATACTCGGCAAAACTCATCGCAATGGGATTCTGAACTGAATTAACATTGGTCCCGTTTGCACTGGCACTTGTCATTTGGCTAAAATAACAAATAAAACATCTCAACACTGATAACAGAATCTCGTCTTTATTTCCATTTTTATTCTATAATGTTAAATTCTTAATATGCTTCAATTTTCCATGAAGTCTATGAAACTTATAGCACGACAACTTTCTGATTTCATCATGCTAAATGCCATTACAAATTACAATAATTGATGCTATGTCAAAGTCATAAATGGAACTAGAAAGATAGAAGGATAGATAAAGTGAGTGCAGCCCTCCAAGCCCATTCCTTGGGCACTCATCATTAATAGTCGATTGATGAAATGGGAAAAAGAGCGGGAGTCCTCAACATGTTGCACATTTACTCCATTTCATGAATCAACCCCCGTGAGAACTCAGAACTGGGCTTAGAGGGCTGCCCTTGCCATGTCTACCTACAGACCTATATGCCAGGATCTCTTAATTGATCCACTTTAATTTTATTTTCACATGAACATAACGAACTGATGCAGGCAATAACTCATTAAAGACTAATCAATCAAATCAGATCATTCAAATCAGATCAAACAAATAAATCTATATCATTCCACCACTAGGGCAAAATAAACTCACCCATTAGCACCAGGGGTCACCAGTGGAGACTGAGTCCTGGGAGAGGGCGACTCTGCATCCGCACAAATTTGACTCAATCTCTTGCAGCAGAAGTGGCCCACTTTCCGAGCCAGGAGCTGGTTGCTCGTTAACTCTGTCAAATACTGAAATAAATTAGACAAGAGATCAAACAGACTGCTTATGCTAACGCTATTGGCTGTGAAACTGTTTCAGCTTATATTGATGAATGGATGAGTGAGGCTTTGTAAACGTCCTGTATTTATGCTTTTAGAAGGCTAATTAGGACAGGAAGAGGACACGGCAATGAGGCGAAGGATAATTGAAACGGCTGTCCAACATAGGCCCAGGTGACCCGGCAAGAGCTGAATTCGAACACTGGAACCAGTGATTGGCAGTCTAGCACTCTACCACCAGACCAACCATCCTTCCATTTCAGTTAATATCAGCAACAGCCCAAGTCAGAAATAATGATGAGATGCTGAGTCTGTGAGTCCAAATCTAGGCACTCCTTGCTCCCAAGGGTTGAGTCTTTTAACTTCCCCGGCATAGAACACTGAATACAAGTCACCCTCTGGCTTGACGTTACATGTGATTGAAAGAATTGAGTTCCGGAGGTGGATTTGAACCCACGCCCTCAGAAGCCAGAGGTTGAGCAAACAGACGCTCTTAACCATTAGGCCGTGGAGAGATCTAAAATAGGTAAATGTGACCTTCCAGCACTGAGAATTCATGGATACTAGCTGCGACACCAATATTGCAAATTCTCAAATAAGCTAAAATACAACAAAACAACTGACCCTCAAGACCTGGGCAATGATGACCTTGAGAACAGTGTCGTCCGTGACCTTCATTTTGTCCGCCAACTCAATCAACCAAAGTAAGAACTCCTGTCTGTCCAGCAAACCCTCCTGAAAATATCAAAATTTTAAAGAATAGAAAAAAGACAAGAATTGACAAATTTTAGCCATTGTTACTTTATGTATGTCTTAAAAAACAAGATCTCCAGGGTTGCATAAAGACTCATTGAAATACAGCCATTGCTAATCCTATTGCCAATTCCAAAGCAAGCCCTGTGAATACAGTGGTGGGTATTACCTCGTTAACAACGAAGTAGACTTTTTTTTCACATCAAAGCAAGTTAATAACTTTCGTTACTTAGTTAATAAAGTCCACTAATTTATGTCAAAAAAGTAGCAAAAAGACACATTTTTGCATGAAAAAGACTTTAGTAGACAAAAGATAACTAAATAGTGAAACCCAGACAGACATTACTTAACCTGTGCCTCTTTTTGAGACAGAAGAGCCTCATCCAGGTACTTGCAGCAAATATTTGTACGGGTACTGTCTCATGTTTTTATCAAAGTAAAAAAATTAACTTAACTTTTTAACTTTAACTTCAGTTAACCTTGCAAAAAAATTTAACTTATTAACTTAAACTTAGCTAATGATTTGATTAACTTATTAACTGTTAACTCAGCTAACATTTTTTGTTAACTTGCCCACCACTGGTGAATATACAAAGCAGCGTACTTGATAAAAGTGAGCCAAATTCTACATCACTAGACTTGGTTTCTGGACAAGGAATTTCAACAAAAAATTTTACCTCATAAAGATTTCTGCCAATATCACAGCAATACGTCCATTGTCTCAGGGCAAGATCAACATCGACCAAGTTGGTCTGACCGGCTGTCAAGAAGGACGTCTGGTTTGAACTCCCCTGGTAACTCTCCTTCACTTTGTCCAACTGCTCTCGGAGGAACTTTGTTAAAGCTTGTACCCAATCTGCAAAGAAAAAAAGAATTTTAATTTTTAAATTCAATTGTCGAGAATAATAATGCTTGTCTTACTTTTATTTTTAAGGCCACTTAGGCCAGACATAATTAATTGTTAGCTTCCTGGATCTTCTTTTACTGTAGGCAGAAAATCTATTGGGCTGGCAGATTCGAGAAGCTAAAGATTAAATAAGTCTGGCCTAAGTGACTTAATAATTCTATTTTGAAGAATTTAATTACATCTTCAAACAACAAAGCTGCAAGAAATCTCCACTTGTGACGATTCAGAAGTCAAGAATCAAGAATAATACACTTTAGTCTTTTTCAAAGTGAACCAAGAGTTATTTTTGTAAAATAAATTGCACTTCATAACTAGAAAGCAATAAGAAGTTATTCTCTACAGGAGCTTCTCTCAATTTCCATCACAGTTAGAATTTGGTTTCAACTCCTCAATCGCAGTAAAAATATGGAGAGATGGCTATTCTGTTGTGATGTCATTGATACAGAAAGAGACATAGAAACCTAAATGAAGGTGATTTTGACAACAATTTAAAGTTTGCAAGAGAAGCATGTGTATTGTGATCCATTTTCAAAACTAACAACATTCAACATACCCATAGAGGGATCATAAGGTTGTCTTTTCTTCAGCTTATTTTCAGATATTGAGATGTTGTAATACGAAGTCATCTTGATGAACCACAAGGCACGAACCATCGGAACTTGGTTCTCACACAAACTCTGAAATATCTCTTCTTTTTTGTTGAATATTGGAACCTGAAACACAAAGAGAAAACGTTGAGTTTTTTACATCTCCATAAAAACAAGGCCTCCAGAAAAGAGTCTGAAACGTCATAGCTACAAATAATGTAAGTTTTCCCGTATATAATAATATCATATGGCTAGCGGAAATACTCGCTTCTCATTGGCCGACAGCCGTGCAATATTCTACGATATTGCACGCATTATATTGCACGGTCATTTTAACACGTAAGAGATTGGACGGACCTGAAAGGAAGCACCATGTTTCAGTGCTAGTGCAGCCACAACCTGACAAAAAGATTGTGTTTTTCCATTTTACTAAAAGATTTACTGCACCGCAATGGAAGAAGATAGAAAGCTGGTTTTTGCGGCAAAAGAATCGGCTATTAAAGGGCTATTGGGATATATAGTTTTCGTATTGATTATTTTATTTGTTTGAACAGAATAAAGCAATAAGAGACCGAAAAACAGCGTTTTTGCCGATTTTTCCGTGATTTTTTTGTGTTTAGAGGTGTAAAGTCTGCTATAAAGTTTCAGAAAAAAATCGAAAATAAAATCTGTCTTCAAGTAAATCATTTTTCCATTCCGAAAGTGTGAAAATTTTTTTTGTGAGTGAAATATTTATTGCCTTTTGACGGATCAAAAGAAACACAAAAAGAGTTTGGATAAGGAATTCCAGCCCTTTTCTTTGCATTTGACACAAAAAAACCATATGATATAACAATTATTTCACATCACCTCGTGCGATATCAGTTTTTATGGCACCTCGGTGACTAATATTGCACTCGGGCTGCGCCCTCGTGCAATATTAGTCACCTCGGTGCCATAAAAACTGATATTGCACTCGGTGCTGTGCGATAACTGTATATTATTACATGACCGCTATGCTAGAGCGATGCTGATTGGCCTAAATCAGTCACATGACGACATCATAAAAACTCATATTGCATGGTTCGGGTGCAATATGAGATTTTTCCAAAAAAAAAATTTTTTACATTTTTTTTTTTTTTTCACATTTTTTCATATTGCATGGTTAGAGTGCAATATGAGTTTTTATAAAAATTAAAAAAAATTTCCAAAAAAATTTTTGTTTTTTGACAGAAAAGAAAAAAAAAAATTCCAAAAATTATATTGGAAGCATAGTGGTCATATAATAAACAAATACGGCACTTATTATCGTGCAATATGAAAATTTATTTGCACTCGTAAATTCATATTGAACTCGGACAGCGCCCTCGTTCAATATGGATTTCCTTGTGCAAATCAATTTTCCTATTGCATTCATATCATGCCGTATTTGTATAATATAATCAAATAAAAATCAACTTATAATTCTAAATGTTTTCATTAATTCACAGTAGTATTCTTTTTAAAATTTTAAAGTAACATTACATATACAATGTCTAGTTTTGTTACACTCTACACTTTGGCAGACAAGGCTCACCGTGAAATTAATGGCAACATGATATAGCACGCTGACTATGAAGTAATCATGTCAAATCAAACCAAACCAAAACTACTATTTAAATAAAATATTCCGTTAGATCAAGAATACCAACCTTTTTTGCTAACATTGATAAACTCTTTCCTCCTGCTAATCCTTTCATCCAGGCTTCCAGTTGTGTTTTAGATCTGGCCGTAACCTAAAATCATATAACCAATATGTGAGAAGATTGTTTTTAAAAGTGAACAAAAATGGTTCATCTAATGAAAATCAGTTTTAAATATTATCTACAGGTGTAACAACAATATTATGTTCTAATTGTTTTATAAATAACATTTTAAAGCCCATGCCCCCCCCCCCCAGAAATTGTACAATCATTTTCCTGGCCTTTGCTAATGCATCTTCCATGTGGCTAATGAAAATTGTGGATTTTGGCTTCAAATTAGCTACACACGCATGCATTTCAACCAAAATTGGCCTTTATGGCTAATAGAATATTGGTCGTAGGAAAAGTACTGAGAAAAGGAAGAAAATAGTCAATACTGACATGCCAATAGATCTCCTTAGGGTTGAACTGCATGGCCTTCTTCTTGGCCCCTCCAGTGTCTTGGTAAGTGTTGAGATCCTTCTTCTTGACATATATGGAGCTGAAGGATCTGCCAATCTGTAAAGAGAAATACCATTTATGATTATAATTACATGATTATATTTAATCAAAGCCACTAAAAAAGCTCAGGATTGCCATATGGTGGTAGATGGACGGATGGCTGGGGCTTAAATCTAGTATCAATGCATTTGGCAGGCTAATTAGAAAAAGAAGAGGACCCAGCAATCAACTTAACAATTTGAGGAATTTGTAAGAGCTGTTACTCTACAGTCTACATGTCCTACCTGACACATACACATTACAGTATCATCTTTATGTATCATTTCAATTTTGATAGCATTATATTTACCACACAGCTATAAATTTACCATATTTATCTGATAAAACTAGTGCATCAATTAAAGATTTTATTTAAATGTGCTCAAACTGCTCAACGAAATTTTGTTAAAGTTTAAACATGAAAAAACCTTGTAAGTAACTGGAGATGTTTAAAACTCAATCAGTCATTGGCAATGACTAGGTCCATACCTTTTCAAGATTGAAATCCAAGTGTTTGGAAGATCCATGCTGAAAAACAAAGGTAACGGAGATGTGTCAAAAGAAGAAATTTCATTAATTAACAAGAAAACCAAATGTTTTTTTATTGTTTTAAAGAAAGTGAAATGCTCACAATGAATGAATATTAATTAATTAATTTTAAATAATGTTTTGATCCATTACCTCATCTTGGACATTCAAGGAGTTGTTGAACCCCAACTTGACAACCAGAGAGTTCAGTTCATCCTGAAAGAAAAGAAGAAAAATATTTTTATACAAAGTAAGAGACTCGTTGAAAAGCCACAACATATCTACAGCATACGCAGACCTCCCAACCTCAGGACCGTCGGTTCCAGGGTTCCGCATTCCTTTTTAGAGGGTTTTCACAAAAAAATCGAGGTCCTAATAAACAAAATTTCTGTATTGAGAAAAATGCAATTATAGCCAAAACTTCCAGTTGATACGGTTTCACGATGCACTTCCTGCAGTTTATACATTCAAGGCTAAATTACAGAATCTGATCAATAACAGTAGTTGAGCAGCGAGCATCCTCCTCAAGCTTTATTCTGAGCAGTTTTGACCGGGTTGTCATACCAGCTCAACAATTTCGGAGGACAAAAGTAATGAAATCCCAATTTAATGGTAAAAAAATCCAAGGGGTGGAGACAGAGGTGTATCAAGAAATGGCCTGGGGGGGGGGGGGCATTACTTGGGGTGAATATGTGGCGGCTCAGCGGCATTATCTCTTATCTCTTCCATGTTAATTTTGAGTCGGGGGAGGGGGGGGTAGTCATGGCCCAATGCTCCGCCCTAAATACGAGAGACATCTGGAGAGGAAAGTACACTAATACACTCAGGGTTCCCACTCTTTTACCAAGTTCAAATTCAAGTTTTTTTCCAGGTTTTCAAGGCTGTCAAAACCAATTTTCAAGGTCCAAACCCGCATTTTCTTCAAACTGATTTTGCGCCCCAGACAGTCCTCAAAGTCCACAATTTGTTGAACCATTTCAATTTTGGCAAGAGAACCCCAAATTCCAGACTTTTTCCAGGTTTTTGGTGGAAATATCACATTTTCCAGGTGTTTCCCTACCTTGAAAAGCACATCCCAAAATTCCAGGTTTTCAAGGTTTTCCAGGTTGAGTGGGAACCCTGTACACTGCAGCAGGATTTAACAAAATTGTACTCTCTTTGTTTCCAGTGCTTTTTGTTTAGTCAATCGCTATTGTGAACAGCAGCAGGATGATTCACTGCCGGGTCATTTCTTCAGTGCTGACAGCGTTTCAGCTATTCCTTCGCAGAAAGTAGCCTGTTATAAATTTTATTTGGCCTAGCACTAAATTGGTAGATAAGCAGTCTAAAACAATATTTTTTTGTAATACTAGCACATTCAGCTCAGCCGACATGGCCATTGATTGGGAAGGGGAGACCGGACACAAGGCTTGTGATGGTGTGCAGCCAAAACGGCGATAAACCAGAACGGCTATTCATATATTTACCATAACGGCGATGATAAATTTTACTAGAAAACAAGAACGGCTATTGCACTAATTTTCGGTAGAAATAGCTTGAAAACTTGGTAATTTTACTTTAATACAATACATTTTGTTATCCAGTATCATTTCCGTAATCAAAAAGATAATTTAGTTACATTTTATCATGTTTTACACATTTACTAAGTTTTAGCTACATTATAACATGTCAAATTAGACAACAAAAATGTGACGTTATATTGCTACAAAGTAACAAATATCTTGGATGTGTACTTTTTTGCTGCAAAGTAACAAATATCAGACGTTTTTTTGTTGAAAGAAGCTTTTCTAAGTTGATTTTTTAACTAAAATTGTCATCGCCGTTTTGGACTTTGATCATCGCCGTTCAGGTAATGTCTGTAAATATATGAATAGCCGTTCTGGTTTATCGCCGTTTTGACTGGCAGTCCTTGTGATAGTAGCACCAAGCCCCCCCCCCCACACACACACAAAAACAAATGTTTGAGGGGGGTTGGTGATCAAGCTTTAGTCTCAGCATTGAACTGGGATTGAGTAGGATGGAAGCACTTTTAGTAACATGGTACCTTACAGCTTTTGTTACAAAACTTAGGTTACGTCTACACAGATAACACAAGCATTGTACTGTGAGGTAATTTGTTTTTTTGTGCATCTTCACTTCAGTCTCAGTCTGATTTCTTTCACTACACAACTTGAGCGGGTCTAAATTACCCTGTAGTTTCTAAACGCGATCTCCATTTTTCACAAAAACTTGGCAAATGACACTCTGGCATAGTTACCTCCTTTTGTTTAGGGTCTTGGGGGTACACATCAGGTCCATGATACCCTAATCGAGGTTTTTTAAGAGGCCGGTTTTCCTGGCTTGGAAAAGCCGCCATCTTTGCTTGTGTACTGCAGGTAAAACGAGGATTCTAGCGGAACGGCGTGCTGGGATCAGGCTTGATGTAAAATGCGGTTCAACCGGAACGCCGTTGAGCGTACCGCATTGTCTACAGCCACAGAGGTAGCTGCCTTCATGGAGAGAACTAACGCAAGTAATATTAAGTGGAATTTATTGAGAAATTTACAAAAAAAATGTTATTGGTTATTGTAGCACCTGGTGGGGCCCCTGGGCACCTGGGACGGGGGGGGGGGGAGGGCACCCACCATACTAATTGCTGGGGCACAAGTTATGGGGGGTTATCCCCCCCCCCGAAGGCCGAAGGGACGCCACTGTAATCAATTTCATCTGGGTCAGGGGGGGGGGCATCCCGACAGGGGGGGGGGTTAACCCTGACCCCCCCCCCCCCTAAAAAAAGTTTCCTGAGCACACATGAGAAAAAAAAAAATGTAGGCCTACGTATGTATGCATAGCTAGTACTACACAAAAAAAAGGTTCGTCACAGCATCATGTAGTGACACTCAAACACACAAAAATAGTTCGTCCGCAGAGATAAAACCAGTAAAACAATTTCTTTCCTGGCAGTTTTAAAAGAAATAATTGCTATTATGAGAATACCAGATATATATCTCAGCTATGGAAGCGTATTGCTGCCAAAGATCTGATTTTTATTTTTATTTTTGGGTTAACACAAACACTTTTTTATTAAATCCAAAAAGGTTTTTATTTAATACAAAACCATTTTGGTTTAATAACAAAACTTTTTGTTCTAATCCAAGAACCTTTGGTTTAATCAAGGAACTTTTTGGTTTAATCTAAAACTTCTTTGGTATAATCCAAGAACCTTTTTGGTTAAAAGCATAAACTTTTTGGTTTGTTTAATCCAAGAAGCTCTTGGTTTAGTGACATAAGGGTTTTGGTGTGACCCTAATAGTCTTTGTTTTAGACGAACATGTTTTTTTGTAAAACCTTTTGGCTATATCCAAAAACTGTTTTGGTTTATGATATGTTGTATTATTGTTCACTGAGACTTACAATAATACAACAATATCTGGGACCAAGAGGCAAAAACGACTTATTTTCCATTGTTTTGGTTTAATCCAAAGGTATCCAATCCAGAAAACCTTTTCATCTAAGAAATGCAAGGAGAGTCCGTGCGCAGCAGACTCAGGAGGAGGGAGTCGGAGAGAGTCGGAGAGAGTCGGGAGGAGACAGTCTGAGGGAGTCAGGAGTAGACAGGCCGGGAGAGTCGGGAGAAAGCTGAAGGGGGAGAGTCCAGAAAGGGCAGTTGGGAGGCCAGGGAGGGGAGTCGCAGAGATTCCACACATGAGGAGAGTCAGGAGTCGAGTAGAGACTGGAGTCGGGTGGAGCCAGGACAGAGTCAGAAGGAGGGATTCGTGGAGTGTCAGGGAATGGGGGAGAGTTAGGAGGAGGGAGTCATGGAGAGTCGGAAAGGAGTCAGGAATGTTTGGAGGTAATCGAGAGGAGAGCTTGGAGTGCACTTGCCAGGGGAGTCGGAGGAAGGGAGGGATTTGGGAAGTGTCAGGAGTTGAGGGAGAGTCAGGAGTCGGAGAGAGTCAGGAGGAGGGAGTTGTTGGGAGTCAGAAGAAGGGAGTTGGGGAGAGTCGGGGAGTATCAGGAGTTGAGATTCTAGAGTTGGGTAGAGTCGAGGGGAGTCAAGTGGAGGGAGATGTGAGTCACAAGAGAGGAATGGGGGTCTTCGGGAGTCTTGAGTCCCATCCTGACTCTACCCCAACTGTCCCATTGAATTCCCTTCTGACCCTTCTCCCAACTCTCTCCCTCCTCCTGACTGTCCCTGGCTCCATCCTCCTCCAGACTCTCAATAGCTTCTTCCCGTAGACTTTTCTCCTGACCAAAAGAGATTTCTGATTAAACAAAAATTAAAAGGACTTGGACTAAATCAAATAGGTCTTGGATTAAACAAAATAGGTCTTGGATTTTAATAAAAACCAATAATGTATTTGGATTAAACCTAAAACTTCTTGGATAAAAAATAAAGGTGTTTGGATTAAACCAGAAAGATCTTAGATTAATCCAAAAAGTTCTTGGTTTAAACCAAAATGTTTTTGATCCAAATAAATCTTTGATAAAACCAGAAAATAACTTGATTAAACAAAAAGGTTCTTGGTTAAAACCAAAACGTTATTGGATTAAAAACAAAAACCTTTTTAGTTTAATTCAAGAAGTTCTTGGTTTAATCACCTAAATTTTTGGTTTGTCCAAACAGTTTTTGCATGGTTTAGACAAACATTTTTCTGTTTAACACTAAAACTTTTTGGTTCAATTAAAAACGTTTTGGTTTAATCCCAAGGTATTTTGGCCTAATCCAGAAACCTTTTCTCATCTCAGCAGAAATGCAAGGGTACTTAGGGTAGTCCGGAGCAGACTCAGGAGGAGGGAGAGTTGGGAGGAGTGAGTCAGGATGAGACAGTCTGAGGGACAGGAGTAGACAGGCCGGGAGAGTCGGGAGAAAGCTGAAGGGGGAGAGTCCGGGCAGTTGGGAGGGGGGTCGCAGAGATTCAACAAATGAGGAGATTCGGGAGTCGAATAGAGGAAAAGTTTGGAGGGAATCGAGACGATAGTTGGGAGTCGGAAGTGGAGTTGGAAGGGGAGTCGGAGGAAGGGAGGGATTTGGGGAGAGTCAGGAGTCGGGGAGAGTCAGGAGGAGGGAGTTGTTGAGAGTCAGAAGAAGGGAGTTGGGGAGAGTCAGGGAGTGTTGGAAGTTGAGATTCTAGAGTCAGGGGAAAAGTTTTCGTTTTGTTGTTGCTCCTGCAGCAGGTTTTAACAACAAATTTCCACTCCGTTACCACATTGTCTCAACTATAAACTTGGTCCTGAAATTTGAGAATGGCACATTAACTGAAACTTTACCTGTGATTGTCTTACTTCTGTGCATGGTTGTCGTTTGGTTTTGAATTGGATAATATTAATTTTAAGCAATGTCAAATTTACCATTAAATTAGTTTTTGTCCTGATTAATACAACTTTGAAAGCTTTACTGGTTATGTGACTATTGCTATTGATGGGAAACATATTTTTTTAACTAAAAGGTAAAAATAATGATAATATTGGATGAAAATAATCAATCATGATTGGCTCACACAATCCAAGCGGAGAATATGGAAAAAATTCATCCATTGCACGTATTACACTTGCAAAATTTTGCAACAGATTTGAAATTTTATGCTCCGTTTCATTGTATTTTTGTTTTTTTTTACCAATCAAGAATTGAAAGTAGGGCCTGTATCAGATGCACATATTATACAGTTAAGGCGCAGTCTGGTGAAAATGAGAACTGCATGCTGCTGCCACCTGGCAGAAAAGTTAGTTTTGTATGCTTCAGCATGTAGTTCCAATTTCATTGCACATTCACAAAATTTCTATTCAACATTGATGTATACCAGAGTCAGACTCGGCAATCACATTCTCTAAGGAAGTAGACAAGGCCATCAGCACACTCAGAAACAGCCCTGGTGTCTTCCAGACAAAATTATGTGTGTTCCTCTGGTTGAAATGATGTGGACGCTCGCAGGAGCTCGCGGAATAGCACACTAATCACTAGGTGGCAACACAAGACAGCATATGTTCTGATCTGTGGCAATGCAAGAGCAGTCCACTTGTAGAGGCGCATTAGGGCGTCTCATTTTTCGAACTTTTTTCCGGATCACGCTCTTCTTTAAACCAATTGATCTCCTATGTGAACAGACCACGCAGTTCAAATTTCAGCCAAATCCATTGATGTTTAGACCCCCCCCCCCTACCCACTTCTATTTTGGGGCTATTTTCACCATTCGCGAGTACAGTAAAAAGGTCATTTTCGTATGGAAAAACATGCACTACAGACCCACTTTAAGGAGTGGAGGAATTTTGTAAAGTTTGAATAATTGAGAATTGCAGTTAACGGACATCTTATTCATTCTATGATCTCTAAAAATGTTAATTAACACAAATGCATTACAGGCATACCAATACATCTGTTGTTACCAGTCCAATAAAACAAGCTATGAAACAAGATGGACAAAAATATTCTTGTATGCTCAGGTACTTGTGAGTAACTAGATAATGGAAAACTTGACACCTGATAATACAGGCTCTCAGAAATGCATATCTTGAATCCAGACATGACCATTTGGCCAGGAATGACTCCATCGAATGCAGCCTGATTTTTGAATGCGAGTACATAAGTATAGGTTATTCACCTAGGGAGAGGCAATATGTGATTTATCCAGCGAGGGCGTTAGCCCGAGCTGTGATAAACACATATTGTCGATCCCGCGGTGAATAACTGGCTTATACCATAAGACAAAACTGAAACTTGTCATTTGTTGCTGTTGTTTTTTCACAGCTTCGCTTATTATTCTCCCATGGGAGGATAACTGGACAACAAAGAATAAGGGTTTTATTGCAGTGAAATACTGGCTCATGATTGGCTGACAGAGGTGTTGAATGGTATAACTTAATATACACCATGGAAGTTAAATATCTCAATCCAGTTGTTGTGATCTCCAATATGTTCGTGGTTTATGATATTATTTAGGATAAACTGACGCAAAATTCAGAATTATTGAATACATGTATTTATATTCATTTGTTGGATAATATTTATAAGTGTTTGCTGAGGTGTTGTGTAGAGCCAATTAATGATTCAGGTTTCACAACTTCAATTAAAAAAAGACACAGATGACAGGAAAATGTCACTGGTTTGGCTTGAACAGCATTGTTGAGTTTACTAGCTGCAGTAATCCAGTAATCTCTCTCAGTCAATCTTACATGTGTACCTCAAATGCATTTCAATTCAAGTCTGATGCCAAGTCCTTGAGTGGTACAGACCCAATCTGATAATATTTTGAATTATAAGATCAATTTCATGAAGTTTTAGTTTAGAAATAGCTGAATAGAGTTAATAATGACATAAAAGTATTCAAATATGTTACAAAAACTGTATAGGCATTTATGGCAAGCTTTAGTATTGCCTGGAGCAATTATGTATGATCCAATTGATCTGTTGCTCCATATATTGCATCTCAGACACCACACAGCACCTGCGGAAGCAAAATTATAAAGGTTTTGGATTACTGGATGAATATGAAGTTCTGTAACTCAATTGGGACCTGTGACATAAATCACATTATGTATATTGACTTCCTGGAAGGCAGATTTATATGACAGTACATTTCCAAGCCATGAAGTGTTCACTATCTTTAATTAACAGGAGAGCATTGGTCATTGTGTCTCGGCCATGATTCATTTAAACCCCTGCAAAAAGGCCCTAAACAGTATTTTAACTGTCTCAATGACTATTTGATGGCTAGTCTGTGTCTTGTCAGTAATGTGGTATATTGCTGTACCACCAGGCAAAGGATATATAGCCATGATAGGTGAAAAAAAGCTGTAGTTGGGTCAGAATATTTCAATGACTGTAGGACCAGGTTAATTATTATATGGGCCTCTCAAAGTGCAATCATTGTACCAAGAGCTGCAGTATCACCCTGACATTTAATCTCTAAAGACCTAGTTTGACCACATTTATACAGAAAAGAATAAATTACATGACAGAATTAAATCACATGTATCTCTATTGATGTAATTGTTGTGCTAGTTTATAGAATTAACTGAAAGAATTATTTCATCAGTTGCGTCTGCCAATATCTAAATTCCCCATCTCCAAATTAAAAAAAGCAGCATCAGTGAATTTCTCATTGAAGTCCAATTGGGTTGGCAACTCTTGATTTTACTGTAGTTCTTAATTATTCAATCTTTTCAATAGTCCTATACTTCTAAAAGATATTACCATCCCCAATCTACCCTTCTCAGTAAGGACAAGATTAAATATTTGGGTCATTTTACAAGAATTTTAGCTGAATTTAGCAATTATTGCCCTTAAAATGCCTATAGATTACATGATATGGAGAATGAAATTGCTGGAAATTAAAGCAGTACCCAGCAGACACCACATTGTACTTTTTTAGCATTCTTAATAGGTACAATAGCTCTGTAGTGCATGTTTTTCCAGACGAAAATGACATTTTTACTGTACTCGCGAATGGTGAAAATAGCCCCAAAATAGAAGTGGGTGGGGGGGGGTCTAAACATCAATGGATTTGGCTGAAATTTGAACTGCGTGGTCTGTTCACATAGGAGATCAATTGGTTTAAAGAAGAGCGTGATCCGGAAAAAAGTTCGAAAAATGAGACACCCTAAGGCGCATCACCAACTTCAACATCGGTTTTTATGGCACCGAGGTGACTAATATCGCACATGTCTTATTTGTATAATGTGGCATGGCTTTCCGCCAATTAGCAGCAAGTATTTCAGCTTGCCTTATATTATTATATCCAAGTAACACCTGTATATTGCCACAAATAACAACAAAAATTTAAATCACATTATAAACATCCATGAGTAAAAAATCAATGGCTTATAACAACCAGGAAAGCAGCTATGTCTATATAAAACGCCAAAATGACACATTATACAGTGATATTGAATAATGCAATTTTTACTTGCTGCAACATTCAACAATATCGCTGAAACAGTATAAATACTCATGGTGTCTTTAAATATCTCGAATTAATTTTTAAGTAAAAACCAAGGATACACTTTATGATTGATGTTTATATATATTTTATTCAATTTTTTTTATTCAAGTTTAACAGAAATACTGGATATTTTTTTAAAAGAGGATTATTTTAAATCCAACAATTATGAATGGATGAGAATTCTTAAAAACCCAATAATAAGGAAAGAATGAGAATTACAAAATTTAAATGAATATTGACCAAACCCAGGTTGGTAAAATTATATATAATTATATATTGTCTCGCCTCCAGAGGCATGGAAGAATTAGTTCCGGAAATCTATGAAGTTGTGGTGTGAAGTCTCAAAGCTCTGCAGTGCAAATTTTTAGGCTTTTGATGTCTTTTCAGACAGGCTTTCAAATATCATCCATGCATCTTTAAAATACAGTGTCGCTTGTAAGTAAGTGAAACGCATGAAATGGTGCCATTGCATCAATGCTAAACATATTCAGCGAAACTGCTTGTGGAAGCATGAGTTCTCATCCGATGAGAGGAAAACATATTGGGTCATAAAACGCCGATATGTGAGGCATATGGGATAACAATGACAGCCAATTTCTTTTTGTCGTAAGGTGTCAGTAAAGTGACATCTTTTCTTTAAAATCCCAATTTTTGGTAGTACTTGTGCCTGAAACTGAGCTAAAAGTATAAGTTGATAGTTAATTGAATCCTCTTCGGGTTTTTTTTTTCAATATTTAGCAAATGACCATTTGATTGATTTTGTTATTCATTTGACTAATTGAGTTTGTCATTTCATAATTTTTGTGATCAATTAGTCAAAATAATTAAGTTGGTAATTTGACTGACATTACTAAGAATTTTTAAGGGGCACCATCAAATGTCAAAATGAAAATGGGAGGTGTGCTAATATATTCAAACACAAGTGCAACTATTTGGCCCTTGGAAATATGATTGGCTACTTTCGCCAAGATCGAATACTTGTATCTTAATCAAGACAGCCAAACTTTATTATTGTTGGTCAGTCTTTGCATAGGCGTATGGGAGGGGGGCACCGGGGGCAGGAGGCGGTCACCCCTCCAAAAGTTTAGGAAACCCTAAGATTCGGGTGAAAATGGCAAAAAAAATTGGGCAGATGATTAAATACACTATTGAAAATTAATGATTTACAGGCAATTTTAAATGCTGCTAAATCTAGATCTTGAAATTCAGAAAATTTCACTCGCACCCTCGCAAAAAAAATTGCGCTCGCCTTACGCCTAGCTGGCCAATGTCTGTACAATATAATTTTATCGAGCTTACCAAATATTTTACAAAACCAATACAATAATAGAACATTGGATTTTTCAGACAGCCTTCAACTGCAGAATCAATATGAAAGCCAGTGTGCATAAGTACAATTGATGAAAAGGAAAATCACCACATAATTCAACATAATCTTCAGAATAGACACATGCAGAAATTACAGGATTATTTTAAAAAGGCTATGTTTCTATAATCATAGCAAATTAGATGTGTCTCCAATAAAACATCCTGGATATTTATACATTCAATAATAAATAATTGGCAATAGAATAAATAATTGGCAATCCAACTGACAGGATGGTGTTCCTCAGTGGTCCATAGTCACAAAAATACTTCTAGTGAAGGTAGCAACATGGAATATATTGGACCCTAGTCCTATTTTCATGAAACAACAACTATGCATTGGATTAAAATATTACGCCTACTGAATTTTTGAGAGCATGTGCTTGCTTTCATGAAAACATGCTGCTCGAAAAATGAAAATTTAATTGTGAAGTTTTAGTTCATGGATTATTTAAACAAAATGACGCTGGCAAAAACTACATTTACCGTTTTCCTAGCTTTCTCATTGGTTTGCTTGGTAGCGTTATTATTTTATACCGGACGCTCCAACCTGCCTAAACACTTCAGGCGTTATAATGAAGATGAGGACTCCGTAGTAAAATATCTCAACGGATTTCTTGTGTCCAAAGTTCGCAACATTCTCATCGAAAGTGGACTGAATGTTTCTTTTCCAAATTGTCCAGTACACCAGCCTCATGAATCAGGTAAGCAATATCAGATCTGGTGCTTTTTATTCATCCTAGAATTAATTAATTTGGTTGTCGATTCGGAAACTACTGGAAAGTACGTCTTACTTTATCATCTGATGCACCCACAGGCATCACAATTGTTCACAACAGTTCTGCACTGGACAACTACCAGTGGTACAGATACACCAAGGTGGGAAAGTCCCCATATAGTCTAGTCATTATATGAAAATATTGGGTCTAACCCGGAACAAATTGCAACACAAATGGTTCCAGTGGCATTTGGTCCCTAAATATGTCAAGAAAGACATACTAAAAGTCCTGGAAAATCCATGTGGTGGAACACCCCAAATTAGCCATAAATCCAAGATGGCCGCCATAAAAATCATGTTTTTTGCAAATAACTCAGAAAATATTAGATATAGACCCCATATGTGTATGAAACTTGAATATAAACTTGGGCATTACGGACATTTTGACACTATTCCCATGTCTCTATCTCTAATAGTTCTCAAGATATAGCATATTTGAATATCTCTGATTTTGCAAAAAAAGCTGTAAATTGCCAAAAATGTCATTTATGAGTCTTGATTCTGAATACTTGAAGTACAACTTTTACCTTACCTATTAAAGATACAAAAGGAATAACTTGTGTTTAATTTAAGACCCCAATCATGTCTCTACCTCTCTTCAATCCCCTATTGTGCCATATTTTGCATTTGGAAGTGTTCCCTCGAAATTCCATTTATTCTGCTAAAATTGGCATTTTATGTCAAGTAAAGTCCTCATTTTGGGTCTGAAATGTACGAAATATTGTGGGTATGGAATTAAGCCTATTCTGAGTTACTGCATATGTAATCTTAGCCATTATTAAACTAAAATCACTAAAGAATCACTCTGAGAATCTGAAATAGACAAATTTACGTATGGCATATCATTTTAAAGCTCTCAGAGAGATCTATCTATCCATGTGAGAATCACACCTGTAACAATTGATGTGATTGAGGCCGGACCATAAGAAACTGAGGCATCAGCCTCCAAGACCAAGACCGAGGCAAGCCAAGGATTTGGCAATGAGACTGAGCCAAGGCTAAGGCCATCAAAATATGGCCCCCAGACAGCCAGACCGGCCACGCTACTTTCAACTGGGCCTCTAACCCTAATGAAGTGTGTGAAATTGCGAAATTGGCTAAAGTTACATGACATGAGTGAAGGCCTGTTCATGGGCAAGCTTTTGGAGTGTGTCCTGCGTATTCACTGAATTCTGTGTAAATTCAGTATATGTAAGTTAATATACCTTTCAAAGTTAGAAGTAATATTTATATTTACATATATATGCAGCTTTCCAAATTGATATTTCACAAAAAATCAAGGCATACACAGAATCACACTTCACAAAGTGAAATTTTGGGGCTGAATGATCACCTAGTCTCCTCCTTGACAAATAAATTATTAACAAACAGACAAGTGTATAAGGCAAGGGATTGAAGGGACCACATAACAAAATGAAAATGTTTAATATATACGCTGTAGCATGATTTTATAAAGCGCCCATTCCAGATAAATCTGCTCACCGGCGCTCACCACACTGAACGACAATCATATCAATCATTATGTGATCATAGTGATAAAATATGGTAATAGTCAGAAGTAAAGGGCTATCCATAGACTAACAGACCCACTTGGTTTCATTAAAAGTAATATTATTTAGTTGGAGCAGCTTCATCAGTAGTTTTAAGACTTTTAGATATCTATTTTTTGCCAACGATGCCGTAATTAGATCCAGAGCAGAATTATATGCTTGGTAGAAGCTGTTTGTCTCAAACTGGGCTATATTAGGCCTATGAGTTTCAAGCACAAAGTGAGGCACGTCATTAGGCCTATGAGTTTCAAGCACAAAGTGAGGCACGTCACCAGTTTCTGTGTTGAAATCACTCGCATGAATAGCAATAATACCCTATAGACAATCCAAGCGTATGAAATTTGAACTTGTAGATTTGCAAAAGAAGAGCCGTTTTGCAAATAACACACAGATATGCTGCCAATGCAGTTTATCTTGTACATCTCACTTATTTTGATAATGTTCTGGCATGCAAAGTATTTTCTCTTTTATAGTATTTGCATATTTTGAAGAAATACAAAACTATTGGGAGCCTATTCCAAAGTCACATGACAAATTCCAATTATAATACAACCATAGCAGTGATCACAACCTGTTATACATTGTTTGTTAATACATGTATGTGTGCTTTTAGCAGTTAGACTTGAGATAAAAATATATAAGAATCTGCAAGTAATAGAACTAACAACACCCAACAATAACTGTGAATTTTGATGAAATGTTTTTCATAGTCAACTGTCAAATTTGATAGAATCTGTGACAAATATATCAAAACACGCATGTCCAGGGCATTTCTTGGACTTGTCACATGCTAGTATATAGATGGATTAAATCGATTAACAAGCACTGATATACCATGTCTATCAATGACACGTACTTCCGCTCGTGGTTGAAATGTTTCCGAATATAGCTCAAGAATGCAAATGGAAAGGTTTTTGTAATCAGAAAAAATAAGCTGCACAGCAGCAGACCCTTGGTTTTCAGCAGCTTTTCTTCCATGATGTCCTAATTCATTGTATTTATAAATATTTTTGGGTAAATATATCTCACCTCATGTCACTAAATTTATTAAACAATGTCAAAAATTGACTGAAATGTGATTAGAGATTTGTGTTATTTTTTTGGTATTTTTACCTTTATTTCTGGAAGTATCTTCAATTTGAACATGGTCATTTGACAAATGTGTGCAAGGCAATCATACAAGACAAGACATTCTGATATATATATCTAATAATTGTTTAAGTTTATAGATTTAGTCATTGCCATTCATTTTTGAGAACCAAAAATTCAAAAAAAATGTCCAAAATCTGTCATTTGTTCAGTTTTTTGCATTTTTATCAAAATTTCACAACATTGCCTCTCCAAATGAGCTGAGTAAATCATAAAGGTGTAATTTAGACATCTAAATACAAAATTTATTATTATTTTTATACTTCTAATTTTGTCAGCTATATAGACTTACATATATTCTTAATTTACACAGAATTGAGTGTTAAGCCAGACACACTCCAAAAGCTAGCCAATGAACTGGCCTTCACTCGTGTAATCTAATTAGGCCAATTTTGCAATTTCGCACTTCCGTAACGGTTAGAGACTCAGTTGAATGTCTCAAGGCCGGCCTCGGAGCCATATTTTGATGGCCTCAGCCTTGGCTCAGTCTCGGTTCCAAATCCTTGGTATTGCCTCGGTCTCGGGTGTCTTTGGGCCAGTGTTGGAGGTCCTCGAGGCCGGCCTTGAGGCTACACTTAGATGGTCTCGGTCTTGGAGGCTGATGCCTCAGTCTTTAATGGTCCGGCCTCAACTAAATTACTGGTTACAGGTGTGATTCTCTCATTGATAGATAGATCTCTCTGAGAGCTTTAAAATGATATGCCATACATCTCAGAGAAGTAAACAGTTGCTTCATAAATTGCCGGTAAACTTTTGATCCTGGGCCCTGATTAACACTCGTGACGTTTATCGGTGATAATATATGGTTTGGAAAAATTTGTCTATTTCAGATTCTCAGAGTGATTCTTTAGTGATTTTAGTTTAATAATGTCCTGCATTACAAATGCAGTAACTCAGAATAGGCTTAATTCTATACCCACAATATTTTGTACATTTCAGACCCAAAATGAGGACTTTCCTTCACATAAAATGCCAATTTTAGCAAAATAAATGGAATTTCGAGGGAACACTTCCAAATGCAAAATATGGCACAATAGGGGATTGAAGAGAGGTAGAGACATGATTTGGGTCTTAAATTAAACACAAGTTATGCCTTCTGTATCTTTAATAGGTAAGGTAAAAGTTTTACTTCAAGTATTAGGAATCAAGACTCATAAATGACATTTTTTGCGATTTACAGCTTTTTTTGCAAAATCGGAGATTTTCAAATATGCTATATCTTGAGAACTATTAGAGATAGAGACATGGGAATAGTGTCGAAATGTCCGTAATACCCAAGTTTATATTCAAGTTTCATACACACATGGGGTCTATATCTAATATTTTCTGAGTTATTTGCAAAAAACGTGATTTTTATGGCGGCCATCTTGGATTTATGGCTAATTTGGGGTGTTCCACCACATGGATTTTCCAGGACTTTTAGTATGTCTTTCTTGACATATTTAGGGACCAAATGCCACTGGAACCATTTGTGTTGCAATTTGTTCTAGGTCATTTCACATAATGACTAGACTAATAATGGACCACCCTGCAGTAATGTTATGCCAATGGAGTGCAGGGTGGCTGATTCAAGGGAATTGCCCAGACTTTCCCACCTTCCTTGTACTGTTTAAGGAGGCCAGTATCATGCAGGCCATAGAGCTGTGTTGGCAAATGATGGAAGATGTCTCAGCCCAATCCCATCAAAATAGCATGCAATGAATATACAGTAGGGCAGTCTTGACTTAGTTTATGTCCCAACCTCTTTGGAGACCAGGGAAAACCAAACTATTACTAGGGCTATATAGGTACTGCTGGTTTTTGCACTAAAAGTTTGTGATCGATGCTAAATGCTGATAGCAATAAGAGAGACTCAGGTCTATTAAAATCTTATATATTCAAGAGGATAGACATGAAATTCCAGGTGGGGCATCTTTAGGACTATTGTAACCACTTGCAAGCATTACTTAGGGTTGTAATTTCGCCTTTGTAATGTTTTTGTGATCATACAAACTTTCATATTTTCATTGTTTACACTTGGCAATTCTGCACTGTGAATTCTGAAATTCTGAGTTAGCTCAAATGATTGAGTGAGACGGTTGCACAATTTGTTTGAGCCATGATAGCTTGCTGTTTTGAGTTATGATAATCTTTATGTTGTTATAACTCAAACAACAAGCTGTCTTGGCTCAGAGGAATTGTGCAACCATCTCACTCAATCAATTAAGCTAACTCAAAATTCAAAATTTACAGTGTGCACAATGACAAAGGCCCCAAGGATACCTCGGACACAAAAAGGATACCGTCTTATCCCTATAATTTTTTTCATAAGTATTATTCACCACGGCAGCGGGAATATGTGATTTAGCACCCTAGGGCTTTAGCCCAAGGTGTGGTAAACACATATTCCTGATCCCATGGTGAATAACTGGCTTATATCAAACACTCAAACACTCAAACATGAGAGGATAACTGGACAACAAAGAATATAGGAATTATTTCCCTGTAATACTGGCATGTGATTGGCTGACAGAGGTGTCGAATGGTATAATACTGTGAAATACTCCAGTTGCGTAATTTCATCACAGGTTTTTAAGTCTTCTATTATAATGATTGAATTGAATTGAATTAAAAGGTTTGATGGTGCCCCTTAAGGCTGCCAGCCACTGTAATGATGCATGGAAAATTAACAATTGGGACTCCTCGACAGCGGTATAATATTGCCTTTGAGGAGGTCCTGTAGCTTATAATACATACATAGTAGGGGGGCTTAGCCTCAATATTTGGTGGAATTGTTCACTTTATTACAATTTTATGAGGTTTTGGTTGTGGGTAGACATGACCAAGACCTTTCAAAATCCACCGACTGCCAAGCTGATTTCGCCCCCTGGTGGCCATATTTGGCAAATCTAATATGGCCGCCATCGCATTTTGCCGATTCTGTAACTTTTGAACCAGGCATCATAAATAATTGTGTGATACCTCTAGTTTGGGGTTTTCTTGACTGAGGAATTCATTTTTGGCATTTATGTAGTGATTTGAGCAATCCTGGTGGCCGTATTGCACAAATTCATGATGGCCGTGCTAATAATTGGCGGACTAAAATAACTTTTTAACTAAGCGTCGCATATTCTCATATGATACCTGTATTTTGGGGTTTTAATGGATGAGGAATTCATGTTTTGCATTCTCTCTTTGATTGGACTATCCCCTGATGTTCATATGGGATTTAAATGACATGTTTAAGTCAGTGCAAATCATACCAATGAGAGTTAAGTCATTATGTTCAAGAAACAATGTCCGATAACTCGAATCAGAAAAAGCTCATATGAAAGGTGGAACCTCCTAGAACATGCTTAAGTCACCAAAAGTTGCCACATTTTCATTCGATGATTTCTTTATTATTATTTCATAACAAAATGTTTATGCTGAGATGAAGTCTTAATAGTCACTTACATAGCCTGAGCAGGAATAAATTGCATAATTGAGTTCTGTTTTAAGCAATCAGAAACCGCTCACTCACTTATGTTATGGCTGATTGATAATAGATCAAGAGTGACATTTTCATGACACGTTGGTCTTTTTCTCTTTGGTTTTAAAACTATGAACACATGTTGCACATTTTTAGAATTATATGTATTCTAGCAATATCACAAAAACCTCCCAAATTTCTTTTTTATTCCTTTGATTAATGCACAAGACCTCCACCATTTTACACAATTAACTATAATGCATCAATACTATATAGGAGATTGCATATCTTAGTTCAAGTATTCAATCTGGACTTTCACCTCTAAGTTAGGGAAGGGTGCTAGAATGCATGGATTGCATTAAATTTTGTTTTTCAGAAGGGCATATGCAAGTATATCATCATTGTTTCATCGGTGCGAGACACAATTGCAAGTGGACGGCCCTCCCACATTATGTCCCAATGCATCTTATTTGATGGTATATTGATTTCTTCATTATCGGTTTAAAGGTTGAAATCCAAGCAGCACTTATAGCTCCCGTGAGAGTCAGCAAAGGACATCTGCTGGTTGTCAAAGCGGATAAGGTTTTGTGCTAAAATGAATATGTCTGATGTTCATTGACATTGCATGGTCCCTCCGTTGTGCAAAGTCCCAAGAAGCTGTTCTTTGTGTGGAAAGATGCCATATAGCTAAAAAGTAAAGAATTCCACCTATACTGCCCATAAATGTATTTATTTTGCAATGCTAATTATATAATAAATATATTCTGAGAAAAAAATTCATAAAAAAGGGTCTCAATTCAAAGATCTTGATGCACTTCTTGAGGTCTACAATACTTTGTTCAGTGCTGCAGAATTTTGCTTGTTTCCATTGACTCAAAAACACATTGTTAGAATCTCATAGGGCCACTGGGGGCACTCCAATCAAAGAAAGAATGCAAAAAATGAATTCCTTGCTCATTAAAACCCCAAAATAGAGGTATCATATGTGAATACATGATGCTTAGTTAAAAAGTTGTGTCAGTCTGCCAAATAGCACGGCCATCTTGAATATGTGCAATATGGCCACCAGAATTACTCAAATCACCAAACCGATCCTAGAAATGAATTCCTCAGTCAAGAAAACCCCAAACTAGAGGTATCACACAAGTATTTATGATGCCCGGTTCAAAAGTTACAAAATCGGCAGAATCTGATGACGGCCATATTAGATTTGCCAAATACGGCCACCAGGGGATGAAATCAGCTTGGCAGTCGGTGGATTTTGAAAGGTCTTGGTCAAGTCTACCCACAACCAAAACCTCATAAAATTGTAATAAAGTGAACAATTTTCTGACTAAGCCCCCCTACTATACATGTATGTATGTTTTTGTATCGATGTCTTAACCTATAAAAAAACTTACATGTAAGTATTCTTAACAGTACATCGATTCATCAAGGTGAGGAAAATGAACTGGCAATATTTTTTCCGTGTGAGACGTCATCAAAGATTGTGCACAATTTCAAGATTGGACTCAAAGCAAAACTTGGTCTAAAATCCTTAATAAACGTCCGATTTTCAAAATGTAAAAACCTGCATATATCAAGTAAACTCCTCCGAATTCAAAGCACTTATTCAATTTGCTCTATTTGCAATATTAACTTCGCAAAACGCGTTTCGACGCATTACGCTGCAATGATGCAAAGTTCCAGTGGCCACAGCAAACCAGTGGCAGATTCATGATTTTTTTTTGTGGGGGGGGGGGTATTTTTCAGGCCTGAAATCACACACTATTAAATAGTACTGAAAAACGTGTACACTGTGCATGTAGCAAATAACAAACTAATAGCCAAACAGGTGGTTTTACACAACAGAAGTTGTGTTTTTACATATCTTTGGCTATGTAATATTTTCATGAAACCAGGGGAGGGGCTTTGGAATATTTCTAAGGGTATTTATTTCATAGAAATGCCTACTTTGAGATATTAAAGCCCTTTATTACATGCCATATACCCTCAGGTTCATGGTAAGATCGATACAGTACCCTTTTTTAAGGGTACTTTTCTTGTTATATATAGAATTGTAAATAATGTAGATCTATGGGCTGCAAATAAATAATCTGAATCTGAATCTGAGGAGTAGTTTAATCTTTTCTTCTTCTACTTCTTTTCAGCTGGAGAAATCAGTGTAGATGTATCACCAGTGCCTGCCATGAAAGACTTAGAAAGAAATTTAGAAGACAAAAAAATATCAATTGGAGGACATTGGAAGCCTCTGTCTTGCGAAGCTCGCCACAAAATAGCAATAATACTACCCTATCGGGCAAGACGGGAACATCTCAAAATATTTCTACGCCACATGCATCCCTTTTTACAGCAGCAGAACTTGGAATATGGAATATACGTGATAGAACAGGTATGTCATGATATTAATTTTTCTCTCGCCGGTTATTTTACAGCCTGTCACTTTGATATAGAAGAGTGGACCGTTGCACTGTGAAAATGGCACTTCGTGTGTCATCATGCTGATGATTTGTCATGATCATACCAAATACTTTCAATGTTAATTTGATTTAAGGAGACTTATCCTGCTTGTTGGTGACAGCCAAATGAAAGGATTATGCATCTGATTTTCACTCTGAAATCAGTTATGACAAGTCAAATGGCCTTCTCTTGATCATGACTAATCAAACAGCCTCTATGTTTCCCATGCATGTTTAAAGTAGAGAAGATGACACTTCATCGGCTACCATGCGTCACAAAGTGCATTTTTAACAGTGAACTGGTCCTTATTTTTTTATATAAAAGTGACAGACTGTAGCATAATATGTACAATTACATACAAGTACAGTCATCAGCAAAATAAATGTAGATATCACTCAACATGTTCTTGAAATTTCGGAAATACTTTTTCTCATGACTTTGCCAATTAATTTTTTTTCTTTTGCCGAATTGCCTGTGTTGATTTTAGGATTTTTCTTTTGAGGCAGACTTTCATGTGGCATATTGCTTTTATTGTAATACTAGGCCTGTATCTATCTACCTAATTATCCTTTTGTCTTCCACCTTCATTCCTTCATCCCTTCATTACTTAAGCCATCCCTCCCTCCCTGCTTTCTATCTATAGGCCTATGTGTTATGAAGTGTTTGATTCAATGTGTAAAGAATCACTCTGACTGCTGCTGTGCACTAATGTCACAGTGACATGAATTTGAAAACTTTTCAAGACTTTTTTTGGGGTCAAGAATTAGAAAAGGTAATTTTAAAACTTTTCAATACTTTTCTTTGTGTCAAAAGCAGGTGGTCAATGTAACACCATTGGATCTCTCAGGAATGTGGGGGGTGGGGGAAATAGGTCAGTTTGAGCATGCACAGTGGTGAGGGTTGTGTGAATAATGAGCAATGGCTGCAGAAAGTTTCTCGGTAAGAAACGTACCAGCAAGATAACACCAAGAATATAGCATGATTATGGTAATTTGGGATAGGAAAAACAGTAATCTACGCACGTGGCTATATTAGAATGGTGAACAATGAACCTGGAATGCTGAAATTATGGAAAACGGCAACCACCAGGTAGCTATCCCAGAATCCTTAGAATCACACATTAATATAAAGATGGAGGTGTTACTTTGTACAAATTCGAATTGTCACGAACAAGGCTTAGGATAGACTGGAAATAGTCACTCTCGAAAGATTTTTGGCACTATGATTCCTGATGGTCTTAGAATCGATACCATCAATTTGGCATAGGTCAAAATATTATTTGCGAACTTGTGAGTAAAATCAAGGTTTGCCTTTGTTTTGATGGTGAGTGTAGAGTAATTAGGCGGGGCATGCAGCCCCCCTTAACTTTGTGGTGCAGCTGGTGCTATTTGTCCTACATTTTGTGGTCATTTATTTGAAAAGCTTGTGCAGTCAGGAAGGGGTAGCTTGACTCTATTTATAACTAGAGAAACAGATGTCTATCAATTTGAATATCGGAGTTATGGTAATCTTTGTAGAAAATTGCAAATGGCCTTCTTACCCCTCTAATCGGGCAAGAAGCCCCTATTATAATCCTATGGAACTTTTATTGCGAGCACATTCAGCTTCAAAATCTTGAGGTTCTTCTCTCCATTTTAAGGCATCTATTAACTTTTTCTGATTTTCTGAATTTTTCTGACTATTATTTTTTGCTATGTTTCAATCCTGGGGCACATTTTTTCTATCTTAATTGGCTATTCTATTCACGTTTTAAGGAAAAGTAAACATCATTAAATGGTGCCTGAAGCAGCTTCGACCGCCCAGTGAAGGGGGCCTTATGCCTCATCCATGCAGGGGCCTCCCGCCCCACACACACATATTTTAATTTCTACCATGGTTTGGCGCTGCTTGACCTGAAAATTCATGACATAGGCCTAGTAATCTGTAAAGCCTCTAGGACCAGGTTCAATCCTATCAACAAGAAAAAACACTGAAAATGTAAGTTTAGATATAACCCTGGGGGGCCTCTCACCTAGCCTGGATTTTTTGCCCCGCCCTACTCCACATGATAAGGCATATGGTTACTCGTCAAGAAAAAAAAAATGAATGAAAAATTGTGTAATTATATTGGCCGTATAAGTTGTTTGCTTATGTATGAATGACTGACTCTGACATCCCTATTAGGGTGGTGCAAATAATCTTTTTTCTAAATCTCCCTAATTTTTTAGTAATTTACAGCTTGCATTGTGATCTCATTATGATATAGACAGGTGTTGTGTCACAATTTAAGCCAAATATCAGGAAGTTCTGTGCAATTGACCAATTTTTCTGTTGAGTGGATGGGGAATTACACGATTTCAAAATGCTTTGTGCAACCTATGAATTTCTGATGGCTAAAATTTTACATTTTGTTTTGCTAATGCGGTCAGCAATTAAAACTTTCAAATTAGGGTTTTAGGATAGGCCTACTTGATTAAAGCATACAAATTTGGAACACCCCAATCCCTGTGCAAAAATGGATTCATCTGAAAATTATACGAATCTCTTCTTTCAGGACTTTGGCGAAGAGTTCAACCGCGGAGCACTACTAAACATAGGATTTGTCTTGGCAAACAAGGACTATGGTTATCAGTGTTACTTTTTCCATGATATAGACAATCTCCCCGCGGATGCAAGGATCCCTTACTCCTGTCCAAATTTCCCGTTTCACATGGCAACATCAGTGGAGAAGTTTGGTTACAAGTGAGTGGAGCAGTTATCTTTTGAAACTTCACTGAAAATCTTTTTTGACTAATCAACGTAGTCAAAATTACTTAAAAGGTTTGTTTTGTGCATTTGATGGTTCTTCAAAATATTAGTCATGTTAGTGTAGGGTAGCAAGTGAACCAACTCTGACTCCCAAATCTTTTGCATTCCTGAAAAATGACCTAGACTCATGTTTCACTCCCACGGCAGGTTACGGATGCGTTTTTGCTCTGACGGCCTTTGGATTTCCTGGGAATTTGGGTTTTTTGATAATTTGTGACATCCCACCGGCCATTTTTTTTCGAATCTTATATAGTCACTGTGTTACTCATATCAGGAGTTTTTGTATCGATGTCTTAACCTATAAAAAAAACTTACATGTAAGTATTCTTAACAGTACATCGATTCATCAAGGTAAGGGAAGTCTACAGGCGATATTTTTTCCGTGTGAAACGTCATCAAAAATTGTGTACAATTTCAAGAGGGGGCTCAATGCAAAACTTGGCCTAAAATCCTTAATAAACGTCCGATTTTCAAAATTTAAAAACCTGCATATATCAAGTAAACTCCTCCGAATTTAATGCGCTTATTCATTTTGCTCTATTTGTAATATTAACTTCGCAAAAAGCTTTTCGGCGCATTACGCTGCAATGATGCAAATTTCCAGTGACCACAGCAAACCAGTGGCAGATTCATGATTTTTTTTTTGTGGGGGGGGGGGTATCTTTCAGGTGTGATATCACACACTCTTAAATAGTACTGTACTGAATAACATGTACACTGTGTGTGCATGTAGCAATTAACAAACTAATAGCCAAACAGGTGGTTTTACATAACAAAGTTTTTTTTACACATGCTTGCTATGTAATATTTTCATGAAACAAGGGGAGGGGCTTTAGAATGTAATTGTTTCATAGAAATGCCTACTTTAAAATATTAAAACCTTTCATTGCATGCCACATACCCTCAGGTTCATGGTAAGATCGATACAGTACCCTTTTTAAGGGTACTTTTCTTGTTATCTGAGCACCAACAAGAGCCACTTCAGCTCTAGGTGACAAGAACTTGTCAGAAATACTAGTGGAAGAGAAAGTGCCAGGAAATTTACCCTATCCTGTATTTTGATTTTGGTCATTCTTGGAAAGGTTAGCATGTGTAACATCGGTAACTTGGGCGACACATGTAAGTTTCCGAACTTGCACGAGGGTCATCCGGAACCAGTACAGGCCGGCCGACCAGTTTGTCATGTGCTACAATTAAGGGTTGAGTCAGATGTGCAACGTTTCCAAAAATGCTGTATTTTCCAGTCAGAGCATGTAAGCTGACAGAGTACAATATTATTATTGTGTGCTATGTTAGAGGATTATTGAAGTTATTACCCATAAATATATTACACTGTTGCGAATCAATGAAAATCAGCATTTGACAGGGAATTTGGTTGTATTGTCCAAAACATTACATTGATTTGAAAAGAAGGCACCAAAATTAAAAAAAAAAATCGGTCACTGTTAACATGAAATAAATGATTTATCCTGGAGCAAAACTACAAGCCTCCCTGAAAATCTAATTGTGGCCCCCTACTAACATCATGTTTATCAACCATGGTAAAATATATGTGACATTGCAAAATGATGTAAGACAACCATGATGGCTCAGAATCAAATGATGATTATATTGAGCTTAACGCCATAAGTTCCTGAGATGAAATATTTTAACCAAGCCACCCAAGTCATTCTGGATGACAAAGGTTAAATTTGCAAATTTGATGAAACTCACATGCACAAGGTAAATGTATCATGAGCGGAAGTACCAGTCATTGATAGACATAGTATATCAGGGCTTGTAGATCAATTTAATCCATCCATATACTAGCATATGACAAGTCCAAGAAATGCCCTGTACATGCATGTTTTGATATATTTGTCACAGATTCTATTAAATTTGACAGTTGACTATGAAAAACATTTTCTCAAAATTCACAGTTATTGTTGGGTGTTGTTAGTTCGATAAGTTGCAGATTCTTATACATTTTTATCTCATGTCTAACTGCTGAACGCACAAATAGTAACGAACAATGTAAAACAGTTTGTGATCACTGCTATGGTTGTATTCTAATTGGAATTTGTCGTGAGACTTTGACATAGGCTCCCACCAGTTTTGTATTTCTTTAAAATATGCAAATACTATAAAAGAAAAAATACTTTGCATGCCAGAACATTAACAAAATAAGTGTGATGTACAAGGTCAACTATGCATTTGCACCATATCTGTGTGTTACACATCACTTGTATTGTCTATAGAGTATTATTGGTATACATGAGCGTGATATGTATAGTTCTGAAGCATGAGTGAAGCAGAATTTCAATTGCATGGTAAATCGTTTCAAAGTACTAATTGAATTTGAGTTTGTTTTTTCCTGAATTATATAATAACATTCTAGGTTGCCAGTCAATACACCCCACAGAATAGGAGTATTACCAGACCTTAGTTCCACTATCACTTTGGAGGTCAAAGCTTAAAAAACTAAATTATCTTCAGTCCAGTTTTTTAATATGTTTATTAACTAATTATCTTATATTTTGTCTTTATTTCTTGACAGTCTACCATATGAAGGTTATGTGGGAGGAGTTTTTGCGATTCGTAAGGAGCAATTTAAGACAATTAATGGATTTTCTAATGTCTATTTTGGATGGGGTGCAGAAGATGATGATCTGTGGCAGAGGTGAGAAGAAATTTTTAAAAATGTCTAAAATCATGAAATAAATTTGTGAAAAGAGCTATGAGCAGGGATAAGGGAGAGCACAACTTGCAGAAGTAACTGGATTTTTACTGACCCTTCTCATTAGACCCATAAGCAAGTGAAATTGCAAAGTCTCACTGACTTCACTGAGATGTTGCTGCTAACTTCACTTTAGTGACTGCAGTTTCACTTCTGTCACTTGACTTTCATCTGGTAAAAAATGACTAACTTGCCAACTTGACCTTCAAAAATATGCTGATCGCAAGGCATATTGTAGCATAAGCATGAACAAAAGTAGGTTCAAGCGTCAATTGTAATGGTAAATCCAAACTTAAGTTGGATGGATCAGGGAAAATTTATCCGTTTCATTTTGGATTTTGTGACATCAATACGAAGAAACCCATTGTGCTCCAGGTTCTGACAAAATCTAAGTCATTCATCTGCAGGAATGATATATATTAATTGATAAAAGAGACCCATACACTGCTTCTAAAGTGGCTGCTAGTCTTCTTTAGGAATGTGACTGCATGGCTAGTCACTGCTTCTTTTTCAAATCACTTGTGGCTTCAACAGGGTAAAACTCACTTCAAGTCACTTGCTATCACTATACTGCTTATGGATCTACTTCTCATGATGGTTATGTGTGTACGGAAAAATTGTTGTGGCTGTATGCTGAGCTAAAAATTGGCCATTGTTTTCAGTATAAAGTGACATCGCTTATGCTCTTAACATTGCTGGGAAGAATTACCATCAATTTCTTGGCTGTAGCAGGGTCATTCTACAGAAATGTTACCACTTGTGTGGCAATTTTACTGATTTTCAAAAATTGTAAAAAGCCAGGTTTAATCAGTGTGGAGATCAAGATAGGTTCTGAAGAACATCTAACAATGGTTGCTGTGATTCTTTTCTTCAATTTTAGTTTTGGCTAAAATTAACATGTTTTTCCTATGAGTCATTACATGCTTTTCCTGTGAGTCATTATCGCAACTGTAGCAAATAGTTGTGGTATTGACGTGTTGCGGTAATGACAAATTTAGCTTTGGTATTTTTTTTAAGAGGCCCAGCAGCTCAGACAGCCTGGAAGGTTATAGGAATGTGAACAGAAATAGCATCACTTCATGACAGCTAAAGAAAAATTAGGCTGTAATATTTTCTTGATTGTAAATTCACTAACTAAAAATAAGTGATAAAGAAACATAATTATTGATTTAATGAAATTTGAAACCTAGGACAATGTCTGTAGAATGACCCAGCACAGGCTGAAGCCTGATTGAGTCCAGTCTTAATTGTCTCTAGTATATTCAAAGGTGAGGCTGTCACTCACTGGGCCAGAAAAGTTAAAATTTGCCGGTGACTGTTGAAGACAAAGGTCTTTTAGGCTTGTCAACAACAGAACAATGTCATGACAAATGCATCTGTGCAGTCAGTTCGACGCATTGCAAGCAGCTAGAAGTAGCTTAAAGAGAGGTCGCAACTAAATCGACTAGACCTGAAACATCTACAAATCTACAAAAATAGTTATAAATGTGTTTCTTTTCTTTTTTAAGGATAACCAATGCCCAACTTCCTATCAAGCGTTACGTTGGAGGTATCTTCCGATTCCATGTCATTCCACACAAACAGAACAAAGCCGCGGACGACAGGTAAAATCAGTGGTTGAAATGGAAAGTTACAACAAGACCAAATTGGTGGTGGTGAGGCTTGACCGTTTCTGTGATTCGATAATTAAATGCCTCTTCAGACAAAATGGCCGTCACTGAAATTCGCTCAAAAAATGCCGTGAAGTAACAAAAGGTTTGTGTACAAACAAGGTGCAACACTTCTAAAGAAATGTTGCAGTGTCCTTAAACAAAGTTTATAGTTTGTAAAAATGTACAAAGAATCTGCTAATGCAGCGTTGTAGTACGTGGTCTCAGCTTCAATTTGATGTAAAGATCTAAAAAATCTGTTGGGAAAATTTGAGAAAATTGAAATTTAAAATGTTTAGCTCACGCCCTTGTTGCTTGCAAAATATCCATTAGCCTATAGAATTTTAATCGTTGATCTTTCTGAACAATCACAGGAATTCCGTCATTACGGATCCTGGGGTTAATATGTAGTACATAATATGTTCATTCTCACTACAACACTGCATAGGCCGGTTCTGTGTTCCTTTTTTTTAACCGTAAACTTTGTTTAAGGGCACCATGATGCATATAAATCTATAGAGGCAAAGGTGAAACAGCAAAATGATATACTGTACATAATATACATGTAGTCAAAACCGATCAATTCAATGTACCCTATCGGCCTAATCTGTGTTTATGGTTCACTGAAGAAAAAAAAGCAATGCTGTTTTTATGGTCTTATCACCATAAATCTATAAAAACTGTAATTTTACAGGTAGAAACCTGTTAAAAAGACTGTTTTTGTAGAATTTACGTTGATATGACCGTTAAAACTATATCACCTTTTTCACTGTTCATGAAAATTAAAATCTCATGCACAGAAGTTCATAATGCTAAATTTATGATTACAGCAGATGAAAAATGACTGCTTACAGAAAAGCACTGGATTGTTTCTTGTGAGGTAACGTCTCTGTCCCTGCCATATTATTCTGTATGAGTCATAAGCAGTTTGGGAGGTCATATTACATACTAGCAATGCAAGCAGGGAAAGCCATTTGAAGTGTCATATACACTCAACAATGAGGTCACAAAATACTGAATGAAAAATTTACACTTCATTTCAATGTATTTGAGATGATGATGATGATGATTATGCTAGATGATATGGTAAGTGCAGCCCTCTAAGCCCAGTTCTGGGCGCTCACGAGGGTTGATTGATGAGATGGGAGAGAGAGCGGGAGTCCTCAACATGTTACACATTTACCCCATGTGAGGGACATTTTACTTGCCCAGCATAGACACTGATATAAGGGACCACCAATTTAATGTCTCACCCGAATGACATTCTGCTGAGATTTTGCTCATGAAGGTACACTGAAAATTTTGGGTTCCCCGTCCGGGGTTCGAACCCATGCAGGCAAAGACCTTCAGCGGAGCAGGCGGGACCCTTAATCACTTGGCCACCCAGCTGCTTTTGATTGGGCATGTCGTGAGGTCATTGATGGCCACCAATGGCTTTTCTGTAAGCACTCGTTCTTCGTCTACTGTAACATGGAATACAATTATGGAGTAGGACGGAGAATTGTAGGAGGTTGGCTGCAAAAAAAAAAAAATAAAATAAATTTCTATTACAATTTGACACACAGAATACAAACACTTTTTAGAACATACGTCACTAAATGATAACAACATAATTATATTTAACAATGTTTGTACAGGGTGGGCCACATAAAAATGAACACATGTTGAATCCTCATAAAACAATATATTATTGGCCACAGTACTCTGTTTTTTATGCTAATTTTGTTGGTAATCATTAAAACATCATGACTGAAAAGTAAGAATAATAGAAACATGTGTCCATCACTGTAAAATCAGCAATAGCATGCTGAAATACCAGGTGCAACGACAATGGTTCGGTCGTCGGTGTACCAAAAAACTGTTTGATGCACAAGTCTGTTGCCGCATCACTGCATTTTCTGGCACACTGACGACAGAAAAATTGTCACCGCAGAAGGGCCACTAATTGATTATGTAATTTAATATTACATATAAAATTACAAGAGAAAAAAGATAACAAGTTATCTGGTATGTTACAAAGTGTTGAGATCCCAGAACCTGACCTGGCAAAGGGCAGAGGAAGTAAACCAAAACAAACCAGAGTCAGGTGTAAGGAGGTGTGAGACTTAGGACTCACATGTGATGTTAAGGCCTTTAAGGACGTCCAACCTTCCATCTCCGTCTAATCCATGATCTTCATCAAATTTCCCTGGAAAATGTGAATTGACTTTCATGCCACGATGCGTCAAAATCCTTGTCATGAGAACTTCGCATAAGTTGTCCCAGGTTGAGGAAGTTGCATGAGTAAGACTGTTGGAAATGTCAAGATGAGTGGATCGTGATACCAAATTTGGAGATTGTTGTCTAGTGTGTATAGAAGCCCCACACAGAAAAACTTGGATCTGAAAGCGTTAGAATCCCTTACAAAAAAGTCAGATTGGCACCTACGCTCTTGTTGCAAAAGGTTCTTGATGGTATAATATAAAGAACCTAAGTAAAAAAAAGGGTTCTAAATTTTGTTAAGGGTGCAACTGATTTGAAAATGTTCAATGCTGGTTGGAAGGCACAATGATGGAACCCTATGCTCCAAACTTGAGAGAAAGGGGTTCCATTGTGGGAGTTCAGTGCAGCTGGATTATCTAAGTGTTGTTTTTCTTTGCTGTTGGATCCTTTCTAAAAGTTTAATAATGAATATTCTAGGGTCCATTATCTATACCAACTTATAGAACCCTTAAAGGTTCCATATATATAAGCTTTTTGCTAAGAGTGTATATATTATGTTAGGTTTAACATACCAGATTATGAGTTTCACAATTCCCACCAGTAGAGATATTTGAAAATTGAGGTCAAAACGTGTCAGGAAATAAAGTCAATATAGAGCCGTGACATGTCATGTTGCTCATTTTTATGGAAAAGAATATTAATGGTGAATGTATAGATATCTTACATTTTTGTTTCAGGATGAAATACTTGCAACAAGCCAAAAGTAGATTTGGAAATGATGGCCTCAGCAACTTGAATTACAGCCTAATAAAATTTGAAAAGAAGACATTGTACACCTGGGCAAAAGTTCAACTGGATAGAAAAGTCCTGAGAAATGTGGAATAGGGTGCATTTTTATGTTTATAATTTTTGTTTATTTATTTGAAAATGGTGTTTTGTAATAAAATATATCAAATTTTAATGCTTTGTTGTGCCATTAAGATGTCTTTTTGAGCATCATTTTGTCTTCTACATATTATTAGGTTCAAAGTGATGTACTCATTGTCCTTCAGATGAAATTGATTTTTAAGTGATAGGCACCTAGTATTGAGTCGCTTACTGCATGTCCTTTCTCCCGGACTTATTAGATTATGGCAGCATCAATTGTAGGCAAGTGGTCTGCAATTTTTATTGCATTTTCAAATGTCAACTTTTTAGAAAACACATTAATCTATGGCAATAATTTATAAATGAGAAAACTTCACCACAAAAAATTCCCGTTAAATTTTACAGTTAAATTAACTGGCAACTTTGTTCCAGCTCTGAGAACTGTAAAAGTACTGATAAACTGAATAGGATAATGAACCGTAAAATGCAGATTGGTAAATCAAACTGTAATTTTGCAGATTCAACAAAGTGATATTACGGTATAACGTACATATATAAAACAGTTTATTTAAAGTATATTTTACAGTGATATCAACTGTCAAACATAGAATGTAAAGAATACAAGGAGCTGTAGAATCTGCTGTAAAAATACGGATAGTATATGTTATTCTTACATTTGCACAAGTGTGAAACGACAGACTAAGCACATGATTTAACTGTTGCATAGCTGTAGGGATGTACCGCAGCTGGAATCAGCAGAGAGAGTGAGAGAGCCACAGACTCCGCCTTGCTCATCTCTTGCTTGACAGCAGGGAAGTAAGTCCATCAATTATACCCAGCAATTAATTCACACACCTTTGCTCGCAAACCATGAAATTGATGGATATTTCTCAAGAGAACCAGGTGTAAAGTTTATCGAAGTATGTTCTATTGATGCAGACTGCACTTGGGTTATTTTGGTTTTGATAGTGTCATTCTTTAGATCACATCATAAGACTCACACAAATGTCAATGTCACATATAGATATTAAAACTTTTGCATAATGACAGCATCTTTAAGATCATATGAATGAGGATGTTCCATTACCTTCAGATAAGTTATAAATTAAGTTTGATTAACAGCTGTGTAAAGCATATGTTATAGATGGCACCACATGTTCCATGGCTGAAGTCCAAGCAATCTCTTGTTTATAGTTCCTAATCTTACCAGGAGTATTGATTGTTTGGCCAATTCAAATGTTTTGTCTGCATACTACAAGCTGCCAGTAAATTAACGTTTGAAGTAATTGTTCATTAACGTGAACTGAATGTTAAATGACATGTTGCAGTAAATTTATCTTTGAGCCATTCTGTAACTGACAAAGAACTGTATATTCCCAGACAAAGTCTGTATTAAAAAGATACTGGTAAAATAACAATATATTTACAGTTATTTTAGCCAGAAAAACACGGACATTTCTTATAGTGTTGGCATCAAACCTGGAAGTTGACCTTCAGAAGAAAATCAGATCAATATATATAAGAAGAATATGCTTGTTTCCTGTCTTTGTTTTTCTTTGTGCCCAAGTGGGTCCTGCAGTAGGAAGACTGTATTCAAAGTCAACACAGAAGGCCTACGCTGGTTTACCATTTGGCAAAAAATGTATATAACGGATAAAGCTGTTTGGTCACTCTATCTTATTTGTATTGGCAACATCTTTTGCTGCCAAGAAAACGGCTACAGGTTGATTAAAAATGGAGTTATTCAAGGAGCTACAGTTAAATGTTCAACTAGATTTGAGCACATCAATCTCGCCAAATTGATCGACCTCCTGAATGACTATGACGTTGCTGGAATCTACAAGAAAAACAACACTGCCGCCCAAATTTGCTACTGGCACCCAAATGGAAGTGATATGGTGCCTCCTGGATCTCTCAGTGGAGGAGAAATGTACACTTTAGGTAAAATGCTTTTACTAATGTTGATAATGGTCTTGTCTTAAATGCCATCTCTATGGATGACTATACTGTCAAACACTGAACATCTTTTTGACTAGAGTACTTATTAAAAATGACTAAAAGTTAGTAAACCGACAGTGTCAAAATTGCTTAGGCATGACTAACTTAAGGTATAACCGAAAGTTAATCAATTTGCAAGAAAACTCCAATGCCCCTAGTTATAAATTCTGAACGGTCCCTTAAATGACAGAATGTTTATAGAATAGAATAGAATATACTTTTATTCGTCCATTCATAGTTATACAAACAGAAACTTTTGTTTTGTCTCTTTATACCAGGCTTGTCATGTCCACCTGGATTCACAAAAGTTGATAGATATTGCTACTGGTTTGACATGCGGAAGGAAACCTTCTTCAACAAAACAGCAGAATGTGCGGCCAAAGGAGGCTTCCTGACCAAGATTGGATCATCTGGAGAACAGAAATCACTTGACACTTTCATGGCAGGTATTTAAACTAAATTCAAAGCTTTTCCATGATTAAATTTGTAAATGTTTCATTTTCTGATATAGAATGGAGTAGGATCGTGTGTTCGACCTGTAATGTAGGGCTGCATGATAATCACATCAAGTGCAATAACTGTAGCTGTCATCAGCGATAAAACTATTTTCCGGCCATTCCGCCTCCAGTCAGCGCGGTCCGCAATTCACTGTATTATCCAATCCGCATTTTACTTTGGCGCCAAAAAAAAAACATGGCCGACCTGAAACTGTTTTTGCACTTTGCAGTGATTTCTTGGCCAAATTCATTAGAAAAAGAAGTTTTGCATGTGGAATTGTGTGTGCACATGAAAGTACTATATCTAGTTGAAAGATCCAAGTACTTTTTGAGGAAGGTCAGGCTTTTACTTCCTGAAAAAGCTGAAATTTCAAGTCCGTGAATGATAATATGTGTATTTCACTGTTTATTTAATTAAATTTCTTTATCGCACTGAATTGCGATGACGTTATCGCACTGTCTGATATCGCGATAACGATAAATTTTCGATAAATAGTGCAGCCCTGTGGACCTGCCAATCAAGGTTTGTGATAAGAGTTGGTCATCAATCCCTCTCTCTTCATCATTTTGTACTCCATCTTAATTGGCTCAAGATTGAAAGATTACGGCTGAACTATATATGATTAGTACTGGGCACTTTGTCTGGCTATCTTTGAAAAACTTAATTCATCTTGGGGAAAGAAGTGATGTTCACAACAGCTTGTAGGGGAGAGCGGGGCATGATGGGCCCCCGGCGCATGATGGGTTTGGGCTTTAACTCCAAAGTTTAACACTGGAGGAAGCTGATTTTTGTTGTTTAGAATATCTTTTGCCAACTTTTATTGAAGAAAAAATTGCATTGTTCAGATACAAATACTTTAGCAGATATTGCCCTTTCTAGGATTTTGAAGCCCTAACAACTTTTTTTCCTAATTTTCCAAGTGCGTTGTGATTATGCGGAAGTGATATTTTAACAGCTGTCTGATATATCAACATTTTGCATGAAAACTCTTTGATTTGACTTTATTCTTGGAAACTGGTGTCTGAGGGCATTTATGAAAAATGAAGTTTGGGGTATGAAGGGTCTCTTGATTGGGGCATGATGGGCCCAGGCCCGTCATGCCCCATTTGAACTAAGCATATGTATTTGTTGCAATATAATAGTTGAAGACTGGCGAGAATTGACAATACTGCCTATTTCAATACCTATTCGTATTATCTTATTTACTACATCAGATACAGAATTAAGAACATAATTTGTGTGGCAAATCACCTTTTATGATGTCAAATTTACGTTTTTGGATTGTTACCTGCATTTTTTAGATGAAAAAGTGATTATGATTTGCTGAGTTGGTTCAATAACTACCATTTATCATGTAATGCAAGTTTTTTTATTAAGAATATTGGAATTATTTCAGTTTTACAACTATAATGCTGTAAGTATTGACCAAAATTTGAAGCTGCCCATCATACCCCAACAAGGTGTCCATCATGCCCCACCCTTGCGGGGCATGATGGGCACCTGCGAAAAAAATTAAAGGTGCTTATAACTCAAACACTATTTCATTGAGCATAACAAGATTTTCTATGCTTAAAGTAGAACTTAATGCAAAACCAGTCAGCAACAAAATTAATAGTAATTTTTGTTGGCATAGTGATGACATGGTGGATGTTCAAAGTTAAGGTGCCCATTATGCCCCGCTCTCCCCTACCCCACAGGCAAAAAGTTTGTCCAATATTGGCCATGTCAGTGATTTCTGGGCCATATCCATTTGAACAGCCACAGATTTTTGAAAACAGGGGCATGCCCGCTTGAATGCTGCTGGCTCAGCCAGTAATAATGCCACTAAGCTACAAATTATTTTAATATGCAATATAGAGTCGATATACAGGCCTAAAACTCTGCCAACTATCATAGAAAACAGAGAAGGAATCTTTGAGATATTCAAGTTTATTCAAAGGTGACTAATTTTGGTTGAATCGTTAAATTATAATTTATAACTTTAATTTTGTGCTTTTGTCTTTCTAACGAACGACTCATTCCGCATTGAATGATTGTTTCGGTAGGTTTGGATACAACTGGCCATGGGGGATTTTTCATTGGCTTGAGGGATTACACTGGAGACAATGCTCTGACCAGCTACAAGTGGACTGTGGACAACTCGTCTGTTGCTTTCTCAAACTGGAAAAGCACTGAACCGTGTTGCACTTATGAAGACTGTGTGATGGTGATAAGGTCAAATGAGGATCATGGGTTTTGGGATGACAGAAGATGCACTCTAAAAAGTATCGGGACAAAATTGGTTTTTTAGATTCAAAATGGTTTTTTGAAAAACCAAATTTCAATGCAAAAAACCAACATGGATTTTTTAAATTTTTTTTTCAAAAATCCATGTTGGTTTTGCATTGAAATTAGGTTTTTCAAAAAACCATTTTGAATCTAAAAAAACAATTTTGTCTGAAATTTTTTAGAGTGTGTGACATAGCCCTGGGAGCAGTGTGTGAGGCCAACATGGTAAGAAACCAATAAACAAACATCAATGGATTTGTCTGAAATTTGAACTGTGTGGTCTTTCCACACAGGAGATCAATTGGTTTAAAGACTAGCTTGATCCTGAAAAATTCCAACAAATGAGACCAGCTACCCAGGAAGCATCAATACCTTATTTGCCAATGTGATGCAGACTATTGAATAATAGACGGGACAGAGCCACCGGCTCACCGAGCGGAGCGACGTGTCTCGCCCCTTATGGCAAACATGCGAGGAGTGAACCAGATGGTTCAATCAAAACAAGTGATTCAGACATCCCATAATATGATCCTGGCACTTTTGTCTCATCACGCGTGACTATCTTCTTCTTCTTCTAAAATTATTTTCTCTTCTTCAAAAAATAAAAAATTTTCGAAAAAATAAAAATTGCTCAAGAAGAAAATTTTCCAAAAAAAAAAAATGGTCGAAAAACAATTATTTTCCAAAAAAAAAAGTTACATTTTTTCTCAAAACGTGTTTTTAAACATCTTCTTTTAGAATGTTACCTTTCCACCCTATTTCTCCTTGTCCCATTTTTTTGTCCAAACTTATAAACTTTTATTGACAAGCAGAAATATCAAATACAGATACATGTGTCAATCAAGAATCGAAAATGGAAAAATCAAAAAATTCAAATCTGCATCTACAGTATTCTATGTTACCAAACATAATCGAGTGTCATATCATAAAATGACAGGTTTCGCAGTTCATGTAAAATTGTCTTTCATAGTTCATGTAATATGCACATTGGTCCCAGTTTCATATGTGTTATTGCAAAAAAGTCAATAATAGCAAAGTGAGGATATATATCTCAACATTGACAGCAGCACCGGTGAAAATAAAGTGAAAGGAGGCACTGGAGTTTTAGATTTTATTTTTGGACAATATGGGTGTCTCCTGGCCTTGTATTTTAAATAATATTCCAATTTATTGTACAATACTTTCCGGTCGAATAAATGCTACTCTACTCTACTCTACTCTACTCATATTATTTATTGAACAAACCTGAATACAAAAATGAAGTTCGAGAAATTATTTAGATCATTACAATTTCGAGTCTTTGAAATTATTTTTTGCGTTTCGGCGGTCCCGTCTTCATGCTTTGGCATTTACATATTACAATATATATATATATATATATATGTATGTCTATATGTCAAATAAATATTCTCGTTTTTATCTGTCTCTATCTGTTTGAGTTAGTCTCCTTTGTTTATGCTATTGACGTCAGTTGGCAACCTGAACAGTTATGGTATATCTGTTACAGGCAATTTAATTACCACACGATTCTGGTCATTCACAGTTGCCTGTGAGGAATCAATGCTTTTCATGTAATTACTATGTTTGATATATTTAATGGCTGTGTGATGTTCTGTTGTTTTTCTGAACCAATCTGATCACAACTAAATATGCTATGTATTTAGTGGCCACAGAACTTCAGAATCGCGTACTTATTAAATCGCCTGTGAAACATAATTTTCTTTTGATTGTTGTACGACAGTGTAGTACCAGTCTATGTTATAGGAAAATTAAGGCAAATATTGAGGCTTCAAATGCCAAATTTATGGCCAGTGTATGATATTGAACAACTAATGCAGATATTGACGCTTCAAATGCCAACTTTGTGGAAATGTATTAATCTGCCAAAATTTATTGATAAGTGATGACACTTGACATTTGAAAAAAGGTTAGATCAATCTTGTGGTATCCTGTGTTTTAATTCCTCCTAAACACAGAGAGGTAGCTAGGTGCGTTCGTTTCGCTGCTATGAAGTGCTCTTGGAGTAGCTAGAGTAGTTTACTCCAGAGCATTCGTTTTGCATTTCCGGGAGTAGATCAGAGTAGATTGGAGTAGATCCGACGGACTCCAAGAAATTGGGATATCCCGTGACATATGATTGTTTACATAAATACATAAATACATTACACTTCAGAAGTTTTGATTTAGAGCCAGATTGCTTTTTTTCTGGTGTGGATTTGTGTATTAGGCCTACAATCAAATTAATTAAAAGCAATTGATTGAAGGTGTCGATTCACGGTGTAATTGCCATTAACTAGGGGATTCCAATGGCTGAAGAATCCTCAAGTAATGACGATTTTAACTGCTCCTACGTGTTAGATTTGGACCAACCTTGGAGTAGTTTACTCCGGAGTAAAAACGTCACTTCCGGAGTGGATTGGAGTACTTTAGAGTAGAGGAATCGGACGTACCCGCAGTCGACTCAATACTTATTTGAAGCGGATGACACCTGGTCACTGTTTCCCATCTCGGTAGAAATGTGTACAGTGAAGATACTTTGGCCATTATGCATGATTGCAATCAGCAACATCTTGGGGTGTCAAGAAAATGGCTACAGGATAATCAAAGGTGGAGTTACTCAAGGAGTTGCTATGAAATGCTCACCTAGAATTGAAAATATCAATCTAGCCAAAATGATTGACCTCCTTAATCAAGATGGCGTCTTTGGAATCTACAAGAAAAACAACACTGCCGCCCAAATTTGCTACTGGGATCCAAACGGAAATGATATGGTTCATCCTGGATCTCTCAGTGGAGGACAAATGCACACTTTAGGTAAATTAGCTTTATTACACAACACAATATTATTTATATTTGCGCAGCCGTTTTGCTACAAAAATTTTCGTTGAAGTTGTTTGCAAATGTCACGGTGGCTGCTGTAATAATGAGCTTTCCTATTCACATAAATTAAAGTTTATGTTTTGACATGGCACATTTAAGGTTAGGTAAGGCAAGGTAATATTTATTTTACATGGATTGGTATAATAACAGAAACAGAAGCAAAAGTGCTTTTTGTCCATGATAAAAACATTAAAAAATATATATACAATTATACATGATATATATATATGAGAGATGAGTTGATGAAAGGATGAAATAAGTGATACGAATTTCATAAAACTGACAATAATAGTCGTAAAATCATTAAAAGAAACACACATAGATAGAGGACATAAAAAACATCACCGAAACAACCATACCAAGCAAAATCCACAATAATACAAAATATTATATCTAGAATTATTTTTAAAATAGCTTGGAATATGTCACCATTAATCTTTGGAGCAGACTTCCTGACTTATAGATCTTTTCGGAATGGCGGTCTACTGGAAAAATTTATTTTCTTATTTTCAATTTTCAAACTGGCTTTGCCACATCATCAACAGTTTTCTGTTGGTCTCCCAATCTTCTTATTTAATGCAGTACCTCAAGTCATTTAATTAGTTTGTTTATTGTCACCTATGCTGCTCGATATGATAAGCACTGAATCAACTGATTAACCAGAAACTGACACAAACAAAACATTTTTAAGCCAGTGACATCACGCGACCAAGTTGAAAGTTAATTTTGAAACTGTTTGGGCCGCTAATCCGCAAACAGCTCTAATATGTGTAAAGTCAAATTTTAGATACTTATACCATTTGACACCTCCGTCAGCCAATCACATGCCAGTATTACAGGGAAATAGTTCCAATATTCTTTGTTGTCCTGTTATCCTCTGATGTTTGACTGTTTGTCTTATCCTCTGATGTTTGACTGTTTGTCTCACAGTAAAAGCCAGTTACTCACCATGGGATCAGGAATATGTGTTTATCACACCTCGGTAGGGTTGGGGCCAATCTAATCTTAATCATGATTAAATGATTAAATTAGATTAGATTATTTAATCTAATCTAATCGATTAAAAGTTAAAAAGTCATTTAATCTAATCTTATCTAATCATATTTTCTGTTTAATCAGCATTTAATCATGATTAAATGTTGATTAAATTGTTTGATCAGATTAAACTATTTAATCAGATTAAACCATTTAATCAGATTGAAATTTGATTAAATACAAACTTCTACTGTGTGATTGTGAGTGATTGGATATTTCATTAGTCAGTAAAGTAATGACACCAAATGAAATGATGTGTGGAAAATATAGCAATAACCAATTAGTATTGGATATGGAATTCAAACTTTGGAGACATTGTCTTGTGACAAATCATTCAAAGATGCATAAGTGTCTTTACCAATTAGTAGGCCTATCAAGTGCTGCTATCAGTTCCATGATTATGTAAGGTCATTACCCTTATCTCACAAAACTGGATGGAACATACATAGACAATACTGAAGCACAATGGGCAAGTGATGGCAGAGCCGCTATTATTATATATATCTGGTCTTATGCAATGCATAAATACAGTGTATAAGATACCTATCTTGAGGGAATAGAAATGACACAACAATTAGGTTTCATAATTGGTCAGTTAAGTGGAAATATCAAGATAATTGAAACATTGCATAAACATTAATAAAGCACAGGCCAGAACCTGAATGGGGAATTGTCCTAAATAAAGAATTATTTTACATGTCAGTAGTCATACCATGTATTTACTAATGACATGTAAGATTCTATAGTCTTGTGTCAAGCAAGACTCCAGAGACAAATAAGACCCTAGAGACTCTTTTAGGCTCCGGCTTGTTGATAAAGTGATAAAGAAATTGGGACAATATGGCATTTTTTGCTCAATATCATTTTGGTATTGCTGGTGTACATTTTATTACCATGCATAAACCTCTGATTATGTGGTAAAAGAATACATGAACGTTTTCTGAATAATTATCTAACAAATTCTAAATTTTTACCAAAAACAAGAAGAAAACAACAATATGCAGTCTGTTGTTTACGTTTTGGACTTTGAAGGGCTCACCTGAGAGGTTGCGGACTAATTTCATATAAAACAGCTGTTAAATAGCCCTGCATTTTTTAAATTTGTTGTTCATTCAGAATATATTTGAAGAACATGATAATTGAGAATTTTTTTTTTGTACAATACTACATTATTTTTTTATCTTAATCAAATTTAATCTGATTAAATATTGTGTTTAATCTGATTTAATTGATTAAGATTGTAAAATGGGCTTAATCTAGTCTAATCTAATCAAGCAATGTCTCCATTTAATCTAATATAATCGATTAAACAAAATAATTTAATCGCCCCAACCCTGCATCTACATGTTGGGTTAAAGCCCTTGGTTGATAAATCACATATTCCCTCTCCCGTGGTGAATAACTTATACAAATTAAATGACAGAATGTTTCTCTTTATGCCAGCCTCACTCTCCTGTCCAACTGGATTCACAAAAATCGGCGCATATTGCTACTGGTTTGACTGGCGAAAGGAAACCTACTTCAACAAAACAGCCGAATGTGCGGCCAAAGGAGGCTTCCTGACCAAGATTGGGTCATACGCAGAACAGCGCTTACTTAAGATTCTAATGGGAGGTAGGATGAGATGAAATGATAATCCTTTCTTTAAGATCCCTATTTCCATACAATAGTTAATAAATTGCATGTTCTATCTTTCATTTCCGTCAGACAAGAATTGAGCAGAGTCTCATGACGAAGGTTTGTAACGCAGTCTTGTTACAGAATGTAACATATTTTAGTTGGAGATTTTAGACATCACCAAGATACTTACACCAGTTAAAAAGTTGGAGGGGGGGGGGGGCTTGGGGAAGCTGCGATCTCTTGATCAGAAAACTGTACTTGTGCCCTTCCACAGCACCCCCAATGATCAGTGGTGAAAGTGTCATTGTCTTGTTAACTTTCTTAATTTTCCAGTTATTTTTAAAAGTGATCATCTTTGGTGGTAGAATTTGTAATATTGGGGATGGTGTGCCGCCGCCACCAAGAGGTCCCCCCAACCAAAACTTGTGATTTCTATCCATGAGCTGGGCCACTTGATGGAAATCATCTTTAACAAATCTCAAATCACGTAAACAGCAAATTTGAGAATACTTTTTATTTGCGATTATTTGAATGCTTATGCTGTCAGAAAGGTATCACTTGACTCTACTAATAACTAGTGAAACAAATGTCTACCAATTTTAATAAAGGAGTTACGGCCATTTTTGTAAAAACATTTAAAATGGCCTTCTTACCCAACATCGGGCAAGAAGCACCCCTATTATAATCCTATGGAAATATTTTTTTTGAGCGCATTCAGCTTGAAAGTTATTTCTTAGGGTTCTTCTATCATTTTTAAGGCATTTTCACTTTTTCTGAATTTCAGAATTTTTCTGTTTATACTTTTATTTTTAAATACTTTTTGCCCTGTTTCAATTTCGGGCCAAATTTTTTCTATTTTTTAAATTAGCTATTCTATCAAGATTTAAGGTAAAGTACACATTATCAAATGGTTCCTGAAGCAGCTTTGACCCTCCAGTGAAGTGGGCCTCATGCCCCATATCATGTGGGGCCTCTCGCCCCAAACCCACATATTTTCATTTGACATCTATATTTTGAACTAAAATGCAAAAAACATGATCTAAATCATATTTATGTGATGGTCATAAAGTGAAGCAATGCAGCTATCCATTATACTTTTTAAAATTTCCAAAGTTATTTCTGACAACCCCTTTCAAAGAATTAATCAAAGTTACAAAAACCATGCCCTTTTTTTTGTTTCTTACATTTTTACTATGGTTTGGTGCTGTTTGCCCTGAAAATTTGTGACGTCACCTAAAACGCCTCTAGCTTCAATCCTATCAATAGATAAACGCACCAAAAATGTAAGTTTGGATATAACACTTGGGGGGCCTCTCACCTAACCCGGGCTTCTTGCCCCGACCTACTCTAACTAAAATGAGTAAAAGTCCTTGTCATATTGTTGAGCACCACTGATTCAGCCTCATTATCTCACCCAAATATTCTCCTTCTATAGAGATATGAGACTGGGGTCAACAACAGCCTTCTAGTAGGCTTCACTCAACTGAGATCAAGACTAAATTCAGTCATTTCATTTCCAGTTATTCCAGATGCTACCATGCATCTCATAAGGGCTATCCAAGCTCCCTTTATCTATGACAATAACTAATCCAAAGACAAGTTAACTTCATAAGTCTAAAGTCAGGCCTCACCATTTGCCTTCAGTGTTTCATATATATCCATACACATCCAGTGGGTTGATAAAGTATTCACAAAGTTTCAAGTAAGACAAACTCTCAGATTTCAGGTTCCCACTAAATTCTTACTTCAAAACTTAAACTGGCAATTTTATTAAAGACAATCAGATATATCAAATACAGCAGTTTCAGCCAAAAAGGGCTGCACCAATCAGAGACAACATGTTAATTAGTTAATCAATGCTCATCCAATTGTCTAAAATGTTCATTGATGCATATCTACATAAATTATCTTACAACAGTGACTGTTCCAGAGACCAAGCTACACACAGACAATGGGCCTTACAATACAATAAGCTTAAAATCTCTAACAATGCAATTGCTAAACATTGTGTCAATTTTAGGGATTTCTAACTTAAGGGTAAAAGATTAAAGTGGCATTTCTAAAGAGCAAGGCATTTTCTGTGGCCCCAATTGACACATGAGCTCAAAAGACAAAGACACCCTAATTGCTAAATACATACAGGTGGGCTGTTAGATAAGGGCTTGCTTTAAGCTAAGTCCCTGCATAAATATACAGCAGTACTATTGCATTTTACTCTAGTAGTTTTATGTTTAAAATACATTCTAGCTCACTAAAGTCTTGTTTGAGGATTAAATTGTGCCCTTAAATATCCAGACCATCTGGGGCTTCCTACAAGCTTAGCTACATGTTAAAGTACCATTTAATTTATATAAACTCCATTTTAATGTTAAATTGATATTCTATTTGGTCTCTGGTCAGTATGTTCAATTAAACCTTCTTTGATATAATCATGATTGGTAATCATGATTTTACAATAAACCTATATTACCTAAATCTGACTAAATTGACATAAAAATACATATTTAATACACAATTGGATATTCCTAATTTTCTCCATAATTCCTTAATATAAATGTTAATTAGGGCCTGGACTTTTACAGTCCTCCCCTATTTGCCCAAGCTGTTTGATATCTTAGCAAACAGCTACTGTTTTACCAATTTCATCAACATCAAATTAAAATTCGGGACCTGATTAGCATTCAAACACAACATCATCACATGGTAATACGACTTTTTCCGAGATGCTAGTAAACCAGATAATCTTTTCTGGGGAAACCTAGCCATCTCTGTACATTCAATACCAATTCATTAAACACATTTTATCAAATACCAATTACAATGGGAGTCCATCTTTCTTAATGACTATTGATAGACCTTCCTACATCCACTTTGTCAAAAACCTGAACTTGCCAGGAAACTCACAAAGTGGTTCGTAAAGGCTATAATGTTGTTGATTTATGTTTAAATTGCAGTTATACACTTGATAAGTGGTTATCCAATTACTATACAATAATTGTTATGTTGGTCTATGATGATAAATCAGAGTTATAATAATTTTGATAATTAGAGTGATAATTACAGTTAAATCAGAGTTATAATAATTTTGATAATTACAGTGATAAGACTTAACATATATCTTGAGCTTATAACACTTTAGCTAACTTAAGGTAATTACATTGGTAGTAGATTAATCACTCTTAACTTGTTGAGATAACAGATGGACTTCCTTATTAAGCCTAAGCCCATTACACTTAAGCAGCTTAAGTAATAGACAAATTGAGTAACTGCATCCCAGTTACTCAACACAACTTCATTCAATCACAACATTAAACAATGACAATCACAAATAAACAATGGCCAACATGATACAAACAGTAATTGGTATTAATCCCTCCCACTTAAATCCTTTCCCAGTGGGCACCTAAGAGTTTTTAAATTCCGTTTTGTTAAAACCCCAGCTACTTGTTGATTAAATATGTCACTACACATTAATTATATATGATTGTATATGATTCAGGTAAGTGACTAATCTATTGTAGTTGTTGAGCTAACCCCCCCAGGTAGCCGTCCCAAGTAAATAGATAACTTCCCTGCTAACAATTATGACAAAAATGAAATTATACAATAATGAGTTTATACTCCCAAGTGCCACTACAGACTTAAAGACAATTCACTCCCAGACAGCTCCTTGGTCTTCTTTGGTCCGGCCCCTGGGCTACACTGCAATGAACTTGTTAATACAAAATTAAAGACAAATTGATCAAAGTAAAACAGCTTGTTTCACCTCGTTAAGCTATAAGTTAAGGCCTATAGCCTATTTAAATTCACTGCCCCCTTGTGGGGCTTCAATAGGGCACAAAGCCAATTTAAACTGTTTTACTGTCCATTGTGTAGCAAGCGTCAAGGCTTCACAATGGACCCTAAAGGTTATTGTGCCTTAAAGCGTCAAAAGCGCACAATAAATTAGGCAATTTTGTACTTTAAATTTCTCTAAGATGTGTCAAACACAATTTAATTCATGTCCCCCAGCTGGACCTTTCTAAATTAATAATTGTGTCACATGACAGCATCTTATACTTAAAATTTCATGAGTTTTAAAGGTATAGTGGTATTTCAGAATGGGCTTCTAATGGTATTAAGTGTGGCAACCTGCAATCTCAAAAGGTACAAATTAATTGGGTAGCTCTGACAGCTAATTGTTTTAACTCTGTGCTTGTACAGAGCCAATACATTTGTCCAAGCCAGTTGCTTTTGACAATGTTAAACTTCGGCGTGCCTTACTGACTGCTAATTCGGGCCAGCGCCTGGAAATATAAGACATATGTTAAAATCACAATTCACAAATCAATATTTCCATGTTATACAGTCTTCTTTTTAAAGATAAACTGCCAAACGATTTACTTTGCAGCCCTCACCTAAAGACTCTTGGGCCCATAGCCTAGAAAGACTAGAGTTAAATAAAATGTTTCCTATGCATACAATGTTATTTGTTAAAGATTTTAAACATCAATTAACTAAAACTGCTGACTCATTGTTGATACGCTGCAATAGGAGGATCCAAAGGATCCAAATTATGCAACAGTTGATAAGATTACACAATACCGCATAACGTCCTATAACACTTGGCTGTGTGCCAGGAGAGGTCACTGAGTGCACTTCAGCTTTCTCCAAAGTAAAAAGATAGGATGTTATTCAAAGTATCATAGATCCAACAGATAAAAGTGATAAATCAATAGATAAATGCATCTTTAAGATTATTTGTCATTGAGACTAGTTAAAGTGCCGCAAGAGCTGAACAATGCAGTTCTTTTGATGGAGATTTCTTAAAAATTGAGATTACAATGAAATTAATGAGTCAGCAGTAAGTTTAAAGTTCTTTAGAGCAAGAACATGTCAGGATTAAAAGGTTGTTCAGTTATTATTAGCAGTACAATTTGTTAATGCATTGATGTTTGGCCAAATATTTAAAGGTTTTCTGGTGTGTTGTGGTTGACTATCACCAGTTGTTACCTCAGACCTATCCATGGTGTCTGTGTTAATTGGCTCCATTTCAATAGCATTGGTAGGAGTGATTGGTGGTTTTATGTACTGCTTTATTTTAGCTAGAGATCTCCTAGACTTCATGCAAAACCCTGTGACTGCTATGAGGATCAAAGTAATGAGACTTAAGTTTAATATGCCAATTTTGGCTTGCCAGGGCGTCACCTTTTGGTAAGCCTTATGGGTGTTCATAGGATTAAAGAGCCTCACAATCTCCGTTTTCAGAGGAGCCAGCTTGGTGCTAGCCTTCAACTCTGGCAAGGCAATATGCATGCCAGTTTCAGTTAACGTTAGACTGAAATTAAAAGACGCGCTGACCAGCAGAGCGGGCATTACATATTTTCGAGTCAGAAATTTCCGGTCTATACACTGAACTGACCACCCCTGTCCACTGATTTTACAAGGATTTAAACATGTGATGTTATATGTACCTCTAGTGAGTCTCTGATATTGTACCTTCTTATTAATGCATCTGATAGCTAATAATTCTCCCTGTGAGGCTACTGCATAGCTATTTGGTCCTATCTTTTTAATAGCCGGCAGGCCTTTCACTGCCTTTACCTCAACCTTGCAGTGTTGGACTAGGTCCTGTCTGCCTGTTATTAAACCTCGGGGACATTGCAACAGACTTTGGTCATAATTGACTGATTGACTGGTCACACATGGGTTTCTACCCAAACAGGAGGAGACAATAATCAGATTACCACTAGTGGTGTCTAGAGCATAAACATCAGCCAACAAAACTCTGATACCATATGCAGATGCATTTATGGGTACTACATGAGTCATGATGTTGTACAACAAAAATGGAGTTGAAGCAACCAAAGGGATCTCTAGCTTATATATTAACTGATCCTTATTTAACCATAGAGGTGCCACACTCAAGTATTGATAATGCCATTCCATACCACTAACTTGATGTTGAGTAGCAGCCTGCTGTAATATTTCCCCCAGTTGGTCTTCTGACAGCAGGTGTCTCGTCAGATGCCCCATCTCCAGTTCTGCTCGCTGGCTTCTAAATAATGACAGCTGGGCTCTGTGTCTCTCAGCTGACATGTCCAGCACATCCATGTAGTGGTCCAGCTGGTTGATCAGTTCCAGATTACCGATCCTCCTTTCCTGCTTGGCAAGCTGCTGTCCCACTTCACTCATCACTCTGTGTAGTTTTCTGATGTGGATGTCCATATCTCTTTGCTCCTCCCTCAGCAAATTGACATAGGAGCGTGTCTGGTTTATAATTGAGGCCAATTCAACTTGAGCATGAGCAATCTCCTGTGTATTCCCAGCTAGAGATGTCAGGGCTGTCTGGTATCTACTCAGTTGATCTGACGTGGCTACTCCAAAAAGGGCATTCAACAGATGACCACCAATGTCCAAGAGGCCTCTCTTCTTCCTCGAGGTCTGAGTGCTTGGCTGGGGCCATAGATCCAATGTTCTTTGCAGTCTGTTCCTTCTTACATGTTGTGAAGACAAGTCAATTCGGTTTCCATTTCTTTGCATCTTCATAATAGCCTCAAATGTCACTTCCAAGTTGTCTACCTGGTCAGCTAGTGCCTGTGGGTATATAGGGCTATCTAGCGTCACAAACACATCCCAGGTAGCTACAACTTGCCTTAAAGGCTCTTCTCCCGTAATTGATATACCATCAGGTAAATTAATCACATTGATGGCCTGGCTGGCCTCCTGTCCAGCTACAAATTCACTGGGTAACGCAGTTAACCAGCACAGGCACATCACAAAAATATACAGTTCCATTTTTCAATAATAGTCACTTGATAACTAGTATAATTAAAAATAATCCGTTGATGCTTGTTAAAGGTTTCAAAAATATGCAAAATATTAATCCCTTGGTGATGTTAAAAGTAACTTTCACTTTTAAAGTTCACTGTGTGCTTAACAGCACTGCTTCACTAAATTAATCAAAGCCAACCTTGCTTTCTTTTGAACTTCCTGAGTTGGAGCTTCAGTTTCTGTGTATTCCAGAAAACGTTTTGCTGACCTTGTAAGATAGGGCTGCCGTCTGGTGCAGGTCTTCTTAGCTGGATCTTGCTGCAGCTGGTCAGTGGCTTTCCTGGATAGGTGGTTGGCTATTCTAGGACCTGTGGGAGGTCTTGGCACCGTGTGTTGACGCTTGTTATCAATCCAGGGCTGGCGCTGGGGTAGGGGTCTGATGACTGCTGGATGAGGTGGTTTCTCAGGAGAGCACTGTGCTGTTGGCTGTGCAGGATGAGAATGATGATTGATGGCTTGGTCACTTGACTTTTCTGATCCCTGGGAGGCAGGTGCTGGCTGTGGACTGCTTGAGCGACGCCTCTTCACCCTTGGCTGGCGTACACAGTCGCGCTCCAGTGACTTGGGCTGCTGGGGCTGGCTGGCTTGATCTGCAGCTTGACCAGTGGCCTGTGACGTTGCTGGGTGTTGCAGTGGAGCATATGGGGCGGATCTAGATGGTCTTTTGGGGGGCCGAATCTGTTGTCTTTTTGGACGAGGGTTTATATGGTCCCAGGCCAACGTTGGATCTGCTAGTTTGATCTTGTTGACATTAAGGGTCTTGGTCTTCCCTGTCTGCTGATGATGCACCCAAACGACTTTTCCCCTGATCCTGGTGATTGTCCAATGTGGATCCCACTTGCTTGTCATTGTTAATCCTTCTTGCGCCAAAACCAAGCAAGCGTCACCCACATTAAATTTGCCAGTATTTGCCTTCTTGTCCAGTCTCTGCCTATTATACAGTCTTGACTCTTCTGTCATTGATGCAGCTGTCCTTAAAGCAGTGGCCAAGTCATGAAGACGTCCTTCCAGTGGTGGATCCCTTGGTAGCAGTTTGGAGAGGGGCAATCTTGCTCTCCTTCCAAAGTGTAGAAAATAAGGGGTAAAGCCAGTGACATCTGATACTGAGGTGTTGTAAGCAATTAAAGCAGGCATCAGCATCATCTCCCAGGTGCTCCTGTCATTGTTGACCAACTTAGTGAGAATTCCTTTCAGGGTGCCATTGAATCTCTCACATTTTCCATTGCTCTGGGGGTTGTAGGCTGTTGTCGTCCTGTGCTCCACTCCCACTCCTGCTAAATAACTGTTTAAACTGTGGCTGTTAAACTCCAGACCTTTGTCTGTTAAACAAATATCAGGATAAGAGTGTCTGCAGAAATATTCATTGGCTAGTTTTTCCCAGACACATTTTGAGGATTTTGAGGAGATGGGATACGCCTCTGCATAGCCAGTGCAATGGTCAATGACAGTCAAAATGTAACAGTTGTTATTGGGTGACATGGTCAATGGGCCAATCAGATCTGCAGCAATCATTTGATTCGGAGCAAAAACAATAGGCATAGATCCCATTGGAGCTCTGGGTTTTCTTTTGTTGTGCACAATGCATGTAGGGCAACGCTGGGTAAATTCCAGGATTTCTCTCTTCATGCCAGGCCATACAAAGACTTCCTGGATCCGCCTCATTGTTTTCAACATTGCCATGTGGCCCCCTTCTTGGTGGACTGCTTCAATTACGCCCTTGCGTGCTGATGGAGGAAGCACCAGTCTCAGGTAGTCTTCAGCTTGCTTGTGTGGTCTTCTTGAGGAGTAGAGGAGCCCATTTGACAGTTCATATTGGCTGTCATCATCGTAGGTCTCTGTCCATTCCGGCATGGTCCGTTGCTCTTGCTGGATGGTCCTAAGATCCAAGTTGTATGCTGAGACTTGATCCAGAGATTCAGGGTGTTCTGGCAATTGATCTCCTAATTGCCAGTATCCCACATCAAAGACTGCCAGCTCTTCCTTTTGTCTGATGCGGGATAGCATGTCAGCTCTGACATTTTGCTTACCCTTCTTATACTGGATTTTGCAGCTGTATTCAGCCAACAGCACCTGCCACCTCTGAATTTTGGCATTGTTCATTTGTTTTGTGAATAACGAGGTTAATGGGAGATGGTCAGTCCAGACAGTAAATTCATTACCATACAAATATGGTCTCAAAATGGACAGCGAATAAATAAGCGCCCAACCTTCTTTTTCTATGGTGGACCAACGTCTCTGGGTGGCAGATAACTGCTTTGACACATAGACAACTGGACGTTCTACTCCTTTGTCGTCCAATTGACAAAGCAGGGAGCCAATTGCATAATCACATGCGTCGGTTTGTAGAATAAAGGGACGGTCCGTCCTCGGGTGGGCCATAACCCTTTCACTACACAATTCCTGTTTCAAAGTGTCAAACGCTCTCTGCTGGTCTTCTCCCCACACAAATTTCACATCTTTCCTAGAAAGTCGTACCAAGGGCTCTGATATTTTGGCGTAGTCTTTTATGCAGGTTCTGTAATAGGACGACATCCCCAAAAAACTTTTCACAAGTGCTAAATTGTCTGGAGCCTCCATTTTAGCAATGGCCGCAACCTTGTCTGGGTCAGCTGCTAAGCCATGCTCACTTACAATGTATCCCAACATTTTGACTTGCCTACAGCCAAAAACACACTTTTTAGGATTCAATCTCAAGTTAAATTGCTCCAAACGTTCAAAAACTAATTTTAAATGCTCTGCATGCTCTGCTTCTGATGTGCTAAAGATTATTACATCATCGATGTACAAATGGGCTATGTTACCGATGAGTCCCTTGAGTACTACTTCCATAGCTCTCTGGAATTGCTGAGTTGCATTGGCTAATCCCATAGCCAACCTGGTCCAAGCAAATTGTCCTCTGTGGCACACAAAAGCAGTTTTCTCCACATCTGCAGGATCAATGGGGAGCTGATGATAGCCTGATTTAAGATCCAAAGTGCTAAAAATTTTGGCGCCAGTCATCTGATCAAAAATGTCTCTGATTAGAGGAATTGGGTATGAGTCTTTTATAGTCACTTTGTTTAAAGCAGTAAAATCGCAAGTAAATCTAAATCCCTCACTCATGTCTGGCTTTGATACGAGAACCACTGGGCTAGCCCAAGGAGAAGCAGAGGGGATTATAACTCCCTCTTCAAGAAGGGCATTAATCTTCTGATCTAAATCTTTCCTCTTTGCTAATGGGATTCTATAAGCACGACGTCTAATGGGAGGCCCTGTTGTGTTGATTCTGATATTGATATCAGGATGACATCCCAGTGGTTCACCTTTTGCCGCAAATAAATGCTCATAACTGTCCACTATGTGCTTAATTGAAGATGCTCCAATGTGGGGAGGGCGCTCTCCAAACGATGACAGCTCCACTGCAGCAGCTTGGCCTGCTGGTGATCTCCACACCTTAGTGGCGGATCCTTTAACTGATGGGGGGGTGGGCTGCTTAAATATTGAGTTGACAGGCCGGGGGGGTCGGTCTAGTTTGACAGCTGTCACTGAGCTGTCAGACTGGCTGTCAAAATGTTCTCTGGGCATTAAAAGCAGTTCCTTGTCTTCCCATCTCAAAATCCCTTTTTCATAGTCAATTTTGGCCCCTCTCTCTCTCATGGCATCTCTTCCCAATATCATTGAGTGCCCAATGTCGCCAACAACTATCATTTCTAGCAATCCAAGTTCATCAAAACGCACCAGAGTACTCCCAAATACCGTGATTTCATGCCCAGTGACACCAGTTAACTCCACAGTGGGCTTCAAAATAGGGCTACTCCCAGTCCATTTACACAGCATGTCGTAATCTTTCCTCCTAATTACACTACGTGCCGCCCCAGAATCGACGAGCCCATAAATAGAACAATTTCCAATTGATAACTTTATGAAAACCAACTCGTCGATTGGTGCGGCACTTACATGTTTTTTGGGTTCCTTCTGGACATCTGGTTCTGCTGCTGACGCTGAGGTTGGGGATGCTTCATCCTGTAGTTTTTCCTCATCTGACAGTACCGGGAAATGTGTCCCTCCTGGTTGCAGTGGTAGCAGATGGGTTTACCAGAAGTTGCATACTGGTAGTCTGGTTGAGGATGGTAGCTGTGTTGGGAGTAGGCCCCTCCTTGGGAGGTCGAGTAGGCCCCTGGCTGGGCATAGGCTGCTGGCTGGTTGGTAGCAGTGGGCTGTGCTGGGGCGGATTTCATGTCCTGGAGATCCTTGCTGATTCTGTCAAGAAGGCTTGACATTTTGGTAAAATTTGTGGTCAATCCATCCACTTGCCTCTTCATATTGCAGAATTCTTTCTTCTGTAGATCCGATTGGGGGGCTGCTCCTGCAATGGCTCCAACTTCCATTGGCTCTTCATGTCGCACTGGGGTAGAATCAATGAGCCCTCTCTCTCTGGCCAAAAGAATTCTGGTGTTCCCTGCTTCATAAGAGGTCACTCTCTCCATTGCTTCACTAATCTTCTCTGGCAAGCCATGGCGGATGATCTTCTCCTTTAATTTCTGGTCAGAGAGCCCTTTAACATAATGGCCAACTAGAAGGGTTTCCTGGGTTGCTGGGCGGTCCCCCTTTCCAAATGCGGGAAAAGCTAAATCCGCCGCTTGCCTAAATCTGCGTCCATATGCAGCAGTGGTCTCATAGGCAGCCTGCCTCAATCTTTCCACTTCCAACTTCAATCTGTCGTCTTCCTGGGGTGACAAGAAGGCATTCTGCAGGTGCTCCTTTAAGGCAGGCCACTCCACAGGTGGGGCATCAGGGAGACGATCCTTAAACAGCTCCATCTCTTCCTTGAGAGATCCCTGGGCTGTCATGGCTGCTACCAAAATGGTTAGATTGGTATATGGCCTGGTGAGATCAATATTTTTGATCCATTTTCGCACTGCCTCAGGTTGTTCCCCATCACATTTTGGGATGTTTGCTGCTTGATCCAAAGCAATTTGGCGCTCTGATTGCTCATGTTGCCACTTGATCAATTTGTCCTCTCTTTCTAGCCTCTCCTGGTGCTGCCTTTCAGTTTCTCTCCTATCCAACTCTTTCTGGGCCCTTTCTTCATTGAGGTATCTTGTGAATTCCTCAGTCCTGAGAGGGTTAGCCAACTCTCTTGCTGCTGCATCATCAACAGCTCCAGGCGCTGGTTGATCTGGGATGGGAACTCCATTGGCATCCAGGAGGGGGATTCCTTGCTGGTCTAAAGGCATCTTGATCGTTTGGTTGACTTGATCAAATTAATGTGATGGGTTGCTCCTTCTTGTCACCTTTTCTTAATCTCAGTACTCCATTTATGACTCTGGGTTCTTCTCACGCGGGTCACCACATGTTGAGCACCACTGATTCAGCCTCATTATCTCACCCAAATATTCTCCTTCTATAGAGATATGAGACTGGGGTCAACAACAGCCTTCTAGTAGGCTTCACTCAACTGAGATCAAGACTAAATTCAGTCATTTCATTTCCAGTTATTCCAGATGCTACCATGCATCTCATAAGGGCTATCCAAGCTCCCTTTATCTATGACAATAACTAATCCAAAGACAAGTTAACTTCATAAGTCTAAAGTCAGGCCTCACCATTTGCCTTCAGTGTTTCATATATATCCATACACATCCAGTGGGTTGATAAAGTATTCACAAAGTTTCAAGTAAGACAAACTCTCAGATTTCAGGTTCCCACTAAATTCTTACTTCAAAACTTAAACTGGCAATTTTATTAAAGACAATCAGATATATCAAATACAGCAGTTTCAGCCAAAAAGGGCTGCACCAATCAGAGACAACATGTTAATTAGTTAATCAATGCTCATCCAATTGTCTAAAATGTTCATTGATGCATATCTACATAAATTATCTTACAACAGTGACTGTTCCAGAGACCAAGCTACACACAGACAATGGGCCTTACAATACAATAAGCTTAAAATCTCTAACAATGCAATTGCTAAACATTGTGTCAATTTTAGGGATTTCTAACTTAAGGGTAAAAGATTAAAGTGGCATTTCTAAAGAGCAAGGCATTTTCTGTGGCCCCAATTGACACATGAGCTCAAAAGACAAAGACACCCTAATTGCTAAATACATACAGGTGGGCTGTTAGATAAGGGCTTGCTTTAAGCTAAGTCCCTGCATAAATATACAGCAGTACTATTGCATTTTACTCTAGTAGTTTTATGTTTAAAATACATTCTAGCTCACTAAAGTCTTGTTTGAGGATTAAATTGTGCCCTTAAATATCCAGACCATCTGGGGCTTCCTACAAGCTTAGCTACATGTTAAAGTACCATTTAATTTATATAAACTCCATTTTAATGTTAAATTGATATTCTATTTGGTCTCTGGTCAGTATGTTCAATTAAACCTTCTTTGATATAATCATGATTGGTAATCATGATTTTACAATAAACCTATATTACCTAAATCTGACTAAATTGACATAAAAATACATATTTAATACACAATTGGATATTCCTAATTTTCTCCATAATTCCTTAATATAAATGTTAATTAGGGCCTGGACTTTTACAATATGAATTATTACCTATCTTTTAAAAATGCTAAATCTTAGTGCCATATGAGCATGTAATATAATTGTAGCCTCCATTTTCTTTCATGCCTCTTTCTGGATTCATTGATGAAAGGACACATCCCACCTTTTTATCGACAGGTTACAATATATCTGCGGATGCAGGATTTTTCATAGGATTGAGAGATTACGCTGAAGACAATGCCAGCTACAAGTGGACTCTGGATAACTCCTCCATGGCTTTCATAAATTGGGGAAGCAATGAGCCATGTTGCACATCTGAGACTTGCGTGGCAATGGGACCTGATGGCGCCTGGAGAGATGTTTATTGTACCGTTACTCTGGGAGCAGTGTGTGAGGCCAAAATGGTATAATTATGCTATGATATTATATTGATCAGTTAGTTTCAGGACCCCAAAGCTTAATTCCAACATAAACATAACGATGCTAATTGGCGGATGGCTCGTGACGTTCGTGAGCTGTCACATAGACACATGTAGAATAGGCTGTGATAGTTGAACTCTCCTTTTTTCAGCTGTCTGACGTTACCGTGCACATTAAAACTTTTTCCGGGAACAGGCCACCATTATGTACCATAACGAGTCAATGGAGCAGGCATTCGAGCTTGTCTACACTTATAAATCCATCTGAAACACAACAGATTTGCATTGTTGACTCTTAAATGGAACGTTAAGCATGGATTCCCCCCATTATCCAGTCGATTGATGACGTTTACCTTCAATTATGGCCCGGTGAAGTCAAAAAAATGAGAGGAGCGTCGCTCAGTAGGATTTTGTCGGTCGAAATAATATATCCGGATAAATCACAGGTGCGTCTCCTAAAACAAGCGGGATCCATGGATTGGGTACAGATCTCGACTCGGTAGGGCTAATCCAGTGTTGACAAGCTGCTTTAACAATGTTATGGGCCTCGGAAAACCACCCCCATTGACAGAGGAACGAGTACAAAATTGCGGCTGTTTCCAGAAAAAGTTTCTTTGTGCGTGGGGATATCGGAGAGCAGTAAAAAGGAGAGTTCCACTAACCGGCCCTATTATATAGCCACGACGTTCGTGAACACGGAACAGTGAGCACCAAAGTTGAGATTTTTTCACAACAAAATTTGAAAGGATACATAACACCGTGACAGGAGACTTAGCTTGGCCCCAATGGGGATAAATACATGTAGCTCAAACCAAAGTAAAAAAATTCATGTTGCTCATTTATTTGTAAACATGACAAATAAATATCTCTTATCAGTGAATAACTACAAAAAAGGAGGTCATCAAATTTCTGATTCCTTTGTGTTATATTTCAGATCCAGAACGTCCCTTGAAAACTGTTCATGAAGCGATCTCTTTTGGAATTGTGGTCTCTTCTTGTGTTGGAAAAGACATTTAAATAACCATTCAGGACTGTAGAAAAGGCAAATTATGTGAATAAAGTGATTGGAAGGGTCGGCTATTGACTTTGGAGTTTTTATTTAAATTTGGAAGTGCTAGTTCATTCTTCTCCTCAAGATGGCCATTTTTTTTTGCCTGTGAGATTTTCAGGGAGGGGGGGGCAGTGGCGGATCCAGGCACAATAGTCTAGAGGGGTGCCCGAATGTGTTTTGGCATTCGCAGGCAAGTGTTATCGCAATTTTTTTAAAGATGCTACTACTAATCTTGGTGGTTTAGGGGGGGGGGCCTAGGTCTCTGTTGACCTGAGGTGCGAAACAGGTGATTATAGCAACCAGTCAATGCCAAACAATGCTAAACAAGATAATACAGCCTGCTATTCTGTAACAGGGCCTCTTGAAACACCATCAGAACAGAAGAATATGTGTCAGAGACATGCACTTTTTGCCAAAGAATATCTTAATTGGGACATTTTAACATCATTTATCGACATGGCACTATATATTTACTAAACCTTCATTGCAAGGGATATACCTGGAGAAGGCAAATTAAACATATTGCCCTGTAGATGATAAAAATGCAAGGTAAGAGATTTAAATTCTCCCAAAACCCTGTCAGCACAGAAAACTTTTGCCAATCCAATTTTGAAACCTTTTAATTCAGTATCAAAGAAATCTGAAGGTGTACTTTTGCATAGATATAGCCAACAATGACTAGTATTTGACTACATGGACAGTTTTGCATGGTGTCATGTTGCTGAAAACCATTAAATTCATGGTAATTTGGCTTTTTTGAGAAATGTGCTTTTCTCAAGACATTGTTATGATCAAACAGGAAGTGCAACAACAGTGCCACCTTACCTACCCATGTTCACAGTGCAACATTATTTATCTCTTTTGAAATCCAGCAACATCTAAGGAACCCCCGCAAGGAATTGTTTATTCAAAGACTACCTAGAAACAATTAATTTCATTCACTAAAACTAAGCAAAGAATTATTTATTTGAAAAAAAAACAACAACAAAAAACTCCCCGCACAAGTCGCGCTTGCTACAGTTGCCTCCTATCCCCTCCGATTTCTCTGCAGGTGTACCAACCTTTATTGATCATTCTTTTTCATAATGCACTTGACCTTTCATAATTATTGCAAGTAATGACATTTTAGTATACCTATTCTTCATAGTGATCTCCCCAAAGGCCCTAGTATTAAAGTCGTTAAATAAGGAAATATTGATCCTGCATTATATATTGAAGCAGTCACAATATCACAGCTTGTGTAATATTTGAAATTGACGCCCAATAATACAGAGGAGGAGGGGGGCAGCTTTTTTGCCTTTGCAATGTATATTTAGTGCTATTATCGTATAACAGCACTGGATTATCTGACCTAAGAGTCCAAGAAATCTCTGACATTCTGGATGCTGAACCTGTGGATTTAATGTTATTACAAGAAACATGGTTGCATGATTTGCACATGATTGAGTAACTTGAAGCTGTTCACAATGATTATCATGCTACTGGAGTTAGTGGCATACAGAACAATGACATTTGTTATGGCCGACCATATGGAGGAGTGGCTATACTATGGAATAAACGTCTGTCTCATTATGTCAGTGTTGTTAAAACCTCGAATAGCAGAATATGTGCTAGCAATGATTCGATTTTAATTATCAATGCATACATGCCTTGTGATAATTGGTCAAAACTTGTTGTGCTGACAGAATACATGTATGAGGAATGTTTTAATGCTGTTGAAAATCTTATTGAGCAACAAAACTGCAGATATGTCATTTTCGGTGGAGATATGAATACAGATCCAATTAGGAACAATGCACACAGCAGACATATGTCGGATTTAATTCACAGAAACAATTTGGTATCAGTAACCAATGGACTCCCAGTGTCGGATAAAACTTACGTTTCACCTTCTGGACATGGTTGCGTTATTGACCATTATATTGTATCTTCAAATTTACAAAGCCTAGTTAAGGATATTAGTGTCGTCAGGGACATTGGATTTAAAGGCCCTGGTCATATACCATTAAAAATTAACTTAGACATGAAATTTACAGAAATGTCTCATCAAGTCAAAGAATCTGATCATAACAGCATTGCTTGGCACAGAATAAATGATGCAAACATTAAGTCTTACAATTTTGTTTTACAGAATGAGCTGTCTCAACTTAATGTGAAATATAGGGTCCTACAATGTAAGGATCGAAGCTGTAAGGATCCCGATCATCTTAGGGAGATTAATGAGATGTGTTGTGATCTTGTGACTGCTTGCATTGATTCTGCTGATGGAACATTACCAAAGTGCAGGAAGAGAAAAGGAATGCCTTATTGGAATGAAGTAATTAAGCCTTTAAAGGATGATAATTTGTTTTGGTGCAAGCTGTGGAAAGACTGTGGCAGGCCTGCGGAAGGCATAGTCCATGACATTTACAAAAGAGTTAAGCGAGATTACCACTACAAAATCAGGGAATTAAAATCAAAGGACTCTATACTGAGACTAGCCCTGGACCCCTGGGACAGGGGTCATGAGTCGTCCCATTGGAAAATCATGAGAATTGAAAGAGAGGGTTGAGGAGAATCAAGATATCTTTTTAGGTATTTGCAGCTTGTTTATTCCAATTATACCATCTGAAAGAGTGGAAAATTTGCTACTGACGGCACCTATTTCTTATTTCTCCACATGCTGAAATGAATGAATAATCATCCTGTGAACCTGAAGAAGTGATTTTTTTCTTTATACATTGAAAAAATGGCGTCATTTGATTGGTCGATTTCTGGTTGTGCTGATGATGTCACAACAATCTGCTTGTGACATCATAGGACAGACTGATGACGTCACCATTGTGCTGTTACTGGAGCAGAGCGATTTTGCTCATTTTTTCATAGAGTTTTTGTTTTATAAAGTGATTTTTTGTCATTTCTACCTAAAGCAATTGCTTTCAAAAGTAGTGCCGTCAGCAGTAAAATATGTAGGCTATCTAAATCCAACATTTCATCAAATTTGGATAAGAATTGTTTAATCTAGACCAATTCTCCCAATACCATGTCAAAATCTCAAGATTTTGAATGGGACGACCCATGACCCATGCTACGCATGGGTCCCAGGGCTATACTGAGACGATGCAAAATGGCAGACACTCTTGCCTCTGCACAGTGCCCCTGAGCAATCTTTAAGATAAAAAAAAAGCGAGAAGACGAATAGCACGCGGCTGTAGAGCAAGGTCAGGAGAACATTTTAAGACAAAAACGAAAAAATTCTGTTGGGAAAATTTTGAGTAATACCAATTTTAAGATTTTTGTTTATCACACCCACATTTTCTGCCTAAAAGTGGGGTCATAAAAGTGGATATAAGTTATATAGTCATTTGCAGATACAGTTTTTGAAGGGAAGACAGTAATCTTTAATCACTGTGACTATTATGTGTGTGAAACATGTTATATAAAAAAAATAGTGTGCAGAGTGTGATAAACTCACTTGACTGTCACTGTATGTCTGTCAAAAATACTATGTTTTTAGCCCTGCTAAATTGACTCTATTGTTTCTTTTGAGTGTTCAACTGCTTCTGGGTGGGTTTGAATTTAGCTAAGCCTTTCTTTGGAGTCTTTTGCTGCATGTTCATGACAAAATGTGGTCTCAGATGTAGCTTTTAGGATATTTTATATCATTGATATTTATGAATAATCAATACAGGCACAGAGCATGACTAGTACAATTGTCTTTAAAAAATCATGTTAACAATGCATATCTGTTTACAAATAACCCAAAGTCATGGCTTGTTTTGTTCTTAGAAGTGCATGTATGACATTGTATGTATTAATGTTGACTGCATGATTGTATTAATTTTAGGACAAAAAAATACTTCCAGATATTCTTGACCAACATATTTTGCAGGTGAGAACCTAATTAGCATGGTATTTCTACCGAACTGAGATTTGGCATTGAAACATGTTTGAATTGTCATGATGAGTGTGCATACTACGGTGTATGTAGATCATTGAGCAGTAGTGGGACAAATAAAAAAATTAATTATCTGATAAAATGTTTGGGAAAGGGAAATGCGGAGAGGTAATTTCTGCACCTGAAGGCCATTGAGGATGCTGATCAATGAAACTTCACAGATATGACTTACAACGACACAGTAAACAACATTCTGTAGCATGTTTGACATAAAACATTCTCAATATAGATCTGATATGACTTAAATCCAGCCTATGTACAATTAACCACACAGAAACAATACTAGTGATTTAGTCTGATTACTGGGGACAATGTTGGAAGGCTACAAACCTGCTCATCACTGTAATATTGGTTTGGAGCAAACAGTCACATGTGTTTGTCACACCCTCCACACTATATTTAGGCAAAACATGTTTTACACAAATGCAATGGTTACAGAAATTAATGATATTGTCTTTCCATCAACAATTGTCCCTGCATATGATGTAAAACATTTCCTTCAACGCCTATGCCCCCGTTTCAGCATTGAAATATGAGTGTGATAAACCAAAAAACTTAAAATCGATATAACTCAAAATTTTCCCAACAGAATTTTTTCGTTTTTGTCTTAAAATATGCCCCTGACCTTGCTCTACAGCCGCGTGCTATATGTCTTCTCGCTTTTTTTTAAATCTTAAAGTGTGCTCAGGGGCACTGTGTCTGACAACTCATTTTGGAAAGAGCTTAATAAAATGGTGCCAAACAAGCGTCATTCTGCTTCACACATTGACGGAGTTACCGACCCAAAGGATATTTGTCAGTTGCTTAAAGCAAAATATGAGCAATTGCTCAACAAAGCCCCTAATGACTCAAAGTGGGCTGATGAGTTCAGTAAAACTTTAGATTTAAAAGCTATGAATGATCACAGCATTGTTGACATCACTCCTGAACTTGTCAATGAAGCCATTAACCTCTTGAGAAAGGACAAAGGTGATGGTGTTGGTGACATTAATTCTAATCATATTGTATATGGGATTTATAGTCTTAATGACACTCTAGCAAAATTATTCGAATGTATTTTGCGTCATGGATTATATCCAGACTGTCTTCTTCTGTCAACTGTTATATCCATCCCCAAGAACAAATCTGGTGACATTTGCTCCAGTGACAATCTGAGAGGGATATCTCTTATGTCCGCAATCAACAAAGTTTTTGAATGGGTTGTCATGCTTAATACATGGAATTATTGAAAACCTGTAACCTCCAGTTTTCTTATCAGCCAATGCATTCAACTTCAATCAGTACACTAGTAGGGTAAATGTGGGTATTATCACGCACCTTGTGCGTGGTATTACACTGCAATGTTTCTATATGGGTACCAGGCCTGAAGTATAATAACTATCATGACCAAAAGTAGAGGTTTTGATTGATATTGAACTCAGGAGTCAAGAAAATATCAAATTCAATTGACCGACAGCTTCTTACAGCACTTGGCACATAGTTAAAACAACTAGGGTCATTTAGCCTTTTCTGTGGGTAATATCACGCACTTCTGTTTAATATCACGCAGTAGTAGGTGTTATATGACGCAAGTTGAGGTTATAATGACTCAGGTTGAATCCCTGACTATCTATTCATCTGTCCACCCATGTATCAATCAATTGTTTATCAGAGTCAGTCCGTGTTCCTGTCTATAGCTTTCTATCTATCTGTCTATCTATCTATCATGAAACCAGGGAGGCAGGGGGGAGAGGGTCAGCTGCCCCCCTAAAATCTGGCAGCCTTGTAAATTGACATTGAATTCAGACAAATATCTGAAAAATTCGGGAAGAAAGACTGCTCCCAAAATAAGTCATATCTCCTACGCCTAATCTATCTATCTATCTATCTATCTATCTATCTATCTATCTATCTATCTATCTATCTATCTATCTATCTAGAATCTATCTATCTAGAATCTATGCATGCATGGGTTAAGTTGATATCGTTTTCAGGGTTTGCGCTCTGCATGTACATGTATGGGACTTGAGTATCAATATCATATTAACTCTCCTGCAGTAAAATGAAATCTTAAACTTATAAACTTTTGGAACTATATTTTGGGAGAAATATTAAAAGCAAAAACGTTTGCAGGCCTAATAATTCCATATTGGGGGGGGGGGAGATGTCCCAGATCGTCTCTCCTGTCTCTCCTGTTCGATTACTGACCAGCTGAGGTATTTATTATCTGAATATAAGTTTATAAGTGATTGGGGTGGGGGGGGGGGGTCCCTGCCGATAACCGCGCTGGGTTGTCGCCAAAATTTGGGAACTGTAATAATTCGGATGAAGTAGCAAGAAATTCCAGCAGATGATGGAACATGATTGAAAATCACCAGATCTGAAGCAATCCCATTTAAATATATGAAATCTGGATCCGGATATCTGCATAAGCATAGCACGTCTCCCCAAAAGTGTGCAGATAGTACCATATTAATAAATAATGACAAACAATAAATTTATTTATTTTTGGTGTAAAATTTATAGATATTCTGAATGTTTCACAGGAGGTAAAGCCCCAGTCATCCATCCATCCATCATTGTCTTTTCAAACATTGATTGTGTTTCATGTAAGCATGTTTGATAGACAACTATATGAGTACAGCCCTACCTTTGTATGTTTCAGGTTAAGGATGGCAGGACACATCAATCTCTCCATTATTCTCCTATTGGCTCTTCCCATGGTAACCCCATCTTACAAGATTCTTGTTGTGCCAGGTGGCGCTGGTTTCAACTCTCGACTTCTCAACCTACAGAGATTGGCCGACACTCTCGCTCAGGATGGCATGACGTCACAGTTCTCATGAATACGAGAATCAGTGAACACACAATCACAAAATATGCTAAATCTCTGTAATACTATGTCCCTGAAGGAGCTTCAGATCTTACTGATTTGGAAATGTGAAAGTCTTCAGTTTGGAATATTTTTCAAATGTTTCAAGAGGCCATTGAAATAATACTTGTCTATGATAAAGCCTTGATGAGCGATGAAGCAACGCTGAAAGAGATACGTGATGCTAAATTTGATTTGATTTTTGGAGATGCAGCTGCCATGCCGACCAGTTTGTTAGCTTCTCATCTGGGTATCCCCACAATTTTGTATCACAATTTTCTCGTGCCTTATGACCCAAATATCTTATATATATAATATAATAATAATAATAATAATAGACATTTATATAGCGCCAATTCCAGTAAACTGCTCACTAGCGCTTGTGTAGGATCAATTTATTGGTAGAAACTCTTGAACAGGTGAGTTTTAAGATTTCTCTTGAAGCAGTCAAGTGTTGCTGAGGCCTTGACAATATCTGGCAGTTTGTTCCAGAGTTTTGGGGCAGCATGTGAAAAGGCCCTGTCCTCAAATTTGTTTTTATTGCATGAGGTTGGTTCATTTAAGAGTACTTTGTTGTTGCTTCTTAGATTACAGTTCTGTTTTGATTTTGGCTGGATCAGACTTTGAATATATAGAGGTGCTTGCCCATTTATTGCTTTCCATGTGGTTAGCATTAGTTTGAATTGGATTCTAGCTGGAATTGGTAGCCAATGTAGCTGCTTCCTAAACTGGCTTACGCTATCATGCTTTTTCAATTTCTCTATGAGACGGACTGCCGAGTTTTGGGCTACTTGTAGTTTATTCATCAATCGACCTGATGTACCATACAGAAGACCATTTCCATAGTCTAGGTGAGGAGTTACAAGAGCATTAACTACTGTTTTGCAAACTTCTTTGTCTAATGACTTCCTGATTTTTGCAATATTTCTCACGTTGAAATAAGCATTCCTGCACATTTTGTTGATTTGCTTTTCCATGGTCATGTTTTTGTCAAAGATTACACCTAGGTTTCTAACATGTTCAGCTGCACTGATCTTGACATTGTCTACACTGATTGACGATACTTGGAGTTTATTGAGTTGATGGGAAGTGCCAATGAGCAGTAGTTCGGTCTTTTCTCCATTGTTACAAAGCTTATTTTCATGAAGAAAGTTCCTAATTTCTGCAATGCACTTCTCCATTTTGTGTGTAGCATTTTTCTGATCCAAAAAGGTTGGCTTGAAAGAGAGTATAAGTTGCTCGTCGTCAGCATATTTTTGGTCTTTGACTTCATTTTTTGCAGCCACTTCACTCATTGGAGCAATATATGAATTGAATAGGATTGGTCCTAGTTTTGAACCTTGAGGGACACCAAATTTGAGAGGCAGCTTGGTTGATTTTTTGTCATTTATTATCACTGACTGTGACCTTTCAGAAATATATGACTTGAACCAGGAAAGTGCGGTTTCTTGAACACCGTATCGGTTTTCTAAACGTTTCAGTAGAATCTTGTGATCAATTGTGTCAAAAGCAGCTGAAAGGTCTAACAGCACTAGCATTGTTACCTCACCTTTGCTCATATTCAACATAATATCATCATGGATCTTCATCAGGAGGGTTTCAGTGCTGTGGAATTTCCTGTATGCAGACTGCTTGTCATCATCAAGGTTGTTTTTAGTAAGATGCTCAGTGTATTGTTTAATAACGGCACTTTCAATTAATTTGCCAAGGAAAGACAAGTTTGACACTGGTCGATAATTCTTTTTGATTAAAGCTAAACCAGGTTTTTTCAAGAGAGGTTTGACTAATGCATGTTTCAATTCAGAAGGCATTTCTCCTTCTGTGAGTGACTTATTCACAATATTGACCATAATTGGGAGGAATTCCTCTAGGCATTCAAGCAAAAGCCATGTGGGAATAGGATCTAGTTGGCAATGTTTAACTGGCATGTCAGTGATCAGTTTCTTGATGTCAGTTTGTGACAATTTTTCAAAGTTTTGCAGCATGTGAGAGGCTGGTCCATTTTCATTCATAGTCACATTGTGGGTGCAGTCCAACTTTGATCTAATTGTCTTAATTTTCTCATCAAAGAAGTTGTTAAAATCATTTGCCAGGTCAGACTCATTTGTATGAGTTGGCAGAGGTAGTTCTTGTTTCCTGTTAAGACTAGAGGTCACTAACTTGAACAAAGCTAGTCTTTGCATTGCCGTTAGAGTCTTTTATCTTGTTTCTTAGATCTTCTGATTTGAGCTCGCTAAGCCGCTGATTCAATGCATTTCTTTTTTCTTTGAAGGACTCCCAGTCTCTATCAAGTCTGGTTTTCCTCCATAGTCTTTCAGCCTTCCTCTTTGCAGTTTTTTGACTCTTGATATCAGTGTTGCTAAACGGAGAGGGTTTACGTATTGTCACTTCTCTAGTTATAACGGGGGCATGTTTGTCGAGAATCTCTTTGGTGGAGTTATAGAGTGAAACCAGTTCATTGAGATCTTTCTGCGTGAGAGTGTCTTCAGCCAGATGTCTCTTGATGTCTTTTTTGAAATCTCGGACATTTATTTTGCTAGTTTTTCTGAAACTGATTTTCTTTTTGCGATTCTGTGCTTTCCTTATTGGAATATCAAACAAAATGCAATTGTGGTCAGAGAGGAGGTCACTAGGCTTGCAATTGTTCAGTGCTAACTTTTCTCGAGTTATCACAAGATCCAGCATGTTGCCATCTTTGTGAGTTGGTGCCGAGACATGTTGCACAAGATCAAACATTTCAAGGATGTTGTTAAATTGAGTAGCTTTGTTATCATCTGGTTTGTTCATATGAAAGTTGAAATCACCAGTAATCAAAATTTCATTATTCAATGTTTGGTACAGTGCTAAAAATTTTGTAAATTCTTCAAAGAATTCTGCAAGGCTATATCTGTTTTTGTTGGATGGTTCAGGGCGGTACACCAGAAGAACAGTAACAATTTTACCATCAAGTTGTATTTGGATTTCCATATGCTCAAAGGTCTTAGTCTTCATTCGATCTTTTTTAATTGCTTGTATGCCTGATCTCACAATGCAACCTACTCCACCTCCTGGTCTACCTACTCGGGCAGTACTCAGATAGTAATATTCACCATTTTGTTCCAATTCACCGATTTCAACTACATCTTCATCTTTTAGCCAAGTCTCTGTGAAGAGAAAGATGTCAAGATCATGCTCATCTCTGTAGTCTTTGACTGTTTGTGTTTTCTGTCTCAAACTTTGAGCATTCCATACACAGCCTTTCAGGAAATTATTTGCTTTGAAATACGTCTTGTTTGGATGAGTTCTGGCATTTCCTGCCGAACCCAGAGAAGACTCTGTTTGTGATAAAATTCCGAACTTATTTGCCAGTGTTATTGAACCTCCTTTTACGCTTGTGTAGTTTCTCGTTGGTAGAGTCTGTGAAAGCATGTCATCAGATCTTTTTAGACCAGTTCTTAGTGCATCAGAATACAGTTTTCGATGTCGGTGCATTTTGGCAAATTTTGACAGTCGGAGTTCGATCAACCGCCAGTCAGGTTCTTAATGTATACAATGTTGGTTTCAATCGGCAGCCAATAACTTGTGAATGGCCAGTAGGAGTTTGTTTCAATCAGTAGTAAATAAGTTTGCTAATGAACAAGGCGAGTAAGCCAGTATCAGTGGCCAGTGAGTCTGTGAACAACAAAGGAAAGTTTGTTTCAATCAATAGCCACTCAGTTTGTGAATGACCAGGGCAGAGTTAGTTTCAATCAGTAGCCAATCAGTTTGTGAATGACCAGGGCAGAGTTAGTTTCAATCAGTAGCCAATCAGTTTGTGAATGACCAGGGCAGAGTTAGTTTCAATCAGTAGCCAATCAGTTTGTGAATGACCAGGACAGAGTAAGCTTCAATTGGTAGCCAATCAGTTTGTGAATGACCAGGGCAGAGTTAGTTTCAATCAGTAGCCAATCAGTTTGTGAATGACCAGGGCAGAGTTAGTTTCAATCAGTAGCCAATCAGTTTGTGAATGACCAGGGCAGAGTTAGTATCAATCAGTAGACAATCAGTTTGTGAATGACCAGGGCAGAGTTAGTTTCAATCAGTAGCCAATCAGTTTGTGAATGACCAGGGCAGAGTTAGTTTTAATCAGTAGACAATCAGTTTGTGAATGACCAGGGCAGAGTTAGTTTCAATTAGTAGCCAATCAGATTGTGAATGACCAGGGCAGAGTTAGTTTCAATAGTAGCCAATCAGTTTGTGAATTACCAGGGCAGAGTTAGTTTCAATCAGTAGCCAATCAGTTTGTGAATGACCAGGGCAGAGTTAGTTTCAATCAGTAGCCAATCAGTTTGTGAATGACCAGGGCAGAGTTAGTTTCAATTGGTAGCCAATCAGTTTGTGAATGACCAGGGCAGAGTTTGTTTCAATCAGTAGCCAATCAGTTTGTCAAAGACCAGGCCAGAATTAGTTTCAATCGGTAGTCAATCAGTTTGTGAATGACCAGGGCAGAGTTAGTTTCAATCAGTAGCCAATCAGTTTGTGAATGACAAGGGCAGAGTTAGTTTCAATCAGTTGCCAATCAGTTTGTGAATGACTAGGGCAGAGTTAGTTTCAATTAGTAGCCAATCGGTTCGTGAATGGCCAAGCAGAGTTAGTTTTAATCAGTAGCCAATCAGTTTGTTAATGGCCAGGCAGAGTTTGATTCAGTCAGTAGCCAATCAGTTTGTGAATGACAAGGGAAAGAGAATTAGTACCAGTAGCTTATGTAGTGAGTCTCAGAGCTGAGAAGGGTAAGGCTCTGAGGTCTGTCAGAGTATTGAGGCAAGAACAGTGAGTCTCTCAGGTCTGTGAGAGACAAAGAGGTGAGAGGGTGAGGCTCTGAGGTCTGTCAGAGTTAAAGGTAAAAGCAGCGAGTCTCTCAGGTCTGTGAGAGGCAAGAGTTGAGGACAGTAAGGCTCTGAGGTCTGTCAGAGTCTAGAGGTAAAAGTGGTAAGTCTCTCAGGTCTGTGAGAGGCAAGATCAAGTCTATGAAACTGAAAGATTTCACAGGCCAATGAGAATTTTGAAGTGTGTCAGACGCTGATGGTTTGCTGCAAAGCAAAAATGAAGTGAGATTAAGTGAAAGGTTAAGATATGTGAAGTGACAATGTCTTGAATGTGATCAAATACTTTAAAAACGTTGTACAGATGTGTTGAGAATATAGATGCAGTATTGATACTGAATTGACATGCCTCTTCCAACAATGCCTCATCTTCTTTCCGATTGTCCCCTCGATCACTTGTATACTTTGCCAGGAATGACATGCCGTGCCAATCGTATGGACTTTAAAGAAAGGGTTGCAAACTTTGTTGGCTATTTTGGTGTAAATCTATTCTTCGGTAACGTGATAAAGAATGTGGAACGATATGCTGAAGAACACGATTTCAAGTTGCATGTGCCACTTAACGATGTCTTGAAAAACAAAGTGACTATCGTCAACGCAAATTATGTCCTTGACATGCCACTTCCAACAATGCCTCATGTTTTCCCCATCTCTGGCCTCTATCACAAGGAACCTTCTCCTCTGAATAAGGAGTTTGCAGACATTGTTCAATCATCACAACCCCACGGAGTGATTCTGATCAGTTTTGGAACCTTGGTGTCAGAATTTGATGCGGACAAGGCAGACCTATTTGCGAGAGTTCTTGGTAGACTACCTCAGTCAGTCATCTGGAGATTCACAGGTGTGTCATGGCAAGCACAGTGATAATAGATGGAACAGAGCCACCGGGTCACCAAGCAGAGCGAGGTGTCTCGTCCCTTGTGGCAAACATGCGAGGAGTGAACCAGATGGTTCCATTAAAAGAAATGATTCAGACATCCCATATTATGATCCTGGCACTTTTTTCTCATCATGCGTGACTACCTTCTTCTTTTCTAAAATCGTTTTCCGAGTCCAGTTAAAAAAAAAAATTTTCCAAAAAAAAAAAAAAAAAAATTTCGAAAAAAAAAATTCCCAAAAAAAAAGTTTTCCAAAAAAGTAAAAATGCTCGAAAAAAAAAAAGGTTTGAAAAACAGTCATTTTCCAAAAAAATAGTCACATTTTCCCTCATTTTCTTTTAGAATATTACGTTTCCAGCCTATTCTCTTTTTTGTAAATTTTTTTCTCCAAAGTTTTTATTGAACAAACCTGAATAGAATGTAAGAATTAATTTTGTAAAATGATTTAGATAATTACAATTTCGAATCTTTAAAATTTGTTTTTTGCGTTTAGGCGGTCCCGTCTTCATGCTTCGGCATTTACATATTAATATTCTGTGTGAAAAAGATGTAAGTACTCTTTAGGGTGTATAGTCCTGTTGCAACGTTTGGAAATGAAGTTATGTTTGCCAATGTAATTTCTTCTTCTCATTAAAAAAGTTGTATATCATTGCTTTAGAGCTCTTTGCAGATTGACGATCCACTGGAAAAATTAATTTTGTTGTGTTCAATTTGCAAACTGACATTGCCATGCCACTGACAGTTTTCCGCTGGTATCCTAATCTTCTGTTTAGATGAAGTGCCCAAAGTCATTTAATTAGTTTGTTATGGATACATATGCTTTCAGACATTTTGTGCACTGAATCAAATAATTAACCAAACACACAAAAAACTTTTAAGCTTGTGAAATCACACAACCAAGTTGGAACTAAATTTTGAAACTGTTTGGACCGCTAATCTGCAAATGGCTATAAATAATACAGCCCTTCTAAACAATTCAACAAAAGGTGCTCCTCATTTGTTCCATCCATATGCTGTGGACATGAACTGGTTCCAGTTTCATTCGCTAGATGTCATATCATTCATTCTTGCAATTCTTTCTACTGTGGCATATCTTTGGTTCTTGGCGTGTAGGTTTCTCTTCCGATGCATACGGAATATTTGTTCCACCAAGAAAAAAGAAAAAGCTATGTAATTCATGAGTAGACGGGCAGATATACATGAGTCTTAAGTATTACTCTTTGAATTAACACATCTTAAATTCAAGTTTACAAAATCAGGGATTTTGGCCTACTGAAGCTTTTCAGGATAAGGGAACTTAGCTGGCTACTAAGAATGTCCCCTTAAATGCTTATGTTATGATTTCTGTAATACATTACATAATAGTCACATTGCAGGTTTGCTGAAGTGAAACATATGTTTGCACACATATTCAATAAGATTATACAAGAAAATTTAATAGTTAAACGAGCTTACCTAAGTGAAGTTTAACTGGAATTCTGTTGATCTTCTGAGGGTCCCAGGAGAGTTCATACGGGGAATGCGCATGCGTCGTCAAAGTTGAAAGCGTCCTGCTTGGAATTTGAATGACTTAGGGTGGGTGAGGTGGGCGTATGAACTCTCCTGGGACCCTCAGAAGATCAACAGAATTCCAGTTAAACTTCACTTAGGTAAGCTCGTTTAACTATTAAATTCTGTTTCACTTCCGATGTCCCAGGAAGTTCCTATGGGATGTTCAAAGCCGCAAATTCCAAGAGGATGAAATATAATAGAAGGTGAAAGTACAAAAAAGAAGTTCATTTAAACTATTTTATATTCCATAAAAAACAGTCACAGTTACATTCATATAATCAGAACATTCCTAGTACAACTAATTATCTAATACAGCCCGTGCATAATCTTTGCTTGGTAAGGGTCTGTTATAGTATCTGGCGAAGGTACTAGCCCCAGACCAGCCTGCTGTATCCAACACTGTTTGCATATTTGCCCCCCCCCCCCCCCCCTTTTTGCAGAAGAGGAACTTGCAGCCCTAACAGAGTGTGGTCCGTAAGCATTCACATCTATCCCTGCTGACTGCAGGACCTGCTTCACCCACCTAGCAATGGGAGACTTCTCAGTGGTTGGTGGTGGCGCTACTGTACTAGAGAGTCACTGTGACGTCACCATTGTCACAATGTTGATGTCACAACAGCAACAATGACACAATTGATGACATCACCATTGTTTACTCACTATCTAATGGTTACCCCTGATGCATTGAAGTCCCCCATTGTGTCTTTTGACGCTTGCCTGTGTGGCTTTGAAATAGTTATAAAGAGTGCAGTTTAGGGCGGTCCTTATACAATGGAAAAAAATAAAACTTGAAAATGTCTTGCTCTGACCCCCAAGATATCTTCCTTTTGGTAAAAAAAGGAGATTTGCAAATTTTCACAAAAATCAATGCATATTTAGAGGTAGCTCGCAGGCCTTGAAGTTTTTCTCATTGTGGCCTTCAGTCACCAAATCATCACCAAAGACCAAAAATACTGCCATTAAAAAGTGACACCTCTGCAGCACCAGTAACATGCTTTTTTTTTTCTGGAATGAGTCTTTAGATTTAAAACTATTCTATTTGACAGAAAAAAAACGTTTTAAGGCTAACAATGATCATGTACATTATATCAAGGACATCAATTAAATGCAATGAGAATCTAACATTCAGACCGACTTTGTGACAAAGACACATATAGTGGCACTTATTACTATGACCTGCACATTCACTGTGTTGATGTCAATAAGAGCTTTTTTCAAAGGCTCTTTCTCATTTCAAGTTACTTTCATATCTTCAACCATTATATTAGGGACTTGGCGTCCTTCGATGCATGTTTAACAAAGAGCATTATAGATCTTTGAAGAGACAAAGATCTCACAGACTCTTTCGCTCACATGCAGAGACGTGGAATTGTCTCCGTAATATTATATTATTATTATTATTATACAGCATTTATATAGCGCCATAATCACAGATACTCTGTGCTCTATGGCACTTTACAATGTATATCATGTACAATTCACTGATATCCACACTTTGAAACAATAAATGACTTAACTCATCCAATGAGTCTGATGCATCATCCCCAAAGCATTGAACTTTTACCAATAGTCTGTTCTCTTGTGTAGCTAAACTGGCTCCCGTGAAAATGTCATGTTAAAATTTGCAATCCTGGTGTTTCTAGACCAGAATTTTGTGTAGAATTCAAAAATCGATGATTGCATTTTTTCTGATCACTTCTTCCCACTCAAATTCAAAATGGCGGACAAGATGGCCGTTGATGCTCCAGACAGCCACATTTTTCAGCAAATCTATGCTTATTTGCAGTCTTTGCATTGATTTTATATATTTTTCCTGGCTTTGTGTTAAGAAATAAACAAACCACATAAATTTATAGAAAGCAATGATAATTTCAATGCCATAATAATTAATCACATCAATACAAACAGTGCAATGGCGATCAAAAAAGTGTCCAAACAGAAATATACTTTATCAGAAGCGAAAGCTGTCATCATGAACCATTTAAGTATAATCTTAAGTTTACTGCATAATACAATGACATATAGTCCTACATATTTTAGAAATGGTATATAAAACAGAACAAATAATAATTGAATCATCCAAACAATCTTCTATCATATGATTACATGACATAATTATTACGTACGAAAATTACAACTGAATCATCATGTCACTAAAGCTATCAATATATACAGTGCAGGGCTTCTCATAAGGAAATACCACAACATTAATTATCAGAATTGATGTAATAAACCAATTTCTTTAAAAGCATCATCTTTATCAGATGAAGTGCCATCATGAGATACATTGTCAGTGTTGGTGTATACCTCTTCATCAGCTCCACAAAGACAGAGGTCAGCACCCGTCTACAAGTGAACTGCATTGCCACTTCTTTTTCCAGCCTTGGCAGATCAGAACATATGCTGTTAATGTGTTGCCACCTAGTAACTAGTGTGCTATTCCGCGAGCTCCTGTGAGCGGTCCACGTCATTTCAGTCTGAGGAACTCGCACAATTTTGTCTGGAAGAAACCGGGGCTGTTTCTGAGTGTGAGGTGGCCTTGTCTACTTCCTTAGAGAAATGTCTGACTCTGGTATATATCAATGTTGAATAAAAATTTTGTGAGTGTGCAATGAAATTGGAACTATTTCTTGGGACAGCAATGCTGTAGCACATAAAATCAACTTCTGTGCAAAGTGGCAGCAGCATACAGTTCTCATTTTCACCAGACTTGGTCAGTACACACACGATCATTCTGGCGGCATGAACACCGACTTGCACAATTGTTCTTTTTGCATCCACATTTGACCAACTGAACTACAGCATCAGGGGCAGCCAAATTCATAGGGATCCAATATTTATGGCTGGCTTTGGCACAATGACATTTTGCTAAACTATTGTTTGGTACCAGACTCTGAGAACAACTTGTTGAAGAGCTCCTTTTGTTGGTGGTAGTTTTTGCACTTGGGATTGGATTTTTTGAAACACTGCCAGCACGTCTTTGGCTCTTTGCAATATCTTTTATTTTTGTTTGTGGATCATACAATTGGCAAACATGGTTTTCAAGTCCTGCTTGGATGGATTCTTCAGGTTTGTCGTGTTGACCAGGAACCTGCAAAGCTAGTATCACATCATCATCAGCCTTACAGAAGACCTTCTAACATACATGTAAATTTGCACCTTGTTGCAAAATATCCAGTTATGTCTGCACCTGAGAAAGCATGAAAACCTGGTAGCGTTGCAGCCTTTCCTCTCCCAGCGTTTCATGTATCTGGTTCACCAAAATAGCTCTCCGTTTTGCTCCAGTACCTGTTACGAAGTTTGTTTATTTGCCAAGCTGCGGAATGCCAGAAGAAGAACATCTGTGTCTTGAGAGAAGATGTCCACAACATCAGCACCACTTTTAGCTGCATTGGCTGCATGCAAGATTAAATGACCATCCACCTCCTGATGTGTGCATTCAAGACGTTGGACATATCAGCCAGTTGACATTACTTTTTCCCTTGAAGTTACTATGAATATATTTATCTTGTTCTGAAAGTAACTGAAGCACTTCTTTCCTGGGTCACAAGTGAGTTCTTCCTTTGTTTTCGAACTTGACAGGAATTGCCTCATGCTCACATTGGCAATAGATGTTCTGTCATCAACGCGAAAATTAATTAGCTGCACTGTCCAGACTCTTTTCAGATGGAATCTTTAAGGAGCGTGTATTGATAGCATAGTAACTGTTGTCGAACACAAGATGCCCTACTTGCTGCCCTCGGAAATTTGCCATGATGACCAGAACAAATGTTCTGGAAAAATCCTCACAATGTCATGTCCAAGCATTTTTGGCTTTCCAAGGGCTTGAAGTACTGTCGTTCCATCTAGTACTGCAGCTTTAACAGGCCATTCTGGTAATGCCTGAGACACTCTATCCTCATTTAATGTTTGCTCCAGACAAGGCATTAGCTTGCTCTTGTCAAGTAACATAGCAAAAGATCAATCTGACAGAAAGAGAGATTGTGGTATCGCAGTGAACTCACAAGATCCAATTGCATATTGCAAGTCAAGTGTTGTCATTCGAAACCAGATATTAATGGAGCCAGTATTGATCCTTGTTGCAACAAATTCAACTGCTTTGGCCTGTTTCATCTGGTGAACATATGCATCAAAATGTCTCTGCACAGCTGGTGTTAGTTCATGTTGCTTACCGCTCTGAGCACTCTGCAATCCGAGCATGTCATGAGCTTCCTCAAACAGTCTTGCCATCTCAGGAGCCAAGATGAAAAATCTGTCAAGACCACTGTCGTTGAACGTAATCGCCACTGAACCTCCATGGCCTTTCATCCATTTATTCAGATACTCTATACCTATATGGTCTGCCCCAATATGCACAGAATGGTGTTTGATTTTTGTTAAAACTGAAATTTCCATCTGCAAACTCCTGGCAGTTCATTGGATTCGGTGTGTTCAAGGAAATAATTTCTGCCAGATATAGAGATAGCACCATCCTGGCATAACTCTGTCGGTCATGAGCAAAAAACTATTTGCACAACTGATCCAGTGACTCGAGGTGGAGTTTCCAGTCACATTCGCAAGTTGCTCTCACAAACTGCAGGATGGCAAGGACTTGGTGCATGTACTTTCAAATGAACTTGGACAGGCTCGATGCGGACTCCTTATCTTTGTCAAATTTATTTAGGAATTCTAGAATTTGATTTGCTTCCAGGAAGGCTACAAATTGGTCAGTTGCTATTTTGATGTCTTGCAAGGATGACTCATGGCAAGCATGTTCAATTTCATTAGGAAAGTCAAGGCATTTGATGGCGTTTGAATGCAATCTTACAAATTATGCCCCGTATAATTCAAACAGTGCTTGCTGAGTGGTTTGGTTAGCTATTAAAGCTTGTTTCATATGATTTCAATCCAGGATCTGTTTTGTAGTTTGTGGCCATAAAGGCCAGACACAATCCATGCCTCATCAATGCCACTGTCTTCCACATAAGCTCCCAATGCTCTCAATGAGGCCATGACGGTGTGCAGCTCACCAATGCGAAGAATCCATTTGTCTCCATATTCTGGATATGACATCTGTAATTTTTTTGCCTTTTCATAGATCTGCATGTCTAAAGTAATAACTGTTTTATTGTTTGCATCCACTATTGCTGTATTGATGTTCTGAGCTTGCTTTAAAATGTTAAGTTATGTCTGCCAGTCGTATGGGGCTCAGGAATAAAGAGTGGTGCATCCACTATTGTGGTTGGCTTTTCAAAGCCTGTCAGTGAATTGTAGGCAGCCCAAGTAGGAATGTCTTTTGTAGACAGACCTCCATCAGAGATAAACAGCACAGTTCAAGAAGTCAGCTAGGCCAGGTCTTTGAGGGCCAAGGGTTGCAGTATTTGTGAGGGTTTCATACACTTGGTCAGTGATGTCAAAGTCCTGCAGATGACCTACTTCTGATTGTACTGCCACTTATTTATTGTGTAGCCAATTAAAAATACAAGGAAAATCCTGGCAAAAGCAATAAGATTAAACATGTATATATGGGTTCAGAAAAGGAAATGATTCCTCTGTCGCAACCCTACCGCAGTTGTCTGGAACAAGAGTAAGTGATGATTCCGCTGCTATTTTAGTTACCATCATGGATAAAAATGCATCAAATATTACTTTTATGGCTTTGAAACCTACAAAAATGAATTCCTTGACCCTAAAAATACAGAAAATGACCTGTCACTTGTTAATCTATGTTAAATATGGACTGAAATAGGTTGAAAATGCTTCTCGGCAGTCATCTTGGCGGCCATCTTGGATTTTACAGGAAGTTCCGTCCGAAAAAAATGCAATCATTCAAAAATGTGTTCTATGCACCCAAATCTACAAGAAAATGCATGTTTGCCAATTTTAACATGCAATTCCCACGGAATTACACAAGAGAACAGACTACAATCCTGATGATAGTGATGAAGAACTCCTACATACACCCAGGTCCAGTAGCTGACGAGAGTTATCCAATGGTGGGTGTTCAGCAAGCTATTCCTACACAAACATGACCAAATCCTGTCTGAAACCTTAAATGAGAAGCTTTGGGAATGGGGTGACTTATTCCTTGATGATATTCATTGTGGTCAAGGTTGTTCGATTTGGATTGAATCTCTTGCTGAGTGGAATCTGAGGGCCTGATGATGGTCCCATGCATTTTGCAAGGCAGCACCAGCATACAGAAGTTCAAGACCAAGTAGGCCTATCTGCTAAAAAACGAGGCAGACTCCTGTTAGACAAACTGTATTTGAGCTTGTTGTTTCAGAACACATACCACAAACTTGTTTGTCTATTCCCCAGTGCTTCGGTGTATCAGACACAGCATTAGCTTGAGCCACACCTGTTCCTGTTGCAAGCTTTGGAACTGTGAGCATTTGATAAAGGCTTTACCCTGAGTCTAAAACTGGAAGACCATCAACTTTCTGGGAACCAATAAGGTCGGCCAGCAGCTTTCCATCCAAGTGTACTACCAGGGGAACTGGAGTCAAATGAATTCTTGATTGCAAAATTGGTGAGGTTGTGCTCTAGCAGTTGCATTAACAAACATCTAGAAGCACTATCAGACACACCATGATGTCAGTTCTGCTCTGATTATTTCTGTGTGACCTCTCTTTGGTTTTGAAGCATATGCATCCAGGAAATGTTTCATCACAGTCAGAATCTTCAGATTCAGATTTTAAGTGGATCTGCAGCTGAGTACTTCTTCTGTGACCTTTTCATATAACAGAGCTTCACTGGCTTAATTCTGACTTTTGCTTATGTTGCATAAATGCATTTACAATGTACTTCACCTTGTCATCCTTTCCTTTCCCTTCTTTTCTATGAAAGACTTTATCAACACCAGCAATTGAACCTCATTGCAGTTTTTCCCTTTGAGCAATCATGGATTCTCTATTCTCAGAAGTCAGAAATTGCAATAAGAGTCATTGCATCCCTCTTTGGATTTAAAAAATATTGGATGAAACTGTCCTCTTTCGAAATTTGCTTTTGCGATCTTCGTTTTGCATTTTTCTTAAGGCTTGCCACTCTTCATATTTTAGTTTTTCAGCCTTCTTGATAACATCTTGACTATATCTTGTAGATATCCTTGCTCAGTTCAAAACTGCTCAAATTTTCTTTACAGTAAGAGTTGCTTCTTACCTGACAGGTTCCTTGCATAAGGTGGCGGAAGAGAAAGCAGCCCAAAACTTGCTATTTCAAGTAACTTCCCACCACAAATATCATATTGAGTTGACAGCAAAACCGTTTTCTTGTTTTTGAGGTCCTTTTGGGCAAAGAAACAGTGAAGAACAGCCATCTGTGTGAGGTTTTTGACAGAGAGAAGTCTCTGACAATTTTATTCACCAATCCGGAGCTCACCTATGGTACAGGCCTACTGTGTCAAATCACTGCACTGCCATCAACTTCTTAGAAGTTTATTTCATCACAGTCAATTTTTGTTTTGATTGTAGATATTCTGACACAGGAAGACAATAATATGTGACTAAAGTTCCTTGACTAAGGCCATGTATGGTGGATAGAGATGTTAAGAGAAACTGACACATTCTGGCTATTAACGCCTAAATTGCTTCAAATAAGCAATTTTCAAGGCCGTTGAGCAACCTCTAAATATTAATATATTTTGATGAAACTTTACAGACCTCATTTTTTAGCCAATTGGAGGATTTTAGGGGGGTCAGACCATGAGATTTCAAAAGTTTATAAATAAGGACCACCCTAGCACTGCAGTTGTGTTTTTCCGTAAAGGTTTAGTGCAGTCAATGTAATTAGACATATAATTGAAGACACAAATTCCACGGTCCGGAGCATAAGCTTTCAGGCTAAGCTTTGGGTTTTTGTACCCGGCCGCGACTGTTTTAACAATTTTGGTAATACAAAGGAAATACTAGAACTACCTAACTTCATGTACGATAAATCTAACAAATGTACAGTTTGAATGCGTTGCCCTGTAACCAGAAGGACCAACATAACAACCTTAAGGGTTAATTGTTTCAAGTCCAGTGAATGAACGGGTGACCACTGTTTGAGTACGTCTAGAACAGTCTGTGGGTCCCAAATGTCACAATATCTTGGTACTGGTGGTTTTGCATTGTAAATGCCTTTCATGAACAGTTTCACTTCGGGTCTGTGACCGAAAGGTATCCCATCTGGGTAAGTTATTACAGACGACAGAGCAGACCTCATGGTATTTGCCGCATTGTATCCCAGATTGCGAGTGTGTTGAAGGGTCGCCATAAAGTTAACAGCAAGTGGGACAAAGGGAGCATGAGGGTCAATGTGGTTTGTGAGACAGTATTTGTACCAGGGATCAAGATAGGTGGCATACTGTTTGTATGTGGACTGGCGACGTGCTCCGAGCATGGTAGTTGTGGCTTCTTGTGAGAAACCTCTGGCTAAGAAGTGCTCCCGCATAGCCGGCATGCCCACAGGTGTAGTTGTCCCGTCAGAGGATGTACTTGGCTGGGGTCGTGTGGAAGGCGCAACGACTTGCTGTTGACTGCAATCTTCAGCGGTTGACCGTCCATCATTTTGGTTAGAAGTGCAAACCAAGGTTGGCTGGGCCAGTGCGGGACGACGATGATGGCTTTCTTGCACTCCCGATGGATCTTGCGGAGGGTACGGCCAACCAAGCTGAAAGGAGGGAAAGAATATGTCAGTTGGTATGGTGACCAGTCAATGGAAAACCAGTCAGTAGTCGTGGCCCCAGGGTCGGGTTGCCAAGCACAGTAATCTGAGACCTCATGGTTAAGTCGGGAGGCAAACAAGTCAATGGAGGGGGTTCCAAAAAGTGAGCAGATACGTTTGAAATAGCGTGGGCTAAGTGTCCATTCCGTATTGTCATTGAATAGTCGGGATGCCTCATCTGCATGAATGTTCAGTACCCCTGGACAGTGGGCCGCTGACAACCACAGATCTCTCTCCATTGCCCACAGCCAAATCTGTCTTGTGATCGAATTACATTTAGGGGAGTGGGTCGAGCCTTGTCGGTTTATTCCTACCACCGCAGTGGTGTTGTCACTGCGGACCTGAATTTGTTTGTGTTCCAGGTCTTTTGCACATGTTTGCAGGGACAAAAGGATAGCTTTTAATTCTAAGTAGTTTATGTCATGGCCAAAGTCTTCAGTCCCCCATCTGCCCCCAAACTGCATCTTAGTGGAAGGAATGTAGCAGCCCCAACCCATAAGACTGGCATCTGTGAAGATTGTCAACTCAGGATTGTTTTGGAAGATGGGCCGGTGTACCTGAGAAATGTTTTCATGCCACCAAGTCAATTCTGAATGAACAGCCGGGGTAATTTGCATAGTTTGGTCATAATTCTTAGGTTGTAACCTTAAAACTCGTGTCTTAGCCATTTCCAAATGCTTTAGAAACAGTTGGCCATATCGGTTGGCTGGCAAAGTGGCGGCCAACTTGCCCAAGACTCCCGCAAACTGTCGAACCGAGATGTTTGACAGCTGACTGGTCTGTTGAACTAGATCTTTGATATCTTGTGCCTTGGAGGAAGGGACAGTGACAAGCATGGTGTACGAGTTTATATCGAACCCTAAGAAGGTGATTGAGTGAGCTGGCTTAATCACGCTTTTTTGGACACTAATGGTGAAACCCAGGGAACGGAGCATGGACTGGGCCAGATTAGTGGCATGGAGGACCGCTTTTGGTGAGTCAGCAATGATCAGGAGGTCATCCAGGTAGGCAGTTATGATTATGCCATGCTTTTGCCTAAGAGTGGACAAGGGCACTTTCATAATCTTGGTAAATGTGCGGGGGGCAGAGGAAACTCCATTGGCTAAGCAAGTAAAATGGTAGAACTGGCCATTGAAGAATTTCCTGTTTGATTGGGCTACTGGGACTGAATAGTATGCATCCGACAGATCGAGGCTTGTGAAATAACAGCCCGGAGTAACAAGTGTCAAAGTTGAAATGAGATGGTCCATCTTAAAATGTTGGTATTCAACAAAGTCATTGAGATGTTTCAAGTTAAGGATCAAACGATGGCCTCCGGACTTTTTGGGTCTCAAGAAAATGTTTGACACAAAACCCGTAGGGTCTGGGAATTGTATTGGATGGATCACTTGTTTGGACTGGAGTTCTGCGAGTAAGTCTAGAGTGATTGCAATCTCATCTGCTGAGATAATGAGTTGTTTTGGCCACTTGCATTGATAAGGTCTACTTATAAAGTCAAAGGTGAACCCTCTCACAATGTTCAAAATGTTAGTGTCAGTGGTGAGTTCTGCCCATTGTTGGGTATGCAATGCCAGGGCCCCTGCTTTGAAAGGAGGTTGGTCCGCAAGGTCTCGAGACACAGTCCGCAGTATTGTCAATGCCGGTTCTGTCAGAATTACCTGCGGGGTCTGCTTTGAAGTCACTGGGACGATCCTGGATTTTTCGGGGCTGATCCTTGGGCCTTCTTGTGGTTCTGGTACTGACCTGAAATCAGAAGGGCAATTATAAGGATGCTGTCAATGCTATTAGCAAATTGGTAAGTGGCATGACAATTACCTCCGGTCTTCTGTTTCTTGAACTTTCCCTTGCCTCGTCCGCGCCCTTGGGACTGGTTGGAGTTTTGGTGCTGGTATTTGCCAGGGAAGGCATACTGGCCCGGATGGCTGTTGTAGGAGCGTCCCTGTTGCTGTTGAAAGGGAGGAACCAAGGGAGAACGCTGCCCCTTGTCCTTCTGGCCTAAAAAAGAAGCCACCAGGCTCTTGTTCTCCTTAGCTGCAAAGAGAAAGAGAAGTGAGCATTAGTCACAAGTGAGCAAAGGAATTTTATGGTAATGAAAGTGGCAAACTCTCAAAATGTACCAAATACCTTTTTTGGCAAGTGCAGGCATGTCCCCTCCGAAGAGGCAGTGGGACGAATTAATCTCTTCGAAGCTGTTCTTCTTCGAACATAATTTGTTCTTTACCAGGGGGTTTAGAACCGGTCGCAGCTGTTCCTTGCGGAGTGTGTTGGTAGACTGTGCCCCATAGGCCAAAAGTTTCATGGAGTCTGCCGCCAGATTCACTACGTCTTGACGGATGTCAACAGATCGGTGCGACGTCATAGCCAGCTGCATAATTTTACATGTGACTACCGCTGCTTTGGCGAACGCATTGTTTAACCCTTTGAGGGCAAAGTCATGTTTTTTCGCCCTGAGTGCCCCTGGCAGGGCATCCAAGAGTTCCTCATCCAACTCCACTCGTTGAAGACACCGTTAGACACGGGACATTTTCTGGTCTTTGGTGGGCGTCGTACAGAGTTTTAATGTTATCCCGAATCGGTTTGTTCCACAAGCTTGTGGCAAGCAGTGACACTTTTATGCTGACCCGGGGGCCCACATCCTCTGGAGCCTCAGCCTCTTTGATGTGTTCATCAAGGGACACCCCTGTGTCCTCCTCCCCTTCTGAGTCTGACAGTTCACCTTCTTCAGCAGAGGCTTCATCTACAGTTTGCTGTTGAGGCTGTGGCATCTGCATGTTGGCCATGTTGGGCCAGTACGGGAAAGGCATCATAAAGGGGAATTGTTGGAAAGCAGTGGGCATTTGCATAGGCATGGCCATAGGGAAGCCTTGTGGGCAAGTGCTAGGCCTTGGATCATCATCAGTCTTAGCTTTCTTCTTTACTGGTTTCCATCCCAGGAATTCAGTGCCAGACTGTTCCCCCTCACTATCACTCAGGATATGGTCTTGACCACGTTCACCCTCTTCACATTCATCATCAGAGTCAGTGGGCAAAACAATGTCATCAACAATCTCATCTGGATCACTCACATGGCTGGCCTTTGGCGCCGTCTTTTTGGCCTTTTCGGGCGATGCCGCCTTGTCCCCTGGGGCTTCAACCTTTCGGGATGATTTACGCTGACCATCCTCATCTGTCCTGGTTCTTTTCCTCGTATTGTGAGGCGATTTTCCAGGTTTTTCTTTGCCTTGTTTTGCTTCATCTCGCTCGTTCGCCATTTTGGTTGTTTTTGTCACGTGACCCGATTGACCAATCACAGGCCGCGAGAGAAGCAAGGCCGGTCACATGACTCGACAGACCAATCACAGGCCACGAGAGAAGCAAGGCAGGGGCCTAGGCATGGCAGAGAGCCGCGTGCTGATTGGCTAATACATTTATTTCAGCTACAGGGATGCCAATTGTCAATCAGGGGCCCATTTATTTCATGCAAAAACATAGAAACCCAGGGTTTTTTATGCAAACCGTCCATGAAAGGAAGCGGTAGGAATGCCACAGTTCACGGAGAACTACACTGGCTGTAGGATCGCCCAGTGATCCAGCCATGTGTCCGGCTATAGGGACGCCCATTGCCCAGCCGAGTGAACGCTCGAAAAGAGCAGCCCGAAACGGGCGGACAACCGAGCGGAGAAGCTGTCATCTCGCAAGGCTCAGTGTCCAGAAGGTACAGAAGGAAGTGTTTAATGAAACTGACACAAAGGAGTGACAGAAAAACAACGGTAAAAGAGTTAAAAGACGCAAAAAACTCCCTCGTCCGACAAGCTGTCATGTCGGCGAGAAAGCGCGCGAAATATTGACGACGCATGCGCATTCCCGTAGGAACTTCCTGGGACACCGGAAGTGAAACAGAATTACCATAAAACGGTTCGAGTATCCACTCTTAGTGACCTCCACTAAGCCTTAATGGACATAAGTTCTTAGTAGCCAGCTAAGTTCCCTTATCCTGAAAAACTTCATTAGCTTACTTACTTGTAATATCCTCAGTAGTTTTAGTACGTGTAGTTCAAAGCTTAAATGCAAATGATTTAATTTACATTTTGATCCTTTTATTGTTCAAAATTTTGCTAATTTGTGTTTTTGTCAAACTTCCTTGCTGCATAGATATTAGAAATATAATTGCTCACTTAGTAGTTTACGTGATGACTGGCATGGCCCTGTCTTATACATTGACAGCTCAAGACTATATTTTAAGAATAGCCATGATTCTGTGACTGCTGTTTGTAGCCTACCTAGTAGAGTCATTTGCAGATTTGACAGATATTTATATGTGAACACCTCAAAAGCAATGTGATGGACATGGAAACGAGAGGTTTGGAAGAGAAAGTGTAATTTTATTGTTATAAAGAAAGTGTTATTGATGAGTGCTATACCACATATCTATTTATGTGTGTATGTATCTACACCACGGTGAAAGTTTGGAATCACCGCAGGCCAATGGTAACATAGCTTTACTGTGATTGATGTAGCATGATGATCCATATGGAAAAAATGAAAAGGCAGAGTACTCAAGTGCCCCCTGGTGTATTTTAATAAGTAAAAATTGCCTAATCTAAGGGAATATCCATTTACTTGGTCATTTCACAGTCAATTTTGAAAAGATGTATTAAAATAAATACACATTGTACCATTCAGACATCCATGTTGTTATTTGCATCAATTCATTTTACTTCAAAAAGGATTTCCACATGTGGGCACTGTTATCATAGTAACCAGAGAATCTCCTGGAAAGCATTTTGCAGAACACAAAATCTGGATTTCATTTGTGATGATCATTTTTTGGCCAATGGCAGCCGCTGCCATTGCTACGTGATTGAACAATGAACATTACCACATAAAAAAAAATGCTTTAAAAACACTAAGCGGGCTTTATACAAATGATTAAAGTTACCCTGAATGATAAAATCCATTGTTGAATAATGGTACTTTAGGCATAATTTTGACTGCATCAATGCTTATTCGTAATGAAGGACATGAGTTATTTTTTACGTACGCAATGTGGACCTCGTCGTTATACAGTGTATATAAATTGTGAAAACTTACAGAGTCATTGCAAGTGAATGGACTGTTAGCACTGTGGCAAAACTGGACGAGGGTAACTGAGTTACCCTCGTCCCTAAATTAGCCTTAAATATTATGTAATGCTGTATTTGAGCTTATTACTTCTTTTAAAACTTATCAAGGTGATGTACAGGCATCATTAGAGGCCGAAAAAGATAATTTCAAAGGAAGTGACCCTGTATCTGAGCTGTGTGAGTCTAAAAATGGCTTAAAGCACACATCAAATGACGAGGGTAACTGCATCTCAAGACGAGGGTAACTGTGATCCTGATATTGATATGACGAAGGTAACTGCCCTTTCTTAGCATGAAGTAGATGAACTGCAGGCTGTTCCCATTCAATAATGAACATCCCAGATGTCCTAGATTTACTTATTTGCACAACTTAAGGTGATCAGTTAATATTTACACTGCCTGTGTATTATATTACCACTGGAAATTTTGGGATTCTGGAACCGTACAAGTCTATGTAACTTAAAACCTCCATTTATGTATATTACATCATCTTATCCAGAATTGACGTGCAACAAAATAATAATGATAACATAAAAAAAGTTCTCATTATGGTCGTTTCACTATTTATGAAGAGAGATTAATGATACATGATTGATGTATTTTTATTCAAAAGTTTCTTGTGGTTAATTATTGAAATCCTTGACTTGCAAAGCCACACAGAGAGTCTTTTTATTCAAATCAATAAAAACATTGTTATTCCTATTTCCTATCAAAAATCTTACACCCTTGTTTCACACATGTGGCTCAGGCAAAATCGACTAATTTCACTTACTTGTTGTCTCTCTACTACACTATAGGCCTATAAGATTTAGTTTCACTGAGGGATTTTTATGAAATTCTAGACATAGGCCTAACAGTGTTTCACACACATCAACGTTTTTGAGATAGCTTTTTGAAATCTTCTTTTTTTTCCTCTCTTTTTTTTTCTCAATTGATAGTTTCTGATTAGAGTTTCCAATGAGAGCGAGAGTTCTCGAGAAGTCTCGAGATCAGCAATGACTCAGCATTTTCTCGTCTCGCCGAGCGAGTCTCGAGAATTGAAATGTTGATCATTGTTTAACATGGTGTTCATGTGTTTAATGTTTATAACAGTTACAAACCATTGGGATGTTGTTTTGTTTTGCTTGATATTATTGTTATTGTGTAATTGCTCCATTGTTCAATTTAAATATCTGTTGATGATAATCCCCATTGTATACCTGATAAATGCTGAAGTTGAACTTGTACAAATGTTTTAAAATTGTATAATATCTGGATGTTTAGCTGTGATTTATAGGAAACAAAACACACAGATTAACATTAAAACTATAAAAGATATCATAAAAGCCAAAAAATGTGATCCATTGCAAGATTAAATCTCTCTTGTTTTATCAGTGTACCAATGGCAGGACAGTGTCCTAGATTTCTCGAGAAATTCTCGATTCTCGTGCACTAGACCATGTCATTCTCGAGAGGTGTCGATCGAGACTCATTGGAAACACTATTTCTGATAACAGTGTTGAATTTTCCAGTCAACTCTTCGCCTAATAATATGAAGAATTGCATTAGGTGATTTATATGTTTATGCCAACTTCAATATTATGTAATACTAAAATAAAGTCGAAATAGATTTTAAAGAGTTATGGAATTTGGATACATTCTAACACCCCACTAGAATGTCTACCCTACGAAATGGTATTAATACACGAAACTGCACATTCTGAAAAGTCACACAGGGCTACAAGTGAACAACAAAATTAACGAATAATCAATACTGTATTCTTCATCCTTTGTTCTTTTGCATCTCCTCATTTCTTGTTGGCCGCTAAGGTAGCATGCTTGACTCCCTGTTGCTGCAGGGGTACCAAGTTTGATTCCATCCATGGATAACTTAAACCTGTGATGCGTGGCTGTTTCAATCATCCATGGCCTTATTGCTATTTTTCTGTCTCAGTTACTGTTCCATTGCCGTGTGTTAGAGCCAAACACTTTGATTAGGGATGCCAAGCTCACAAGAGGGCTCTGATCGCAGTGTTCCATCTTGTGGAGAAATTTTGACACCAAAATGTTCAGTCCATAGTGGTCTCACTTTACAGGCTTTTGTGCATTGAAAACAACACAGAATCTTTTGAATTTTGATGGAGTTGATATCTAAAATAAATGCCTTTTCTCTTTTTCACTATTCTACACACGTGTTTGCCTTTCTTCATTGAACAATATAGAAATCAAAACTTTGGAGGTGGGCATAGATATGAAATGTTTGAAGAAGATGTATAATTTGGGTGCCTCAAGCGAGCCAATATTGTCAAGAAATATTTTGTTGCCGATGCAGACTTTTAAGACCCCGTAGGGTGCCAGCAGAGCCTGTTATTTGACTGAACCTTAGAACTCCTTAATACACTGTAGGCACCAGGTGGCGCTCAGGGCACATGAAAATGTACTAAAAGTATCCAGTTTTTGTTTTTATTTTACATTAAAATATACAGACTCAAGGATGGGGGAGGTTTGAATCCCCTAAACCCCCTTCTGGATCCATTACTGTAGTTTTACTGTCGAGAATTCTTGACAATGGAAACTTCAGTCTGTGGTACTAGTGATCTCACTTTACAGGCCTTTTTTGCATTGAAAACAAGTAAGAATTTTTCAAATTTGATGGAATCTGTTTCTAAGGTAAATGAGTTGGCTCTTTTTCACTATTTGGTTTGCAACTGTACAATTGTAATTGTTGCATGAAAAAAGAAAGAAAGAAAGAATTTAAGACTTTTGAGATGAGAAAGGAAATTAAATATTTAAAAAGATGCATCATATTGGTATCTGAATTCAGCCAGTATTCTCAAGAAACATTCTGTAGCCTTCACAATTTCTTTTAGAGACCGTAGAGAGCCAGACCAGCCAAAGCATGAACCAAGCATTGCCTAACTGCTGAAAATGTCATATCAATAATCACTTACCCCAGTAGAACTTGATATTGAGGCTAAATTTCCCTCATGTCATCCGAATCACACTTGTATTATGAACCCAAGCAAACAAACTAAACTAAGTAAGGTTAATAACCTAAAAACAGTTCTTTTTTTTATCCAGTAAGATTCACAGTGCAAAGGCGGACTGAGACATGCTCAAAATACATATTCACCCCCATTAAATCTTGATTATGAGGGTAAATTACCCCAACATATCAACATTGTACTTACATTATGGATCCAAGGCCACACACTAAATATGTGCAAAATTATTACAAAATTGTCCCTGTAAATCAAAGTTATCACAATTTACCCTGTTTTTGGGTAATAACCCCAAAAACTTTATTTTTGTTAATTTATATGATTCCAATTCATGAATGCCATATACACATCAAGTTTCATTAAGATCCCTCCATTCAAACCAATTTTAAGTGTATAAGCAGTGGTCATAATTTTTCTTCTCAAACAAATATGTACTTTTGCACAGATATTGTATACTTTGTGCTATTGTAGATAATTGTACTTTGATACTGTGATTATTTTTCTTCTGGAACTTGTTAGTATATCACTTCAGCTATCAAATAACAGACGAAGTAATTCTTAAGTGAGTTTGTGGGCATTTATGGTCATGGTGTCATTTTTTTCTGGTTAAGCATTTTATTTGCTTCTGAGCGCCTAAATGTCATGTGCTTAAACTTACTACAGTGAGGTTAATTTTAATGTTAGAAATATTTTTTCAGCTGATTTTTAATGAACACATTATACAGCTTCCCTCTGCATCAAGAATGATATTTTTTGTTCACGATTTAGAAATGGTCTGTCATCCCTACTTTGATACCGAAAAAGAGTGTACTGTTGCACTGTGAAAATGGCACTTCGTGTGTCATCATACTGATGATCTGTCATGATCATACCCAATACTTTCAATGTTAATTTGATTTAAGGAGTCTTATCCCTCTTGTTGGTGACAGCCAAACGAAAGGATTATGCATCTGATTTTCAATCCAAAATCAGTTATGACAAGTCAAATGGCCTACTCTTGATCATGACTAATCAAACTGCCTCTGTGTTTCCCATGTTGAAAGTAGAGAAGATGACACTTCATCAGCTATCATGAGTCACGAAGTGCATTTTTCACAGTGAACTGGTCTCATTTTTTCTTTATCAAAGTGGAAGGCTGTAGTGTGGACAGAAAGACAGAATTAGTCATCCTTCCATCATCTTCCTTCATGGCATTTTCCTCTTTTCCTGTCAGCCTTCTTGTTTTTCTTCTCCAAATCTCCCTATTCCTTTTCTGTTCACATTCTCCTACTTCTCATCTCCATGCATGCATGCATTGCACATTGTTAACCCTTTCAGCAGATTCAGTTAGTATGGGTTTCTCTGGCTGGTTTTCTTACTTTCTGCGTGGCATGTTCAGCTTCCCAGATTGGTCCATGTATAAAATAAAACATCTTCCAAATCTGTAAGTTATACATACACTGCGTACTTTTTAACAAATTTATTTACAGCATATATATAGCCCATATTCACAGAGACTCTGTGCTCTACGGCACTTTACAATGTATGTTATGGACAATTCACAGTGAACAGCTCAGCATTCCATCTTCAGTGCCTCAGGAATCAGGGCCAGTTGTCATCCATTCTTGTTTAGAGCTCCTGTGCTGTGTACATTTTGCTAATTCTGACATATAGAGCAAACAACAAACTTTGCATTATAGCCAGTATGCTGTCTTATAGTACATAATCGCCTAAAAAAATTATAATCTATCAGTTAAATTTTCTGGGAGATTGGGCTGCTTTAGTAAATTTTAATGAATTTTTTTCTAGAATCGCCAAATCTTATGATTGCTAAATATTTAATGCGTGCAATTTCACGCCAATTTCAATTCAATTCAATCCACTTTAAATTGTTTATTTGCTCTTCACATCTGTGAGTATTACTGTTTATACAAAATAGATTATTTACTAAATTGAGGGTGTCTAATATAAATATATAGCATACTGGCCATGTTATGTTGTAAATGAATTGGTTTTTTAGTCCAAAACTTAAGATTTTATTATTAACAAGATCGCTTCGCACAGAGCAAACGGTACACAGTGTATAGTACATAGGAAGCAATGGAACATGCATTCTTCCACTTCATTGAGCAGCAAAGTTTGGTTTGTAGATAATATTAGCAGATAAGCACAGACATTTACTACCAATGCCAGACATGTCAGTGGCTTTGAAATACATTTCTATAGTATTCAAATGAGATTTATGCTTTGTAATTCAGTGTCTCAACCAATCACATGAACTATATTTGCTACGTTTTTCTGTGCCATTGAAGAAACTCATACTTCCTGAAATTGCTGTAACTAAAAACTTTATGCCCCAGTATTATAATGTCCCCCTGCCCAACCTATCGAACACTTCCTCTTCTCTCCATAGTCCTTAGTCTTATAACATATCTTCTCATATTCTTCTTTCTCTTTTTCTCCCGACCTGGGATTTCAATTCTATGACGTTTTTTCAAGATATAGCGATCTACCTGTGAATCTCCATCCAACCTGAAAAATTTCTACCACATCTATACAAACTTTTATGCACAATTTACTAGCAGTTACCCTCGTCATCAGATACAGTTACCTTCGTCATCCCAAAACTGGAAAGGCAGTTACCCTCGTCATTTTTTAACATGGGATCCAATGGGATGACCCAGTTTTTTCACTAAATTTTGAAAAATAGAGACGAGGGTAACTCAGTTACCCTCGTCCAGTTTTGCCACAGTGGTTAGGTGACTTGATTATACCCTCAGTAATTGTCAGATTTAAAGGAAGGAGTCAATCAACATGATTATTTTAACACAAATCAGTGAAATGTTGTTTATAATCAATTGCCTTCACTGCACGAGCGGAACTACCAGTCATTGATAGACATGGTATATCAGGGCTTGCAGATTGATTTAAGCTATCCATATACTGGCATATGACAAGTCCAAGAAATTCCCTGGACATTTGTGTTTTGATATATTTGTCACAGATTCTATCAAATTAGAAATTTCTCAAAATGCACAGTTACTGTTGGGCGTTGTTAGTTTTATAAGTTGCAGATTCTTATATAATATTGATTATTTTTATTTCATGTCTAACTGGCTAAAAGCACACATTGTGACAAACAATGTATAACAGTTTGTGATCACTGCTATAGTTGTATTCTAATTGGAATTTGTCTTGAGACTTTGGAATAGGCTCCCACTAGTTATGTATTTTTTCAAAATATGCAAATACTATAAAAGAGAAAATACTTGGCATGCCAGACCATCATCAAAATAAGTGAGATGTGCAAGGTCAACTATTGCATTTGCACCATATCTATGTGTTATTTGCAAAATGGCTCTGCTTCTGCAATCTCCAAATTCGAATCTCATACACTTGTTGATCTATAGTGTATTATTGGTATTCATGCTTCACAGACAGGAATTCGGAAAAAAAAATCAATCTGTTCCAATTAATGCTACATTCACACGGGACGTTACTGAGGTCTTTTGGCGTTGGCGGGCTAGTATTTGCTGGAAATTTGGATGCATGGTTTTTTGATAATTTGTGACATCCGGCCAACGATTTTTCACATCTCGCAGATGTATTGTTTGCATCTCAGGGGGTTCCTACAAATGGGGAGAACTCTGTCGTGGATGTAAATAAATATTCAGCAGCCAAAACCTTTTTTTCCAAGTTGCCTCAATTTTTGGAAGCCTGGCAGGCATTTTTTGAGTGAGAACGAGTGAAAAACATGACCGGCGGGATATAGGGACATCCCCTGCCCCTGTGGGACATTTATACTGCCCCAGCGGGACATCTGCAGCCTCGCCATCAGTTTTTTGCTAGATCTCACCTCACAGGCATATGATATTGCCCCGCCAATTTACGATCTTATTCCGCCAATTTAAGATCTTATTCAGCCGATTTTAGATCTTATTCTACCGTTATATACCTCTAGTTAATTATATAATCATTGTGTCACCGAGGTAGTCATCTTTCTCCTAGAAATAGTCTGCCTCTGTCTTGCCGGTCAGAAAAGTTCTCCGTCATGTCCCGTGTGAACGAGGCAGAAGTTGTAGACTGAAGAACCGTTTAGGTTACTAAAGTTAGCATGCAATCTGGGAAATTTTAGTACAAAGTACTCTCGAAGTACCCACTTCAGTAGATTTTCTGGGTGGAATAACACACATGAATACAAAAATATTATAATATAGTAAGACGTTACAAACGTATGCAACTCAAATTTGGAGCCTAACCAGTATGTGGGATATAACACAGATATGGTGCACATGCAATGGTTGATTTTGTTCTTAAATGAATTTTTGGTGGGAGCCAGATCCAAAATCATATGACAAATTCCAATTTAGAGGCAGATTTTTAAAGATTCGCACTATATTAGGGGTGATACTCATGTTAGATTTTCTTCTTAATTTATTTTTTTGTTTGTAAACAGTTACTAAAAAGTGGGAAAAAATGGCATTTTGACTTCAGTACCTTTTAGATAAATTTTAGGGCCAAAATGAAATATAGGGCCAAATTTTGGATTGTGTCAAAGTCTGGATTTCAACCCTTTATCTCAGTACCTTCTTAATTGGTGTGCCTCTGTCATATTTTAATGGCAAAATAAATTGACCCAACGGCATAACTTGGCATCGCATTTATGATGATTGACTCAGGGCGCAGGCAACAGGGATAAATGCGATACCAAATGATACCGTAGGATCGATATTTTGCCATTAAAATATAACAGAGGTACATTAAGGATTTCAAATCCGGACTTAACACGATCCAAATTTGTGCCCTATATTTCAAAGAGCCCCTAAAAATTACCTAAAAGGTACTGAGGTCTAAAAATGCAATTTTTCCAACTTTTTAGTAACTGTTTATCAACAAAAAATTATGAACGAAATCTGAGTCGGGTGAGTAGCACGCCCTGTCTGAATCTTAGAAAAACTAAATTTAACCTTTGTGTGTATATATTTATCTGAACTGAAAAATCAAAAATAATGCAGTAGTCCTATGACAATGGCAAGTGGTGGGCGAATTTCATGACAGTTACATTTACATATCATTGTTGTTAGGAGTGTCAAATCAATGTCTTTATTGATGGCCTTTTTTTTAATGTGAAACTTATGATAAGAATCAATTACAAAACAGTCGAGAACATCTGCACTCCGTCATCATTGATTGTTGACATCATGATTATATCTTTATATATTGCCTACAAACACTGCACGATCTGGAAATTGAAATAAAAGAGCCTGCCTCCAAAAACTCCAAAGCTAAAGCTAAAGCTATTGATTCATTGAATTCTGACAGTCTCTTCTAGAAAGCTGTCAAGTCTACATATAGTCTGCAGGATGCTAAGGCTAATATATCTAGTTGCAGTTGGCTTATGCTTTTGCAAGGAAAATGGCTATTGGTTTGTTAAAGACAAACTTATTCCATCAGCCAATGTCAAATGTTCAACTCGAATTGAACTTATGAATCTTGCGAAATTTATCGACCTCCTGGATCAAGATGGTGTCGTTGGAATATACAAGAAAAACAAGAATCCATGGATTCAAAACCGGCCTTTGGCGATTGTATATTTGGGATTGAAATCATGAAGAGGGTGATTTACATATTGGACTGTTTTGTATTGAGCAGTGATTGCCAGACTGATAGTGTTTGCTGCAAGCCATAAAAACTTTGTGGGGAACCTCTTAGCAAATGCCTATACCATATTTCAGAACTGTAAGTCATCTTGGAAATTTTCTCACAATTTATGAGGGAACCCCTAAGCAAATCCCCAAGCCAAATAATAAAGTCGCCGTGGGCAATTCAAAATATGGTGGCCATTTTGGCGGCCATCTTGGATTCTTCTAAAAAGAAATTCTTAGGGGAACCCCTAAATGAACCCCTATACCAAATTGCATAAATCTAAGTGAAATACTAAAGTCACAGTGGACAATTCAAAACATTGGTGGCCATCTTGGCAGCCATCTTGGATTTTTCCAAAAGTTTTTGAGGGGAACCCCAAAGTGAATCCCTGTACCAAATTTCATAAATCTAATTGAAATACTAAGGTCACAGTGGGCAATTCACAATATGGCGGCCATTTTGGCAGCCATCTTGGATCTTTCCAAAAAATTTTGAGGGAGACCCCAAAGTGAATCCCTACTAGGGATTCACTTTGGGATCTTATGAAATTTGGTGTAGGGATTCCCTACACCAAATTTCATAAATCCAAGTGAAATACTAGCAGCCTTCTAAACTCGCTCTGACCTTTCACAAGGCATGCGGGCCGGTAAAAACTGGTTTAGCTGACCGCCAGAATTTTTACAGGTCCGTTTATGTGTGGTGGCAAGCGTCTTTTTGCAACCAGTTCTGCAGACTGCAATTAAAACACTTTAGTTTACAATCTGTAAAACTGATAACCAAACAGAGTGGGCTGTTGCTCTGTGAAAATGGCACTTCATGAATCATCATATTGATGATTTGTCACGATAATTTTACTCTATTAGCTACATGAAAAATCAAATAACCTTCTCTTCATCATGACTAATCAAACAGCCTCTATGTTTCCCATGGACGTTAAATTTGGGGAGATGGCACTTCATCAGTTATTATGACTCACAGTCACAGAGTGCCAAAATCTGAGGGAAGCAAACACTCATTTTATGCATATCAAATTTATAGGCTGTAATGATAAAGTTTGTCGAAATATTATGTCAGAATGAGAAATGCACTGAAAAGGCTCTGGTCTCTTGGTGGAGTAACTGGAGTTTAGTGGATGGGTGTTGATAGACATTGCTTGCAGGAATAATTTGGCAATGGTACATAACTACATCATAGCACTGTACAGAAAGCTGGTGAAGAAGTAGACAATGCCAAGTGTTATACAAACATAATGATCCAGTGAGCAAACATGCCTCGTCTAGGCATGAACAATTATTTTAAAACAGCTATACTGTTGAGAGGCACACTGTAATTCATATTCATGTCTGAACACTGTGACAATACTGTCAACTGTACAATAGTACATTGTAACATGTGCATTCACTCTACCATTGCGAGGTAAATGTAACAATGTTGCCTGAAACTGTGACAATGCAAATTGTCTGAACTTGTAACACTGTAAAAGGACAGTATGAATAGCCAGTCTGTTCATTGTAATGATATTCTTAGTACATAATCTATGGAGATTCATAATGTCTGATCTTTTCACAATATTTTGTCTCAGTTAATGACAATAGCCAATCTGTTCATTGTAACGATATTCTTAGTACATAATCTATAAAGATGTGTAATGTCTGATCTTGTCACAATATTTTGTCTGAGTTAATGACAATAGCCAGTCTTTTCATTGTAACAATATTCTTAGTACATAATCTATGGAGATGCATAATGTCTGATCTTGTGTGTATTCTGTCTGAGTTAATGACAATAGCCAGTCTTTTCATTGTAACGATATTCTTAGTAAATAATCTATGGAGATGCGTAATGTCTGATCTTGCTACAATATTTTGTCTGAGTTAATGACAATAGCCAGTCTGTTCCTTGTAACAATATTTTTAGAACATAATCTATGGAGATGCATAATGTCTGATCTTGTCACAATATTTTGTCTGAGTTAATGACAATAGCCAGTCTGTTCATTGTAACGATATTCTTGATACATAAACTGAAGATGTGAAACATCTGATCTTGTCACAATATTTTGTCTGAGTTAATGACTATAGCCAGTCTGTTCATTGTAACGATATTCTTAGTACATAATCTATGGAGATACAGAATGTCTGATCCTGTCACAATATTTTGTCTGAGTTAATGACAACAGCCAGTCTGTTCATAGTAACGATATTCTTAATACATAAACTGAAGATGTGAAACGTCTGATCTTGTCACAATATTTTGTCTGAGTTAATGACAACAGCTAGTCTGTTCATTGTAATGATATTCTTAGTACACAATCTTTGGAGATGCAGAATGTCTGATCTTGTCACAATATTTTGTCTGAGTTAATGAGAATAGCCAGTCTGTTCATTGTAATGATATTCTTAGTACACAATCTTTGGAGATGCAGAATGTCTGATCTTGTCACAATATTTTGTCTGAGTTAATGACAATAGCTAGTCTGTTCATTGTAACAATATTCCTAGTAAATGATCAGTGGAGATGCGTAATATCTGATAATGTCACAATATTTTGTCTGAGTTAATGACAATAGCCAGTCTGTTCATTGTAACAATATTCTTAGTACATAATCTATGAAGATGTGTAATGTCTGATCTTGCCACAATATTCTGTCTGAGTTAATGACAATAGCTAGTCTGTTCATTGTAACAATATTCTTAGTACATAATCTATGGAGATGTGTAATGTCTGATTTTGTCACAATATTTTGTCTTAGTTAATGACAACAGCCAGTCTGTTCATTGTAACGATATTCTTAGTAAATAATCTATGGAGATGCGTAATGTCTGATCTTTTCACAGTATTTTGTCTTAGTTAATGACAATAGAGAGTCTGTTCATTGTAACGATATTCCTAGTAAATGATCAGTGGAGATGCGTAATGTCTGATCATGTCACAATATTTTGTCGAGTTAATGAAAATAGCTAGTCTGTTCATTGTAAGGATACTCTTAGCAAATAATCTGTGGAGATGCGTAATGTCTGATCTTGTCACAATATTTTGTCTGAGTTAATGACAATAGCTAGTTTGTTCATTGTAACAATATTCTTAGTACAAAATCTATGAGGATGTGAAATGTCTGATTTTGTCACAATATTTTGTCTGAGTTAATGACAATAGCCAGTCTGTTCATTGTAACAATATTCTCAGTACATAATCTATGAAGATGTGTAATGTCTGATCTTGTCACAATATTCTGTCTGAGTTAAAGACAATAGCCAGTCTGTTCATTGTAACGATATTCTTAGTACATAATCTATGGAGATGCAGAATGTCTGATCTTGTCACAATATTTTGTTTGAGTTAATGACAATAGCCAGTCTGTTCATTGTAACGATATTCTTAGAACATAATCTGTGGAGATGCGTAATGTCTGATTTTGTCACAATATTTTGTCTGAGTTAATGACAATAGCCAGTCTGTTCATTGTAACGATATTATTAGTAAATAATCTATAGAGATGCGTAATGTCTGATCTTTTCACAGTATTTTGTCTGTGTTAATGACAATAGCTAGTCTGTTCATTGTAACGATATTCCTAGTAAATGATCAGTGGAGATGCGTAATGTCTGATTTTGTCACAATATTTTGTCTGAGTTAATGACAATAGCCAGTCTGTTCATTGTAACGATATTCTTAGTAAATAATCTATAGAGATGCGTAATGTCTTATCATGTCACAATATTTTGTCTGAGTTAATGACAATAGCTAGTCTGTTCATTGTAACGATACTCTTAGCAAATAATCTATGGAGATGCGTAATGTCTGATCTTGTCACAATATTTTGTCTGAGTTAATGACAATAGCCAGTCTGTTCATTGTAACAATGTTCTTAGAACATAATCTATGGAGATGCATAATGTCTGATCTTGTCACAATATTTTGTCTGAGTTAATGACAATAGCTAGTCTGTTCATTGTAACAATATTCTTAGTAAACAATCTATGGAGATGTGTAATGTCTGATCTTGTCACAATATTTTGTCTGAGTTAATGACAATAGCCAGTCTGTTCATTGCAACGATATTCTTAGCAAATAATCTATGGAGATGCGTAATGTCTGATCTTGTCACAATATTTTGTCTGAGTTAATGACAATAGCTAGTCTTTTCATTTTAACGATGTTCCTAGTAATTAATCAGTGGAGATGCGTAATGTCTGATCATGTCACAATATTTTGTCTGAGTTAATGAAAATAGCCAGCCTGTTCATTGTAACAATATTCTTAGTACAAAATCTATGAAGATGTGAAACGTCTGATCTTTTCAAAATATTCTGTCTGAGTTAATGACAATAGCCAGTCTGTTCATTGTAACGATATTCTTAGTACATAATCTACGGAGATGCGTAATTTCTGATCTTGTCACAGTATCTTGTCTGAGTTAATGACAATAGCTAGTCTGTTCATTGTAACAATATTCCTAGTAAATGATCAGTGGAGATGCGTAATGTCTGATCATGTCACAATACTTTGTCTGAGTTAATGACAATGCCTAGTCTGTTCATTATAACGATATTCCTAGTAAATAATCAGTGGAGATGCGTAATATCTGATAATGTCACAATATTTTGTCAGAGTTAATGACAATAGCCAGTCTGTTCATTGTAACAATATTCTTAGTACATAATCTATGAAGATGTGTAATGTCTGATCTTGCCACAATATTCTGTCTGAGTTAATGACAATAGCTAGTCTGTTCATTGTAACAATATTCTTAGTACATAATCTTTGGAGATGCAGAATTTCTGATCTTGTCACAATATTTTGTCTGAGTTAATGACAATAGCCAGTCTGTTCATTGTAACGATATTCTTAGAACATAATCTATGGAGATGCGTAATGTCTGATTTTGTCACAATATTTTGTCTTAGTTAATGACAACAGCCAGTCTGTTCATTGTAACGATATTCTTAGTAAATAATCTATGGAGATGCGTAATGTCTGATCTTTTCACAGTATTTTGTCTTAGTTAATGACAATAGCTAGTCTGTTCATTGTAACGATATTCCTAGTAAATGATCAGTGGAGATGCGTAATGTCTTATCATGTCACAATATTTTGTCGAGTTAATGAAAATAGCTAGTGTGTTCATTGTAAGGATACTCTTAGCAAATAATCTGTGGAGATGCGTAATGTCTGATCTTGTCACAATATTTTGTCTGAGTTAATGACAATAGCCAGTCTGTTCATTGTAACGATATTCTTAGAACATAATCTATGGAGATGCATAATGTCTGATCTTGTCACAATATTTTGTCTGAGTTAATGACAATAGCCAGTCTGTTCATTGTAACAATATTCTTAGTACAAAATCTATGAAGATGTGAAATGTCTGATTTTGTCACAATATTTTGTCTGAGTTAATGACAATAGCCAGTCTGTTCATTGTAACAATATTCTTAGTACATAATCTATGAAGATGTGTAATGTCTGATCTTGTCACAATATTCTGTCTGAGTTAATGACAATAGCCAGTCTGTTCATTGTAATGATATTCTTAGTACATAATCTATGAAGATGTGTAAAGTCCCTTTGCATAATACATCAATTCTAATTGTCATTCCAAATATGATCTTCAGTTATCAAGTTTAGTGATCTGTAAAGAGTCCTTTGTATGAAGTATCTATTTGATTTGCTAAAAGCAAGGTCGCATGATGAATTTCACAGGAGTGAGAATAACTGAAAGCTAAGCTGCTTCGTCATATTAATTCAACGTATAAATCTCCTATATTAAAATGATAGCGTATGGGATTTATCTCAACTTATACTGAATGAATCATCTTCAAATTTCCCCCGTGTCTTTCTATGGACCCCAGGGCAAAACTCTCCCCTTTTGAAGGACATTGGTTCCCCTAAATGTCCTAATTAACATTAATTAGTTTTTAGCCCATTCATGAACAATACACAAGAGGGCGGCACCTGCAAGACCTCTGCAAATAGCTATCCATTGACATGAGGTTATATTTCTGTTCATTTCTTACACATAGTATTATTGTAACCAATGCATGGGCAAATTGATTTCTATTATATTCTGTTCTATTTTCCTCTCTCCAATCTGCGGGAAACTGACTAGTTTACATAATGATGATTCAAATTACATTAGCCAATGACACCGTCCCGATCTTCTTCAGATATTGTAATTGATGATATCATATATACAGCCACCATCAAAAGCTAAATTCAAGGAACTGAAGAAATGGTTCATCGACAACAAATTAGTTATCGACACAGACAACACCTGAAAATTAACTTGGCCCTACAAACTAAGGATATTAAAAAGTTTCATACGACGCAACATTGCTGTTTATCTGAATATATAAAACTTGGTCAAATGACTTTAAAAATTGTATCCAACACCAAGAGCACGAATTTAAAAAAAATTGACATTCAAAGTTTAATTTCACTGCAGCTGACAATTTATATAGCTGATCTTCTTTTTGATATTACCACACTTCAGTCTCCAGATGCATCCCTCCCAAGCAGTGACGTAAATCAAACCTTTCACTGCTTTATTATGCTGGTTACAACCAAACTTTAGGTCCAAATACCTTTGACAACGGTCGGTCAAATGTAATTTTCAAATGTTGCACTCAGATGTAAAATGGAACGTTGATAACAACCTTCGTAGGAGGTTGGTAGGTTTTATTATTATATAGCTCTGTTTGTACTGCTTCAATTTTTTGCTTTATATCTGCAGATTTCAATCAAATAATTAAATCCTCACCCCTCCCACCAGTTGCTGGGCTGCTCCGACCATCCCCTCCCCCACCCCACCCTACCTGGACAATGATCCCGAACACGCTACATATATCAACTCTGAAAAAAAGAACTGAACTGAACTTAACATAACAGAACTGAACTGAACTAAACCCCCTCTCCAGTCCCCTCCTTCCCTGACAAATCAGTTCAAGAGACTTACCTTTCACCCCAGCGTCAGGGTCCAGCGACAAATTCCGGAAATATCCATGTTCACGTGTCCTCCCGGGTTTGGTAACCGGGTATATATCCATCCAGAACGTATATATGTCCATGATTTTGTCCATAATTGAAGCACAAACACTGTCAAACAACTGACTGGGCCATGATGATCCCGGGATTCTGTGCATGCGCTTCGATACAGCCAATGTCCGAGGCCCAAATAAGACTAGATATCGATCTAGAGTGTCCCAAAAGTTGATAAATCCACGCTTGAGATGTTAATCTTCGTATCAGATAAAATAATCCTGCTTGACAACGTATAATAAGTCAAGGAAACACAAAACATCTTCCAACAATTTTGCATACATTGGCGCGGACTGCCATTAGTGGAAACTGTTGCGAATGCCAAAATGGCGGGAAGACACTTGTCATAGATTAGACCAATGTTAAAATGATACTTGGGGGTCAGATACAGTTGTATCACTCGTATTAACGTCTAAAAATACACGTGTATTAACGTCTAAAAAATTTGTCGCATTTTACGTGATTCTGTAACGTTGAATCAGATGTGAACTGAATCTGTGGTCAGAGGTTTCAAGAACTAAATTAAAACATCAATGTTTACAAGGGATCCCTTCCTCTTCTCTGATTTCTTCATTCCTTTTTCCACATCTTTGATTCATCGTGTTTTTCTGACTTCTATGATCTTACTAACATCCTTGATAGGCCTGATCAAGCTTGAATCTTTCTCAGCTCCCTGGGGAGCATACACCAGTTTGCAGTGAATTTCACGTGCTCCTTAGTTAAGCATTCCACAATTGCCATCTCTGCCTATTGCCAAGTTCCCATTTGCACCGGGGTCGAGTGAAGCAGTGGTTTAAGGAGGATCTGCTCAGTTCCTCCATGCCGTGACTGGGGTTCGAACCCGCGACCTTGCGTGTGGCATTCAAACGCCTTTTGCACCTAGGCCACGACATCCACTCATTAAGTTCTTCTTGTCCATGTGTGCCTGTCTGACATTTTCTTTTTCTTCCTTAGTATTTTGCTATTGTCAGGAACCACTGAAAGTCAATGAGAAAGGTAAATAGATATGTGGAACCACATTCCAACAGGGAATTCCTGAATCACATTCCACAATTCTAAATAGGAGCCGATACCTCAAAAAAAAAGTCAGGACGATAAGTTCAAAATTGGGCTCCTCTAACAACACTACAAATGTTGAAAACGTTACAAACACTTTTCATTTATAATCATTTGGTTTTTAGCTAAAAGTTACTGAGCCCTCAAATATGTGTACACAAATGTACTAAAGCAACTTAGGCTCTAAATTCCTTTAAAATGTGTAACATAATGACCCATTCATGGCTCTCTATGCAAAATATTTTTATGTTTGCCAAGTTTTGGTTTATTCATTAATTGTTTTTCTTTAGTAACTAAGATTTATGTACACTATAATAAGACTAAATGGGTATCGTGGTATATTGAGATGTACTCCATGAGTAGAAGATACATCGTTGCTCATAAATATGGAATACCTCAACATTCTCCATTGAAATTGACAACTTTAGCAACTTCTGCTGGAGCGCATAATGGTCTGATCACTGGTAACTACTTCCAATGACCGCCAAAGGGAAGAACATGCAGTCGCTTAAAACGCATGCTGCAGTGTTAAGTTACACGGCACGAAATATGGAAATTCAGGGGTTTTCTTAGGGTGAGGTTCATTCAACCAAAAATGTAAAATTCTTGCAAAAAATGTAGTTGAGGCTTTCAAAGAGTGATTAGAAAAGATGACTTGACCTTTACAATGTACCTTGCTTACATTTACCCTCTGAAATGTACTTTTATTTGACATTTTTTTCCCAAAAAAATATTCCATATTTATGAGCAGGAGTGTATATAATGAGTCCTGCTAATGCCACTGTTGAGTATTGATCATCTCATTGAACTTACATTCTCTTTTGAATTACAATATGGAGTATATATAAGACCAGATGGTTGTATAGTGGTATTTTGAGATGTGCTCCTACTCGTGAATATATCCTGAGTCCTCTGTACCCACTCCTGCTGACGCACTTATACTGCAAATTGGGCAATGTGTCATATTGTGGTATTCAAACAGACTGATGCAAAATGTGCTTACAGGCGTGTTTCTTTAGTTTGTTCCGCCAAAAAAAAAACAATATGACGATTCGATTTAACTCTACACATTCAAATTTATATATATAGGTCTTTAAATATTGTAAATTGATTCAAAGTCTGTACACCAGTTGTTAAAAATATATATTTCCCTCTTAAATAACTGTAGCTAATCCAGTGCAACACAAACTTTTTGATTACACGACAATCGTACAAGGTCTCTGACCATTTAATGGGCAGACTGACTATTGTTATAACCTCAGTCAAAATATTGTCACAAGGACGGACATTGTGCCAAGATCAGACATTATGCATCTTTGTAGATTGTGTGTTACAAATATTATTATAATGGGCACACTGACTATTGTATTAACCTCAGTTAAAATATTGTCACAAGGACAGACATTATACGTCTTCGTCAATTTTTATTATTTCAATTTTGTTCAAGCTCTTGGTGTTACAAATATTACTAGAATGAACAGTCTTATTATAGTCAGTAACTCAGAAAAAATATTGCGCCAGGATCGGACATTATGCATCTTTGTAGATTGTGTGTTACAAATATTATTAAAATGGACAAAAATTATTATTGTCATTAACTCTGAGAGAATTTGGTTCGATCAGATATAAAACATCCCTATGGATTGTGTTACAATACTCTTGGAATGAACTAGACAGACCACTGGTCATTCCTTGCCAAATCACCCAGAAATAGAAAAATGCCCAGAAAAAATTGAAAAAAATCACACAGTTGTTCACTAACCAGATATATGTAAATTTGCAAAATTGTAGCACTGTGACTCAAAAACTCACCAAGATAGGAGCCCTTGAAATTTAAGGCTATTTTTAAATTGCAAAATTGCAAAAAGGTGCCGTTACTTATTTGCCAATTCAGAGAAAATGGTTAGTGACTCAACCACTTAAATTTTTTCCTGGCTTTAACAGGGTCAAATCAGTACTTCCCATTTAACAGATGAGTTTCACCTCTCAAATTGTTGCTGTGAGGAAATTTTGAAAGATAACAATATCTGAATTTTTACAAAAACGCCTGTTATTCAAGCCTAAAAATGACCTGATTGATGGTTAACCAAAATTTTCAAACTTATTCCATAGATTTATGTATATCCTAAGGTGGTATTCACAAAGTTTCAGTTCCAGGATCGGACTCGTCTATTTTTACTATTTTATTAAAAATAATTAAATTTACGTGTAATTCAATTTTTTTTAAAATTGTGTTTCGGCCAACGTCAGAGATGTAAAACTACCCAAATAACAATACCACACATTTCATATTCTTACACTGGAGCAACCTACACCAAAATGTTTCATTTTTGGCATCAAAACTCATGTATCTGGCTTTGATGTGTTTCAGCAAGGGCTCAAAAATGGACGAAAAGTGCAAAACGTTATACTTATTTGCCAATTTAGATAAAATGATTAATGACTCAACAATGTTTATTGTTTCTATCTTAGACAGGTCAAAAATAGGACTTCCAATTTATCAGATGAGTTTTACCTCTCAAATTGTTGCATAAAAGAATTTTGAAATATATCAATTTTTTAACTTTTACGAAAGCACCAGTTATTCAAACATCAACCAAAACTTCAAACTTTTACCATAGATTTATATGTTTATGTATATCTTAGAGTGGTTCTGGGGTCGGACTCCCTCTATTTTTAATATTTAATTAAAAGTCAGAGATTTTTACAAAAATCTCACATTGGAAAACATTATAAATCTTGAAGTTAGTTTGCATGGACACATGCAAATCTATGACAATAGCCACTTGACATATGCAGTGTTCTTATGACATGCTCATTGTATCTGCATTAAATTCTGCATGCACCGAGTGAGAAAGGCAGAGGTGATCGTCAGTACAATTTATACCCAAGGGACCTTAAAAAATGTTGGATTCTCTTCCAAAGTTCCTTCCTGTTCCTTGAAATACCCGTCATCGATGTGCATACCAAGCAGTGAGGTAGTCAAATTATTGATAGCATTCTCTGCGAATTTTTGAAAACATACTCACCTTAAAATGCTATCTTTTTCTATGTGCGATTTTTGTAACAATGCCTGATTTTAAATAAAGTATTAAGAATAAAAGGAGTCTGACTCCGGAACTGAAACTTTGTGAATACCACCTTAACATATACATAAACCAATGTTTTAAATTTTGAAAATTTTGGTAACTGTCAACCAGGTCATTATGAGGTTGGAATAACAGGCTTTCTTTGTAAATATTACACCATTTTTATTTTTCAAAATTACCTCACAGCAACAATATGAGAAGTAAAACTGATCTGATAAATTGAAAGCACTTATTAGGTCCTGCTTAAGCCAGGAACAAATTTACATGGTTGAGTCACTAACCATTTTCTCTAAATTGACAAATAAGTAACAGTACCTTTTTGCTATTTTGAATTTTCGTTCATGTTTGAGCCCCTGTAGAAACACATCTAAGCCAGAAACATGAGTTTTGATGCCAAAGATGAAGAATTTGGGTGGAGATTGGTCCAGTGTGAGAATATAAAATGTGTGGTATTGTTGTTTGGGGAGTTATACATCTCTGAAATTGGCCGAAACGCAATTTCCAAAAAAATGATTAAATTTGAGCAAAATTTAATTTTAAATAAAATATTAAAAATAGAAGGAGTATGATCCCGGAACTTAAACTTTGTGAATACCACCTCAACATATACATAAATCTATGGTGTAATTTTGAAAATTTTGGTTAACTGTCAACCAGGTCATTTTGAGGTTTGAATAACAGACTTTTTAGTAAATATTACACAATTCTTATTTTTCAAAATTACCTCACAGTAACAATTTGAGAGGTAAAACTCATCTGATAAATTGGAAGTAGCTATTCATTTGGTCCTACAGTGCCGCCTGTAAGTAAGTGAAACGAATGAAATGGTGCCATTGCATCAATGCTAAACATCCTACGTAAAACTGCTTTTGGACGCATGAATTCTCATCCAATGAGAGGAAAACATATTGGGTCATAAAGGCCGATCTGTGAGGCATATGGGATAACAATGGCAGCCAATTTTATTTGCTGTAGTCGGAGTTAGGTATGGGTCAAAGTCTTTGATAAGTAAGTGAAACGCAGGCCCAATGTTATTTAATAGGGAAGGGTGGTTCACTTACTTATCAAAGACTTTGACCCATACCTAACTCCGACTACAGCAGAGCAAAATGAGCTGCCATTGTTTTCCCACATGCCTCACATATCGGCCTTTATGACCCAATATGTTTCCCTCTCATTGGATGAGAATTCATGCCTCCACAAGCAGTTTGGTTGAGGATGTTTAGCATTGATGCAATGGCACAATCTCAAGCGTTTCACTTACTTACAGGCGGCACTGTATTAAAGCCAGAAAAATATGTACATGGTTGAGTCATTTTCTCTTAATTAACACACCTAAGCCAGAAACATGAGTTTTGATGCCAAATATGAAATATTTGGATAGAAGTTGTTCCAGTGTGATGATATAAACTGTGTGGTATTTTTATTTGGGGAGTTATACGCGTCTGAAGTTGGCCGAAAAACACAATTTCGAAAAAATTGAAAAATAGCCAAAAATGTCAAGGGCTCCTATCGCTGAGAGATTTTTTAGTCACAGACCTGCAATTTTGCAAATTTGCATATATCTCTGGTAAGTGAACAACGGATTTTTTTCAAAATTTTATCGAAGGGGTCACCTGGGGAACCCTGGCTGATTTGACATGGAATGACCCCATTGTTACTAAACCAGACACAATATGTTGACAAAATGAGCACTTATGCATCTGCATAGATTGTGCTTCATGAAGTATCTTTATAAACTAAATACAGTTATTAAGGTAGTCACAATATGGTGACAAGATTAGACAATAGGTGTTTTCACATATTGTTAACTAAAAATATCATCAGTATGAAACATACTTATATATTGTTATTAAGTCAGACAATATATTGTGTCAAGATCAGACATAATTAAGAGTATTATAATAGACTATTGTCATTAAGTCAGTCACAATATTGAGACAAGATGGACCATTTACATTTTTAATTTAAACTAAAGAATCAAATCAATCATAGCATAGTTACCTATCTCTCTTCCTTCTGATGGTAAATCATTTTTAACAATAATCATTGACATCAAATAGTGTCAAGGCTAAGTTCCAAGACAGCCCCAAAAGCTCTTGTCATAACTGGTCCCAATACTGGCAATAGATTTAATTCAGTTTATGCTTCATATTCAGACATCCATTAAAAAAAAAAAAAGTACCTGCAGCAGGTATGTATAATACAAGATGTACTTACCAGCAAAAGCACCAAGAATCACTGAAGGTACTCCTCTCCAATCAATGTGTGAAAAATTTGGAGAAAAATAACATGGCTGAATCGTTTCAAGCCTTCTGATTGGTTAAAAACGGTGGGAACTCTGATGTCAGTGGCCAGAGGGAGCCACCTGTTGGTTTTGTCTGGAATTTGACCTATATATCAACAGACAAATGTGTCACGGACAACAGACAGATCTTTGTGACAATATGAGAGTTCAGCATGATCACAAAGTCATTTTAGACCCACATAAATCGAATGTTTTGTGGCAATATCGTCACAATTACCAAATATTGTCAGAAGTCAGCATTGCACCAACAAATATTGTGACAATGTTACTCTCGTAAACACAAAAGTACTGAAATGGTTTGACTCTCACAGTGCTTTGGAATTATAAGCAATTCTGACACAGGGGCACCTTCTCCAATGAGGCTCACAGGCCCACTGCTGGCTGCAGCTGTTCATTGAACCTGTAACCATGGTAACCCCTCACAGCTACCTGAATCCCCATTCATAATGGGCAGGTCCATATTTGTCATTGGCCCCCATTGCTCACTGGGCTGCAGCACTGTGTTCAGAGGGGCAAGGCAAGTGAAAAAGTGGACATGGACATGGACAGGACACATTGACACATGGACAAGTGGACAAGAGTCCCATTTCACCAAAAATCTGTTTAAGCCCTCCTGTAATAACCGGCCTTTGGCCGGTTAATAAGACAGCCGCCCAAATTTGCTACTGGAATCGAGCTGGAAATGACATGGTGTCTCATCTATCTCTCAGCGGAGGAGAATTGTATACACCAGGTATGGTAACTTCATTGATGCTGGCAAAAATATTGGTTTCTTGTCTTTTCAATCCACTTATAGTTTTTGACTGAGAGGCAGACCTCACTCAGTCATTGTGAAAGGTTTAATAAAGCCAGTTTTTAGAAATTTCCTCAGCCACAGAGAGGACTGGAGCATAGCCAGATTGTACTGATGTGACAGCTTAGCAGGTCTAATAGCATGGTCCCACAACCATTCATGTCGAAATTCACATTTAAATGTACTGACCCGAGGTTTGAGACAGGTGATTAAAATAAACAGTCAATGCCAAACAATGCTAAACAAGATAATCTACTCGCTATTTTGTAACAGGGTCCCTTAAAACACTGTCAAAACATAAGAGTATATGGCAGAGCCAGGGACTAATTGCCTAAGAATTAATTATTGGAACATTTGAGCATCCTTTTATCCACATGGAATTTTCCATGTATTGCATGGGATGTTTAGACTTTTGGCGAATGACCCAACCAAAAAAATATTTTTAGTTCATAAAATAAGTGACTCTTGTTTATCAGCAGAATACAAATCTCAGACTACATTTGAACCAGACAAAATGAAAACAAAAGAGGTAATAGCATGTTTCACATTCACAACTTGTTTGGCTCTAGAGGCTAAAGCTTGATGAGATAGTAGAGAAAGGGTACTTCACATGGATACTGACTCGATTGTATTCAAAGCAAAAATAGGAGATAGTATGCAACCCTTAGGTAATTATTTGGGAGAACTTACAGTTGAACTACCTCCTGGAAGTTGATGGAAGCAAGATAAAATTATCTAGAGACTGTATGATAAGTTTATAGTGATAGGTGAAATAATGTGACCTCCTATATAGTCAGAAGGTTCCCGAAAATTCCTCCTGCAACACAGGGTTTCCCCTATGGCCTAATGGTCAAGACTGCTTGTCCACTGGCTTTTTGGGCGTGGGTTCAAATCTCACCCCGAGAACACACTTCAGTCCGGGCCCATGGGACATTAAATGGAGGCGGGTTGTATCCAGTATTCTATGCAGCACAAAGATGGTGGTTGAGCTGCCCCGGCTGATCCGGGGTGCACCAGCACAACACAAGTCAAGTCAAGTCACAGGCTGCAAGCAGCTGTAAAAAAGTGTTTTTTTTTTCTTTTACGCCAGCTGTAAAAAAGTGGTTTTTTTTCTTTTACACCAGCTGTAAAAAAGTGTTTTTTTTTTCTTTTACACCAGCCTCTTTGTCTTGTCCACCTGGATTCACAAAAATCAGTGCGTATTGCTACTGGTTTGACCTGAGGGTTGGCACCTTCTTCAACAAAACAGCAGAATGTGCGGCAAAGGGAGGCTTCCTGACCAAGATTGGATCATCCGGAGAAAGGAATTCTCTTAAGATTCTCATGGAAGGTATGGGGAAATTTTAATTAACAAGATTTTCCATAATCATAAACGGCTCAGAAACAATTAAGTAGATATGATACTAGATTCCAATGGCAGCTGCTGTCTTTATACAGTGCGGCATGTAAGTAAGTGAAATGGATGATGTTTTGCCATTTGGTTAAAGTTATACATCCTCAACCAAACTGCACGTGGAAGCAAGGGGACTCATTTGATGCAAAGGAACTTAATCATAGAACTTGTGAGCTTAAGATCATTTAATATTGAATCAACTTATTTCATCTATAGGGACTGATATGGCTGGGACTACATCATTTTTCATTGGCTTGAGGGATTACACTGGAGACAATGCTCTGACCAGCTACAAGTGGACTCTTGACAACGCCTCTGCTACTTTCACAAACTGGAGGAACAATGAACCATGTTGCAATGATGAACCTTGTGTCATCATAGGAACCATTGGTATTTGGAATGATGTAAAATGTACTTCACACCATGGAGCTGTCTGTGAAGCCGGTGTGGTAAGCAATCCTTTTTTTTTTTAGTGAATTTAGTGAAATACTGAACGCAGGTGTTCACAATGACTATCACTACAATTGGGTCGTTGAAACTCTTCAAGCAGTTAAATGTGTCAAAAACACAGCCCTCTGATTGGCCAGATTACAGGAAGTCGGTCGTTTCACTGTGTTGGCGACAACTGTCACGATTTTAACTTATCTATACCAAAAATTTGCAAAATAAATTTTGATGTCAGTCATAATCGTGACATTCGTCGGCAGTGGTATTTCCACCTCTATGCTCAGATCAGATTGACACATATTTACACAAGCACAAGTAATATTGTTAATCCCAGAATATGTACATGGTACATTGCCATAGCTCAGTTGCTATGCAACTTGATATAGTGCACTCGGCTGCCATTCACCTAGTCCTGGGTTTGATTCCCATGCGAGTCGGGTCATCTGGACTTATGCTGGGCAGCAGTTTGAAATTATCCTTAAATTTTGGCTCATTGTTGTCTCCTCCTTCTGTTCTAATTGGCTTAGCAAGAGCAAAATAACGGGATGTAAAGCCCCGATAATCTATGTCACACAATTATTTTCATAAGGGATGTCCTGTCTCTCCAAGGTTCTCGATCCGGGCCTGTGATTGGGAGGGCTTTAGCTTGAGAACCAGCTCGCAAATGATATCCATCAGGTGGCAGCACAGTCCAGTCAAGATAAAAGCTAGATGGAGCTGAATCACGGAAGAAAGACATGCTGTGCCACAAACTCTGACAGTACTGTCTCTGTTCCGGACTGTCAAGTGGCAGCAGAATGCTGACAGTCCCTGGAAAATCGAATTGGGTAAACAATAATTTGATCTGTTTTGGACAGATCACCAAATCAGGTTGAACAACAGCTGTCCATATTACTACGCCAATCTACTTTCACAAAGCATGGTTGCTGGCAAATATCCAGTCCACTGCTTTGAATGAAAATGTTTGGAAATCATGAGACAAAAAGAAAGTTTTGAAACTTTAGCATACACTTTACATGTGAAAGGGATGATTTTACTCATCAGAAGTTAGATGGTATTCAATCTACTTATGCCATTTAGTGCATGTTAAATTGTGGTCAAAAAAGGGTCCAAAAAGAATGTTTCTCACTTATTCACATGTCCATACAAAGCCGATGTTTTTGCTTTGTGATATCAAAAAGGCTCAATTGTATTTATTCTATAACTTTATGGAGATTTATGAACTAGGACAACAATATAATTCACAATTTCATAAAAGCTGTGTTACACTCAGCAAAATGTCTTGTCCATGCCACAAGTGGCCCCCTCTATACTGGCAATATATGTGAACTACAATGTATACATCCTCCATGATAGAAAATAGTTCCAACTTATTCTGGTATTTACAAGCTGTTTGCTTAAAATTGAAGCCAACCAAAGTCAGATTAGGCACTTGCAGAGTTTTTGGAAATAAACTAGACCATCACTAAATTTAGGAACTGTCCTGGTTTCTTCCACACTGTCCTGGTTTCTTCCACTGATCGAAATTCTGTTGACCTCTCACAGGAGCTCGCGAATTTTGCACCCTAGGTGGCAGTAAATGGCGGTCAACTTGTAGACAGCTGACAGTAGTTATCTTTTGAAAGAGGGAAGAGAGCAGCAACTTTTAGCTAGAGGGATGTCATTGACAGAACACATGTACATAATGCATTTTAACCCAGCGAGACATGTCATATCTTTATCAGTGATATGAAAATTCAATCTTGATAGGATCAAAGAATGCCAACAAGCATTTTAATTTTTGTTAGTTTAGAGTTTCCCTGGCACAATGGCCAACTTTTGTTAGTCAGTTCTGCAAGGATTTTTTTTGGAGTGTGAAATTACCAGTTATTATCCCATTCAACACCTCTGTCAGCCAACCACATGCCAGTATTTCAGAGCGATAATTCTCATATTATTTGTTGTTCACTTATCGTCTCATGTTTGAGTGTTTGTCTCATGATATAAGCTAGTTTACATTCACCATGGGATCGGGAATATGTCGTTATCACACCTCGGACCAAAGCTCTCAGCTGATAAATCACATATTTCCTCTCCCGTAGTGAATAACCTATGCATATTCTTTGTTTTAATTTCAGATTCAGAAAAATTGAGATTACATTGATGTGACTTCAAAGGAACATTCCAGTGGATTCAGAAAAATTGAGATTACATCGATGTGACTTCAAAGGAACATTCCAGTGGATTTCTGTTAGCACCTGTAATTCTTCAGCTGTAACAGGCTTCTGAATCTACTCTGATCTAAAACTTATTTTGGACAAGACAAAACTTTGAATTTTTAACAAGAAGAGTAGGCCTATGTGCACTCAGGGTGTGCTAGCTCAGACAAAAATGAAGCAATCAAGCTGAAAATAAACAGGCACAATGACAATATGCAGGCCTACAAACTGGTCAGCCTTCATAGAAATCGGAAAAGGGGTCTTTGGGATATTCAAGTTTTTAAAAAAGGGAGACTAATTTTTGTTGAACAGTATACAAAATATGACCTTAGATATGATACAAATATTATGATACACTTAATTTACATCCCAAAAAAGTAATCATTACTGATCAATAGAGATGGACATCCCCAATTGATATGTATAAATAATAAATGATGATGATTGATCGCAAAGAATAAAGAAAGAAATATAGTAAGTTGCTTCCTGTTGACATTATAATAAGGGGGCAACCATTCAATAATCAGGGGGGTGGGCTTAGAGTTTTCCTCGGCAGGAAGTTGTTTAATTCATGGCAACGGTGACAGTTATTTATTTCGGGCATGTGACATTCTAAAATCTTCCTTTCTAAATCAAGAAATACTCGGTTGTTTCAAGACTGATCAAAAATAATTTACATATTTCACCAAACCTCAGCAATGAATTATTTCATTATAAAATCAGTTATTTCAAGACTGCCCAAAAAGAAATTATATATTTCACCAAACCTGAGCAGGGAACTATTTTATTAAAAAAAAACAAAAAAAAACTCCAATCCCTCCCCTGATAAAAATGGTCTCCCTGTATATTGCTACAGAAGGTTTTTTTCGGTTTGAGTTGTCTAGACTCAGTCTGGAGAATACCACAGATGGCTGCTGACCTAAATGTTTTATAACATTTGACATTTTGGAAAGATTATGTATAGTACTTAACACTTATCCAAACACAGGCAGTATGTCGGGACAAAAATAAAAGCTGGATTTGTCTGATTTTTATTTCAAGATTTTATTTGATAATTCAGTTTTTATTGTGGCCAAAAGCACAAAGAAACCTGCATGTTCACTAAAAACCATCTCGATGGATTATAAACTGAACTAAATAAAAAACGCAAAACTATTTCCAGGGCTCTATTTTTCTGTATCTGATTCAGATTGGCTGTTGAGTTGATGCATATGTGTAATTAGGTATCAAAGAACTCAGTTCCATAAAATCGCTCAATTCTGACCTTTGCATCCACATCTACGGCGAGGTTTACTAGACCCCAGGCCTTTTTCATTCTGCAGCTATTGTGTAGGCTGTTTGAGAACGTATTTCCGTAGTTGCATTTTTCCATTGGAATATCATTGTGTGCGGAAAACTTTCACCCGAATTCTCAAAAAACGAATTTTTTCACAAGCCAGGTGGCTCTAAATGAAGTGAATTGTGTTGCCTTTTGCATAATTTTCTTCCAGCTTTAACATGAAATCATTAGATTTGCCCTATGGGGTGCCTAATACCCCTGTGCGCTCACCATATCCCAATGTGATAAACTTGGCCACAGATATGCGAAAAATGGTCACACTTGAGTGATTTCATGCCACTGAGTCCTTTGTACACTCAATAGCCCATAGGAGGCATATACGAGGGGTTTTCCATAAGTTCTGTCCAACTTGCCATAACTTTGGCAATATTTAATATCGGAACATGATATTTGGATCAAATAATATTGAAGTAATTTACAAATGATCCTGAAAAAATCAGATCACAGAAACAAAAATAAATGGTTAATATGTTGGCATGGAAACCAAAAGTCATGAAATGCGGCCCAGGGCACTTTTATAGACAAAATATTCATTATATCTTGTAAAATATTCATTTTTTACCAGGGATACAGGACAAGAAATGTATTGAAAATAATCCCTAACTTTTCACAAATTCTTGAAATTATAAACTTGACACTGAGTACATTTCCTCTAACTTTATATATCCCTTAAAAAGTCGATTCCTTTTAGTCCTCATATTGAGATCACTGATGGTGTTTCGCTGACTTTTTGTGCTTTACGGTGGCTTTTCCATAAGTTCTGTCCAACCTGACATAACTTTTGCTAGATTAAATGCAGAAAGATGATATTAGGGTCAGTTGATATTGAGGTAATTTGCAACTGATTCCCAAAATATCAGATCATATAAGTGAAAATAAATTGTTTATTTGTTGCTATGGAAACCAAACGTCATGAAATGCGACCGAGATCTTGTTAACAGACACATGCTTGATATATCTTGTCAAAATGTGTGATTATTACAAGAGATATAGAACAGAATATATTCAAAATATACATAGCCATTTCACAACTTCCTAAACTAAAGACTGCGACCCTGTAAATACTTTTTCTCATACTTTCTAACCATATCTAAATAAGATGCCTCAGGCCTCATGTTAAGTTCTGTTTTGGCATTGTCCAGTCTTCTTTTCTTAGGTCATCCAACGTGTGTTTTCTTCATTCAGAAAAAGGTTGTTCAATCTCTATTTGGTTCTGTCACTCATACTGTCTTCCTTGTATGTATGATAGAAGGTTCTTACTCTCTCTAGTAGTTTTTATCCAATTAAATTGAAGAAATATTAATGGTATATAAATGGTGTCATCCAAATCCAAAAATTGCTCATCTCGTAAAAAAATTAGAAACTGCACAGGTGACGGTAAAGTAACTGAGATGTGACGATGATAACAGTTTCCATTGTTATTAATGATTTTCGAAATAACTGATTGTATTTCATGAAAGAAATTATGAATACACTATAATTCAATAGGTCAAAACAGAGATAATGTAAGCAGGTGTTTAATTCTTTTTCAGTGAGCACTACAAAATCTGGGTCGCATTTCAAGACTTCTGGTTTCCATGGCAACCGATTAAGCATTTATTTTTATGTATGTGATCTGATCTTTTGGGTGCTATTTGAGAATTACGTCAGTTTTATCTCACCCAAAAATCATGCTTCTATATCAAATCTAGCAAAAGTTATGACTAGTCGGACAGAACTTACGGAAAACCCCTCGTATAGAACTAGAACGGGCACTCGGAGAGCACATGCTCCGCTGTCCACTTAAATTTGCAGTTTCACAACTTCCATTACTATAAAATGCTGCACCATTTGAAGCAGTTTCGTTAAGGCTTAAATGTTAATACTTATCATTGTTAGAAGAAATTAAATGCAGTAAATGCCCTGGATAAAATGTCACAACTGATGGGAAAAGACCTAGAAAAAACACAGACTTTATAAAGGAAGGATATTATGGTCATGTGTAGACAGGGTTTAGGCCGAAACCCTTGGGTTGTTGGTCAACACATAACACCTCACAACCAATTTAGTCACAAATGAATGAACAGTGTCATTCAGTCAGGTGAATGACATTATAATGTTTTGATGTTTCTGCATGAAAAACGAATGCATGGCACATAGCTCACTTGAGCAAAACACTTACATGGCTTTTCCAATGGAAGATTTAAACTATATATCTCTCCGTCTTTGACTGTGGCAACAAACAAAACATTTCATGGGCATGAAACCTCTTGGATCCTCTGTGATTCAGTTTGTTGCTTCCATTAATTGCTCCTAGTGCCATCTGTGTTTTTCACCACAGTCCTAGTGGTGACACCTTCAGTGAAACTAGTGGGGACATCTGGTGTAAAAATTTCACATACATCAATCTGCTGTGGATAGACTGCACTGTAGAGGATGTAATTGACAAAGTTGTCATTTCTCAGTAAAGCAGGCATGAATAGCTACCAGAATTTAATCAGGTATGCTGGGGGAGGAAAAAAAGAGATTCTGCCAAAGGACAGCTAGATATGAAATGTAGTATTTGCAGGAGTCGATTAACAAACACACAAACCCACATGAAGATCTCCCAGAATATGGGCACCCTCACAATACACCGCCTCCAGCGGAGCAAAAATACAGTCCTGTAAATAGTTTTGCGTTTTTAATTTGGTTGAGTTTATGATTATTGGAATGATGTCCTGTGGACAGACTATTTAAAAATAAAACCTTTTGGTCTCAGTCAATATTTCCAAATCTGGTGTCCTGAAGGTGCTACATTCAAGGAATATAACATCCTCCCAACTATGAAAGATAATATTGGCTCCATCATGGTATGGGGTTGTTTTACTATAAATGGGACAGGAGAAAGAACTGTTGTTAATAGCATAACAAATTCTGACAAATATCAAAAGATGCGCTTAGAAAACGTAAAGCTTTCACTTACAAGCATGAAACTTGGCCGCAAACGGATCTTCCAGCAGAACATTACTCGAAGTATACAAGCAAATCCACAAAAAATTGATTAAAACCAGTCAAATTCATTGCTCTGGCATTGCCTGGACCAGTTCCAGATCACAGACAACAAGATATGCCTTGCTCAGATTTGAAAAAGCAGTCCACGTCAGACGACCCACCAGCTTACGAGGGTTAAGAAAATGCTCTCTTGAAGAATGGTAAAAAATCCCACAGAAAATCTGCCAATTGGTAGTCCATAGCCATAAGAAGTGTTTGGAAGCATTTATTTTGGTAAAAAGGGGCCATACAAATTGTTGAATGTACACATTTCAGAAGGGTTCAGAAACTTTTGAACATGCAGTTATTGAGACTTTCATCATAAAATCATATTTAAATGTCATTATTTGCTATGAATATATGTTTACATAAAAAAGATGGTGTTCAGTTGTATTATTAACCCAATTTAAGAGCTATTCCTGCATTTGTTAGGGAGATGCACACAAATAAGGTAAGAAGTGCCTGGGGTTCAGAAACTTTCAAGCATAACTGTACATAGGAGAGGAAAAATCAGTTGGTCTTCGGATATTAGTTTGTGGAGTTGCTGTCCAGGGATTTTTAAAAGAGGAGAAGGGCATACAACTAGAAACAAAATCCTGGTCTTATGATTTTGCTGTAAACAGCTTGAGTGACACAAAACGCTCAGTTACAGTGGAATAACCCCAAAATACTTGTTTTTGAGAAAAATTATAAAAAGACTTTTATTTGTGTTATAACTACATGGCACCTAATGTCGACTGACCAACTGTGTCTCTTCAACATCTTACTGCAAAAGCAGCTCCCGTTTCATTTACAGCGGTTACCGTTAAAACCATGATGCTGGTCATACATAAAAACAATGGTATTGGCCTAAATTTTTGGTTATGAGCTAAAAACTAGGCTCACTCGAAGGCTGCTGGCTCAGCCAAGAGTTATGCTACTAAGCTGCACATACATATATTTAGGATCGATATACAGGCCTATAATTCAGACAACTTTCATAAAAGTCAGAAGAGGAATCTTTTGGTTTTTGATTTTGAAGTTTGTTTTGAGGGCAAGTTATTTTTGTTGAAGTGCATGGTTTAAACAGAATGTGTACTTTCATGCAAGTGTATTTGAAAAGCTTAATTTTTGAGGATATAAATTTCATTTGCAGTTTAACTTTCAAAATTGTCTAAAATTGAAAGTTGTGTTGAAGATTCAGTGATATATCCTTACCTGTTGAGCTGTACATTTCATAATTAATTTTATATTCCTATTTGCGGAATTCTAGACAAGTCAGACTTGTGGCTATTTAAAATTTGAATTTGTGTTAAAATAATTTAATAAGTCTCTGTGAAATTCAAAATCAATTTTGTTTTCAATGTACACAAAGACTAACAAAATGTTAGAAAAAAATCATCTGGGACCTTCATGAGGACACATTGAATACTTACTACATTGTCCATTTTGCGAACAGTCTGGGGAACACAACAGGTGGTTATTCTAACTTATCAGTTGGTACGCAAGTGACATTTATCAATTCCAGGTTATTTTGACATTTTGGAAAAGTCATATTATGTCAAAAAAGGTATATCATTGTCCCAAGTACATGCAGTTCCAAATAATTTGTTCGCCTTGTGTAAAGATTAAAAAATATGTATTTATAACTAAAGTTATCAGTTGGTTCATATTGGTTTGACGTCGTACAAACAAAAACTCCTCAAATTTGAATCCGAGTCATAAAAGCGGCCAATATTTTGTTTATCAGTTTAAATTGCCCGATTTCCCAAAATAAGACTGACGTACAATTAACTTTTTAATTGTATATCTTTGTATCAAATGCCAGCTGTCAATGACGAATTAATTACGCATATCACAAATTTGTAATTTTAAAAACTCTCAAAATTCAGTATATATGCATGGCATTTTGTCCACTACAATCATTGGATCTTGGATCTTGACAAATTCACAATGAAGACTTTATTCCTCTTGGGACTCATTGCTTGTGCTGCTGTGCTTGGTAAGTGAATTTTAAAACAATATTAAATTCTTATTTAACATTCATATATTTACATCAAATCTGCTAGTAAAATGGACTAATTTATATAGTCATATAAGATCCAAATTTGGTTGAGAGAACATTGTTTTTATTTGGTGACATCTTTAAATTATTAGGAGGTAGGAGACAGTAACATTATCAAAAACACCAGTACAGGTTTTGCCAGAGGGAATACAGTGGTCCCTGAGTTATAAGACCGCCCCTTCTGCGGTCATGAAGTGGTCTCTTGTGGGGGTGCGGTCTCTTGTCGGGGTGTAAAATGCACTAAAAATACTACTTAATGCGGGAGGAAGGCGGTCACATAAGACAAGGCTGTCTTACAACAGGGGATCTCATAACGCAGGGACCACTGTACATTAGACCACCAAATAGATTAAATAATAACATTTATCTATATCATGCCTGTCTCTCTGACACCGTAACTGCCTTTACAAATTTTCAATATATTGTCATTTTACGGCAGAGACTTGTTTTTACGGCAGCGATTGACGTTTAAACGGCAACCGCCGTTAAAGTAAAGGGTGCTGATTTTACTGTGTGTTTTTACTTTTCATTTTCTTAATGAGGGATGAATGGGTGGGGCTTCATGTCCTGTATTTATACTCTTGGTAGGCTAATGAGGATTGACAGAGGACACAGCAATGAGACAAAGGAAGATTAAAACACTAATCAAACATTGGCCAGGTGACATGGCATGTTGCTTTTGAGTCCTGGATCCAGAGACTGGCAGCCTGGCACGCAGCAACTAGACCAACCCTCCCCCCCCCAATTTCTTAATCAATTAATCAGTCCAAATGTGAAATGTGATATTTTTCTTCAGCCAACGCCTGTGATGAAGATGATGACTGTTGGGGAGAGCAGTTCTGTTGCAACGGCTTTTGTCAAATAGACTGCGAATGTTGCGTGGACGGATGCTACACTCTCGGATCAGTGTGCTGCGACTGGGGCGGCACCTGCCAAAGAGGACAAGTGTGCTGTGGTAGCGCAGAGAGTCACCAGTGCTGCAATCAGTGCTGCGAGGAGGGAAGGTAATTCAGATAATTTCTAACAGATCATTTTATGGCACTAAATATTTAGCCTATTGGTGGTCTTCGAATAGAACGTCACTGTTTTATCACATTTTAGCTTTTTTTCTTTGTGATAAGATTTGTTGCTATAATGTTCTTTCTTCCATTTCAGTGCCCAGTGTTGCTAGACAGCAGTGATCATCAGTGTCATCAGCACACCTTTCAATAAAAAAAAGCAAAAAAACAAAAAAAACTATGTTTGCCGCCTCTGTCATTCTTTAAGCAATACAAAAGAATTTGCAAATTTTTAAAATTTTGATCTTTGTGGAACTGCCACCTCTTTCCCTCACCACAAGAGGGGGACAGATGATGAATGATTGGGGCTTACGTCCTGTATTTATGCACTTGGTAGGCCAATTAGGACAGGAGGAGGACACAGCAATGAGGCAAAAGATGATTGAAACAGCCATCCAACATAGGCCCAGGTGACACGGCAAGAGCTGGAATTGAACCCCACACCCAGCGTTTGGCAGTCCAGAATGCTACCACTAGACCTACCCTCCCCCCCCCCCCACTATAGGGGACATAACCTTGTTTCAACATGGATGGCCTATAAGGTCCACGGAACAAGATTTGTAGAACAGTGCATAAGGTTCAGCTCGCAACAGATTGTGTATATGGTATCAACTGATATGATATCAACTGATAGAAACTGATAGCAATTAAGGAATTGGGTTATATGAAGGAACGATTCTGCACATTTTAAGAACAGTAGAAGAAGATGGAATGTTCTTTGGAGGCCCCCCATTTCCTGTCTTGCCTGAAATATCAGTCTTTTAATAAAGTGGCCATTCACTGGCCAATCAGAGATTGCATCATGACTGTAAAATGTCTTTTTAAGTTGCAGCCAAGCATAGAAATCCCACGTAACTCTGTCCTGCTACTAATAATATTATTTGCATTCTATTGGCAAAATTTTCCACAACATAGGGCTATAGTAATTAATTTTATTGGGCCTGGTGTTTTTCTCAGTGACATCAGTAATCGCCAGGTTGTCATGTGTGAACAAGGATAAAAGAGACATATTTTTGTAAGATTGATAATTCCGAAGAAATAAATCACTCATGATGTAATTGATGCATCGATTTTATTGTCGACAAAACTCTTGTATGAATTATTAAAGAGGGAGCCATTTTTGTTGAACTGTTTGGTTTAGTCCTGTACTGAATGTACACTTCCATGTATGTGTATTTGGAGTTGTGAAAAACTTAATTTTTTAGGCTATACATTTCATTTGCAGTTTCACCTTTCAAAATTGTCTAAAATTGAAAGTTGTGGTGAATATTGAGAGATATATATATATATCCTTACCTGATGAGCTGTGCATTTCATAATTGATTTCATATTCCTATTTGCTGAATTCTAGACAAGTCAGACTTGTGGCTATTTAAAATCTGAATTTGTGTTGAAATAATTTAATAAGTCTGTGTGTAATTCAAAATCAATTTTGTTTTCAATACACAAAGCTGAACAAATGACAAAACAAAAATCATCTGGGACCTTCGTGAGGACACAATGTATACTTAGTACATTGTCCATTGTGCAAACAGTCTGGGGAACACAACAGGTGGTTCTACTAACTTATCAGTTGGTACGCAAGTGACATTTATCAATTCCAGGTTATTTTGACATTTTGGAAAAGTCAAATAAGTCAAAAAAGGTATATCAATGTCCCAAGTACATGCAGTTCCAAATGAATTTTTTGCCTCTTGTAAATATTTAAAAATATGTATTTATAACTAAATTTATCAGTTTGTTCATAATGGTTTCACGTCGTACAAACAAAAACTCCTCAAATTTGAATCCGAGTCATAAAAGCGGCCAATATTTTGATTTATCAGTTTAAATCGCCCGATTTCCCAAAATAGCTCTGAAGTTAAAGGGAAGCTATTTAACACGTATTGTTCTAGTTTGTATGGTGGTATCTTTTCTAGCATGTATGATAAGAGTCTTGATAAACTAGGTGTTGCTTGGAGAAAAGCTCAACGTAGGCTCTATAAGTTACCATATACCACTCACAGTAGATTATTACCTTTTATCTGTGATATTCTTCCTCATGATGTGATAATTCATAGTAGATTTCTTAATCATGTGATCTCAGGTATGAATCACGATAATTCAATTGTAAAATATTTATTTAGAATGTGCTTAGGTACACAGTTGTCTAGAACTGGCTTTAATTTATTGACTTTGTGTGAAATATATAATTTAGATAGAGAAACTCTCCACCTAAGAAGTAGGAACTTCATTAATAATATTGTTAAAAATGGGCGCATTGGGTCCGCCCTTGACTGTGATATTTCAAATGCTTGTCAAATTAAGGAACTAGTCAGATTCAGGGATTTAGATTTTAATCATGAGTTTTTATTAAATACTGAAGAAATTAATGAGATTATAAGGTATCTTTGTACCAAGTAGTGGTTTTTAAACTTTGTTTTATTACTGTAAATATTTGTAAATATCTGTAAATATTTATTTATTATGATTGTAATTGTCGTGTTTCTGACGAATAAAATATTTAATAATAATAAGACTGACGTACATTAACTTTTTTATTGTATATTTGTGTGTCAAATGCCAGCTGTCAATGACGATTAATTGCGCATATCACAAATCTGGAAGTAGGAAAACTTGCAAAATACAGTATATATGCATGGAATTTTTTCCTCTACACCATTTGATCGTGAATCTTGACAAATCCACAATGAAGACTTTATTCCTCTTGGGACTCATTGCTTGCGCTGTCGTGCTTGGTAAGTGAATGTTAATATAATAGTAAATTTTAATACAACATTCATATATTAATCTGCTAAAAAAATGGACAAATTTATATAGGCATATGAGATTCACATTTGGTATAAAATTGTTTTTGTTTGGCGACATCTAAATTAGGAGTAACAGGATCAACTTATAAAACAAATGCACAGGTTTTTCCAGAGCGAATACAGGTACATTAAACTAACAAATATATTAATAAAATTTCTTTATATCATGCGCTGTCTCTCTGACACCATAACTACCATAATGAATAGAATGTATTGTAATTTTACAGTAGAGAACTATTGCTTTTACGGCAGGAATTATTGTTTTAAGCGCAACTGCCTGTAAAGTAGGGGTAAAGGTTGCTGATTTTACAGTGTCTTTTAACTTTTCATTTTCTTAATCAATTGAGGGGAGGTTTTGTCTAGTGGTAGCATGCTGGGCTGCCAATCACTGGGTCCAGGGTTTGAATCCAGCTCTTTGCCGAGTCAACTGGGCCTATGCCCTATGTTGGACGGCCATTTCAATCATACTTTGCCTCATTGCTGTGTCTTTCTCCTATCCTAATTGGCCTAACAAGTGCTTAAATATAGGACATAAAGCCCCAATCATCTTAATTGATCAGAATGTCTGAATATCGAATCTGATATTTTTCTTCAGCCAACGCCTGTGATGATGATGATGACTGCGGGGGAGAGCAGTTCTGCTGCAACGGCCTTTGTCAATTGAACTGCGAATGTTGCGTTGACGGATGCTACACTCTTGGATCAGTGTGCTGCGACTGGGGCGGCACCTGCCAAAGAGGACAAGTGTGCTGTGGTAGTGCAGAGAGCCACCAGTGCTGTAATGAGTGTTGCGAGGAGGGAAGGTAATTGAGATCATTTCTAACTGATCTACTTAAGGCATTTCAATTGTTATTACATGTTAATAGCCCAATGTATCGATATGTATTCCTTTCAAAATGTAAACAAACCTATTTATCATACCTTGAAAAATCCTTCTTTTGTTTACAAAGCAAGCATTGCAATGCAGGGCTCTCCTTAAGCTTTACTATCATAAAACACATTTAGTTATGGAAAACACGCAATTCTGTTAATTGGAAGTGTATACAATACCTATCTATCATTTTATGATCTATATAACTTCAAGTCAAATTTCAACCTAGAATCAGAAGACTTACTAGCTTTAAATCTTATTCATTGAAGCATAATACAGTTGTAACTTACTTTGATCATAATGAAGTTGGTCCTAGCTAGACATATAAACATCTGAAACATACAAAACTGTTAATATGCATATTACCTCTGACCTATTCCTGCCTTTCCTGAGGCATAGACATAATATCTGTTTTGTTCAAATTTACTGACATTACTTTCATGTGACAATTTGTTCTTATTTTAGATGCAGCTTTTTCATAGTACATCTTTAGCCTATTAGTGGACTTTGTACAGAATGTCGCTGTTTTATCTCATTTTAATGTTTTTTCTTTGTCAAAATGCTTATGTGATTTTGTTGCTGTAATGCACTTTCTTCCATTTCAGTGCCCAGTGTTGCTAGACAGCAGTGTTCCTCAGTGTGATCAGCATGTATCTTCTGCACACCTTTCAATAAAAATACAAAAAACAAAACAATATTTGCAGCCTCTGTCATTCATTAAGCAATAAAAGGGAATATTTTTAATCTTAATCTTTGCGGAACTGCCAGATCTTTTCGTCACCCCAAGAGGGGGCATAGCCCTGCAACATGCCTGGCCTATAAGGTCCATTAAGGCCAGATAAATTTAATTTCTAGCTTCTCGGATCGACCAACCTTACTGATTTCTGCCATTGAAAGCTTGCCCACAGGTTTTACTTAATTGACATTAATTAAAAAAAATGAGATTGCAGCTTGTTTTTGTTGTCTGACCAACCCTCAAAAAAGTGCCAGGAGAAGATCTGAGAATCAAGTAATTGGAGAATCAAGTAATCTGATAATTAAGCAGTCCGAGAATTAAGTAGTCCAAGAATTAAGTAATCTGAGAATTAAGTAATCTGGGAATCAAGTAATCCGAGCATCAAGTAATCTCAAATGAGGAACACTAACTGCTGCACAATACAGGGATGAGGTCTCGCAATGATGAATGAACTCCCACAATTTTGTCTGGAAGAAACTGGGGCTGGTTCTGAGTGTGCTGATGGCCTTGTCTACTTCCTTAGTGAATGTGATTGCCGAGTTTGACTCGGTATACATCAATGTTGAATAGAACTTTTGTGCATGTGCAATGAAATTGGAACTATTTCTTGGGACAGCAATGCTGTAGCATACAAAATCAAATTTTGTGCCAGGTAGCAGCAGTGTGCAGTTCTCATTTTCACCAGACTCAGTACCATTGAACATGTGTCCCAGGACATTTGGGTAGGCACAATAGGGAGTGAAATCCTCCTCCCAGGAACATCGAGCAGGTGAGGGCGCCAGGTGAGGGCGCCAAGACACCCCCACATCATTGCATATTTCATTTTTAGTCACCCTTGGATTCTGTTTAGCCATTCTGATGATTTTTATGTTGTCAGTCGCCCCCAGTTTGGCTCTTCTTCCAGTTCTCTGCAGTGCACCGATGAACTTGTGGGTCTTAAAATGACCAACTATGTGCTGTACTGAGGATACAACAATTTAAAATGCTTCCCAATTGCTTCCTATGACACCCAATATTGTGCATTCATATAATTTGCATCTTTTTATCTTCTCCATACTGTTTGCATGATCCCATGGTGATTCACGGGAAAGTAAAAGATTGTGTCCGGGGGCCTTTATCGTATGGACATAATTTACCAATATTTTTTTAATAGAACTCTGAGGATATAAATATTGCATAATACAACCATGGTCCCGGAGTGTATGCAAACTTCTGACCCATCAACTTTGGATGACTCACAGATTACTGCCCTGTGTTTTTAAGGGGATTTGGTCAAATGGACCAATTTTAGTCAAATTCATAAGTTCAATATGCAATAAACAAGAAACCAAAGTGCCAAATACGTAGACCAATTTGCACTTACATAATACAGCTTTAACTATTTCCTGTCCGTCTGTATGCAAATTTTTGACCTCAACTGTATACTATATGATATTGAAAGTGAAAAAACAACATTTTTCAATTATTAAAAGACATTTTAAAAATTTTGTCCCGGAATTCACTGAGAATTATATGGGTTTTTTTTATCATAAAACACTCTGGGCCTCAAAATTGGGATTACAAGGTAGAACAATTAGGAAGGTTTGCTAAACTACCACTATATTGTTATTCTTTTGAAGAGGTCATATGTGTTAATTTCTATCAAGTGAAGGTAAGTATCTATGTGTGGTACTGAGGGATCTCTGACCCAACTTTCAACTGATTCTGAGAAGGAACTACCTTGGTGTTTACCAAGGGGTTAATAATTAAGTCAAGAAGTCACAAAGTTCTAACGCATCCTTGTAATTTAGTCCATCAGAAATTTATTCCATTGGATTGAAGCATATTAAGTGATCAATGTATGTAATGATGTCATTAGACTAACATAGATGATGATGTCTTGAGTAATTTTGATGGCATTTATAAGAAATGGTTAGAATTCATTTGTATGAGAAGAACATGAGACAAAACATGTTTACTTGGTGAGAAGAATAGCTTGAACGACAATATTTTATGAGAAATTTACTAGGAAACATAAGACAGACAAACTTATACAAACAGAGACAAACCAATGTGTAAAGAGAAACAAAAGGAAATGAAGACAATGCCAATGGAATGAAATGGTGTCAAAATGAAGCATGATGAATACAAAATTAATGTGTCATTAAATATTGCAGTCATAATGAAGACAGTTATAGCAGAGACATTTAGAATTACAGTTTGTCATTAGACTTCATTGAGTTAAACAGATCAAAATGGTCAGATCCAAATTGTCAAATCCTATACACTTGGGATAAACAATATAACAAGAGTCAGACCATTTTGCTACCTATGTGCAATGCACTCTAAAACATTTCAGACAAAATTGGTTTTTTAGATTCAAAATGGTTTTTTGAAAAACCAAATTTCAATGCAAAAAACCAAAATGGATTTTTTTAAAGGGCATCTGAATCATCTTTGGCTTGCTAATCTATTATACACTGTTGCTCATAAATATGGAATACTTTAACATTCTCCATTGAAATTGACAACTTTAGCAACTTCTGCTGGAGCACATGATGGTCTGATTCTATGGTAACTACTTCAAACAACTGCTAAAGTGAAGAACATGCTGTCATTTAAAGTGCATGCTGCGGCATTAACCCAGGAAAAGTTACAGCAGCACGAAATATGGAAATTCAGGGGTTTTTAGGGTGTGGCGCATTCAACCAAAAAAAAAATTCTCGCAAAAAATGTAGCTGAGGCTCTCAAAGAGTGATTTTGTAGACGATGACTTGACCTTTACAATGGACCTTTTTTGCTGTGTTATATTTTGTGAGTGTGCATTAATTCATGACTCTATATATATATATATCAATCTTGGCCGATCGAAAAATAGTGAAGTTGTCTGTTGTATATAGTAGTCATTTTGTTGTTTTGTTCTTTTGTTTAAATGTGGGTGCATGCCAGGCTATGCCTGTAACAGTTATTAAACTTGCATGCATCCACTTCAAACACACTATGTATCCAATACTAACTGCTGATTAAAAATGTGTATATACATTGTGTTTGAAAAAATAAATAATCTAATAATCTAATAATCCAATCTTGATTTCATTCACACTCTGAAATTTACATTTATTTGACACTTTTTTTCCAAAAAAGTATTCCATATTTATGAGCAGGAGTGTATCTATCTCTTTGTCCATGCCTGATCCACACTGCCCAAAGGTTCTTTTGATAAGTTTTATTAATCCAAGTACATGCAATTCCCCAGAGTTTTTTTGCCTCAAGTAAATATGTAAAAATATCTATTTATAACTTAATTTATCAGTTCATAACCATTTGACGTAGTACGAAAAAACACTCCTCAAAATTGAATCTGAGTAATAAAAGCGGCTAATAATCTCAAATTATCAGTTTAAATCACCCGATATCCCAAAATAACACTGACGTACAATTAACTTTTTAATTGTATATTTGTGTGTCCAATGCCAGCTGTCAATGACGAATTAATTACGTGTATCACAAATCTGGAAGTTGAAAAACTTCCAAAATCCAGTATATATGCATGTCATTTTGTTCACTTCAACCATTGGATCCTGAATCTTGAGCAAACAACAATGAAGACTTTATTCCTCTTGGGACTCATTGCTTGCGCTGCCGTGCTTGGTAAGTGTAAATAATGTTCATATAAATTATGTTTATTTGCTAATGCAATTGACCACTTGAGAGATTCACTTTTGGTAGAGAAAACAGTTCTTATTGGGTGTCTAAACTAGGAGTTATAGTGTCATTTAAAAAAACAAATATACAGTTTTGCCAGCGAGCGGGGAGGGGGGATACAGAAAATTCTGGTGGGAGGTCTATCATGTCATCGCATCGTATAACTTTTCATTTTCTGACTAAATTGATCAGAATGTCTGAATGTGGAATGTGATATTTTTCTTCAGCCAACGCCTGTGAGGGTGATGATGACTGTTGGGGAGAGCAGTTCTGTTGCAACGGCTTTTGTCAAATAGACTGCGAATGTTGCGTGGACGGATGCTACACTCTTGGATCAGTGTGCTGTGACTGGGGCGGCACCTGCCAAAGAGGACAAGTGTGCTGTGGTAGCGCAGAGAGTCACCAGTGCTGCAATCAGTGTTGCGAGGAGGGAAGGTAATTGAGATCATTTCTAACTGATCTACTAAAAAAGATATTGATATGTCGCCATATCTCAGTTATTCTAACTGAAAATTTTATTCAATTGTTATTATATAAGCCCAATGTATCAAGATGGATTCCTTTAAAAATGCTTAACAATCCGTTTTTCATTTTGTGAAAAATCCTTCTTTTGTTTACAAGTGAAGCATTGCAATTCAGGGCTCTCCTAAAACAATTTTAAGCTTTACTATCAATTAAACTCATCTGATTGTGGAAAGCATGCAGTTCTGTTAATTTGAAGTGTATACTATACCTAAAATCTATCAGTTTATGGTCTATAACTGCAAGTCAAATTTAAACCTATAATAGGCTGACTTGCTAGCTTTAAATCTTATTCATTGAAGTGTATAATGCACTGGTGACTTACACTGATCATACTGAAGTTAGTCCTAGAGAGACATATAAATATATAAAATTTCTTGTTAATCAACAAAAAGTTTAATATGCATAATACCTATATAATTTTTGTGCGTTTTTCTGAGGTTTCATTGATATAATAATGTTACATTCAAATCTACTGACATTGCTTTAAAGTGACAGTTTGTTCTTAAGGTGGCTCGATACTCGTGAACTTTCCGAGATAGGATTTCTCAAAAATAGTTTAGAATGATCAAAAATATAGTTTATAGCAAAGATATGCAAAAAAAAGTGGTCGCTACCAGCCTTTTAAAAAAAATATTTGAGATTATGCATCCCATATTATGCAATGAAGCATGAAATTAAAGAAAACACTTGAAAGGAAAAGCTGATTGCAATTTCAAAGAGATATATTTAGTTTAATAAAGGACTTTCCTAGGGTCTCTGAATAAAAGTTTTGATTTTGACAATTTTAACTTTTTTCATATACCATAGTGCTTAAAAAATTTGACTTGATAGGATTTTTTAATTCTTTGTCATTTACTTCCAAAAATAGTGGGGAACAATATGATAATACAGACAACCCTTCCTACCACACTTGAAATTGAAATACAATTTTTTTTTTTTATTACCAAGTCATTTTTGAGAAATTAGACCTGCTTGAGTAAAATTGCCTGTAAAAATTTTCTATTCTGAGTATCAAGCTGAAACTCCGGCTGTATGTAGTCCTCTTCATAGCGCATCTAATGCATTAAACGGGAAGTCTCTAACCCCAATAGAAGTGGCGCAAATTTCAAACGAAGCGGCCGACACACGAAATTCTCAGAATTAAAAAAAGATGCTGAAACAGTGCCAGCAGAATGGTGACGTTACCATAGATAGGGCCTGCCTGGCTGCGCGGAAATATGCTCACATGACGTAATTAGGCCTACACGAGTAGCGAGCCACCTTAAGGATGTTTTTATAGTGCTATATTATTAGCCCATTGGTTTTTCTATAACGTCATTGTTTTATCACATGTCAGCGTTTTTATCTCTGTCATAATGCTTATAAAAATGAGATATGTTGCTATAATGTTCTTTTTTCCATTTCAGTGCCCAGTGTTGCTAGACAGCAGTGATCATCAGTGGAATCAACATGTATCTTCAGCACACCTTTCAATAAAAAACAAAAAACAAAACAATATTTGCAGCCTCTGTCATTCTTTAAGCAATAAAAGAGAATTTGAAAATATTTTTAATCTTAATCTTTGCGGAACTGCCAGATCTTTTCGTCACCCCAAGAGGGGGCATAGCCCTGCAACATGCCTGGCCTATAAGGTCCATTAAGGCCAGATAAATTTAATTTCTAGCTTCTCGGATCAACCAACCTTACAGATTTCTGCCTGCAAAAGCTCACCCACAATTTTTATCTAATTGACATTATAAAAAATTTAGATTGCACCTTTTTTTTCTGTCTGACCAACCCTCGAAAAAGTGCCGGGAGAAGACCCGAGAAGCATGTAATCTCCTTATATGAGTCATTCAACAATCCAATAGCATCCTCATCTCATTTTATTTTCCTTGTGTTATTCTTTATTGAACAATGAACAGTGATAATTGAAGCAAAAACTCTCTGTGTCATCAAATGAGGAACACTGACTGCTGCACAATACAGGGATGAGGCTTTGCAACCAATTGTCAGCACTTCGGATGGTACAGTTGGTGTTCACTTCCTTTATACAAGATAATACTTGGCCACACACAGCATGATTGCTGGTCTATACAGACAGAGGACATTGAGGTGATCTCGTTGCCCAGATCCCAGTCCCATTGTGTGGGACATTCTGCGCGGTGTTTTTTCTTAGTGACATCAGTAATCTCCAGGTTGTCATGTGTAAACAAGAATAAAAGAAGCATATTTTGGGAAGATTTATAATTTCAATGAAATAAAGCACACATGTATCACTTTTAATGTCGAAAAAACTCTTGTATGAAATATTACATTATAAAACATTTATTGGTCAAGAAAATTGAAATCAACGACAATATCACATGAATGTAAAAAAAAATTGTGATAAAATGATGAAATTATGGGATGACATGAACAATTTTTTTGTAAATATGAAACAATAATGACATCATTCTAAAATTCAACAAAAATGCGGCGTTGAAATAAATATGTATGTATACTTTCATAACATCATTAAAATTCAACATAAAACACAAAATAAGAAAAGTACTTTCCAGCCTCTTCAGTCCATGATTGTCATGTATAAAAGACATCATAGACAATAAAATCTTCCATCATGGCGCTCTCAAAAGAGAGCATATAACATCATTCCATCTTCCCGCCAATTAAAGAATAATAAACATGAAATGTATTGAATACATGTTTTTTTAATGGTGGATCAGCCGTCATTGTAAAGTATGATTTTATTTGAGACAAATACTGTATCAAAGCAGTCTTTTGGCTTTATCCGAAAGCAAATGTCAGCACAATGTATAACAATAACATGTGCAATACTATTGCGCATCCAATTTTTCAGATCATACTGTTGAAACAAAGTTTTCCCTGAAACGAAAATGAAAAAGATAAACAGATAAGTAACCCATTTAATGATAAAACATCTCAAACAATAGTTATCAGAGATACAGATTAGATCAAGAAAATTTTGATAGGAAATAATGTGTATTATATGGTATTGCCAGTGAAAAAAAACCCAAAATTTTATAAATTGACATTTTAAACAATGTGTCCCTGAATTCACTGTGGATTATATGTTTTTATTTTATCAAAAACAATTAGGATGGTTCACTAAACTACCACTACCAGGTACATTGTTAATTCTTTTGAAGAGGTCATATTAGGGCACCACACCGGTTTGATAAACACCGGCCGTACCGGTACAGTCTGGCTGGTTCTCGAACTGGTTTTCAAAGCAGCACTTTCAGTTCGGTTCAATTATGCCATATCCAGCTAAAAAAACCCATTTTATTGCCGAGATTTGAGAGAAAATATCCATTAAATCATGAACTGAACTCGAGAAGATTCCCATCTTTACGTCCGCTCTACTGCGAGATCAAAAAATCGTTTTTTTGAAAGTGGATTCTCTAAAATGCGGATCAGCCAGAATTTGCGGACCGACGGTACAAATCGTGTATTGATCGAGTGTATCGTATCGAATGTCGGCAAGGATATAGAGCCCTAGGTCACATGTGTTAATTTCAATTATTCAGCATGGATTTCAGAAAAGGCAAGCATGTCCTTGCAAGAGAGGTCAACTGTATGAATCAAATTACAGATGATTTCATATTTGTAGACACTGAGACCAAATGTGAATTTCTTTTTCTACACATGCTATTCTATTGGAAAAGTGACGTCATACTTATTGATGTCATTATTCCATATACAGGGTGGGGCCACGAAACTTGCACAATTGACAGACTTTCCTTTTTGGTGGAAATGGAAGACTTCACCAATTCACAATAAATTCATATTAACAGGGCTCAGAAACAAGAGGGTAAAGAATGTTTTAATGTGGTTTGCTCAAAGTGTTTTTTTTAGCCAAATTTCATAAAAATCATGTTAATTATACTAAGACACTTATCCAAGATTTCCACTACACCCACATGTACCTGTTTGTAGACCAATTTACCTCAAATATCACCATATTAAAATTCATTAACTGATTATTTCAACAAGAAATTAAGCAGAGACTAAGAGGGTCCACAGGCTAGTACTGCTGTTACCAGTGGTGACACCTAGCAGACTGACCTAGTTAGACTACGAGTGGGAAAAATGGCTGTATCCCATGGATCCATGCTTGCACATGCAGTTTAGTTGAGCAATGAGCATATAACCCATTTTACTTACTAACATGTAGCATTGTACATGGGTGAATTGGGTGATAATGTGTAGGGTACTCCATTGCCAAAGATTAAGTGTTCTTCTCTCTCATTTCAGGCGCTTTATAATTATGAGGCTACAAATTCTCATCCCAGCCTTAGGGACCGTTCAGAATTTATGACTGGGGGGGGGGGGAGTTTTGCTGGAACTTCCCGTCAAAAATTGATACCCCCCCCTTGAGTTTCATGCGGATTTCACGCATATTTTTAGTACCCCCCCTCGACATACAAAGCCATACACTCATATATATACTGTTATACACGGCCACGCGTACAGATTCGCGTCATTTCGCGGACTTTTGCACGTAAAAAAGTCCAAATATAATGAATTTATGCGTGTTTTTTAACATTTTTTCTTTGTTAAAAATTCTTACCCCCCTTGGAAGTGTTGTAAAAAATTAATGCCCCCCCTTGAAACACGTGTGAAAAGTTAGTACCCCCTCGGCCAAAACTCCCACCCCCCCCCAGTCATAAATTCTGAACGGTCCCTTAGGACAAGCAGTATAACAAAAGTCAGACCATTTTGCTGCCTATGTGCAATGCAATGGCTAGGGAGCTGCTAACCCTTCGACCTGTTGTCACTCTTGAATAAACCTCATAAGGACAACTTATTCTAAATTTGTGCAGACATTCAAAAAGTGCAAATTTGTTAATGTAATAATGTGTCAACATCTTATTTCGCCTAATATCAACTTAATTAAACCAGATTAGTCAATAAGGTTGAGGGTCATCTTTGGCTGCTTATCTATTAGATCTATCTCTTTGTCTATGGCTGATCCACACTGCTTCAAGGTTCTTTGGATAAGTATAGGTTATACAACGAATTTGAGGTGTATAACTAACATTTCAGGTGGTTATTTACCGAGGGCTTTAGCCCGAGGTAAATAACCCCTGAAATGTCAGTTATAAACCGAAAATGAGTTGTATAAGCGACTTATACTCCATATGACTCCTGAAAGATTTTAAACTGAATTTTGTGGCTTCGTTGGCACTTTTAGGTGCGTTGTTTGCAGAAAAAAACAGTACAACAAGCTAACGTAATCCCCAACAGTGGTACATAACTAACAAATCCGTTGGTTATACCACGGCAAAAGACAATAGAAAACAGTCTAGGTGGAGTATAAGTGTTTTTATTCCAAGTAGATGCAGTTCCCCAGAGTTTTTTTGCCTCAAGTAAATGTGCAAAAATATCTATTTACGACTTAATAATATTTGAAGTCGAACAAACAAAAACTCCTTAAAATTGAATCCGAATAATAAAAGTGACCAATATATCAAATTATCAGTTTAAATCACCCGATGTCCCAAAATGACACTGACAAACAATTAACTTTTTAATTGTATATTTGTGTGTCAAATGCCAGCTAGTCTGGCAGCCAGAGGGGTATACCCTGCACTGATCGATAAAGTTTTTTTCTCAGTGGAATCCATGTCCTGAGACCCCCTACAAAACATTTTTGGCGGGTACCCACGTGGTACCCTTGGGGAAATTGAGAAATCCAAGATGGCCGCCAAGGCATCCGAAATTGCTCGGAACGGGACAACTTCAAAACTGTTTGACCTAGAATCAAATGTGATACCTCTTTTTCAGTCAAACCTGGTGTAGGGAATCCATTTCTGGGGTTATTTTGGCAATTGGGGGTGACCCAAAGGTCAAAGAGTGCAATTTGTGTCGTAAATCGAAAAAGGTTAAATTCACTGAAGAGTTATGGTTAATGTTGACTAAGTCTTTGTGACGGTTGATTCCATTTCCTTACACAATTCCAAAAAGATATATTTTGTAGGATGAAAGTTTGATATCCTCAAGCACTCTGGGAAATTCAAGATGGCCACCAAGATGGCCGAGTTATAGATCAGGCATCACAACATTCTTAGTATTGCATATATACAAGCAAAAGTGACCCATCTATTTCAGCTAATTCCTACATGAGGAATCCATTTTTGAGGTGTTTTCATCAATTGGAGGTGATTAGAAGCTCAAAGAATCCATTCAAATGTATTATATATGAATAAATAAATTTTCATACGGGTGTTTGTACCAATAGATATGCGATTCAATCCTATTTGTCTTTAGTAATAACTTATACGGGATATCATAAAAAAAGCATAAACAAGGTGGGATGAGAGAACTGACATAATATTATATTCGCATATTCGAAGTCTCACATGTTTGGCAAATATTGCTCACACATTTGTTGTCTCACATAGTCCCAGCCTTTTATGCACAGTAAAGATTGTTTTTGGAGCACAGTGAAACACTAAATAGATTAATCAAAATGTAAATTTTCTCATATGTACTGTAAAATTTCTATGAAAAACTGCAGATTTCGCAGATGGTCCAATGTATATCAAAATAAATGTTATGTGATTTTCACTCATCAAATGACCCTCTTCAGTTCTTCGTATTTAGTTAGTTCTCAAAGTGTCATTTTCAAAGCAAGAAACGGATAAGCCGAGTTACAGAGAGATTTTGGATGAAACCTCGACATTCGATAACAGTTGAGTGACTTCATAGGCATCAGGATAACATTATAAACTCAAAGGCCGCACTGCCCAAAACTCAATAGTACAGTTTGATGGCCAAGAATTGTCCAAAAATTACATTGAGCAGTTAGAATGGCATGATCCAGAAATGGTGTGATAGGCCTATATTTTAATTTTCTGACGTGTCATTTTTTGACCATCTGCAGACCATATACTTGAGAGATCAGAGGGAATATTTCCCTGGTATCTGTCCTGCTATGTTGTATGCCCCTCCTTGATTGGTTATAATATAATGCACTATGCTTCAAGAACCTCATCTGTTTCCACAATTAGGATGAAAAAAAACAAAAAACAACTGCATCCCTCATCATGTCAAAATAACATGGCTTTGGTCCTGACTCCTGAGTCTTCTTGCTTATAGGAGCATGGTATCTTGTCCAACAAAACAAAAACTTCTGAACAGCCATAAGAGAATTTTTGAGGTGTATGTACTATGTAGTACAAATGGCTCCTGATTTCTATGCAGTCTTAATCTGATATAAATATATGAACCCTCCAGTATCTCTTCATGTTATAGCACAGCAAATTAGCTTTTGCAAATAATTTCATAACATATTGGTCAGTAATGCAGTGCAACTTGGAACTGGACAAACCATTTGATAAACAAACATGGGATACCCTATTACTGCAGTTTCAGTGATCCTTCATGTGTTGTGGGAGTCACTCGTATACTTTAGCTCAATTGGATGGCTCATAACATCCAGTTATTCAGCAAGAAGGTGTTGCAAGCAATATTGGATATGCTTGGAGAAACACACAATGTCATGTTCTATGGAGGAGATTAATACAATGCAGAGTGTAGTGTCCCTTCACTTTCTTTTGGTTAGGTGCATTGCAGTTTACCAAGTCATATTTGAAGAGCAAGGCACACATTCATCTACATATAGTTTGCTGGATGTAAGACTGGTTTTATCTTGAGATCTAAAACGCAATCAGATGTCATGTCACCAATGTAGAGGTTTTACCAAATGGCCAGTGTATTATTTCCTTCCCTGAAAACCAACACTTTGCAGTGCTGATGCAAATAACTGAAGGGGTCATCGGTGAGGAGCAGGGCAACATTACCTTTGCCTTGATATATCTTGGGTAACCCAGAGAATCAAAAGGCTTCTTCATCTCATTTTTTTTATTATAAAGTGTACAATTATTGGGATTGATCGCTGATGTTTTAAGGGTTTCACTCTGCTCCACAAACTCATAAAATGCTATGTAGGACACCAAAATGCAAATGTGTGCAATAGTTAACCAAATGCATGAGCCATTGTCTATGCCAGATACATCATCCCATCTTGTTATTACTTTGATCATTCATCAAGTATGAGGTTTCGCTAATGACAATTAGGAATGAATGTCTATTGGTACAAACAGCCATATGAAAATTTAATTATTCATATATAATACCATTGAATGGATTCTTTGAGCTTCTAATCACCTCCAATTGACAAAAAACACCCCGAAAATGGATTTCTCATGTAGGAAATAGCGGAAATAGACGTGTCACTTTTGATTGTACATGCAATACTAAGAATGTTTTGATGACCTATCTATAACTCTGCCATTCTGATGGCCATCTTGAATTTCCCAATTTCCCAGGATGTTTGAGGATATAACACTGTCATCCAACATATATGTTTCTGGGATTGTTTAAGGAAGTGGAATCCACTGTCACAAAGACTTTGTCAACATTTCCCATAACTCTTTGGTGAATTTAACTTTTTTCGATTTATGACAAGAATTGCACTCTTTGACCTTTGGGTCACCCCCAATTGCCAAAATAACCCCAGAAATGGATTCCCTACACCAGGTTTGACTGAAAAAGAGGTATCACATTTGATTCTAGGTCAAATAGTTGTGAAGTTGTCCCATTCCGAGCAATTTCGGATGCCTTGGCGGCCATCTTGGATTTCTCAATTTCCCCAAGGGTACCATGTGGGTACCCGCCAAAAATGTTTTCTGGGGGGTCTCAGGACATGGATTCCACTGAGAAAAAAACTTTATCGATCGGTGCAGGGTTCAGCCAGAAAATCAGCTTTGGCTGCCAGACTAAGCTGTCAATGACAAATTAATTACGCATATCAGAATTTAATTACGCATATCAGAAATCTGGAATTTTAAAAAATCTCAAAATTCAGTATATATGCATGGCATTCCCTCCACTGCAACCATTGGATCCTGAATCTTGACAATTCCACAATGAAGACTTTATTCCTCTTGGGACTCATTGCTTGCGCTGTGGTGCTTGGTAAGTTAAAATAATGTTCATATAAATTAAATTTATTAGGCAATGCAATTAACCAATTTATATAGGCGTGAGATATTCACATTTTGTGATTATATACAATAACTATGCTCACGATAATGATTTTGAATAAATATGTGTATGACTTTTAGCCTGGAAAATTCATAACATGATACAAAATGTCAATGATTTGTTATTGGTATAAGGCTCTTTTACAGCCTTGATCTGTGCAAACTTTTCTGTATTTCTTACCTTACTCTACCATCTCTTAAGAAAAATTCTGATTAGATATGGAGGCATATTATAACACCAGGCCAAAAACGGCATAGAAACATGCGCAGTAAAACCAGCTCTGTCTCTTTAATGATCATCCGTTATGAATAGAAAATATTGTCATTTCACAGTAGACACTTCTTTTTATGGCATGAATTGTTGTTTTATGGTAAAGTTCTGCTGTAAAATCAAAGGGTGCTGGTTTTACAGTGTGTTCTAACTTTTCATTTCCTAATCAATTCAATAGATCAGAATTTCGTAAAGTGGAATATTTTTCTTTTCTTTATTATTCTTTTTCGTCATCTAAGAATTTTTTTTACTCACCTATAAAAATGCATCGCTTTCATTAATAAGATATATTTCCTTCATATTAATTGCTATATTTGTTCAATTGTATTTTGAAAAAGGAGTGTGTTGTAAATTCAACTTAGCCACTGCCTCCTTGACCAAAATCAGCAAAATATAAGATTATGAAATAGTTTTTTTTGGTGATTTTTATGGTAACATAGCTAGTATGTCGCCAGATTAGAATTATGTCAAAAGATAAGATTAGTGTCATATTAAACCAATTTACCTACCAAATTTACTTGTCTATCATTCTTAGCTCGATGTATGAAGATAAATTCCTTTAGAATTGTAAACAAACACTTTTTTATTTTCAGGCCGTGAAAAACCCCTGTTTTGTTTACAAAGCAAGCAATGCAGGGCTCCCCTTTTAAAGTAATTCAAGGCTTTACAATCAATTAAACTCAATTATGGAAGACATGCAATTATGTTGCTTGGAAGTGTATACCATACTTAAAATCTATCAGTTTATGATCTGTTACTGCAAGTTGAATTTTACATTGAATTGGCAGACTTACAATGTTTAAATAAAATTGTGTGAATTTGCAAATCTGATATTTTTCTTCAGCCAACGCCTGCGATAGCGATGATGACTGTTGGGGAGCGCAGTTCTGCTGCAACGGCCTTTGTCAAGTGGACTGCGAATGTTGCGTTGACGGATGCTACACTCTTGGATCAGTGTGCTGCGACTGGGGCGGCACCTGCCAAAGCGGACAAGTGTGTTGTGGTAGTGCAGAGAGTCGCGCATGCTGTAATGAGTGTTGCGAGGAGGGAAGGTAATTGAGCTAATTTCTAACTGATCTTCTTGAATTTTATTGATTGAAGCATATGAGGGAGGGTTGGTCTAGTGGTAGTGTGCTAGGCTGCCAATCGCTGCGTCCACTGTTCGAATCCAGCTCTTGCCGTGTCAGCTAGGCCTATGTCGGACGGTTGTTTCAATCATCCTTTGCCTCATTACTGTGTCCTCCTACTGTACTAATTAGCCTACCAAATGTACCAAATGCATAAATACAGGATGTAAAGCCCTATTCAGCCTTCCGTCCATTCATTTAAGCGTAGTTTCTTTTCGGTAAACTACTCAAATCATTCTAAAGTTTTTGTCTTATAAACCAATAATATACATATCGGAATTTATTTTCAATCAGCTTGTGAAATTTTAATATGTAGATACATTACCTCTATCCTATTGCTGCCTTTTACGTGACAATTTGTTCTTGTGAAGTATGTACGTTTTTCCATAGTGTTACATCTGCAGCCTATACTGGTCTTCGTATAGAAACTCTTTTACCACCTTTTGGCTTTCTCGTTAATCATAATGCTTATCAGACAAGACTTGTAACTTTATTTTACTTTCTTCCATTTCAGTGCCCAGTGTTGCTAGACTGCAGTGATGACCATTAGCATGATCAGCATGAATTTTCTGCACGCACTTCAATAAATTACAAAAAAAAGAAGCAGCCTCTGTCATTCTTTAAGCAATCAAAGAGAATTATAACATCATATCAGTTGAAAACTGGTGTGACTGAAATCAGCCGCCCTAGCAAAAAGGAAAAATCTACGCCTCTGCGTCAAAAACCTGTGAATATTCATACATCAGTCAGCAATCCCCTGGATGACTGGTGTGAAAAGAATAAAAGAAAACAAAGTTTTGGAGGGTTCATAATCTAGAATAGATAAAGGTGAAAAAGCTCTTGCATAAATTATATTATAAAACATTTATTGGTCAAGAAAAACAGGCAGTTAATTGAAATCAACAAAAATATCACATGTATGTAAAAACAAACTTGCAATAAGATGATGAAATGATGGGATGATATGAAAAGATGTGAAACAATAATGACATCATTTTAAAATTCAACAATAAATGCAGGGTTGAAACAAAAATGTCAATAAACCAATATAATTATATACTTCTTTTTAACATCGTCAAAATTCAACATAAAACACAAAATAAGAAATTGACTCTGCAGCATCTTCCCTTGCATTTAAACAGTCCATGATCATCATGTATAAAAGACATCATAGACAATAAAATCTTCCATTATCGTGCTCTCAAAAGAGAGCAAATTACATCATTCATTCCATCTTCCCGCTAATTAAACAATAATAAACATGAAATGTATTGAATACATGTATTTTCAATGGTGTATCAGCCATCATTGTATAATATACATACATTTGATACAAATATTATTCATATATTTGATACAAAAATTGTATCGAAGCAGTCTGTTTGGCTTTACCATAAAGCAAATGTCAGCACAATGTATAACATGTGCCATATTACTGTGCATCCAATTTTTCAGATCATACTGTTGAAACAAAGTTTTCTCTGAAATGGAAGAAAAAGATAGCTGATAAGTAACTCCTTCAATAAAAACATTTCTCTCAAAATAGTAATCAGAGAAGCAGATTAGATTATGACAAATAACAAGTTTGGTAGGAAAGCAAAGCTATTTGTCACACTAACTGTTATTCTCAGTTTTTTTTTACAATAGTTTGACATTTATTATATCAGAACTAAAAAAACTAAGACATTCACAATGCTGTACTGATTTGAAGGAGGTTAGTAGTATATTTTGATTTTATTTTTATAACCCTTGAGTTCAAAGGATTACAGGGTGGAATATAATTAGGTCATGCATTGAAGTTCCAGGTCAGTGACAAAACCTAGTTTTCAGCTACTTTAGTATCAAACTTTTTCAAATATGTTTTCGAATGAATTACTGATTGAAATGAAGATTTTTAAAAATACTCACACAAATAACATGTCAAGTGAAGGCAAGTATCTATGTGTCGTACTGAGGGGTCTCTGACCCAACTTCCAGGGAAAAATAATCGATAGGCCTCCGACAACGAGGCACGTCCCTCCCAAATATAGGGAGTTGGGGTAAGAATTTGTAGCCTCATATAAAGCACCTGAAATGAGAGAGAAGAAACACTTTATTTTTGACAATGGAGTGTCATACACACTATGATACAATACGATTCGTTATGATATGATATATATGTAGGTATTGTAGGGGGAACGGGGACACAGTGAAACAGTAGCTATTTCTGAATGCTGAAACCATAAATTGCTAGAATGTGCCACCTACAGGGTGGTTGTTTAGTCCAGCATACTTATTCAAGCATGACATCCAAAATTGCTCATGTGGCACTGGAGTTCTGAAGTAAAATATGATTTTGAGCACTAAATCCTGATATTTTGGATTATGAACTTTTGTAATATAGTACAGATTATCCAGGATTAACTGGCGTTTTTATAATATTCGCGAAGCGAAATTTAGCACAAGAAAGGTTTCAAAAATCTGTGCAGTGATGGTCTCAACATCAATGGTCGACAGCAGGAAATTAGGTCAAGTGGTACCAGCTTCTTATCAATGATTTAGTTTCGAATTTAACAAAACATGACATATTCATATCCATAAGTGTCTTAAAAATTCAATTTTCTCCATTAATATTCCCTGTATCTATTATTTTTATGAAATAGTTCATTATAAGCCTTGACAAGGTAAATTAAATTATTAACATGTGACTCATTTTATTTCAAAACAGACAACAAGAAAACATAACAAAATTAAGATTACATAATCTTTGTCAACTGATGATTATGTAACAGAGAGCAATTAATCTGCATGCAAATCATGTTATTGTTTTTATTATCACTATTATGTAATATCAACAATCTAGCATAGACTTAAATTTGGCAGCTTTCAGTGTTGTCTGCCTTTTTACTATTTAGCTGATTATCTATCTATCTATCTATCTATCTATCTATCTATCTATCTATCTATCTATCTATCTATCTATCTATCTATCTATCTATCTATCTATCTATCTATCTATCTATATATTCTATTTTTGATCTATTTTATCTTTCTAATAGTTTCTAGTCTAAATTTCTCTCTATTTTTCTTTATATCCGTCTTTCAATTTCTTTGAAACAGTAACATAACTGCATTTCATACATTGAATATGAAATGATTTTAATGAAAGTTATGGTAAACCATATAAGTCCTTAAATTTTTTTAAAGAGCTGCGCAAATTCCATGGTGAAAAAAAAAGATTGTTTCCCACTTGAAACTGAAGAAAAAAAGTTTGTTCAGCACATGGAAATAAAAAAAAAGTTTGTTTCCACCTGTAGCTAGAGCAGTCACCGTAATGTTAAAACTCCGATAAAAAAGTTCGTAGCGACTGCGTATGCGAAAAAAATTGTTCATCGACGCGCCGCGAACGAAAAAAAAAGTTTGTCCCGGGGGTAAAGTCCATAGCCCCCCCCAACTATCGTCTGGTCGGCCCCTAATGAAAGTAATGCATTGGTATTTCAGAAGCACTAGGTTGCAATTATCAATATATAAAGATTTTAGTTAAATTAATCACACTTGCCACAGTGAATCGGGGCTGCCACAGGGCACAGTGAATCACTGCATTCAGTGATTCACTACAACCAAGGTAAGGATAATGAATAGTTTATAGCTGTAATTGTTTTTAAGCAGCAATAAACAACTGTGTGTAAATACCCAACTGTCAAATATGCAGAAAAATAGACCTTACCCTTCTGTTAGTCGATTTATTTAATGTGTTAACAATCTTACGATAATGCTGTTTTGTTACGGAGTAATAAGTTGATATGACAGTTTTTGGGGCTCGTCCGGGATAATTGTGATATTAAAGAAAATAATAATTCTAATACATTTTGAATAAGGTATACAACTAAGTATAGTTTGATTGTTTTGGGTTGCAGGCTGCATTCACCATTAGATTAAGATTAAGTTTAAAATGTTTCAGTTTGAGGAGTGGGGATGATGTGTTTATTTACGATAAACAAATTGTACTCTCTAGTATTTCACACATTTAATACATATTTGTGACTGCATGCGTGACATTGTATTGAGGTGTTGAACAACCGGATCATTCTGTTTGGGGCAGTTATATAACGAATCAACATGACATGTACATGACATGTACAAGTAGATAACAGGACATCCCTAAATAATGCAAGTATTTTCCAAACTGTGAAAAAGTGCAGAACAAATAAAAATATTAAAAAAAATTAATATTTTTTTAGATATTTCAAAACTGGACAACATCCGTGGGGCATATGCATTTGTAAATAGTGATTTATTAAGTCATAATGACTCAGTTGTGGATTTTGGGGCCTGACGATATTGATAGTACTAAAAAAAATATATATATTCACCAATGATGATTTTTTTTATCATTTGCCAACCCACCATTCGACCTTTTCTGGATCTGCACCTAATAACTGTGCATACATGACATAGGTGTCTTTCACTGTGTCAAATAATGTGGTTAATTTATCACTCAATGAAGTCAAAATATGATGTCTGTTCACTTTTATCCAGGACAATGTGTCTGGATACCGTTTGAATCTTTGATCAAAGTGCTCATCTCACGTGAAAAACCATCGATAAGTCATGCACCGAACAGCTGTTCCATACTGCTAACCCACTATTCCAAAAATCTTGAGAACACTTATTAGAAAACCTCTTGAGCCACAAGTGGTATTGTTATTCTATGTTTATCAATACATTATTTGTGAAGTAGTGACTGTAATCTTGTCGATTGGTACTTTCGTGGTTTCTGTATCGCCTAAGAGTCCACTTGAGGCTCCAGTTATAAGCGGAATTGTACACGCAAAAAAACTAACATCAGAAACTTGAAATCAATTGAGAAACAAAATCAATAATACTTGTGAGAGTTGCGAACTTCTACAAAGACCTAGTATAAACCTCTGTAGCCAGTCAAGAGCAATCCCTGCCGGGTATAAGATGCAAAAATCATGGGTGACATGCTCACTCCTGCAACAGCTAAAAACTCCTCCCCGAGCAATGCCACTCACCTAAACTGTCCACCTATCCTTATTGATCTATCCTGTCCTTCTGATAACAGCAAATAACAGTGAAACAGCTCCCTTATTTACGTTTTCTGCCTCAACTGTTTTTCCCCACCAGGGGCGCATGCATCTCCATCGTAGTTCCGCTATTGCTCACGTTTAGGACTGGCGCCACCGTCTGCCTTCCCGCCAAAAACATCCACACACTTCACTCTCACCTTTCTCAAGCCCATTCCATCTGTCAATGTCTCAATGCCCATACACTTTTACCTATTTGCCTAATTCTACACTTTTCCATCAATCCACATTTCCTTTCAACAGATCTTTTCCTTTCCTTACGAGCCATGCCCTCAATTACAAGCTCACGTGTACGTACACTTGACTGTACCTTACACCAATACATATGGCAGTGCATTTGTAACTTCAATTCCTCTACCTCCAATCTTTACTTATATTACAATTATTACTCAAATCATGCTATTTCAAAAGGTCAGCATGCAACACGGGGCCGCATGCCCATGCAGGTAGAGGGGGGGGGGGTTAATTATTCCCCATTATAGTCCTGCCCAAATCATGGGTAAATCTAGTCTTCTATATTCCTGATCTGCGAGGAAGTGTGGGCGATCATACCATTGATATTTTACAGTTTAAATGTGTACTTCAGAATCTAAGATAATTTACAATTTTGTTTTGACGTGTGATGATGACAGTCCATCTCTAACATAATGGTTATCGAGACACCAGACAGCACTATGAAAACTGCCCTTATCATTCATGGTACAATTTGATCCGAAAGTGAACTACATCGGGTTCACTGATAATACCTACACCAACAAACTCTTTACAAAATTTATTCAAATATAGGCCATGTATGATGAGTGAACCCCATGTATCTTGTGATGAAAACTGGCCTTGAAAGTTTGAATCAGGGAAATTTCAAAATGGCCACCATTTGTTATTGCTCTCTGCACATGCTCAATAGGTCTGAGCATACTCAGTGAAAACTGGGTCACTCCTGGGCATTTTCAGTGCCAATTAGGTCAGAGCTAATTTTCCATTGCATTTCTATAGTGGACAGACAAATGAATCTAGAGCGTCTTTTGTCTGTTTAAAGAACATGCTCCTTTTTTGAATGTCTGATAGCTTCTAGTACATGTTAGAACTCCTAAGAGCCCTTGGCCTTGATCTCTTAACCTCTTTGTATATGTGATGCATGGTAATATCATGCACCTTCACACCATAACATACATCAGCCAATCTGTGCATGTGATTGTTTGAACAAGTTGAGGTCAATGCCAACCCGGCAACAGCTGAACAAGGCCATAATTTGTTATCCGGCCATAGAATTTTTTTAAAGGACCCAGATGTTGGCTTTTTTAGAAGTATTAACAGCTTTAGGTTTCATGCCCAAAAACACTCAAGTGGTTTTATTGAATTGATAATTGTAAGTGATCAGCCCAACAAAAAAACAAAACAAGATACCAGCTCTCATCCCCACACCTGAAGTAGGCCTACTCTGTTGAGATGTTTTATTTCAGGTCCAACATCAACACATTCATAAAAACAGTGCTCACTACTAGTATAATACACTACATGTACTAGAAATGGCTGTCATCTTATCCACATACTTTTTAAACCATAATCACAATCAGAACTGACCTGCTAAAGGACCTCCAGCCAGCGTGCCGACTGCCATGAAGATTAGCAAAAACCCGTAAGCATTGGTCAATCGAGAAATATCCAAGATTTTTATAAGTAGTTGAGGTAGGATGGTTCCAAAACATGCCGTCATGAGACCAAATAATGCTGCACAAACCTGAAAAAATAGTTTCATAAATTGCATACTTTGAACTTTTGTATGGGTGGCAAAAACAGCATTGGCAAAAGAATCAATATCTCTATGCTACATACAATAAAATTGCCATAAGGGTTGGTGAAGGTTTGACAGGTTGAAATTATAGAGTGATTTATGCATCAACAGTATTATTGATCAGCTTAAGCTCTGAGAGCAAATAAATACCAGGCATACTCTTATCATCATAAAAAATGCAGCAACCCATTTCTAGTAGAGCTTTGAATTCACCTTCAGTAAAAAAATATTTTGGTCCATTGCTAAGCAATTACACAGCCCAAGAAAAGATGGGCTTTCACTTTGAACAAATTGATTTAGAAGAAACTTAGTATACGTTATCACAACGAATATTGCTTGAAGGATTGGACGAACTATTTTTGGATACTTCTGTGTGAATATATCTAAATGTAATTACTGAATAACAACTTCTTACAATGTCATATCAATTCAGTTTAAATTGTAGTAAAGATACATCATGATTTCACCAACAAACATACCTGTAACCAAATGTAATTTTGCCAAACTGGAAGAAGTAAGACGGCAACTCCGGATAAGGTCCAGCCCATCATGTAGAGGAACCACGTGTTACTTCTTTCCCATTGGTTCAAGAAACCAAATAAAAGCCTGCCGACAAAGTTGCATATTCCTACAGTAGAGAACAAGAAGGCGCTTTTGTCGTTGCTGTACCCCTCCGTAGCCGCAAAAGCAGCGAGATGGACATAGACGACCGACAGGCCAAAGCTAACAGCTGCAGTCTCTACACATGTCAAGATGTAGCTATAGTTCTTGAAAATGTCAACGTTGAAGACCGCCAACATCTTCTCCTTTCCACCAGAAGGTTTCTTCGCAACGACGTCGAGTTTGATGGGACGGAAGAACGCGGAACATACCATGAGATTCAAGCTGACCCCTCCGATCAAAAGAATAGACCCTCTCCAGCCGTACATGTGATCCAGGTAGCGGATTAATGGTGGAAATATGAACGTTCCGACTCCCACTCCTGATGCTGCAAATCCAACGGCCAATGACTGGTATTTTCGGAAGTAGTAGCCCACTATGGTAATACTAGGAATGTAGCCAAGGCCCAAACCGATGCCTGAAATAGATTAGAGTTCTCTGTCAGTAAAATTCTTACAGGAGAACTTTATTTTGGTTTAAGGCAGCATTTGTATCTCTCTGTAAGAAAATTGGCTATGGTAACCAATATCTCATTTTCAGACCAATTAACATAAATTGTAATAGAAAAATTGCTAAGTTGTTCTAAAGCATATAAATTCATACCAAGGAACCATCTTAAACGAGTCTTATTGCCATTAAGATCAGGTTTTATGCACTTGAAGTCTTATTTATTAACTAAATAAGATGGCCGAAGCATGATGTGCAATATGGACTATTTGAGGCTGATAGGCTAATATTCTGAAAATGTACAGTAAGATGTGTGGACAATTATTTTAGGTGCCCATGACTCAAGCGCTTTGTTGAAACGCTTATGAGAATAAAAAGTACCAAATTACCAAATGATTTACATGATTGAAAGACACACTCACCAGTCATGAGGCCAAAGGTGACATACAAATGGTAGATGTTGTTTGCGAATGAAGACAGGATCAGGCCAAGACCACCGATGAACCCTCCGACCATGCCCATCGTTCGACAACCAAAAAGATTGGTTAAGATCCCAGCAACTGGGCCTATGTAACAGTAAAACACATCAATTAGTAAAGAATCAACCTATCAACATAAATAGATAAAATCTATAATGGCTGCTTGTAGTGTCATGGATCCTTAAAAAGAAAAAAAGTAGTCCAGTGGATGTTTTTCGATGTTGTTTGTGTATGTTGTGGCCATCTTCCTGAAAAATAGTTCTATGAAAGTTTATTGGTAGTCTATTGTAGGAGATGGTGTTTAAATTTTATATTGATGTGTTAATTTTTCTTATCTTCTTTTTTGCAAATAGTATTTGGTTTTTGAAGGAAATATTATCGAAAAAGATCAAAACATGTTTTTAGTTTAGATTTGTATAAATTTCCTTTGAGTTTCCCAATGTGTAATCCCTAGTACACTTATCTCTTAAATAGTCCTACACTACAGATATTCTTTAGATTTAACAGTTGTTCAAGTTCGTCTTTTCAGGGGGTATCATTGCCGATAAGTATATAATTGTTCTTAAGAGTCGGTACGCCTCTCAGTGATTTGCCATTGAATTCTAGTTGAAATGCATGTCTCCATAACCTCACTGGTAATGTATACATATTTGATCAATAAAATGCACATCCCACACCTTTTAAGTTATCCTGCCATCTTAAGGTCTTTTTCTAGGCCAGATATCAGTGGCTTTCCCCAAATGTCACAGCACCTGAGACGGTACCTGAGTAGGGACATTAACAAGATCAGTCAAGCGTGTCCAGGAGTAAACAAATTGTCTAGACATGCCGCTTGCATGGTGTTGCATAATAATAGACAACAATTATATTTAAAAGACTGAGAACTGAATGGAAAAAAGGTGTGGGATTAGAAGGTTATGGCTGAATTGGTATCCTTCCCGGCATTTTCACCCTCTTCACGTATCTTCCATCAATCCCTTCGGGTTCTCGGGAAGATACACGTCTCTTGTAAAGATCCAAGGAAGGATACCAATTCAGCCATGTAATAACCTCTAAATACATTCAATATCGAATTCAATGGCAAATGATTGAGGGGTGCATTTACTTTCAAAAGCAACAGTATGGGTAATTGGGTATGGCGAGTGGTGATATATAGATGTTTGCACATTTACATATCAGCGTATTCGATATGAATCAAGTGTTTTTGAATATTTTAGTTTTTCTTAATATTTGTTGACAATATCAGATATAACAACCAAAGAAAGACCATATGTTCTTAAATGTGGCAGACATGTAAAAACAGTTTTAAACGAAATGGTTCTCTGAAAGAAAGGCAAAAAGGCGGACTTCGCTAACAAATGGTATTTTCACAATTGAGTTTGCATTTATGACCTCACATCGAGCAACATTAATTTTCAGTATAAAGCCAATATGTCGACATACTTTTTATGGAAAACTTGTTAGGCTTAGCCAATGAAATATGTCCCCATATATAATACTTTTCTGGTCATATTGCATAATTAAGTCTGGTCTCATATATTTGACTGTACCATGACTAGTATGCACTAATCATGAAAATACCAAAAGTTGCAAAATCCACAGGAACAAGAATGCAACAAAAGCATAGCAAATCACCAATATGTGCATTTAATTATGATATTATTTTTTGTAATTTCTCATTTCTGGAGTTACATAATATGTATCTGAATATCTGTCCCATTTTGGTGAATACTGCATACATTGTGAAGTACAGGGTATTGAACGACCTAAATAAATGCCGAATCATTAGCCATTGTCTTATTTGTTTGTAGAAGTAATTTTGTGGCTTAAATAGTACATTTATATATCTGATTGCATTATGGCTCACAATGGTGAATGTATTTCAATGTCAGGTTAACCAGTTCAATACTCGCATATTTAGTATTGATTTTATATTTGATTAATTTGCTGTCAAATATTATGCTAGCATTCACACAAGAAAAGGGAGAGATACCAAAAATGTATATTTATCTTGAATGCTTGATTGCTATTATTGTCCTGGAGAAGGTCAAATTGATTAGATATTTATAAATCTTAATTAAGAATTGAAATGTCAAGTGAGTATTAAGTTGTCGAAAAGCACAGAGATTACATTGAATATTGAATTGGTCAAAGTGGATTACAGTTTTTAATCCAATTGAACAGAAAGGCAATTTTCTGGTTTGTACCTTTCGACACCTCTGGTGGCCAATAACAAATCAGTAGGCCTATTTCAATGCCATAAATCTAATGTCATAAGCTGGTTATTCACCATGGGATCAGGAATATGTGTTGATCACACCTACTATCCCTAGGTGAAAAACCTATACCTGTTTGTCAGGTTTGATGTATTCAGACACACACTCTAAAAAATTTCAGACAAAATTGGTTTTTTAAAAATCCATGTTGGTTTTGCATTGAAATTTGGTTTTTCAAAAAACCATTTTGAATCTAAAAAACCAATTTTGTCCCGACATTTTTTAGAGTGCACAGTGTCTTTTTTGATTAATGATGGTTATTTAATCGTCCATGTCTTCTATTCAGTTCAAACTATTTTCTATCATCATTGTACATTTGGTGAGACTTCAGACATGAATTGAAATATACAATATCTGAAGTTTATGTGTCAACATTGAATATTTGAGGGTTAAAATGATGCAGTAAACCAATTGATTGTTTTGTGTTTTAGTGTTAACTTCACAGTTACATATATGCATACTAAAATATTAATAATTAACTGACCAGGACATAGCAAAAAGCATATCAAGTTCTTGTAATAACTTTCAAAACAACACTTTCTGGTAGAGAGATAAAAACAGTTGGAGTGATTTGGTATACTTCTTGCAACATTCATACAAAACATACATGGCAGTTGGTCAATCATTGCAAGACAAAACATTATCCTTTTGTACACAGCCAAAACAATATTAACAGGGAAAAGAATAGTTTCTTCAATTGTGAGTTTTTGAAGGATTTACAGATTAAAGTACAATTCAGGAAAAGCTGAAAATGATTAAGTTTTGTACAATCTGATTCCCACCAATTTGGCATGTTTTAAATTGTTTTGGTTTTCTATCTCTGAGAGATTAAGTTGATGCTTTAAATTTTAAAAAATTTGATAAAGCAGCAATTTTTATGTTTTTAGCTTAGTAAAAGTGAATGCGTGTTATTTTTCCTTTTGAATCAATGTAAAATTCAATCAGTTTAACTGTCGAAAGCTGGGAGGTAAAAACTTGTGAGATTATGTTTTTTTTGTAATTTTCAGATCTTTTAAAAGATATCCACAAATTTAAGTTTCTTCTCCAGATAATTTAACCTTCCTCACGCCCTGCACATTACATAATTTTCAGCAAATTTTGAATTCCTTACGATCTTGCAATAATGACGTGAAATCACAAAAAAATCATTTCAAGATATATTGGTATTGGCATACAGTTACACGTATCTGAGATACATCATCATTTAAAGTGCAACGCTAGATAAAAACAATAGTGCAAAATGTATATATGTATTGTCTGATAAAATTGTGCAAAATGTCTACATAATTAGACTGTAACGTGGGTATGACTTACTAACCGATGCCATAGAAGACAGCGGTGTTTAGCGATGAAATGAGCGCCACCTGGCCACTGCTGCAGTCTTGGAGATTTTCTTTGAAGACGACGTAGAAGACACCCACCGTCCAGACAACGCCGTACTGTTCACAACAAGCAGTGTTAGACAGCCCCCTCAATAAGAGCTGTTTAACATTGCTATATATCCAAGAGATTGATTCACGATTGACAACAGGTGATCAGAAAATTTTCTTTTGACATCCGTTTCATGCTTTTCAAATATTAAACTGAGTCAAGGCGGTATTGGTCTGATTTCGACATAATTTTGATTCTACACAGGGGTTTAACTTGTTTCAGAATGGCCATTTGGTTTTGACTGTCAGAACAGCTATAGTTTTGATGTTAACTGGAAAGGGCATTGGTTTTTGAAACAGATTTTGAAAACGGTGACTGTCTTTGACAATAGCTATTGGGACTTTGGTTCAAGAACAGTCGGTTCAGATACCAATGGTTTTGACAATGCCTGACTAGTTGTGCCTTCATCAGCGCACAATAGTTTAATTTAAAGTTGTTGGTATGACAATTGTTGTTTTGGACATTAATTGCAAAAGTTGGATGATTGATTTTCACAGAGGTTCTAACTATATGGCTTTGAAAAGTGGTTTGTATTGCATTTTTTACAGTGAACGTTTTATGCAACTTTTAATTTTCTAATTTATACCTATGGTTTTTTTCATTTTTTGTTCTCATATTATTCAGAGAAGGAACTGCCTTGGGATAAAACAACAAATATCCTTATCATAAAGAATGGGAACAGAAGTCAGACCATTTTTTGCCTAAATTTGCAATGGCTTTGCAGCCAAATTTGTAACAAAAAATATTTCGAAATAAACAGCTGTACATAACACAGGACCTCTGGCCCTATGTCATCAGCGGTTCGTCATTTCAACCCGTGGTCATTCGTGAATAAACCTCATACGGTCTACTAATTCTAATTTCGTGCCCACATTCAACAAGTGCGAATTTGTTAATGTCATAACGGGTCAACATCTAATTTTGCCTAATCTCAACTAAACTAAACCAGATTAGTCGAGATTAAGAATCATCTTTTGCTTACTAATCTAAATTATCTAACGCTTTATCCATGGCTGGCCTACACTGCTTTAAGGACCCTTTGACCAGTGCGAATAGTTCGATTCACTTGTATAACTACGTTACTACGGTGTCAAAATGGATGGCCCCTTAAAGCAATGAAGAGTTACAACAACATATGCCATATTGAATTTCACAGACAAGGTCAAGGCTAAGATACTTGGAATACAGAAATTGGTGTATGTTTTCTGCCATAAATTGTCAAAATTTGAAGGTTTTTCTCTTCTGAAGTCCATTTATGTAATTTTGGGCAATGATGCAATGACAATTATCGTCATTCGGTAATAAATCTTTTACCTTGACCATGTCTCAGTTCGCTGAATACAAATTTCTCGTGAGCTGGCAAGTCATAAATTCTGAAAGGTAAGCGTCATTATGGGTGGGGTGACAATTTGGGCCTTTTGAAATTTGGCATTTCGGAGAAAAAGTACTTGTTGTTTGTAAAAGGGGATATGGTCCAATGGGCAGTCGAAAAAGTATATTTCTCTTTTCTCCTGCAACAAAACAAGAAATAGACGATACGTCTTTCTGCAACTGAGAAATGTCAGAATTATAAATTAGTTCCATCCACGCTTGGCTTCTTTGAACTACATATAATAACTATCATTAACTGAAGTGAACACATTATGTTCAGTGGAGCACAAATGTTATATAATATGATATAACATTTCTCGAAACCATATATATGCAGTTCAAAGGACCTCCTCGTTCACTTTTTGTCATGTAAACATTCATACAATCATATCAAGCTCAGATGCACACTGCCAAGTTATTTAATTGAACTTGGCCAATTAAAGTCCTCCCTGCAGGTCACAGGAATATAGTCTGCATGAGAAAAAAGAACATTAGGAGTACACTCTAAAAAATTTCAGACAAAATTGGTTTTTTAGATTCAAAATGGTTTTTTGAAAAACCAAATTTCAATGCAAAAAACCAACATGGATTTTTTTTAAAATCCATGTTGGTTTTGCATTGAAATTTGGTTTTTCAAAAAACCATTTTGAATCTAAAAAACCAATTTTGTCCCGACATTTTTTAGAGTGTAAGATGAGGAGATGGGCCACATGCACATAACATTGGATGAAACCACATTACTTTTAAGTACCGCTGATATGTGAAACATGTGATATTTAGAAATGTGAAGTACATCAGCATAAGTATACACACTTCAGGACTCATTAAATTTGATTTTTTGCAATAATTGCCATTTTCCATTGATTTTTTCTTTGCTTGTACCATAGGCCTACATTTCATTGTTACGCAAACCGATAATTTATATCAACAAGCCTAAATTATTAAAGAGCTAATATTGATCGGTTGCCAATGCCAAGGCCTAAGGTGAACGGTCTCTCCCAGGGCTCAAATAAGTCCAGGAATACTAATATTGGGCTAAATATACATTGATTTGATTTGATTTATAAGGTCATGAGCCTTATGAGACACATGTATAATAAATCATATCAGCAGTAGGTTATAACAATGTAGTTTCATTAATGTGCACCATTATCATAAGAATATAGTCATCATTGAAGTTAAATCTAATGGTGCACATTCAGCAATCAACAACACAAAGACAAAGAAGATGTAGCAATGGTTACCTGAAGCATGTGTGCCATAAATGACATTATAGCAATGACGTAAGCATAGCCGCCATCTTGGTCGGCGGATCCCCCTAGTCTTTCCGCTTCTTCTTTGTTCAACTCCTTCTCTAGGAGTAACTTCTCAGTCACGGAATCTATTGGCTTCTTTTCGTTCAGCGAGTTTATCTGAGGCTGCGACTGGAAGAAGTCCAAGTGTGCGAGGCTGTTGTATTGGCTCGCGGGAAGAATTTGCGACGAGAAGTGGTCGACGTTACAGCAGTGGTGCGTGTTGGGGAATAAGAGGTAGTTGTGCCTGGGACACTTGTTGGACAAGTTGGTGTTGGGAAGTTTAAAGCTGGCATGGCAGGTGTTACCACTGCCATGAACTGCCGCTAACGAACCCGGAATTTCGACATTGGACGAAGATGTGTTGACAACTTCGTCGTAAGATGGGGGAGCGTCCCTGACTGCCGGATCCATGCTGAAATGAAAAGTTTACAAACTGTAGAAACATTGCATATAAAATCAGTGCAGAAGCCCTTGTGATGAGAACACACCCCACTTGACGAAGTTGGTTAGCTGTGTGGTAGTGGTAGCTATAGGTAGTGGGATTATAACCAACACTGCAAAATTTGAAAATTTTGAGTCAATTTAAATAATTGAGTGAGATTGTTGCACAATTTGTTTGAGCTGACATAGCTTGTTGTTTCAAGCTATGATAATCTGTCTGTTGTCATAACTTAAAACAACAAGCTATGTTAGCTTATTGGAATTGTGCAACCATGTCACTCACTCATTCAAGCTGATTCAAAATTTCAAATTTTACAGTGAATGACCATGTCGCTTGAGCATATGTTAAATATCAGTTTCAATCATCCTTCTCCTAATTACTGTGTCCTCCTCAGTGCATAAATACAGACTGTGAAGCCCAAATCATCCATCCATCCCTTCCCATTAGAAACTTCCTTACAATATGATGCATTCATGCAACTCTTTGTTCTCTGCGTCATACTTAATCAATGCATCTAACCTACACAAAATCATAAATCACCACAGTATATTTCAATATCAAAATAAATAAAAATAATATAGGCCTAACTGCACATTACCTTTGCATAACACAATGACATAATATAACATAAAATCATATGATATAAAATCATATATAATATAAAATCATATATAATATAAAATCATATATAATATAAAATCATATATAGTATAAAATCATGTTCTAGACCTGTACAGTGTGAAGTATATTTCAATATCAAAATTAATAAAAATAATATAGGCCTAACTGCACATTACCTTATCATAGGCACAATGACATAATATAACATAAAATCATATGATATAAAATCATATATAATATAAAATCATGTTCTAGACCTGTGCATTGTCGAGTCACCTGGAGAACATCCAATGTTATTAGGCTACTCCTTAGGCACTCTGCTCAGCTGCCAAAAAATTGTCCAATGCCACTAGTGACATTGTTGCCATCCTATTTGTAGTCTTGAGGCACCTTGGTTCACCTGTTCAGACTAGTTCCAGATGGTATGAAACTGGCCTGGATGTGATAAAGACTAATCAAAGTATAGCCTCTCAGTCTTATCAGTACATATGTACATATAGTATATGGCAAACTGAAATTACTGAATGAAGTTTCAGAACTGAATGAGTATATCAATAGTATGTATTCGTATATATATAGGTACAACATGACTGAAGCTGCCGTTTAATCATGTTACAGCTGATCAATTTGTTATGAAGAAAGATATAGTCTTTTCTCAGTGTAAATTAAAAAATGAACTTTGTGACTCCTGATTGCTGATGATGTGTCATCATCATATGCACTGTTGCTCATGAATATGGAATACTTCAACATTCTCCATTGAAATTTACAACTTTAGCAACTTCTGCTGGATCACACAATGGTCTGATTCAATGGTAGCTACTTCCAATGACCACTTAAGGGAAAAAATGTGCTGTAGTTTAAAACACATGCTGCAGTGACAGCGTTAACCCCAGGAAAAGTTACAACAGCAGGAAATGTGGAAATTCAGGGGGTTTTTTAGGAGGAGGTGCATTAAACCAAAAATTAAAAATTCTTGCAAAAAATGTAGTTGAGGCTTCCAAAGAGTGATTAGAGAGGATCGATTGACCTTTACAATGGACTTTGCTTACATTCACACTCTGAAATTTACATTTATTTCACACTTTTTAAAAAAAAAAGTATTCCATATTTATGAGCAGGAGTGTAGATTCAAAATGACTGAAACTGCTGTTTGACCATTTTACAGTTGGTCAATTCGTTATGAAAAAAGATCTTGAAATCTCTGTGTAAATTAAAAAATGAACTTTGTGACTCATGATTGCTGATGATGTGTCATCATCATATATATAAACTTTTTGCATACGTACGATAGAGGCTGCTTATTAGTCGCGATCAAGGAGTACCATTTGATTTGTCATAACTGATTTTAGAGCTGTTTGCGGATTAGCGGCCCAAACTGTTTCGAAATTAACTTTCAACTTGCTCCTGTGATGTCACTGGCTTAAAAATGTTTTGTTTGTGTCAGTTATGTTTAATCAGGTGATTCAGTGCTTATCATATTTAGCAGCATAGGTGACAATAAACAAACTAATTAAATGACTTCAAGTACACCATCAAATAAGAAGATTAGGAGACCAACAGAAAACTGTCGATGATGTGTCAAAGCCAGTTTCCAAATTGAAAATAAGAAAATGAATTTTTCCAGTGGACCGCCAATCCGCAAAGAGCTATAATGAAACAATTGGATGCATGATATTTTCCTTTTGTCAGTTTTGTACAAGCTGTACTTAGTCTCCTTTTAAATATCGAAAAGCATTGAAAATATTTGCATGTTCTTTGACATATCATCAACATCATGAATCACTTAGCACCATTTTCACAATGAAACAAGTAGAATGGCTCTAAATTACAGCCCAATTCATAATTTTTGACAATGAGTTTGAATGTGAATCTTTTTCTGTGATACGTTATTCTTTTGGGCAGAGTGATGTCTTATGTTTTTAAGCCACTTTTCCTTAAAGACGTAATATAATACATGTCCTGGAAAATATTGCACTTTGAATCTGAATGCCTACAATTATTAAAAAGATGTACATAATAAGCTTCCTGAATATCCATTATATACAGAGAAAATAATTATATAGGATAATGTAAATGCAATTCTTAAAACATGGAATCTGTAGAAGAAAATTAGATTATCTGTTCTCAGAATTAATTTCATATCATCTTATAAAATGTTTCTCACCTGGTGCCTTTGTCAAATCTCACTAATCAAAATGTTATTGCCCAACAAGAAAACTTTGAAACTTCGAACATAACACGCCACCCATGTATATATACTCAGCATGCAATCATATAATTTGAATAAATATTATTTATGTTCATGTGTTGTACATGCCACATGGACTGTATTGGCTGGTCTTATCCTCGCCTTATACATTATGAGTCCTGTAATGAATTAAATTTTTAAGTTCACTTTGTTACATAGCAGTAAATTTGGTTGAGTTTGTCAGAAAACTCAAAAATTGTGTATGCTAATCCTTATGAATTGCCCACAGAGGGCATACTTGCACTTGGAAATGATGTACAAGAACATAATGCTACAATGTAAATGATGTAATAAGTTACTAATAACAATAAAGGAAATAGACAATAGACTAAATCATGCATTAAATACATTGCTCAGTTGATTTGATTACATTGATTGTCTCAAAGGAACATCGATAAATGCAGCATGACGACCTTGTTGTTAAAAGGTCAGGGACAATCCTGAATGAATCAGCTGGTACCTATAGATAGCTGCTGTCTACAAGTTGACCGCTGTTTCATTGCCAGTGCTTTTTCCAGCCTTGACAGAACATAATAATATTATGCTGACATGTGTTGCCACCTAGTGACTAGTGTGCTATTCCGCGAGCTCCTGCGAGCAGTCCACTTCATTTCAGTGTGGGGAACTCACACAATTTTGTGTGGAAGAAATCGGGTCTGTTTCTGAGTATGCTGATGGCCTTGTCTACTTCCTTAGAGAATTTTATTGCCGAATCTGACTCTGGTATACATCAATGCTGAATTGAAATTTTGTGAATGTGCAATGAAATTGGAACCATTTCTTGGGACAGAAATGCTGCAGCATACAAAATCAACTTTTTTGCCAGGTGGCAGCAGCATGCAGATCTCATTTTCACCAGACTGAGATAGCTGAATATGTGTACTCCTTTGTACAAGAGACATTCATAAAGATTTGAAAAATACTCTTGGCGTATACCATTCTATTTAAAGCAGCAGAATAAAATTTCAGGTAATCCACTGTTCTATTTTGAATTACAGTCTTTTATAATGGAAACAAAATACCAGTGCACTGGGTGCACCCTACATAACTCATTCATTTGGAGATCAAATTCACTGAAGTTCTTTGGCCATGAGCTCAACTAAATTATTCAAATATTCATTCAGCTCTGGAACTTTTGCTAGTGATTGGAAACGGGCTAAACTTACAGCCTTTTTTAAGAAAGGCTCAAAACTTGACACCGGGAACTATCAACCCATTTCAATTCTGCTGATAGTATCTAAAATCATTGAGAAGATTGACCATCGACCGCTGTACACTAATCGTACTGACTACAATCTCCAAAATGATGCTCAGTCGGGCTTCAGGAAGGGTTTCCCAACCCAAACAAGTCTCCATCGGTTATCTGAAAACATCTACGGAGCTCTAAATAATAGTCAAGTCACTGGACTCCTAGCTTTGGTGACATTATTTTTTGTGTTACTGTCTTTTATTATGGAAACAAAACCTCAGTGCACTGGGTGCACCCTGCATATCCAACCAGAGTTCAAACCCATGCAGGCAAAGACCATAAGTGGAGCAGGCTGGTACTTTAAAGCAGCCAAGAGGTACAAAGAATAGCCAAGATTAAAACATTTGTTCACGCATGATTACTATTAGAACTAGATCAATGATTAAGCTATTATCCAAAAATGTCCTATTAAATTGTTACGAGGTGAATTTTTGTCAATTTGATTTATTGTAAAATATGCATGCTGTGATAAATTTAATATCTATGATGTCATAAAACTAATCCAGTTCCAACCGCTCTGTTGCCTTCTTGTGTTTCCTGAGAAAATTAATCTTCATACCTGTTGTGGTTTATTTATTTTTAAGTAGAGTAGGTCGGGGCAAGAAGTCCGGGTTAGGTGGGAGGCCCCCCCAGGCTTATATCCAAACTTACATTTTTGGTGCATTTATCTATTGATAGGATTGAAGCTAGAGGCGTTTTAGGTGACGTCACAAATTTTCAGGGCAAATAGCACCAAACCATAGTAGAAATTAAAGAAACAAAAAAATGTGCATGGTTTTGTAACTTTGACTAATTCTTTGAAAGGGGTTGTCAGAAATAACTTTGGACATTTTTAAAAGTATAATGGATATCTACATTGCTTCACTTTATGACTATCACATAAATATGATTTGGATCATGTTTTTTGCATTTTAGTTCAAAATATAGAGGTCAAATTAAAATATGTGGGTTTGGGGCGAGAGGCCCCACATGATATGGGGCATGAGGCCCCCTTCACTGGGGCGTCGAAGCTGCTTCAGGAACCATTATTAACGTGTACTTTACCTTAAATCTTGATAGAATAGCTTATTACAATAGAAAAAAAATTGGGCCCGAAAGTGAAACAGAGCAAAAATTATTGAAAAATAAAAGCATGCACAGAAAAATTCTGAAATTCAGAAAAAGTGAATAGAATGCCTTTAAAAGCATAGAAGAACCATAAGAAATAACTTTTAGGCTAAATGCTCTCGCAAAAAAAAATTGCCATAGGATTATAATAGGGGGGCCTCTTGCCCGATGGGTGAGGTAAGAAGGCAATTTTAATTTTTTTACAAAAATGGCCGTAACTCCTTTATTACAATTGGTAGACATTTGTTTCACTAGTTATTAGAAGAGTCAAGTGACCCCTTCCTGACAGCGTAAGCATTCAAATATTTGCCCATAAAAAGTAGGTCAAATCGCACCTCGAAGTTAAGGGGGGCCGCATGCCCCGACCTACTCTATGCTTTAAAGGATCCCAGAAAAGCAAAACTGCTTATTTTGCTGGGGTTTTTTTTATACAAAAGCATATGAAAGCGAAATTGAAAAACAAAATAAATAGTTAAAATTAAAAAAAAAATTCTTACAGATATAGAATAACAGGTCCTAAAAAAAATCACGTTCAGGCGTAATGTCTACAATTACACTGTTTGGGTTCAGTAAGCACAATGAAAACTTGTAGATGGGTTTAGGCTGAAACCCGAGGTTGTAGCTTGTAGCTGTTTGCATATTAGCGATCCAAAGAGTTTCAAAATTAACTTAAAGAGTTTCAAAATTAACTTTCAACTTGGTTGTGTTATGTCACGGGCTTAAAATGCTTTGTTTGTGTCAGTGTATCGTCAAACAGTCGATTCAGTGCTAATCATATCTAGCTGCATATGTGACAGAAACAAACTAATTAAATGACTTGAGGTACTTCATCAAATATGAAGATTAGGAGACCAACAGAAAACTGTCAATGAAATGGCAAGGGCAGTTTGCAAATTGAAAATAAGAAAATAAATTTTTCCAGTGAACGCCAATTTGCAAAGAGCTGTAATGTTAGCCTCTCAAAAATCGTCAAGAAGATGGTCACTCTCTTTGTAGGATTGCTAATTTGGAATGCCAAAAGTGCAGGCCTATAACCAGTTTTTTGTGAGAATGTGTTACCAAGTTCTTCATCCTAGAAAAAAATTCACTGACCTGTCTTTTCTAAAGTTGAAGTTCAAGCTCAGGACAGACTCATCAATATTCCATCTTTTAAAAGATGTTATTTAGATGAAATTGCAAAATGGGTAATCCTGCCATATAATCTCAAAAGTAAGATGTTTGTATTAATTCCATACATTATCAATTTATAACAGATCCATGGGTCACAGGTACAGCCAGCCAATCATAAATCCATTCATATGTCCTCACACTTAGTCTGAATGATAATGGTTGATAATTGTGTTGATTTCCTCACTTTATATGTGATTTAATTGGACCCAAAATATAAACAAACATTGACATTGAACCGAAATAGATGAGTGGCTGTTTGATATTTAAAAATGGTACAAGGTCAGTCATGTTTCCTTTTTTTATTTTCTTTTTTCTTTTTAGTTTTTGCTCAGTTTTTCAGGCTGTTTTACTCATCTGATGATTTTTCTTTGCAAAATGTTGTTGATATGCCTATTTAATGTATTCCTAACCTTGTATAAAATTAATATTTAGTGATACTAGTTCATTTCTCAGTGCCAATAATAATAACATATTTGTATCAACTCTCTGACTCTGTCCTATTGTCACACCTCACAATACAGAAAGAAACAACAATCAATTAAATGTTGATTGGAATAAAAATCTTCAAGGTCGAAAAATATTGATTAAAGTCATTGTGGTCTTTAAACATCATAAATGATTAATGGAGTGCAACGGAATAGTAATGAGGCAGAGTAGTAATAATGACCAAAAGGGAAATAAGTAGAAGGACTTTAAGTCAACAAGGACACTTTCATTGTATTTACTACTGGGGGTTATGAGTTCAAACCCGAAGTTTAGTGAAAATATAGATGGATAGATACTAAATAAATCAAATGAATCAATCCATACCATGGGGTCCATTTGGGCGTATCTGTACAAGTGTTGAGCAGGGACACCCTTATGATTCCCTAGGGGGGAGGTTGGTCTAGTGGTAGCATGCTGGGCTGCCAATCGCTGGGTCCAGGGTTCGAATCCACTTCTTGCCGGGTCACCTGGGCCAATGTTGGATGGCTGTTTCAATCATCCTTCTCCTCATTGCCGTGTCCTCCCCGTCCTAATTAGCCTACCAAGTGCATAAATACAGGACGTTAGCCCCAATCATCCATTAGTCCATCCCTTATGATTGCCAGGTGTCCTGTTTAGATACCCTAATGGTTCTCAAGTATCATAATATAAGATAGATGGGATTTTGATCAAGAGGGTCCACTGTAAATTTTGGGTTCCCAATCTGGGATCCGAACCCAATGTCGGTAAGACCTTCAGCGGTGCAGGAAGGAGCCTTAACAACTCAGGTATGTGGTTAATTGACACTATACCACCCTCTTACAGTGAGTTCTTGCCTCAACCAACAGCATGGCGCCTGGCTTAGAGGCCTACTTACTACCTTTAACAATCCAACGTAGAGGCGAAAACTACTTATGCAAAAATAGCACATATCTTTCAATTACTCAATTGTTACAAATAAATAAACCAGTTCTTCACCTATAGGAGAAGGCCTCGTCCAGGGTGTTATTAGTAAATCACATATGTTATAAAACTAACGTTGGTAAAAAAGAAGTGTTTCAAAGGTGCGCATACCATAAGAATGAGATGAAGGAAAGAAGGGAAAGGAAATGGAGGAAAAGGAAGGAAGGAAAGGGTGCAAATGAAGGAAAGGAAGTAAAGGAAAGGAAGAAAAGGAAGAAAGAAAGGAAAGGAAGGGAGTGAAGCGGCTTGAAACTGAAAAATATTAAAAAAATATTTAGATCGCTTCTTTAAGTTTTGCCTCTAAAGTTGATCTCCAATTCTTCAGACGAATTTATTTCGCATTTTATGTATATTTTCTTTCAATTTATGTCCCATTAGTTACAGACTGTTAACCAAATCTACATAATTGGACATTAACTGCAGTTAATTATGAACAAAAATACCACATACTGTATTATGACCATGTCAGATATTTTAAAAGATTTCAAGGACACAAAAGGCGAGCAACTCGAAACAGAATGTAAATAAAATTTTCTTTTTTATTGGCCCTAAGGCAAGACACTATTAATTTTTAGCTTTTCGAATCAATCAGTCAAACATATCTTATGCCCATGGAAAAAAAGTTTTACATTAAATTTTATTTATTTGATTGTAACCATAAGAAAGCCAGATCACAGGTCTTTTAATATCTCACTGACCAACATCAGATAAAGTGCCCCCGAAAAAGAAAAAATTGTTAAAAAACAATAATGCCTTGCATGGTAACTTAAATGTCATCAATCTTTTAACAATTAGCGATCAAAGCGGTAATTATTTACTAATTAATTCCATATTTACACATATATTTGGCAATAAGGCACTATACAGCTGTCTGTTATAATGAAAAAAAAAATCCTCTCTGGCAGGGGGAGTTTTTTTTCCAAATAAATGATTGCTCGCCAGTTTCAGTGAAACAAATATATTCTTTTTCTGGGCAGTCTTGAAATGAATATTTTTTTGAAGTCAGAGTCAAAGTCGCTGTATTGTTTTATTTTAGAAATAAATATTTTAGGATCCAGCGTGTGCACAATGAATAGTAATGGTGAGCATTACATTAAGGAAAAAACTTCTCCACCTTGATATCGGGTGGTCGTCAACTTGGAGCCTCAAAAACTCTCAAAAAATTATTTATATACGAGGAAGTGAGAAGCACAACTGTGTTGTTAAATTTTTCGAATGATGTTTGTTTTGATAAGGCTGTTTAGAATCTTAACATGGATGAAACCAAGCAAATCAGGGCAGCTAATAGAGGTTTTAAACAATAAAATTGATTGATGTTCAAGGTAACAAAGGTGACTTGAGAGAAATGGGTCAAGGATTCAACAACTAATTACTTTTTCTGCAGCTGGACTGTGAAATTGTAGGTTTGCAGGTCAAAATGAGAAATGTTTTGACGGGAAATTATGTAATACATTGAAAGTCAACACCGCAGAGCTTTGGTGAGCATCAAACAAAACTGGTTTGTGAAGCAAGATTTATCGACCCAGGATATATATATATATACTGGTAATTTTAGAATTTTGAGATTCTTAGTTACCAATGTAACAGTCCCACATCCAAGGCTTGAGCGAAACCCGTACTCAAGTGACTTTGCCAGTGATAAAATTACCATGCACTCTTAGTGCAAAAGGTTCTTGAAGGTATGTATAAAGAACCCACAGCCGAAAAAAGGTTCTACACTTTTAAGGGTTCAATTGAATTGAAAAGGTTCAACATTTGGTCGGAAGGCCTATGATCGAACCCTATCCTACCAACTTGAGAGAAAGGGGTTCCATTGTGGTAGTTATCTAAATGTTGTTTTTGTTTGCTGTTGGAACCTTTTTAAAAGTTGAATATAGAACCTTTAGGGTTCCTTATCTATACCAGCTTATAGAACCTTTAAAGGTTCCATATAAAACCTTTTTGTTAAGAGTGTAGATTAAAACTCATTGATTTTGTTGCCATCTTGGCTTGAAGGATCTTGTGGTATGTCTTGTTTTATTGCCATTAAGTCTCCAAAAACTGCAGTTTCTATCTGTCCATACAAAGTCTAAAAAAATGACGGTCTAAATATGACCACAGCCTCTAGTACTATCATAGTGATACATGTATGACCAAAGATACATAAGCGCTTACATGCGTATTCACAGTGTGGTTAAAATCTTTATCTCTTATCAGCGAATTCAATTTTTTCAAATATCTTTAATCTTTTTATTATCTATTTTTTCAACTATAGAAATAGTAGATGCAAAGATGAATGGACATTAAAATATCAGACAAGAAAAAATATAGGACATTTTTATCACCGAAAAAAAAAGAAGACATTATTGAATTTCTATAGACCATTGAAAATGCTTAACAATTATGATGCAAATTTGTCCATTGATTTTTTTATCTATCTAACTTTAACATGAGCCATGCACATGTATAAACCCAATAGTAGGCCTACTATTTTTTCCATATTCAAATGGTGATCACTGGGTTGATGATCAAGTCATGTAGCAAAAAATGTAAACATAAACAAATGAAAGTACTTTTAATATGCTGAACTTTGATTGTGACTTATGAAATAGATTTTTTTTATCAGTGGTGGATCTAGGAAGGGGGATGCTGAGGGGTGCTTCACCTCATTTATGGCTCCAATTGACGGACAATTTAAAAGCAAAACCTAAATTGAAACGCTTCATGCAGTCCTATACAAAACTATCAATCTTACCTGTAGATGATATTGTTATTGAGTGCAGAATTCCATATTTATTTTCATATTCATTCTCGTCACCATTTTCCATATTCGTTTTCATTCTTTCTTTTTTTTAATCATATACACAGTTTTTAAAAAATTGAATTTAATTAAGGGACCAGCTATAATAATAGTTTGTATAAACTCTGCTGTGTCCTTCTTAGTGTTGTTATTTCTATATTTTGATTGATTTGATGTTACACTGTGAATTGTATACATGTACGTGTCATAATTTCCACTAAGAATTTAAAATTAAATTCAATTCGACCCAAGCCCCCCTTAGACCACTGCGGCTGAAAGCGACATTTTTGAAGTGCGATGACATGGGCGCACAAATGCAGGAAAACGCCTGCCCCCTTAGATGACACTGTCTGGATCCGCCACTGAAAAAGCACCAGCAAGATGCACAGATGGAGTATAAAATTGAGTATAAAATAGTTATATATATTTTTTCAACATACTTTTATTGATTGTATCTCCATTCAACTTGATCATGTGAAGTGCATGCGTAAACCCAACCGTGTTGATGAGAGGCTCTTTTCATACAGTATTGATTTTTTATAAAAAAAGTCACAATTTTCGACAACTGTAAACATCAACACATGAAAGCATTTTTGTAATTGCTTTAACCAACTAATCAGCGAATTTAAACTGAATAGGTTCAGATATTCACAAAATTTCTAAATTGTTAGCACTTATATAGTCGATGTATAGTTTAGCCTAAAATGTTTTTCTTGGAAATCGGTTTTTTGGCCATATTATTATATAGATTGAAAGATCAATGATTCAGTCTGTCGCAACAATTTAATGCAGATATTTAGGTAGATATTGCTGGTTTTAGGTATTTTGGGATAAAATCAAAAATAAAGCTGTACATAAAAAAGTGAACTCTATATATAATAGGCATTTTGCGCCCCACGCTGGACGCTCGTGACCATGGAATTTGAAAAAAAAGCACACAAGCATGAAAAGCAGATTTTGGGACAAAAATGTCAAAAATCACCTGAAGCAGCTGCACATTTGCGAAGTGTCGTCTTTCCTTCAATATTTATGACAGATCTATAGATATATATGGTATATAGCTAATATTGACCAATGTAGAGTCATCACCTTCATTTCAACATTTCTAACAAAACAACATCAGACAAAGGTCTATGTTGGAAAAAAAAAAGATTTATATTCAACTGAATGCCAACATCAATTACATAGGTTTTATAGATTCTAATATTGACTATTTTCTGTTACATAATATGGTTTACATGCATGCATTTTATCAGCAAAATTACATGCAGAAATTATGCAACTTGTAATATGGTCAAATAAAAAGGGTTACTGGAAAACCTGGACATCAATGTATGCCTAGTTTCTGACTGAATGTACAATTTGGTGCAATGTCTTTAAAGAATACATTGTCAAAAGACAATAACTTATTAACTTATAGTTCTATGCATCCTTGTGTGCATTTGACAAGGATATGAACATTAAAAACAAAGTGAATTCAAAATTTTGAATCAGAATGACCACCCAACATCATATTTCTCACGTCTTACTACATATTTCAGACGCTATTTACATTGAAATAATACAAACCAATAAAAAAAATCTAGCAGAACAAAATTATCATTATTACCCTGTATTTATATGCATTTTTCCTGCTCCATAAACTATAACTTAAAAGAAACAACAACAGAAAACATGGATGCAAATATTGGCAATTCGGCTATCGATTAAAAAACTGCATCGAACATATAACGCATAGTATCATGATGATGTTCATATAAAAGGATGCAGCACTATTCCATCAGTAAAATGCAACATTTCCAGCAAAAAGTCAAATTTCTATAGTATTTTTTTCAATCTCCAAAATGGAAAGTCAGCTTGTTCTTACCTGTATAAGTGTGCACAATGTTAGGTCAAACTGGAATGAGCTGGCTCCCACCCATTTCGACTGCTTTGGCCAATGTAACCAGTTTGAAGCGGTTTTTGAGCGTTGGCTATTAACTATTTACAGACATGCTTCAGTTGTCGCCACCAAAAACAAAGTGCTGGCCTGGCACCAGCAGGCCTCTGTGACGTACTGTGCATAAATTTAATATAAAAGGTACACGTGCTGAATTTAGGCCAACTAGTTCATGCATACACTCTAAAAAATGCCAGGACAAAATTGGTTTTTTAGAGTGTAACCTGTTCATATATCATAGTGTGCATGCCTGAATGTTGTACACTCTTAACAAAAAAGGTTTTATATGAAACCTTTAAAGGTTCTATAAGCTGGTATAGATAAGGAACCCTAAAGGTTCATTATTCAACATTTAAAAAGGTTCCAACAGCAAACAAAAACAACATTTAGATAATCTAGCTGCACTGAACTCCCACAATGGAACCCCTTTCTCTCAAGCGGGGAAGATGGGGTCCTATCAGAGGGCCTCCCAACCAAGTATTGAACCTTTTCAATTCAGTTGAAACCTGAAAAAATGTAGAACCTTTTTTCGGCTGTGGGTTCTTTATATACACCTTCAAGAACCTTTTGCATCAACAGTGTAGGCCTATATAGATGTTGGCACCCATTAAAAATTTATAGTATAGGATAGGATGTTTTTATCCACACGACTTTTGTACATTGAGTAAGAATAAATTAAAATACAGAAGTAGAATCAATAAAGTAAAATGTGCTGTGTTGGAGGACACCAGGTCCTGAGCAGGTAACATCAGTGTGAACCACATGCATGTAATTATCTGATCTTGTTTAATTTTTGAATGAAGGTCGATTTTAATTGTGGGTTTAACAGCAATGAATCCAATGATCCTCATTCATGCCAGGTCTGCTGTAGAATAAAAACTCGACTTGTCTAGAAATGATGTTTTCAGAATTTTGTGAAGCAATTAAAATGTCAAGATAGCATTGTGGCAACATTGTCACAATATTGTAAAAAAATCTCAATGTTGTGTTTACATTGTTTCAACATTATTTTTTCCAACACATTTTTACGTGACAACACGCAAGTCCACAACCATTTACCAATATAAATAAAATTGTGTTTAAATTGTGCGCCCCTTAGGTTAGGGTCATTAGTAAGCTTCATGGGCACCCATTACTCTGCACAAAGAGTTCATAGTAATATTTTTGTATCGATGTCTTTACCTGTAAAAAAACTTACATATAAGTATACTTAACAGTACATCGATTCATCAAGGTTAGGGAATCTCTCTGGCGATATTTTTTGCGTATAAAATGTCACCAAAGATTGTGTACATCTTTTTCAATGCAAAACTTGTCCTAAAAACTTTAATAAACATCCGATTTTCGAAATTTAAAAACCTGCATGTATCAAATAAACTCCTCCAAATTCAATTCACTTATTAATTTAGCCCTATTTGCAATATTAACTTGGCAAAAACCTCTTCGGCGTATTACACTGCAATGATGCAAAGTTCCATGACACATGACACAGCAAACCAGAGACAGATTCATGATTTTTTTTTGTGAGGGGGGGGGGTTATTTTTCAGGCCTGATATCACACACTATTAGTACTGTCAAACATGTAGTCATGTACAATATGCATGTAGCATGCAATTAACAAACTAATATCCAAACAGGTAGTTTCACATGACAGATTTTATTATTTTATTTTTTTACACATCCTTGGCTATGTAATATTTTCATGAAACAAGGGGAGTGGCTTTGGAATTTTTCAAAGGGTATTTATTTCATAGAAATGCCTACTTTAAGACATGAAAACCTTTTATTACATGCCAAATACCCTCAGGTTCATGATAAGATCGATACAGTAGGCCTACCTTTTTTAAGGGTACTTTTCTTGTTTATTAAGATATTGCACTTTCTATACATGCACAAGAGGCAACAGCATGTGAGCTGCCACATGCAGAATTCACATGCAGCAACTTAAACACTGTGTACCGTTTGCTCTATGCGAAGCGACCGAGTTAATAATAAAATATTAAATATTAGGCAAGAAACCAATGTAATTAAAATATAACATATCCAGTATGCTGTATTTATGTATTATACATCTTCATATGAAATTTCAAGCTTTAAAAATTCAGCAATCAAAAGATTTGGTGATTCTAGTAAAAAATGCTCTAAAATTTACTAAAACTGCCTAATCTCCCAGAAAACGTAACTGATTGATTCCAAAATTTGTATGTGCATTACTTGTACTATAAGACAGCATACTGGCTATAATGCAAAGTTTGTTGTTTGCTCTATATATGAGAACAAGTAAAATGTAAACAAAAAAATCCTTAATTAGGTCACTTGGCTGGTACACAGTGGAAAGGCAAATGCTCCTGTGCTGTGTGTTGCAACAACTGCCGTGAAAGTAAAAACTGACACATTAATGTCTCTTTGGTCAATGTGTATTTTTGCCTTGACATCATGTAATTGACATCCTGCAAATATTACTATACTAGCATTTTATTAAAAAATAACGGGATTTTAATTTTTTTACATTAAAATCTAAATGCCAGCTAAACCTCCTCTCTTGATCCGCTACTGTTTATATCAACAACGAAGCTTGTGACCCTTCTTGGAGAATTGAAAAAAATTTAAGGTTTGAATGCCGTCTTCCGATAATGAGTATAACATTTATGTCGTCAAATGAGTTGGCCCATCATTTTAACTTGCGCATTAACATGGTTCTGTCAACTGAATTTTGTATAGTTTATAACATGGGTTTGCGGGTATGAAACATTTAAACTGAATGATAAAAAAAACCACACAAGCCTATGTTTGTAAATTCACATTGCTGTCTGGTTGTTGGACATCTGTTACATGCATGCATATTTTTTTATTGTTGGCCGTTTTGAAGGTCATGGGCTACTAAATATGATCATAACCCTGCAATAATTTTGAAGTTTAAAACAGTGTGGACATTTCGTGGTATTACTGACATTTTTTTATGTGCTAACGACAGGATGCTGAACACTGTAAACATATAATCTTAGAGAGTCACTTCTTTCTAAGGAAGTGTGTCACTGCAACGAAAAAATCAAACAATTTCATTGGGGCAGCAATACGCTTCCGATATCCCATTTCTAGGCACATTTCTTCCCTGATAAAACATTTTTTCGTTTGTTTATATAATCATTACAGGGAAAATATAAAGGTGCCTAAAAGGATTTGTAAAATAATTTTCTGGACCAAAAAATCGAGTTTCTCAATAAATTTGCAAACATTGTACTTCAACTAAATCAATAGCCAGTTGATCAACCCAAAATGATAATAAATTGCAAAAATAAAAAAAGGAATCCAACTAATTCAGCCGACTTTTGAAAGTCCGCTCCAGTGTGCAGCCAACACACAACATTCAGCTACCTGAAAAAGTCAGCCACAATTTCTTCAAGTCAGCTGACTAAAGGTGGCTGACATGGTTCCGGGATCTAAATTGCTTTTTGTGTCCGAGAGCAGGGCCTCAGGCCTTTTGACGTCATCAACAGCATCATCATGCCAAAGTTGGCGTGGATCCTGAAGAATTTCACTGATGCATGCAAGAACGACCCAAAATTATGATACCTAGGGTTTACACTGCCACCAAAGATGCCCTGGCTTTAATCTTCTTTGTTGCTGAGCAGAAGATTTCTGAGAAGGCTTCAGAGAAGCATCTTCTTCTTCTTCTGTTAGGTCCTTCTTTCCTGAGACAAAGCATGGTGCAACACAACCTGCCGAATATGTCTATTTTTAGCCAAAAATGGTTTGACAGGCAGGCCCAGGATCACAAAGAAACAATTTTAAGATTTATGCTTCAACCAATTACTGAAGATAGATAGATAGATAGATAGATAGACAGATGGATAGATGGATAGATAGATAGATAGATAGATAGATAGATAGAAAGAATAGCACTCTTTTTCACAATTTACGAGATGTGTCAATGAGATGATCATATCCCATTGAGTTATAAGGGTTTTTTCAATTGCTTGAGGACACGGTGCATGCATTGCATGCTATTTTTGTAATTACTGTGTTGCCTTACACAAGTAATGACTTCATGGGAAGCCAATGCACCTGGGTCAATATTCAAGATTTCAAGTCAATGTCCAGCTGTGACATCCAGTGTGTCCTACAGATTATACCAAACTATGAAGGGTTCAATGACCTTTGCATATAAAACTTTGGTTTTGTTGTGAAAGGTGTGGCAAATTGACATTGCCAAATATGTGATTTGTATTCAAAATCACCATGCACTTCAATCGAAAATAAGGTGATTTTATCTATATATATATATATATATAAATTTATATAGGTAAGACACTCTTAACGCAAAAGGTTCTTGAAGGTATATATAAAGAATCCACAGCCGAAAGGGTTCAAATTAATTGAAAAGGTTCAATACTTGGTCGGATGGCCCATGATAGGACCCTATCCTCCCAACTTGAGAGAAAGGGGTTCCATTGCAGGAGTTCAGTGCGGCTAGATTATCTAAATGTTGTTTTCGTTTGCTGTTGGAACCTTTTTAAAAGATGAATAACCTTTAGAGTTCCTTATCTATACCAGCTTATAGAACCTTTAAAGGTTCCATATAAAACCTTTTTGCTAAGAGTCTGTGATGACATCTCCTCCCTGGACTCTTAAAAATAATGAGATAAGTCCACAGAAAAACTGGATAATATCCTAATAATGAAAATAATTATAATTTACACTTTGTAATTGTTTTCCCATTCTGCAAAAGGTGTCTCATTAAAATTTTTACAAAAATAAATCATCATGTCCGGGAATCGGTGCTTCCATGCAATAACCAAATTCCCATTTTGGGGATATCTCCTTTTTCAGCTATGTCGTATTTCTGTTCTCACATTTGAATTATAAATTGTGCATGGCTATATACTCTTATATGGGGGGGGGGAACTGTTACAGAAATTAAGCAACGCTCGTATCTAACAACTTAGATAAAATAATCTGATGTCATTTTAGAGACAGGGAGTTGTCTGGTATACCTTGTCTATTTGATTAGCAATGTCGTATAATTTCACATTTATAGACACTGAGCTTGAATTCGGTTTTTTTCTTGGACATTCTATTAGAAAGGGCACAGTGATGTCATACGTTCACTTTTCATATAGAGAATTAGTTTCCTATAAGAAAATTAATATCCGGTCTGAGTGTTTACAAATATGAAATTATCTGTCAGAGTTTCATGAATATTTGTAAGTTATTTTCTTGAGAAACATTTTCTTAATAAAAGGCAAAATAGTTTTCAAGAAATTTTATGAGAATTTTTTATAAAATATTTATTTAAAAATATTTTCATGGGAAATGAAAAAAAAGTATTTCCTTGGGAAATTCATGGTCACATAACGCTTTGAATGAGAATCCAGTTTTAATCACATTTAAATGGGTGTCAAGTTCAGAGTCTATTGACCTGAGGCTCAAGACAGGGGATTATAGCCAGCAATCAGTGTAAAACAATACAACAAGATTAAAATCTTGTCACCTGTTTCTTGAAAGAGCCTCATGAGCACTATCAAAGCAGAAGATATCAGAGCAAGGCTATGGACTTTTTGCCAAAGATATCTTAGTTCAGACATTTTTAAGTCTATTTATCAACGTGGAATTATCTATTTACTAAACCTTCATTGCATGGGATATACCTGGAAAGGGCAAAATAAACATATTGCCCTGTAGACAACAATATGCAAGGTAAGAGATCAAAATTCTCCTAAAACCATGTCAACACAGAGAACTTTTGCCAACTTACCTGGCAACTTTGAAGCCATTTAATTCAGTATCAAAGAAGTCTGAAGGTGTACTTTTGCATAGATATAGCCAACAATGATTACATAGACAGTTCTGCATGGTGTTATGTTGCTGACAACAATTAGATTCATTATTTTTTGGCTTTTCGCAAGACTTTGTTATGATCAAACAGGAAGTGAAACAACAGTGCCACCTTACCTACCCATGGGAAATTGAATGATATAAATGTATTTTAAAAAATAAAGACAATTTTGAGACACGCAGACAGATTAGTGAAGCCAAATATCCAAAAATTAATTTAGAAAATGTCGTACCAAGTCTATTGCAAATGGAAATATAACATCACAATGTGACTTGTCGAGACAAAATCTATAACAGTAAAATACAACAGCCATTATTGATTATTACATAATAGGCAGTACCCATTCTTTCCTCATCAATTATTCAAAGGCTTTCTATTTTCAGGGTTTGCACATCGACTCTACTAGAATCGTGTTGTGTTGGTATACCCCGGATCAGCCGGTGCAGCTCAACCACCATCTTTTTGGAGGGAGCTGCACTTTTTATTTTTGGTGACTGCCATATGATGATGAGATGAGAAGACTGGGCATGTCTGGAACATACCCAATTAATGTAAGGATGCCCAGGGTATTTCACCTCCCCCAGCATAGAATATTGGATACAGCTGCCTCCATTTAATGTCCAATGAGTTCTGACTGAAGTGAGTTCCCTGGGTGAGACTTGAACCCCCGCCCTCTAAGCCAGTGGACAAGCGTTCTTGACCATTAGGCCACAGGGGATCCACAACGTCATACAGATATACAAATTCCAGAAGCACACTGTGCAGTGTTCCAGCTTGGCTATTTGAGCATGGAGCAGCACCATGTGTGGGCGTCCACACACACATGGGCATACAGATGAGCATGCATGCACACACACATGGGCATGCACGCGCAGATGGGTGTGCTCATATGGACGAATACATACAGATGGGCATAGATATGGGCATGTGTACACAGACGGCCATACTAATGGACGTGCACAAGAAGATGGTAGTGCACTCGCAGATGGGCGCACACACACTGATAGGCATACACACAGATGGCCGTCCAGGTGGGCGTACGCCCAGATAGGTGTATTGGTGGGTGTGCACACAAAGATGGGCATGCACTCACAGATGAGTGTGCTAACAAAGATGGGCATACACTCACAGATGGGCGGCATACACACAGAGTGGGGTACAGGTGGGCACGCCATCACAGATAGGCATTTAGGTGGGCATGCCCATGCTAATGGGTGTGTACACACAGATGGGTGTGTACACACAGATTGGCGTGCACACACAGATGGGCATGCCAGACAGGCCTACAGATGGGCGTACACTCGATGATGGCTGTACACAGGTATGCACAGACAATGGACGTACACATGCAGATGGCCATACACCTTGAATAAAGGCGCCCCTCAAAAAGTTGCCCCTCTTAAATAAAGGCCTCACTTGAACAGAGCCCATCTATAGAGGCCCGCTTGAGTAGAGACCTTTCTCGAATGTGCGCCTCTCTTGAATAGAGGCTCCTTGTCAGAGTCCTTGAATATAAGCCCCTCAAATAACAGCCCCCCTGAAATAGAGGCCCCACTGGGCCACTGTGCCATGGACAACAATGAATATATATATATCTGTTTATTATCATACAACTGAGCTTTTTTACGCCACGGCTAAACAACCTGCACTCAATACACAAATCGTTATTCATCTTTTATGGATCGACACAATCACACTTGATTGCATGTCACAGCCGAAACGGGTCCAGCAAATTGCATCCTTCTAAGCGAAATACTAGAATCGCAAGCGATGATAATGATTATCATCGCTTCAGCGAAAGACAGACTCAGACTCAGACGAATCCTGGCCTGAAATTATCTACACTGAGCAAAAAAAGAAACGTCCCATTTTCAACATACTGTTAACTTCTGGAATATAAGGATTATCCCTGTAAAACTGACATCAGAATTTGTATATTTGTCCAGAGAGTTAATAAAAATTTTGTTTGGATAAAATCATTCAAGTGGAACATGAGCAATGGTCAAAATGTATCAAACACTAATTCGGTCTATGGAGACCAAACAAATTGTTTGAAAAATATGAAAACTTGAGATCTGTCTCTTTTAATGTTCAGAAGAAAGAAAAACAAGCTTAAATGATCAGAGCATCCCCATTTATTGAAGAAACACCATGCCGAGACTGTCATCTGAGCATCAAGAATGAGCCACAGGTGCTACAAGCTGCATGACCAGTGAGCAAGTTGCAGGGCTCACTTTTGATTGCATACCGGATTGTTTAGGACCAGTACCACTACCCCTGCCATCTGGCTGCCTGCTTGCCGAGGTATGTTAAACCATGGAAAGGCCTAACTAGACTAATTTACACATATTATTGTGCACTTTCATGTATGTGCAAGGAATAGGTTGTGAGCTGTCGGTTGGAAACCAAAAAGTATATTTATTTATATTCGTTAAAATCTTTTCTAAATATTCCAAAAACTATCAATCAAAAGGCAGTAAAAGATCATATCTATATAGGCAGTAATGTAGATCAAGTTATATCCAGGTTCATGTAAGAGTGGCAAAGTTTTAAGACGGAAACAAAAAAGAAGATAATTTGTAATATTTGTTGTCAATATTTCAAAAAAGCTTAGAATATCCATGAATCACACCATCAAAAGGCACAAGTACATCATATGGGTGAAATGCGTATCAAATTGCATCCGTGTACATGCAATAGATGCCATGTTTTGGCCAATAGATGAAAAAAAAAACAACAATTTTAATATTTTTCTCAATATTTCAAAAACTACCCGTCAACCAGACCATCAAAAGGCACAATTGGACCATGTAGACTATAATTAACCAAATTTCAAATATGTGCAAGCAATAGTGACTAAATCTTGATCCGTAAAAAAAAAATATATATATTTAATTTTTTTTTTTTCAATATTTCAAAAAGTTAAGAATTTCCATCTATGAGACCATCTAAAGGCACAACTAGACCATATATGTACCAAATTTCATCCATGTACATGTAACCAGGCTGAATTCTGGCCCGGAAACCATCTACCCGCTTGCCGCCAGACCGCCTGGGCACCTGCCCGACGGACGGACAGCATTTCATCAAATAGTAGAGCAGCTGGAGACCGATTTCCAGGATGAACCCCGCACGGAAGTACAACAGCAAGTTTCACATACCAAAATGTGCGGAAAATTCTCTAGTTTTAGGAAACGATAGTAAGAAAGGCTGATTTTGTGTGCGAACTTGGCAGTGGCGGTAACCATGGCAACGGATTTAGAAAAAATGATTTAAAGAATTGTTTTAGTAAATACTGCATAAGACAGAGACAATTGGTGATAAATGCAATCTGACTTCACAATACGGTAAATCGGAGAATGGGTGAGCAGACTGAGAAAATCATTGACACCCATTGTTTATATGGTTGCCATGACAACGGGGAATTCTTAAAAACAATTCATTTTTTTCTGAAAGTCAATGATAACTTCTCTAAAACTAAGGAAATTTACATAGTATTATGATTTCAATTACATGCACCTGAAAGCCCTTTTTCCTGGCTTTCTGGCGACGTCTTTCTTTTCTCTGTCGGTTTAATATCCTTGACACAAAGTGTTACCAAAGTAACCCAAGTAAACAAATTCAAATCCACCAGTAAGCTCACAATTTCCGCAGTATAGAAGAACAAGCAATTCAATTCAAACTTTTTGTCATCAGAGGGTGATCCATGTGTGAGGGATACTTTAAAAATGTTAAAATTATTAACTGAAGATCAAATTGGTTGCCATGGAAACAATCAAATCGGCAAAAATACGCCATTTTGAGAAAAGAACCTCAGGATTCTTAGTTTGTGTCTCATTTTGCATGAAGAAATATTGAAAAATTTGTGTATGGAAAATTAATCATTAAAAAATTTGAATTTCACTTGGTTACCAAGGTTCAGCATTTGTTTTTTACCTTAGCAACTTATAAATAGTTACATTTTGGTGGTATTGGCATGCCTCAGTCTGGACAGCTCAGACATATTTCTTGTCACATTTGATCAGAGATTTACTGTTTGGTGTTCTGTATCACCACTACATCATTTTTGAAGAGAGATTCACCTCCAATTGGGTTATCCAATATTTTTAGTGGACCTTGATGAGCAAAATCCCTGCTGGATGTCGTGTGGATGAAATGCTAAATAGGTGGCCCCTTGAATCAGTGCATGTCTGTGCTGGGTTATCAAAAGATCCCTCACACGGGGTAAATGTGTAAGATGTTGAGGACTCCTACACTCTCTCAACCATCTGATCAAGGGCACCATATCTATGTACATGTATCTATCTATCAGTTTACATTCCATATAGTCATAATACTCTCACAAGTGAATGTCTCACTATCATTCAAGCTGCAACTACCAATGAACTGTGCTGCCTAAAAGTGTTTGCCTGTACAGTAACTGTTTTTCGCATCTTCTTTGATTCAATTTCAAGGGAATTCAATCTTGGGAGATGTACACAACATGAATGATGTGAGCAGTCACTGTTGCAAGTTGTTGTCCTATACTACAGGCCTCAGATTGATTCTGGTTTCTAAAGAGAGTGTCCAATGTCCATCAGTATAATGCCGGTGATGGCAAGTGATTGAAAGGAACAGCACTATTATGCTAGTAAACATAAATATATTGAAGACTCAATAGATAGACTTTATATTTCCGAGGAATAAACGGACTGCAGCCTGACTGCGTTAGAGGTTTTGGACCAGGGATCATCTAACAAGCGTTGGTTGAGAATTAATTGGGTTTTCTCAGGATTTTGCAGCTACCCAGAGTGTTACTGCTGACCTAGGCCCAAGCCCTATATGGGGAGACAGATTGGAAGTACAGGCCTAGTATAAGTAGGGTTCGGAGGGGAAAAAAGGGACCAGGGAAAGGAAGGATAAGGAAAGAAGGCTAAGAATACATTTGTGTTGGGCCTTATGGAATGGAAGTGAAATAGAAAGAAGGACAGAGACAGTGGAGAATGAAGAAAGGGAGGGTGCAGACAATGACATTTGGAGGACACCCCGAGTAAGTAGGAGGGAGAAGGCTAAGATTTACACCTCTTCCTTGATGCTGGGTCACTCAGACCTATGTTACAGCCGACGAACGACGAGTACTTACATTTGGCTGTTAGTGGACATCAATGAACTCACAGCAGGCCCTATCTGGCTATCCATGGCATTGAAATAAGCTGTTGACGTGTCATTGAGTAACTTGTGACCTCATTGACACTTAGTTGGTCTCTAGATTTGATAACATTGCAAGTATAGACTATGACTTCATAAATTCCTTATGACTCATAAGAATAACATGGCATGTATAGGGCTCTGACCTCACAAGGAACATTTCAGTCCAAATCTGTAAGCACTTGATGTTCGTCTACTGTATTGGTCAATCATCTTTTGCCTCATGGCTGTCTCTTTGTTCCATCCCAATTATTTCAAATGTAAAGTACCAATCAAAGATCATCTTTCCCCTCTGCCTCTCCCTGTAAAACGTCCTGATCTCACAGAGCCTGATTCTTCTCTTATCTGCGTCCTCCCTCCACACATCATTCTTCAAATCCTCAAAAAAGTTCACTAGCCACAGCCCTCCTTGTTGTCCCCGCCCCTGTTATCCCCTCCTTCCTAACATTGAGGTGGTGAATGGATTAATAGCTATTAATGGAGGAAGCATGCCGAAAGGGAGGAAGCGCATCATGCATATAAATGTGTACCTGAAACAATGCAGTGGGATGGAAGAGGAAGCAACCTTGGAGCAGAGAAGAAGATAAAAAGGAGACTATGGAGGAGGGAGAGGGGGACACATGCCAGGATGCTGGAACAGGGGGCGGAAGGAGGGGGGGGGGCAATTGGTTGCCCTTTTGATCTCAAATAAAAAAATTATTAAGCCTTAATTCATTGTGAATTGAGGAAAAAAAACTGTTTTTGCCACTGCAATAAATTTTTATCCTTTCTCGACCGTCGCCCCTGCACCCTCGTTTCCTTCCGGTACCCCTACAACATTTCATTGGTTGCGGTGCCAGTCAGGACTGCCCTTACATGTGTTTTTGGGCTATTCCTGCACTGTTCTGCTGGGCGCATTCCTGACAGGCAACTGGTTTAGTGCCCTAGATTCAAATTTGAGACCCAGTTCGACTTGGAGTTTGTTAGTCTGCAGCCAAACTGTGTTCAGCAGACTATTGTCAGTCAGGTGGAGCAGACTATGAGAGAGGAGACTGAAAGGAAGTGACAAAGGAGTAGGAATTGATAGACTATGAGGGACAGACTGAGAGGGACATAATAACATTGACAGATGGACAAGGAGGGACACTATGGAGATGGATACTAAGACAAATTAGAATTGAGAGTAGGAAGGAGAGACTGAGAGGGGGGAGTAATGGAAAGAAGAGACTAGGGACCAGTGAAACAGGAGACTGATGTAGAACAGTGACTATGTAGGGGGAGGGGGCATGGAGAGTAGAGAGCAGGAGAGAATGGAAAGACAAGCATTGGTAGGGTAGGGAAGGAAGAGATGGTGGACAAGGAGACAAAAAAAAAGAACAGACAAGGAGAAAGTGAAGCAAAAAGTTGAACAGAGACAAGTTTTTTGCGATGAGTTTCTGCTGGAATCAATTACTTAATCATATTACAGGTATGTCACTGCAGTAAAGTAGCAAGTGTTTGTGCAAATGGAGTGAGCAGTCTGCAACATTCCATTGATGGTGCTGTATTTAAAGTCAATGCCCACATACATGAAGCATAGTGCTTGCTCCGTTTGGCTTAATTTGGACTGCTGTTTCAATCATCCTTTGCCTCATTTCTATGTCCTCCTCCTGTTCTAATTAGCCTACCAAGTGAATAAATACAGGAAGTAAAGCCCCAATCATTTGTCCATCTTGCTCTGTTCTGCGAGGCATGTACCTGAGCAGCAGTATCTGGCCATTCTGGATTCCCATTCAATAGACTCAATCTACAGCTTTGCTGCTGCTAAACAGCAATGTCATGGTAGTTAAAAACTGATTGATATTGCCAAGCAAAGAGTGCCATGTATCAACATAGCTGCTCTGACATTAGTCATCAGTATGTTCTACCGCTTATTTCTGATTGAACTGTACTTCTTTACCACGATACAGACAACTATCTTTGACCCTAAACATGTCGACCACATATGCCTATACGTTGGGTCTGTCAGCTGCTTCTACCATGTAACTGTCAGGTTCTAGTTCTTGTGACTGAGCCTGGCAATCAAGTATTGGTTTGTTGGCAATCTGAAGTGCAGACATGCAGTGAATCAGAATTCTTTTCTCTTTTCTACTTTAGCTGACCTGGAAATATGTGTAGTTCCTTTTATATTGTTGCCACTCACCTTGGAACATACTTATTGAGGATCATTCCATCAGAAGGTGGTACAAATCCATAAAAATATGAGATCCAGTCAGAGGTGTCAATGTGGCATTGCAGTGAGAATTTGTGGCTTAATTTCTACAAATATGTTAGTTGCCAGGTTAATAAACAAATGCTAAACCTTGGTAATCAACTAAAATTCAAATATTTTGATGATGAAACTTGAATGGCATTTTCTACACTCAAATTTCTAAATATTCCCCGTGAAAACAGAGACTAAAATTCAGAATCATCAGATGTTTTCCAAAATTTTGTTGATTTGGTGGTCTCCATGGCAAACAGTTTGATCCTATAACCATTTTGATATTCTTGAAGTACATGGACCACCCTCTGATGACAAAAATTTTAATTGAGTTCCTTGTTCTAAAAATGTTGGATAACCCAACTGGAGGTGAATCTCTCTTCAAAAATGATGTAGTGGTGATACAAAACACCAAACAGTAAATCTCTGATCAAATGTGAAAAGAAATATGTCTGAGCTGTCCAGACTGAGGCTTGCCAATACCACCAAAATGTAACTATTTGTCAGTTGCTAAGGTAATAAACAAATGCTGAACCTTGGTAACCAAGTGAAATTCGAATTTTTTTATGATAAATTTTCCATACACATTTTTCATGCAAAATGAGACACAAACTCAGAATCATGAGGTTCTTTTCTCAAAATGGCGTATTTTTGCCGATTTGATTGTTTCCATGGAAACCAATTTGATCTTCAGTTAATAATTTTAACATTTTTTGAGTATCCCTCACACATGGATCACCCTCTGATGACAAAAAGTTTGAATTGAATTGCTTGTTCTTCTACACTGCGGAAATTGTGAGCTTACTGGTGGATTCGATTTTGTTTACTTGGGTTACTTTGGTAACACTTTGTGTCAAGGATATTAAACCGACAGAGAAAAGAAAGACATCACCAGAAAGCCGAGAAAAAGGGCTTTCAGGTGCATTTAATTGAAATCATAATACTATGTGAATTTCCTTAGTTTTAGAGAAGTTATCATTGACTTTCAGAAAAAAATGAACTGTTTTTAAAAATTCCCGGTTGTCATGGCAACCATATAAACAATGGGTGTCAATGATTTTCTCAGTCTGCTCACCCATTCTCCGATTCACGATAATGTGAAGTCAGATCGCATTTATCACTTATTGTCTCTGTTTTATGCAGTATTTAGTGAGACAAGTATTTGAATAAATTTAAATGAATCCGTTGCCATGGAAACCTGCACTGCCAAGTTCGCACAAAATTTCAGCATTTTTTAGTAGCATTACCTGAAACTAGAGAATTTTCCGCACATTTCGGTATATGAAACTTGCTGTTGTACTTCCGTGCGGGGTATCTTCTTAAATATTGCACTTTTTGGCCTCCAGCTGCTCTACTAAAAGTGATTAAGTGATTCCAATAACTTCTTCGAACTGTGTTTGCTGGTAAAAAGTCTATTGATTGAGGGAGGACCCCTCCCTCCCTGCAATTCAGTGCTACTTGTCAGCCATTGTGATACACTTAGCACATTTATATTAGAAATGTCTCAAATGTGGCATGAGAGTCAAAGCTTTCAGACTAATATTGCAGAATATAACCTGGAGATAGACTCAGAGCACTCTCTGCTGAATGCATGGGCTTCTTCTTCTTCTTCTTCCGGTGTGCATTCTCCCGGGTCGCCGGGTTAGCTCTACCCTTGTGGGGGAGCAGCACTTCATGTCTTGGTTTCTAGTGGATTGGTCATCGTTCTTCTTGGTTCTCCAGGCTTGTTTTTACGTTTGTGTCTTAAGTTTAATTGTTCCACTAGGGACAATATTGAGTTGATTTTCTGTGTCACCATTATCCAGAAGCCCGGGGGGGGGGCATCATATGGGGGTGTATACGCAGCACTCTGCGGCAAATCCTATATCTTCCATGTTAATTTTGGGCCTGAGGAGGCGTAAAAAAAAGGCTCATTGCTGGCCCCCCTAAATACGCCACTGGTTGAATGTCTCAGATATACGTAATGGAAGAAATATGACTATTATAAGCAGTGAAACTTCTGAATGACAAGCCTAGTTTTCAGATACTTCTTACAGGATATATCTTGGGACAAAGGCCTTAAGCACAGGAAACAGATCTTTTTTCCCCAATGAACACCAGACGCTGCTATTTATCATCATATGAATAGGCATTGATAAAAAAGAGTTTCCAGTTCTCCCCCAATTAGACACCATACAGACTTCAGCATATATAATAATATCCAGCCCTCTCAGTTTATTTCGTCCTTTTATAAACTGCCTAATTATATTGACCTTTCAGGAAGAAGTGGCTTCTACACAGAAAGACATAACAAGTCCAACAGGAGGAGCCTTGGTCACATTGTGCGTAAGATCCGGGAGATAGTTAATAGTTATCCAAAAAGTTTGTTCGAAACATGACCCCAAAAAAAGGTGTTTCAAAAATAGTGAAAATGCCCAGAGGTCGAAGATCTAGAATGTAAATTCATGGTGGCCCAACTCCCTTGCCACTAAGTCTTTTTACCTCTTAAATAGGGTTGCCATTGATGAAGAATAACTTTTGCCTATTTGGATGCCTTTTTACTGACTTTTCCCTGAATCCAGACAAATTTTTCTTTGATCACAACGAACGTCCTCGCTCCAAAAACTTGGATTACAATTGACCGGCTTTCTTCTTCTTCTTCTGTAATGCTCTTCCGTCCGTTAGGAGCCATGACTTTTTTGATTATTTATTGTCTGGGCTTTCAAACTTCAAAATGGCATTCGTTGCTAAGTGCCAGAAAAAGGCCTCCGCCGATTCTTGAAATTTCTTTGTTTTCAGTGCTCCAATTGTCACAATTTATAGCAGTAGAAGATCACGAAGTCTTAACTGCTTTAGGCAACGCACTTTGATGTTATAAGACCCGAAATGATTCATAAAGTCATTAGAAAAACATCTGCTGAATTTGTTGACACGTCGTCATGATGAACGTCGCCAAACCGGCTTTGGCAAGTTATGTTGTGACTCAAAAATAAAACATAGGTTGCGCAGCAGCAAACCTTCAGTGAACAACAAAAATATTCTATCATCCAAGCTAAGGTATCAGAAAGACATGACTATACTTATGCTTCATTCTTTCATGCACATTTTCTCAGTATTTTACGAATTATTGAAAATGTATCAATCAGAGCAGTGAAAGACACAATCACAAAATAAAGGTGATGTGTGTACCAACTTGCTAGTAAGTACATGCATCAGTGGCCGAGTCTTGTGCCGAAATGATACACCGGCTGGCCAACCATCTGGCCACCTGCCTGCTGCCAGAGTATGTAAAACTATAAAAAGGCACAACCAGACTAATTTACACTGTGTACCAACCAAGTGACCTAATTAAGGATTTTTTTGTTTACATTTTGCTAGTTCTCATATATAGAGCAAACAACAAACTTTGCATTATAGCCAGTATGCTGTCTTATAGTACAAGTAATGCACATAAACAATTTGGAATCAATCAGTTATGTTTTCTGGGAGATTAGGCAGTTTTAGTAAATTTTAGTGCATTTTTTACTAGAATCGCCAAATCTTTTGATTGTTAAATATTTAAAGCTTAAAATTTCACATCAAGATTTCTGATTCATAAATACAGCATACTGGCTATGTTATATTGTAATTAAATTGGTTTGTTGCCTAAAATTTAAGATTTTATGACTAACTAGGTCGCTTCGCATAGAGCAAACGGTACACAGTGTTTATACACATGAAAGTGCAGTTGCAGGCCTGTACCAGGTATAGGTAGTGAGTTGTGTGGGGGAAAACAAAAAGATATTAAAATTTATATCTTTCTCTAGTTTACTGAATATTTCAAGAAGGATTAAATATCCATCAATCAGACAATCAAAAACACAACTGGACCATATAGGCAATATGCTTACCAAATATCAGCCATTTACATACAATAGTAGGCGACTCATGGGCCGGAAACGAAAAAGAATTGGCATTTCCGGGCCATGTAATGATCTGGGGGTGAACATTTCAATAATTGATGCCTTTGTGTGTAAGTAAACAAAGGAAGAAATCACCACTGGAACATGCTGATCTGCATTGCCGCGATAATCTCGTCTACACAAGTGTCTGTGAGATCAAAAATCATTTTAGAAAGTCCTAGACTGCCCAACAATGATTGAGCGAAAGCTCTGAAAGCAGTTTGCAACTCTGCCAGCATGAGGTAATGACTAGTATAATATGTCGCAGTAGACCGAGGTGACGCAGTTCTGTCATTGTGCTGTCATGGTGCATAGTGGTGTCATGATTCTTCTACAACAGAGGCACTATGGCCGCACTGCATCATCTCGGCCATCTTCAACATATTGTACTGGTCATTACCTCATATAAGAAGAGGTACAAACTGCTTTCAGGACCTTTGCCAAATCAATGTTGGTTAGTATAGGACTTTCTAAAATAGTTCTTGTACTTACTGACTCCTGTGTAGGTGAGACTGTCGTGGGACTGCAGAGCAGCATGTTCCAGTGGTTATTTCTTCCTTTGTTTACTTACACACAATGGCATCATTCATTGAAAGGTTCACCCCTGGTTCATTACATAGGGTCTGTGTACCAAGACCAGACTAGTGTCAGTAAAAAATCAAGTCTCTTGTGTCTTGGGATATATATATTTTTCAACTATGCAACTTCAAAACGAAGAAATTACCAGAAATACAAGTTGTTATTGAGGGCATAAAAGCTAAATGAAATTGGGGAAAACGATTAAAATAGGTTTTGATTGCAATAAATTTCAGTTATAATAGTTTTCCAAGGATTTGTTTTGCAAAGGGCTGGTGATAAACCCTTTGCATATGAAGGGGCCAAATACTTATTTCCGAAGACTATTGGGATTCTTTATGCAAATATATTACATAATGCTTCTTTCACTAAATTGTTGTGCATTACCTGTCTTCTAATGTTGGACCAGATCTACCTGAGAAATTTCAGAGTTTTGGAGCAAGTGCAAGTGCCCAAACCAGAAAATGTGGTTGGGGGTCAAATACTTATTTTTCTCACTGTATATTTGTGGGCATCAGTCTCCTCCTGACCACCAGCCGCTACCAATCAATCAATTTGAGTGAATAAGTAAGTTTCATTATTTACTCTATTTTTTTCTTTCTTCTTCTATTACTTGAAAATGAAGTTATTTTTATAATTAAATTAATAACCTAAATTGTTGAATTGTCATGGTTTGCTTTTCTCGATTTAGTGATTTCCACTTCAATGTGATTAAGTAATATTAATTAATGTTCCTTCAAGGTGGCCCTCTAGTAGCGACAAGTACTTTTGTCTTGAGAGGGTCCCCTGGCTCTATATTGTATAATTATCTATATGCCATCAATGTAATTGTCTATTTCAAGAGTAAATAAATTATGTGTCTGATTGTGTCATATCTTGTGTCATACCGAATAATAGAACTTTTCGAAATGGTGTCTGAAGGTCATTATTATCCTTATAACATAATAATTGCTAATTAATAATATTAATGGATATATGTCCTATGCAATTTTCTTAGATATCTCCTAGCAATTTTATGTTTATTTTTAATGAAATAGGCAATACGGAAATTAATGTGTCATGACATCATGTATCCTAATTAACTGCTTAATTATAAATCAACCCCCCTGGGTATTGTGACTGCAACCGACAAAGAATGTCACTCTGATGACAACTACTATACAGTTTGTAAAGTCATAGCAGGAGACGCTACATTGTAGCGTAACAAAATCTTGCCAGACGTAAACAAAATTAATCGACTGCAATGTAATTCTAAAGGGAGCAAAAAAAATTGTATCAAATCAATCTGGAAATGTACTACGATTATTCCAAAACTGATACCATTGAGGTGAGTGTTTGAATTTTGCCTGTACAAGGCCTACAGGCTGAGCTATCCAGCCAAACGTTTGTCCTCTGCTTTACATTACAAAGAGTACCGTAGGGGGAACGGGGGCACATTGGGACGCTTTTAACGTCTACTAATTTTGCTCAATGCTGAAAGCACTGAAGAACTCAGAAGTTTCCAAGAATATCACCAATACTATTGAGCTTAAATGCAAGATATAATAAACTAGACTGCACCTACCCTTTTGCAGCCAGAGAGTCGTAAAAATGACTGTCCCAATGTGCCCCGGCGTGCCACAGCCGGGGCACATTGGGACATCAATTAAAAATCGTTTTAACACTCCATGTGCAATAGATATCACATATAAGTAGTGCATAAGACAATATACAGTGCATTAACACCTTTTAGTGCCAATAGTTCATAACTTTAAACAGTTTTCAACATTTAACATAAACTGTCCTCGGTGGAGTCGTCTTTGTAAGTAACACACAGTGCTTTGCGACAAAATTTGTTCACAGAGCATGGTAAATTGGTAATCCACTAAACCTCTATTCACTGTGGCCTGAACACCTGTTGTGTGCTGTCCCAGGTCATTCAGTTGCCTTGGACACTTAAATTCTGCCATATTAAGTGCGTCCCAATGTGCCCCGAATTCACTGTCCCGTTGAGCCCCGATATGACTTTTACACCAAAATGCTAATTTCACGGACACCAGTGAGTGCGTTTATCACGATAGCAATTCGTAACTGTTCGTTACGATATATAAAATTCGTGCAAGCACTGAGAAAGCCTCATTGTTCATGGTTTGTCCACAGAATGGTTCAAATTGAACCCGTCCATATTTACTTTAGTAGTAGGAAAACAAACTTTTGCTCGCCATACTTCTGCATGTGGCTGTAATTTGTCTATAAAACCATGGCAACATCAGGATGTGAAATTAAAAGATATGATGGCACTACCATATCCTATACCTTGCCAGGATCCAAGAAAACCCCACCATCCCACAGTGCCCCGCGTCCCAATGTGCCCCCGTTCCCCCTACTCATCATATTCACAGCATGAATAGCGAAGGGCAGTATGCTTGGTAGTTGTCGCTCTCAACTTCCAATCACTTGATCCCGGGTTAGTTTTTGGCTCTGGCCACTATAGAAATGCAAAGGAAAATTTGCTCTGACCTAATTGGCAATGAGCATGCCCAGAAATGTCCTGGTTCCCACTGAGAATGTGCAGAAAGCAATAACAAATGGTGGCCATTTGGTTCACTCCTCCGGCATGGCTTATAATTATCTAAATTTTGTAAGGAATTTTTTGGTGTGGGTCTTATCATTGAACTCCATGTAGCACACTTTCGGGTCAAATTTGACCATGTATTATAAGCACAGTTTTCATAGTGCGGGCTATAATGAGTCACCTGGATGGACAGCAGCTTCAAAGATCCTTTACCTCGTTGCTGAGCCTTCTTCCCGTCTTATTATCAATCGGATAACTATGTTTCCTTTGAGTTTTCTTCTTTGTAAGAGAGGGGGAGGGTTGGTCTAGTGGTAGCATGCTGGACTGCCAATCGCTGGGTCCTGGGTTCTATTCCAGCTCTTGCCGGGTCACCTGGGCCTATGATGGATTGCTGTTTCAATCATCTTTCGCCTGATTGCTTTGTCCTCCTGTCCTAATTTGCCTACTAATTGCATAAATACAGGACGTAAAGCCCCAAACATCCATCCATCCATCTTTGTCAGAGAGCATGATGTCATGCTCAGGATGTTTATGGATCATCCTTGTGTTTGGAAATTCACAGTAAAATATCATTCAACCAAACTGTGACAATCAATAACATATATACAGGCTATACATATACTTAAAGTGTCAGTGACTGGATGTATAGTCGTAGTAGGTATGTTTGTGTTATTGGGTAGGCTTACCACAGTTTGGTGGGATGATCTTTCAAACTGAAAACACAAGGATGACGCACAACCAGCCTCAGAACGACGTCATGGTTTCAGTCAATAAATACAGGACATAAAACTCCCAATTACCCATCCATCCAGGAGTTGTTCCGCCATGATACCTTCTTTGTCCGCCGCCATGTTTCTATTTAGTTTCTTGATGGCCTGTTCAATTTCTGCTCAATCTGACAGCGAACCCGCTTCGTCAAGTACTATTTTTAAAACATTAAGGTACAAATTTTAAAACTCATAAAGGAGTTCATTGGCAATTAATTAGGGTTGGATTTCTGGATTCGTTTTTGGAAATCTTGGAGTACATGCATGTGTATCTGCCACCAATCATCTGCCGGCAAATTATTCAATTTTTTTCTGAAACACAATTCTCTTTGACATATATGTTGTCATTTGAACATTATAATCTTATTGCACCATGTGGAAAACCTTATTGGGTGGTGGTGGCAGGTGGCATTAAGGTGAGATTGTTGACTGGAGTGTTTCAAAATCTCAGGGGAGTTGGGGGATATAGGATAATAGGTTGGGTATAATAAGTTTCTCTTAAGCGCTTGGCTTAGGGCCGGCACTTTAGCGCAACTGGTTTGATAGCGGACCCGAAGAGGGGACAGTATCATAGTACACTGTAAAATTTGAAATTTTGAGTTAGCTCAAATGATTGAGTGAGATGGTTGCACAATTTTTTGAGCCATGATAGTTTGATGTTTTGAGTTAGAATAATCTTTATGTTGTTATAACTTGCAAACAGCAAGCTATCTTGGCTCAAAGGAATTGTGCAACCATCTCACTCAATCAATTAAGCTAACTCAAAATTCAAAATTTACAGTGTAGGGAGGATTTTTCCACGCATAGTCATATTTTGCATGGTGTATGACAAAGGAGCCGATTAGTGCTATTTAGCAATTTTGTTAAGAACCGTTTTGGTTAAGTTGTGTTCGTAGTCTGTTTGAAAAACAATTTCATTCCTTTTTCATAAGTGTTTCCCAAACTTTGGACGGGGGGGGGGGCTGGTACATCGTATTATATGCTGGTGCCCACCCATTTATGAATATGATAATATGGCTTCACAAATTATCTATGCATCAAGAGGCTGCACACTTTTTTCTGCAACCACAGTGACTTGAAACAGTTCCTTTTGATAACTGCTGCTGTTGTGAGGCCAGTTGACGTGTTTCTTTAAGGCATCCTTGACTGAACTGAAACATCGTCTCTCTCAGGGGGAAAAAAGGTATTGTTTGACTTAATTCATTCTTCATTTGCCAGTTTATAATAAATGACAGGATTTCCTGGGGGGGGGGGGAGATAATTTATTATCGGGGAGGGTTGGAGTGTTTTGAAATAAATAATTTCTTGCTCAGTTTTGTTGAAATAAATAAATTCTTTCCGGGCAGTCTTGAAATAGATAATTTCTGGTGGGGGTATTTCTTAAGAAGGTGCTGCTTGATTTTAGTAATGAATATTCGAGTACTTTGCGTGCTTTTGGCTAAATTAATTATTTTCCGCCGAGGAAAACCCCCCAGCCCCCCCTAATTATTTAATGGTTGCCCCCTAATGATTACTCCCGATGGTCACTCGAAAAAACAAATTAAAAAAATTTTGGGACAATTATTACACTTTGGCCAATGTCAAGTACAAAATTTGATGGACAAAATCAAAAGACAAAATTAATATATCGCAAGTCTATGTCTTTCTGAATGTCTGACTAAATAAACAAGACTTTTAAAATGTAGAAAACGTCTCTGGAGTTTAATTGCTGTTTCTGCTTAGGGGTGAAATATATACTCCTGTGACTGATTGTACATTTTTGGGTCACAGAATTTTCAAAGGGTTTATTCTAATGGCAGACTTTGATTTTCTGCCTGAACCTTGTTTTATCCATCCAATGAATGTTTTTTGCTTTATATGGAAGATAGGAACCTATTACAGCGAAACACTTTGATATAGAATTAGAGTGGACTGTGGCACTGTGAAAATGGCACTTCGTGTGTCATCATGCTGATGATTTGTCATGATCAAACCCAATACTTTCAATGTTAATTTGATTGAAGGAGACTTATCTTTATGTTGTTATGTTGGTGACAGCCAAACGAAAGGATTATGCATCTGATTTTCACTCTAAAATCCGTTATGAGAAGTCAAATGGCTTTCTCTTGATCATGACTAATCAAACAGCCTCTATGTTTCCCATGTTGAAAGTAGAGTAGAGAAGATGACACTTCATCGGCTATCATGAGTCACAAAGTGCCATTTTCACAGTGCCACAGTCCACCCTAATTCTATGTCAAAGGGTTTCGCTGTAAGATTTCATAAGCCAACTGGACCAGATTGCATCAACGCTTACTGGTGATTTTATTACCATGATTCTGCTCATTCACACTGTAGGGATGACAGACCATTTCTAATAAATGAACAAAAATACCGGTTTTTGATACAGAGGCATGAACTATGATTTTGTGATTAAAAATCAGCCAAAATAAATTTCCTAACATTAAAATTAACCTCGCTGTGCTAAATTTAACAACATGAAGTCTAGGCGCTCGGAAGCAAATGAAAACGCCCAACTATAAAAAAAGTGACACCATGACCATAAATGTCTGCAAAATCATTTAAGAATTACTTTCTCGTGTTTATTTGAATGCTTGAGTGATATACCAACAAGTTACAGAGGCAAAAAGATCACAGTATCAGAGTATCATCATCCACAATAGCACAAAGTATGTAATGTCTATGGAAAAATACAGGCTTTTTTTAAATTCAAGAAAATTATGACCACAGCTTACAATTGAACTTCGTTTGAATGGGGGGGGGGGGCTTTCGTGAAACTTTATGCGTTTATTTTAGTATTCATGAATTTGAATCATATCGCATACCAAAAATGATGTTTGGGGGGTAATTACCCTAAAGGGGGTAAATAGCCATAACTTTGATTGACTGAGGCCTTTTTTTATAAATGCTTGCATATTGTTTTTATGTTGACTTGGGTAAGTAGTGCAGGTACAATTTTGATATGTCTTGGGGTAATTTACCCTTATAATCAAGGTTGAAAGGGGTGAATATTCATATTGAGTATTTCTTGGCTTTTTAATGGTATATTTGGCAGCTTTACACTGTGGATGTAACTAGGTAGAAATTGTTGTTTTCAGGTAATCGCCCTGAAAGGGGGTGAATGGCTGCAGGCTTAATTTGTGATTTACTCGGTTACCTTTACACTGTGGATATTAGGCCTAATGGATACAAATTTCGTTTTTTGGTAATTGGGGGAGGGGTAACTTAAAAGACTATAATCATAGTATGACTTGGATGATTTACTCCAAATTTTGCAGAGGGAAATAGGCCTGTATTTAGGAAATATAGCTTTGAAAGGCCACAAATTTTTAAATGTATTGTCACAGCAAAGAATAGCTATACCACATGTGCTTAAAAAAACCCCACTTTTTTTAGACTGGAAAAAATCTGCTCCACTGCTTTTCTAAAAACTAACTGTATATAGAAATAACGTTTTAATAAGATTGATCTATTTATGTAATAAAAAGGCGGGTTCCCCTCACTCATTTTTTATGTAGGTAGCTATTTTGCATGAAAGAATAGCCATTTTTGGAAAAAGATATCCCTAAAATCAAATTTTGCTTGACTTTGAATAGGTGTGTTGATTTTCTCATAATGGATTTTTTTGTTAAAAACAACTCTTTTAATCTACAAAACCCCTATATTAAGAAATTTATTGATATCTTGGGCAATTTTATAGAACTTCAAAAAATGACCACCAGGTGTCAGTCTCCCTTGCCCTGCCCTCAACTGGAAGCTGAGGTCGAGTCAAAAACTGGGCTGTCCTGGCAATCTACGGCCTCTAAAAATTCTGCAGAGGCTACAGAATGTTTCAGGAGAATATTGGCTTTCTTCTGATATCAAAAAGATGCACGTCTTTTAAATATTACATGTCCATTCTCACCTCCAAAGTTTTAAATTCAATTTTTTTAATGCACCGAATGTAAAAATGTGAACCAAATAATGAAAAACAGCAAGCTAATGTATCTTAGAAACAGATTCCATCAAATTTCGAAAAATTCTAAACTGTTTTCAATGCAAAAAAGCCCGTAAAGTGAGACAACTATGACCTGAGATTTTAGGTGTCATTTTTTCTTCACTAGAAGCAAAACTGCGATCAGCTCCACCTAGCAGGTTTTGGCATCCCTATTCACAGTAAACAGCAAGAGATCAATGCAATGTATGTGATTGCTATGTTTTACATACATGTGTTAGTTGTTTGACATTCTGTTGTTTCTAAACCAATCAGATTAACAGGGCCGGATTAAGGTATTATGAGGCCCGAGGCTAAACCTCAATTATATCTGAGACCACAAATAACAGCAGCATTTTCCTTTGTGATTCCAAATTTCTGTCTGTGAGTTTAGCAATGTGAACTAAGCCAATTTTTGTCAAAATTTCTGTAAATCCAATAAATGGAAGGGTTTTGTTTGATTGTGAGTCTTCTCTACAAATTGACATGCATAGTAACGAACCAGGAATAAATCAGTCTCTGCCTAATACTGCAGTTGATTGTGTTCTACTTGATTTGATAAACATTTCACAGCCCCAATTTCGTGAGACTACACAGTTCCTCTATTATCAACTGTTCAATGGTAATTGCATAAATTAGAGCGAAACATTGTACCCTTTCTTTTTGCAATATAATAAAAAAAAATCTGCAATAATGGTGAAAATATTTGCAATAATTATGAAAAATATCATCAAAATATCTGCAATAATTATGAAAAATATGCCAAGTTAATAAAAATGTAAGAAAATTGCAAAAAACGGGAAATTATACATTTCCGCCAAGGTAATTAAGACCTTTTCATCGAATTGTTGCACAAATATTTCTGAGACATTCATGGACATTTCTACAATAGTCGTGGAAATGTCTGCAATTATTATGGACATTTTTACTATAACTGTAGCCTAAATAATAATAAACGCATGCATTTCTAAGATAATTGTACTAATTTGCACATGCTAATTGCAGAAATTTTTATGGTCATTATGAAAATTTCACTGAGTTTCCAGAAATATATATATACAATTATTGCAAAAATTTCTTCAGTTATTGTACATGTGATAACGGTAATAAATTTGAGATTTAACCTTGGAATTTCTATGATTATCTCACAAAATTTCGACATTTTTCAGCCAATTTTCTACTACAGTGTATACTGAATAGGTATTTCTAGGTTTCAAGATCTGCAATTACAAATTGGGGGCAACATGGGACCCTTTAATAGAGAGTTAGAGAGTTATTTTATTTATGAATGCATAATGTAAATACAGTAACCTCCAGATAATTTCATACAATACACTCGATAGTTTTAAAACAAACAAATGCATCAAAGGGTAACAGCGGAGTTACAAGTAACTATTGGATTGCTGCCCCTACTTAATATGTAAAATTGATTATAAATCTTAAATAAATAGAACAATATTGATTAGATGAAAATGAGGATGATCATGGATATGGATTGTGATCTTATTGCAATGGGGAATGGAACGAAATAATCAGTTAATAAGAATTTATTATATGTAGACAGTACTGTTTTGTAAAAAGTTTCATCTTATATGCAATTGGGCCTAAGTTATCCTCTTGATTTTTTTGCAATAATTAAATTTATTCATCTTTGACTTCGTACAAATTTAGGCAAATTTGATATATTTTTTTTCGTACAAATTTAGGCAAATTTAATATTTTTTTCACCCAATGTGAGGCCCAATTGAGTTGTGAGGCCCTGGGCTATAGCCTACTCAGCCTAATGGAGCAAATACAATCTAAGAATTGCACACTAATTACAGGTAATTGAATTACAACATGATTTTGGTCATTCAATTAAGGACGAGAAATCAATTAATGCTAGAAATCTATTAATGCTAGACTGTGAGAAATTAATTAATGCCAGACAGGTGCTTAAAATGTTTAATACATTAGATGTGTGACGTTCTGTTGCTTCTGAACCAAACTGGTTAACCTGGAATGCTACGTATTTAGTGGCTAGGAACCTTAGAATCGTGTGCTTATTACAGCCTGGAAATTTGATACGCGAAAATAGTGGACAGCTGCACTGTGCAAATTTCACTTCGTGTGTCATCATGCTGATGATTTGTCATGATCAGACCCCATGCTTTAAATGCTAATTTGATTTAAAGCCAAAGTCAAAAGGACTGATTCTAGAAAATGGGGAATAGGTAAGAAAATGGGGAAGTGGTAGACAAAATGCGAAAATGGAAAAAGAATGGGGAAACTGATAAAAAGTTCATAATGGGTAAAATAAATGGATTAAAAAATAAGTGGCATATGTTTTAAGATTGCATAAATTATCCCTTTTTTCAATGTTATATCCCCATTTTCCTTCGGTGGAAATTTTGAAGAAAAAAATCCAAAATGTAACCAATTCATTTGAGAAGGTTTTGGAATGTGTGATCAACGGCAATTTTAATAGGATGCATTGAATAAATTCTTCTGATTGTAGTTTTAAAATTTTTAACGAATTATTTTCTACATTTTCCCAAAATTACCTTTAAACTTTAACAAAAAGCTTTCTGTCATCAGATGGGATGAATTTTAAGAGTTATTTCTCGTCAAATATCTTCTCGGCTTGAGAATTATTTTAGGCGATTCATGGGACTGCCAATTTAATGTGTCAGCTGAAATAATTATATCAAGCAGGATTTTGCTCTGAGCGGTTTCACAAAGCTATTCCCTTGTACAAGCCCTGTACACTGCTCACACAATCAGTGGCGTAACTTGGGTGTCTCGAGCGGGGGTTGCCCCTGGGGGGCACGCGATTCTCTGGGGGGGGGGGGCACCCACCATGCTATCTATATATTTTAGCCAGAGTTGGAAAGTTCATATGGGGGGCACCTGGGGGGCACAGGTCCAGTATGAGGGGGCACGTGCCCCCCATGTGCCCCCTCCCCCCATAGGAACGCCACTACTCACAATTAAAATTAAGGGAGCATGGGGTCTTTTCATATAATTCTTGTTGCCAGTTATGGCTGTTTTAGCCAGATATCATTCATCAAATGTCATAAAAAATTAACATGTGAGGAGATCAGTGGCATACATTTAATGGAAAAAACTCAGTCAGGGTGTCCCTAAATTGAAACCCTGGGTCTGTTTTCGCAGATGTGTTGAATCTGCGTTTTGTCATTATTACATTTCTGTCACAGACATCCTTACGTGTTAGTTGTTTTTGACAGTTTGTCCATTTTTAGTTGAAACAGCTATACCTGGAACTGACTATGATTGCCTCATTGCCCCCTTTAGTGAGCAGTGTATATAATCACTATTGGGTCAATTAGAATTTACTTTCATTAGCCACCTTCATTACCATCTGCTGTCAAGGTAAAGCAGATGTATGTAATTGTCATACGAAGCATAATATTGTGTGCTGCTCTTAAGCCATTCTCCTATTTTTCACTCATGATATGCACCTGTTTCACTAATCATAACTTACTGTTGAAGTGAGACGAGTGACTTGCATTCAATTGTTTGTGACCATCAATTACCTCACAACAGGCCACACGATGTAGATCCATTGCATTGAAATGAACTATCAAATTGTCATAAAATGCACTGTAAAACCTGCTGCGTTACTTTAACGGCAGCTACCATAATGAATACATAAAAGTGCCACTTAAAAGTGCCACTTTACAGCAGAAAACCAAATAATTGAGAAATTCATACGAGAATCACCAAACTTCACTCAGCACCATTATTTCCCAATTTATTTTTAAGGGTGAATTTGTTTCTTACAACATTAGAAAGTTCAAAACTTAAACTGGTATGAATTATCAGGGGTTGAAACTATCCACCCTCACAGCGCTCCTGAATAAAATGCAAGATTTTCAAAATATACCGAAAAAGTTACAAATGTAGTGTGAAAGTAGAAGGTCTCAGCTTCGTATCGATGTAAAAAGTAAAATATTCTGTTGGGAAAATTTTGAGATATTTTAGATTTTTAATTTCTTGATTTATCTCTCCCCTTTAAATTACATCATTATCACTTAGTATCACCCAATAAATCACCCAACAATTTAGTCATTCAGTAAATTTGTAGCTTTACATGTTTAATATAACATTTCATAGAAATTGAACTGAAGAAACCCTTTAAATGGCACTTATGTGATAAATATAGAATGGAGTGTGTTGCAAACTCTTATGATCATATTTTCGGTAAAAGTGAATCTTACTGCCTCCTAACTCACTTGTATGACAGCCTATACATATGAATTGAAATGCATGATGGTACGGCAGAGATTGTTCAATAATTGGGATGATTGATGTTCTTGATTCGGTAGCTGTTGAAGAATCTGTCAAATTTTGAGTGACAGCTTTCGACAACCTGTGCTCAGAAAAGAGGCCTAGCCTTCATTCTCTGTTCAATTAACTCCGGCGCACGACAGAGAAGGATATGAACTTTAGTAGTGAAAAAAATACCCAATTTCTTGGAGTGCATGCTCTTTCAAATTTTGCAATGTTGCCAGGGGTTGATGGCTCAAATTTGTCCTTTAACGCTGGTTCTTGAAAAACAGTTGTAATATTGCTTTAATGTGGTTTTGTTACCACTTTCATTTTTCATTTAGTACTAGCAGTTTTCAGACTAAAACTGTTTAGTACAAAGGTCTGAATCACCTTTATATTAATTAGTGGAACTTAATAATCTGGACACCTTCCCAGCATCTACACAAACTTTTTTCCGAGTATCGGAATGATCCTTCTTAACACCAAAACCAACTAATTCCTTAAAATTAGATGAAGCTGAGAAGTGTGCTATTATGAAGCCCAGATTACAGACAAATGCAAACTTGAACATGAATGCAAACTTGAATTCTCACACAGATGAGATTTAGATTTTTTAATTAGAGTCAATTTAAAGGCAACTTCACAGGCATTCATATTCGCGCAGCGAAACGGCCGAAGGCCGTTGAGCGAAGCGAATTGAGTGCAAGAGAAGACTCAAAGATCTGTGCAGTGATGGTCTCAACATCAACAGTCCACAGTTTGGAATTAGGTCAAGTGGGTCCAGCTTCTTATCAATGATTTAGTTTCGTATTTAACAAAACATAACATATTCATCTTCAAAAGTGTCTTAAAAATTCAATTTTATCTAGTAATATATCCTGTACCAATAATTTTTATGAAATAGTTAATTATTAGCATTGACAAGCTAAATGAAATTATTAAGATGTGATTCATTTAATTTCAATCAGACAACAAGAAAACATAACAAAATTAAAGTTACATAATCTTATCAACTGATGATTATGTAACAGTGAACAGATAATCTACATGCAATGTTATTGTTTTTGTATTACTATATATTTATACTATTATGTAATATCAACAATCTAACATAGACTTGACTTTGGCAGCTTTCAGTGCTGTCTGCCTTTTTACCATTTATTTAATATATATCTATCTATCAATTTATCTATCTATCTGCCAGTCATTATATCTATCTGTCTATCTGTCTATCTACTTATCTCTCTATTTATCGATATATTTATCTATTTATCTATTATATTTTTTGTCTAGTTTATCTTGCCATTCTACATTTTTTTTCTGTCTTTCCATGTATCTGTCTTTCTAATTTTCTGAAACAGTTACATAACTCCTTTCATACATTGAATATGAAATAAACATGAAAGTTATGGTAAAACTATAAGTCCTACAAAACTTTTTAAAGTGCTGCGCGAATTTCATGGCAGTGCCATTTACATATTACAATACTACTCAATATTGCTTTAAATGTTGGAAATACTGTTAATAAGGAATCAAAAAATGTAAAATTACTTGGAATTTCCCTTAACAAAAATTAGATTACAGTACTCATGTTACAAATTTATGTCGAAAGACTGCTAAGCAGCTTACTGCCCTGGCTCGAATCAACAGACATTTAACTATAGAAGCCAGAGAGGCTATCTTAAGATCATGTGTACTAAGCAACTTAAATTATTGCAAAATTGTGTTAAATTTCACAAGAAAATTGGACAGTAAAAAATTAGAAAAACTTTAAGAATGCGGCCTGCAAGCCGTTTTTCAAGACTTCAAGTTAATTCAAGTTATGAACATTTGTTGGATAGATATATAAATGCAATCTTAAACCTCTCAGAGAAGCCAGTCAATTTCTAATACTACAGGTTTTCAAATCTCAAAATTATTTTACGCCAAAATATATTGAAAGTATTTTTTAAGTCAAAGACACAGGTTACGCTTCGCATCGGACAAACCAGCTCCAAATCAGTATAACAAAAGGACCAAATTACATGGTAGGGGAGAGCAGGGTACTTCATATACACTTGAAAATAAAAAAAAGTGTCTCACTGTCTCCCCTACTGCACTAGTGTGTGCAAAAGAAGCAATAAGCTAGTATGGAATAAACTTCCAACCTCTGTTAAACATCACACAGAGTTAAATGAATTAAAAGACCAATTTAATGCTCGAGTCTTAATTTTAAAAATTTAATATAAAACTCTGATTTGGCTCAGGTCTGTCTAATGTGAAACACTATCTACATACCTCTGGGTTCATTTCATTTTTACATTTCGTTTTTATTATCCTGTCAATTAAATCATTTTCAATAACTTATTTTATCATTTTTTGGTACTTTTATGGATTTTACCTTAATTTTAATTGTTTTATTTGATTACTTTGTAAAAATTTCGGTTACACTAGCTTTTTTTTAGAAAACCATTGTATCATATGTTGTTAATACCGAATTCGAATACATTTTGTCTATGTCTATGCTGCTCTGTGGTCGTGTCTGATGAGAGTCAGAGAATATGAGCAGAATGTACCACTTGACTTCACATCCAGAATTATGCTCCAACAGGTTCTGCACCTTTTGAACTCTCAGGATTCAATCCTTTATTGTGTGAAGATGTTAAATTATTTTTGAAATGAATGAAAGCAACAACATGTGACAGCGATCCTGTGCAATCTTCTTTGATAAAGCAAAACAGTGATATTCTTGGTCTTGTCATGACAAAGCAAATTAATAGCTCTCTCGCAGAAGGTTGCTTTTTTTGATCACTGAAATCGGCTATTGTGCAACCTCTTCCTCAAGTCGGCCTCCTCGGAGCTGGTGATGTCACAATACAGACCTGTCAGCAACCTGTCATAGAGTCATATGTGTCCAAAGTCATCGAAAAAAGTGGCATCAAGCAATTAAATGACTATGACTTCGCACACTTTGCCCTCAGCACATCGGGGTGCTTACAAAAAAATTTGGGCACGGAGACTGCGCTCAGTCGTTTAATGAATGATCTGTTGTGGGCCATGGAATGTGGAGAAGTTTAAGTAATGGTTACCTCAGATTTAAGTGCAGAATTTGATACTGTGGAACATGAAACCTTGTCGGCAGTTTTGGAACAAAATTTTGGTGTCAGTGGTGTGTCTCTTAACTGGATAAGGTCATATTTGAAAGATCGGAAAATGTAGTAAGGTTGAATAAGTGCACATCATCTGTGAGAACATTTAATTTCTCAGTTCCTCAGGGCAGCTGTTCGGGGCCTTTGCTGTTCAGCCTTTATGTCTGTACCATCGTAGACAGTGTTCACTGTTCACCCTGACCAACAGATAGGTGGTTATGCTGATGATCACTTTGTACAAGGAGTGTTTAATCCTGCTAACACAGAAGCTGAAAGACACTGCGTTGATCAACTTGAAGAGACCCTAGAGAAGATACAAGTATGGATGTCTGCCAACACTCTGAAAAAATGAATGCGAAAAAGACCGAGCAGTAAGCCTATGCTTGCTAAAACCAACTACAAATTTGTGATTGTAGATGACGAAATGTTGGTGTGTCTGGCAGTTCAAAATATCTAGGCATGTTGCTGGACTGTAATCTGCACATGAAACTACAGGTCGATGCTAAAGTTAAAGTAGCAGCCATGAACATCAAGCGCATCAGCAGCATAAGAGCCTTCATTGACATTGCGTCAGCAAAAACGTTGGCATCATCTCTTGTCCTGTCACGTCTTGACTATGCAAATAGTGTATTCTGTGGATTGCCCCAGTCAACTTTATCAAAACTTCAGAGATGTCAAAACTTGGCAGCAAAAGTTGTCTTACGTAAAGGAAAATATGATAGTTCTACTGACGCTTTGAAGTCCTTACATTGCATGGCTGCCACTCAGTTATCAAATATAGACTTTAAAATACTCCGCTTGGTCCACAAATCTGTACATGGTTCTGCTCCTTCTTATTTGTCAAGTCTGCTCTCTGCGATAACTCCAAGTCGAAGTACAAGATCTCATTCGGAGTTGGTGATATCATTGCATGTGCCATTCACCCAGAAGAAAACATTTGCAGACAGGACGTCTAGAGTAAACGAGCCAAAACTTTGGAATGGACTGTCATCTGAAATTTGTGCCATAGACAATTATTTAATTTTCAAAAAGACTGTCAAGACAATTTTATTCAAAGAAGCTTACATTCTTTGATTGCCTTCTAAATTTCATCTGATTTATATTTACATGTTTTTACATTTGTGAAGTGCATTAGATTGTTTTATTAAATATATGTAGCGCTATACAAGAACCATAAATAATAATAACAATAATATATTTTATTTATTATTGGAAAAAAATGTAGAATTCACCCAACTGGGAAATTATTTTTGTATTTACAGATAAAAATGAAAAATTCTTCACTGGACTTCCTGCAAGAAAACAGCACTGAAGCCATTTCTGAGGATGGAATGGATGGTGCTATAAATCCGCAGGAATACGATACACTGGCTGTGACAGTGCGATGTATAGTTGCTTTCGGAGGCATTATTGGAAATATTTTAATAATTCACATTTTATATTGTAACAGATTTAACTGGGAACCGACTCATAATTACACACTTAATGTTTGTTGCACGGATACAATCATAAGCATTTGGTTATTGGTAAACTTTTTTACTAGAAATATATATATTACCTCCTCGACTATCACTGTGTTGTGCCAATTGAAACGCTTCATCAATCAAGTACTTTTGACCAATGAAGCATTCGGCGTATTATTACTAGCTTCAGATCGGGTAATTTACATTTTGAAACCTTTGCATTATTACACGATCGTGACCAAAAAGTTTTCGATCACTCTAATAATGGGTAGTTGGACTTTTGTTGCCTTATATTCTTCAGTTTTTCACTTCACAACGAAGCCATCATTTGGTAATTTTTGCATTCCGCTACACTATGTGCCTATTGTAAAGGTGTTCATTGGATTTGCTCTGATACTCATTATAGTTTTGCTCACTGTGATAATGAACTGCATATTATGTATCACTTCATTTCAACACATGAAGAAAGACAGGGTTCTGCCTACATTTAGAAAAACTGAAGAAAATGCGGATGACGTGATTGAGAGCAAAATCGAAGAAGATTTAAACTTGCCATCAACATCAGCAGCCCAAGACAAGACTAATCAAGACAAGAAAGACTTTCAACAAAGCAACTCATGTGAAAATGTGTTTCACAGAAATGAAACTCTAGCAAAGTCACTCAGAAATATTCAGCAGGAAGTTGTGATCCAAGTCAAATGCAGCAATAATGAACATGAGAATCTCATGCTGCCACTTGATCAACAGAACAGCCATGTTGGAAATCTATCAACAATTGCTGCCATTTTGGATGAAAGTAATGATGTCGAACGCGGAAGCTCATCCCAACTTGCTTGTGACGATTTTGATTCTGTAGTTGAAAAGAAAAATCCAGAGTCAAACTGCGTAGCACTGAATAGTGGAAACCACAACGGAAGTGCCACTGAGAAGACCAACTATGATGTAACACAATATGAAACAGAAAGTACTACGAAGCAGCAGGAACAGCAAGTGGCAACAACAAATGCAGAAATGCTGCATGAAAACATCTTGACTCGAAAAGAATCTTTCCAAAGTTTGTACTTTGAATCGTTGTTTTCAAACCATCACAACTCTGAGGAAAAGGATGAAAGTAAACAGGGAGTTGCAACTGACAAAACAGCTTCCCAACACACAAGAACAACGAGGCAACACAGAAATCAAAATCATCCGAATGACAGGGAACTGGGTGAAATCGCGGTCACATCCCAAGGAGTACAATCTCCTAGTTTGATCCAAATGAAAATCACAAGAGTGTTAGTAATTGTTATTGGCATCTTCCTAATTTCTTATTTTCCACACACTATTTACACCATAGCAATCAAAATTAATCCACCGTGGTACAACAGCCTCCTTAACTTTTGGTTGAAAACATTCTTCTGCAGTAATTGCTTTCTCAACCCATTCGTGTATCTACTACTCTACCCTGCTTTTCGGAGCACCCTAAAGAAATCAGTGAAACGCTGGTTCACAGACTGACAGTACAATCTGTCTATGTAAAAGGCTTTGCGGTTTCTCAAACCCGGAGATAGGCGACTGCTTTACATAGAACATTTGGGAACTTAATATGCTTTCTCAGGGGCACCCCATGATCTGTTATACCAATTATCTGTTACGCAGCAGGCGACCAGCTGGCTGGCAGACTGTCAGCTAGGATCGATGTTACCAGCTGGCAAAGTTGTCAGCTGGGGTCCAATTTTCGACGTCCAACCAATGAAACTTGCAGTCAGGTAATGAGAAAGCAGTTGAGGTTGCGGCTGGGAAAAAAAATATTCATATCAGCTGGCTGGGAGGTGATGAATGATGCTTGGGCTGACTGGCAACCCAGCTGGCAGCATAACAGATATTTTCTCCCAGTTGCATAAAAAATGAATCTAAGTCTCACAAAAGATGCTGCTTTCTCACCCTATGAAAAATAAATCAGTGAATTAGCTGAAGAATTGTGATTTTGATCCTAAAAAAGATTGCTGTATTGTGTTAAAGAAACCAATTTTGCATGTTCAAATTTGCTGAGGATACTGACGCTTTTAATGTCATTTGCGGATAAAATTGGTTGTTATGACTGTATATGAGTTGTACATTTTAGTGTGATATTCTTGATTTTGTACATATAATCATGTATCAACCTATATGTGCCCAGATCATTTTGTATTTTCATTGTAATTTGATTTATTTGCACTGATCAGTGTTTTGTTGTATGCCAAAATAAGTTTTGTCAGGCGCCACTGTTTACTGATGATATTTAACAATATGTACTTCATATTATGATTTCATATCGAATTTAATAATTATCTATTATATAATTTATATACAAAATTTATGATATGTTGTGAAATAAAGAGTTCGATATTAGCTAAATAAGTGTCAATCCTGCATGACTTGAATTACATGAAGTTTTAGGTAACCCGAAGTCAATTTAGTATTCAGAAGGAATCTTTATTTAATTCCTGATGATAATTTTAAGATCTCATTTTCAAAACCAATATATGGCCTACGGAAAACAGAATCAAGTCATCGGACCTTGGAGATTATTGAAAAATCCTATAGACTGGGGTTGTATGTGACTCAAAACATCCTTCCATTTTTTGGATTATGTATTAGTGTGGATTATATTTAGCCGTTCCGGTTGTAGATGAATAAAAAAAATCGCATGGTCCGCAATGTGTTCAACACAATTTTGCAATCGGTGGTTCAGTGTCCAGTTGGCAAAATCATGTTTGGTCTGGAAATTCATTGCAGTAGCATGGCGTGCGCACACAGAACAAGCAATGGTGCAAGAAAATCAGTTCCCCTGGTGGAAAACTACATCATACATCTAATCCATTGATTTAAACCATGCGTTTTAAAAAAGGCCATGACTTTCCAAGACAGTATATGGAGGTCTCTGGCCGATATTCCATTGCTTACTGCTTATGTTCAATGACACTAAACCAGTCTTGCTTTGTCTCCAATTCCTGTCATGGTCATACATCTCAATTTAATATTTCGTAATTGTTTATGATCTTTATTAATTAGTTTTAAGATTTGTTTTTCACTAGACTGTCAAGTGCCTCCGTGGCTGTGTGGTCTGTAAGCCGGCCTGGTAATTTTGAGGTCTGGGGTTCAAATCGAATGCATGACAATTTTTTTCAACTGACCAGAAAACTTGCAGGTGTCTGATTACTGCCGTAATCTGTAAAAACTTTGAAAATGTTGGATTTAGGTAATTAATTAATGACCATGTGCACTTTTTGGTAATCATTGCCCACTGGGCCTGTTCAGAAACTGAACTGATAAGTCCCCACGCAAGTATGCCACCTGGTGATAATCATCTTACAAAATGGGTTAGCAAATGGGACTCATAATTGTTTCAGAAAAACCTTTATAGTCATCTCATTTGAAACACAGCAAAGAAAATGCTTTCTTTTCAACCCTTTTGAAGTGTGCTATTTTTGTGAAATTTTTCCAAGATGTGTCCAACAAGGTGTGAGAAAAAAAATTGATTCAAAACACGATGGAAAATTGTTTTTATTGCATTGAGGTCCAACATTCATTAGTGCAAGGGACTATCACTACATAAAACTTGGAATCCAAAAAAGAAATTTACAATATCAGCAGATGTTCCAGGAAAGCCCTGCTCAGGCTTTTCCTGGAACATCTACCGATATTGTAAATTTTTCATTTCTCAAGAAAGAACATACTGATATTCTAGTAAAAAAAATCTAGGATGATATTTTGACTGAAAAATAAAAGTACAATAGTGATGATACAGGACAAACATGATACTATCATCCAATGTATTCATAACAGAATCAAAACCACAAATCAACTGGAGTGACAGTGTTTTTTGATGGAGCAGGGGATACATAAACAATTTTTGTTTGGAAGGGGAAGTCTGCCATTGAAGTAGAAGCATCCTCGGTCTTGGTCTGTAACGCTGTCATGCTGGGGTCCTTCTTCGTGATGTTGCCTCTCAGTACAATGGCGTTACTTGAGGTAGTACCTAAACCATCACCAGTTGCTGGTTGTTCTTTCTTCTTGGGTGCGTCCACACTGGCCTTGTCGTCAATTTTTTCAGGCATTTTTTCAGATGTACGGGGTATATCACTGTTGGTGCTCCCGCTGATTTCTTCCACCAGGCGTCTTGTGCCTTTCTGCTTCATGAACTGTGGCGACACCTGGAGATCTCCCTCGTCAACAAAGTACAGCGCATAGACCTTCGGCAAGAACATGCAGCTCAGGATCAGAGTTGCATTGGCAAGCACAACTAGCGACAGAAACATGACCTCAAACAGAGCCTTCCCAACTGCAAAATAGGCCGGCACGAAGGCACACCATATGACTACAGTGCTATACACACAGAAACAGATGAATTTCGACTCGTTGTAGTTCCCTGGAAGCTTACGGGTCTTGAAGGCAAAGAACATGGATGCCAGAATCAAAATTCCATTGTACACAAGAGAACTTGCAAGCGGACCAATTGGAAATTCACAGGTCAGTTGAACTACATCCAGGGAAGGCTGAAATTCCTTTGTAGATGGCATGATAACTATTGCCCAAGCCACTATTATACACACCTGAAATATAGGACGTGGATAATTATTAACTTTCAATATCAACAGATGATTAATCAAAGAGTTTCTCTGACCTGGTCGATCATTTTATCACATGCACTCACCAGCTGAAGAAAGCATTACTTGATTTTAACTCATAGTTTTGCAAAAAAATTTTTTTTGGCCCAAACAAAATTGATGGCGTAGATTCTATTGCTGACAAGCATGATGGTACCAAATTTGAAAAAAAGAGACTTTTAAGAACTACATATTAAGTCTAAAAAGACATGAAAGCCTGCCTCATAGACTGCCAAAAGTCCAAAATGACTCAGAGGTGCAAAAAAAAAGATATTGTTCCATATGTATCACTATTATGCATGACCATCTCAGACTCAATATCATCAGTTTGACTTTGGCAACAAAAGTATTTGAAATATAAGGAGCGTTTAGATAAAATTTTTATACCCCAAATGCTAGACCTTGGCTCCCTTAGGTGTCCCAGCATATGAAAATTGTAAAACACACAATGACAACCCCCTTTTATCAGTGTCTATGCTGGGAAAGTAAAAGATCCATCATATGGGACAAATCCAAATTTGTGATGTATTGACTCGCATTGTCTGCCATGTCATTAATGAACTTCTGTAGGCAGCCAGAACTGGCCTTAGAGAGCTGCACTTACCATATCCTACTGTCGATGTGTTAATATAAAGTCCTGAAAACAATGTGTGTAAAACAATGTTTGCAATCTGTTGTTTGGTCCTGCTGGCCATATATATTCTTTATCTATAGGAGAAAACTCAATATTGAATATACATATATATATGTACAATAAAATTCCTACTCACATGCAGTAATAACATATTGAAAGCTATGCCGATTTGTGACATGGAACTGACACAGGTCGGTCTTCGGTTCATGCGACTTCCGGCGTCAAATATTCTGTAGATTCTGATGGTCTTTGTAACGAGAGGAGCATAGAGGAATGTGATGCAGATTGATATTCCCAGAAAGCGGATGAAACACACCTGGAATTCAGCAAAAGGGTTCCTTAGAAAATGGAGTCAGGTACAAAAGGTTCTCTGCACTATGTAATATAATGGCATCAATCCTTCATTAAGTTCTTAGAATTTAAGTGCATGGGGAATCTACTCAATTGGTAGCATTTTGTGATGCCAATCATATGCATACCAAAATTTAGTTAAGAAAAAATAGGCAAACATTTGGGCAGGTGTTCAAATATACACTCTTAATGCAAAAGGTTCTTGAATCCTGATGGCACTGTATAAAAATAACCCACAGCAGAAAAATTTTGTGAAGTTTCAACTGAATTGAAAAGGTTCAATACTGGTGGGAAGGCCCTATGATGGAACTCCATTGTGGGAGTTCAGCGCAGCTGGATTATCTACATGTAATATATTTATTTTTCTGTTGGAACCTTTTTAAAAGTTAAGTAATGAACCTTTTAAGGTTCCTTATCTATACCAGCCTGCAGAACCCTTAAAGTTTCCATATAAAAGTTTCTTGTTAAGAGCATATGTATTTCGGAAAATCAATGGTTCCCAATATCTGCCATGATTTGGGCAAACGATCCTGGTCACTCACACCGCCAAAAAATCAGCTGCTCATCATTGGAGGTTTGGTATTGGACTGGCCGGATCACATGTACAAGACACTTTCATTAAATTCCTGTTACTACATGTTCATGTTTAAGTAAGAAAACAATGATGTAAAATATAAATATTTACTCACAGCATCAGTTGGTTTCATGACAAAGCAGAAGACGACAGCGAAGTTGATGATGATCCCCACAAGCATGAAGTAACTCAATTCTCGACTGCTGGCTTTGATAAGTGGGTCGTTATTATTCATTATGAACACAACTGTCGTAGTTATGCTCACTACGAGTCCTGAAGTAGCCATTATACTCACACAAATCCCTATGGCATCATGCCATTTCAGATACTCAGGATCAATAGGTTCGCATTTTGTTCTCGTTTCCGGATCTGGCCAGGTTCCGTTTTCACAACTGTAGCATCGTTGTGTGCCTAACACTTCGCGGGTGTACTGGTTTTCTGGACAGGCTTCACACACCTAAAGTATCAAGAAAGCATAAAAGTTGGACAATTCATTGTGCATCAGTTGATTGACTTAAATCAAGTAACTTCCTTGAAAAGTGAATCATTTCTAAGAGGGTTAGGTGAAAAAAAAACAACACTTTTATATATATACATGTATCTTGCAGAACAAAGTGCAAACCAGTGAAGGTATAGTCATTGCAGACTTATTAGAAAGTCAATCATGATGTTAAGAAATCCATAGTGACCTCCTTTGTCAACAATAATTTTTGTTTGTATGTGAAGCCAAAATGAAAATGCTCAAAAAGATTGTGAAACAATTGCCAAGATGTTAAAATGACAAGAGTGAAGAATATTTGTCTGATGTATACGGCCTTCCCAAGTTAGTCGCTTAGATTTTCCCAAGGACCTGTCTTAGCATTTGGACAGACAATTTAGATAAAACAGTATAAGCCTGTGCAAATCAATCCTCTGATGCAGAAGGACCCTAGTTTCCGGAAAAAGGTGCTGCTTTCTTGTAGGCTTCTTGTGCATTGTACATAAATCAGTTTAAATATAATCTTTATTAATTAGGATATTTAGAGAGGAATGTAATGGCCTTGAAAAGGGGAAGCCACAAGGAAAATTAGAAGACCAGACATTGAGTAGAAAATGGAGATTAGCTCTGGGTGCCATCATTTAAATAGTATAGATAATTAGCGACACTCACCCAACAGCATCTTTTCTGCTGTAAGATTTGTTGTTCTCCGATGCCACACAACAAACTGCAGATGGATTGTGGTTGTTCGCCCTGGCTCCATTGTACTGTTTTACCAGTGAAGTTCAACTCTTCTGTGGAATGGTACCAGGTTGCTATGGGAACAAACTCATAACCATTTGAATTATTCTGGAGGTTGAAGATGATATAATCACGAGCTATGTCTCCAACATCATCGAAAATCACTTGGCGGTTCTCTCCTTGGAATGTCAGATTTTTCAACTGGTTCCTCAATTCATATTTGGCACATTTCATAGCCTGTGTTTTGTTCAAGTAAGCACACTTGGGGCTCTCGACAGCAGCATGGAGACCACGGGCGAAGGTATAGACGCTATCGAACACCAGAGACACTATGTTGTCCGGGAGATAGTCTTTGTGGTCGCTCATCCTCAGAGAGGGGTCACACACAGGAAGGTCACTTCCAGTCTTATTCGTCATCGAGCAGCCATGGTAGTGTTCGTAAAACTCCCCTATCCAAGGGTTATTGGTGGGTGTGTCAGCTCTTAGGCTTCTGTAATGCTCATCAAATCGTTTTACTGTTGTTGATCTGATTTTAACGGACATCATGCCATAAGCATCTTCCTCGTAGCCAGCTAACTCGTTAATGTCTCTGCCCCACGCATCGGTTGCTATCCAAGTGATTCTACCATCTACGGTTAGCCTCTTAGCTGCAGCCATTAACTTCCTTGCTTGTTCCAGGGGTGTGATGACTACTACCACTTTTGCTTTGTTCTCAGATAACAATAAGAAAACCGTGCTCTGATAGTTACCCAAGTCGAAATCATTGGTGACCTCAAAGACTTCGGCAAAACACACTCCTTTCGGATAACCTTCACTGTACAAGTTCTGATATCCCTTTGCTCCATATTCCCCCTCCATGTGGACGACAGACACGTAAGACCAGTTGTAATGGAGGAGGAGAGAGACGATTACTTTCGCTTGCAAAGTGTCTGGCGAAACCATTCTCCGAAAATGAGGGTATGAGTATTGGTTCGTCAGGGATGAACTGGTTGCCAAGTAGCTGATCTGAGGTATTTGGAAGCTTGAGAAAAGATTAGCAAGCTGTACAGTTGTGGTGCTACTTTCTGAACCAATGATACCCACTACTTCATGAGGTATGATACTTTCATTAAAACAGTACTCAGGAATGTTTTCCTCAATCAGGCATTCACCTTCCCCCGGCTGTTCTATAAAATGTAGAGACTGAGCCAATGCTGTAATTCCCTTGTAGCAATCGTCATACATGAAGAAACCAAGCTTGTGGTCAGGAAGAATGGAGGAGTTGTTGTTTATCTCTTCAATCACGAATCGTATACCTTCTATTCTTTGCAGCACACCCATGTTCCTCACAGTATCCGCACAAAAGTTATCCATGCTTCAAGAGGGAGTTGTCAAAAGAAGTACACAAACAATATAAGTCAATGTACTGTTCAACCCAAAATTTGTAATTTGTAATTTGTAATTTATTTGATTTCCAACAATAGATGTTACAAAGTTGGAGGCTGGGCACGCTTAGACAAATGTCTGTAATTTGGCCCAGCCTTGATTTGAGAAAAAGAAGAAAAAAAAAAAAAAAAAAAAAAGAACGAGGAAAAAGCAATACATCATTAAGTTATAGGAAAAGAAAAAAAGAAAAAGAAAAAACCAGTGTAACAGCAACAATTACAGTATTAAGATTAGAAATATAAGTTATACAACAGTAGACAAGAGAAAGAAATTAAAATTAAATAAAGGAAAATCAACAGCACAAAATCATCATGATAATATTACCGTCACATAAAATAGTCATGTACACAATATGGACACATTATAAAGATCGAGTAGAGTTTAACATTATATGAATGGGAATTAATAAATACAAATGCATTGCAAAGCAATTAATGGGAGAATGATTGATTATAAAAAATAAAAATAAATTAAAAAAAAAGAATAAAAAAATAAATATATATAAATATATGTAATATTGATATATTAGGATACAATATAGTTATCATACAATATGTACATTACTAATTACACCTGGCTGTTCAAAAAGGGGGGGGGTTAAAAACAAAGAGGGGATTAGCCAGGAGAGTTTGTGAATGATGATGATATGGCTGATGAGGCTATGGTTATGATGAGATGGATGAATATAAAATATAATCTGATTGGATACCTCTAGATACATGATGCACAGTTTCTGATTGTACAAGTTTGATTATATGAATGAATAAAATGATTTTTTAATTTTTTTGAGAATGAATTTATACTGGTATAGTCAATATTTTTGAGACAATTTGGTAGTTTGTTCCATTCGGATCCTACTTTGTAGTTAAGAAGATGCTTTTGAAACTCGCTATTGATTATATGAATATAAATATTTTGAGCATGTCGACTGGGGTAAGGATTTATAAGGGTTGTTGATGGCAACTTATCAGCATGAAAATCAGGTAATATTCCTATTTTTTTACGATAGTACAGTTTACAGCAATTTGCCTTGTAGAGGTCATGGAATTTTAGGATTTTGTATTTTTGGAAAAGGGGGTCAGTATGCGCATTATATTTCGAATCTGAGATAGTGCGGAGACATTTCTTTTGCAAAACAATTAGACGTAAAGTAAGAAAATTTCTGTCAGGGAACCAAAAGGTGTGAAAGGGTAAAGAAGAGGCTGATTCTTCCTTCCTTCTGGGGTAGTCATACTTTATTTTGGTTTGTACTGTATATGCTGAGAAGTTGATTGTAATATACTTAAGAGGACAGTCACATTATCAGGCAAAAACTATGAAAGTAGCCTATATACCATAATAATAACAAATTGCAAACCAGAAAAAAAAACTACAATCCAAAAGCAATGGAAAGAGGACTCCTAACACACTTTTCTAACATTGATGTGCACCAAATTTCCTGGACTTTTAACTGGACAACAGAGAATGTGTGTTTTATTGTGTGGTAGTCAATTTCTAGTATCTCTAGTATTTATTAATTCCTTCACATTTAATGCCAGAGGGCAGCAGCTCAAAGGTTAGAGTTGTTGAATGTTGCCACTAGATGGATTAAAGTTTCCCTCCTCCATGCTTGCATGATTCCATGGAAAAATTCATTCACATGCTAGCTGCTCTCCAAGCAGCAGCTCTTTCTTCTTTCTTTCACCTGGTCTTTGACTGTGTCAAGGTATGTTAACTTTACTTCACAATTTATTATTAGTTAGGAAATTACATTTCTAGCTCTTTGTGCAATACAGTTTATACTGTGCACACTTTAGCTATTTATTTAGCATTGTTGAATTTTGTACATTTATTACTTATGGTATATTAGGAATAGCTAGTTAATTATTTATGCACTTGAGTGACCATTTGCTTTTGGTTGGTTACTTAGGGCCACTTGGTGATTGGATGACCAATAGTTTGGTTTGGTACTGTTGGAGAATAAACCCCTTACAAAGGGTAAGGTTAATTACATGCTATATATTCATGTTTGGTTAAGCATTGGTTAAGCATTGGTTAAGAATTGGTGTATATGAGTTTGGTTAAATTGGCTTCACAGCCAATTGGTTATATTAACTTAGCATTTCTATACTTAATTTGTACTTGTACTTGTACTAATTCATGTTTTAATGATAAGTTATTGTGAATGTAATGTTATAAGTTAATAAGAGAAGTTACTTTGTGAATAACTTGGGAGTTATAATACTTTAAGGTACTTGGAGGTTAATTATTAACATAGTCATATAAAATAATTCATCATGCATAATTGTATATAATTCATAATTCATGCATTTTGCTTATGTTACCTGGAGTTCATTTTGTATTTCTGTATTGCAGGGTTTTTTATTCAATGGAATAAAATGTCTTCAAAACACCTAAAACTGAGTTGTGACAATGGAGCCCCCCCAGTGAGGACATGAGCGCTTCCACATGGATCATCAGCTTCAATCCCCACAGTTTGCTGCAACACGGTAATCCGGTAGTCCGTTAAGTCCGTTGTCATCTGTTGTGGATTATTTTTGGTGCACATGAACTCTTCATCAAGTACTAAAAAAGTACAACTTCAACAAATAATGACATTTGACATTTTTCGGTCGACCAACTACAATGATAGACTTTGCTATCTGAATAATTGTCAAGTTCATCTTCCAATATTTCTTCATGAAAGAAATTAAAGAGACATAGACTCTTCTTCAAATTCAGAGATATTGACTCTATTAAATTTTGGTATCAAAACCAATTGACATTTTCTGCAGATTCCCAGGAAATCAACTGCCAGTACGTACCCTAGAGTAATTTTAAAAGCAGTTGTATGTGGACATTTAAGTTATTAACACTAGTGGTTAATTGTTCATTTTGTTAAGTTTGTGCAATTTGTTCAATTTTACGCTAAGTTAAGACTTGTTTGATAAGTTAGTAACAATTGGTTACCTTTTTAAGTGGTTTTATTACGTTTTAAGAATTTTGTTGGTACTCGTAGCAATGGCACAATCAATTGAAGACCAAATGGCTCTCTTACAGAGCAATGAGGATTTTGATGATGTAATGAAAAAACTCGAAGAGGAGGATAAGACCAAAGTGCTACAGCTTATCAAGACAGCAATGTCTCCTGCTAAAAAGGAGGAGAATGCTGGTACTGTTAATGGAGCAGTACATCTGCAGAGTAACATTCCTAAGTTAGGGTTCTTTTCTGGAGATGAGCCTGTTGGGAAAGGGGAAATTCCCTATGACCAATGGAAACAAGAAGTTAGTTGTTTGACTAAGGAAAAATTGAGTGAAAATGTGATCATGTTGAGCATTAGGCGTTCCCTTAAGTCAACAGCGTCATCAGTAATGTTAAACTTGGGTGCTGAGGTTACTTGCAGTGTAGTCTTGGAGAAATTTGATATTGTTTTTGGTAACGTTTTGCCTAGCGAAATGTTATTAGAAAGTTTCTATTCAGCTAGACAAAATGAGAATGAGAGTATTGTTGCATGGGGATGTTGCATTGAATCACTTTTGAATAAGGCTAAACAGCAAGGTACAATCACTGGTACAGAAGATATGGCGCGTACCAAATTTTGGTCGGGTGTGAGGGATGAAAGAATTAAGACAGCTCTTCGCCATAAATTTGATGCTGGTGAAAATTTTCAAGATCTTCTAAAATCTAGCCGTGCGCTAGAGCATGAATTCAATGCGAAATCCACCAGTGTAAAGCTTAAGTCCCAAAGTGCTGAGGTCCCTGAGTGGAAAGCTGTGCTGTCACGCATGGACAAGCTTGAGAAAAAATGTCTCAGCTGTTGAGTAAGGACCCCAAGCCACAGAAGGGCGAAGCTTCTCAGTTGTTTTGCAAGTATTGCAAAAGAACTAATCACAATATTGATGACTGTAAGATTTTGGATAGAAAAAATGCTAGAGGGTCGGAAAACTCCGACGCGTCTACTCTGGGGACCGAAGAGTAGGCCGTAAAACCACCAAAATAGCAGGTCCTAAGTTAATTGGAGAAGCAAATGTGTGTGAAATTTTGGTTAACGACATACCTTGCAACGCATTGATTGACACAGGTTCTCAAATAACTACAATTTCAGCTTCACTTGCCAAAAAGGTCGGCTGTGAAGTGAAGTCCCTTGATTCTTTAATCACTATTAAGACCGCTGGTGGTAACATTCTGCCCTACATTGGTTATTCTGAAATTTGTTTAGATTTAGCCCCTGGGGTAGGACTTCCCATTGACTCACTAGTACTAGTCATTAATGATGACAAATGTGATTCCCAGTATTCAGTGGTGGTTGGCACCAACGTGCTTAAAGTTGTGCATGCCTCCCTGCCGATTCTGAAGTTACTTAGTCAGCCAATTAGACAAGCAGTTTCTGTCTTGGCTATGAGTGCTAGAAGTAGCAAGATTGGTTTTGTTAAAGCATGTAAAAGTCAAGTTTTGCCTCCTAAATCTAAAATGGTGGTATATGGAACTGTGGTAACTTGTACCAAGCTTCCTAAAATTACTGCAGTGACCGAGGAGTCTGTACAGCACCAGTTGCCGGGAGGTATCCTTGTGTCGCAGTGTTTGGTAAGTGTTGGAAATGGTACCCAGGTTGTTGAATTGGTTAATGTTTCTGGGCGTGAGCGACGCATTGACAGCGGTTCAGTTTTGTGTAGTTTGCAAACCGCAGAAATTGAGTCCGTTAGCAGTGTAAATACCGAAAGTAACTCTTCAGAAGACTGGCTTAACAAGTTCCAGTGGCCTGAGGATCCGGTTCAAGCCGAAGCGATCAGAGCCCTGGTGATCCAGTACAGAGATGTCTTCTCCACTCACAGTCTGGACTATGGCCAAATAAATCTGGTGGAGCACAGAATTGATCTGAAGCATGAGAATACTCGTAGCCAGCCCATCAAGATCCGGCATCGGAGAATTCCGCCGTCCATGATTGATGAAGTGAGGGAGTATCTCGACGAACTGATTGCTGCAAAGCAGATCCAACCCTCAAAGAGTCTGTCGAGCTTCCTGCTTGTCCTGGTAAGGAAAAAAGACTTTTCGCTTAGATTTGTGATTGACTATAGACGTTTAAATTTACTGTGCCAGAAGGATAGTTTTAGTCTTCCCAGATTGGACGAAACTATGGATGCGCTAATCGGCGCACAGTTTTTTTCCAAGTTAGACCTTAAGTCTGGGTACTACCAAATCCCGATGCACGAAGCCCATAAAGAGAGAACTGCGTTCACGGCCGGCCCGCTAGGCTTCTTCGAATTCAATTCAATGCCTATGGGAACAGTGAATGCGACGAGTACATTTCAGCGACTCATGCAGCAGTGCCTCGGAAATATGCATCTAAAAGAATGCGTTGTTTTTTTAGACGATATTTTGGTGTATGCTTCCACTTTTGAGGAGCACCTAAAACGTTTACACAATGTATTTCAAAGGCTGAGGGACTGCGGGCTTGAATTGAAACCATCAAAGTGCGAATTCATTAAATCGCACTGTACCTACCTTGGGCACGTAGTGAGCGCAGAAGGGATCAGTACAGATCCTGATAAAATCGCTAAAGTAAAAGAATGGGCAATTCCCGCTAATGCGAAGGAATTATCGTCATTTCTAGGTTTTGCTAGTTTTTACAGGCGTTTTGTAAACAAATTTAGTAATGTTGCTAAACCTTTGCAGGATGCTCTGAAGGCTGCGGACCGGCACGGAAATATCGTCTGGGACAAGAACACCGAAGACTGAATTGAAGTTGAAACTGACGACCGCCCCGATCCTGGCGTACGCTGACTACACCCTGCCATTCTCGTTACACATCGATGCCTCGGGAACAGGTCTCGGAGCTGTGTTATATCAGGAGCAGCAGGGTAAGCGTCGAGTGATAGCATATGCCAGTAGAGGCCTAAATCCAGCTGAGAAAAATTATCTGGCGCACAAGAGAGAATTCCTGGCGTTAAAGTGGGCAATTGTCGACAAATTTCATGACTATCTTTATATGAACAAATGCCAAGTTTTCACAGACTCCAACCCACTCACGTATTGCTTGACTACAGCCCGACTGGATGCCACAGGGCACAGATGGCTTGCTTATTTATCATCCTATGATTTCACCTTACATTACAAGCCAGGTGCCACTCACAAGGACGCAGATGCTCTGTCTCGTCTGGACAGCGAGACCACCAGCGCCATCTGCAACGGAAGGATGCTGTTTTTCCTTACCTCTCGGAGCAGGTATTGCGGAGGATGTGGTGGGCACCAAAATGCCAGGGAATGTGTTCGACGGAGACGTGGCAGGCTGTCAAAAGAGCGACCCTATTTTGGACAAAGTTTCAAGCATTGTAGAAGGTGAGCGGGTGATGTCAGAGAAAGAGCTGAAAGCTGAAAGTATTGAACTCCAAAGATTAGTCAACCAAAAAGATAAACTCACCATCAAAAATGGAGTTTTGTACAGAAGGGTGAATCATGAAGATGGAGAAATTTTGCAATGTATTATCCCCAGGGATTACAGGAAGTCTGTATTTCAAGCCTTGCATCACCAGATGGGACACCCAGGTCGGGACAAAACCCTGGCTCTGCATAGGGCCAGGTGCTACTGGCCAGCCATGGCCAAGGACATCGAAGGCATGGTCCAGAAGTGTCGCCGCTGTGTCTGCAGGAAGGCCAGAGCAACAACTGCCCCGCTGACCCCAATTGTGACCTCGGAACCACTGGAACTGGTGTGTATGGATTTCCTCCTGGTGGAGCCATCTTCAGGGTATGAACACATTCTGGTCATAACTGACCATTTCACAAAGTTTGCGAAAGCAATTCCAACTAAGAATGAATCAGCATTGACTACAGCACGTGCCCTGTATCACAATTTCATCACGGTGTACGGAGTGCCAACTCGGATAATGTCCGACCAGGGAAGAAACTTCGAGAGCAAGATAATCAAGGAATTATGTGCTTTGACTGGAATGGACAAATCCAGAACCACCCCGTATCACCCTATGTCAAATGGTGCATGTGAAAGATTCAACCAGACATTATTGTCGCAGGACAAGAAAGCCAAGTGGAAGGACTATTTACCATCAATGGTGCATGCATATAACTGCACTCCCCACGAATCCACTGGTTATTCCCCCTATCAATTAATGTTTGGCAGAAAACCCACATTGCCCATTGATGCTGAAATGATGCCTCCAGGTGATTCAGCATCGCTTTCTAAATTTGTGTCTGATTTGCAGGAGCATGTCAAATATGCACAGGAATTGGCAGGGAAGAAGCTAGCAGCGAAGGCCAGCAAGGCCAAAGAGATGTACGACAGAAGAGCAGTGGCAGCAGGATTGCAACCAGGAGACAGAGTCCTCATCCTGAAAACTGTGTCCTGTGGAAGGGAGAAATTGGCTGTCAAGTGGGTAGACGACATCCACAGAGTAATTTGTCAACCAAACTCTGATGTGGCTGTATATAAAGTAAAGCCTCTTTCAAGGCCTGGAAGAGTGAGAACTCTTCACAGGAATTTATTGCTTCCTGTCTCCATTGATGAGGATGAAGATGAAGTGCCAAGCCAAGATCCTGATCCTGCTAAGCCCAAAGAAAGGACAAGGCCTGAAAAGCCTAATAATTCTCCGCAAAATTCTTCCAGTTCTTCAGAATCCAGTGATTCAGAGTATGATTTATTCATTGCTCCACCTAGAAGAACAAGATCACAGACTACAGCTGCAGCTCCAGCGCAAGATGCAACTCCACAGCAAGATCCACCCGAAATTCAACAGCCTGCAAGGCAACAGCCTGTGGAACAACCGCCTGTGATACAACAGCCTGCAGTGCAACTTCCTATTCCCCCTACACCGGATCCTCCGGATCGTCCTCCTCCTCCGGATCGTCGTCCTCCTCCGGATCGTCCTCCTCCTCCGGATCGTCATCGTCCTCCGGATCATCATCCCCCTCCAGATCCTCCTCCTCCTCCTGAAGTGCGCAAGTCCACCAGAGTTAGGAGTCGGCCAGTAAGATTCAATGATTATGTAACATATTGATATTATGTAATTTTTGTGATATGAAATCTGTGATAAAAATTGATTTGTATTTATTTAACTATTTTGATTGCATTGACAATTTGATTGCATTGAATTGTATTATTGAATCACGTTATTGCTTTTTGTGTCATTTTGATTGCTTTGATTTCAGAAATACATTTTTCCACCTTTTCAGTGTGCTGTTATTTGTTCAGTCGCAGTTAGGTATTTTTGTGAGTCAACCGGGACGGTTTTCTTCTCAACCAGGGGCTGTGTGGTAGTCAATTTCTAGTATCTCTAGTATTTGTTAATTCCTTCACATTTAATGCCAGAGGGCAGCAGCTCAAAGGTTAGAGTTGTTGAATGTTGCCACTAGATGGATTAAAGTTTCCCTCCTCCATGCTTGCATGATTCCATGGAAAAATTCATTCACATGCTAGCTGCTCTCCAAGCAGCAGCTCTTTCTTCTTTCTTTCACCTGGTCTTTGACTGTGTCAAGGTATGTTAACTTTACTTCACAATTTATTATTAGTTAGGAAATTACATTTCTAGCTCTTTGTGCAATACAGTTTATACTGTGCACACTTTAGCTATTTATTTAGCATTGTTGAATTTTGTACATTTATTACTTATGGTATATTAGGAATAGCTAGTTAATTATTTATGCACTTGAGTGACCATTTGCTTTTGGTTGGTTACTTAGGGCCACTTGGTGATTGGATGACCAATAGTTTGGTTTGGTACTGTTGGAGAATAAACCCCTTACAAAGGGTAAGGTTAATTACATGCTATATATTCATGTTTGGTTAAGCATTGGTTAAGCATTGGTTAAGAATTGGTGTATATGAGTTTGGTTAAATTGGCTTCACAGCCAATTGGTTATATTAACTTAGCATTTCTATACTTAATTTGTACGTGTACTTGTACTAATTCATGTTTTAATGATAAGTTATTGTGAATGAAGTGTTATAAGTTAATAAGAGAAGTTACTTTGTGAATAACTTGGGAGTTATAATACTTTAAGGTATTTTGAGGTTAATTATTAACATAGTCATATAAAATAATTCATTATGCATAATTTTATATAATTCATAATTCATGCATTTTGCTTATGTTACCTGGAGTTCATTTTGTATTTCTGTATTGCAGGGTTTTTTATTCAATGTAATAAAATGTCTTCAAAACACCTAAAACTGAGTTGTGACAATTGCAGTGAAATACTGGCTTGTGATTGGCTGACTGAGGTGTCGAATATTATCAATAACACATACAGGCTTAAATAATTGTTTTTGACTGAATGCACAGAAAGCCGCTATTCACTTATGATTAATATAGTTTGGCTTAGTGATTTTTATTTGTTTGCTGAAAAAAGGATGATTCATAACCAGACTCAGAATCAAATGTCATCATGTGCAAATAAAATAAAGCAAATTTGAAGGATACATAGTTATAGGATGGATAATAAAATCATTGATACAAGAATTATTCTATGATGTTTGATGACCAGAAAAATACAATTCAAACCTGTAATTGTGCACAGGAACGAAAACGCCAAGGTTGAAATCGCCTTCCAGACTGTAACAATCCTCCGGGAGACCTGGCATATGAATGTATGAGGAACGGCCATGATGAAAGACCGCATTGAGAAGCAAAACAAGGAAGATCACACCAGCCTGCATCATCTATTGGTTGGACTTTGACGATCTGAAATATACAAGCATTACAGGTCTGACAATTGCGTGCCAAAAACTTGCTCAAGTCAAATATAAACAGGAACATAACCTGAGAAACAAACCACATGCTGCAGAGGGCAGTACCTGCACCATGCGAGTCATGATGCGACAAAAACAAGTTGAAGATAGAGCATTCTGGTATGCAGCACCAAAACTCTGGAACAGTCTGCCCGAAAATAGTGAGAACTGCACAAACAATAGAACCTTCAAGAATAATCTAAAAACCCATTTGTATCAGAATTCCTACTAGTGATTTGAACTAATTAGCAGCTTACTGAAATTAGCTCTGTGAATCCATATTTTTATTAATCATAATTAAATGCTTCTGGGTCAGTTGATTGCTGATATTTTCATAATTGTAGACAGATTGAGAGGCATTTTGAAGTTCATTTCAGATGGCGTTGTGTGAAAACTGAACAACTTTAATAGAAATTTAAAAAGAGGTCTTTTAGATATTTAAGATTTTGCTAAGACTAAGAGGAATTCATTTTTGTTGAACATTTTATTAAAGAAAAAAATCGAAAAATCATGGCAACAGAGGTCTAAAATGTTATGAAAAAGCAGTAAAATCATTGAAGAAGAAACAAAACATAATATGCCCAGTTTTGATGTATGGTATACATGTATTTGTTCAACCTTAGCTCATAAACATATTCAGCATAACGTTATGTTGTGAATTGTCGTGTTTCTGTACTGAAATGTTGCTTGCAGGCTGACAGTTTATCAGTGTCAAGATGACCTGTTGCCAGGTGATCTCTGTACTGTTTAATGACAGCAATCTCTGTGACTCTACTCAAGAACGACAGGTTAGATACTGGCATGTAATTATTTTTAATGAGATCAGAACCACTTTTTCTCAAAACAGAACCAAAGTATGCTTCATGTCAGCAGGCATTTCTCCTAGCTTCAGTGAAGTGCTGACCATTTTGGCTTTAATCGGAAACAACTCGTCACTGCATTCCAACAGCAATTGAGTTGGAATTGGGTCAAGATTGCAGTGCTTCACAGGCATCTTGGTTACGAGGGTTCCAAAATGTTGTAGTTTCTGCCCGATGTAGATATCAGTCTCAAAATCACAGTCGCTGGTAGTTGTGTCTAATTTTGATCTAAATTTCTGTATCTTTTCATAAAATACTTTGTTAAAGTTATTTAACATCATCATGCACATGGTGTGGCAGAGGTGTCTTTTCTGCAATTCAACATTTTGGCAAATTCATTGTGACATAAAATGATTATTAAAAAGTTTTAACATCACCAAAAATTTCAACTAAAAAAACATAAATATTTACAGCTGACCAGTAGCATATCTGAAGCAAATAATATAATTATGTCGCTGTAAATTGGATAATTGTACCTGGACAATGTCATGTTGGTCAAACGCTTTTCCTGGCCTAGGACTAATCCAGAGCAATAAGGTTGTTGAAATTGGGCCAAAGTATTCATCATCTTAGAAGTCAATCCAGGGTGAGGGTTGGTGTACATGTAGCTGTAGTGTGCTGGGCTGCCAATCTTTGGGTCCAGGGTTTGTATTCCAGCTCTTGTCGGGTCATCTGGGCCGGCCTATGTTAGACGGCTGCTTCAATCATCCTTTGCCTCATTGTCTTGTCCCTCTCCTGTCCTAATTAGCCTACCCAATGTATAAATACAGGATGTAAACCCAATCAACCATCCATCCATTTTATGAATCAAAACTCTTACCTTAAAGTTATGTGGCCTATGGACAGTAGTCGGTAAAGCTTGCTTCTAGCGCTGCTGGATCCCAACTGATGTCAAAGTGAGGATGACAAGCTTAATCAACTACTCATTATTTAGGCCAGACAAATAGTGATCTTTAGCTTCTCGGTTTTGAGTTCGGTCGGTATAATGAACAAAAAAGGCTGTTATCACATTTTTTTTCCATGGGTTTGGAGACGGAGTTGAAGTCGGGAGTCGTGGAGTCGGAGGTTTTTGGGTGGAGTCAGAGTCGGAGTCGAACTTTGACTTTCAAGTGGAGTCGGAGTCGGAGCCAGAGTTGAAAACTAAATTGATAAATATAATGATTAATATAATTTATAAAAACACAGTTACAAAAATTGTTAATGTTTCACAGAGAAGCATTTCTGTACAAAATCCAATGAAAACTTTGCAGAACAACTTTCTCTCCCCTGTTAACCATGTAATATTTGTGAGCAATAATGCCGCTAAGCGGAGGCCGGAGTCGGAGTCGTAATTCAGGAGACCTTTAGAAGGAGTCGGAGTCGTTTTTCAGAAAGTCAAAGGAGTTGGGAGTCGGAGACGGTTCACTTAAGACCCGACTCCAAAGCCCTGATTTTTTCATTATTTCGATTGAATAATAATTGTGGCCCGCTTGTGGGTAAGCTAAAAAAATTCACAGGAAGGAAATCTTTATGTTGATCGATCGGGGAACCAAAAATCAACAATATCTGGCCTTAACTATGTTCTTTGGTTTGTTCATCACTATAATCAGCATCACAGTATCAGAGATGTGATACAGAGGAGTGATCCAAATCTGAACAGATCGTGTTGGTCTTATCACAATTTCGTGTTTTGCACCTAAGGTTAAGTTTGTTATCTTAACCTACAAGTGGGCCACCAAATTAACTTCATAATGGATTTTGTTAAGCACCAACAGAAGAGGCTGTGAGTGGTGTGATAAATCATTAGCACTTAAGCAAACATGTTTGTCACACCTTTGCCACAACTGATTGTCACCTTTAATATCAAACCAGCTCCTTGTTTAATCACCTCTTGAAGGAATGAGTTTTATTTTTGTAAATCAATTTCAGTCAAATGTGACAGTATTGCAATAATAACTAGCTGTTGGATGAGGTGTAATTTCACACGAAATGTAGAACGGGCCAGGCCTAGACACCGAAGCCAGTTACAGTTAGAACTCCTGGGGGGGGGGGGGTAATTACTATGTTCAAGTGTACACCTATGCTCGGCTCTTTTAGTAGGCCCCCTTTTTCAACTGAAAAATTCCTAGAGTTGGGTCTAAAAATCTGACATAATTCCTAGAGTTTAAATAGGAACTTTTATCAAATCGCGATGTTATTTTTCGGTAATTATTGGTTAATTCCTGGGAAAAACAGGCAAATACCACTGCGACGACACAAAAAAATCCTAGAGTCGGGGTATTTTCGCGACGACCGACCACCTAGCACCGGGTCTGGTCGCCGAACTTCCAGCCTAGCATACGTATCAGAAAAAATTTTGAGTACCCCCCCCCAGGTTAAAACTCTTGACTTGCGTTTCAGGAACTTCAACTGACATGACACTGTTGGCTAAGTTATCTAACACTCGCTTAACTTGACTTCAATGCATTTTCCGTGTCCCCCTTTGGGAAATATGCTGAAAAACTGAAACAGTAATGATTCTTGAAAATTTGAAATATTTTTGCTTGGAAAAAGTGTAGCTGCAATGCTTTGAGCACATACGAAAAAAAAAAATGCTTGGAAAGCACAAAAACAAAGCATATTTATTTTGTGGTAAGCTGTTGCTTTTGTCAAACACGCCATGTCAAAATATTAATGTACTTACTCCAGATTAAAATTCAAAATTCAAAGGCCCAATCATGCTTATCAACTGAAGTTTCGTAGAATTTTATAACCAATATTGATTTAATAAAGTTTACAAAATCAAGGAGACAACTGACATGGTACAAATATTATTAAGCATAAAATGCATTTTGGGCTTTCACAAATCACGGGACAACATTCAGACTAAGACTTCCATCAAAATCAGTTGAAGTACTACACTGCACTTTTATTAACCTACATGCATCTTGCAATTTGCATTGTGAAAGCCTTTCTTGGTCTTAGAGAGAAAATTCTTCAACACTCTAAAAAATTTCAGACAAAATTGGTTTTTTAGATTCAAAATGGTTTTTTGAAAAACCAAATTTCAATGCAAAAAACCAACATGGATTTTTTTAAAAATCCATGTTGGTTTTGCATTGAAATTTGGTTTTTCAAAAAACCATTTTGAATCTAAAAAAACAATTTTGTCCCGACATTTTTTAGAGTGAATCAGATCTGTAAAGTTAGATGTTTTTGCAATATCACTGTTGATTTTCCGAGTAGTAAGTCCACTAATTAATAAGACATTCTGGGATGGAAGAAATAGCATGTATGGAAATATGGATTTTGGCGAATATGTTTTCCAATTTAAAGGTAGTAAGTCCGCCGATTCTATGTAAAATTAAACTTTCATTTATAGATCATAAACTGATAGATTTTAAGTATAGCATGCACTTCCAATCAACAGAGTTGCATGTTTTCCATAATTAAGTGAGTTTAATTGATTGTCAGACCTTAAATTGCTTAAGGAGAGCCCTGCATTGCTTGATTTGTAAACAATGCAGGACTTTTTCACGGCATGAAAAACTATTTGTTTACATTTTTCAAGGAAATAAACTTCATATACTGCCATTAAAATAGCAATAAGGTAAATTTTTCAACTGGAATGTGTTAAATATGACTGAAATCTATAGACAGTCAATTAAATAATATTATGCGGACATAATACCTTTAAATTTACGACTTTCCCTATGGATATTATTTGAGCTACCTATCGTAACAGATTTTAAAGTTTACATGGAAGACTCTATTCAGTAGCTGAATTTCACCCTCAAGATGTTGCGAGTTGTGAAACATGATCTGCTTACCTTTGGTGAAACTCTTGGTCAAATCCGTTATATCTTGGATTCTTGGTCCAGAAATTCCTATACATAACATAGGAAGGGTAATAGACTAGATGGGACAGAGCCACTGGCTCACTTAGCGGAGCAAGGTGTCTCGTCCCTTATGCCAAGTTATGGCAAACATGCGAGGAGTGAACCAGATGATTCAATCAAAAGAAGTGATTCAGACATCCCATAATATGATCCTGGCACTTTTTTCTCATCACGCATGACAACCAAAAATGTTAGAAAAAATTTTTTTTTTAAATGTTAAAAAAAAAAACATGTTGGAGAAAAACAAATTTCCCCCAAAAAAAGATGTTAAAAAAAAAAATTCAGCAGGAAAAAAGAAATGTTCGTAACATTTTCTTTTAGAATAGATCTTACCTTTCCACCCCATTTCTCTTTGTGTACCAATTTTTTTCTTCAAACTTTTTATTGAACAAACCTGAATTCAAAAATGAATTTCGAGAAATAATTAGATAATTACAATTTAGGGTAGGCCTTAAAATTTATTTTTTGCATTCAGGGGATCCCGTCTTCATGCTTTGGCATATACATATTAGTTCACTGATCTTTCTAAGAGTTACCAATTGTCAAGAAAGACCTTGAAAAACACTTTGACCAGTAAAATGTGTTTTACTGCGTCCTCCTGATTTGAGAGCCCTCTTCAAGTAGCTAATTCGGAAGTCGCCAGGTACTATCAGCCGTGCTTCCTCAAGGGTGTCAGCCCATCTTTTTCTGAAGGTGGTTATGTCATCAAGCTTCTAATTAATATTGTCCCTTTCTACATCTGGCGCGGAAACTTGATATTCAATGATCGGTTTGACCTCAATGTAAAATGTAGTATTACTCCTTATTTCTCATATTGTAATATATATGAGCAATAACAAACAAATTCTGGGGCAGGCTCGTCTCTGTAGCACAGTGGCAGCTGAAATGAGCCCATTGACAAAGGTGGCCCTTTCAAGATGCCAAAAAATCTAAATATTGAGAACAAATATCTCAAAAACTTCTTGGATTGTGTGATACACAAACAACAGTTTGGTGTGCTTGCTCAATCCTGGACAAAAATCAAACTTTAACTAGACATCGATATTACTGGTGAACCAGTAATGAGCATTCACCATATGAAAGGATTTACATGATTATCAACTTGACTTTAATTCTTCATATTGACATTTATGTTGACATTTAAATTTACTTCATTTTGACATTCATATTGACATTCCTATTGACATTCGTACTGATATTCATATCGACATTCATACTGATAATCATACTGACATTCATATTGATCATCAAATTTACTTTGATGTTCACATTGACATTCATATCAACATCCATATTGACATTCATTGTCATTCATATTGACACTGATATCAATTGACACTGATGACACTGATATTGACACTGATGACACTGATATCTACACTAATATTGACATCCATTTTGACATTCATTAACTTTGACATTCATGTTGACATTCATGTTGACATTCATATATATTGACATTCATATTGAAATTCATATTGACATTCATATTGAATTCATAATGACATTCATATTGAGTTCATATTGACCTTAATTTATTCTTTAATTCATTCTATTCTGCACTTATCACTGGTGATGACCTTGACAAGTGATGAACTTCTTCACAAGGTCAAATATATTTTAGATCATTCAAGTTACTTTTGATTGGAAATGAAGGACCACAATGAACAACATTGCTTGAAAAAGTTGTGAAATGTACATATTGTGGCTTTTCATTCACTTTCTGTGACCTTGACATTGATGTCAAGGTCATGGATGTTTAATGAAAATACTCATCTATCACAGGGCTATATATGTGCCAATTTTCATTGAGTTGTCTTCATTCAAAACAAAGTTAAAAAATATTTTCACTTTTGGGCAAAATATTTTAATTTTGAAAATCAAATACCTAAGTAACAGTAACCCCTTGTATGATTTTCACCACATTTCTTGCTGCACTGGCCCATGCTATAGAGCACCTTTTACTATAATTTCATGAAAGTGCTGATTGTTGTTTTCTCAAAAGCGTGCGCAAACTGGTTTTCATTAAAAGGGGAGAGGGCAGTTACCCTTTTTCGAAAATGATCAATTTCATGGCTGATATTTGTTCAATAGGGGTCTACTAACTTAACAGTGAAGACCAGCAGGTGTCTCTATCTTTATTAGTTCGGGAGATAGACCTCCAAAGACAGTGACTTTGAGATGACCTGTGCCCTTTAAAAATAGATCAAGGTAACAAATATTTTGGGAAATTAGTCTACTCATCTAGGACTATCTATACACTAACCTTCACATTGAAATTCCAAAAAGAAGTGGCGGAAAAAGTAATAGTAATACAACCAAAATATATACCATTCACCAGAAAGCTAGATAATCAGATGAGACGTCTGTAGATTTACGACTGTGAAGAATGACTTTTGTTGCGTAAACATTAAAGTACACTAAAGTAATAATAATGATGAAAATAGAGTTCAACCAGTACTTACAGCAGGCTACAGCAGCCTGCTCAATAGAAGTTGCGAGTGTCAGCGAGCAGGCTACAATATTTCACTGGGTGTGCTGCATGTCGGTCCGCGCATACATGCTGAGTTCTGCTGAGTTCTGCTGAGTTCTGCTGAGTTCTGCTGAGTTCTGCTGAGTTCTGCTGAGTTCTGCTGAGTTCTGCTGAGTTCTGCCCTCACAGGCAGCAGCGCGGACCTTTGGGTCAGCAGTTCTAGTGACCTAGAAGCCAATCCGATATCCAATTCGATGTGAATTTCATCAGTCTGCAGCCTCGCTCGCTCGCCTACTTTACAGCAGACTGGCTGTACAGTAGATGAATTAATCTCAGGTGCTTACAAGAACAACTGTTAATTGGAGGCTGTTAGTGATGTCAGTCCCCATAATTGGCATGTTAAAATTTAATGCCAATGCTTTTTATTACTCATAAAGGTGTGACTGACATGTACACCGTGTAATTACCAATGAGCTCATAGGCTTCTCTATAAGTAATAAGCCTGCGAGTGCGTAGTAGCCAACAAAGTCCCAAATATTTCACAGTTTTACAAATAGCCAGTTAAACATGTATGATTTGAATTATTGTTACTACTTACCAGCTGATTTGAAACAAAAGAACACCTGCACAATGAAGTGGACAGTTACAAAACTACTAACGTTAAGAAATCCTTAGATGAAGTGTTGAGATATTTTGACAAAGAGATTGTCTGCAAGACTTTGGGGATGAGTGCATACCTTGCAGAAATTTTAATTTTAATTTTATTTTTTGTATGGATGGGGCACAGGGTTGAATTTTTTTTTGTTGGAAGACTGGTGGGAGTGAATTTTTTTCTGGGAGGAAGGATGAAAGTGTGTGTGTGGGTTTTTATTTGGGGGGGGGGCGGGGTGTGGGTTTGAAAGTGTGTGCTTTTAAAAAAAATTGGGAGCAATGAGTTAGAATTATGACTCGACCAGTGAGCTGCTTATGACTTACAAACTGCCTCTTCCATTTATCATCATAGCAGTGAAACACATCACAAGGTTTATATACACATCATTGGGTGACTAGTGAGTCAGTTAAAATACAGCCTTTTTCAATGCTGGAGATAGCAACAACATCTCAAATGACATCAGTGACACTCTGAAAACAGATGAATGTCAGGCATTTGTAAGCACTTGAGATCCGTCTACTGTAATAGATAAATTGACATTATGAGATATGATATGGGTCTGATATAACTACCCTTGTTCTGACAAAACTTAGTAATTAATTAGAAAATCTAATTTTTGTGTGTTTGAAGTTTGACTTGGGCTTTCTGATATCTATTTTCTCACACTGTTCCCAGTATGAGTCACAACCCAAATAAACTTTTTGCTACATGAGTAAGAGTTCTGCTTGGTATCAAGTTACCTGACGAGATATTTGATCTTAAAGGTAGATATCACAGTTCGTGTACTTTTGACAGCACAAAAAAAAACCTGTTTCAGTATCCCCTTGAAAAATACAATTTTAGTATTCAACATACAGATAAACAAGCTGATATGACAATGATGATTCTACAAACAGTGCAGTGGCGTATTTATTTATGGGGGGGGGGCCAAAAATGAAGAAGAAAGAGATAGGAAAAGCTGCGGAGCACCCTGTATTCACCCCATGTAATGGCACCCCCCCCCCATTTCTAGATACGCCCCTGAAACAGCGCACATTCTTTATAAATGTTGTAAACCATTCACTGTTGCTGTTTCTTTCGGAATTTTTTTTGTAAAATAAACCGAAAAGAAGATTTCAAGTTGAAAGGGACCAATCCGAGTCCAGAGTGCTATTCTTTCCAATCAAGTCTTTTTCCACAGCTGCAGTAGGCCTACACATCTTGTGTGGCCAGGATACATCTGCCCCAATAACTAGATGGAGTCTACAAATGAACCAACCAGCCTCAGCCCCTCCTGGTGGATGAGGTAGAATTTGCTACCAAAAGGCCTTGGGCAGATTTCACGAAAAGTGCTCTTAAAAGGTACCTTAAACTTTCCAACCCTTTTGTTATCTCTGTTGCTTCCTGAAGCAAGTAAACCTTTTACTAAGTATATCTGTGAAGTAATGAATAAATATCAATGAAATATTCCTCAAATATGTAGCTTTTTCCTCTTAAAAAGATATTTTCTTATGCCTCATGAGGACAATTTTGGACGACCAAACTTACTGGTGATCAGACATGCTTACTTTGGCACTCTGTGGAATCTGCTAAAACCAATTCAGGAAAATGTAATGGTATGTGATTGATGAAAAACATCTTGAAAATTATTTTGGAACCATTTTTAATTGTCTTGGTCATTATAAAACTTGAAAAAAATGAAAAATAAAAAAAGATTGCTAATGTAACTCGATTCCGTCACAGAACACTGAGGTTACATTAGCAACTTTTACATGGAAATTTTTCTGTGTTCTCGCTACTTATGCTAATTTTCAAACTTGAAATTATAATATTTTATTGAAAAACGTGTCTTATTTGCCTATATACATCGCCAAAAACATAAACGACTGGGAGTGGTACCTGTTTCTTTATTGCTAATGTAACTGTAATTTTACATCTGTCCATTTCATAGTGTTACATTAGCAAAATGTGTACATACAAATTACGTTAAAAAACACATGATTAGATCTCAAATTTTTTCTGAACTGAAAGCCAGGTCTCCCAAGCGCAGGCCAGGGGTGGTACCCTGCTGGTGACTTCATTTATATTGCAGTAGGATCAGCATAAAAAATTCCGTCCTCCATCATTCATCGTTGTTACATTAGCACAAGGCCATATTTTTAGATACTCTGACCTACCAATCCAACAGAAAAGATAGTTTACCCATGATTTTATTTAATGGATTGACACAATAAAAGATTTAGATTTCAGCTTTTTTTTTGTCCTGCCAACTATCCTCAGAAGAAGCACCCTGATAAAATCTGAGAATCTACGAATCGATTATGTCTGGCCTTATCAGTATTGTGCTAATGTAACTTGTGGACAAGTTGTAGTAAGTCATTTTGCAGCTTTTTCGTGAAATCTGCCCTTGTCTGCACAGTATTGGGGAAGCTTATTTGAGTCCATGCAGCCAAAGTTCATGCTTCATGTTTTAATTCAATGTGTTTATTTGAATTTTGAAAACTGGACACATCGCTGAAGAAAATTAAAAGATAAACAAATTATTCACAGCACAAACTTACTGCCAGAAGATCACAGGGTCGACTAATATTAATAAAGAAGATGGTTAATAGTAAATAAAGTGGATCTAACAGTGTTGTCACTGTGATTGCTTACTACTTGTTGCTATCACGTGCATATTTTGAGCTTGTCAGTTTGGCAGGCAATCTACCAAGTGTCACAATCTTGTTGCTTGGTTGCGTGACAATGTCACCAAGTTCTTGAGAGGCTACAAAGGTCTAAAGCAATTTGTTGCTGTAAGAGTCTTTTCCAGGTGGATACACTTTATAAGATTATGATTATAAAACCTTAACCCCACTGATTTTTTTTCCTTATGACTTTACGTAAAACAAAAAAGTTGGTAGGTTATCTTGTCTTTTCACTTCTGCAAATATTCTCAAGGAAACCTTCATTGTTGTACAGCAACAGTTTAGAACCTTCATACAATTCTACATCACTATCCTTCTGAAAATGCGATCATTTTATCTATCTACCTATCCATGGGGCCCGCAAGTGCTGAAATGACACCTGGACCCCCCACAGACTACATTCTCTCTGGATCCACCACTGCCATCTATCTATCTATCTATCTAGATATCTCTCTATCTATCTTTCTATTTATCTTTCAATGTATCTATCTATACAATTATCTATCTATCTATCTATCTATCTATCTATCTGTCTTTCTATATATCTTTCAATATATCTATCTATACTATTACCTATCTATATAATTATCTATCTATCTATCTATCTATCTATCTATCTATCTATCTATCTATCCATCTATCCATCTATCTATCTATCTATCTCTCTATCTATCTACCTATCTAATATAGGACCAATATGTTTCTTCTGTGTTTTGTGTTGCACTGCATGGGTATTCTGCTACAGTTTTAATTTTACCCTGGTCAGAATCCAATTATGCAACAGGCCTGACCCATCAGCCTCGAGGTCAGGCTATCACCACATGACTAGAATGTTCAGAATCTTAAGTCGATTTTCCACCTATATAGTGTATTTACTGCAGGGCTCTAGAGTCGGAGTCAGAGTCAGGAGGTGTTTGGGTGGAGTCGGAGTTGGAGTCGAACTTTGATTTTAGGTGGAATCAGAGTCAAAAATTCATTTGGTGACTACTGACTCCTAAAAATAATTGGTATGATTTATAAGAAAACAGGTACAACAATGTAAAATATATTCCAGATTTCACATAAAACTTTCTTAAAAAGTGTTATTTTACAAAATCTTATGGAAAACTTTGTATTATTACTTTTTTCCCTGGTAACCATGTAATATTAAATTGTGTGCAATGATGCTCATAGGCAGAGTCGGGAGTCGGAGTCATAATTCAGGATACCCAGGGAGTCAAAGTTGGAGTTGGAGTCGCTTTTCAGAAAGACAAAGGAGTCCGGAGTTGGAGTCAGTTCACATACTACCTGACTCCTAAGCCCTGATATCCTACAACCAAGACACTTCCTGGAACCACAGAGATCCAGTTAGATACTGTTGTATGTCCTATCTGATATTCTTGAAGAAACGGGTTTTAAACTGCTAATTTATAAAAAAGTTTGGTGAATTGCTTCCAAGAATGTGTCAGTTGGTTTTTGAACACGCACCCAACAAGCACCTAACATTTACGAAACGTTGAATCAATGTTATAAAAACTTTTAAAAGTGACACTAACATTAAGATAATATTTTTAATGGAAGAGTCCTTTCCGGGCACACAATGGCTGAACACAGGCAACTCCCATTTAGGTAAGATATATGTGTCAATATGTATATGGAAGGTCCCTCATATGAGAATTGGTCAAATGAGACATTATCATGATCATTGCAAATATTTTCACGATTAATGCAGATATTTTGTGGTAATTGCGAAAAGAAAGCCACAATGTTTTGCTCAAACGTTTGCAATTTCTATTGTACGATTGATAATATCTAGAAGAGCTGCATGCGTAGTGTATATCAAATCAAATAGAACAGGGTCAAATGCAGTACTAGGCAGAGGCTGATTTCTCTCTGGTTGGCTACTAAGCATATAATTTCATATAGAAGACTTAGAATTGAGCAAAAAGTGGTCCATATATATATTGGCTTTTATAACAATTTTGAAATAAAAATTTGCTTGGGTGATATTGCTAAGCTCACCAACAGGAAGTGGGAATCACAAGGAAAATTCTGTGGCGATTGGCAGTCTCAGGTCAGGTGAAGCAAGGGGCCTCACATTGAGGTTCAGCCTAGGGCCTCATGCTACCTTAATCCGGCCCTGCCCTCAACAATACTCGGCTTCCCTCAACCAAACTTGGCTTCCCTCAACCAAACAGCAGCGGTTACCTCATAGGGGTGAGAGTGTATCCTGAAATGAGGTCTTTTACAGATGGGAACTCAATTTAAGATTCTGAACATTCTAGTTATGTGGTGGTAGCTTGACCTCGAGGCTAATGGGTCAGGCCTGTTGCATAATTGGCTGGCTGGGGTGAGATGAAAACTGTGGAAGAATACTCACTAAAAAATGTAACGGAAGAAACAGTTGGCCGTATACTATAATCTAGGCGGGGGGCAGGGCGTGCGGGCATCGTTTTTGCGCCCACGGGCCCACTCCATACCTTCTTCAAAATATTATTTTCATCTCAGTAGTGGGGGGGGGGCCTAGGGAGTCTCGGGCTCTTGGCTGCCCCCCCCCGGATAGACAGATAGATAGAATGATTGCTTTTTCAGAAGGGTATGGTGTTGTAGAATTGTAGGAAGGTTCCAATGTGTTGCTGTACAATAAAGAAGATTACCTGGGGAAAATTTAGTTGAAGTGAAAAATGCTAAGACAATTTGCCAACTTTTTTGCGTTACAGGAAGTCATATGAAAAAAGTTACGTATAATCATAATGCTATAAAGTGTATCTACCTAGAAAAGACTCTTACAGCACCCAATTGCCTTAGACCTTTTTAGCTCCTTAAGAACTCGGTGACATTGTCACGCAAACTAGCGGCAAGATTTTGACACTTGGTAGATTGCCTGCCAAACTGACAAGCTCAAAACCTATCAGACTGCACGTGACAGTAACAAGTAAGGCAATCATAGTGACAACGCTGTCAGATCCACTATATTTACTACATCAAGCGCATAAAAGTAAAAATCATGCAAACTGTTTATTCTACAAACAGGAACATATAAGAAATTGCACTGTCCTTTTGTTTCACCTACTTTAATATCAAAGATTTTGACCCATACGTAACTCTGCGTACAGCAAAAAAAAAAAATGCAGCCATTTTAATTACACATACAAGGTCTTGAAATATATCATTATTTGTGTCCAAACATGTTTTCATCTCATTGGATGAGATTTCATGCACCAGTTGCAATTTTGTTGAGGATGAACGCATTGGCCCAATGGCAAAACATCACCTGTCACTTGTTTCACTCACTTACATGTGCAACGTATTCTTCTTGGACTTACTTCTTCATGGTCCATCTCCTGACATTTTCAAAGAATCTTTATCTTCCTAAGTCTAAAAGAAGATGCCAAAGGGCATTGTCATTTCAAACACCTAGACCCAAGGAAAATAATACTTCTTTCATCCCAAATATAGATAGAGTGAAATGTCATTGTGGTCAATAGGATGTTTTTCGCATATAAATAGAGACAGACTCGAGATATTAGACTCATTTATTTGGAATGACTGCATTTTTCTTATGCCTAACCTCACCAGTGCGAATGCATTGCGAGCTCACACACAAGCGAGAAATATAGTAAAACATTTCAAGACCTTGGATAACAATAATTCTCTAGCTGTTATAGCTTGTCATGGAAATTAAACTGGCAATTTAACAAAGTACCATGCAGCCAGTCTGGTGAAAATGAGAACTGTAACAGTTTAACAGTTTAACAGTTTATTATGTTTGAGTGCCAAAAAATTATAGCACATCTCATCAGCACTTACAATCATTAAAAACACTTATTAAAATTCAAAATTCAATAGTCTTTGAAACAGTCTTTGATTCACATTAAAAAACTCTTAAAATTTAAGAAATCAACAAGTCCATAACACTCAAGCTCCGTATGCCTGTCGAAACAGGAAAGTCTTCTGCTGCTTCTTAAAATTATCTGGTTTCAAAACTTTAATGTCCTCTGGAAGGCTATTCCATACCCTCGGCGCAGCCCACGTGAAGGCTCTAGTACCCATGGTACTCGTCTTACATCTAGGTGTCTTAAGCAGAAGTCTATTGCTAGACCTTAACACACGTTGAGGTTGCTTGACCTCAATCAGATCCCTTAAATAATCCGGGGCAAGTCTGTAGACACATTTATATGTCAAAAGGGCAATTTTATAATCAATACGATAGACCACCGGTAGCCAGTGAAGCTCTCTCAGATGTGGAGTAATATGGTAAAATTTCCTCACATTGCAAACTACTCTGGCCGCACAATTTTGAAGTTTTTGTAATTTATCAGTAACATATTTTGGAGCCCCATAGAGAATCGCATTGCAATAGTCAATGTTCGAGGTTACAAATGAGTGAACTAATTGTTCTGTTGACTTCTTGTCTAAATATTTCCTTATCTGTCTTATACGTTTCAGTTGATGATATCCCTTCCTGCACACCACATTAACATGCTCAAGCATGTTAAGTTGTTGATCAAAAACCACACCTAAGTTTTTCAAGGACTGCACCGGTGAAATTATGTAGTTACCCACTTTGATGTTGTCAATTTCAACCTTCGCCAGTTGTTGTTTAGATCCAACAATCATGAACTCTGTTTTCATGTCATTTATTTTTAACTTATGACATAACATCCAGGATCGAACGTCGTTAATGCAATTTTGTAAGATATCGACAATCTCAGTCTGTGAAACATCTGGTTTCGGATTAAACCCAAGGTATAGCTGATGGTCATCTGCGTACCCTCCAACATGTACTGCTGGCATATGTTTTCCAATGATATCATACAACGAGCTGAGATAACCAAGGAAAACAACCGGAACTGTATGCTGCTGCCATCTGGCACAAAGTTAGTTTTGCATGCTTCAGCATTGCAGCCCCACAGAAATTGTTCCAATTTCATGGCACATTCACAAAGTTTCTATTCAAAATCTAGATAAACCAGAGTAAGTCTCAGCAATCACATTTTTTAAGGAAGTAGACAAGGCCATCAACATTCTCAGAAACAGCCCTGGTTTCTTCTAGACAAAATCTTGTGAGTTCCCTACACTCAGTTTATGAGGACCGCTCGCTGCAGCTCGCGGAATTTCACACTTGCCTCTAGGTGGCAACACATGACAGCATATATATGTTCTGCCAAGGCCGAAAAAAGCCGTGGTTATGAAATAGTGGTCCACTTGTAGACAGGCATGTAGCGGCATTGCAGTTGCGGACAAAAATATTCATACATCTGATTACCATAAAACGGGGTTACTTTGGCCGTTCTGTACTACTTTGGTCGCCAAATGAGAAAAAGATTCAGCATCCTGCATCTCTCAAACCAATATAGATACCTTGAAATTTATTTTTGCGTCTGCTAGAGTTACTTGTCCAGTTTTTATGAATCATAATTTTGTTTCAATATCATGATACCAGTGCTTCTTGTGAAGGCCGTTCTAGGAAAAAGCAGATTTGCAAAAAAGTGTGATTTTGCAAGGAAGTGTCTACTTTGTTCCAGGTGGGTCAAGTGAAAGCTTAAAGTTTCAAACTACACAGGATTTGTTTATATGTTATGTAATTTAGCGAGTTTAGGGCTATGGCCAATATTACCCCAATTCTCCAAGTCAGTGTTGGGGTTACTTTGGCCACCCCTGGAAATGGCAATTGGTAAGAATTGGTACAGTTTGTAGTTAATAGCAGTCAAGGAGGTAGAAACCTTGATTTGACAAACAGGTGTATGACCCTGAAAATTATGTTGACTGCCATAGATGCCAGAAAGATACCATAAATTGTCCAATGCAATAATTGCAATTTGTGTCATTTAACAAGTATAATATAACGATGATGTACTCGCTGCTAGGGAAGCTGTGAACCACCGTAGACATATGATTTCATCCAAAATAGCATGGGACAAAGTTATTTCATCTTTGATTATTTTTTATGGTGTTTGTCAACATAATGTTACGTTGGTGAATTATGTAAAAAATTGAAAATTAGAAAGAAATGTAAAATGTCATATGATTGATAATTTTTTCTTTTTAATGACACATTTTATGACTGTTAGCATACCTTACATTCTTGTGGCCTATAAACTGGGAAATGTTCACACTATGTCATTCTGAATTGGGAGGCAGTTGTACACAGAGTGTGGTACATGTATCAAAACTTATTTTTTGTTCTGAAATCTGCAAATGAGTCACAACTCATTTCAGATTACAAAAATGCATTCGTAGGCTTATTGGGTGGCCAAAATAACATAACTAATTAAATTCTACTGCGCTACATGATATTACAATTACATTAGGGTAGGTTGATTTCGGAACTTAACCATTGGACAAATTGGGATAGTGACATTTTCACATCAGAAGGCTATATCCAAAATTTCAGGTCTCTAACTTGAATAGTTTTTTGAGGAAATGACATTGAATTTTTGACATTTTAAACATTTTTCGATTGTTTCGCAAACTAGCGGTTACGTATAACTTTGTCATTTCTCATCATACAGAAATACAACTTGCATATTTGAGAAGGTCACAAAAAGACCTACAATTTGAATACCAGCATGATGGGTTTTGGATAATTTTTCATCTGCACTTTTCATTAAATTTCACGATTAGGAGAAAGAAAGTCATATCTGATGATGCATACCGGCAATGAACAGGTAATTATTGAAAAAAGTCTTTTACTGGTCCTGGTTGTACTCAATACTATGCCAGTTTACTGGATAACACTTTGACAGAGCATTGGAGGTCCCAGAATGAGCCATATTGGAATTTGGAAGTATGGGAGAAGTAACAGTTTCATTACGTAAACCTATGAAACGGTTGTTATATCATTTTCAAGCTATATAATACATACACAGCTTAATTCTAAAATGAATCAAAGATCAGAAATAGAAGTTCAATGTGCAAACAAGTTCACAGCCAGCATCAAGCATAAAGGTTAATTGAGAGATATATACATAATACATTGCACTGCACATAAATAATTTTCTTTCTCTATCTCTGAGCATTGATATTCTTTTTGAAATGTAATGTTCTCAATCCAAAAGTCATGATGCATTCTGTAATGCACTGGTCAGCGTTGACATTAAGAGCAGGCTAATAAACTATCCAGACCTCCCTAAACACCTCTAAGTTCCATTATAAAACGCATGTAAAATATTTTTTATAGTACCTTAATTGTTGCAAAGCAGGGAAGTTTTATGTTACAACTTCCAAACGCCAGACTGAGTACAGAAATATGAAAGCAATTTCCAATCAGGTAGTTGTTCTATTTGAACTTCTTTCTTAGTTTGAAGGATGCCCTGGATTCCATTTTTACCTTTTCAACACATAATAATACTGAACCTGATGCTGAAATGACTCACTGACAAATCAGATAACCTGTTGCCTATTTTAATATTTTTAAAAGTCCTTCAGATTTGGGATTCTATTCTGGATACCTGAGGCAATTATTGAATTGACAATGATAACTATTTTATAGTTCTGAGTGCTTTTCCTGAGATTGCTATTTATACCAGATATCTCAAAAGTCAATAGAGTAACATTTGCACCTATAATGTCATACTTTCATTCGCAAGTCAAGCAAAAAATTAGAAGTTGCCACATTCTGAATTTACTGAACCTTCAAATTTGGCCTAGACCATTGGTGTTGGTATTCAAAATGAAGGTCTAATTGAGCCCTGTCCAACTATACCATTTTCATTGTCTTATCTCTTAAATTGACTGAGTTATTCAATACCGCGAATCGGCGCACAAAGCGAAAAATATCTAAAAACTTGAAATTTAAAATGGATTTCCTCAAAAAAGTATTAGAGTTAGAGACCTGAAATTTTGAATTTGGCCTTTTGACATGAAAATGTCTCTATCCCAATTTGTCCAAAATTCAAATTCAAAGATTTTTGCAAAATCAACCTACCCTAATATTACATGCTCAAATCTAAGGCGGCCAAAGTTACCCCAACTCGGGGGTTGCTTTGGCCGACCCCTTAATTATTAGTCAATAAAACATAGATCAATCATAGATTTTGGAAATCTTTTTGACAGATGAAAATCTCAATGTTATTGCACAAAACAGTTGATATTCAACTAATAGTTTTTCTCAGAACACAAATTTGGTGCTCCGAAACAGCCAAAGTAACCCCGTTTTACGGTATTTTGCACATACCTGGTATTTACTCTTGATTCAGGGATGCGAGAAGAAAATTTTCACTTTTAAGTCATTGCCCTGATCAATTGTCACTGTCAAACACTGCAAACTTAAGCATATCTTTGTTTTCAAGCTCAGGGGGCACACAAACATAAAATGTCAGCATGACAAAAGTATTCATACAGCTCGAACACGCTGGGTATAAAGTGCATCAAAAGCTTGAATTTCTATTCCAAATAATTTGTAACTATCTGTGGCTTCTTTGGATAACCTACTTAGAAGTTCTGAGTGCTTTTTTTGGTGTTTTTATCTGTGTTGGTTGACCTATACCACCCTATAGATTTCACTAGACATTTGGTACCCATGTCTAAATCCTGTAAAACCAAATGCCACAGAAAGTTAAAAATCATTTGAGCAGAAATTCAAGCTTTTGATACATTTTATACCCAGCGTGTTTGAGCTGTATGAATACTTTTTTCATACTGAAATTTTACGTTTGTGTGCCCCCTGAGCGTGAAAACAGAGATATGCTTAAGTTTGCAGTGTTTGACAACGACAATTGATTAGGGCAGTGACTTAAAAGTGAAAATTCTCTCCTAGCATCCCTGAATCAAGTGTATAAATACCAGTTATGTGCAGAATACTCAGCTGTATGAATATTTTTGTCCGCAACTGTACCTTGTATCAACGTCCGCAATTACAAAAGTGCCCTGCAAAACTGCGACTCTTATGAAAATTAGAGTAGCTTCTTCAGATGTCACTGCTTGCCAAAGGGAAAGTGATGCTCATGATTATTTGCTGACATTTCTCATGAACCTTTATCTTCCAAAGTCTAAAAGGAGGTGCTAGAGGCCATTGTCCTTAATTTTACACACCGAGACACAAAGGAAATAACACTTCTTTTATCCCTAGTACAGATGAAGCGAAATGTCGTTATGGTCCTAAGGATGTTTTTTCGCTCTATAGAAATAGAGATAGCCTCGATTATTTGACTCATTTAACTGGAATAACTGCATTTTCTTATGCCTCCTCCTCATCAATGTGATTACATTGCGAGCTCACACACAAGCAAGAAATATCGCAGAACATTTCAAGAACTTGGATAACAATTATTCTCTAGCTGTTAGACAGCACTAGTGTGTCATGAAAATTAAACTGGCAATTTAATTAAGTACCAATTACCGGTGTTGCCTTCAAGGTCCATTATTGCTGAAGTGTCAAGGAAGAATGCGGCTACTCTGAAAATTAGAGTAGCTTCTTCAGATGTCTCCTCTTGCCGAAGGGAAAGGGATGTAAGTGATCATTTGCTGACATTTTGCTAGCACACACACCAGCTAGTCATATGATAGAATATTTCAAGAATACATTGCTAGCACACACACAACCTTGTTATATCGTAGAACATTTCAAGAATTAGGATAACAGTTATTCTCCAGCTGTTATAGTGTGTCATGAAAATTAAACTGGCAATTATTAAAACTACCATGCAGCGACACTTCCTTGCATCAAGGTCTGCTATTACAAAAGTGCCCTGGAAATATTCAACTCTTATGAAAATTAGACTAAGGGGCCGACCCGGTGATATTTGGAGGGGGGCTATGGATATTTGGTGAAAAAAAAAGATTGTTTCCCACTTGACACTGAAAAAAAAAGTTTGTTCAGCACATGGAAAAAAAAAAAAAAAATTTGTTTCCACCTGTAGCTAGGGTAAAATTCTGATAAAAAAGTTTGTCGCGAGTGCGCTTGTGAAAAAATTGTTCATTGACGCGTCGAGAACGAAAAAAAAAAGTTCGTCCCGGGGGTAAAATCCATAGCCCCCCCCCAACTATCGTCTGGTCGGCCCCTAACTTCTTCAGGTGTCACTGCTTGCCAAAGTGATACTAATGATCATTCGCTGACATTTCTCAAAGAACTTTTATCTTCCAAAGTCTAAAAGAAGACGCCAAAGGCCATTGTCCTTTCACACACCGATACAAAGGAAATAACACTTCTTTTATCCAAAGTGCAGATGAAGTGAAATGTCATCGTGGTCCTTAGGATGTTTTTCACTGTACGGAAATAGAGACAGCCCGGAGATATATGAATGCATTTATTTGGAATAACATGCATATTTTATGCCTGCAGTACAACCAATAAATTTTCAAAGCAGATAAATTAGTCGCACTTTCACTCACAAACAATTCCATGCACTTCCCACCCTGTCAGCGTGCCTCGGCGGTCCGGCGTCGGCCCGGCGTCGGTCCGATGTCAGCAACATCGGACCGGCTTTGGGCCAACGTTGGGCCGCTGAGGCACGCTGATAGGGTTGCAACCCTCCCTTCCATGCACATGTCAATAAAATGGCGATGGATAATTTCCATAAATACGGGTACATCATTAAATTGTTTTGAACAGGAACATAGCCATTCCCCACAGAATTAGCCAGGGAGGATGATGATGTAAAGCAGCCCCCCCCCCTTGAATATCAAGTTAAAACCACTTTTTTTAAGAGAATAATTACGATACACAAGTCCAATGTGAAGGGAAACGTGCCCCTCTGTGCCCAACCCCCAGTAGAAACGCCACTGTTAGTAGGCAACAAATTTTCCTTTACCAAAATGATGATGGCTTCCTGGTGTAGAATCTATAGAGATGCATATCCAGTGTTACGCCTGGTTCTGAATATCTATTTCAACATACAATAATTTCTACATATAATTATTCGAAAATAATTTAAGACACATGTAATAGTAGCATACAAGTCATCAAATTATGTCAGTGACAAGAAATATTATGAGCCGGCAAAGGAAACGCCTGACCTGAATAACAATAATTGTTAGCCTAAATGTTCTCAAAATTTTCTAAATGTTCCTTGTCGTGAAAGGAACTATTAGGTCATGACCTAGGTGATCTGACTCTGTCTGGATTGATACATTACCATAAGAGGATGAATCAAAGAGATTGTAACAATGCAATAATTTGCTTTGATTTGAGAAAAGATGACGGAGTTGCAACTGTTAAAAAGTCTTCTGATGTCTTTCATGTTGTCTATGAGAAATTATGAGACATCCTCCATCTTAATTTAGATAACTCGTTGTCTTTTGTTTTGTCACACAATGAATCTAGATCAAGACAGACATGTGTATCAGAATCAAGATCAGAATACCAGAACAAAATCTAATGTGCACAGGACTTAAATTCAATGAACTTTAATCAGTTCTGCTGCGTGACAATCTTTGTCAATTGCTAATAGGACTTTGATATATATCGTGTGACCAACAACTTAGAAAAGAATCAGTCTGATGAAGCCAATAGAACTGTACAACTGATGAAATGTCACAACAGAAAAAGAAACACTTTTTTTGGTGAAATTGATATATATCTTCTGTCGAAGTGATAAAAGGCTCTTCATGTCTTGTGCAGACCTTTATTAAAGCTTGCCTTGACAGCAATACCCTGCTTTAAGTACATGCACTCCATCAGATTCTGTTGCCACAGCAACTGAATGCTACCGTCCATTGATGGAATAGCCAGGAATGCCAGTAATGGAGCGAAACATGATATACGTTCTTGCTTCACATTTCTAGTCAGACAGATCACACTATGTGGTGTGTTCTTCATATCAAAGCTCATTACCTTGGATGTCTGTCTGGTCCCATATAGTTCCATTAATGCAGAAATTGTGCAAGTCATACAATCATATCATATTAAGTCCTGTCGCATTCCGGGGGAGGCACTAGTTATATCTCTTATTTCCATTTCGGAAGGTCAGCTATTTCAGCAGTGGCGTCAGTGCAGGTGGGGCTGGTGGGGCATTTGCCCCCACCACTTTTTGGCCAAAGTATGCATGTTTCTGAAAAATAAAATTGTAATTTTTCCCCTGACATCTTCCACGAAAGTGTGACCATAATTTGCCCCACCACTTTAAATTAATCTGACGCCCCTGCATTTCAGTGTGGATGAGACAGCTGTTGGGATTTTAAGCAGAACAAAAATTCAGAAAAAGGAAAAATATAGGTACCAGACATAACTGTGAGAATCATCACCACCTTATTATTGACCAGGAATTAAATAGAGGCAGGTAGAGCACATGTTGGTAGCACGCTAGGCCGTATGTCCAGGCACCAAAGTTGCACGTTTCCTTTATCTTGCACATACATGTAGACATTTTGTAGTATCTTGTCGCATTGAGGATGATGATTGCTGACAGTGAACTCTAATAAATTTTCAAGTACGCGAAAATTATTATAAAATGCTATGGTGAAGTTTCCAGGAAGAAAATCAAAATCTGATCTTGTGTTGCAATGACATGTTGATAAGATGTTGTAATGTTGTTAACAAATGTGAGCAGCTCAGATAACTTTCGTTTGGAAGAAACCAGGGTTGTTCCAGAGTATTCTGATGGCCTTGTCTACTTTCTTGGGTTGACGTACCAACATATTGAACAGAAACTTTGTGAATGTGCATTGAAACTGGAACTATTTCTTGGTATTTCTTGGAAGCGCATACAAAATTAACTAGGTGGCAGCAGCATCCATTTTTCATTTTCCAGGGATGGTATAAATAGTACAAATAAATATGTGTAGCGCCCTATCCGATCCATTCTATGGGGCTGTTATATTGTCAATTTAAAAAGTGAAGAGATCAGTCTTCAGTAAAGTTTTAAAGTGTTCAGTGTCTGTTTGGCCTCTAAGGACATCAGGAAGTGCATTCCCAACCACACTCCCAAAGAGAAACGCCATTCTTTTTTTTTTCTCGTCGTGTAAGGAACTACATCCTTGTGTTTGGCAATTCTCAGTTAAAGATTACTAACATACTAACATAAACTGCAGTTATTAAATGAATAGGCTTGAAATAATTGTTTGTGACAGGATGCATTGTAAGCTAGTATGTGTTCTTTAGTTGCCAAACACAAGGATGATGTGCAAACAGATAAAGCATGACATCATGTTCTCAGTCAATGAAGCAAACTTTGAAGGATACATAGTTATTGGATGGATAATAATCTTCCATGTCAAACTATTTTGAATTGCAATTAATCAAATTGCCATTTCTGAATCACTCATAACTAGGATGACAATTTAATGTGTTTGATAAAACTGTTTAATCAGGTAATTGCAACACATTGCAATAGACGGAGACACCAGTCAGTTGGAAGGAGGTTTGTTTGCTCAGGAGTGCAAGAGCATGCAAACGAGTGCAAAGTAGGGGATGTGCTTGGGTGTCTAGAGGTGTGCAAATGAGGGCATCAGCTCGGAAAATTTATTGGGTTGTACTGTATCAGGTCATGACCTAGGTGATCCGGCTCTGTCTAGATTGATATAACCATCCGATAATGAATCAAAGAGATTATAGAAATGCGATATTTTGCTTTGGTTGTGAAGTCTAGAGATGCGAGAGATGGAACTGTTACAAAATGTCTTATGATGTCTTTCACGTTACCTATGACAAACTATGTGTATGAGGCATCCTCCATCATAATAGATAATATCTTTTTTTTGTCTCACCATGAACAGATGAAGACATACACATGCACCTGAATCAAGATCAGTACACCAAAACCTTATAAATTATAATCTGCACGCATGGTTTATTGTTATACCCAATAGAATGAACACTTCAACCCCCCATGTGATGCTTTTTGGCAAACAAAATGTGAATTTGAGAAGCAGGTCAGTGTTGTGTGAGATTTCTATGCTGGCCTGCAACTGGAATCAACATTTTACTTGTCATGATGCCAGTCTCTTGACTAACCAATATATACGTCAAAAGGCTGATATCAGCAAGACAGGAAATGGAGGCCTCAAGAGATCTTTCCAACTTCTTCTGCTGTTCTTGAATGTTCATAATCAAGTTGCTTCATACGCCTCCAACTCTTGTCTTGCTCAACAATCCCGATTAAATATTCCACAATGTTATGATGCACATTGGTACAACGACTTTTTTCCAATACAGTGCCATTTGGGTAATGGCTGAGTAATTTTTAGGTCCAGACCGTCCAGTTTTCGATTCCACTGCGTAGCAATACTTGACTGCCAAGTTTAGGCATGCAGCAAATTGGGAATCAGTCTTCTTTAAAAAGACAATTTTTGTAAACTGCTAATAGGACTTTTAAATTAATATATGTTGTGATCAACAACAAGGAAAAGAATCAGTCTGATGAAGCCAATAGAACCGTACAGTTGGTGAAACATCACAACAGAAAAAAAAAACTGTTCTTGAAATAAGAGAATTTGTAAACAACTCATGAGAGCTCTGATGTATCTGCTGTCTAAGTGATAAAATCTTTGGCTATTCATGTCTGTTTGGTTGTTTGTTGGTTTGTGTTTTACGCCTCTGCAGCACCTTAGTGGGCTATATCGAGTCAGGCGATCGCCGTATGATGATGAGATGAGAAGACTGTGAGTCTGGCACATACCCTATTAATTCAGGGATGCCCAGGGTCTTTCAGTTGCCCCAGCATAGAACACTGGATACAACCCGCCTCCATTTAATGTCCCATGGGCTCGGACTAAAGTGAGTTCCCGGGGTGAGATTTGAACCCACGCCCTCAAAGCCAGTTGACAAGCGCACTTACCAATTAGGCCACAGGGGAACTATATTCATGTCTGTTGCAGACCTTTATTAAAGCTTGCGTTGAATGCAATACCATGCCTAAAGTACACTCCATCAGAATCTGTTGCCACAGCAACTGAATGCTACCGTCCATTGATGGAACGGCCAGGAATGACTGTAATGGAGCGAAACATGATATACCATCTTGCTTCATATTTCTATAGACAAATCACACTATGTGGTATGTCCTCTTCATATAACAGCTCATTACCTTGGATGTATGTCTGGTCCCATATAGTTCCATTAATGCAGAAATGTGCAGGTCATACAACCATATTAAGTCGTGTTGCATTCCTGGGGAGGCAGTAGTTATATCTCTAGTTTCCATTTCGGGAAGTGCCCATTTCAGTGTATTGGTAACAGCTGTTGGGCTTTTAAGTAGTAACAAAAATTGTGAAAAATGTGGGTACCCGACGTAACCGTTTGATCATCACTGCCTTATCATCGACCAGGAATTAAATAGAGGCAGGTAGAGCACATGTTGATAGCACACTAGGCCGTATGTCCAGGCACCAAAGTTGCACGTTTCCTTTGTCTTGCACATACATGTAGACATTTTGTAGTATCTTCTCGAAATTGGATGATGGATGATGATAGTGAACTCTATAGATACTCTCAGAAACTTCAATTATACACAGATAAAATTATTCTAAAATGCCATGTTGAAGTTTCCAGGAAGACAATCAAAATCTTTTGGAGAAAAATCTGATCATGTTTTAGAAAGACATGTTGATATGATGTTGTAATGTTGTCAACTTGCCGCTAGTGTGCAATTTTGCAAGCTCCAGCAACAGAAAAAAATGTCAGGACTGACGGGTTCTCAAAAATTTTGTTTGGAAGAAAGCAGGGTTGTTCCAGAGTAGACCAATGGCCTTGCCTACTTTCTTAGAAAACATGATTGCCTAATCTGACTCAGGTTGACCTAGATATTGAACAGAAACTTTGTGGATGTGCAATGAAATTGGAACTATTTCTTTGAGCAGCATGCAAAATTAACCCAGTGGAAGCAGCGTGTAGTTCTCATTTTTCAGGGATTGAGCATCCTTCCCAAGCACACTCCCAAAGAGACAGGCCTATATTTGACGAATCTGCAACTGACATCAAATAATGCAGTTAACGAGTTATTAGAGATTGAAGCTGAAATACATAATCATAGACAAAGGAGGTCTATATATTTTGGTGGGGTTAGAGCTGCCCAAATTGTCCCCATGCATAACCATTTAAAAATTCAACAAGATGGTGTACCCGAAACTCCATGAGAAAATGCTTTTCCAAAATTTGCTTTTCCGCTGCATCCTACGACTTTGAAAAAAAAAGCATATATGAGATTAAATTATGATGAACATGTTATTTACAAGACAACTAAAATTTGATTTGTATGCATATCAGCCAAAGTAATTTGATACAGGTAAGTAGGTGCTGTTATAACAATAGATGGATAGAGACAATTTGTTGTAAGTCAGTTTTGCTGCAAGCAGAGACTTTGTTTGCTATTTATGTTCCTCAAATAGAAAGTATTTATAGAAAGTGAATGTGCAGTTGTGCACCTGTGGCATTAATGAGAAATTGTACTATTTCGGACATTTGTATTATATCATAAATAGAAACAGACATGGCTCTTGTGTAAAATAAATATATACTAGAAATTGAGACACACACAAAACAAAAATATCCTGATGAAACATTTTTATTGGAAGCCAAGGTAAGTGACAAAGCATCTTATATAACTTGCAAAAATATATTAAAACCAAATGTAATTAAATTTTTTGTGGCCATTTTGGTCAGGATTAGTATTTCTGTTATTTTTTCAGGGCAGGCTCACACAAGACCACACTTAGAGATAAGAATGAGTGATACACTAACAATTTCTGAGGACTGGTTAGGACTGGTAATTTCAGTAGCTGGCACCATAAGACCTTTGCTATCCCACAGTCAGACAACTGTTGTCCACCCAAATCCAGGGCTTAGTTTTTATCCCACTTAAGGCTGACTTACTCTTGTGCTGATACCCCAGGAATACCAATGCAGTGAATGACAAGTAGAATATGTCTGTATAAATGCGCATAGGGTGTATTTATTCAGGATGAAGTGACATGACGTGCTGGTTGAAAGCAGCCTTTAAAGAATTTTCTGAATCTTGAGATAATAAAATAGTCATCAATAAAAAACAAGTGTTTTTGAGTGCGGCGTTGACCTGGCAGCCTTGTGGCTGAGCGATTATGGTCTGGGGCCTGCTGAAAGTATCTGCCTGCAAGAACTCGAACCCGGGAAGGGGGGGGGGGTGAAGCATGCTGTGCAATCATTCAATTGCCTACGCAGGTTAAATCACTGGATGCTAAAAATTGAAAATAATGAAGAATTAAACATCTGTCTGCAGTGCAAAGTGGTGCAACGCAGTGCAAGCAAGGCAGGGACAGTCCATAAATATGGAACTCAATAATCTGACATTAACCTGTTCAGGCACCAAAGCCCCAACCAATCACTTGGCATACATGGTAGAAATGTTATTCTTGTCTTTATATACTATTTCTATCCTTTCCTGTCTTATAACTGGTTCAAAATTGATTTCAAATTATTAACTGTGTATGGGTTTTAAAAATTTCCAAAAGATTATGTGGACTCCAGCCATAGGCGTATCGGAGGGTGGGGGGGGGCAGCGGGGGGCGGTCGCCCCCCCAAAAGTTTTGGAAACAGTAAGATTCGGGAAAAAGTCCAAAAATTTGGGCAGATAATTAAATAAACACTATCGAAAAATTTATGATTTCCGGCCAATTTTATTTGAAATGGTATTAAATCTAGATCTTGAAATTCGGGCAGATGTCGCTCATCTCCCCTCCAAAATCGCGCGCGCCATACGCCTATATATAATAATAATAATAATAGACATTTATATAGCACTAATTCCAGTAAACTGCTCACTAGCGCTTGTGTAGGATCAATTTATTCGTACAAACTCTTGAAAAGGTGAGTTTTAAGATTTCTCTTGAAGCAATCGAGTATTTGTATCTGGCAGTTTGTTCCAGAGTTTTGGGGCAGCATGCGAAAAGGCCCTGTCTTCAAATTTGTTTTTATTGCATGAAGTTGGTTCATTTAAGGGCACCTTGTTGTTGCTTCTTAGATTACAGTTCTGTTTCGATTTTGGCTGGATCAGACTTTGAATAAACTTTACATAAAGATATTGAGAAAGTCTTTGTCAAATCTCCCACAGCTACTACTTCTAATGAAGATGATGCTGAAGATGATACTGAAGATGAGACACTTAGAGCAGGTGACCTTGCTGGCCTCATCGAGATGGTCATCAAACTCAAGAACACAGTCAGAAAACTAGAAAATGAACTCAATGATATGAAAAAAGATGCGAGTGCCCAATTGCTGACCAAAGACACCCCAATGTGGCCGAAAGGTCTGAAGATCTGTCCCTTTCATCCGAAAGCACAGCATCAACCTCGGAGAATTGGTACCTCTGCGAGGCACCGAGGACCCCCCAAATCCGAAGGAAGGGTGCCATTTCGAAGGCATAATGTCACTGGAAGGCGAATCAACTCCCGTGCACGGAAAGAAAACCATGCACAACAAGAATGGCGCCTGCCAGGTGAATACGACGAAGAGTGGCCAAGACTCCCTCAACGTCCCCAACATAGACGGAACAACTGGTATGCAAACGACTGGTATACGAACGACCAGTACGACGACTGCCACAACGCCAGATCAACCGACCTATGGGAATACGAATCCTATCATAACGACTGGTTTGACTCCTACCGCCGAAACTAATGCCACTCGTGAAGATACCTTTGAAGATGTTTCTTTTATATGTGAAAGTTTTAACTGCCATGGTTTTAAACAATCTGCTGCCTATGTTGCAGAAAGACTAATAAGCTGCGATGTCATGTGTTTAAGTGAAGAACAGTGCCTAAGAGGCCTCACTGAACATGTTAATAATGATGTTGACTTTGATCATTACTTCAAATCTAGCATGCTTGACGTTGATTCAGGATATGCTGGCCGACCATATGGTGGTCTGGCAATTATTGTTAAGAAACATAAACTGATCAAGTCTTCAGAAATTGTTATAAATTCTAATAGAATTATGGCTATCGCTCTTAAGGACTTGTCTGGTAAAATTATCCAAGTTATAGTCTGTGTATATATACCGTTTTACAAATCTGGTGACAATTGTCGCACATTTGAATTTGTTGAAACAATTGATGTTCTGCAAGGTTTGATGGACACTTATTCTGCAAATGCTCCTATTAAGATTGTTGGTGATTTCAATGCCCAGCTTCCCATGAAAAAGACACTTAACAAACATTGGTTCAAACAACCTGGTTTTTCAAAGCATAGTGCTATGTTGTACGATTTTGTGGTGGCTAATGACATGCATGCTATGGATATTAAGTTTCCTCAAAGTGTCAAACACACCTTCTTCTGCCATGCCAGGGGAGTCTACACTTGGATCGACCATGCACTTTGTTGCGACAAAGACGCAGAGAACGTGAGAGACTGTACCATTGTTCCACTTCAAGACTCCAATGTCAGTGATCATCTGCCTATTAGATGTGTGTTTGTTATGAAGTGCAGCACCAGCCGCACCAAAGACCATAATAATGTGAATAATACCTATTATGCTCAGGCTAACTGGTCAAATTACCATCGTAATGACAATTATAAATCTATTCTTAAAGAAAAGTTGTACAATATGATCAATGACTCTGATTTAACAAATGTACATCATGCATGTGATGCATCAGTTGCAGTTGACAGTGCTTTCAGTGAAATTAGTCTTGTCATCCATGAAGCCACCAAGGAAGCAGGATGTGTGCCAAGGAAAGCACTGAAACCGAAGCCATTCTGGTGCCCAGATCTGAGTGTCTTGAGAGATAGAAAGAGGTTTTGGTGGTCTGTATGGGTGTCATGTGGAAGACCGAGATGTGGTGGTGTTTTTGATATTTACAAAGATCTAAACTCTAAAGAAAAGGTTTCGAAAAGTTGCACGATTTAATATGAATAATATTGTATCTAGTAAATTCAGTACCATCAACCATCTTTTTCGGAGAGGAAATCTGAAGGCTTTTTGGAATAAATTAAAACTCATGCAGGGTACGAAAGTAAACTCCACTTTGAATGCGGAGAATTTTGCCTTATATTACTCTCAAATTATGTCTGATGATGGTTTTGACTGCACTGAACGTCAGATTGAGATTTCCTGGTCAGTTGAAACCAAAGCTCAAATACTGAATGAGACTAATTTCAAGGTAGAAGTTATGCCGCATCAAGTGCTCAAGCTAGTGGGAATGTTGAATAGTGGTGTCTCAGCAGGCAGTGATGGTGTGACAGTGGAACACCTTCGTCATGGTATGAGTGATGTGTTATGTGAGACTCTAGCTAATGTTTTCTCTCTTATGTTTATGTATTCTATTGTTCCTAAAGTCTTTACAGTGGGAACTATTACCCTTATTCTGAAGAAGCCAACGTTAGATCCTAATAATGTAGCCAATTATAGACCAATAACAATTAGTTCTGTGTTTTCAAAAATTGCTGAACTCCTTATGTATCCAACTTATCCTGTCCATGACACACAATTTGGATTCCAGGAAGGTAAAGGTACAGCCTTTGTTACGTGTCTAGTCAATGACTCAATATCGTATTATAAGAACCGCGGGTCACCTGTGTATCTCTGTAGTTTAGACGCGGAGAAGTGCTTTGATACCATCTGGCACAGTGGTTTATTATTCAAATTGAAAGGCATTTTGCCTGATTATGTATGGATATTTTTGTATAAATGGTATCACACATCATTTGCTGTAGTCCGCTGGAATACTAATGTGAGTTGCTCTTTTCAAATTTCAAAAGGCATGAGACAGGGAAGTATTTTGTCACCCTGCTTATTCAATCTCTTCCTTAATGACCTGATGTTAGAGCTAAGTGACTCCAATTTTGGACTCAGAATTTTTGATCAAAAAGTGAATTCCTGCGCCTACGCTGATGATGCGTCTCTATTAAGTCCCACTGCAGCTGGTCTGCAGCATTTGATGAATACATGTGTTGACTATGCATGTGATTGGCGATTTAAATTTGGAGCCAAAAAGTCTAAAGTCATGGTTGTTGGTCAAAAGAATTGTAACCCAGTATGGTATATCGGTAATGATATTATTGATGCTGTCAATGAGGTAGAACTTCTCGGTGTAACTATTGACTGTAATGGTAAATATGATGCCCATGTAAATAATAGGATCAGTGCTTGTCGAAGATCGTCATTCAGACTGTCATCTTGTGGAATGTCTTACCCTGGACTTAATGCTAATGCAAAAAGTTATCTGTGAAAATCGGTTGGGATGCCAACGCTTTTATATGGCACAGAATGTGTACCCTTGAGCATTGGCAATTTGAAAGATATTATGTCAACCCAAGGTACGATAGTTAAAAATATGATGGGTATAGGAAAAAGGTGTCATCACACTAATTTAATGCAGGCTCTAGGCATAGAAAAGGTGAATAATGTAATAAAACGGAATACCTTAAATTTCTATAATAGATTGTTTAAAATACAAAGTCCGGTACTGAGCCTTCAATGTAAATTTCTCTCACATTATATTAATACTGGTGAACTGATTAACGGCACCCTTTTACATCAAATTGTTAGTTTTGGTATGTCACCTTTTGATGTTATCTCAAAAGAGGGAAAGTTTTATTATTCTAGTCATGGTGAAGAAGAAAATGGCATTGTACATAGCCTTAGGCAACTGGTCTTTGATGACAATTACGTGAAGCCATGGTCTGATGAGTACTTTTTAACTAAACTCTTGACCAGAGCATTTTAGGTAAATATAGTCCTTTGTTTTTATTATTGAGCTGCTAACTGTGATTTTCAGACTCTACTGCGTTCTTATTGTGTTGTTGTTTTTATATATATACTGTACTTTTGTACCCTGTAAATATGTATATAACTCGTTCCCCACTCGATGGGGGTTTAAATAAATAAATAAATAAATAATAGAGGTGCTTGCCCATTTACTGCTTTGCAAGTGGTTAGCATTATTTTGAATTGGATTCTAGCTGAAATTGGTAGCCAATGTAGCTGTTTCCTTAACTGGCTTATGCTATTCTGCTTTTTCAATTTCTCTATGAGACGGATTGCCGAGTTTTGGGCTACGTGTAGTTTATTTATCAATCGACTTGATGTTCCATGCAGAAGACCATTTCCATAGTCTGGGTGAGGAGTTACAAGAGCATTAACTACAGTTTGGCAAACTTTGTCTAATGACTTCCTGATTTTTGCAATATTTCTCAAGTTGAAATAAGCATTCCGGCACATTTTGTTGATTTGCTTTTCCATGGTAATGTTTTTGTCAAAGATTACACCTAGGCTTCTAACATGATCAGCTACACTAATCTTGACATTGTCTACATTGATTGACGATACTTGGAGTTTATTGAGTTGATGTGAAGTGCCAATGAGCAGCAGTTCGGTCTTTTCTCCATTGTTGCAAAGCTTATTTTCATGGAGAAAGTTCCTAATTTCAGCAATGCACTCCAGCCCAAACCAGGGTGTATCTTCTGATAATGGATTCCCAATCAGACTTGTCAAACTTACGAGTGCTAATGATCATTTTGAATTATGAAAACGCACTGCATAATCTTCCAGCAGAATAACATGAGTTCTCAAAAGATAAAAAGACAAAAATGTCTAATTAACCCAATTCAAAGGTATTACCAGCGCAGACATGAAGGCTTTGTTCTGTTCACTGATTATTCTGATGATTAAAATTTAAAATAACAACAAAACCTTTGCACTCATTCTTATAATTAGTTTCTCCCAAGTTTAACTACAGGCATGATGCAATCATTGATGCAGTGTTCTTTATTTTTCTAATATTTACCTCTGAGGTTCCAACAGAGACAGCACATCATGTTTCCAAAGAAATCCCTCAGATATGCAATTCTTCCTTGACCTATTATATTAGATGACTGATGCCGAAAATTTGAATGAAATATATGAAACTACCTTTAATGCAGCAGCATTTAAAGAAATAGAAGTGTTGCCCTCAAAAAGCTCAAAAGTGCATTAATTAACCAACCTGAGAAACCGATAGCCTGCATGTTGGTCACAATCTTTTGTGAGTGACTGTGGATTCTCAGTAAGACTTGTCAAACTAGCCTCTAATGAACATGTTTCAGATAATGAAAATTTTTGTTTCAAATAACATTTCAGTTACAAATGCGTTGCATTAACATCCATCAGAATAACAAAAGTTCTCAAAGGATAAAAGACTGAAATTTCTAATTAACCCAATGGAAACTTATTTCCAGCCCAGACATGAAGGCTTTGTTCTGTTCCTGATCATCATGATTGAATTAATTAGAAGACAAACTTTGCACTCCTTGCCTTGTAATTACGTTCTATCAAATTTAACTACAGACATGATCTCAGCATCGATGCAGTAACCGGTATCTTGTAATACCTGTGAGGTTGTCACAAATGCAAACACAAAAAATTAATATTCTGAAGATACAAGATATGCGTACACTGCATGACCTCAAGTTTTGCTATAAGTTTGTGAACAAACAATTACCTCAGTACTTCTATGAACTTCAAGAGGATACTACTCATACTCATTTCACACGACAGAGAGAGATGCTTCGTCTTCCTGCTGTGAGACATGATTTTGCAAAGCAGGCAATAAGGTATCATTTTTCTTTTGTATTTAACAACATGGATCCAAATTTTAAAGCAAAAATCATTATCCACAGCTTGTTTGGGTACAAATTATATATCAAGACTAAGATTATTGAATCCTATAACACTGTTTGCATAACAGAAAATTGTTACATATGTGGTCGTTAGTGTCCCCAGGTGTACTGCTCTTTTGTCTTCTGACGAAATCTGCTAAATTTCAAATTCCAAATTTTTTTAAATTCTAATGAATTAAAAAAAAAAAATTTGCATTGTGACCTTCTCTTATTATCTATATAGCATACACTGAATCTGAAATAATAGTAAATTCAGTAATAATTTTTTTCCATATATTTATGCCTTAATATTGATAAAAGGGTGGCCCCTCTGAAGTGACAAACAAATCTTTGAGAGGTCTCCCTTCCCATTTCACTATAATAATCAAAAGCAAATAATTGATTAATATTGTAAATTATATATATATGGGAAAATAAATGAAATATGAATCTGAATCTGAATCATACTGCTTGCTGCATTACAGTCTGTCACTTTGATATAGAGAAAATGTGGACCAGTTCATTGTGAAAAATGCACTTTGTGACTCACGGTAGTCGAAGAAGTGCCATCTTCTCTACTCTCAACATGGGAAACATAGAAGCTGTTTGATTAGTCATGATCACGAGAATGTCATTTGACTTTTCATAACTGATTTTAGAGTGAAAATCAGATGCATAATCCTTTCGTTTGGCTGTCACCAACAAGCTGGATAAGTCTCCGCAAAATTAAATTACATTTCTTAATGTTGATTGAGCTTTTAAAAGGGCTACTTTTAAATATTTCCTTTATCTTGTTCTTTATATAAAACAAACCAGTGAAAGGCACCTGCTAGAGTGTTCCTTCAAGTGCTCTTCACTGTTTTGTCTAATGAAAAGGGATGAAAAATTAAGAAATAACTGAAGTCATTTTGAACTTATGAAGGGCTTAGGGCTCCAAAGGAGGCAGTGATGCATACCCTAATCAAATGGAACACTATTCTATATTCTGGGCGAAGTCCACAGGTCATGAGGAAGATATTCAGACCAGTAGCCTATGGTCTCAATCTTATCACCGCAGTCCAGTATAGGCTTGCAATTCATTCACAATGTCACGGAGTACCCATCTCCTAAAAATGATTGATCTTTCTCTGGTTTGGGATGCTATATTTGTGATATTGAATCTGGAATGGAGAATCATTGATTTTTGGATATAAATAGGAAGTGTGAGATGATTTATAATTGAGTGTTGGGTGATGGTAATTCAAACAGGAAGACTGGTTTAGTCAGTGGTGTCTGGATAACAATTGCCTTCAAAGGTTAAATGACTATAGATGCTTAAAACTACACTTTCTTATGCCAAAGGTCCTCGCCAATGTGAAACCATTGCAAGCTCACACACAAGCAAGAAATATCTGGGAACGTTTCAAGAACTTACTATTAAGAATTATTCTCCAGCTGTTATAGTGTGTCATAAAAAATAAACTTGCCGCCAAATAAAGTTTTATACAGCGACATTACCTTGTTTCAAGATCCTCTATTACAAAAATTCCCAGGAAACTTGCGACTCTTCTGAAAATTACACACTGATGTGAACACGTTGTGAGCACACACACTTGCAAGCAAGAAATATTGTGGAAGATTTATTTCAAGAACTTGGATAACAATTATTCTACAGCTTTTATAGTGTGCCATGAAAATTAAACTGGCAATTAAATAAACTATCATGGAGTACCATGCATCAACATTACCTTGTATCAAGGTCTTCTATTACAAAAGTGACCTGGAGATATGCTACCCTTATGGAAATTAGACTTATTTCTTCAGATGTCACCTCTTGCCAAAGGGAAGGTGATCTTACTGACCATTCGCTGACATTTCTCCAAGAACCTTTATCTTCCAAAGACTAAAAGAAGATGCTAGAGGGAATAGTCCTTAATTTCACACACCGAAACACAAATGAAATAACACTTCTTTTATCCCAAGTACAGATGAAGTGAAATGTCAGAGTGGTCCTTAGGATGTTTTTACACTCTACAGAAATAGAGATAGCTGGAGATTTGTGAATGCATTTATTTGGAATAACTGCATTTTTTTTGCCTAAATTACAACCAATAAATTTTAAAGCATATAATATACTCGCACTTTCTCTCCAAAACAATTCTTTGCGCTTCCGTGCCTTTGCACTCCCAAGACAGACAGACAGACAGACAGACAGGTTTTTATTTCAGCCATTTATGATACATATTCATACATTGGACTTCTTCATATGAAAAACAATTGGCTAGGCGATGCTTGAGATGTCCTATTTAGAATGCTTTTCCAAGCACCGCCTATACATTTTTTATGGTTCAGGTCTTTCATCTAATCATGGACTGCCATAAACTGTTCAAAGTTCTTATTATAGAATGATGGGAGGTGGAGGAAGTGGGAGAAAAGACAAGTTGAAGGGTGGATGGGGAGTGGGGGGGGGGTTGCCTCAATCCCTTTATAAATAATATATTTGTATCTAGTGTCGCTAGTTGCAAATGTAACAATTTGTTATTTGACATTCAGTTGTGTATTTATTTATTCATATATGTTTTGCATCGCAGGCAAAGCCGTATTCGCTGTGTGTATGACCTTTATCTTAAATGTTTGAAGGACTATCATTCAGTTTACTTGGCAGCTGATGGCGTATGTACCCTTCTGCAAAAGCATGCCTAACACTCGGTTTGATAAATGTTGTACCTCTTGTAAAATAGGCATGAGTAGCCTGTTGTACGGGAAGAAAAATTTCACAGCTAAAGTACTCAGGAAGACCATTGTGCTTTAGTTTAAAATAGAATTTGTACTGTTTAAGTATGTACAGGTCCTGGACTTATAAGATATTAAGTTTTTTATTTTAAGTGCCTTTTTTCGAAGGGTAGAAAGTTTTTTACCTTTATGACCCCAACAAGCCCTCCCTTCCCTTCACTTTCCACTAAAATTGTAACTGTTAACAGGTCAAATTCCATAGATATATTAAAATATATCATTCAATTTTTTTTAAACAAGAACATATAGCTATGGTCTTTCAATAAAAAGGTTCTGGATAAATTTCACATATTTTAGCTCCAGGGCGTAAACATTCTTGGGGAGGGGGGGGGAAGGGGATGCATCCCCCCCCCCTGGCATGAGCCAGAGGGGATTCTTAAATAAATATCTCCCCTTAAAATTTCGAGTTATAACCGCTTCTTTGGAGAATTATTATTTCTTTTTTTTACTGTCACTGCCATTATACCAATTCCAATAGGATGTCATGTAAAAAAGAAAGCTCGAGGTCGCTCAGAATTCACAACAGATAAAGTAAAATCCTTGGCTTCTGGCCATTTAGCGGCCCGCAAACCCCTTTTGGGTGGCCTTCGGCACGTTGGGCGCCTAACTTGCGCTGAAGGCATCCCCCCTACAAAAATGAAAAATCTACAGTTTAATTATAATATATCATCTCACCTTTTGTGTAACCTTTCTTCGTAAGCAATGAGATATCTAAGGCATCTCGATCAGGAGAGAGGGCGGGGCACACGATTCTCAGGAGGGTCACCCCTCAATACAAATTGTATATATTAGCCAAGGTTGAAAAGTTCATATGGGGGGGGGCATCTGGAGGGCACAATCAAGTATAAAGGGGGCATGTGCCCCTCTGTGCCCCACCCCCATAAGAACGCCACTGTTGGTAGGTAACAGATTTTCCTTTATCAAAATGATGATGGCTTCCTGGTGCAGAATCTCTGGAGATGCAGATGCAGTTTGATGCCTGGTTCTGAATATCAAAGTACGATTCACTAACACAAGAATTGTGAACCGGTATTTTCCCTATACTTCAACATGCAATCATTTCAACAAATGATTATTCGAACAAAATTTAAGATACATGTCATAGTAGCATACAAGACATCAAAATATGTCAGTGACACGAAATACTATGAGCCGTCAAAAGAAACGCCTGACCTGAATAACAATAATTGTTAGCCTAAATGTTCTAAAAATTTCTAAATGTTTCTGGTCGTGAAAGGAACTATTAGGTCATGACCCAGGTGATCCGGCTCTGTCTTGATTGATAAATACCATCAGAGGATGAATCAAAGAGATTGTAACAATGCAATAATTTGCTTTGATTTGTGAAGTGAAAAGATCAGAGAGTTGCAACTGTTACAAAGTGTCTTCTTATGTCTTTCATGTTATCTATGACAAATTATGAGACATCTTCCATCATCAAATAGATAAAATCATTGGTTTTTTTCCCTTTTGTCACACCATGAATAGATCAAGACATACACAAATATTACACATGTATTAGAATCAAGATCTGTATGTACCAGAACAAAATATAATGTGCGCAGGACTTAAAATTCAATGAATTTCAATTAGTTCTGCTGTGAGACAATCTTTGTTTTAAACTGCTAATAGGACTTTGATTATACATGTATATCTTGTGACCAACAACGTTGAAAAAATCAGTCTGCTGAAGCCAATAGAACCGTGCTGCTGATGAAACATCACAACAGAAAAAGGAAACAAAATTTTGTGAAATTAGATATATATATCTTTAGTTGAAGTCATAAATCTTTGGCTATTCATGTCTGGTGCAGAACTTTATTAAAGCTTGCCTTGACAGCAATACCCTGCCTAAAGTGCACTCCATCAGATTAGGTCTGTTGTCACAGCAACTCAATGATACTGACCATTGATGGTACAGCAAGGAATGCCAGTAAAGAAGCGAAATATGATATACCTTCTTGCTGCATATCTCGGGCCCGACAAATCACACTATGTGGTAGGCCTATGTTCCTCTTTATATCTCAGCTCATTACCTTAGATGCCTGTCTGGTCCCATATAGTTCCATTAATGCAGAAATTGTGCAGGTCGTACAACCGTATTAAGGTGTGTTGCATTCCGGGGTAGGCACTATTTGAACATCTAGTTTCCATTTTGGGAGGTCAGACGTTTCAGTGTGGTTGAGACAGCTGTTGGGATTTTCGGTAGTAACAAAAATTGAATAAAAGGAAGCATTTAGGTGCCAGTCATAACCGTGAGATTCATCCTTGCCTCATTATCGACCAGGAATTCATAGTGGGAAGTTGAACCATCCCATTCACTATTACAGTAAATGACTTATATTTGTGGAAGCTACACATTTTGGGAAGACTAATCAGGGTTTTGCTGCTGGGGACAGAGACCATTGTCACCATAATTGTCACAATGTCAGTCAGATCGGTTTTTTTAAGCAAGTAAAACAAAATATATGTATTACGTTACAGTTGACAACTTGAGTGGAACTGCAAAATTTATCTGACAAAATCAACTCAATAAAAAGTAGTTGAATTTATGCTATGTAGAGATGTACACTGCTGCAGATGGTAGTATGCATTTGTATCGGCTGGCTGCATTGTTTTTCCCTGTTCAGAGTTTTTTTTGTGCATTAAAAATATACGGAATGAATTTATCACTTTGTCATGAGAGTCATTGCAAATACACAGAGCCACAGTGAAAACTACACAATTTTAAGAGCAGTAATGCAAGCCATATTTTAACTTTAACAATTAACAGATCTGCAACAGCCACCAAACTATATCCTAAAGATAAGAAAAGATAAGATATTTAACGTCGCTGGTGACAAGGTGTTGTGGCGAAGTTATATACAGGTGAAAAATGAGTGAAATATATTTACAGTTATATTCTTACTTTAACAGATATATCGATGGAATAGTATTCCTTTCATACCATTTAATAGATTATTATAGAGAATTTCGGAGACTTAATATACATATTACACATTCACAAAGATTTAAGTAGCTGTTTTTTCCCCCAAGTCCGATTCGAATGATCCGAAACTGGGCATTTTTAATAATGAGTGGGCAGAATATTCCATAATCAGGGACCTTGGTAACAAATGGACCTTTTACCACATTGAACTGTGTTAAAAATGGTTTGAACAAACTTGTGATTATTGTCCCGCATGTTGTATGAAGAAGTTTGTTTCCAAAAATGAACTTTCCAGGTGGTGCAAGGCCATGAAGTATGTATTTTAATAACAAATTCAACCAGGTTATTTTCACAAGTTACATGCAGCATATCTTTACCAGTTTTTGTAAGTGGGGCATTGTATTGTTTCTGCTGAAGCATATTGCCTGGAACTTTGTAGTTTATTTGAAACCAAGAGATTGCTGTTTCAGCAGCTTAATTGCTCAAGTGTTTCTTTAACCTTAAATTTATCCTTTTGACAATATGATAAAGATTATCATCAGCATAATTGTATACAACACATGTTTTCTAAAGTTCAAGTATGCAATCATTGATAAAGATGTTAGAAAGAAGAGGACCCGTGACTGACCCCTGTGGGACACCTGTGTTTAGGTTCATCCATTTGCTTCTTATAACTTTACAGCTTGTTTTTGGTTCTTCAAGTAACTCATGATAAATTAGCAGGCTTCTAACGAGTCACTATAGGCATGTAATTTTGCTCTTAAAAGTCCATGCGGCAAACTGTCAAATGCTTTTGAAAGATCAATTAATACATTTTCGATGCATTTTACGAGTCCGTTATTGCAGCTATGCCGTTTCCAATAAGTGGATAGGTCAGTTGACAAATAATTTAACGTAAGATCTAATACTACTACTGCAGGGTTCATTTACACTCGCTCTGCCTACAAGAAATCTGTCTATATATTTCAGTCCGCAGCCTCAGATAGGCCTATTATATAGAAGAGGACCCATGATTGACCCCTGTGGGACACCAGCTTTTCTGGGTAATTCTAGTATAAAATACTGAAGTATTCTAATTCTTTAATGCTTTAAATGAACTCTCACTGACCATGTTTGTCATGCCGGACAAGGATGACTATTTTAGTTATTTCTTCAGGGTGGGCTTGCAAGACCACACTTAGAGCTTAGGATGCCAGACTGAGCAATTGTGCCACTGTGCTGAAGATAAGAAAGAGTGATGCATCAACAATTTCTGGGGACTGGTTAGGACTGGTAATTTCAGTAGCTGGCACCATAAGACCTTTGCTATCCCACAGTCAGACAACTGTTGTCCACCCAAAGCCAGGGCTTAGTTTTTATCCCACTTGAGTCGGACTTACTCTTGTGCTGCACTAGGAAGACTCGTGCAGGGAATGGTAAATAGAAAATGTCCGTATAAATGCACATAGGGTGTATTCATTTGGCATGAAGTGACATAATGTATGCAAGTGGCCAAGATGGAAAAGATAAAAGTCAAAGAGCTGTACACGTTTGTTTCAGACCACGAAAGCATTATATTTTATTGAATCCTGAGAGAAGAAAGTAGTCACTAATAAAAAGCAACGACACTTACTATTTTTGAGTATTGAGTTGTCCTGGCAGCCTGAATGTTGAGCATTTATGGTCTACACTGTGCACTAACGATGGGGGTACCCTCGCCATCAGGGCAGCCATTACAACTCTCCATTCGTGATTTCAAAGTGACATTACAAACAATTTTGGGGGAGTGAGGCCTTCAAATTGGGATGGTAGTTTTAATGGCCCGTGGAATAAATTATTGCCAAGTTCCAGGCTCAAACTTGCAAGCTTAAATAAGACATTCATGAACTTAGAAATCACTCGAGGTGAGGGTACCACAAAAAACGAAAAATGGCAGGGCGAGGGTACCAGCATTTTGGCGAGGGTACCAACTAAAATGGCGGGGGTACCAACTAAAATGGTGAGGGTACCAACTAAAATGGTGAGGGTACCAACCTAAAATGGCGAGGGTACCAACCCGGAAGTGGCGAGGGTACTGCGAGATTTGGCGAGGGTCACTTCCGGTTGGCGAGGGTACCCACCCAAAAAGAAATTGGCGAGGGTAATGCAAGATATTGCCTGAGCAATCAGAGCAAACTGAACAAACAGTCTTGGAAGAAAGGCAATGAATCAGCTTATTCAATTTGTTCTTTGTTGCAATAGATAACAGCATACATGATTGCACTTTTGGAGTAATTACCAATCAGTAACTCCAATCAAGAACAGAATTGCAATGCCCTGTCAATAAAGGAGAATCTTAAAATCAATTAACCCAATGAGAAAACAGTTCATAAAAAGAGGCCTACCCATTCTACCCACTGTAGAAGTTAGTCCAATGTAGATTTGACACATTTTGTTGTAGGCCTACATCTACAAATGCAAAACAAACTGGAAAAAGTAGAAAAGTCAATGGATCACCTAATGAATTTGCTCTTTGTTGTGGAAGATCACAGCATGCGCTGACACATTATAGTAATTCAGAAGTAAGCAATCAGGGGTTCCAAGTCTGCAAATGGTGGCTTTAACTACATGAATTCCCATATAAACACAAGTTAGTGGGATTAAAATATAAAGAGTCAGACCTACATAAACTCTTTGAAAAAGTAAGTTCACCATTGCTAAAACCATTATTAAACCTGTCAACTCTAAAATCTGATTGGAAGTCAAACTTTTTCTTATAATCCGTAATCAGCATGGAGCATAATGACAAATTTAGTATCACAATTTATATCTCTGAATATATGTTTGCCTAGATGGTGGAGGAGTTGCTCACAGACAGAGAGGACATGAGGAGAGTTACGCTATAGTTTTTATATCCAAGGAAGTTGCTCAAAATGCCCTTCTCCCAAGTAATACCATCCACAGTGAAACTTTCTTAAAGTAATTATGGCCTCTTCCTTCCACAAAACAAGCGCAGTGAGTTGGCGACCTGGCCAGAGTCCAGTATAAGCCCACTGCAAGCTTGCCAGCATTGCAAAGAGGTCTCAGAGGTCACACCAGCAGTGTGGACATCGTAGTGCAAGCACAGTTGAAGCACAATGATACACGTGGTGGAAGCTCAGAAGGATAGTCCTGTGGTCGTGGTGTCATCTCTGAGAACTTCACATGATCTTCCTCAACTTACAATTGCCTATTTGTGGTCATTTTTCGGCGATTTTGCCACGTTTTTGGGGCATTCTGAGTGTCCTTGGATCGTAGTTAGATTTGCTACAGTGTGACGGCAGTTTGCATCATTGAGTGGTTTTATAGTCTCCCAGCTCAATGCATCATACAACAGCGAAGTATCCTACTAATAGCTGCTCAATAAAGTTTATTCAGTCAATCAAGTATACCTATATAGCTTATTGTCCAACAGTACTCTCAAGATATCACCAACTGTGGACTTTTTCAAAGTCATATTTCAGTTTTCACATTAGCAAAACTCCATTTCATGGAAGGAGACATCTCGAAAGTAGCTAGGTAGATAATCATTTCAAAACGTACACTTACATAAAGGAGGACATTTGGTCTTAGAGAGGCTGGTATTTGGCTTTGATTTGTGCCCATTACCCAATGAATAAATAATTTATGGCCATTGACCATTATGAAAAATTACAGACTGCAAAAGCTGTCCATTTTATCCAAACAAGATGAATCCTTGCTCTTATGTATTTGAGATAGTGAAGAATTGAATAATGCATGTAAATTCAAAATGGAATCAGCCTCAATATTATCAAGTTTAAGTTTATTAATATTTTATAGTGCACATCAACGTAACACATGCTATGGCACTGTACAGAGTAATGGAAACGTACAATCTGTGATGACTGGCGGTCTTCAGCGCTCCTGGTGACAGCTTTCCTTTTTGTGGCACTCACTTCCATGCTTGTCCAGTAAATGAAAGGAAATGGAGAGAAACGTGACTGATAAACTAAACGTTGAAAATAAACAGTCAGATCAAGTTTTCATCTATCTCTCTATCTACCTATCTATCTATCTATCTATCTATCTATCTATCTATCTATCTATCTATCTATCTATCTATCTATCTATCTATCTATCTATCTGTCTATCTGTCTATCTATCTATCTACCTATCTGTATATCTGTCTATCTATCAGTGTATCCATAGGCGTATTTTGTGGGGTCTTTCTTTCTAATCTGTCTTATCTGGTACATCATTATTGCTGTTTATATCACACTTAAACAATGGCTTAACAGCAAAACAGAAATATTTGTAGACCAGTCATTTTAGGTGGTACCCTCGCCGTGGCAATTGTTGGAAATGGTGTTACCCTCGAGGGGCTTGTTTGGTTGCCCTCGCCCTGATGATATATTTCAAGCACAAAATCTGATAATTCTGTGTCAAATCACACATGGAAAGTGAGTCCTAGAGTAATGCCCCAGTCTCACGGCACGTTACGGAGAACTATTTAAATCGGCGTCGAAGTATTTCCTGGTAATTTGGATGAATTTGGGTGATCCGCCGTCAACTTTTCACATCCCCCCAGGGGAAGTTTTTGTTCCCCTCAGGGGTTCCTAGAAATGGAAAAACTGTGCCGTGGATGTCAAAAAAGATTCAACAGGTACAAACTTTTTTTTCATGACGGCGGAACAGAGCCCAAAATTTTCTTGATTTTTGGATGTCCGGCGTGGATTTTTTCAGTGAGAACGTCTCAAAAACATCTCCGGCGGGATATTAGGACATCCCCTGCCCCTGGGGGGACATTTGAAGCCTCGCCGGCAGTTTTTGACATCCCGCCGCGGTGAAATAGGTTCCCTGAGGGGCAGTTATAGGTTCCCTGAGGGGTACTTTTTATATCTCGGGGCGATATAAAAGTATCCCTCAGGAGGAGGAAATTCCTTCCCCCCGGCGAACTTTTGGGGACGGCGTACAACTTTTCTTCCCTGCAGTGAACAAAAAGAACCCCGCCGTGATATGCTTTTAATTAATTATGTAATGGTTTTATAAACATTGTATGTTGCCGGGATGGTCATTTTTTTCCTAGAATTCAACTCAAGCTACCCCTCAGTGGTAAAAAAGTTCTCCGTAACGTGCCGTGAGACTGGGGCATAAGTTTAACATCTAAGCCACGTGCTTGACAAATATAGGCTTTGGATTTGATGAAATAAGCCCAGGATGATCAGAAATTGCTTTGAATCGAGACTTGCAATGGCTGCCCTGATGGTGAGGGTACACCCCTCGTTAGTGCACAGTGGTCTAGTGCCTGCTGAAAGTTTCTACCTGCAGGAGTTCGAACCCGGTTAAGCATGCAACCATTCAATTACCTTCACAGGTTTAAAAAATCGCTGGATGCTTAAAATGGAAAAAAGTTATGAAGATTGCCATGCACATCTTCTTAACTTGGCATACGTGGCAGCAAATGTTTTTCTTGTCTTTATATTCTATTCATATCCTATCTTGATTTATAACTGGTTTTTAAAATTATAATTTTAATATCAGATTGTGTTTTTTAAATCATAATTTTGCCAAAGCTTAAATGTGGCCAAACCAGAATGTAGTATCTTCATTATCTTCAGATACTCGATTCCGAATCAGACTTGTCAAACTTGTGCTAATGATCATGTTTAATTATGAATTTTAATTCATGTTTCAAATAACTGCAGAGTCAGAAATACGTTGCATAGCGTAACAGCAGAATAAGGGGAGTTAGTTCTCAGAGGATGAAAAGACGAAAATTTCTGATTAACCCAGTTCAAACGTATTTCCAGCCCAGATATGAAGGCTTTGTTCTATTCCCTGATCATTATGATGATTAAATTAATTAGAAAACAACATTTGCACTCTCTGCCAAGTAATTAGTTCCTCTCTAATTTAACTAGACATGATGCAATCATTGATGCAGTGTTCTGAATTCGTCTAATACCTCTGAGGCTCTAACAGAGACTGCACATTACATCTCCAAAGTAATCCCTAAGATATGCAGTTGGAGACTGTTTTGCTCAACTTCTTCAATACGAAAGTCATAAATGTTAATCATACATGATGGAGTAATTGAAAAAATTAGTTATTAAGTGCTACCATCTGAAAATTTAATTGTTCATGTAATTTGTTGCACATCCCCCCCTGTCACTGCAACGGATTAATTACATGAATGGTAAAACTTCCTAATTTTAAAATAGCTTTACTGCTTTTATAAATTTCTTTATTGTGTTATTTTCATAACGGTCAATCAATTTGATATACAGAAAGAGTGATCTGTTGCACTATGAAAATGGTAAGTACTTTGTGCGTCATCATATTGATGATTTGTCATGATCATACCCATACCCGAGGAGGTACTAACTTTTCACATGTGTGTCAGGGGGGAGACAACATTGTCTGAAAGGGCGGGGGCAAGAAATATTAACAAAACAAAAATGTCATAAAACTCGCATACAGTAATTTTAGGAAAAACTCCCCCAGTCATAAATTCTAAATGCTCCATAGGTCTCTTTATATCAAATTAATATTGAAAAAAAAAACTCCCAGCCCCACCAAGTCATAAATTCAATCCCTAATCCCACTTGTTGGTGACAGGTAAGCAAAAGGATTATGCATCTGATTTTAAATCAGTTATGATAAATCAAATAGCCTTCTTTGGACCACGACTATTCAAACACCCTCTATGTTTCCCGTGTTGAATGTGGACAAGTCCGACATACAGATTTTACACTTTAGCAGCTTGTGTAGCCCTACCATCATACCTTAGCTATTTCATTGAGGCCAGGTAATAGGGGTAACAAACAAGCCATCAACCAAGTGCAAAAGGAGCTGAGCTACGTAATAATTTCATTTTGTCGGACGTACATTGTGTGATGTACGTCCGACAAAATGAAATTTTTTCAAATAAAACACATTCTACGGGAACAGTTGTTTTTCAGATCATCTGCCTGAAGTTTTAGCTTCCTCACCTGAATTGTTCTCTATGGGCCGATTTCACCAACATGGACTTAAAAGAGAAGAGCCAGGTCTTAATTAAGTCCTGGTCTGGCTAAGCCAAATCAGTCAAGCAGAGCAAGACCAAGGAATAATAGTTTTGAGAAAGTTATCTTAATCGCTCAACTGCTACAAGCACAATCTCTCAATTTTCCAGACAAAGCCAAAGAATGATGTGACACAGGAGGAGGGCTGGTACAATTTTTTGGATACTTTCCATACAATTTGCCCTAAAAAATTCCTGAGCTTCTCCGCCCATCAACCAACCATTCCATCTATCTATCCAGCTAATTTTTAATCATAATGGCATCTGCTTGATTTAAGGGGTCTTCATAAAAAAAACTAAATTCACCTTGCATAAATTTGACATTCATTTTATAGGCCTACCATATCCCAACTGGTCAGAATTTCTTGGGAATTTGGTCATTGCAAATTAAATTTTCTCCTGGAAATAGTTTTACAATTTTATATTCTTGGAATTCAGAAAAAAAAATTCCCAAAATGTAAAATTATGTGTATGTTTCCGTTATTTTTTTTGTAAAATTATGTGAATATTCCCCTTGATTTTTAAGCATCTTTGTCTAAATTATTGTTGTTACCTTTTCTTTGGGGGGGGGCAACAGTTATAATTATATTGATTCAACAGTGCAGGAGATCAAAAAGACATATGAAAACTCGGCGGTCACCAAGCCAATGGTATCAAAAATTATTTGCTGAGATTTCTATGTGGGGTTCAACTCCTCCCCCTCCTCAATGGTCCCAATGCAATATCGATTGACACCAAAACAGTTTGGGATCACTAATCTGTAAGTTATGTAAACAATAGCTGACAATGTTTGTGATTCACTGAAGCTTGGCTGGTTTACACACTTAGTACACTGTTGGTGAAAGGGCCTTAGTTAAACCAGGTTTAAATGAGTTAAGACCAGGTCTAACTGTTAAAACTTTCTTGGTGAAATCGGCCCTTAGGGCCGTTTTCACCAACATAGTATTAACAGTTAGAGCTGGTCTTAACTCCTTTATTCCTGGTTTAACTAAGTCCCTTTCACCAAGAGTGTGCTAAGTGTGTAAACCTGTCAAGGTTCAGTGAATCATACGCATTGTTACTAAACTCAAGGATCAGCAGTCTCTAACAGATTTGGTGTCAAGAAGTGATTAGGCCAATGAAAACAGAACATAAGTTTCTTGGCATGACAGATTCAGTATTCTTAGCCTTTTGTCTAGTACATGCATATTTGCAAGTTTCTCTGTGATTCAACAGTTACCACTCAAATCAAAGATTTTTTCAAGGTAGATATGTCATGTCATTAGATGCAAATCAAGAACACATGTCTACCTTGACCATATTTTTGTTGAAGTAACTGCTTGGAATGGGAATAAACTTTCCATTCGCAAGAATTAAATATATTTTATTTATGAAATTATGTTTTTGTTGCATTTGCCTATGATACCATAGTGCCAACCTTGTGTCAGTTGCTGCAAATTGGCAAAAAGCAGGGTGTTGTCATTTCTGTGAATCCGAATGGCATTATTTTTGGTATTATTTAGATAAAGTTAAAGTGACACTGAGAGCAGAAAGCTCAATGCCAATACGACCGCATAAGTGAATGGGATGGCCCTAGCTGTCATGGAGGGGGGGGGTATTGCTACTTTGCCCTGAAACATGGGAGGGATGTTACCAGGGTGGTGGATCTGCCCTGATATTGGTCAGTATTTGCCCTGATATCCCATTTGCCCTGATGCCAGGGGAGGGGGCTGCTGCCCCCTTAGCCCCCCTTCAAAATACGCTTTTGCTACCAAGAAAAAAAGGCAGTCATGTAGATGTTCCCAACGAAACCCAAGAAGGAGATGGTTACAGTTAAAAGGTCCCACAAAGGAACCGGTGGAGACTATAGTTGCATGTTAGCACAGAAACATTGTTGTGTATTTTGGGAGATGATGTTTTTGCTACCTAGAAAACGTTTTTGATGATGATGCCTCACTCGAGGATGCTTCAGAGCCCCCCCCCCCAATGTAATTCTTTGTTGGTGAAATATTTAAAGCTGCTTTGCCGTCTTTTGAATGAACTTTTTTCCCTGCCAAGTGCAGCTACTTTGGTATTTTAAAGCATCCATTTATTTTGTAAATCTACAAGCCCACCCATCTTTTCCTCTTGTCATATCATTTGGCCTTGTTTTGGAACTTCAGAGATTAATCGTGTTTGTAGCAGTTGAGTTGTTTAAGTACTATGTGTGGACTTTAACTCAGCACATGTTCCTTGATCCTGCTCCGCTTGAGTGATTGGCTTAGCCAGACCAGGTCTTAGCTAAGGCTCAACTCTTAGTCTTAATACCATGTTGGTGAAAACGGGCCCTAATGTTTTCTCTGGTATACCTAATCTCTTATAGATGCAAGAAATTTGTTGACCTATTCAAGAAATCATAGGAATACCACTGCCAGCACAAGCTGAATTTTTTGGAGGGCGTTGACATTTGCCCAAATTTGATTCCCAGATTTCATACCATTTCAAATAAAATACCTTGGGAACCTTTTTTGAAAATGTTGATTTGATCATCCCCCTGAGTCTTTGGCTTCCTTGCCTGAATTATTTTAGTTTTCTCCAATTTTTTTCTCTGGTATACCTAATTGCCTATGCCAGAAATTTGTTGACCTAAAGTTGAGGGTTACAATTGCTATTTTTTAAATAAATCAAATAGCCCTGAAAATGCTGTTTCAGGCATTATTCAATGAGATGAATTTGCATTCTGTGCAAGTATTAGCTGGTAGTGTGCAAATTTGGCTGTCAGCCTATTGCTGTCATTCTTGTATGCAGACTGAATATCTGATGAAGTTCCCTAACTCTGGGAGAGGGTGTTAAGCTAAGCAGAAAAAAATCCTCATGTTCTGTAGATCTGCATTCTCCAGCCTGTATGACTTTCGTGTTTTCCTCCTCCTCTTCTTCATTTATTCTCTCTGATAAATAAGGTAAACAAAGGAAATGTGTGCTTCGCAGAGTAATATCCCCGAGTAAGGTCCTGTGCAGGAGCCTTCCTATATGGGGATATGAAGTCCTGCAATGAGGTAAAATTCATCAAGATTTTATTTATTTTTTCTGGATTAATGCATTTCAATTGTCCCATTTTTGCAGTAATGATTATCTCTTGTATCAAAATGATAACGTACAGGATTTATCTCAAGTTGAACTCAATGTATCATTTTTATTTTTAAACTCGCAGGTAATGTGCAACCTCAAAGTGACAATACCTTAAGACTTGACCCGGTAAATGACACAATGTAAATATCATTGAAATATAATTTTTTTGCTTGTCCTTTTTTACTCTTATACAGAACAACCCAAAATAAAGTACGACTACCACAGCAGGAAGGAGGAATCAGCCACTACTTTTCCTTTTCACACCATTTGGCTCCCTCCAAATCTCTTCCCACCTTTACCTACTTGAAACTACCCTTCAGAATTGCATTAAATTAACATTAAATCAATACCAATTGACCAATTGAAACTCCAACCACCCCATAGTGTTTGATTTCTTTGATATTGTGCCCCTTTGCTAATTGCAATCACATATCCATCTATCTTAATAGACTTTTTGTATCGATGTCTTAACCTGTAAAAAAACTTATGTAAGTACACTTAACAGTAAATCGATTCATCAAGGTTAGGAAATCATTCTGGCGATACTTTTAGCGTGTAAAACGTCATCAAAGAGTGTGTACATCATTTCCAATATAAAACTTGGTCTAAAAACCTTAATAAACACCCGATTTTCAAAATTTAAAAACCTGGATATATCAAGTAAACCCCTCCGAATTCACTGCACTAGTGTTTTTTGCTCTTTTTGCAAAATTAACGTCGCAAAAAGCCTTTCGGCGCATTATGCTGAAATGATGCAAAATTCCAGTTACCACAGCAACCAGTGGCAGATTCTTCTTTTTTTTTTTAAGAGGGGGGGGGTATTTTTCTGCCCTGAAATCACACACTGAATAGTACAGGAAAAACATGTACACTTGGCATGTAGCAATTAACATGCTAATATCCAAACTGATGGTTTTTCATAACAGAAGCTTTTTTTTTTACACATCCTTGGTTTTATAATATTTTCATTAAACAAGGGGAGGGGCTTTGAATTTTTCTAAGGGTAATTATTTCATAGAAATGCCTACTTTAAGATATTAAAATATTTTATTACTTGCCACACATCCTCAGGTTGATGGTAAGATCGATACAGTACCCTTTTTTAAGGGTACTTTTCTTGTTAAAGTTGTAGTAAGGTAGTTTAAGGAGTTTTGTGGCGGAGAGGAGAAAGGAGGGCAAAAAAGGTAAACAGAGCACTTCTGACAGTAATTTTTCTTACTTTATTTTGAGTTGCACTGTACTCAGCATTTCATATGCACCGATATGCATCAACAATACATTTTGCATTTTGTTATACTAAAGAAGGAATCCGAACGATGCAGAGACACAAAGCAACAGTGACAGCCACCTCCGAGAGCAACTCTATGTGCCATCATTCTTGTTTTAACAGTGTGACAGCTGCCAGACGGGATACTGCCCAATACAATAGAAATGAATTCATGAGTGATGTATTCGCGACCACAATTTATGGGGACTGGATATTTTAGCAAACAGAGCCCAGTTAGAACTTTTCTATCCTTAACTCAGAAAACCATTGAGCACCAAATCCAGGAATTAGGCTTTATTTTACTTGATCTTGAGGCAGTGGTGTGCCAATAATGTGGTCGATGAGTTAATCGAATTTGCATACGAAAATACTAGTACAGTATTAGAAAGAGTAGCATACAGCTAAAGAGAAAAGTACAATAAAATTTCTTAAAGAGCAAATGTATATTTTTTTCTGATGTGACCGCCACAAGACTTGGCAATAGTGCCAGTGTGCTGCAGATAAGAATGAGTGATGCATTCATAACATCTGGGGACTGATTATTACTGTTGCAAGCTGACTCCAGTAGGACCTTTTCTATCCAACAGTCAGACAGCAGTTGTCCATACAAAATCCAGGGCTTAGTTTTTATCCCACTTGAGGCTGACTTACTCTTGTGCTGATTCCCCAGGAATACTTATGAAGTGAATGATAATTATAATATAAGTCTGAATAAATGCGCGTAGGGTGTATTTATTCAGCATAAAGTGACATAATGTATGCTGGCGGGCTAAGATAGAAAAGATGAAAAAGATGATGTGATGTGGTTGAAAACAACCACAAAGACATTTTATTGATCCGTTTGAGAGAAGAAAAAAATCACTCTTAAAAAAAAAATTTTTGAGTGTTGAGTTGGCCTGGAAGCTTTGTGGCTGAGTGTTTATGGTCTGGTGCCTGCTAAAAATGTGTGCTTGCAGGAGTTCGAACCTGGGGGCGGAGGGGGGAGCATGCTGTGCAACCATTCAATTGCCTTCACAGGTTAAATCACTTAATGCTTAAAATGAAAAATTATGAAGAATGAAACATCTTTCTATTTCACTTGGCGTACACGGCAGCAAATGTTTTTCTTGTTCTTATATTATTTTTCTATCCTATCTTAATGCATAACTGGTTTAAATTTGATTTTAAATTATGATTTAATATCAGATTTTGGTTTTAATCATACTTTTGTCACAGCTTAAATGTAGCCGAAACAGAATGTATCTTCAGATACTGGATTCCCAATCAGACTTGTGTTAATGACAATATCGAATTATAAAAATTCATGTTTCAAATAACTGCGAAGTTACAAATGCGCTGCATTACCATCCAGCAGAATAATGAAAGTTCTCAAAAAGTAAAAGACTGAAATTTCTAGTTTAACCTATTCAAACTTATTTTCATCGCAGACATGAAGGCTTTGTTCAGTTCCCTTCATCATGATTGAATTAATTAGAAGACAAACTTTGCACTCCTTGCCTTGTAATTACGTTCTATCAAATTTAGCTGGAGACATGATTTCAAGCATTGGTGCAGTAACCCGTGTCTTGCAATACCTGTGAGGTTGTTACAAGTACAAACACATGCACCTTGCTGCATTAAGTTTCTGAAATCATCTCACTGAAGTACGTTTGAGGTCTGCTATGTTCAAATGCATCTCAAAAATCATCAATGTTGATCATACACGATTAAGGATTTAAGAATGAATTATAAAGTTTTATTTAACATCCATTAATCTTACCATTCATATATAATCTGTTGCTGCGACAGGTTCCTGCCTGTAACCCCAAGAGATTGATCGTGTTAAAAGTGAAATTTCTTAATGTTGATTGAGCTTTTAAAAGGGCTACTTTTAAATATTTCCTTTATCTTGTTCTTTATATCAAACAAACAAGTGAAAAGCACCTGCTAGAGTGTTCCTTCAAGTGCTCTTCACTGGTTTGTGTTATGAGAAAGAATGAAAAGTTAAGAAATAACTGAATAATTTTGCACTGAAAATCCTTTCGACTAACTACCCTAGTCAAAATGACTAATTAGGTTAGTCATTTGATGGTGCCTTAAATTCTTAGTCATGCTAGTCAATTGACTAACTTAATCAGTCAGTTGAAGTAAATTACTACACAGAGAGCCATTTGAAAAAAAGGTTCCTCGTGAGGCTTGAACAATCAACTTTTAACTCAGGTTCAAAGCTGTAAGACTTTACTACAGAGACACAGCACATTACCACTGTGCCACTGAGACCAACTGCTGGAGAAGGTCTTGAACTTAATAATATAAGACAACATTAGACCTATAAAGAGAATGCGGCTGTTTAGTGCCACCAAAACATCTAAAAAATATTCCATGACCAACTAATTTGTAATTTTTGTAATTGTAATTTTAAATTAATCAGATCACCACTTAAATTAACTAGGTGGTTAATTTAATTAGTCAAATTGACCAACTAAATGAGTCAATATGACTAATTGACTGAGTGACATGACTAACTCACTAAGAAAATACGAACTAAATTAGTAGAAATGACTAACTTTCTTGGTAAACAAAAGTATGACAATGACTAACTAAATTAGTTAAAAGTCCAACTTTGTCAAAAAGATTTTCAGCGCATGAACCTGTGAAGGGCTCCAAAGGAGGCAGCGATGCCTACTCCAAATTAAATAGAGCACAATTCCATATTCCGAGCAAAATCATGTAGGTCATGACAGAGATATTCACCCAGTTTGGTCTCCATCTTATCACCTCAGTCCAGCTTAAGCCTTGATCCTTCTCTGGTTTGGGTTGCTATATTCATGATATTTAATCTGAAATAAAGGATCATTGATTTTTGGCCATAAATAGTAAGTGATTTATTATTGAGTGTTGGGTGATGGTAATTCAAAGAGGAAGACTAGTTTAGTTAGTGGTGTCAGAATAACTATGGTACACATGAAGAGATTTGGCTTCGATTTACATAATTATCATTGTACATTTTATGTTAATCTATATGAAATTACAACGTAAATACATAACATCTGGCTGGGGCGATTTTTCCCTGATTTGAACTCAGTGGAAGGAAGTCACCTGAGATATTGGCCCCGTCACCCAGTGGCGTAGCTAGGAAATTTTCCAGGGGGGGCAAAGTATTCAAGTCAGCGATGGAAATGGAACATTTTTGTTGGGGGAGCTATTATCGCTGTTGCGGCAGGGGCGCGCCATCGGCAAAATGTAACGTTTGATGACAATATATTAATTTCTTTCCTCGTCAGGATGGAGCCAGGGGGGGCAACCGTCCCCCTTGCCCCCCTGTAGCTACGCCACTGCCGTCACCGCAGGATGAATGAACCCTATATTTTTTATTTTTGCAAAAAACAAAACTGCTCAAGACTGACTATAGTAATTGGAATATTATATTTGTTCACCTGCACTGTATTACAGATTATATAATTTTCTTGTTACAGGAATTCTCGTAGAAGTAGACTTCAGAGCCTCAGTTACCAAGTAATTTGGCTGTACGTGACGTATGGTAGAAAACTACTCATGTATGACCAATGCCCATTCAACTTCTGTGTGTATGCAGAAGCTGCGAAGTAAAGTCGTTTTTATCAGTTTGTCCAGTTTATTTCAGTTTTAAAATTGCAAGCTGAAACATGACTAAATCAGACATCACCCGTTTGGAAGGATTGTAATTCATGATCCCCCTCATACCATATATGAAAGTTTGATTGGTCAGAAATAATTGCGGGCGTTTCATGCCTTCTGTGAACACAGATTGACTGAATCCATACTTGAGCATACCAGAACGCATTTTGTAAATGTTTAAACAACTGGCTCTGCATATTACTGATTGTATACGGAGATGGATTTTGTAGAGAGACTGTGAATTTACACAGGTGAATTGGGGAGATATTATGCATAGATAAATGGAGATATAGGTTTATAGATAAGTGGATGGATGCTCTATTGGCCAGAGATACACTTGGTGCGATATATAGATAGATATATAGACAGATATATAGATGATAGATATACAGATAGAAAGAAAGAAAGAAGGAAAGGATAGATAGATAGATAGATAGATAGATAGATAGATAGATAGATAGATAGATAGATAGATAGATAGATAGATAGATAGATAGACAGATAATTTTGGGATTTTAATGGTTTTTTTTTTAATATCAGTAAAATCTGCAGGCCAAAGGAGGTGGGTGGAACCCCCAAACCCCCCTCCCCACGATCGGCTACTACTAGACTTATCTATCTATATCTACTTTCTTGTCATTTTTTTTCCTTGATGTAATAGATATGACCAATGGCGGGATTATGAGGACATGGATACTGTGAAGGTAATAATTATTACGAATAGTCCAAATATAAAATAAAAGGGACAGGAAAATGCAATTCTCTAATCACCATTTCAAGGTTTAAGAGGCAACCGTTTAATTTCCAGAGGGGGGGGGGAGACTTGGATTTTTCCACGGCAGGAAATTGTTTACCAAGTTAAGTGATACTTCAATACGAAATTATTTATTTCAAACCAGCCCAAAAGGAATCTATTTATTTCACCAAAACTGAGTATTGTGAGCAAGAGATTATTTATTTGAAAACAACTCCAAACCTCACCCCCAATATCAAATGGTTCGCCCTAAGTATTCAAGATATCTTAGCCATACCACACTCAGAATTTTTGAGAGGGCAGCGACATTTGCTAACACATTCCATTTTTCAGATTTCATACCATTTCAAATAAAAGTACATTAAGACCATTGTTTTTCAAAAATGTTAATTATTTTGATCATCTGCCTGAATTTTTAGCTTCCTCACCTAAATTGTTCTCCCAACGTTTTCTCTGGTACGCCTAATTGCCTAAAAGCAAGAAATTTCTTGACTTATTCAAGAAATCATATTAATACCACAAGCAGAATTTTTGGGAGGGTGGTGACATTTGCCCAAAATTTCATTTCAAGATTTCATACCATTTCAAATAAAATATACCTCGGGAACCTTTTTTTTAAATCTGGATTTGATCATCTGCTGAGTTTATGAGCTTCTTCCTCTGAACTTTTTTAGTTTTCTCCAATTTTTTGTCTCTGTTACGCCTACGCAAGAAATTTGCTGACCTATAGGTTTAAGGGTTACAATTGCTTAAAAAAAATTAATCGAACAACCCTGAAAATGCTGTGTCCGGCATTATTCAGTGAAATGAATTTGAATTCTGTGCGAGCAGTGTGCAAATCAGGAACAGTCCATAAATATGTAACTCAACAATCCACAGACAATAGCCTCTTCAGACACCCACCAAGGACACAGCAAATCACTTGGCCTATATGGCAACAAATGCTATTCTTGTCCTTACATTCTATTTTTATCCTCTTATGACTTGACTATAACTGGTTTAGAATTGATTCCAAATTATTATTTTAATACCAGATTGTGGTTTGCATCATACTTTTGACACAACTTAAATGTAGCCAAACCAGAATGTATCTTCAGATACTGGATTCCCAATCTGGCTAGTCAAACTTGTGTAATGACCATTTTGAATTATGAAAATGCATGTTTCAAATAACGACGTAGTTACAAATGTGCTGCATTACCGTCCAGCAGAATAACAAGAGTTCTAAAAAAAAAAAGACGAAAATTTCTAATTAAGCCAATTCAAAGGTATTACCAGCGCAGACATGAAGGCTTTGTTCTGTTCACTGATCATTATAATGATTATATTAATCAGAAAACAACCTCTACACTCTTTGCCATCTAATTGGCTTTCCCCAAATTTAACTAGAGACACGTTTTCAAAGCATTAATGCAGCAACTTGTGTCTTTTTGTAACAAACAAATGCGTCTTGCTGCATTATGACTCTTAAACCATCTTACCGAAATACATTTGAGGTCTGCTATGTTCAACTTCATCTCAAAAGTCAGCAATGTTGATTATACACCATAAAGGATTTAAGAATGAATTCTAAAGCTTTATTAACATCAATAAAACTTACCGTTCATACAGTACAACCCAAAATAAAGTAAGAACATTTTCTGTCAGAAGTCCTCTGTTTACCTTCCTTCCTGCTGGGGTAATCATACTTTATTTCGAGTTGTACTGAATATAATCTGTTGCTATGGCACGTTCCTACCTGTTACCACAAGAGATTAATTGCATAAAGAGTGGAATTTCCTAATGTTGATTGAGTTTTAAAATAACTACTTTGAAATAATTCCTATATCTTGTTCTATTATATCAAAGAACCAGTGAAAAGCACCTGCTGGAGTGTACCTTGAAGTGCTCTTCACTGGTTTGTCTAATGAAAAGGAATGAAAATTAAAGCAATAACTGAAATCATTTTGAACCTGTTGAGGGCTCCAAAGGAGGCAGTGATGCATGCCCCTAATCAAATGGAACACTATTCTACATATATTCTGAGTGAAATCCACAGGTCATGAGGAAGATATTCAGACCAGACTGATCTCAATCTTATCACCCCAGTCCAGCACAGGCCTGCAATTCATTCACAATGTCATGGAGTACCCATCTCCTAAAAATGATTGATCCTTCTCTGGTTTTGGATGCCAAATTCATGATATTGAATATGGAGGATCATTGATTTTTGGATTATAAATAGGAAGTGTGATGGGATGATCAGTGATTTATAAGTGAGTGTTAGGTGGTGGTTATTCAAAGCAACAGACTTGTTTAGTCAGTGTAGTCTGGATAACAGCAGAACGTACGTTCTACATCAAAACAACTATTTATGGCATCAATATAGGAAATAACAACATAATTTTTTTTTTCTTTTTACAAATAACAAAACCCTTCTGAGACCGATGTCAGTAATTGGAATATTATATTGTTCATCTCCTCCACATACAGTCCTGGACAAAAGTCTTGTCGCATCCAAATATTATTGACAGAACTGTTAATTATTTAGATTAAGTTGTGATTGACTGATTTTGGCAAGAAATAGCTTAAATGAGAGCCAAAGGCTTCTGCAACTTGCTTATATTGCAAAAATAATGTTTCATCTGAACCTAAATATTCTAGAAATTAATAATAAGAGTCTGTCACAACAGTGCTTGGATGGCAAGAGGACAATATAATTAACAGTAGCTTTAGGCAAGAACAAATGTTAGTCCTAAATTATTGTAAACCACTGCTATGATGAGACTTTGAAGCCAAATGGCATATTTTGTACAAGTGCAGCCCTCACTTTAACTTTTCTTGTCAACGTGGCATGTACCATTTTACCTGCTCTCCCACCAGGAATGCTATAATCTCGATTTCCATGGTCCCATAACCTCTAAATTAAGTTGGAGTACAGGGAAAACAATTCCAAAGAATATTTATGAATTTTAGAAAGCATTGGTCTGTATTATCTATCACTGTTGATGATTATAATTGATACTGTGTTCATATTTCACATGAGTCCTCGTGGAACCCCATGGATATTGTTCTACAACATCATTAAGTTGAACAAAGTTAGTTTTTTTATTCTCCTACATCATGAATAAATGCTCTGACAATTTTTCATCATTCTAGCAATTTCAGGATTATTTTAGACAATTTTTCAGCATAACTTCTTGCATGCGACAGGACTTTTGTCCAGGCACATTTTGGACACACTGTCAATATCAATTTCTATGATATTCAGATTGTTACAATAAAAGCATCTTGTAGAAGGACTTGGCTTTAATTTGAGCCATTACTCATTAAAATCTGTTCAGTACAAGTCAAGTTATTGTCAATTGTGTCTATGACATGTGCTAGCAACAGAACTTATGTCCATTGACTGTATATACACCATTCAGCTCATATTATTTTCTGCTGCATGAAAGTCATGTGGAAAAATGTGCATATATTGACAGTCTGAAAATAGGTTGCATGGGCTATTTCAGTATTCTTTTGAATGCAATATTATTAGATTCAAATAACCGTAACTAAGATTTATTTGAAGATGCTATTTACTTTCCAGCTTCACAGCCTTACAAAAGTTTCAGCTTAAAGCTGCTTGATATGATAGATATGATAGATATGACTAATACACTGCTCAAAAAAAGTAAAGGAGCACCTCTTTCAAGCAAATTTTTAGGAATATGGAGCAATGCAACTAAATTTCAATAAATGGGTTATCTTCTTTATCATTTTGAAGGGTTCATCAAATCACAGCTGAATGGATTGAATGGATGTTGTCTGTACAGGGATGCTGAAACTTTGGTGACCCCCAAAACTGATGTGAAAACACAATATGCCCAAATCCAAAATTTTGTTCAATTCTCTGTCTACTGCTTCCAAACCTAACTCAAAACTGTATAGGGCCAAGACGAGCATGAACACACTCTTTAAAGGGATTTGCAGTGCTTTTGATGAAGCTGTGGGTGATCACTTTGGGCATGAGGGCCAACTCTTGAATGTGGTTTTGTTAATGTTCCTGTGCGGTCTGAGGAGGGTCTTACTGCCCTGAAACACATTGTAAAGCATGTCCAACACATTTTCTATCAGTCTAAGGTCAGAAAACCTTGCTGGCCAGTCCATCACTGTAATTACTTCAAATTTAAGAAGAGATGTGGTCACTCAAGAAGGGTCCAGATGTGTATTTTCATCGCATGAGCAAAATAATTTTTTTAACTGACCCGACGTCAGGCCTCAGTGTGATTTCCACAAACCCATTGCTACACATTATGAGATTCATTTGTCATTTATGCACTCCGTACACTCAAGAGAGCTCCCAAAAAACTTTATGTCTGAAAACGTTAGACTAAAAAAAAAACTCCTCCCACCCAAACATGATGACCACATGTCAAAAATGGGATCTGCTTGCTTGCATCTGCAGACAATAGAGGCCACTGCTCACAAAACTGCTAAAGTGGGGCTCCTTGTCATGAGCGAAAGTACCAGTCATTGATAGTAATAGTATATCAGGGCTTGTAGATCGATTTAATCCATCCATATACTAGCATATGACAAGTCCAAGAAATGCCCTGGATATGCATGTTTTGATATATTTGTCACAGATTCTATCAAATTTGACAGTTGACTATGAAAAACATTTTCTCAAAATTCACAGTTCATTGTTGGGTGTTGTTAGTTCGATAAGTTGCAGATTCTTATACATTTTTATCTCATGTCTAACTGCTGAATGCACAAATAGTAACAAACAATGTATAACAGTTTGTGATCACTGCTATGGTTGTATTCTAATTGGAATTTGTCATGTGACTTTGACATAGGCTCCCCACCAGTTTTGTATTTCTTTAAAATATGCAAATACTATAGAAGAAAAAATACTTTGCATGCCAGAACATTATCAAAATAAGTGTGATGTACAAGGTCAACTATTGCATTTGCACCATATCTGTGTGTTATTTGCAAAATGGCTCTGCTCCTGCAATCTCAGAATTCGAATTGCATACGCTTGTATTGTCTATAGAGTATTATTGGTATACATGCGCGTGCTCCTTGTTGAACTCCAACATTATTGCATGGCAATATGGGGCAATCAGAGGAGGGCAAACTCACTTTCTGCATCTCAAATGGTCTTCAAGCAGTTTGTTCCTAAATTTTTGGTAAAAAATTACAAAATTTGTGACACCACCAAAGACATTTTTCAGTCACATGGTGAGGCCAGTGCCGATCTTGGTAGAGATAATGGTCCTGTTACTGCAGTATGGAGTAGTGTCTGCTCTTTCAAGGTCTACTGCCATCCATTCCGTTGTTCCTGTGCCTCTACAATGGCTGGGAAACCACATTTGGTGCCACACTGGACCCCCTTCTCACTTTAGCGCCTTTCTGTAGGAGTTACTCACCCCTGACAACCTCAGTTTGAGACAAAAATGGCATGGCGCACTTCGCCCTTGCCTGCAGTTGTCAGAAAAACCAGGTGAATGAACTTTTTTTTCATCCTTCCTTTGGAAACACTTTTTTCAGATTTGAAAATTCGACAGAAATCACTTCATTTTTTTGGGTCGCCCAGGACTATTGCTCCTGACAAGGCAAATTTTGACCAATATTGCTGTTACAACTGAATTTACCAGTCAAATGACCAGACAATAGAACAATGTTAAATTTGATTCCCAGATTTCATACCATTTCAAATACATGTAGAATACCTAGGAACCTTTTTTTTCAATTGTTGATTTGATCATCTCCCCTAGTTTTTAAACTTTGAATAACCCTGAGAATGCTGTTTCCGCTAATATTCTGTATTTATTTTAATATCACATTGATTGTGGTTTGCATCATACTTTTGACACAACTTAAATGTAGCCAAACCAGAATGTATCTTCAGATACTGGATTCCCACAAAGTCTCTATTCTGTTTACTGATCAATATGATTAAATTAATTAGAAAACAACCTTTACACTCGTTGCATTGCAATTAGCTTTTCGCAAATTTAACTATAGAGACACATTTTCAAAGCATTAATGCAGCAAGCTGCCAGCAACCTGTGTCTTGTAATACCTGTTAGGCTGTTACAGTGTTACAAACACATGTGTCTCGTTGCATTACAGCGAAACACTTTGATATAGAATTAAAGTTGACTGTGGCACTGTGAAAATGGCACTTCGTGACTCATGATAGCCGATGAAGTGTCATCTTCTCTACTTTCAACATGGGAAACATAGAGGCTGTTTGATTATAGTCATGATCAAGAGTAAGCCATTTGACTTCTCATAACAAATTTTAGAGTGAAAATCAGATGCATAATCCTTTCGTTTGGCTGTCACCAAAAAGTGGGATAAGTCTCCTTCAATCAAATTAACATTGAAAGTATTCGGTTTGATCATGACAAATCATCAGCATGATGACACACGAAGTGCCATTTTCACAGTGCCATAGTCCACTTTAATTCTATATCAAAGTGTTTTGCTGTAAAGTGGACTGTGGTACTGTGAAAATGGCACTTTGTGACTCATGATAGCCAATGAAGTGTCATCTTCTCTACTTTCAACATGGGAAACATAGAGGCTGTTTGATTAGTCATGATCAAGAGTTAGCCATTTGACTTCTCATAACTTATTTTTGAGTGATAATCAGATGCATTATCCTTTCATTTGGCTGTCACCAACACGCAGGATGAGTCTCCTTAAATCAATGTAACATTGAAAGTACTGGTTATGATCATGACAAATCATCAGCTATGTTTAACTTCATCTCAAAAGTCATCAATGTTGATCATACACGATAAAGGAGTTAAGAATTAATTTTAAAGCTTTATTTACATCAATAAATCTTACCGTTCATATATAATCTGTTGACATGGCATATTGCTGCCTGTACCACAAGATATTAATTGCATGAACAATAAAATTTCTTGATTTAGCTTAAGAATTACTTTAAAAATAATTCCTTTGTTGCATCAAACAAATCATTGAAAAGCACCAGGAAAACTTTTCTTTCAAGTCCCTATCTTATCACCTAAGTCCAGCTCAAGCCTGGAAGGACGAATCAGTAATTCATTCACAAAGTCACGGAGTAGCCATCTCCTAAAAATGATTGATCCTCATGTGGTTTTGGATGCTGTATTCATGATATTGAATCTGGAATTGAAGATCATTGATTTTTGGATATAAATAGGAAGTGTGAGATGATTTATGATTGAGTGTTGGGTGATGGTAACTCAAAGAGGAAGACTAGTTTGGTCAGAGGTGTCTGGATAACAATTACCTAAGTTAGTTAAATGACTGGACGCTTAAAATGGAAAATTTGTTGACCTAAAGGGTTGAGGGTTACAAATGATATTTTTTAAATAAATCAAATAGCCCTGAAAATGCTGTTTCAGACATTATTCAATGAAATGAATTTGCATTGGTGCAAGTATTAGCTGGCAGTGTGCAAATTTGGCTGTCAGCCTATTGCTGTCATTCTTGTATGCAGACTGAATACCTGATGAAGTTCCCTAACTCTGGGAGAGGGTGATCAACTGAAAAAAAGCTCATGTTCTGTAGATCTCCATTCGCCAGCCTGCATGACTTATGCGCAGTGGTGGGCATTAGCTAGTTAATCATTAATCCGTTAACAACGAAGCTAACAAATTGAGTAACTATTAATTAAGTTAACATCTTATCTTGCAAGAAATTTGTTCACCTAGACGTTGGAGGGTTAAAATTTCTATTTTAAAGGTAAATCGAATAGTGATAATGCTGTGCCAGGCATTACACGTATTCAATGAGATGAATTTGCATTCTGTGCAAGTGTTCTGATGAAGTTCCCTAACTCTGGGAGAGGGTGTTAAGCTCAGAAGAAAAAAATCCTCATGTTCTGTAGATCTTCATTCTCCAGCCTGTATGACTTGTGTACTTCCCTGCTCCTCATCTTCATTCATTTTGACTGGAAGAAAAAACAGCAGCATTAGGCCATATTTAAAGCGTAAATTAGTAAGAATATATACACCATTATCATCGATGCTATGATATAATTTTGCTCTTCTTCGTATGACTATCCCTGCTGCCCAATTTTTCCTTTTGGCACCCCTGAATGTTGGTGTAAATGACATAGGTGTGTGGGGTAGAAATGAAATTGTCACAATGTTCTGAACTTGTGAAGCAACATGAACATTTTGTTCATGTTGCCATAGTGTAGTTTCTACCATAAATTTCTATGTGACCACGGATAAATCCACCATAAATTAGCTATGCCTTGTTATGTTGTTTGCCCTTTGGGAGGACACAACTGAAAATATGTTCTTCATGACCAGACATATTCTGGAATTGGTCAATTCTCTCCTTTCCATATTCTACAGCCAGAACGTAATTTTTTACATTGCATGACTCCACATATTCCAACAGGAGGGCACTCAAGCATGAAATTGCTCTGACAAGCAAACATGTCTCTTGTTTATCTCATTTTTCAGGAAGGAGGATGCAAACAATGCCATGACTCAGATAGATTGAAAAAGAAGACAAAGATAATTTATACACTGTACTGTGTTTGTGTGTATGTGTGAAAAAGGAAAGGAATGATTGCAGTGAGTAGCTACAAAAATCACAGACAAAGACGGATGAACATTATCTATTGATGGTCTCATAGTCAGTTTGATATTGAATTTTTTTTTTTCATGGTTTGTTTTCAGACTGCTCTAGCTATGAAGTTGCTACTAAATTTGGGAACAGTATGTTTCGCTTTAATCATAGTCAAAGAATCATCTTTAGTAGAGTATAACTCTTAGATATGGCCATTCAATTAAACTTTATAAGATTTCAAAAGCAAACAAAGCCCACCACTTATGGGCTGAGTAACTTGTACTATATGTATGTACTATATACTGGTTTATAGTATTACATATAGAGTAACTTACGCGTGGGTGCCCCAAATAATTTTGTGGAAAGCGTATCCAAAATTATGGAGCACTACATACAAAGCTGGCCTTCCCCTTACTCCATAATCCATAAAACCATTGATAAACACATTAGTCTCCTAATTCATGATCCACATATCAGTGTCTTCTATTCCAGATTCAATATCAATATTCACAGGAAGATCAATCATTTTTTGAAATATGAGCACTGTGTGACGTTGTGGAAAATATCTGGCATCACTGATGCATCGTTGCTGGCTAAACGATGAACTGATTATGCTAAGGTGATACAATTAAGGACTGACTAGTTTGAATAATACATTATGTCCTACATGTCCTACATATGAAATTCTTTTTGAAAGCAGAACAGGGCAGTTTCACAGTATTTGCACTCAAAGTGTCTCATGGGGGGTCAAAATAATGTTTTGTAGATGAGAATTTCCTTTGTACTATCATGAAATGAATGTTTCACTGATTCATAAATCAATGATAACAGAAGTGATTTGTTTTTTTATCACCAAACGACCACTCCTTGAAGTATGCAAGGTTGGAATTTTTGAAAAAAAAAAAAAGTTTATGAGAAAAAGTATCCACGTGAATACAAGAAGTGCCATCTTTTAATGGAAATAAAGCCATTTGATTTAAGACACATTCCAAATAAGAATGGTTGATTTCCGTCAAATTTATTTGGGGCTTCAGTGCCTTTAGCCTAATGGATGGTGACCTACAGGTTTTGTCAAGAATTGTTCTTCATATTCATAAGAACAATGAAAATCAATACTGATTCTGAAACTTCTGTCCAGAATATAGCTAAACAGGCAATGAATAACTGAAAGTGTTGAATTTTTGACAGAATGATCTACGTACTTGGAATATGTCATCCCATGATATAAATGGCTCTATTCTTCTTCACATATGATGCACACGCCAATAAAGTCACAACCAAGTGTAGTGATGTGCTATGAGTTGAAAATCATCTCATTTGATACCAAATTTCATTTTAATTGCTTATTTAAGACACTAAATACTTGTCAGATTAAGCATGCAATCTGTCTGTCAAACAATGTTATGTTAGCAACATAGCTACTTGTAACTCAGCTGCCAGTATTGTAGTCCATTCAACAGATTAAATTTTATTGTAGTGAATAACAGTAATTAATTGTATGGCTTTAGTTGTCACATCTACTCTAGAGTGACCAGAAATAGACATTTTGTGTTGCTAACGTCAGTGTCTGTCAAGAACATAAAAGTGACGTTAGCAACATGGATATAGCTATTTTTAGATTAAATACCAATATATTTCAGCTGATTGGACCAGAGTTAAATATTCATGCATAAAGAACAACATTCATTCAACTTTGACCTTTCTAGCCATCAAAATGGCTGAAGAAATGATCATGAAAGTATGTCTGTCAAACACAGATGACATTAGCAACACTGACGTTTGCAACACTTTTGCTGACGTTAGCAACATTTTTGACAGAACCTTGTTGCTAACATAACAAAAACTGAGTTGACCTAGTTTACAATATTCCCCTTTTAAAAAGAGTAATGATTTCGTTTAGATTTTGTCTTGTGTGTGTATTTCTTGCCTCTGGGACAACCAATAACAGAAGAAACAACCATTTTTTAAATGTTGCACTTACATTGTAAACTATTTGGAGTCATTATGTTGCTAACGTCATCTTCTTGTATTGCTTACGTCATCTTTTTGACAGAACTTTACTGACTGCATTCTGGGCTATAAAAAAAACATTATGAAAATATTTGTAGACATGCCCTTACCTTGGAATTGCTTCTCATACAATATAGTACCGGTACCAGATTTAATGAACTTCCACCCTTTCTAATGCCGCTGACGTTAGCAACATCCAAGTAGCTGTAAGCTCCCTCTTATTTAGAATGTGTCTGTATTCAACCATCAATTAAAACCAATAAAAAAACCAAAATTTTTTTTAAATGTGGCAAAAATATGTTTTTAGCAAATTTTATGACGAAAATTAAGAAATTTCACTGATCATACCCTAGAAGTTTCTGTTTTAGACTGTTTAGTAAGGTTTTAGTCTTAATAGACCCATCATTGCCAAGGTATACAATCCCTAGGTTTCCTACAAACCTTGTGTCAAGTTTTGTTGCTGTACGATTGAAACTTATTGGGTTTGCCTTGTGTCAAAAATAATGTTTTAGAGAGAAACATCTCCAAAAATCACCCAAAACCACATGCTCAGAAAAAAATCGACTTAACTAGCTCCATAAACAAGATGTTGGTGTATAATATTGTAAAGTAATTCAGTTATTCACAAAAATCTGCAGTTATATTGATATATTACATAACTAACTTATACTCTCTAGTTCGGTTTTCTCATAATAGTGCAATTTGATGATGAAAAAAAATATATTGAAACTTTCAATATTTATAAATTCCCTTTTTAGACATTCAGAATAAATTATTTTGTACAGCCATGGTTTTTACCTTGACAAATCCATTTTTAAAAGACTTGAATCGTAGCACAAATTCTGATTAGCTGGAGAGGACATCTATTGACATTGAGGATTTTAATTTCTATGTACATTGCCAGGATATTTTTTCAAATTGTATTTGTCACATTCACATAGAGGCACACAGCTGAGTAACGAAAACACAAATTGTTTGTTTTCTTTCTAAACCCTGAATGTTTTTTTTTTTCGTGTGCTGGAGAGGGCATGTTTTTTTTGACATCGCAAGCCTCAAATTCCGAAAACCAGGTAAAGTTATTGAAATAAATATTATTGCTTTACCTTCAGATATGTCTCCACCTACAAAATTGACACAAACAGTAGACACATCCTTAAATGCGTATTCGTCACAGCATATAAAGTAACAAATGGCCTCTCAAAGACAAAATACTTGACACATACCATTTTTTACATTTTAGGAGATAATTTACACCCAAGACATAGGTCCAGAGAGGCATAATCAACATGAATCACAACTGCCTGCAGTTATTTTTGTGTGTTGGCATAAAATTAACAGTACTGTCTGACACAAAAATGGGCAAAAATTGGTCCTAAATCGCTTACTGCTTCAAAACTAAATATCGTAGGAGGGTAAAATTTGGCACACATATATTTCAATGTAGTACAAGACTTCTCTGTAACTACAATACGTTTCTTGTAATATTTGCCTAAGTATGAAAAATCAGCCTAGTGCAAACACCATAAAACTCCCAACTGTGCTACTTCGGTAGTATTAGCAAAAGACAGGCTCTCATCTTGCAGTCTCATCTGAGATATCTACTAGTGTGCCTGATACATGTATATCATGCTCCAGTAAAGTGCATAAATACAGGATGTAAATCCGAATCATTCATCCACTCAATGTAACACCGTACATAGTGCAATTGTATACTGTAAATATTATGCATACCAAGTACGAGAAAACCTGCATGTTTGTTTGTTTGTGTTTTACGCCTCTGCAGCACCTTAGTGGGCTATATCGAGGCAGGCGATCGCCGTATGATGATGAGATGAGAAGACTGTGAGTCTGGCACTTACCCTATTAATTCAGGGATGCCCAGGGTCTTTCAGTTGCCCCAGCATAGAATACTGGATACAACCCGCCTCCATTTAATGTCCCATGGGCTCGGACTAAAGTTAGTTCCCGAAAACCTGCATGTAGTTTGATAGATAAATAATTGGTTTAATATGTAGTTAAATGCAGATGCAGCAAAATTTGCTGAATTGAAAATCACCTCTTTAAAAAAAAAAAAAATGTGTTCATTCCACTTACTGGTGCTTGTCAGTTTGTTGCCAACGTAACTCATAAAATGTGAACTCGTCACTGGGGCTCTGTATCCGTACCAATCATGATACGTATCGCATCAGAAAAAAGTATTGATGCAGAGCCTACTGGTCACACCCAGTTCTGTGATGCATGTATTATTGTTCCTTGATGGTTGTCACTTTGACTTTGAGTCACTGTAAATTAATATTACACTCCTCTTAATTCGAACACAAGTGACAAATCCATCATCAATTATTTAGCAACGTTTTGATTATGTTTTGTGCACAGTAGTAAAACAATGTTCTTAATGACCAGAGGTACATCACAATTTATCACACCCGGACTCTCTCCCTTCCACTATCTACAACTGCAGGTTTTGTTTTCTTGCATGACACATTTCCCCAAAGGATGGACCTCTGGCAGGACATTACCCATGCGGACAAGCAAACATATCCATTGTTTACCTCATTTATCATGAAGAGGGATGCAAACATGAGTTAGATAGGTTGGACAAGCACAGGAAGACAGATATACTGTGTGCATGTGAAAAAAGGAGGAACGGTTAGATTGAGTACAGAAATCTCAGAGGAAGAAAAAAAAAAAAAAATCTATTTGCGGATTCCTAACCAGTTTGATTAAAGCGTCCTTTTGACATTCTGCAGACAGTCTATTGTTACTATGAAGCTTGTACTCAATGTACTGCTACAAAATATTATGAAACATACCTTTTGGTGGAGGCAAATTGTGAACCATACTTCTTGGTGGGGAAGTTTGTCACATCAGGTATAAAAATGACGATGTACTTCATTTAGTCATGCAATATGGAAACTCTTGGGGCCGATTTCACCAACATAGTTTTAACAGTTAGGCCTGGTGTTAACTTATTTAAACCTGGTTTAACTAAGTCCCTTTCACCAACTGAGTTTTAGTCGATAGACTTGTCAAGGTTCAGTGGTTGACAAATATTGTTAGACAACTTACAGATTAGTGATCTCAAACTGTTAAAGTGGTGTCCCTTTGGGGCTGACCAGATCATACATGAGGGGGGGGGGGGCGGCCGGACTTATGATGAAAATAATTGGTTCAGCACATGACACTGGGAAAAAAATTTTCTCAGCACATCAAAAAAAAAAGAGAAGTTTTTTTCCATCCAGGCACTCAGCACAGCCTTCATTGAATAAGTCAGACACACCTCCAAAGCTGGCCAATGAACAAGCCTACTCACATGTAAATATATATGCGCATGATACACCTTGAATGTCATCTGGAATATGACAAAAAAGTTAATATATGAAGTTTGATGTTTGTGCGAGAGACTATAATACTTTGATGTACAGTCGTAGGATAGCTTGTTGAGTTTTTTGTTGCTTGATAGCAATGATAGGTTGGTTTATGGGAAAGGGGGAAGTTTTGAACTCCTTTTTTTTTCACCAAGACTGGGTCAGTGGTGTCCCTATGGGGGGCACGGGGGCATGTGCCCCCCATATTGGACCTGTGCCCCCCAGGTGCCCCCCATATGAACTTTCCAACTCTGGCTAAAATATACAGTTAGTAAAGCGGGTCCCCCCACCAAGAGAATCGCGTGCCCCCCAGGTGCCCCCCACCACTTGAGACCCCCCAGTTACGCCACTGGACTGGGTAGGCAATTATCTATTTTAAAAATTTCCAAGAACCCCCCCCCTTTTCTGTGTAGCCATATCTTTGTCTTTGTTTGGGAAATTGAGACATTGTGTTTGTAACAGCTGACCTGTTAGCACAACATGTGTAAACTTCCACTAAACTAAAATTCCTTGATACTGCTCTGCTTGACTGATTGGCTTAGCCAGACTAGGTCTTAGCTAAGACCTGGCTCTTCTCTTAATACCATGTCGGTGAAAACGGCCTTTGTGGTACAAGCAGGCTCATCACATGTATTGAAACAGTATCGAAATACAATGTAGGAGTGGTGCTGGGATAGATTGTTGGGACATCAGGGAAAATTAATTTGTCATTCAGGTTGCGTCACAAATATCAATAAGTCAAAATGATCTATTGTGACCCAACATTACTTGATAATTGACAGAAAACTATACCTGAAATAATGGAAGCATGTGATATTCATATTACAACAAGGCTGTGCTACAAATAATTGCTTCGGCTGTAGGACGTTGCTGAGATATCTAGCCAAACGTCTGTCCTCTGCTTGATAAGACAAACTGTAGTCACTTCCAGCAAAGTCAGAAAAAGAATCTTCGGAAGAGTAAGTGTTATCTTAAAGATATCTGGTTGTTTGAACCCACTAATATTTTCAAAGCAAACAAAATCCCATCACTTGTGGGCTAATGTATAAGAAATACTTATTCTGACAAACTGTACATATCTTATGCGTTGATGCCACAAACTGTGTATTCAAAATAATGGAGCAACTGGCCTTCCTCTTCAGATTTCCATAACCAATAAAACCAATTCATAAACATATTAGACTCCCAATCCATGATCCACAATCAGTGGTCTTCCATTCCAGATTCCATGTCACCATTCATCATCCAATATCAAAGAAAGATCAATCACAGTTCGGAGATGAGCATTGTGTGACGTTATGGAAAAATCCTGGTATCACTGATGCATCATAGCTGGGTTAAGCTGGACTGAGCTGCTGAAATGATAAGATTGAGGACTGACTGGTCTGAATAATGCATTACATGTATGTCTAATGCGTGAAATTCCATTTGAAAGACAGGTAATATATGGAATAAGCATCAGCCGTCCTTGATGGAATAAGGGTCACAGCCTCCTTCAAAATATTGATTATTATTTTTGCTATTTCTATCAAACTGTCAATGTAATGATAGTCCGGCTTTCACGAAATAATTATAACGATTAAAAAAAGCAGCACCATAGTTTTTGAAACTGAATGTAATAGGCTTTTGGAAGTGTACGAAGACAGGCTCTCTTCTACATATCTCACCTGAGGCACGGTCCAGGCAAGTGCATAACAAAAGGGCGTAAATCCCCAATCATCCATCCAAGTTTCCATGTCACAGTTGTCACACTCCAGAGTCAAATTATTGAATTTCTAATTATGCACATTTATTACAAGTGCCTGGTATGATTTATCCTTTGAAAGGTAAATGGAGGGAGAAATGGAATTAGTTTCAAACAGTTGAAATGGGTAATTTCAGAGACGCAATTCGGAATGAAGCGTGTCTTCTTCATTGTCTCTGAGGTATCTGAAGCATTCATATTGCATAATGCTGCATCAGTGCTCGAAATCATGCCTGTAGTTAAATTTGGGAGAAACTAATTATTTCTGCAGCATTAAGGTGCAAAAATTGTTTTCTGATTAATTTAATCATTTTAATGACCAGTAAACAGTGCAGAGACTGCATGTCTGGAAAGTTTGAATTGAGTTGATTAGAAATTTGATCTTTTTATTTTTGAGTTATCTTGTTATTCTGCATGCATAACAAGCTGTGCATTTCTGCAATGTAAGGTTATGATGTTGTCATAAAATCATAAACAGTTGTTATTAAATATTGTTGGTCTGGATAAATAGCTATGTGCAAGTTGTTAAGATACTCCTTGGTTGGTTGGTGAGATGACAGATGAGTCCACATGCACACTTACACAGTCATGTGTTTGATCTTTCTCATTCGCAAAATACAATGTTATACTTTGATACTTCCCAGATAAGGGGTTGCCAATTTTAGGTCTCACCTGAACAAAATACAACTAGGATCTGAACATACTGATGAAATTACGCAAGTAGGTTATTTCCCAGTATAACACAAACTGTAGGGCGCAGCAGTGCATCCTTTTCACATTTATTATTGGATTGGGCTAAAAAATGTACCATGTGACTTTCATCAAGTTTCGTTAAAGTTACTCCGAATGATAAATACATTTTGAACAAAATATTCTCTAATTTGTACATTTTCTGAAGCTACTTGGTGATACTGAATAGTACATAAATTTTCTTTCATGTAGGCTTATTTTATCTAGCTCCAATGGCCCCACAAATGCACTAAATGACCCCTAGATTTATTTCGGGTACGCACGGAAAAAAACAACAGTGTTGCTTGCTGTCAGCTCTATGACGTCATCACCATTGTCAGAATTTGTTAATACATAACAATGTATTTTAACAATGGGTATTGTGACGTCATCTATAATGGATGTGCTGGAGGATGGAGGCACTATCAAGAAAATTAAAGGAAAAAACTAAATAATTTATGTTGTCTAAGATATGCTTGACAAGGTCAGTTAGAAATATTACTGATCACAAGTCACTCTTATAATTCACAGAAAATCGCCTTTATTTAGCAAATCATTTTATCATTCAGGGCAACTTTAAGGCAAAGTTGACTTATGCCATATATTCAAATATTTTGGTGTCTGACGAAATTATGCAAAAGCAACATGGTAAGTGGAATGACAGTACGAAAGTTTAATTTTCAAATAATTGTGCTCAAAACACTAGCATTACATCATTTAGCAACTATTCATATCATTTTTTGCTTATTTGCTGTCACTGCCAAGCAATATGCATAAATTGCCTCCATTGGAATAACATTGATTTTGCATATTTTTTTTTAATTTATGCTCTCCAAAATCTCAAAAAGTTCTGATCTTTTTAAAAATGCCTTCAAAAGTTACCATCTGATATCAACTAAATTCAGTTAAACCGAGAGATAAGCTGTGCATTGGAAATTGATAAACTGTTGAATTTCAGGAACTGCACATCTTAACACAATCCAATTCCAATGCCAGGCCGCAGAAATATTTTTGATTCCTAGCCATTTCAAAGTGAGAGATGTTACTTCAGTTTCCTTTTCATGCAGCTAAATAGACAGAATTAGGCGACTGCTAGAAGCATGCTTCGAATGATTGGAACCATTTTTGAGGTTTTGGGGAGCATAACTTTGAAAAAAATATGCAAAATCAATGTTATTCTAATAGAGACAATTTATGCATATTACTTGGCAGGGACAGCAAGTAAGCAAAATTTTTTGACGTGAATAGTAGCCAAGTGATGTAACGCTAATGTTTTGAGTACAATTATTTGAAAATTAAACCTTTGTACTGTCTTTCCACTTACTATGTTGTTTTTGCATAATTTCGTCAGACACTAAAATATTTTAATATATGGCATAAGTCAACATTGCCTGAACCAAACTCCTTGAAAGTCACATTGAATATTTCTCAGCCCAATCCAATCATTACGTGAAAAGGACAAACTGCTGGGCCCAAACGTTTTTGTGCTACTGTGAAATAAGCTAGCCTACTTGCATAACTTCATCAGACGCAGTGTAGTATGAATGAAATTGCCCCCGGGTTTCTATCTTGCCAAGGCAGTTACTTTGGTCAGCCAAGACGATTCAGACACTACACGTACTCTTTTAAGGTGATGCATTAGCTTTTCAGATTGTAAAAGCGTAGTGATGATATGTATTTGGTCTATAGAGCACCTCTCTCTTACTTAACAGGGCCCTCGAAATATCACAGGAATGAAAGAGGGAAAAACATGCTGTTGAAATATGTCGCTACTTTGGGACCTTGCATCATGCATAGTAAAATGCAGATGCGGCAAATTTACGGAACATATCACATAATATATATAAAATTGTAATGTGGATCATTAGTTGTGGAACATGTCCAAGTTTGCTGAATTGTAAATCTCCTCTTTTTTCAAAACAAAAGTTACTGTTCATATTTCATACTGATGTCAGTTTGTTGCCAAAATAACTCATAAAATGTGAACTTGCCACACCCAGTTTTGTGATACATATACTACTGTTCCTTATGATGGTTGTCACTTTTACTCTGTATTACTCTCTCTTCAGATCTAACAAAAGGGAGAAATGATAATATTGACAGACAAGTATGCACTTTGTTATATCCTTTATTAGTCATTTATCAAAATGTTTGTCTTCTTGATCTGTATTTTGAATCATAGCCAAGGGCGTTTCCACAATAAGAAAAAAGTTTCCATCAAGGCATCAATAAACTTTTGAATGACAAATGCTTTTGGTGAACATGAAACCATTTATTCTTTAAATCATAGCTACAAAAGTCACCCAAAGCTGGAAATACTTTCATAGGAAAGCCTGAATGAGGTACATTACAATGTTAGTGATATAATTCCCAATGAAACTCATTACTGTCACAGCTCAAAATTATTAGAAAGAATATTACAGTCTGTCACTTTGATATATAGAAAAAATGATGACCAGTTCACCGTGAAAAATGCACTTGGTGACTCATACACATGTGTCCTTCCTATGGCCCTCCTCTATGTCCTCCTTGCGCCTGATGATAGCCTTTGCAGTGTCATCTTCTCTACTTTCAACATGGGACACAGAGAGGCTGTTTGATTGGTAATGATCAAGAGAATGCCATTTGACTTGTCATAACTGATTTTAGAGTAAACAATCAGATGCATAATCCTTTTGTTTGGCTGTCACCAACAAGCCGGATAAGTGTCCTTAAATCAAATAAATATTGAAAGTATTGGGTATCATCATGACAAACTGCATCATGATGACACACGGACTGTCATTTTTTGCAGCGCAATAGTCCAATATTTTCCTATATCAAATTGACAGACTGTAACTTCTGTCAAAACCAGATAGTGAACTACCTAAAATCGCATAAGACAAGCTCTTCATCTCCAACTTGGCCGCCTACACAGCACAATAATTATTTTAAAAGCTACATCCCATGCATATTATTGTTTTTATGCAGCAATTTGAGGTAATTGACAATCTAGTTTTGACAGGCATTAATTTTTTTCAAATACGTGATGCTTATATCCCAGACCAAAGAGAGGCACATTTGAGGCACTGAATAGGCATATTTGAGGCATACCATGGAGTAGGTAGAGGCATAAGCTGAGATAACAGGAGGCGTAAAGGAGGCATATCAAGCTCCTCATTAAATACGCAAGAGGCATATATGAGGCATTTTTGAGGTACATTTGAGGCATACAGGAGGCGTATTTGAGGCGTTCCAAAAATGTTAATAATGCCTCAAATATACCTCTAGATATGTTAATGATGTGCCTCAAATGTGCCTCATATGCAAATGAAGAGGCATATTTGAGTCACATAAGAGGTACGTTTGAGGCATAACTGAGGCGTATTTGAGGCGTAGGCTCATCATGTAAGTGGAGGTACATTTGAGGCATAAATGAGGCGTATTTGAGGCGTTCCAATTTTTTTAATAGTACCTCTTCTGTACCTCCGCATGGAGGTACAGAAGAGGCATATCTGAGGCATGAATGAGGCACATTGACAGTTAAGGAAGTGAGCCAAATATTTGAATTTTCAAATAGTGCTTCTATCTCAAACAAAGGAAAGACTTGGTACAAAAGCAGAACTACTAAATAAACTTAATGACCTTGATGTAAATGCCAAATGGGTGGCACACTCAATCTGACATGCATTCAGGATTGTTTGTCAAATTAAGGATATTGTTATTCAACTTCTAACAAAAGAGCATGTTGTCTTGTGAGTGATAATATAGTCTGTTGAGCAAAACACAAAATTCTAAGAGTTACATCAGCAACACAACCAAATAAATTGAACTAATTGTTCAGAACACCTTTACAATAAAAACTACAACTTGCATATTTATAAGTATGACAAATACAGCGAAGTATAAGTAAAAATGTGACTTACAACATTGGCACCTTGCTCCCTAGTTGGGGTTTCCATTTTCAATGCAAATTTAGGTCACCACAAGGAGACACCTCAGTATAATCTACAGGAGAGGCATGTTTGAGGCGTAAGGGGGGAATTCAGGCCACACAAAAATTTGGCTATGTTGGAGAGGCATATTTGAGGCACAGGGTAGAAAAACAGAGTCCAGTTTGAGGCACATTTGAGGCATAGATGCAGGTAATGCTTTTCTTGGTAAGTCAGGGAGGCATGTTTGAGGCATATCATTATGCAGGGAGGCATAGATGAGGCACATCATTAACATTAGAGGCACATTTGAGGCACACTGCACTTGGTAGACTGTGCCTCAAATGTGCCTCAAGTATGCCTCAAACATGCCTCAAATGTACCTCTAAAAAATTTCTATGCCTCAAATGTGCCTCTCTTTGGTCTGGATAATAGACAGATATCTCAAGATAGAAGCAGACATCGCTCTTGCGTAAAAATGGAAACACATAAATGTATTTCAATTCTACAGAAGCTTATTATAGCAAATACAAACAACTTGCATAAGTTGTACAAAACATATGTATATCAAGCATATTCTGCTTCTGAGAATAACCTCTTCTTGGAAGCTGATGTTACATGTAACATATCTTACATTTAACCTACTTGCACTGTCGAACATTTCATCATACTTAGCATGATATTTAGTTTTTCAGCTCCAAAAGTTGCTTTACGAACCAATGGAAATCAACCAAATGAAGTCGAAATGCTGGACACCATCTTTGGAAAAAAAATCCAACAACATAATTACAACTCCAGAAATTAACTTATTTGGCAGAACAGGAGAGAGATGCATATTTTGGCACAATCAGATGATTTGGTCAAACAGTACTTTACATATACTTGGTATTTTACAGATGATTTTTATTGCGTTTTGAGTTTCTGCGATGATGTATGTCATTCAGAGAATTTTCATGAATATGGACTAGAGCTGTATCCTGGATATCCCTCTTTTTAGACTTGAAAGGACTTAGTCTAGTAGGCGTTGCTTTGGCTTTGCGACTGTGAAAGCTATCAGACATCAGACTGCACAATACTAGTACCATTGTACCAAAGATAAGAAAGAGTAAGCATTCACAATTCCAGGGATTTGTACTGGTGAGGCATTTTGTATCCAATGGTCAAACATCTATTGTACTTTTAATCCAAAGCTTTGTTTTTGTCCCCCTTGTGGCTGAGTAACTGACTGCTCCAATGCAATAGGACTACACAACGAGTACTCATGTAATGAATGATAAATAGAAAATAAACTTTAATATTGCTTGCCATTTTGAGGAAAATCCAACACCACAGAAGAACCGCTTGAGCACAAGCCGCCTAATGACTATATGCTAATGTAGGCCTTACTAGCAGCCACTGAAGTACAACAACCATAATATGCATGAGATGTAGTATTTAAAATAAGATTGTGTAGGCAACCACGTTTGAGATAAAGACCTTTTCAAAAGTGTCAGGACATGATCTAAAAAGGCCAGGTCCAGATGAAAATGGATAACTCCCAATGGGTGCAAAATATAAAAGTTTATAGCAAGTGTAGAACACACACTTTTATCGTATTGTATCGTATTGTTATAACTCTCATTCATTCAATGCTGCCATCGAATTCCCTGTGAGCCTGTAATTACAATGATACAGCTCAAGGTAACCATAGAAAGGTGGCCCTTGGCAGAGACTGCATAAGATCAATAGGTTACGGTGCAGTTTTCCTGGATTGTAGCAGACAAGAAAAACAATTTCTCAGGAACTTTGTAAGTTGTTATCTTCTTTTAATAGTCACAGTCAGATACCAAACCATAATTAGCCTATGAAGCAGGCTGGTTATTCCGTGAAACAGTCTGTATCAAGTATGCCAAGCTCTCAGCAAAATATTGTGATATATTTTCCTAGAAATTTTCCAGTTTTGTTATCTATGCTCATTTACTATCATATATTGTCAGACTAAGGTGGTATGAGGCTCCATTTGCAGTATTTTCACCTTTTTCACAGCAAACACTGCAGGTTTGGTAAGTCTTAAGATGAATGTGCTTTAAAGATGTTGCTCAGGTTAACAAAAGAAATCATCAAATCAATTTTCAGACAGGATAGTGATGATTAAAATTGCCATCTAAATAACTTCCGGTAATAAAGTCAGTGTAGACCAAATGTTAAGACAAAACTTTGCAAACCTGTTAATGTCCATGTGCACTTCAAAGTTCATTTATTGCTTTTGCATTTAAGATCAAACTTGTTGGCCATAGTAATTGACTGCACTTTTAAGAAAATTGTGTTGTTTGTTTGGTATACTTGCTTAAAGTAACAAATTGTTGAAAATGAAGACAGATAGTGCTAGCCATTGCTCCCAAGATCAAAGAGCTTGTTTGCCATTTCCTGTTAACATTTCAGCTGACTACCACATGAAAGCAACAGGGTGAACAAATGGGGGTATTAATGACCTTTTGCTGGACTCCATAGAAGGTCCTATTTTGCAGGCAACCATGTCAGTACCAGTTATTGCTACATTGCCATGTTGGTTTCCTATTCAGTCACTGTCACTGGGAGCATCCTACACATGGGTTGATCCATACATAGATATGGGTATACAAGGGGATGCCAATTTAATGTCACTTATGTGAGGATTTCATCATAGTTCAGTGAAATAATCACAATTGATTTTGAGGCAAGAGTCAAATTTGGTGTCTAGATGAACTTGACAAGGGTCTTCTAGCAAAAACCAATGTATCCATAGGCATAAGAGGCAGAGCTCCCCTCCCGGCCTCCCCCCTAAAAAACAAGTAGAAAAGAACATGTTTCAGGGAGATTCCTGCAGAAAATTTTATGAATTTAGATTTTTGCGGCGATTTTATAGCATTTAATTTGGCTAGTCATCTCCCCCACCACAGAAAAGCAAAAAAACCTCCCACACCTATAATGAATGCACTTGCGGCAGTGTAAAGTACCTTTGCTATTTCAGGATGTATTCAGTTTATTTTAGTATCTGTTGTATTATGACAATCATTCTGTCGTTTAGAAGTGTACAACTTGAAAGTAGCTACTCAGTAGGAACACACTCTACCAGATTTGCATCTTTGACATTACATTTATTTTGAACTTTGAATTCCGCAAGAAATGATGCCAGTTTTTCATGACTTATAGCCTGAAACATATGCTCACCTTTAACATACTCCTAGTGCCACATCACAAGCCAAAGTATTAAGGTATAATAATGTAAAATGTTCTCAGGAATTTAGAAGAAGAGATGGGCAATATTTTAGTTATCGGCAGGCCCATGTATATGAAAATGGCAGAAATGTTTGCCACATTTAATCAAATCAGTCTTCACAACTTCTAAAATTGGCTTGCTATTCTTCGTTTTTGTGTTCTGTTTATCTGTGGTCCAAACCTATTTTGTTTCTTTTTCTTGCAATGGGATCATACTGAACAAGTGCTGCTGAAATGTAGGCTTATATACGTGGAGATAACGTGTAGGTGCCAAGTATGAGTTTCATTTGTGACATAACTATCTCAGGTCTTTTTTTCAATATGGGGTGTCGTTGTAGCTCTGCATGCACCACAGAACCACGCAAGTACTGATGGGAATTTGGCTAGAGCCTTTAATGCTGTCGAGAAGACATAACACTAAGAACAGTCCATCTCTTCCGCATTATGCTCCAAACATAAAACACCACTGGTTTGTCATGAATAGGAATGAACCTGCATAGATCTGCATTTGTCATACCCTTCCTTTCCATATAGAACTCTTTCTAGAAACTTGTGGAATACGCTGCAGGAATGTAAAAGGTCTACATAATGTGACAAATGTCTGATTTACCAAAACTTGGTGGGCTGGCTAGTTTTGGAATTATTATATTTATTTGAAGATTTTATGAAAATTTTGTGCTGATGAATTGTACGTGATTTTCTTATGTTGATTAATTAATACATTGTGCGTTATCTGAAATTGTAGAAGTATGTGACTTTGTATGGGACTTCTAGTCTTTCTCTTTGACTCAAATACAGTTTACATAGTCAGATGTATCCTCTGCACATGCGCCTAAGAGGAATATTTATGCAACTTTCAGCCATATTTGTACTTGTGGTATCCCGAGGAACTGCAATATTTATAGAATCATACCTTTTTGTTCATGACGCATATTATATTTTTGTTTAGAATACATAACACAGCAGGAAATAATTGTGTTTGGCTATATTATTATTATTATTATTATTATCATGTTTATTCGTACAGAAATTCAAGTACATGGTAGGTAAATTTGAAATTTAAAAATTTAAAATTAGTTTATAGTTAAAAATTCAATTAGTGTCTCTGTTTCGTCCCTTGTCAATTGGCTTTCAAGCAAACCGTCTCTCATCTGTGACAGTTCGATTACAGTGTGGGCAATTATTTTTGCATTGTCATCATTACAACTTGAGCATTCGAATCTCAAGAGACCATCAAGTCTGCTGGATGTCAATCCTTTCAAGTCAGTCAAAGTAATATTTGTCATGCTGCAGCACTTTGTGACATTTGCATTCATCACAGACTTCTCGTTTTTAAGCGCTAGTTGCATGATGTAGGACACTAATCCACATGCACAATTCAGTATACTCCATGTGAACTTCAAGTACCTGGACAGAAATAAATGTACTTCACAGAGCCCATAATTTAGCCCTTTCATAACCGAATTGTGTGCTCTTTGAGGTAGTCGCCAAATTTGCCTTGATATTTTCCTCCATGCTACATGAAACCTTGGTAGCGACTTTACTGGCAACAAAGTAACTCCATAAAAGGATGAACAGTAAATCTTGAAAAGTCTAAATTGAATTGCTGATGGTATGTGGCCAAATTTAGACCGAAATATATTGTAATATATATTGTAATATATGGTCTGTTCTTGAAGAAAAATAAATGTATGTTGTGGAGATAAAAGCAGAATGTATATATATGCATATCAAGTTATTCACTGACTGTTGCCAGGTGTAATCCAATAACGCACAAAAGAGCTCTGCCCTTTAGAGTTTGACAGCTTTCGTGTGATATCATTTCAATAACGTATAATGAAATTATATTTGAAGATGTCATGCAAGTATATGCGGAAACCACATTAGTTGAAATAATATGCTCTCTCTGCTTATGTAGGCCTTTTTTCATTAGACTGAATATCACAGACAATTATTGGACAGAATTATCTTTACAAAATCTGCATCGAGGATAAAAAGAGAATATAAAACGATTCTCAGACTGCAGCCAGACACATTTCCAAGTGTTGTACTATATGTGGCATAATTTGCTCTCTTTTGCCTTTAAATAAATAAATATACGTATATTTATTTGACCAAATTATAAAAGAGAATGATTGTTGCAAACTTTGCAGACAAAATTATCTTTCTGGGAAAAAATATGCATTGAGGATAAAAACGGAATATTGTCGGACTGAAGCCAGACACATTTCCAAGTGCTCATAAAGTACTTTGCCATTTTGAATTTGAGCTGCTGACATGATATTTTTGAGAAGTTCACAATGAGCCTTGCATAAAAATGTCATCAGATGTAATGTCATTTATGAACACCACCAGACTGAGATGTTGTCTGTGAACAGAAAAATTTAATTCTTGATAAAAACTTCTGAATGCACTGCATGCAGGCCTTGCTAACTAAAGGCCTACACCAGCCCCTGACATTAATATGTAGTACATATTGCAACAATAATAAGAATTTCTGAAATATTTAACAGAAAGGCACAGATAATATTGTTATATGAAAACACAAGATTATGTAGGCGTGGGATATGAGTTAATTTCGACTGGCTGCCCCCTTTGATCTACAACAATATCTTTGATCTGACCAAAGAAGAGATGACTATACAAATATGATGGAAATTCAGTGTAGCTCAGTTGTAATGGATGATATTACATGGTCCCACAACCATACATATGGAATTCACAGTTACATTGGCGCACTCCACCGAACTGAGGTTCGCAACAGGTAATTGCAACAAACAGTCAATGCCAAACAATGCTAAACAAGATAATCCAGCTTGCTATTTTGTTACAGGGCCACTTAAGATACCATCAGATCATAAGAATACGTGACAGAGCCAGGGCGTATTTTCCCAAGAATTTACGATTGGAACACTTGAGCATCCATTTATCTATTATTTGGAATGGCTAACAGCACAAATCATTGGATACTCATTTACAGAAGAAGCTAAGAAGGTAAGAATTTTTTGTCGTCAACTCACATTGAAACTTTGGAGGCTATTAGTCAAATATCAGTTTTTCAAAAACAGATAGCCTAGAGTATAACACGTCCCTAGTCTCACACTGTGAGCCAAAATATTAAGGTAATAAACACGAAATGTTCCCAGGACAATAGATTAAGAGCTGGGCAACATCTTAGTTAGTGTCAGTGCACATGTATATGAAAATGACAGAAATGGAAGCTGCGCTCACTAGGCAGCCTAAAACATGTTAGCCACATTTGATAATTCATATTTCACAAGTTTTGAAATCGTCATGTTCTTCTCCATTTTTGTGTTCCATTTATCTATAGTTTCATCCAGTTTTGTTTGGTTTTCTTACAATAGGATCAAGTATGAACCAGAAGTGTAGGTGAAATATAGGCCTATATACGCTGAGATAACCTGCAAGTGCCACGGATGAGTTTTATTTATGAAATATCTCAGGTTCATTTTTTTATGTGGAAACTGTTGTAGCTCTGCATGCACCTCAGGGCCTCACAAGTACTGATGGGAATTTGCCTAGAGCCCTAATGCTGACCCAGAAGACATAACGCCAAGAGCAGGCTATCTCTTCTGCTTTATGCTCTAACCATAAAACACCACTGGTTAGTCATGAATACGAATTAACTGTAATCTGAATTATGCCATAATCTTTCTTTCCATATCGAGCTCTTTCTAGATAGAAACCTGTGGATAGTGTGGAATGGGCTGCATGACTCTAGTTGATTAGGAGGAAACATACTAAGTCAAAATTTGGAGGACACATACTAAGTTCAGTGCGCATTTTTATTTATTTGTGCAATTTTACCAAAAGAAAAAAAATACCTGCTGATGCAAGTGCTACCCTCAGCCACAGATGCTGTTGTTTTTCAATACAAATTTAATTATCATAAAGTTTGAACAAATATGGCCTCCAAAGTCACAGAAGTTCCTGGTCATTCACATCAGAATTAATGTCTTGAGATCGGTAATCCATGGATCAATACAAATGGAGTTATGTTATATACAAACAGTTCAAAAATATCGCTACCAAGGTCACAGAAATAGGTCAAGGTCACTCATGTCAGAAATCCTTGAACGTTTTGCTGTGATACACAATTCCTTTCAGCTTGGTGATCATAGGATCAGCATAACTGCAGTTATCATGTACAGAAGTTTTTCAAAAATATGACCGCCAAGGTCACAGAAATAGGTCAAGGTCACTCATGGCAGAACTTCTTCAAGGTATTACTATAATACACAATTCCTGTTAGTTTAATGATCCTAGGATCAATACAACTGAAGTTATTGTGTACAAAAGATTTCTACACAAATATGGCCGCCAAGGTCACAGAAATAGGTCAAGGTCACTCATGTCAGAACTCCGTCAAGGATTTATAGTGATACAAAATCCCTGTTAGTTTGGTGATCCTAGGATCAATACAAATTGAGTTATCTTGCAGACAAGGATGGTGGACAGACAGACAGACACCTAGACATTTAGGCCGACAGACAGACGGACGCCGCTGGCCTCTGCAATACCCTCGGACCGAGGGTAACAAGTCTATGTGGCACCAAAATCTAACAAATTTTACTTACAATCATAATATCACAAATTTCTGATTTATAAGAATTTGGTTCGCTGGCTGCATTTCATTGGAAAATATCATGGCTGAGGGCATCATAGGGCAAGGGTAGGAACTGAAGAGTGTGGAAGGGCTGGTATCTTCCAAAAGGCATGGGATATAGGATTATTTTTGGTTTTTAATGTACACTTATTTGGCAGAAAAAGGGAAGTGCATATTTTTGCACAACAGCAACTGGTCAGATCAGATGATTCAAGGTCCCTGGTTATGGAATACTCTACCCTCTCACATTAAATGCTGCCCCGACATAGGTTCTTTCAAAACCGAATTGAAGAAAAGCAATATTCTTAGTGCCTGTGATTGTGGAACATGTATATTATGCCTATGAAATTCATTATAAGCCTAAGCATCTTAACTTAGGAAATCTGTACATAGCCTAATTCATATACCATTTGTACATACTTCATATTTTCATCTTGTTTTGTTATTTTAACCTGTCGGTCAAAAGCTTTATAGCTTGTGTTACCTGTTTTTACTGTCATCACCGACTTTAAATAAAATTTTACTTTACTTTACTTTTACTTTACTTTACTTTAATGGTCTAATGGTAATTTTACGCGCATTATACAGGTCAAAAGTAGAATAGACTGTGACACGTATCATCTGATACAACCCATAGTCAATTCCCTCAAGACATATAGTTTTGTTGGCAATTTTCACATCAAACAGATAAATATTTCAGTGACAAAGTATATTGACTATAAGTCTGCATTTACTGGCAATTAAAACAATAAAATTACTACAATATTAAGTACATCACATATTGACATAAGAGTAAGATTAAAAGTTTGGCCCAAGTTCCAGTTATTTTTCATTAGTCATTTTAAAAAGCAGTGAATGCATGTAAATTCAAATAATAGAATGCTCACACCAAATAGAAGACATTATCCCTATCGTATTCATGGTTTGTCTGACGTTCTGAGTAGAGTTTCCAATGAGAGCGAGAGTTCTCGAGAAGTCTCGAGATCAGTAATGACTCAGCATTTTCTCGTCTGCCGAGCGAGTCTCGAGAATTGAAATGTTGATCATTGTTTAACATGGTGTTCATGTGTTTAATGTTTATAACAGTTACAAACCATTGGGATGTTGTTTTGTTATGCTTGATATTATTGTTATTGTATAATTGCTTCATTGTTCAATTTAAATATCTGTTGATGATAATCCCCATTGTATACCTGATAAATGCTGAAGTTGAACTTGTACAAATGTTTTGAAATTGTATAATATCTGGATGTTTAGCTGTCATTTATAGGAAACAAAACACACAGATTAACATTAAAACTATAAAGGATATCATAAAAGCCAAAAAATGTGATCCATTGCAAGATTAAATCTCTCTTGTTTTATCATTGTGCCAATGGCAGGACAGTGTCCTAGATTTCTCGAGAAATTCTCGATTCTCGTGCACTAGACCATGTCATTCTCGAGAGGTGTCGATCGAGACTGATTGGAAACACTAGTTCTGAGCAAGTGTGATGATGTTTGTCATAAGGGGAAAAGCACTGGAAAGACAAAATAGCCAAATGATTATGCTATGTATATATTATCACATGGCATTTTTTATATCAGCCCGCGTATCGTGCCCAAGAGCCACGTATCTGCCCGAGACTCCATATATCGGCCCGACCGGAGGGAGGGACGATATAGGAGTTGAGGGCAGATACGTGGCTCGAGGGCACGATACGAAGGGCTGATATAAAAAATGCCATGTGATAATTTATTTATACCATGATGGGGCTGACAATGTCCCTACAGTTGGGCTGATATAAGGAGTCAAGTGCAGATACGTGGCTCAAGGGCACGAGACAAAGGGCTGATATTAAAAATGCCAATGCCATGTTATAATTTATTCATAATTTCTTTAAGCCATCACACTTATAATTTGAATTCAAACAGACAAAATTTATGGTTAAACATTTATTAAAAAACAATAACTTTGTTGCAGGTATACAAAACCAGCATCAATAACCATGGGAGTAGACTATATAACAATTATCATATTAATATATTATCAACAACAACAAAATAAATTTATAAATATAGTCGATATTACATTTTAAATTGTTCAGATTGCTGTTTTTTACTAATAATAAAAGGCCCACTTTTTAAAATGTAGCCAATTGAAACACTAGTTCATATGTATACATGTCATTATACAACACCAAGTTTCAGCAATTTTCAATGGAAGCAATGACAATTGTAGGCCAACACATAACCATTTTCACATTAATACATTAACAACAACAAAATAAATTTATAAATAAAATTGTATACATGTTGTGTAATTCTGAATGTCTGATATAATCTGAGTATGAACCAAGTAGCAATATCATGAATGAGATTGTCGTAAAGGAATCTCTATCGGCAGAAGTTAATGGTCACGTTTCCATTTATAGTAGTGTAGTTCAGCATCCCAGACATCGTGTCGCTAATTTCGGTGACTTGTCTCACGGATGATCGCTCAACACGTTCCACTGCAGACTCGGAGCCCGTCTCACCTACTGCGTCGCTTATTTCCGTGACTTGTGTTACGGAAGATCGCTCCACACGTTCCACTGCAGCCTCGGAACCGATCTCACCTACTGCGGCACTGCTAGTTGCCGCAGTGGTCAGGATGTTGCTGATTTGCCTTTGTCGCTTGCAGCTTGGCTCATAATAAGAAGATATCGACTGCAGGTTTTTATGGCCTGTAACTTTTGCAATGTCCGTATCAGAAATGTCACTTTCTTTCAGTGTTTGGACACATGTTTTACGTGCTCCATGATTTGTTTTTCGTCCCTCGATGCCAGCTTTGCTCATCATTTTTTTGCATATCTCGCCAATGCTGTTTTTTCCCATTGGTGTGTTTTTGAACCAGTTTACTGCGATATTTCCGTTAGGCTGTAAATAGAACCTTGCACCATCCTCCAGGCTCCCTGCAGGCCTTCGCCTTTTGTACTCCAGGTACAACTCGACTGGGCACCTTTCATCACCTGTAATAATAGTAAAGACAATGCATTGATGACTAAAATCAACTTTGTTTATGGACAACAAGGCCAAAATGTATATTCATATTATTATGGTAATTCTATATTAAGTCATACCTGTTTTCTCAAAAATCCGCGGCTGATATTGCCTAGCGGTTTTCCCCGTCCTGGTTTTCGTCAATCTCTCGCGGTGTGTGAGATACCTTACATTGTCGGCCGTACCCATAATGATATCTCCCCAAAGTAATTGGGTGTGTTCCTGGCGACCTCTCCATCCGAAACCAATTGTAAAATTAAGCCATAGGGAGTTTATAATGGCTTCTGGATTCCCTGAAAGTCAAAATACGCTTAAATGTATTCAAAAGATAGATTAATTGCATATATATTATACAAGTGTTTACAATCAGATTTAATTTAAATCTATACCATGATATATCGTTATTATTAAATTTAAAGGAAATTTACCAGCATTTTACTATTTAATTTGCTTAACTAATTTAACTGAACTACATACCTTTTCCAAGAAGGCCTTTGTCGTATAGGGTGTCTATATCCTTCTCACTAATAGGATCAGATTTGTTTGGCTGGTTGCCCTTACCCAGGCCTTTCAGATGTTTAATCCGACTGTTCAAAACCTCACGGCTATGTGCGAAAAGCGGCGAATCCCTTAAGTTGTGAGGGTATCTTTTCTCTTTAAGGTACCTGTCAAATTAACAAAAAAGCAGCCTTCAGGCAAGGTGCATAATTATGAATATATTTTAAAAACTAAATTTTGAGGAACTTTTTGCCATAGTATGCGTATTCTAAAAAATCATAGGTCTAATTAATTTGTAAAATTGGTTTTTTTGTGACCATTTACCTCAACGATCATCACTCTACTTGGGTAGAAATGCCACCGCAAAATTACTTATTTCAAACTTCGTTCAAACCTTTACTTATAATTTGTTTTTGATGATTTTGAGCTTTTATATAAATGTGTCCCGAAATATAAGAATGTCCAGCAATTATAGCATCATTACAATTTTTTCACTTGCTACAAAAAGGTGATGTCAACTATTTACGTCCAGATAAGGTTATGATTTCAAGGTCCTACAATTAATCATGCCCATTGAAGAACGTACCTGTTGATGCTGCAAGAAATTGCGATGAGGGTGGTAGGTTCGTACTCCTCCTGCGTTTTCTTCTTGGCCTGAAAGTAGAACCGTGCCAAAATCTTGTCCAAATCAGAGGGAGGAATTTCTTCAAGTGGACGTTTTTCTGCTTTGTCCTCCAAAAAGCTCTTGATGATCTTAAAATGAGATGCGGTCATTCTCTTTGTGTTATCGTTTTTCATGTCATCCACAAAATTGTGAATGTCGCTGTCATCATCCCAAACAGCTGCAGCGACTGCAGCCCCTTGCTGTTCCTGTTCAGTTTGACCGGGCCTACGACTGACCATTTCGAGTAATTCCTGATCTGCAAACAAAATAAAATAACTCAAGACTTCATCACTGACTGTAAGGGGGCAACCAAATGTTTAATAATCAGGGGGGGGCTTAGAGTTTTCCTTGGGAAATAATTTTTTTCACGGTAACAGCGGCCGTAATTTTTTTTTTCAAGGTTTCCGAGTCCCCGAATATTCATCTATATATATCGAGCATCGCCTTCTTAAGAAAAAACCCCACAAGAAATTATTTATTTCAGGACTGCCAAGACATACCTGGTAATCTATTTATTTCACAAAACTGAGCAAGAAATTATTTATTTAAAAAAAAGTCAAAGCCCCCCCCCCCAACCAACTTTGACATTTGTGAAAACTTCTTATCTTCATTCTTGGACAGCTCACAATCAGCAAAATACTAACTTTGTACAGGGCCAGTCAGAAGACATGAGTGAGGGCCCACCCTCCGTCCTCGGAGCCCAGGGAGAACAATTAATTTATTACTACTTGTCCGTAGTGTTTTGTGTACAAAACGAGATTTTCACGGCCGATTTAAAGGGGTTAAAAGATGGTGAAAATGCCCACAGACCACTGGAAAAGTTGCTTATATGGAAAATAAGAATGATAGCTTCATGCCTCCGTGAAAACCGGATCAAAAACGGACATTTTAAAGGTAGGTTTGAGGGGATTGTTCAAATTAAATTTTATTGCAAGTGCAAACACTGTCCCAAACTGAAGAACCAGAAATTACTTTACAGTAAGTTTACTCACCATTGTCATCAATTGTTGAGACTAGAGCTGCATCATCTGACACGTCGTCATCAATTATTCCTTCAATTGTCATTATTGAATGAATTAAATCATCAATCCCTGGTCTGTATTCATCCATTTTCATGCAGACGACATCAGCTGTGTGCAGTCAAAATTTCTCGTAACATCAAAAAATGCCAGGTGGCACCCTAGTGGGACGTCTTCTCTTCAACAGCAGGTGGCTTCGGACTTTATCAGACGCAAAATTATTTATCACACGGCAAATTCTTGTATCACACGGAAAAGTGCTTGTATCACACGGGGCAGATATAGACGTTATCAGCCCCATCATGGTATATAAAGATTTTTATACTGCTGCAGATGATGGCACAGAACATATATGTATCAGATGGCTATATTTTACTTTTTTTGATTCACAGCCTTTCATGAGAATGGACTAGAGCTGTATGCTGGATACATTTATCCCTTTTTTTTCAATTTGAAAAGGATTTAGGCTAGTGGGCGCTGTATTTGCTGCTTGCAGCTGTGAAAGCCATTAGACAGTGTAATACTAGTACAATTGTACCATAGATAAGAGTGATGCATTGACAATATCAGGGATTTGTACTGGTGAGACATTTTATGTCCCACAGTCAGACAACTATTGTACTTTGAAATCCAAAGCTTAGTTTTCAGCACTTTCTGCTGAGTATCTGATGGCTCCAATGCACTAGGACTACTCCGACTACACAATGAGTACTCATGCAGTGAATGATAAATAGAAAATGCATATTAATATTGTCTGCCACCCAGAGGAAAATCCAACACCACAGAAGAAATACTTGAGTATAAGCCACCTAAAGGCTTTATGTTGATGTGGGATGTTGTTTTTAAAATTAGAATGCGTAGGCAACTACATTTGAGATAAAGAGCTCGTCAAAAGTGTCTAGACATGATCTAAAAAGGCCTGGTCCAGATGAAAATGGATGACTCCCAATGGGTGAAAAGTAAGAACGTTTATTGCATCCATGTGTCATATTTGATATCAAAATGTTGAAGCTGTGCAAATAAAATAACTTGCAATCATATTGTATTATAATTACTCTCAGTTATGCAATGACACCCAAGATTGTGCAGAACAGCACAGAGCACAATATTTTAACAACAATTTTTAAAATGGAGCTATATCTATCACAAGATATCATTTCCTCATGTTGTCCACACAGTGTCAGGAGGACAACCTGGTTGTCTTGCTAAAGTTTTTACCCATCCTGCCGTGTTCTTCAGATAGTCTCACTCGAACAACTTATAATTTTTTTTGTCGAATAATCACAGGCATATACGAAACCATAATTAGCCTGTAGATGAAACAGGCTGATTATTCCGTGAAACAATCTGTATCAAGAATGCCAAGCTCTCAGCAAATATTGCGATATATCTTCCAAGAAAATTTCCAGTTTTGTTTTTATACTCATTTTCTGACTGAGTTTCAATGCTGTCATAATTTTGTCATCAGAATCATCTGCAAAATTTTCGCCCTTTTGAAGATTTTGCAACGGTTGACAAAAGATAACAAAATCATATAAATTTTCAGCTGGTATAGTGTTGATTAGAATTGCCATGTAAATAACTACAGGTAATAACATCAGTGCACACCAAATGCTAAGACAAGACCAAAGTCTGCAATTTTAAGAAAATTGCTTTGTTTGTGTGCTGTGCTTGTTTATAGCAACAAATTGAGAAAATGAAGACAGATAGCTCTGTCCATTGCTCCCAAGATCAAAGAGCTTGTTGCCATTTCCTGTTAACATTTTAGCTGGCTACCAACATGAAAGCAACTTGGTGAATACTGAAGGCAAATGGGGAGTATTATTGACCTTTTGCTGGACTCCATAGAAGGTCCTATTTTGCAGGACAACCAGGTCCGTACCTGTTATTGCTACATTAATATGTTGGTTTCCTATTCATTCATTGTCACTTAAAGCAGCCTACACATGGGTTGATCCATACATAGACATGGGTAGAAGGGGATGCCAATGTAATGTCACTTGTGCCAGGATTTCATCATAGTTCATTGAAACAATTACAATTGATTTTGAGGCAAGAGTGAAATTTGGTGTCCACACTCTAAAAAATGTCGGGACAAAATTGGTTTTTTAGATTCAAAATGGTTTTTTGAAAAACCTAATTTCAATGCAAAACCAACATGGATTTTTAAAAAAATCCATGTTGGTTTTTTGCATTGAAATTTGGTTTTTCAAAAAACCATTTTGAATCTAAAAAACCAATTTTGTCTGAAATTTTTTAGCGTGCAGATGAACTTGGTAAGGGTCTTCTAGCAAAAACCAATGTATCCATAGGCATAAAAATATAATGTCTCCACCCTAAAAAAAAAAAACAAAAAACAAGTAGAAAAGAACATGTTTCAGGGAGATTCCTGCAGAATATTTTGTGAATTTCGATTTTTGGGGGTTAAATCTAAAATTTAATTTGGCCAGTCACCCCCAACCAAAAACAAAAACAAAAAACAAACAAAAAACCCTCCCGCACCCACAAAGAATGCACTTGCAGCAGTGTTAAGTACCTTTGCTATTCCAGGATGTATTCAGTTTATTTTAGTATAGTTGAATAATGACAATCATTCTGTCGTTTACAAGTGTACAACTTGAGAGTGGCTACTCAGTCGGAACACACTCTGCCAGCTTTGGATCTTTGACATTGTACTTATTTTGACTATTGAATACCTCAAGAAATGATGCCATTTTTCCATGAAATGATGCCATTTTTCATGAAAAGATGCCATTTTTCATGAAATGATGCCATTTTTCCATGAAATGATGCCATTTTTCCATGAAATGATGCCATTTTTCATGAAAAGATGCCATTTTTCATGAAATGATGCCATTTTTCCATGAAATGATGCCATTTTTCCACAACTGATAGCCTGAATTAAGTATATGCTCACCTTTAACATACTCCTAGTGCTACATCGCGGGCCAAAGTATTAAGGTAATAAGGATGAAATGTTCTCAAGAAGTTTGAAGAAGAGCTCTCCAGGCAATATTTAGTTATGGTGAAGCACATGCATATTATATAGAAATGGCAGGAATGGAGACTGCACTCATTTGGCAACCGAAGACATAGTTACCAAATTTCTTAATTCATATTTCAAAATTTAATGGGCTTCTTCGATTCCATTTTTATGTTCATTCTATTTAAAGTCCAAGCTTTTTTTCTTTTCGTTTCTCAGAATAGGAAAATATTTGAAGCAATAGGATGGTGAAATGTAAATGTGAGATAACCTGCAAGGGCCATGGATGTGTTTTACTTGCGAAAATATCAGGTGTGCTTTTAATGTGTGTGCCGTTGTAGCTCTGCATTCACCACATGACCTCACAAGTACTGTTTGGAATTTGCCTAGAGCCCTAATGCTGATTCAAAGAACATAACACAAAGAACAGTCTATCTCTTTCGCATTATGCCCCAACCGTAAACCACCACTGGTTTGTCATGAATACGAATTAACCTGCATCTGCATTATGTCAGACCCTTCCTTTCCATAATATTATATAACTCTTTCTAGAAACTTGCAGAATTGGCTGAAAGTCTCCTTAATCAGACAAATTTCTAATTTCTACAAACTGAACATCCTGACTATTAATGTAGTTATTGAATAATAGTTTTGACAGGAAAATATTATGGAAGAAATAAGTCATGACAATCATATGTGCATACATTTTACATGATCTGCTTATTAGTACCGTATGTTGATTATTTCTTTTTCCGACATTGCACATATATGGGACAAACATATGCAACTACCAGTCCTGTCCTCATCTCGACAACGGCTCTTTTGTCTCTAAAAGCTCTCCCTATAATGAAGGGAAAACAATTTGATTAGTTTTAAAGCTTGCGAATGTATCATGTATCTTTACCATGACATTTTATGTTTCGTGGTAATAAATTAATTTCTTGTATGTCTGTCTATCTCTGATGCGTCCTCAGCACATGCGCTAAATAATAATGTATACAAATGGCAGCCTTCAGCCATACTTGCACATTTGTGTTCTGTGTAACTGCAAAATTTATAGAAATATATATACCTGTTTGTTCATAATGTACAAAATTAACTTCTTGTTCATAGAATACAGCAGCAAATAATTGTGCTTTGCTTCTGCCTGTTCTGGAAGAAAAATAGATGTAACTATATTAAAGATGAAAGCTGGATGTATTCATATAAAGTTATTTCCAGACTGTTGCCAGACATCATCCTATTACTCACAGAGCTATTTTCAATTTTGACTTTGAGAGCTTTTCGTATGATATTTTTAAATAAAGCAAGGTGACTTTGCCATAAATGATAAATGCACTTTAAAGAAGCCTCTGGTTTGAAAAGTTTGTTGGAAAAATTACGTGTGCCATGTAACTGAAGCAAGTATCCGTGGTAACTAATGAAAAACTTATAATAGTCCAGAATGTTCTTTTCTGAACACATTTCAGAATTGCTGGCTACATTCCCACGAAATTTTTTAAATTGTAAAATCGAAATTGAAGTGACCATATAAAAGAACTCATGAACTTTGTTTCGGAGTGCTGTTATGATTTATCATAATATTATTTTTTTGACAGTTCTTAGATTCCATTCATATGTAGGAATTTCATTTATATAAGAAAACAAATTCACTGAAGCCAGTGGAATAATGTCTTTGAATGAAAGAATGAAACACCAAGTTTCCCACTTTACTATGTCGTTCTTACTATTTCACGCCATCTTAATATCAGTGGCAATTGTCATATAAACATTCCTTGGCTCAAACCATACATCTTTTCAAAACATGTCATTTTTATTTATGTATTTGCTGTCTGTCAGGGGAGGTTCCAGAAAATTCCGGGGGGGGGGTCTATCGGGCTATCGCGTCGCGGAACGCATAATTGGCGACATAACGCGATTGCGCGCGGATAAAATTAACATATAAAAATATATCAATTTTGGTCTGATGGGGGGAGATGTATCCCCCCCGTCCCCCCCCTGCGTCCGTCCCTGCTGTCTGTACGTACGAAGATGAAAGATGGGCAAATTGGCGTCATTTCGTACACAGTGGAAAAATAAAAAATCTGGGGCCATGCCAACGGCTCTCCTTTTCAGGGCCTTTCACACTGTGGCCCTGACCTAAGGGCTTGATTGTACAGTGTCATAAACTTGGCTTGGCAACCTGGAGTAGTAGTACGTGTGGCAGCTTCCACTTTTCTACAAAATCATACGCCTGTCCGCCCATGCATAATAATCATTCATGAAAGTGACCCAAAAACAGTTTCATTTGAAAGAAAGTCGCGTTTCAAACAAGCCTGTTTTAAATTGCCCTGCCTGCTAATTTTGGCACACAAAACTGTAACAGTCAGCTGACTTGTAATCTCCCAATTATCCAAAGTGTGGCAACTACGAAGTAAATCCTTCAGAAGCTTTGGATAATTCTATTTTTAGGTTTCTTCAAAAGACAAATTATCCGTCTAAAGGTTGTTGACATGCTGACGGCAATGTCTTTGCTCTGTTTCTTTGACAGTAGATCTATGCTGTAACAGTTCTTGACCTTTGAAAATAAAAGGGAATTGTGCGAGTTTTCTTCAATTAGTAGCTGAAACATACATAAATTATGCAGCTTTATGTTAAAATGCTTGTTCACCGCCTTGTTTTTGTTTATTTTGCTAACTAAAACTCCAAAGGTATGAGACAGCAATTTTCATTCTGGTTACTGATAGCTTTATTAGATGGTGACCATTAGAAAAAATATATTCTTGTGACATCACACTTCCTCTGGGTTTGCCTTAAAATACGAACAGTTTTGAGCACTTGTGCAGGACTGAGTGATATATTGCGAACATCTAATTCAGGAAGACTTAAGGCATATCAAAAAGTCAAAATGCATCACTTGAGTCTTCAGTCCTCCAGCATTAAGTCAAACCCTATATATTATAATATATATCTTTTATTATTGCACAGAAAGTAGCAGACAATAATCAATGTCAGTCTGTAAACTTTCCAAAACAAAAGTCATCTTTCCAGGCAAATTCACTCATTTAGGATAAAAAGCTGAAGGTAATTTTGATTTGAATGATTTTCAGTATGACACAAAATGCATAGCATATCAAAAAGTCAAAAAGCATCACTTGAGTCTGGATTCTCTCAGAACTTCTGCCAAAGTCAAAGGATGTCAAATAATTCACTCTCTTTGGCTTTCATTTATTCAATAATGTATCTTCATCTCACTAAATATCACAGACAATGATTGTTGCAAACTTTTCAGACACAATTATGTTTCTTGGAAAAAATATGCATTGAGGATAAAAACAGAATACAAAACAATTTTCAGACTCCAATCAGACACATATCAATAACTCATAAAGCACTTCTGACACAATGTTTTTGAGAAGATTACAACTACAATTAGCCTTGCTTCAAAATGTCATCAGATGTAAGCCTAGTAATTTGTTAGTGGGCTTAATGTTAAATTGTAAATAAATATTTCAGGAAAGGTAAATAGTATAATATCTATTTAGCTTAACATAGGAGAAATATTATTAGCGTAGACAAAATATGATCTAGATAAGAGTTTGTTATGTTAATTTTTAATCTGATCTTGGTGCATTGATGATACAGAGAAAATCTGAAAAAAAACATGTAATTTTTCTGTTACTTGTGGTTAATCAAAAAAAGGAAAAATACTTCTTTAAATAAAACCAATGATGCAGTAGAGGCCAGGACATCCGAGGCTGAGACCGAGGCATGAGCCTCTGAGATCAAGACCAAGGCCCTCAAATGTGGCCCAATGACACCTGAGATACTGGCCCACAGGCACCTGAGACCAAGGCAAGGCCAATGATTTTGCATCTGAGACCGAGCCAAGGCAGAGGCCACCAAAATATGACCCCGAGGCCAGCCTCATTCTCGATTCAATATGGTGGTAGTGGAAAAGGTCTAAATATACCCAGAGATGGAGGAAATCATGTCTCTCTAATCTTACAGGATTGTTGTCTCGTTTTTCATTTTGGGCTGGAAAAAAGAAAGATTGTTTAGTTGTTTCAAAGAAAATAGGAAATGTAACCTGAGAAACCCAGTTTATCAGTCTTTTGCATTTCTTAATTCTTCAGATATTTTTTTCATATAGGCCTAGGGGAGAGCGGGGCACAGTGATAATGTAATGCGTAGCTTACAATTCACTATAAAAAAAATGCCTACAATAAACTACTGATTTTAGGGAGTCATATCCAAAGAGAAGCATCAGAAAGAATTTTTATTAGTATGTAACAGGTGCGGCAGGTTAAATAAGTTGCGCATGTGTCCTGTGCGATGAAGTTTCGAAGCATGCTCAAAAACGGACCTAAAAAATCACGTAGCCAGCTGCTTTTATAAGAGTACAGTAGCTCCTGCAGCAAAAATTGATAGAACAATTTCGCAGCTCCCGAGGATCGGCAGTTTTGGCAGCAAATGCCGTGTCTCACTGTGCCCCGCCTGCCGGGCACAGTGAGACACTTAACAAGCCTGCATGTAACTCAAAATTTCTCCAAACCTGTAAAAGGTAGGAACCTGAAACTACTAGACAATATACCCAACGTCATTACCTATAATGTGGACCTGATCCCATTTAACTCGTTACTGCCAACATTTTGGAACACTTGAAAATAAAAAAAGTGTCTCACTGTGCCCCGCTCTCCCTTATATATAATTTTTTGATATGCTTTTAAAAAAATCCTGAAGGAAATTGATGCTTTTCATCTTGTTTATTTGATATGAATCTTTCCTCATGTTCAGGCCCTCAGAAAATATATTTTGTAACATATAAATTCTGAATGAAATAGGAGGTATGTTTTTATTTCACTTCTTTACAGGAAATGCGTGACATAAAGAAAATTGTCATTGCTATTGTTATTGTTATTGCATAAAAGTTGTTCATATATTTATATTTATTGATATAACCTATAAAATGTTTAAGAAATAAGACATGAATAAATTCCTAAGACAAAGTTTCCAATCGTGACTGTCAGATAGTGACATCAATAGAATCATTACTTGAAGATTTTCTTATTGCTGTACTGCCAGGATTTAAGATGGCAAAGTACAAAATGAAATGCTTGTTTGTGTAATTTTGTGTCATGTAGCTGCGTGAGGCAGAAGAAGATGATGTGAGAAACCATGAATTATTTAGAGAGAAGATGACAGCCTTGGAAAATGAATGGTGACAGAAATATCTGAGGTGACAGTTTATGTGACATCTCTCACCAGCAAATTACTAGGCACAGTTGTTATAACAAGGCTGAAAATAGCTGAACAGAACGAAAATACTCCAAAAAGACATTCGGCAAAAATAATGTTTGACATTATAACCCAAGACATGCAATATGAAAGAATTCCCAATTATTATGCAACTATGCTTTTTCATAATATCTCTGTAAGAAATAGCACTATTCGGATATCCTTCTCACACAATGACATGTGTGTCATGAAGCAAATATCCTGTCACTTTCATCAAATTCCGTTGATTCAGTGAGGAGTTATGCTATATAATCAGGTTTTGGGGTGTTCCCAATTATTATGCAAATTTTTGGAAAAGCCTCCATTGCCACCCAAAATCAACAAAGTTAATTATGAAATACATTTAACATATACCTCATAACAGTAAACGAAAAACACAATCATCATTTCAAATGTGGGTGTCTCCATGACCAAGCTGTGCATAATACAAAGTATTTAGTTTACATTGAAAAACCGTTGAAATTGTCTTTTTTTCTCAAAATAGAAGCCTCCCATGTTCTTAAAATAAGTCAAATCACTGATATTTCAGTCGACATTATATCTTTATGACACTAGGATAGTCTTCTGCCATAAACCACAAAATCCAAGATCTCTACAACATATGATATCAAGTCAAAATCTCACACCTCTGTTTTCCATTGGAATAGCATTGGCAATCAGATGAGTTAAATTCATCTCAAGATATCTTTCAAGTAGGGTGGTGCAATATTATTTTCATTGATTTAGAGGAGAGTTCTAAACCTAAGGAAAGTGGACAATGAGTTTGGTAATGATTTTATAATTTGCCTGGCCAACAGTAGCTTTTTATTGCAATAAAACTGTAATTTCAATGCTATTTCAATGCAGGAGTATAACATGGATTTTTCGGATATGAATGGATCCATGTTTGAAATGATGGTTCTAATTTTCCCTTAGCGTTATCGGGTCATTCTGGTTGATTTTGGGTGACAATGGATGCTTTTCCAAGAAATTGCATAATAATTGGAAACACCTCAAAACCCGATTATATGGCATATCTCCAAATTGAGCAAACGGAATTGGACAAAATTGACAGGATATTGGCTTCATTACATATTGATCATCATGCGTTAAGGATATCCAAACAGTATTATTCTTTTTTGAGATATAGTGAAAAAACCTAGTTGCATAATAATTGGGAACTCGGTGTATGTAAATATAGCTCAAGAGGCATAAATGAATGGTCCCGGTGCTATAAACAACTTAATCTGCAGTCATGTGCCTGATTCCACAGTCCTTCATGTGACATGATATCTACTTGCGGTGCAAAATGCACTAAAACTACTACACATAGTTCAGGAAGATGGTCGTCACATCAGGCAAGTTGGCATATGACAAGGGATCCTTTAATACAGGGACCGCTGTATATATTATGCAATTACTGACTAGGACGAAGAATCTGGGAAGACAAGTAATAACAATGACTGAGATGAAAGGAATCACAAAGAGGGGACAAGATCAGGAATTCTTTGATCAAGTGTCTTTGTGATCTCCTGCATACAGCAGCTGACGATGAAAGCAGGACTTGCTTGCTTGCATACAGTAGCTGATTGCTTGCTTGCCTGCTTGCTTACTTACTTACTTTCTTACTTAATTTACAGGAGAAGACTTTTTTTGCCTCCTGGGATTATTAAAGAATTTTGGAGAACCTTCTAGCTGTCTTTGAGTGAGTTCAGCAGCACTGAAATGTGACTGCCATAAGGGTTCAAGTCATAACAAAGAATGGCATGATCACTTTTGAGGATATAGAAAGAATGCAGCTATTTTACATTATCATGCTTGCATGATGACTAATTGAAGTTTGATGAACATCAATGTGGAATATAAATTTAATGTCTCTTGTAAACACAGTTACAGCCATTCTTGCAACAGTGAGAAATTTTTTGTGTGGAACACCAGTAGGTTGCAAGACAAGTAATGCTCATTATTCCTGTACTCCAACGGAGCTGTAGTTGTATGGGTAGGTATCATCTACTGCTTTCCAATTTATGCTCAAATAGCGTATAATTACCAAGAAGCTGCATGCTGCACAAATACAAAAATTGAAAAAATTGTCCTTATCTGATCCATGGTCTTTCTGGCATTTTTTGGTAAGTGTGACAATGTTTCTTGAGTGCAAAAAAGCACTGGAAAATCGTTTTGTACCACCACCTGCAACAGTACGTATGTAATCACATATCAGCTGGCAGCCAATGGGCGTATGGGAGGGGTGCAGGAGGGGGCAGTCGCCCCACCCCCCAAAAGTTTGGGAAACAGTACGATTCGGGCAAAAAGGCTAAACAATTCGGGCAGATGATTAAATAAAAACTATTGAAAATTAATGACTTCAAGGCAATTTCATTAGAAATGGTATTAAATTTAGATCTTGAAATTCGGTCAAATGTCGCTCGCCCCACCCAAAAATCGCACGCGCAGTACGCCTATGAGCTGGCCGCATTTTTATTGTTTGATTCACAGCGTTTCGTTGATATGGACTAGAGCTGAATCACGAATCTTGATCTATCTTGGTTGTACGCATCATTTTTGTTTTACCTAGTGTGGAAGCAAAGTTGACATGCGCCATCATATACATGAATGCTTGATGCATTCACAATTGCTGGGGACTGGTTCTTTCGGTAGCAAACAGACACCAGTAAGACCTTTTGTATTCCGAAGTCAGGAAACTGTTGTACTGTACTTGGAAATCCAGGACTCAGCTTTCATCCCACTTGTGGCTGAGTTGCTGATGCTCCAATGCACTGGGAATACACAATGAGTTCCATGCAGTGAATGATAAACAGAAAATTTCCATATCAATATGCTTTGGATGAATGTTTTAGTCTAAAAAAAGTCTGTGTAGGCGGGCAACTTGAAGATAAAGAGCTTGTCAAAACTGTCTGGACATGATAAAAAAAGACCAGGTCCACGTCAAAATGGACAATTGAATGGATGACTCCTGATGGGTGAAAAGCATAAATGTTTACTGTATCCATATATGCTAGTTGGGTGTTTTTTTTTTCATCTTTCTTATTTTTGATAAGCGCAGGCAGAGAGCAAACCGCAGTTATTATTTGAAGCAGCCTGATTGTTCCACGAAACAATCTGTATCAAGAATGCTAAGCTCTCATATCTTTTCCAGTTTTTCTACCTGTGCTCATTTGTTGATAGCAGCTGAATACTATCATATGTCATCAGATTATGTTTGCATAAGGGTCCATTTGCAAGATTTTCACCTTTCTAAGAGCTAACAATGTCACTATGGCAAGTCTAAAAGTGTGACGCATGTGCATTAAAGATGTTGCAAGGCTGATAAAATAAAGCGAAATTGTAAGATCAATTTTCAGCAGGGATAATATTGCCATGTTATAACATCAGTGCACACCAAATGTTATGACAAGACAAAACCATGCAAGCTCAGAACTGTTAATGTCCATGTGCACTTCAATTTGTTTTCTCGACATTCCAGATCAAACTTGTTAGCCATAGTAATAGACTGCAATTTTAAGAAAATTGCTTTGTTTGTGTACTGTAGTTGTTTATAGCAACAATTTGAGACAATGAAGACAGACAACCCTTGCCGTTGCTCCCAAGATCAAAGAGCTTGTTTGCTATTTCCTCTTAACATTTCAGCTGGCTAACAACATGAAAGCAACTGGGTGAATACTGAAGGCAAATGGGGGGTATTAATGACCTTTTGCTGGACTCCATAGACGGTCCTTTTCCACAGAACACTAGTCATGTCAGTACATGTAGTAGTTCAGATATCACAAAATATCAAACACTGTTGCAACAGTCGTACAACAGCAGATTAAGCTGTTCCATTCAGTTATACCTCCTGTAAGTAGTTGAAACATTGCATAGGTTGTAGGCTATACGTATATTTAAATATGGATCATATTCATTGCCATTTTATCCTTTCTCATGCATGTTTTGGGTCATAATGTCAAGCATTAGTTTTGCCAAATGGCTTGACAGAGCATTTTTGTCCTATCGAGCTATTTTCAGCGTTATCATGACAACTGTGATCATCAATCTGCCTCTGAGAAATGTCACATAAACTGTCGCCTCAAATATTTGTGTCGCTATTCATTTTCCAGGACAGACATCTTCTCTCTAAATGATTCATGTTTTCTCACATCCGCTTCTTCTGCCTAATGCAGCATCAATTACACAATGCTACACAAACAAGCACTTAAATTAATTTTGTACTTTGCCATCTTAAATCCTAGCAGCATAACAAGAAAAAAAATCTTCAAGTAATGATTCTATTGATGTCACTATTTTATAGACGCGATTACGAGTTTAGTTATGTCTTATTTCTTAAACATTTTATAGGTTATATCAATAAATATAAATATATGAACAACTTTCTTGCATTTCCTGTAAAGAATTTATAAAAACACACAACCTATTTCATTCAAAATTTATATATGGGGTGATGCCTAAAAAAGAGATTTTCTGAGAGCCTATAAATATGAGGAAAGGTTCTTATCAAAAAGAAAAGATGAGAAGCATATACCAATTTCAATTTTGTCTAACAAGGAAAAAAAGTCTAAGGAAAGGTCTAAATATTCCCAGAGATGGAAAAAGTCCTGTCTCTCTAATTTTAGACTGAAAGGATCGTTGTCTTCTCTTTCATTTTAGGGGAAAAAAAGAAAGATTGTGCAGTTGTTACGGAGCAGAATGGAAATTTTCCGTAATCTGATAAACCTAATTTATCCTGAAGCCTTTTGCATTTCTTTGTTCACGATATTGAGCCCATATTTTAACATATCTTCCCTATGAATTACAGCATATTTGTCATATTTTCTTCATTGTGGGTTCAATGCTATGTCATGTTTTTTTAAAAGGTAGTCTTGCAATTTCTTCTGCTTTCCTCAGCATGTATATATACAATGCCTTCGGGAGAGTCAAATAAATCAATCAATCAATCAATCAATCATTTTGAGTCAAATTGGTGTTGAAAGCCAAAGTCTCTAAAATGCAGGTCCCTTATTTTAAAAAGAGCTTAAATCAAAAGTTTTGCGTCTTTCTTAATTTCTTAGTATGTTTCCTTATTGACTGACTAACTGAAATTAACAGGAGAAAAATTAGCATATTGTCAGATTTTGTCAGTAGCTCAATTAAATGCACCGGGATCATATAAAATGTCACAAGCTCTTATCTAGATCATATTTTGCCTGCAGTAATAATTATTGTCCTATGCTATGCTAATATATACCTTTCTGGAAATCATTTTAAATCTACAATATAACATTAAGCCTAGAAACAAGTTGTTTGGCTTACATCTGATGACATTTGATGAAAGGCTCATTGTTAACTTCTGAAAAATATCACGTGAGTCGCTCCGATTCAAAATGGCAAAGTGCTCTATGAGCTACTGATATGTGTCTGGCTTCAGTCTGAGAATCGTTTTACATTCTACTTTTTATTGTGAATGCTTATTTTGCCTGGAAAGATGATTTTGTCTGAAAAGTTTACAATAATCATTGTCTGTGTTATTTAATGAAATAAAAATACGTATATGAAGGCCAAAGAGAGCAGATAATTCCATATGCACTGGGTAGAAGTGCTGAGAGAATGTAGACTCAAGTGATGCATTTTTACTTTTTGTTTAGAAAAAACTGATGTAAATTCACATTATTTGTCATAGTGAATATCTTTCAAATCAAAAATACATTCAGCTTTTTATCCTCTATGCATATATTTGCCTGGAACTTTTGTTTTGGAAAGTTTACATACTGACATCAATTATTGTCTGCTGTATTTTGTACAGGAATACATATGACCGAATGAACAAAATATTGTGCACAAATTGCCTTTGGCATAAATGCTGGGGGACTGCAGACACAAGGGATGCATTTTGACTTTTGATATACCCTTTGTCTTTCTGAAGTAAAATATAAACAGTACAGCCTTACAAAGATAAGCTACAGAAACTCCATTTTTGGTAAAAATCCAACTAATGCCACTGAAGTATCACCTACTTAAAACCTTGTGGTGAATTTTCAAGGTCCAAGCTCTCCTGGATACTGAGGTATAAGGGTGCAAAATTTACAGCATCTGCAAAATGTGGACAAATACAGAAATGATATGCAGTATCTGCATCATAACTGTAGATATTCTAGTTAACCTCAGGATGAAGCAGTTCTAAAGAATATACTGTAAGCCTGTAATTCTTATAATTATTGCAACATCCTGTATCTGCGATGCAGATTCTGCGTTGGCCTATGAAAAAGGTTGCAGAAGCATTTAACACCTATCCATACCTATACCATAACTGAAGAAAATTGGAGATTGACCTGTTTCAATTGCTCAAGTTAAGAATGCAACAAGTGGTGACCTCCACTAACTGAATAAATGGCAGGATTGGTTGAAAAGGCGTGAACAACTGTGAATAAGCCAATCCTGTGGCTCATTCAGTCCAGAGACTAAGAGTTGGATACTTGACTTGAGCCAAGTTTTTTTAGGATTTTCACTGCTTCCGAAGGATGTCTATGATACAGACATATTATATTGATATCCATACAAGCATCTTTGGTGTTCTATGTTCAGGGCATCACTGATGGACTACAGTTAGAAAGTTAGATATCCCATCTGATGTTGAGAGTAAGTAAATATTTCACTAAACTTGATTCAACATGAAGATTGCAATTACTTTTCAGTTATGTAGGTGGTTTTATAATTGAATTGAAAGGGCCAAAGTAATATTGGATCATGATCATTATTTCAGCAATGTACAACCATGTGCTTGGTAGTGAATGCATTCATAGTTGGAGGTGAGAACTAAACGATGCAAATGGTATGCATAGGATGTGGGATTCAGGTAAATGTATTAGGTTATACTCTTATACTTATAATGGCTAATCACTTTGTTGCTACTGTCATCTTCACCTTTATGTAAAGTAAAGTGTGTCATCCTTATGTTGCTTATTACCTTCATAAGTTAGCAATCTGGAATGAGAAAAGGTGAACGCATGCTCCAGACGGTCAATTAGGCCTATGGCAAAATGGCACTATGTCGTATAGTGTCTGAAGATCCAAATCCATATTATAATGTCAAGTAGTCAGAAGCGCTCCACCCACATACCGATGTTCTCTTGTTATTTCAACACTGAGATGCAAAGGAGAAGATACTTGAGTCATCTTTTGTAAATATTGTTAAGGTAAAAAGCACAAATTGCAGCCAGTGTTTCTACGAAATTTATAATTTTCCATTAACGAAAACCACCCACAATCCCTGAGTATCTATTTTCTAATGGTCACCACCTGATTGGGCAATGTTCCTCTAGTCTCTGCCCATGGGCGCTGTTCTATGGCTGCCCTGAGCTGTATCATTGTGGAAGGCTCACCACGAATTTCGTGCCTGCATTGCAGTGCATGACTAAGAGTATTTACACAATTACAATAATGTATCAGTACCCAGGGCTTTGGAGTCGGGTGATAAGTGAACCGACTTGCAATTCTGTTGGCTTTCTGAAAAGCGACTCCGACTCCGACTCCTAGGGTCTCCTGATTTGACTCTGACTCAGACTCCTTACTCCGCTAATCAGCATTATTGCACATAAGCATTACATGGTTAACAGGGAAGAAAAAGTCATTCCACTAATTTTCCATACTATTTTGTACATAAATAGAAAGTTTTATGTAAAATTTGGGATTCATTTCACATTTTTTAAATTGTCTTTTTGTAAATTATATTATTTATTTTTAGGAGTCAGGCGTCACCATTTTCATTTTCAACTGCGATTCGGACTCCACCTGAAAATCAAAGTTCGACTACGACTCCATCCAAAAACCTCGGACTCTATGACTCTGACTCCCGACTCTGGCTCCGAATCCAAAGCCCTGTGACAGTACACATAATGAAAATTGTCTCATACCTTCGCAGTTTCAGTTTGCAAAGTAGATTATAGCAAGGGGGGAACAAGCATTTCAACATAAAGCAAAATATAAGCAACATCACAACCAGGTGGTGTTTGTAAATGACATTACATTGGCAACCCTTGCACTCATGTCCATGAATGCCTCGCCCCAACTATGGCTGGTTTTAGTGACAATGAATGAATAGGATCAAACATGTTAATATAGATATAACTTGTACTGCAATGGTTAAGGTCTTGCAAAATAGGACCTATTAAGGAGTCCAGTCAAAGGTCATTAATAACCCAATACGATTCGAGCATTTACATAGTTGCTTTCATGTTGGTAGTGAGCTGAAATGTTGACAGGAAATGGCAAACAAGCCCTTTGATCTTGGGAGCAATGGCAAGGGCTTTTGGTCATCATTTTCTCAATTTGATGCTACAAATAAGCACAGTACACAAACAAAGCAATTTTCTTAGAAGTGCAATCTATTACTATGGCTAACAAGTTTGATCTTAAATGTGACAACTGGACTTCGAAGTGCAAATGGACATTCACCATTTTGACCTTGAGTTTTGTCTTGTGTTATCATTTGGTATGCACTGATGTTATAACCTGAAGTTATTGCATGGCAATTTTAATCATCACTATTCCATCTGAAAATTGATCTGATGATTTTGTTTGCTTTTAAAAAGTGGAAAAATGTTGCAAATGGAGCCTCATACTGCCCTATTTTGGCGGTATACGGCAGTATTTACTGTCAGACCAAGAATTATTCAGACGCTTGCTGTTTTTTTATTATTTTAAGGACTTACCAATAAACCAATGAAACATCCAATTGAAAACATACTTGGCATCACATGTAACCTGCACAAAACAAATTTATTGCGAATTGGCAAGAAACGTGGTGAAAAGAGCAACTTTTATTAACTCCATGAACCAAAATTTATTCAGACGCTTTATGAAAGTTGTAGAAAGTGAACTATTTACTATCATTTGTTAGTATTTATGTCAAATAATGTTCATAAACTACCTAGGGACCATGATGACCAGATAGAGTGAGAGGTGTGACCATCAATTGAGAAATTAGGATAAATACTGGAGATAAACACTATGACCAGTTTATCACATTTTCATGCACTCTTTAACCTCAAACATGCCTTGTATTGATTCAAATTGCTTTATTTTACCTTAGAATTGTATTCTTAAAACTTTTAAGCTCTTTGAGTCACAATACGAAGCATTGGAGGCTGCATACTAAGTTCAGTGCACTTTTGTATTTATTTGTCCAATTTTACCAAAACAAAAAAAAGTCCATGTGGCACCAAAACCTAACAAATTTTCGGAAAGCAAGATTCATTATCTATTTCAAGCTATATTCCATGCATGATCCGAACATAACTCAATTGGGCACTTTTAACTTCATTTGGGAAGGGGGCAAAAATGTGGTTCTTCAGCCTCAATGCTATTCCAATGGAGATTGCTCAATGAAAGCACACTATAGTTGTAGTATGGCACACCACTTGTAAACAACTGGCGTAAATGGGCTATCCTGTATACGCAATAGAGTTAACAATCTTAGGAAGGCCTTGCGACTTTATTTTAAGTGATTTGATGGATTGCAGTGGGTCAATGGGCAAGGATTCAGAGAGCGGTTGGAGCCAAAAACAAAACGAAAATATCAAAGTACATAAAATTTTTCAAGTAAGCCTGTATTTCAATTTCACTTAGATAGAACAGTCAACAATAATCACTTTATGATATTCTAAAATATTTCCAATATCTGACAGATTTCAGCCCATTAGTGAAGAAAATGTGATAAACTGAATCAGATGTTTATCTCACATATTCATCAAAATTTTCTTATTTGATGATCACACCTGTCATCCAATGTGGCCACAATGATCCCATGGTAGTTTATTAGCAATATTTGGAATAAATATTGGTAAATAGTTCAATTTCTACAACTTTGTAAAAGTGTCTGAATAATTTCTGGTTCCTGAAATTGACAAATTAGCTATTTTCATCCGATTTTGAATCAGTTTGCAATAAATTTGTATTGGACAGGTTACACTTAATACCAAAGATGATTCTGACTGCATGTATCATAACTTACTTTGTAATTCCTTCAAAATAATAACCAAACAGCAAGCGTCTGAATAATTCTTGGTCTGACTGTAGCTTCTGTCAGCAAATGAGTGCTGATAACAGAACTGGAAATTTTCTCAGAAGATATATCACAATATTTGCAGAGAGCTTAGCATTCTTGTTACAGTTTGTTTCACAGAATAATCAGCCTGCTTCATAGAATAATTATGGCTTGGCATTTGCCTGTGATTATTCAGCAAAAACAATTATAGTAGGTTAGCCAAGTTTAAGCCAGTTTGGACCATTTGTTTGGCTGTTGAAGATCGTGGACGTCACGCTTGAATGAACACACCTGACAGGTGTACAGAGAAGTAAACAAGTTGTGAGTGATATTCAATCACGATGGCAGATGAACTGTTTTGCAACCTTCCCGAATGTCCCAATAACTCAGAAAACAAGAACAATGGCCAGTGTATGATATGTCAAGATCTATATCATTACACAATACACATGTGCAAAAGTAACCAAGAATGCCAAGTTTGTGTGTGCCAGTTGCAGAGACTCTGTTATGAATATGAAATCCTTGCAAAGTACCATCAAGTCCCTGAATGAGTTGATGTTAAATAATGTACAGACTATTAGTTCCCTCCAAAGTGAATTAAACAAGAAACATGAAGAGAACAGGCTACTGCAAGATGAATGCAAACAATTGAAAGACAAATGCACAAAATTGAATGAAGACAATTCAAAGTTGATGTCAAGAGATGGAAACAGTAGGCCTACATATGCTGACATCGTTATCACAGATAACCCAAGTGAACACCTAGTTATTGCCAATTCTGTGCTTAAAGACGTTGATGAACAGAAGGTCGTTAACACGAGTTTGCAGAAAATGCCTGGAGCCAGAATAGCCGATGTTGTCAAGAAAGTTGAATCATTCCACGGTGCATCTTTCAAGTCAGTCACTCTCCACCTAGCAACGAATGACCTATATGACATCAAAGATGACCCAACTAAGGTAACTGATGTCATCAATAAATTCGAGACTCTCATTCAACAAGTCAAAGCCATTGGAGAGCAAGTACTCATCTCAAGTGTCTGTCCAAGGTTGGACAATGTGCAGGAATTAGTCGAGCCTTTCAATGCTGCCCTAAAGGTTCTATGTGAAGAGATGGAGGTAAAGTTCATAGACCACACCCCAAGTTTTACCCTGGCTGACGGACGAGTTAACGACGGTTACTTATGGAAGAATGGGCCACACCTGACGAAACAAGGAGTAAATTGTATTGTACGTAATCTACAATTTCTTCTGAAGCCGAATGTCACTGAAGTCACAAAGGATCGCTTCAATACCTATCCAGGAAGAACACGACGAAATGATCGAAGCGATGATGATAATGTATCCTCGGATGTACACATCAACCGTGATGGATGTCGGCATTGCAACGAGCGCGGCCACAACGTCAACACATGTCACCACTCCAGACCAGTGTTGTGTAATGTCTGCAAACTTCGAGGACATAAAGCGAAACACCATCGTTCACATTTCTAGATTGATAGCCATGATATAGGGGCTGCCGCTTGTGACATTGATTGTTTTAATGGCTCAGACATTGTTTTATCCAATGCTTATTCTGTATTGACTGATTTTAATCAACTTGATGACTCTGCTGAACCTGATTGTGTTATTAATGATTCCATCTGTGATATAAATGAAAATATTTGTGATAATGAACATGCCAATGAAAATATGAACTCTATTAATGGTGCTTCAAAAATGAACTTTGGTGCTGAATTACCAAAACTTAGAAATATTTCTAGAAACTCTGATGGACTATTTATATGTCATTTAAATGTTCGTAGCTTGCTGTCTAAGATGGAGCAAATCAGGTACATTGTGAATAATATTGACATTGACATACTGTGTGTAAATGAAACGTGGCTTGATGCCTCTATATATGTCAACAGGAATTCAGTATTGATGGTTATAGCATGATCAACAAGCCCAGGAATCGTCATGGTGGCGGAGTCCTTGTGTATTTAAAAAGTAATTTATCATTTGAAAGAAGGCTTGATCTTGAATCTACTGATCTTGAATGTGTATGGTTACAGTTAAATTCTCAAAAACAAGATATTCTATTATGTTCAATGTACAGACCACCCTCTATGGGTACAGATTACTTCAACAAAATGCTTGATTCTATTGAAATTGCATGTCTCGAAGAAAAATTGGTGTTAGTTACTGGTGATCTAAATATCAACTATTCCATTGACGAAAACTTAGTTAATAATCCTCTTTATCATATTGAATGCTCTAACAATCTAAATCAACTGATTTGTGATTATACAAGGGTAACTCCCACATCTAAATCGATCATTGATGTTTTTCTTACCAGCCATCCTAATTTTCATAAATGTACTGGTGTTAGCAAAATCACTTTGAGTGACCATTACTTAATTTATACAGTTTTAGAAAATTCCAAACCTATTAAGAATAAACAGGTTAATAAGGAACTTAAATATAGATGTTACAAAAACTTTAACAAAATATTATTTGTTAATGATGTCATGAATTCTGAAGTTCTAAATAACATTTGTAATTATGATGATGTATGTTCTTCATGGAATGCCTGGAGGAAAGAATTCTCGCGAATTAGTGATCTACACGCACCGATTCGAACTTCAAGAATGAAAAATCGGTACAATCCATGGATCAATAATGACATTTTAAAATTGATGTATAAAAGAGACTATATGCACAAGCTCAGCATTAGTAATCCATCCAGTGATGCTGTTAATGAGTATAAATCTTTGAGAAATGAAGTCAATGTTATGATAGATAAATCAAAAAAGCTTTATTATGAAAAATTGTATAATGAAGGTAAAACAAATAGCAATACTTTATGGAAAGAGCTTAAGAAGCTCTCAGGTAGTGTGCCTAAGATTGACACAAATACTAATTTAACAACTGATGTATTTAATGATTTTTATAGTACTCTTGGTCATAATGTTACCAAAGATTTCTCAGAGACCACAGAATTACCGTGGAAAGGTCCAAAGAGTATTTACAAGTTTAAATTTAATAATGTTTCTGAAGATACTGCATGTAAATCTTTTAAAAGTATGGGAAACCAGAGTTCACTTGATGTGCTCAATTTTGATAGTAAGCTTTTGAAAATAGCCAGTAATGTATTAGCAAAGTCATTTATGCATATTATTAATGCCTCACTTAGTTCTGGTATTGTGCCACATGATTGGAAAATCGGACGTATTACACCTGTTTACAAAGGTTCTGGTAGTCATGATGACCCAGTTAATTATAGGCCAATATCTGTTTTGGGTCATATTGCCAAAATTGTAGAAAAAGAGGTGCAGTGTCAACTTATGTCATTTCTAATAGATCATCATTTTATATCATTGGATCAATTTTCATATAGAAAATTCCATTCAACATCTAATTGTTTACATTCCACTATTGACGATTGGTTGCAAAATATTGATGACAAATTATATACAGGTGTTGCTTTTCTAGATATTGCTAAGTGCTTTGACACTATTAATCATGAATTGTTACTTAAAAAACTTAATAAATACGGTCTATCAGATTTAGAATTATTATGGTTTAACTCCTATCTTAGTGACAGGAGCCAGTGTGTTAATTATAACAATAAGCTATCACAATTCCTAGATATTACTATTGGTGTACCGCAGGGTTCTACCTTAGGACCCCTCTTATTTGTTCTTTTTGTTAATGACTTGCCAATGCATATTAATAATGGTCAGTGTACAATGTATGCAGACAATACAGTTATCCACACCAGTAGTGATAATGTTGCCAATGTAAATGATGAACTAAATGATATTCTAATTCATGTTAGTCAGTGGTATAAAGCAAACAAGTTAGTTCTCAATGTCAATAAATCCAATGCTATGTTAATTACAAATTCTCAACTCAATGATGACTTTATTATAAATCTCAATGGTGCTAGGTTAGAAAATGTTAAATGTACGAAGTATCTCGGCGTTATGGTAGACGATCGGTTGATGTTTGATGTACACGTAAATGAATTAGTAAAAAGAATATCTGTAAAGTTGTCATGGTTATGTAGACTCAGACATATTGTACCAAAATCTGTTCTAATCTTAACTTATAAGTCCTACGTTCAGCCCATATTTGATTATGCTTGTACAGTACGGGGCTGCAGTAATGTCAATATTAATAAAATACAAAGGTTACAGAACAGAGCAGCCAGGATCATTTGTGGCAATTTTGATATTATAAATGTAAGAGGTGAAGATCTTGTCAAGCAACTTAAATGGCAAAGTGTTTCTCAGCGAATTAACTATTTTCTAGCGACACAGATGTATAACTGTATATATGGTAACGCACCTGATAACTTATGTAATGCGATTGTCATGGCATGTGAAACCAATAACTTAAATACAAGAAGTAATAACACAATGAATGTTCAAATTCCATTTTGTAGAACTAATGTTTTCAAGAAATCTTTTATATATAGGGGTTCTACTGTATGGAATGGTTTACCTGGTCAAATACAAGAGTCATTGTCAGTTGAAGCTTTTAAGACAAATGTTCGAAATGTTTTTAAATGATTTTATGTTATCAATTTTACTATTTTTACATATTCATTGTTGGCTGGACCACATGAAAAACTGTTTTATCTGTGCAGATTGTGTTTATCCAGCTTGTAAATATATTCTTAAATAAATAAATAAATAGTAAGTTACAAAAGAAGTAGTTTGAGTGAGACTGTCTGCGGAACAATGATTGAAACAGCCATCCAACATAGTCTCAGGTGACCCTCCAAGAGCTGGATTCAAACCCTGGATTCAGCAATTGGCAGCCCAGCACGCTAACACTAGACCAACCCTGCCCTCTACAATACAAGTGAGGGACCTTGCAACCCTTGCATCAGTTCAACTTTGTGAAATTAAATAACATCCAGTCGGCATAAGAATAGTGAACATTTTTATACCTTTCACCCTTTAGGAGTCATTCATTTTCACCCAGACTAGGCCCTCTTTGATAATGTCTAGACACTTTTGACTGGCTCTTTATCTCTAACTTATCCCTAAACTACATCCCATGCATGTTGATATGGACATTTGCTATTTATCATTCACTGAATCAGAAGTCATTGTGTAGTCCAAGTGCATTGGAGCATCAGTAACTCAGCCGCAAGTGGGATGAAAACTAAATCCTGGATTTCTGAGTACAATAGCTCTCTGACTGTGGGCTACAAAAGGTCTTACTGGTGTCTGTTCGCTTGTCCTATCCAGTCCCCAGAAATTGTGTATGCATCACTCATTCTTATCTATGATGATTTTGTACTTCCAGTGTTTTCTACCCTCAACATTACACCATCACCCTCAACAATGCCAGAAAGACCATCAGATAAAGGCAATTTTTTTCTTACAAAAAGATATGATTCCATGAAATTTGAAACGTTACAGTAAATGTTTCTTTTTGTCTCATGTGCTGAGGATACATCAGAATAGGTATGATAATTGATAGACTTCAGACTAAATGTATATATGTTATTGATCGGTAGGCAAAATTTAAATTTCAGTGAGTAAGGTTTTGTTATACTAACAGTCACTAACAAACCCACTTAATAACGTTCGAATAAATGCTGTACGTCTTACAGATAAGACTTCTGTTATATGCAGATACCAGTCTTGCACAAGACAGCTCGTCCCTCCCCCCTCCATGTATGACAGGAGGGAAATCCAAGAAGAATAAGAATAAGAAGAAGCAGCTCAAAATATGTAGCGAGCGTAGCGAGCGTCTTGGAGATCTCAACATAATTTAGGGTTGAAATAGAGTCCTGGGAGGTTATATATGAAGAGATAGTAACTATACAACAATGCTAGCATGTTGTCTTCATCCCTACCATCGAAATGCAATTCTATACCGGCTGTGAGCTATGAATGCCCATGGAGAACTGGACTATTTCACCATTCAAAGCGTGGAATCAATGGGCTCATTAATTTGGAAATAGTTTTACTATGGTGAAAACCAACTATCCCTCCACTGCGTGGAGGCTGGTTGTCTGGGAGTCTGGAGGGATAGGTACAGTCTGTGCAGATACTGTTCTGCTGCATCACAACCCCAATTATGCAAGTCATATCTCTGATGCCACATTGCAATCAAACCTCCATTGACATTTGGTGATTGAGCTTACTGTACAGAGATCGGGGCTCAGAATCCTGCAGCTTAAAGGTAATCATACATCATTTGAGCAAAAATTGGAAAGCAACAGATGATATCTATCCTACACAACTGCGGCTCTGTAGGAGCACTGGAATCATAAGCATTACGTGTAAGTTTCTGGTGATCCACCCAAAACATTCCTCACTGCTTCGGGAATGGCCAGAAGGGTGTATTTTCTGGTGTTCATCAAAACCTCGTTTAGTAGTCATAAAAGCATGATGTAACATTGCTGCAATACTGTTAAAGTGATCAGTTGAGGAGTTTCAAGCCCTCACATTTCAGTGCTGCTCCACTCACTCAAAGACGGCAAGAAGAATTACACCACCACTTAACCTGTTTCTCGAAATTGGAAAATTTAAAAATTATTAAGTGAAATTGTGACCCCATTTCACCCCCTAAAAACTGTTGCAATCCCAGGAGGTCGAAAAACTATGTTCCTGTGAAATCACCATCAGAGTATTGAACACTCAGCAACACCAGATTATAAATTTATCACCCTCCAGCTTTTATCATCAGCTACTATCGCCAGGAGATCACGAAGATACTTGATCAAAGAATTTCTAATCTTGTACCCTCTTCGAGATTCCTATCATCACGTTCATGGTTTTTACAGCTCTTCCTAATTCTTCATCTGTACTTGCATAATATATACAGCAATCCCTGCATTAAAAGACCCCTTACCCTACGCCAACTTGTTTCGTGAGCCAACTATCTTCCTGAATTTATATGTTGTAGTCTTAGTGAATTTTGCACCAAAGGTAGATATCACATAACGAAAGACTGTGGAATCAATCACATGCCCATTCATTCTACCTCTAGCACTATAATATCAAACAGAATATGTCTCTTTTGCCATTTCTCCTTTTTATTGAATGCCTTGAGTCATAATGTCAATCATTATTCATGCGGAATGTCTTGACAGGGAATTTTTGGCCTATCCAAAAAAACGCTACTTTCAGCCTTGTTATGACAACCCTGCCTATCAATTTGCTGTCGAGAGATGTCACGTAAACTGACACTTCCAAATATTTCTGTCACCATTCATTTTCAAGGGTGATCATTTTCTCTCTAAATAATTCATTGTTTCTCACATTCTCTTCTTCTCTCAACACCAAAATAAGACATGTTTCAATTTTGTATTTTGAAACGACCTAGTATGGCCTAGAGTTAAAAATTGTATTGTTCCTTGTCCATTCACAGAAAATGTTCATTTTTTGCCAAATATTGAATGCAAAAGTATTAAAGACAATGAAATTTGCCTTTCTGTCAAGTGGTCAACTGATACAAGCCCACATGGATCAGTTCACTCCACCTCTGTGAGTGGTAAAGTTATCCAAGTACATCAATTACTTCAGCAATCGCAGTCTACCATGGATAAACAAAGTGTGTCTCTGAGAAACAAAATAGCTTAATAGGCGAAACACCTTTAAATAGCTGAGAACTAATCTGGAAATGAGGATAAACTTTTTCAGTGTAAAACTGATTTCACCGGTTATCAATTCTAAAAATGCATGCATCAGTGTGTTAGCAGGTCATCTGCATTCTGAAACAGTTCTCCAAAACTTAAATCCTTTTACTCCTTAGTATAAGTATATCCCATTTTGTCAAGGTTAAATATCTGGAGGTTAAGGATAAAAATCCATCAAAGGAACCTTGGAGCTGAAAATAGTTGAAACATATTGGCAGGAACTACCAAAGCGGTGATTCTATAGATCATTTATCTGAAGCAAAAGGAAGCTTTCTTATAAATGTATGTTTTGTGCTTGATTCACTCAAGGTTATTTATAAAGAGGTGAAATAAAACACATTTCTTACTTCATCCAGAATTTATATAAAGGTGTGATACCCAATAATTAGGCCTACATGTATGAAAGAAAGCTGACTATTTCTGGCGAACGAAACATAAGAAAATATTCAGATCAATTAAAGAATATGAAACGATCAGTTTCTTTCAGAATACTTTTACTAAAATATGATTTAGAAACAAAATATAACTTTCTATTGCATCGAGCAAGGAAAAAAGATCTAATGAAGAATGAAATACAGTAGACTATTATGTAGCGTTTATTAGATTACGGGCACTTTCAATTTTCGTTTCTTCTTGAAAAAACACTAAACAATCGTCTTTTTGTCCTTTCCTAAAACGAAAAAAAAAGACGGAGAAACCACAATCCAGAAAATTATCTTTTCATATCTTCAATAAATTTCAATATAGATGTCTTTTTTTTCTTATTTGTGTGTTCAATTACATGCTTTTTTTTAATTTGCAAGAACGATTTTTTTTTTCTGTCTTCTCCATTTGGAGTAATAAATATTGCTCTTGGAAGCAACTATGTCTGATGTGCAGATTTAAGTGAATTTTCAAAGAAAATAAATTTGTCATTTTTATTGTGACTAAAGGTCACATTTCAATATTAAAGCTTTCATAGTTTTTAATATCGAAGTATGTTTCCTTATTGATTTAATAATCGAAAGCCACAGGAGAAAATTTAATATTACATATTTCTCATATTTCCTCTGACAGCTCCCTATATTAAATACACCAGGATCAGATTAAAAGGTATCACAATGTTATATAACATAAAGGTTTGGCGACAAGTTATTTGCCTATACGCAAGGCTCATTGTTAACTTCTGAAAAGATTAATATCACGTGAGTTGCTCAAATTCAAAATTGCAAAGTGCTCTATGAGCTACATGTATTGGATTTTTGTTTGGCTTCAGTCTTATTTTTGCCTGGAAAGATAATTTGTCTGAAAAGTTTAGAGCAATCATCATTTGTGATATTCTGCGAAATAAAGACACATTTATGAGGCCAAAAGAGCTGACTATTCCATATGCATTGACTTGGGCAGAAATGCTGAGAGAATGTATAATCAAGGAATGCATTTTGACTTTTCGATATGCTGTATATTTTGTGTTTCTGAAGTGAGCTTCAAATTATATGTCATCTGAGAATCCTCCAAATCAAAATTACATATGTACAGCTTTTTATCCTCAATGCAAGAATATTTGCCTGGAAAGATAAGTTTTGTTTTGGAAAGTTTACAGACAGTCCTCAATTATTGTCTGCTATATTCTGTACAATAATGGAACATATACGGTTTTATTCACTGTATATGGAGCCAAGGAAAGCAAAATATTCTATAAAAATTGCATTTGGCTTGAATGTGCGAGAACTGCAGACTCAAGGGATGCATTTTGACTTCTAAATGTCTCTTTTGTCTTTCTGAATTAGACTTCCCAATACATCGCTCAGTCCAGTCCCATCCCAATTGCTCAAAACTGATGGTATTTTATGGCATACCCAGGGGAAGTGTGATGTCAGAAGAAGGAACAATGAAACAACCAGGGCTTTGGAGTCGGGTAGTAAGTGAACCGACTCTGACTTCTGACTCCTTTGGCTTTCTGAAATCAGAGTCCGACTTCTTAGGTCTCCTAAATTACGACTCCGACTCCCCACTCCGTTAATTGGCATTATTGCACACAAATATTACATGATTGGCAGGGGGCAAAAAGTACTTACACAAATTTTCCATTGGCCTTTGTTCTCGAATAGGCCTACTTGTTTAGGAAGTTTTGCTTAAAATACAAGATACATTTCACATTGTTGTAACTGGGTTTTATTAATTATTTTCAAGGAGTCAGGAGTCACAAAATTAAGTTTCGACTCCGACCCCGACTCCACCTGAAAATCAAAGTTTGACTCCGACTCCACCCAAAAACCTCTGATTCCACGACTCCGACTCCGACTCCGAATCCAAAGCCCTGGAAACAACTATGTGGACACAAGACATTGATATTCACACCAGAACCTCTGGCGTTTTATGTTCAGGATGTCATTCAGAAGAGTAGGACTTTTTATCTGCTGGGCCATCGTTTTTGGACCACTCAGAATGGTAAATGGCCTATCTTTTCTTGTGAGTGGCAGTAAAACAAAGTCATACAAATAAAAACCAGGCATATTTCACAATAAAGCACATACCCATGACACTAATAAATAAAGATAGTTGCCAACAAAATGAAAGTGCGGTTCAGAGCAATGAACCTCATGGTTGTCAGGTATGTTGCAGAAGAAACACTAGTCGTTCGAAACTAAAGGTCGGGACCCAATATGTTTTCTCTTATCTGATGAGAATTCATGCTCCTGCAAGTAGTTTGGTTGAGGATGTTTGGCATTGCGTCAATGGCAAAATATCATCGGTTTCACTAACTTACAGGCAACATTGCATATCTAATGATCACTTCCTAATAAACTAGAAGTCTTACTTCTGGAGGTTGGATTAACAAAATAAGCAATAACGAGGGACAAAATGGGCATCTCAACACTTGAGCTTCGTTATAAGTGTATGTTTAAGCTGCTTATTGAAGGAAATTTTGCCATTTCTCCGTTTCAATGGTCATGATCAGAACGATCTAATGTCAAAGAAACAGATCAAAGGAATTCTGACGGCATTTCAACAATCTTTGCGCTGATAATTTGTCTTTGAAGAAACCTAAAAATAGTTTTATCAAAGACCTCTTTAGGATTAACTTAGCGGTTGCCACACTTCGGATAATTAGGGGATTACAAAGCTTACTGACTGGCCTAGCTTAATGTGCCAAAATAAGCAGGCAGAGCAACATATAAGACACTTTCGAATGAATGAGCTTCTCAAGAGCGTCTATCAATAATTATTGTGGCAAAGTCTTCACAACAATTTTTTTAGAATTATTAAAAAACTGAAATATCATAAGTCTTGCATCAGCTTATTTGGTATCTGTTTATACTTGTATGACTTCTCTACATATCATTCAATTGTAAGTTTTGTAAAACAATATTGCGTGAGCTCTCAAAAATTCAAAATGGCAAAACTCTTTATATATCATCAGATTGCGCCTGGCAACTGCCCCTGAATAACTTGATATTCACAGGTTCTGCTAACATACGTTTATTTTTCTTTCAGAACAGACTGTAGCCACACACAATTATTTGCCGCTATGTTCAGAATCTGTACTCTGAACAATATGTATAAAAAGATATGTGTCATGAACAAAAAGGTATGATGCTATAAATATTGCAGTTCCTCAGGATACCACATGTACAAATATGGCTGAGGTTGTTACATGTATAAATATTCCTTTTCTGTGCATGTGCTGAGGATACATCAGACTCTATTAAATTGATCCACTTCACACGAAATGTTGTGACACATCTAATTAATAATATACATATAATACATGCTGTATGTCTCATAGATGTGACTGTACTTGTCATATTCATATAGGCCTGTTGGTGAGTTTCCTGACAACTGCCATTATTATCATTTTACAGGGCATTGTCTGGCCATTAACGCCCAGATCGCGGGCGTTAATGGCCGTTAATGCCCGCGAAAACGCCCCCTGGTGCATTGTACCGTATCGTGACGTTATCAGAAGTGACGTCATGGTGATTTTCTGTCAGTTTGTGATCTAAATCAGCCAAAAATCGTCCGATTTGAAAAATTTAAAAGGCTAAATTTATCAAACTGAGCCTGCCGAGTTGATTTCTGCATACAGATTCGTGCTAGCATCAATAATAAGGACGTAAAACCGAAAAAAACGGCGAGGGAGTTAATGAACCTGAAGTGAAGGTAAAATTTTTCCAGGATAAAAAAAATGATAATAATGATAATAACATTTTTTTGTCAGGCATTATGGGGTATTAATCAGTTATGGCCCTCGGGCAGAAATCATTTAATGCCCTCGCCTGGCGGCTCGGGCATTAAGTTAATGATTTCTGCCCTCTGGCCATAACTGATTAATACCCAATAATGCCCTCCAAAAAAACGTTATTGACCAATTATGCGGTTTTTCTGTGGATACAATGCAATCAAACTACTATTACATTTGGCGATTGACCTTACTGTACAGAAATGAGAGCTCAGAATCCTGCAGCTTGAGGGTATTCATCTATCATTTGAGCAAAAATTTGAAAAGCAATAGATGATATCTCATTATCTTTCCACACACAACTGCAGATCCATGGAGGTCTCAGAACAATAGGCATTGTATAGTTCCATTCTAATGATGTTGAATTGCAATTCAGTTGTGTCTCTCAACTTTGCTCAAATGTTCAGTTGCCGGGTCTAAAGTTTTATTTGAATGCTGCTGGCAAGTCCAGGCAAGACACAAGTTCAAGATGAGCGGTACAGTGGTACCTTCATTGTAAGACCCCCTGTTGTACACTGTAAGACCGACTTGCCTTATGTGACCGCCTTTCTCCCTCACTAAGTAGTATTCTTAGTGAACTTTGCACATCGACGAGAAACCGCACTCCCATGAGGGACTGCTCCATGGCTGCAGAAGGGGGGGGTCTTATAATAATGTAATTGAAACTACTGTCCAGGGCCAACACCATGGCATTTTGAACCTAGGACCAATCATTTGTGAAATCAAGAGCTGGACGTCACTCCCAATGACAATGAAAGAAGCACAGTGGTAGAAACAATCTATCAACATGTTTGCCTTTTGTAACCTGACCTTGTTTTTTGATACATCCTTGTTTAAAATGTATGCATTTGCAAAGGCTTTTTGGTTCAGAAGTTTATATGGGATTTACATTTCTGTGTTGCATGTGTTTGTGTCGAAGATTATTTTGGATTTCTAAGCATGCAATGCATTTTTGGTCACAGTTTTATTTTGTTTCTATCTCAAATTAACGCAACTAATCCAGATACATCCTTGCAAGCACAAAGTAATAACCATTTTTGTACTATTTTTGACTTCAACTCTGATGACAGAATGAGATAAAATTGTTATACAAGCAAAAAATTATTTATAATTCATGACATGTCATGCTCAGGTGATGTATGAGGGGTTTTCCAAAAGTTCTGTCCAACTAGTCATAACTTTTGCTAGATTTGATATAAAGACATGATATTTGGGTCAGATAATATTGACGTAAATCCGAAATAATAGAAAAAAATCAGATCATATAAATAAAAATAAATGCTTAATATGTTGCCATGGAAACCAGAAGTCATGAAATGCGGCCCAGATTTTGTAGTGCTCACTTAAAACGAATTGAACACCTGCTTACATTATCTGTGTTTTGACTTATTGAATTAATGAATATTCATAATTTTTTTCATGAAATACAATCAGTTATTTGTAAAATCATTAATGACAATGGAAACTGGTATTATCATCACATCTCAGTTACTTTACCATCACTTATGCAGTTTCTCATTTTTTATGAGATGAGCAATTTTTTTGGCAGTGGATGACCTCATATATACATGTTATATTTCTTCAATTTAATTGGATAAAAACTAGCAGAAAGAGTAAGAACCTTCTATCATACATACAAGGAAGACAGTATGAGTGATAGAACCAAATAGAGATTGTACAAACTTTTCCTGATAGAAGAAAGCACACATTGGAAGACCTAAGAAAAGAAGACTGGACAATCCCAAAACAGACCTTAACATGAAGACTGAGGTATCTCATTTAGGCATGGTTAGAATGTATGAGAAAATGTATGTACGGGATCCCGATCATTAGTTTAGGTAGTTATGAATTCCCCATGAATATTTTGAAATATTTTGTTCTATACCTCTTGTAATAATTACATATATATATATATATATTGACAAAATATATCAAGTATGTGTCTGTTAACAAGATCACGGGTCGCATTTCATGACTTTTGGTTTCCATAGCAACAAATCAACAATTTATTTTTACTTCTATGATCTGATTTTTTGGGGATCATTTGCAAATTACCTAAATATCAACTGACCCTAATATCATCTTTCTGTAGAAAATCTAGCAAAAGTTATGACCGGTTGGACAGAACTTATGGAAAACCCATCGTAAAGTACAAAAAGTCTGCGAAACACCAACAGTGATCTCAATATAAAGACTATGAGGCATTGATTTTTTAAGAGATATATAAAGTTAAAGGAAATGTACTCAGTGGCAAGTTCATTATTTTGAGAATTTGTGAAATGTTGGGGATTATTTTTAATACATTTCTTGTCCTGTAGTCCTGGTAAAAAATGAATTCTTGACAAGATACAATGAATCTGTACCTCTTGTAAAGCAATTCTTCTGTTCATATTGGCAGACCGTCATGAGCAACATCTCAACTAGGTGGTGTCTGTAAGTGACATAACATTGGCAAACCCTTTCACCCGTATGCCATGGATTGCCCCATTGTTGGCTGCTTTAGATGACAATGAATGGATACAAAACCAACATTTCAATGTGGCAATAACATGCACTGACATGGTTATAGTGTCCTGAAAAATAGAACCTACTATGGAGTCCAGCAAAAGATCATTATTAACTCAATCCGATTCCAGCATTCACATAGTTGCTTTCATGTTGGTAGTGAGCTGAAATGTTGACAGGAAATAGCAAACAAGCTCTTTGATCTTGGGAGCAATGGCAAGGGCTATTTGTCATCATTTTCTCAATTTGATGCTGCAAATAAGTACACAGTACACAAACAAAGCAATTTTCTTAGAAGTGCAGTCTATTACTATGGCTAACAAGTTTGATCTTAAATGTTACAACTGAACTTCGAAGTGCAAATGGACATTCACCATTTTTACCTTGAGTTTTATCTTGTCTCAGCATTTGGTGCACTGATGTTATAACCTGAAGTTATTGCATGGCAATTTTAATCATCACTATTCCATCTGAAAATTGATCTGATGATTTTGTTTGCTTTTAAAAAGTGGAAATATGTTGCAAATGGACCTCATACTGCCCTATTTTGGCGGTATACGACATTATTTAGCTTCTGTCGGCAAATGAACGGAGATAACAGAAGTGGAAATTTTCTCGGAAGATATATAACAATACTTGTTGAGAGCTTATCATTCTTAAAACAGATTGTTCCACGGAATAATCAGCCTGCTTCATAGAATAATTATGGCTTGGCATCTGCCTGTGATTATTCAACAAAAAAATGTTGGTTACAAAAGAAGTAGTTTGAGTGAGACTGTCTGCGGAACAATTTAGACACTGTGCGGACAAAACAACTAAATGTTGGATGTGGTTCTATTTCAAAATTTGTTATTAAGACATCACACCGTTTACTGTTCTGCACATCATGAGCATCATTGCCTTAGGCAGTATACCCAAAGTGTCTGCCGATCTTCACCTCTCTATGGCCGCCCTGAGCTGTATCATTGTAGAAGGCTCATAAGAAATTTCGTGCCTGCATTGCTGTGCATAACTGAGATTAATTACAACTAGATTTCATATCGCAAAGCGGAATGAAAGGAGGTGGCCCTTCAACTTGGATGGCACTTCTTGTCTTTATGTTCCATCCTTTGGCTGCGAGGGTGTTTATACTCATGCAGACTCCATGAGTCCCTATTTTTCCAATGACACGAAGTGTCAGAGGGACTCCAGATATTGGATTGTCCAAAAATGTTTACTGTTTGGTTACATGAGATTTAATTGTTACTGGTTCTTTTCCAAATATCTTAACTGACTGGTTACATAACTTTTCATAAACAGTAGTTATTGTTTTGGGTTTTATGTCCTAAAACACCTTGTGTAATTAATTACAAATACTTGTTATGTCACTTTGTTTGGTTTCTCCTATTGTCACATAACAACTTAAAATTATAAACAATTACATTGTTATCTAATAATTTAAAAATTCCCACACTTTAAAGAAAACAATTTTGTTTGAAGTTCATTCTGCCATATCATACTCATTTGCATGCTGCATGTGCTCATTTGCATGGCCAATATCCGGAGACTGCAGTGCAATGCTTGCACTGCATAACACATAAAACAGTCTCATGGAGACTGATACTCATGAATGCAGCAAAAACATCCTGGACATGAAATGGTGCCTACAATAGCCAATCTTTTTCATAATCTTTCATATATCTTAAGTGACATAAAGCATTTTGTGTCATAATTGATACTTTCGTTTTCAGTGTCAAATAAGCTATCTGTGCATAAGCAGCATAACAAATTAATATTTGAAAGTTGCCTTGTTGCTCTAGAAATTTGGAAAAAGTGAGAGACTTGGAGAGATGTTCACTTTTGAGGGGGGGGGGGGATTAGATTCAGATCACCATCTTGATGCCTCTCTCTCCTTTTATAGTCGCAGTTGGGTCTTTTAAGATATAAGATATAATATCCTTATAAACATGGGGTTATATATAACAGAGAAAATATCTACAATACATAACTTCTGTAATGAAAGTGCTGATTCAGCAATTGGCACTTCAGCAAAATTTTCTCTGGGAAAATTGCAAACCAAAGGGCAGTTATTGAAAAGATAACATTTGAAGTTCAATTAATTTCATCTAATCATGTCTTGCAGGGTGTTGAATGAATAGACTACAGGGAGTGTCATTCATTGATGATGGGTTAAATGCAATCAATAAAGACACCTTCAATTGGATGACATTCTAAATTAAAGCCTGCATGTGGCATTGCAGACAGTGTACAATTTTGCTTATTTAAAAGTCATGATATTTTATCTGTAAATAATTTATTATTGCCATTGTAGGCTTATTTTACCATGCTGTTTTGAATGTTTGTAAACACTGATGGTTTTTATGGATTTTCTTATGAAGTTATAAATATCTATGTATATTCTCTCCAATCGAGGCTAAAGTTCACAATTCTTCAATACACAACTTAAACAACTACAATGACTGTAACTAGTGTCAGACCAACCAAATTGCCCTAATTGAACTGGAAATCATTCAAGCTTTCTAAAATGGGGTCTGCCATTTCTGTAGGCCTGATAGTTTTGTAACTGCATTGACAGTCTGGTCAGTTTGAATGGTCCAAGGCCAATTAGATCGTCCCGCAATCGCGTCCCTTCCCGCGATCAGGTCCCGCGATTTAGGTAGTCCTTAACAGCGCGAGATTCAATGCAAAAATGAAGCTGCAGAGTCCTATTTGTGGAAATTTCCAAGCAAGAATACTCAATTTAGAAAGCAAGGATGACACGGTGAGTACCCACATGTGACGTTTAATTGGATAAAATGCAAAAGCCGACACTTTGTGATGGTTAAATGGGTCCAGGAAAACCCAAGAACTTTACAAAAGTTTGGATCCTCTAAGGCCAGCATTTTGACAACTCGCACAATTACAAGGTGGAGGTGGGGACCACCTCCACAATAAACGTGATGGATGGATGGATGGATGATTGGGACTTTACGTCCTGTATTTATGCACTTGGTAGGCTAATTACGACAGGGGGAGGACACGGCAATGAGACAAAGGATGATTGAAACAGCTATCCAACATAGGCCCAGGTGACCCCACAAGAGCTGGATTCAAACCCTGAACCAACCCTCCCCTCTGCAATACAAGTGAAGTGAGGGTCCTTGCAATGCTTGCATCGGTTCAACTTTGTGAAATTAAATAACATCCAGGTGGCATAAGAATAGTGAACATTTTCATACTTTTCACCCTTTGGGAGTCATACATTTTCACCTAGACTAGGCCCTCTTTGATCATGTCAGACATGTCTAATGTCTGGACACTTTTGACTAGCTCTTTATCTCTAACTAATCCTAGACTACACCCCACGCATATTGATTTGGACATTTGCTATTTACCATTCACTGAATCAGAAGTCATTGTGTAGTCCGAGTGCATTGGAGCACCAGTAACTCAGCCGCAAGTAGGATGAAAACTAAATCCTGGATTTCTGAGTACAAATCCTGGATTTCTGAGTACAATAGCTCTCTGACTGTGGGATACAAAAGGTCTGCTACCCTCAACATTACACCATCACTCTCAACAATGCTAGAAAGACCATCAGATAAAGGCAATTTGTTCTTACAAAAAGATATGATTCCATGAAATTTGAAACGTTACAGTAAATGTTTCTTTTTGTCTCATGTGCTGAGGATACATCAGAATAGGTATGATAATTGATAGACTTCAGACTAAATGTATATATGTTATTGATCGGTAGGCAAAATTTAAATTTCAGTGAGTAAGGTTTTGTTATCGAGAACAGTTACTAAAACGCCCACTTTATAACTTTCGAATAAATGCTGTGCATCTTACAGATAAGACTTCTGTTATATGCAGATACTGTTCTGCTGCATCACGACCCCAATTATGCAAGTTATATCTCTAATTCCACATTGCAATCAAACCTCCATTCACATTTGGTGATTGAGCTTACTGTACAGAGATCGGGGCTCAGAATCCTGCAGCTTAAAGGTAATCATACATCATTTGAGCAAAAATGGAAAGCAACAGATGATATCTATCCTACACAACTGCGGCTCCGGAATCATAAGCATTACTTGTAAGTTTCTGGTGCTCCACTCAAAGCATTCCTCACTGCTTCAGGATTGGTCAGAAGGGTCTATTTTCTGCTGTCCATCAAAGCTTCATTTAGTAGTCATGAAAGCATAATATAACATTGCTGCAATACTTTTTGGGTCCTTGGAATTCATTCCAAGACCATTGTCGTCAGCTTCATTTCCTGTGAACAGGCAAAGTTGTTGTGCTCACTAAAACATTTCACAGACAAAATGACAACCCCAACAGATGTGCCCTTGTGATCAAGATGGTGCTTATGCACCCCTGGCTACAATATTGTGTTTATCAGTGCTCACATTTTCTTCTATTAAACATATTTCTTCTGAGCTGTCAGCACTTCACACAAAAACTGGTTTCTGTATACACACCAAAAGTTGGACTGTGCTGCCCTCTTGTGCATAGTCATAATATACTGCTTTCTTATACCTAACTTGATAGATTGTTGGTAGAATATTGAAGAGGCCCAACTTGTTGAAATAGACCAAGGACCCGATGCATGCATTGCGTGCTATTTTTATATCCTTAAAAGTGATAAGTTGAGGAATTTCAGGTCAATTTGTATAGCCCTCACATTTCATTGCTGTTCCACTTACTCAAAGACAGCCAGAAGGATTCAACCACCATTTTGCTTGTGTTCTCACAAATGGAAAAATGAAAAATTACAGTACAAGTAAAATTGTTGCCCATTTTACACCTTTAATTTTGTAATAATCCCAGGAGGTAGAAAACATTGTCTCCTGTAAAATTACCGAAATGGTAGGCCTCTTTCCTTCACCTATCGGTATATTGAAGTAGTAAAACCAGAAAATAAATCTTTGACTTCCAGCTTTCATCTTCAGCTAAACTGTACGCAGGAGATCACAAAGACACTTGATCAAAGAATTCCTGATCTTGTCCCCTCTTTGTGATTCCTTTCATCTCAGTCATTGTTATTACTTGTCTTCCCAGATTCTTCGTCCTAGTCAGTAATTGCATAATATATATAGCGGTCCCTGCATTAAAAGACCCCTTGCTATATGCCGTCTTGCCTGATGAGACGTCCATGTCCTTATCATCTCATATCATCTCATATCATATCATGTCACCTGGGATGCCATAAAACAAACTTTGTAGTTTCTCTTCCAATCAAACATCATATGATCTGGCATTTAAATTGATGAATATTTTGTAATCGATATTGGAAAAAAACTAATTATCTATCTATCTCTACATCTATCTACCATTTCCTGTACCATACATATGTAGCAGTTTAAAGTGAATTTTGCACCACAAGTAGATATCACATCCCCTGGAAGACTGTGGAATCAATCACATGACCATACTAATTCTTGTGATACTATATCAAACGGAATAAATCTCTTTTGCCATTTCTCCTTTCTTCCCTATCAGCGTGCCTCGGCGGCCCAACGTCGGCCCAAAGCCGGTCAGATGCTGCTGACATCGGACCGACGGCGGGCTGACGCCGGACCGCCGAGGCACGCTGACAGGGTTATTACATGCCTTGGGTCATAATGTCAAGCATTATTCATGCCAAATGTCTTTATGTGGAATTTTTGTCCTATCCAGCTATTTCGAGCCTTGTTATGACAACCCTGCCTATCAATTTGCTGCTGAGAGATGTCACGTAAACTGACACTTAAAATATTTCTGTCACCATTCATTTTCAAGGGTGATCATTTTCTCTCTAAATAATTCATTGTTTCTCACATTCTCTTCTTCTCTCAACACCAAAATAAGACAAGCATTCATTTTCAAATTTTCCCATCTTATGCACAATATATGTAAATGGTTGTCAGCAGGATATGGAATATATAAATGACCTAGTATGGCCTAGAGGCTACAATAGACTGTATTGTTCTTTGTCCATCTTTAGAAGATTTTCAGTTTTTTCCAAATATTGAGACATTAATATATAATAAAATCATATGGGATGATGCAAGGCTCTCCTACACATTTTTCCGTTACTTATGGGCTGAAAAATGCAAACACATTAAGGTAATGAAATTTACGTTTCTGCCAAGTGGCCAACTCATAGGCTTACAATTCCACTTGGATCAGTTTACCACACTTTTGCACATGTGAGCGGTAAAGTGATCTAAGTTCACATACTGTTGGCCTTGACTTAGATCAAATGATTGCCCAGATGCACCACTTACTTTTGCTATCTTAGTGCACCATGGATGATCTAAGTGTGTATATGAGAAACGAAGTATCTAAATAGGAAAAATATCTTCAAATGGCTGAGAACTCATCTGGAAATGAAGATCAACTTGTTTTGTTTTTAAAACAGGCACCACCAATTATCAATTCTAAAAATGCACGTCTTCTTAAACATCAGTGTGTTAGAAGGCATCTTCGTATTGAAACAGTTTTCTAGAAGTCCTCATACTCCTTATATTGGCAGGAAGTAGCTAAGTGGTGATTCTATTTATTATTTTATGACACAAAAGAAAGCCTTCTGAGGAGTTTGTTTATATCATTTATTCTTGATTCACGTCTTACTAAACACTTAGGTTATGTGTTGAAATGAACAGTTTTCCTGCATTGCCTGTAAAGAAGTAAAAAAAAAAGCACATTTTATTTCATTTGTCGTTTACGTATTGTTTGATACCCAATAATGAGATGAAGGAAAGTTCATTATTTTTGACGGCGGAAACATGAGAAAATATAAAGAAGATGAACAAAATATGTTTTAGAAACAAATATGACTTTCTATTGCATCAAGCAAGGAAAAAATGATCTGATGAAAAATGAAATACAGCGGACTATTATGTAAAGTTTATAAGATTACACGCAGTTTTGATTTTATTTTCTTCTTGAAAACAACTAAACAGTAGTCTTTTTGTCCTTTCCTAAAAAAAAGAAGAGGGACTACAATCCAGAAAATTATCTTTTTCATATCTTCACAATAAATTGCAACATAGATGTCTGTTTTTTCTTATTTGTGTGTTAAATTACATGCTTTTTTAATGGGCAAGAGCCATTTTTTTCTGTTTTCTCCGTTTTGAGTCATATTGCTCTTTGAAGCGACTGTAACTGAAATGCAGATTTAAGTGAATTTTCAAAGAAAATAAATTTGTCATTTTTATTGTGACTAAAGGTCACATTTCAATATTAAAGCTTTCATAGTTTTTAATATCGAAGTATGTTTCCTTATTGATTTAATAATCGAAAGTCACAGGAGAAAATGTATTATTACATATTTTAAATATTCCTCTGAAACCTCTGTATATTAAATACACCAGGATCAGATTAAAATTTATCGCAATGTTATATAACAAGTCTGGTGGCAAGTAATTTGCCAACATTTGATATGAAATTTTGATGCAATATAAATATTACAAGGCTCATTGTTAACTTCTGAAAAGATTAATATCACGTGAGTTGCTAAAATTCAAAATAGCAAAGTGCTGTATGAGCTATTGGATTTGTGTCTGGCCTCAGTCTTGTTTTTGCCTGGAAAGGTAATTTGTATAGGTTATTCACCTAGGGAGAGGCAATATGTGATTTATCCAGCGAGGGCGTTAGCCCAAGCTGTGATAAACACATATTGCCAATCCCGCGGTGAATAACCGGCTTATACCATAAGACAAAACTGAAACTTGTCGTTTGTTGCTGTGTTTTTTTCACAGCTTCACTTATTATTCTCCCATGGGAGGATAACTGGACAACAAGGAATATGGGTTTTATTGCAGTGAAATACTGGCTCATGATTGGCTGACAGAGGTGTCGAATGGTATTAGTCTGAAAAGTTTAGAGCAATAATCATTTGTGATATTCTGTGAAATAAAGACGCATAAATAAGGCCAAAAAGAGCTGACTATTCCATATGCATTGACTTGGGCAGAAATGCTGAGAGAATGTATAATCAGGTGATGTGTTTAGACTTCTTGATATGCATACATTTTGTGTTTCTGAAGTAAATTTCACATTATTTGTCATACCGAGAATCGTCCAAATCAAAATAACATACAACTTTTTATCCCCAATTCAAGTATATTGGCCTGGAAAGATGTTTGTTTTGGAAAGTTTGTAAACAGGCTTCAATTATTGTCTGCTATATTCTATACAATTATGAAGCCTTAATTATACGGTTTTATACGCTGTATATGGGGCCAAGGAGAGCAAAATATTCTGTATAAATTGCCTTTGGCATAAATTCTGGGGGACTGTAGACTCAAGGGATGCATTTTGACTTTTTGATGTGCCTTTTGTCTTTCTGAATTAGACTTCGCAATATATCACTCATTCCCATCCCAAATGCTCAAAACTGATGATATTTTATGGCATACCCAGGGGAAGTGTGATGTCAGAAGAAGGAACAATGAAACAACCAGGGCTTTGGAGTCGGGTAGTAAGTGAACCGACTCCGACTCCCGACTCCTTTGGCTTTCTGAAAAGCTACTCTGACTCCGACTCCTTAGGTCTCCTAAATTCCGACTCCGACTCCCAACTCCGCTTATCAGCATTATTTCACACAAATATTACATGATTAACATGGCGCAAAAAGTACTTCCACATAATTTCAATTGGCCTTTGTTCTTGAATACTTGTTTAGGAAGTTTTGCTTAAAATTCAAGATACATTTCACGTTGTTGTAACTGGGTTTTTGTAAATCATTAATTATTTTCAAGGAGTCAGGAGTCACCAAATTAATTTTCGACTCCGACTCCACCTGAAAATCAAAGTTCGACTCCGACTGCGACTCCAAACAGAAACTTCTGACTCCACGACTTAGACTCCCAACTCCGACTCCGAAGCCCTGGAAACAACTATTTGGACACAAGACATTGATATTCACACCAGAACCTCTGGCGTTTTATGTTCAGGATGTCATTCAGAAGAGTAGGACTTTTTATCTGCTGGGCCATCGTTTTTGGACCACTCAGAATGGTAAATGGCCTATCTTTTCTTGTGAGTGGCAGTGAAACAAAGTCATACAAATAAAAACCAGGCATATTGCACAATAAAGCACATACCCATGAAACTAATAAATAAAGGTAGGTGCCAACAAAATGAAAGTGCGGTTCAGAGCAATGAACCTCATGGTTGTCAGGTATGTTGCAGAAGAAACACTAGTCCTTTGAAACTAAAGGTCGGGACCCAATATGTCTTCTCTTATCTGATGAGAATTCATGCTCCTGCAAGTAGTTTGGTTGAGGATGTTTGGCATTGCGGCAATGGCAAAATAGGGCCTATCACCTGTTTCACTAACTTACAGGCAACATTGCATATCTAATGACCACTTCCTAATAAACTAGAAGTCTTACTTCTGGAGGTTGGATTAACAAAATAAGCAATAACGAGGGACAAAATGGGCATCTCAACACTTGAGCTTCGTTATAAGTGTATGTTTAGGCTGCTTATTGAAGGAAATTTTGCCATTTCTCCGTTTCAATGGTCATGACCAACACAGATCTAATGTCAAAGAAACAGAGCAAAGGAATTCTGACGGCATTTCAACAATCTTGGCGCTGATAATACGTCTTTGAAGAAACCTAAAAATAGTTTTAACAAAGACCTCTGTGGGATTAACTTAGCGGTTGCCACACTTCGGATAATTAGGGGATTACAAGGCTTACTGACTGGCCTAGCTTAGTGTGCCAAAATAAGCAGGCAGAGCAACATAAAAGAAGCTTGTTTGTGTTTTTATGGGGACGTAAGTGCAGTGGTCCGTGCGTTATAAGACTACCGCTTCTGCAGTCATGAAGCGGTCTCTCGTGGGGCTGTGGGGGTTGGTAAGGTGCAAAGAAGTAGAAAATCAGGACACTAGCCAAAATGTTTGTCTAGGTGACCAACTTTGTGGCTCTTAGTTCACACACCTAATATGTACACTTGAGGACGAAATTATTATAATATTCACCACACCTGAAATGTATTAAAGTAAAGCAAGACAATTACGTGATTTGGTGGATTTAGCAGATACTCTGTTTCAGTTTTACAGCACTTGTAATTTTTCAACAAACTTTCGAATGAATGAGCTTCTCTAAAGAGCGTCTATCAATAATTATTGTGTGAAGTCTTTACAACATTTTCTTTATAATTATTCCAAAACTGAAATATTATAAGTCTTGCATAAGCTTATTTGGTATCTGTTTATACATGTATGACTTCTCCACATATCATTCAATTGCAAGTTTTTTTAAACAATAATTAGCTCTCAAATTCAAAATGGCTAAGCTCTTTATATATCATCAGATTGCGCCAAGCAACCATCTGTGAATAACTCGATATTCACACATTTTGTTAACATACGTTTATTTTTCTTCCAGAACAGACTGTAGCCACACACAATTATTTGCCACTATGTTCTGTACTCTGAAAAATATATGCACTACCCTCCAAAAGTTTGAATACACCTTTCAAGAATACATACAGTTCAACAATTTTGTTGTTTTATTCTTACGTCAAACAATATGGAAATTCACACTCATGCCATAAAGTGTCCACATTTTGTAGTTTTAGATCATTTTGGTATCAATTTATAAAATGTTGTCAATATCCCATTTTGTCATTTTCTATGAAAAGCTGTAAAAGCACTGTTATTTTTCCATATTTATGATATTTTATCATTTTTTTTACACATTTCTACTGGTTTGTGAGGATTTTATCTGTAGTTTCATACCAGAAAATGGACATTGAATATCGGACAAAAATACTGATTTTGACTAGTCTTGGGTGAACACAATGCCGAAACAGCTCAAATAAAATAATTTTCGCTTGAGAAGATACATTTTATGATTACGCTTCCGAGTGACCCAAATTTATCTAAATTTTGTATTTTTCAGTGGCCAATGTACACTTTTTAAACTGTCTTTTTGGGGTTTAAAACTAATGTCATGATGATGTATAACTCCAGAAACACTAAATATGATTAGATTTCATAAACCTAGAAGATAACTGGGCGGTTACAATTTTTTTATAAAATGCCATATAATAATAATTTGGGATATCGAGAAAGGCCATAAATTTCACCCAAAATGACCTAAAATGACAAAATAAAGACAACTTACTACTTCAATGTGTCTCCTGATATTGTTTGTTGTAAATATAAAACAAAAATTCCATTCAAAATGAAGTATTTCTAAAAGAAACCTCGCTTTCCATGTGTATTCAAACTTTTGGAGGGTAGCGTATATAATAAGATATATGTGTCATGAACAAAAAGGTATGATGCTATAAATATTGCAGTTCCTCAGGATACCACATGTACAAATATGGCTGAGGTTGTTACATGTATAAATATTCCTTTTCTGTGCATGTGCTGAGGATACATCAGACTCTATTAAATTGATCCACTTCACACGAAATGTTGTGACACATCTATACTTAATCATATAATACATGCTGTAAGTCTTATAGATATGACTGTTCTTATGTCATATTCACATATTGGTCAGTTGCTTGACAACTGCCATTATGCGGTTTTTCTGTGGATACAATGCAATCAAACTACTATTACATTTGGCGATTGACCTTACTGTACAGAAATGAGAGCTGCGAATCCTGCAGGTAAAAATGTATATCATTTGAGCAAAACTTGGAAAAGCGACATGTGATATCTGTCCCACGCAACTGCAGATCTTTGGAAGAACAAGAACAAAGGGAATTGTATAATTCAATTCTAATGACATTGAATTGCAATTCAATTGTGTCTCTCAACTTTGCTCAAATGTTCAGTTGCAGGGTCTAAAGGTTTATTTGAATGCATTGCTGGTGGGAAGACACAAGTTCAAGATAAGTGGTAAAATGCTACATTCATAACGCAGGGACCTCTGTAATTTAAACTACATTGTACTGTCCAGAGCCGATGTCATGCGATATTGAATGCAGCTCCAATCATTTGCGATGTCAGAGTACCATCAACTGAGCTGAGCCTCACTCCCCAGGTCAAAACAATGAAAGACTGAAAGAATTACAGTGGCAGAAAACAATCTACCAACATGTTGGCCTGCTGTAACCTTAGCTTGTTTTGTTTTGTATCTTTGTCTTTCAAATTGTTTTTCAAATATTTATGCATTTGCAAAGGCTTTTAGATTAAGGTGGCTCGCGGGCAAATGACGCAACATCTGGTGTGGAGAAAGTGAATTACGCACTCCCCCCACAGGTGGCAGGTGCAGCAATCACGTGCGCCACCTGTGGGAAGAAAGGAGAGTGAACCAGAACAACAGAAAAGGCTGAGGCAGCTCAATCAGATGAATGTAATCAGCCTGGTAAGTTTAATATCATTGCTAACAATAATATTGTGGTATTAAACAGATATTATAGGGTAAGGCTTTCAACAACAGTGTTGATTATTTGATGCCCATTTGATGTGCGTCTGCCGAAAACACGATCGTCGTGTGTTTGTACATGGACGATTAGAGTACCATTCATATGGCTTTGGGAGTTGCAGGACTGAATTCCTTACTTCAATACAATTCTAATGGTGGTTAGTTGAAGTCTGTAGGACTTCTGAGGCCTGAGATATTTGCCTGTAAAGCCAGCGTTTATTTCACATAAATTTGTTGTTGTTAGATCAGCAGAGCAGATCTCAGGGAAACTGGTGAACTCGGCGCGTTCTGAATTCGGCGGCGCCGAACTCACTTTAATTAGCCAGTTAAAAAAAGAGACTTCGGCGAGCGCCAAAGTGAATTCGGCGCAATGAAAATTACACTGAAATGCATGTTGTTGGCTTTGTTGATCATTAAATAATAGTTATTTTGTTGATCATGCAATCATTTGGGGACTATCTACTTTTATCTGGCTACTTTGTAGCTCTTTGTGACAACTTGATCGTCATTTAATGACGGCGCTACTCAACAGCTCTGAACACCGCAAGTCTAGACGCTCTTCAAGTAAAAGCTAAATAAACTTTTCAAATGTATACATGTACTTGTTTGTTGTTTATTTTGACAGATAATATAAAAGATAAAGAAAGAGTTTTGATTTTATTGGTGGCTGTTCAATAATTCAGTGTGATTACCCCTTCAAATTTCAGGGCCGTAGCTATATATGAGGCCCTGGGGCACGTGCCTCCCCGGAATTCCACGCAAACAAACATCATTTTACATTATTTTAACTTCTGAAGATTGATATTAGAGTCCCTGATCATGGTCAGAGAATAATTTATGAGAGGCACAAGTGAAGTCCTGATGAGAATACAGTTCTGAAAAAAAAACTCCTTTAATTTAATTCTTTTTAATTTTGGTTTTTGTTTTGATTACTAAAAATGCAGATCGAAGCAAAAGCAATTGTCTCTGAAGCAATTGTTCAATTTTCAGCAGAATAAATCAAATTCAAACTGCATGTTAATTGGCCCATATATATATGCAGGATGCACAGAATGCTGATAGTCCTGTCAGGTTTTGTGTCAGGAAATGTTACTATGGTAGAGAATAATAAATTTATAAAAGTTATGTGGTTGTCTAATTTTCTGTGGTTTTCTGGGGTGTGCCCCGAAATACTTGTTAAGTTGATAGATGTTAGGATATAATCATATTTTGAGTATGAAGAATTTATCTATGATAATCTGTCTATCTGTATGTCCATATCCCGGGGTGTATGCTTTAAAATGCAGCTTGAAGCCAAAACCCATTGTCTCTGAAGCAACTGTTGTGCAATTTGCAACTGTTGAATCAACCAAACTTTGATAATCTTTCTATGACCAAAACAGCCCTAGATCTTATAGTTCCTCTTTTTCTGATGACACAGGTAAATATTAATTAAGAGGTCACTGAGTTTAAGAAAGTTTTAAGAAAATCAGGTAAGAGACAGGAGGGGGGCAACAAGAGTTCATCTTGCACTTAGAGCAACATGAAGTGAGACAGTGTTTTGTCATCAAGTCTGGAAAATAGTTACATTGCATTGCGCAACAACGTAAATTGTTACATTGTATGACATTTCATTAAAAGGTCATGCACCTTTCTAATTTGCATGGCCAATCTGGGAGGGGCATAAAAATGATTGACAAGCAGTACTATTTGTCAATTTCACAGAAGTCCCGCCTCCTGTATTCTCAGCAACCACTCATGGACTGATCAGATCAAGGCCTCAAATTTAGTGTGCAGACCTTGCCTTAGCATTATTCTGCTTTAAAAAAAAATCTTGGATTCAGTTGCAATTTAATAAACCTGTCAGTTGTCAGTTGCAAAGAACGACCTATGCATGAAGAGCGTTTTTGATTCACACATACAACATATATAGGCCTATAACCATGAAATAGTAAGTAAAAAAAGCACAACTCAACTTTATTGTTTTATTTTGATCAAAACTTCAAAGTTCAGACATTATCCATTCAAACTTCAATGGAAACTTCAAACTCTAGTCGGCGCAATTTTACTTTGTAGTGCACATTAAAGTCATTAATGTTAATTTACTGACGTTACATTAATGTTAATTTACTGACGTTACATTTCCAGACACTTTGTTGACGTCTAGAAATGTAGCAATATAATTTCGGGTGCCGAATTCAGTTCGCGCCGTATTCACCTGCGCCGAACTCTCCTTTTTTTGCGCCGAACTCACTATTTTTCAGGCGCCGTATTCTCCTACGCGCCGAATTCACCCGGAATCGATCTCAGTATCCATCCAGCCTTTTCTTGTGGGGACAACCTAAAGGCCGGGACAAGCACCCGGGACGACACGGGACGCCCGGGACGAACTAATTGCCGTGACACAGTTCCGGGACAGCACTTGCTGATTATAAATGGTTATAGTTAGATAGCTATTTGATGTACATAAATGGCAGACCACTTTTCGGAAAGCTGGGAGGATTACCTATCTATGTAAATTAACAAAATAAGCATGATAAACTTTTCTTCATGAAAATACAACCGTTTTTCACAAAGTTACATAAAAAATATGTCGCAAAGGTGGAAAAAACTTGACATCTTAAACATCAAATACACTAATTTCCCCACCTTTGATATTGATGAAACTTGGCATATATCATAAAGTCTGGATGTCAGCTTAAACAAGGTATTAATTTTATTTGGTTCCTAAATGTTTCAAAGACCTGGAGTACATTTAAAAATGATTGACTCCAGCGTCCTTCTGAAAAGTACCTGTAGTACTTCTGCTGAAATTATGCAGTAGGCCTTTACCAACAGTTCTGCTAAAATAAAAAAAAACAGAATTATATTATTCATGGGATAATTTACTATTTTGTTCTTGGATCTTAACTTCACAGGCAAGCAGTCTAGTCACCTGGACTGACTGTACAGTCGTTTGCCGTGACAGAGTTCCGGGGCAGCAAATTTAATGAGTTTTAGCTGAAAAAGGAAAGCAACCATATTTGAGGTACAGAAACGGCAGACAACGTTTTAGAAAGCTGAGGTCATGTTCTATCTCCAATATTCATGTTCGTTTTGATAAATAATCAACCCTATTTGTCATTGAGTTTGATTTTATGGAATTTTTTTTCTTAAGTTAAAATTTACATCACAGCTGTGTGATTCAGTGGAAACCTCTGTGTGAGCTGCCTGGCTATATTATATCTATCTTTCTATATCTTTTGGCCAATACGTTCACAGAAGTGTGTCTCGGGGAATGCTCAAAATTTTCTACAAAATAATACCCATTTGTTGGTCAAAAAGTGGTGGGGCAAATGCCCCACCTGCACTGACTTAAACATTCCTAGAAATTAGTAGAATTAAATGTCCATCAATTTTGCTGCCAGGCAATGACCTAATCCATACGTTATTAAAATCAAAAAAAATCTTGTCATTTCCACATTTTTTTTCCTTGGGTCCTTCAAGTTTCACTTGAAAATATACATACATGCATATCTGTCTTTCTTTCTGTCTTTCTATATATCTATCTATAGATCTATCTATCCATCTATCTATTTATCTATCTATCCATCTATCTGTCTGTCTTTTCTATAGATCTAAGTTAGTAAAACTAAAATTTTATCAACTTTTTTTAATGATGTAACAATTACAAATATTTCAACTAACTTAGTAAGCCATATTTTTCATCAAGATGGGCCTATAAAGCCACTGTCACTGGTGCAGGGTTGCTTGATTTAAATCATTCGATTTAAATCAATGATTTAAATCATTCGATTTAAATCATTGATTTAAATCATGATTTAAATCGCTCAATAAAAATCATGATTTAAATCAAAGTTGTGATAAAAAGGCTTAAAAAAGCACAAATAAAGCTGGTAGTGAGATATTACAGCTTGCAACCTACCATTTAGCAATACTCTTTCATAAATATGTCCAATGACATATCACACAGGCCCCTTGTATATATATATAAGCTATAATTTTAGATATAGGCCTATGATAATATATTTTTGATAAATATATCCGAGTAGAATGACTTCATACAGGGTGACCCACCTCAACTTGTGCATTGATGTTGCAACCAAAAAGGTGTTTACTGAAACAGTTTGGGATTTCCATTGAAAACACCAAATTAAAGTTTCAGTGGCAAGAGCCAAGAGAAGAGCATTATGCAAGTTTGGTTCATTTTCGGTTAAAATTGGACTCGGAAAAAGAGTTCAATTTTTTGCTTAGCTTTTTTTCTGTTTTTTATCAATTTAGCTCTGTCAACCTTCGGAAAAAATTTTGGGATCACATGTAATGCATGCACTGTATTACAGAAGCTATAACAAAGTAGTGCCAGGGTTTTTCTTTGAAGGAGGTTTGCGTTTATTAAGTCAGGAAGCCCAAATACTGTCCTGGCGCAGTGCACTATTTTCATGCTGGTAAATTACTGAGGTCAATGCCAAGGCTGGCTGGGAAAATGTTGTTGATACCACTCATAATAATCATTAGAATAGCTTTATCTTACATGGGAATATCATTTACCACTTGCAATTTCAGCATTGATGTGTGTATCGGCCACTTTAATCATTGTACCAATAATGTATGCAAATTGTCAACCATGGATCTTATATTTCCAATAAAAATGACTTGGCTTGGATTTCTAGGTCATATGACATGATGAATTTATTGAGGGGAATATTCTGCACCTGGTAGTATTAAAATCCATGTGTTTTCATCACAAATGTTGGTCAAATTAAGACTAGATTTTGAGGGATGGAAATTTGTGACTTTCCAGACGACATCAAAAATAGATTTTGTAGAAGTGTTGCTATACTTTTTCTCTTTGCTTTTAAAAACCGAGTGTCATTTTTTTTCGTTTCTAATGACTCGGACAATCAAAACACCTAACTATTTTGTGTTTGCAATCATCTGACTGTCAGTTATGCAAATAGTTTTGACATATTTTGACTTGTTTATCTCCGACAGGTTGCCATTCTAAATTTGCTGACCTGGTAACATACACTTGACTCTAAAACTCACAAATACCATCTATTCCCATCCCTATGAACCTCCCTTTGCATATCAGTGTTATTTCAGGCAGTTGCTGAGGTTTTGGTTGACACTGGTGCAATTTGAATTCTTCTCAACTGATTTTTCGGCTCAATCAAAAATGACGACAAATTTTCACCTGTCTGTCATTTTTGATAGAATAACTGCAGAAGCTTACAACTCACTTTTTGTAGTGGCCATAACTACCATTTAGACAAATGTGTTTCGAAAAATTAACTGTAACATTTTGATTGTCTTCTGTTAACACGTTAAAGTCATGCACAAGTTGAGGTGGGTCACCCTGTACATGTAAATAAAGATTTAAACAATTTTATTTCAATCATGGCATTCTCATGATTCTCAAAACAATTTCATTGCTGCAATGCGATGTTCTGCAAATGCAGCACTGTCCCCAAAGCCCCTACTGCTAAACTGATATCAAACACACTACATGTGAAACAGTCATCGTGAGACTGAGTCCTGAGACTGGTGATTTAACGTAGCAGTTAATTGCAGAGTAGGGAAAATGATGACTCGTTTTGACATCCCTTTTCATCTTTTAGAAGGTGTAATTCTATTACAAGTAAGCTGTATAGTTATGATTGATGTTCAGTGAAAAAGACACATCCGTATCAAAATGTGGAACTGCTGCCGTGGCTTACATTATGATTATTATATTTAATACATCAACTGCCTTGATTTCATAATTTTGCATTATAATTTCTCTAATTTAAACAAAATTATTATATATATATACCTTTTTGACATCCATGTATGACATTGTATGTGTTATTCATAATATGTCAATGCATGAAAATTAACTGTTGGTGAAATTGTTGGTGAAATTGATCTGGAAAATGAACTTTTTCCATTAATGATTTAAATCCGATTTAAATAAAAAAAATCCGATTTAAATCAAATAAATCCGATTTTTTTAATTTTTTTTATAAAAATCAATAAAAATCGCAACCCTGCACTGGTGTCAGACCTACCAAATTATCACAACACCACTGGAAATCTTCTCAGCTATCTAAAATGGGGTCTACCGTTTCTGTAGACCTCATAGAAGTGTTACTTTGTCATATTTTGCATAATTAAGTGCTGTCCCGTTGTTTAGTTCGTCCCGGCCGTCCCGCGTCGTCCCGGGCGGCCGTCCCGGGGTTTAGGTTCCCCCTTTCTTGTGCAATTGCTGCGTCAATGACGAGTCCTTAATATTGGGTGTAGCACCTTATAACTGGTACCAGTGTTTAGGAAATTTAATTTCTTACATTTTGAGCTAAGTTTGGGCTCTGTACGACCATTCTTTCTATTTTAAAAGTGCGTCCGAAGCACTTGAGGTTGATGACCGAAGCTTTGTTTACATATATTATTCTTTTGTCATTTCTCCATAAATCTGCCTGATAAAAATATTTCAAGTATCCAACGTGTTTTCTAAAGACAAAAGGTAGATGCCTGTATTTTTTTTAGATTTTTCAAAGCCACAAGTCACCCAAAAACCACACCCTAAAGATTCTGTTATTTCACCCAAGCAAAAATGCCGTTGGCCAGGGGCGTAGATCCTGATGGGGGGATGCAGGGCGTAGATCCTGATGGGGGATGCATCCCCCCCTGAGGATGAGCTTGGGGGATGTTTTCACTTGTAGCTAGGGAAGCGCAATGTTAAAAAATAAAAAAGTTATCGCGCATCCGCATGCGAAAAAAAAAAGTTTGTCGTCGCCTACGAAAAAAGTTCATCCCGGGGGATAAAGTCCATAGTCACCCCCAACTGTTGTCCCCTTAGGCCCTATGTTTTGTTTTACTGATAGTCAGGGGGCGACCTTTAATATCCGGAGGGGGGGGGGGTCTGGAGTTTATCTCACAGCAGCAGCGGCAGTAATTTATTATGTCAAGCGCACAAAGTCCTCGAATATTCATTTCAAAAACAAGCAACACTGTTGTTAAGTAACGCCCCCACCAGAAATTATTTATTTCAAGACTGCCCAAAAATATTTTATTAATCAAAAAAATTCCCAAGCCCCCCCCCCCCCTTGAGCATGTTGAGATAAAATGGTGGCCCCTTGCATTGAAATACAAACTAGCTATTTTTCAGAAGTAACAAAAAACACATTGCTGCTTTTTTCTTTTCTTTCTAATATTTTATCTGATTTGGTGTAATTGCCATTTTTTAATGTTCGATAAATGACGATGAGTCAAGACGGTGATAAGCAAGAACAGCGATGCCACAATTGCAATGATAAATTTGACTAGAAAAAATACACGGCTGTTGCACTTTTTTTCCTGGAGAAATCACCTGAAAATTTAGAAATTTTACTTCTGTGGCATGTAAACAGAAAATTAGCTGAGCCCTTTTGGATACAATAAAAATTGTAGCTGTTATTGTCTGTAGCTGGTTTTGTTTGCAAGGGTTTTGACCACGAGCACTTGAATCACCAGTGGTGACGCTCCATTAATATTTTAAACATAATCATAACGTCATGATCTGTCTGCATATCTCCAAGTGCTCGTGGTTTTGACTACACACTGCTGTCAACCATGATATTAACCATCAGAAAATTATATTTCTCTGTCGACCATTATCCAAAATGTATACGTAGGCCTATAGCCTAGGTTACATTTATTCATTTGTAGGCCTATTAGGGACCTCTAAGAATATATGACCTGGGAGGGGGGGGGGAGGTTGGGAGCTTTGTCCCTCCTTATTTCATGTGCTTCTCCATCATTCGGATTATTTCCAAAATTAATTAATTTATCATGAGATATTATGAGAAATTAAATTTTAAAAAAATTCTGACTATGTGAAAGTCTTGGGAGTTATAAGCTTTAATGCAATAAATATCCCTCAAGTAAATCAAAAAGTAATGATGGAAGTTCGCATGGATGCGCACATGCAGTAGATTCAACGATTCCGCTTGACTCTTCAAAGTTTTCTTCGCATGCCTTATATGAAAACTTAATAATGACATTGTCTTGTTTTCTTTCAGATTGAAGTTACACAGGCTTTCACAAGCTGCAAAATGGTCAATGTATAACTGGTCAAAAAAGAATGCTTTTGGCAGATCCGCACAAAGTATAAGAAATAGGCCGATATACATAATGATATAAATTTCGATTTTTTGTTTTTTTTAATTCAAATATATTTATTCTGGGTGTATATGCTCAAGACAAGTATGTTTTTCAATATACGTATATATATATATATTTAATATATTAAGAGAAAGAAGAATAACCAGATTTATCACATGCCCAACTGAAGGGCCAATGTGTATTATATTTCAAAGTTGAAAATATATATTTCAGCAAACTGAAAATGGGATTCATACTAAAGTTCTTACTCTGTATTGACACCCCGGTCTCAACGGGGGTTAAAAAAAAAATCTAGATTTTTACATTTTGTAATGGGATCCATTGATAGGAGCTCATGTTGCTAAAAGCAGTGTTGACATTCTAAAATTATAACAACACCTAGGAATGTGTTTTATTTAGTTTTTGATTTTGTGGAGACATTGTTTACAATCCACATGGTCAATAACTATATTTCTAAATTCATGGTGTCTAAAACAAAGAGCTGTATGTGTTTTATAGTCAGACTGATAAGAGAAAATATTTTTTGCGCAATCGAATTGTGATTAATTGGAATAGTTTAGACGAAAGAACAGTTAATTCAGTTTCTATCAAGAATTTTATCAGCAATTTAAAATGTCAAGTACTGCCAGTTAGTGGTAGTTATATTGTAATTTTTTACTTACAACTCCCATTTTTTAAAATATTGTTTGTATGTTGTTCTTTTTAATAAATAAACCAAATCAAAATCAACCAAATCAAATCATGTTGAATATATACTTTAGGGAGGGCGACCACCATTATTCTGTTGATTGATCGCAATTCAGTGTTGGGTACAAATTTATGTAGTTTTATTTGTATCTGTTCTGATCACAATAACATGTCAAATGTAATAAAAGGGCTAAATTACACAAAAGCTGAGCATTTTCTTTTCACTGATTGAAAATACTTGATGTATGTGACTTTCAATTGACAAGTGAGGTATCGTTAAAAGGCCTACAAGTGGCAGTATGACTATTTGGAATGTTACCGCCTAAATGAGAATATCATTATGAAGGCACATGGATATGCCTATAAGTTTGGAGTTGACTTTTCTAGAACTCAATTGCTTTGGTTGGTTCTCTGTTCAGCATGTCTCTAGGTGAGAGAATTGCTGTTGGGGCCAGATGTAGACACAATTCCATTCGAAGCGCATCATTGCAATTTGATTGAATTTTCTGGCGAGGACTTGGGTTGAAGTAAAGTCAATTCATTTGGCGATTCTCTTCATTTGTAGTGTGATTGCGTCTGTGAGATGCTTGAACATCTAATCTTACTTGGGTGCATGTATGTAATTTTCCACAGCATTAACTGAGTAATAAACTACTACTACTATCATGCTAATCAAGCTATTGTGGTTACTTTTGGAAATTTGTCCAGCCGGCAGGCGTGTGAATAACGGACTTCAGAGCAGCACAGGCGTATGAGAGGCGATCTATTCAAGGGTGCAGTTCATACTTTCGTCAAGGGGGCTCTCTGCACAAATTTTTTAAATCATTATCCAATTCAATGTAAATTGAAAAGGTTTTGAGATTTTTTGAGGGGCAGCTGCCCCAATGTCCTTCTGGTTTGTGGGCCTACACCTATGCACTCAATGCAAAAGTTTGGGGGGATGGACAACCCCTATTTTAAAGTATTTGTCGAGTAGATCTATATATTTGTAATATCTGTGTCTCAATTTTTAAAAAATTCCGACCACGAGAAGTTCTGTTTATCAAGGTTAATATTAGGGCTAATATTAGGGCAATAATTAGGACTTTTGTCAATTTTTTTTCGAATTAACCATTTTTGGCCAATTTAGAAGGTGTTGCTGCATGAACGACTGCTGCTACCCCATTTTTCAAACTAGGTATGAGTAGAAATTTGTATAATCCATGTCTATGAATAAATAAAAAATTTTCCTTTGTAATTATTGCTGTTTGTTATGGCAAATATTAGGATTTTGTGAAATTTAATATTTTTGCCTGGCATAGGTGGTGCTACTGCATAAACAAGACCCGTTCCCCTATTCTCCACACTATGTATGAGTAGATATTTGTATTATCTGTGTCCGTTAAGTTTAAAAAAAAATTATTCCCAACAAATATATCTGTATAAAGGAAGTACTTCGAATTTTTTGTCAAATTTTCAATTTTTTGCAAATATCGGTGGCACTACTGCATAAATAAGTAATGCAATCCTATTTTTCAAATAATTAATGAGTAGATATTTGTATTATTAATGTTTATGCTTTTTAAAAAAATTTCCTATGGTGAAAATACACGTTTATCAAGGCAAATATTAGGATTTTCAGGCAAATTTTCCAATTATAGCGAATATAGGTGGCACTGCTGCATAGATATGTAATGCAATCATATTTTTCAAATATTGTATGAGTAGATATTTTTACTATTTATGTCTATGAATTTTTCAAAAATTATCCTATGGCGAAAACACCCGTTTATCAAGGCAAATATCAGGATTTTTAGTAAAATTCATTAATTTTTGCCAATTATAGGTGGCGCTGCTGCATACAGGGTAAAGCATCTCACTTTTTTTAACTATTTATGATTAGATAATTATAAAGCAGCATCTAAGAATTAAAAAAAAAAAACCTGCTATAAAAGGACCTATTTATCAAGGCAAATATTAGGATTTTGAGGCAAATTTTCCAATTTTGGCAAATATAGGTGGCGCTGCTGCATAGATATGTAATGCAATCCTATTTTTTAAATAATGTATGAGTAGATATTTGTATTAAATATGTCTATGAATTTTTTGAAAATTTTCCTATGGTGAAAAGACCCATTTATCAAGGTAAATATCTGGATTTTTAGTAAAATTTATCAATTTTTTCCAATATAGGTGGCGCTGCTGCATAAACGAGGCCCGCTCCCCCTATTCTCCACCCTATGTATGAGTAGATATTTGTATTATCTATGTCCATGAAGTTTAAAAAAAAATTCTACCCTACAGTTATTTCTGTATAAAGGAAGTATTTTGGATTTTTCGTCAAATTTTCCCATTTTTGCCAATATAGGTGGCGCTGCTGCATATGGGATAAAGCATCTCCCATTTTTCAAACTATGTGTGAGTAGATATATATATAAGCAACATCTATGAATAAAAAATAATAATTTCTGCTATAAAAGGACTTGTTTATCATGGAAAGTATTAGGATTTTTAGGCAAATTTACTAATTTTGGCTATTATAGGTGGCGCTGCTGCATAGATATGTAATGAAATCCTATTTTTTAAGTAATGTATGAGTAGATATTTGTATTATTAATGTCTATGAATTTTTTAAAAAAATTCCTGTGACGAAAAGACCCATTTATCAAGGTAAATATTAGGATTTTTAGTGAAATTTATAAATTTTTGCCAATATAGGTGGCGCTGCTGCATAAACGAGGCCCGCTCCCCCTATCCTCCACCCTATGTATGAGTAGATATTTGTATTATCTATGTCCATGAAGTTTAAAAAAAAATTCTACCCTACAGTTATTTCCGTATAAAGGAAGTATTTTGGTGATTTTTGAATTTTTACTAAATTTGCCAAATATAGGTGGCGCCACAGTATGAGGGAAAGCCGTAACCCCAATAATTTTTTAATGAGTTAATAGTAGTACTAGTTGCTTGCATTTGTGCCACTTTACGGAACTTTCTATCAATCATTTTAACTGGAATTGTGGTAGATGTATGACAAGTGGATTATGAATTTTATTCTAATTTGTTACACTGTAGGGGGCGCTAGTGGGAAAACGGGCTCCTTGGGCCCCACATTTTTTCCAAATTTGGATAGAAGGCATTTTGAGCTACAAATCCTGAAAATTTGAAAATTTTCTGAATACCCCCTATTTGCTACCCATTTGGTAGCCAGCCACCTTAAGAATTTTATGTGGGATTTACATTTCTTTGTTACAGGCATTTGTGATGAAGATTATTGTGGATTTCTGAGCAATGCATTTTTGGGCACATTTTTATTTTGCTTCTATCTCAAAGAAACGCAACTAATCCAGATAAATCCTTGCAAGCACAAAGAAATGAACATTATTCTTACTTTTTTGACTTCAACTTTGATGATAGAATGAGCTAAAATTGTTTTACAAGAAAAAAAACAAACTATTTATTATTTATGAAATTTCGTATTCAAGTGATGTATGGCGCAATCCTGAAGCTCAAAATCAAATGAAATAGAGCCAACAACCATGAAATACTGTAAAGAGAAACATTGGAAATGTGAAAAACTTTTGGTTCCTTTCATAAACAAAGACTTATTTACTACTGAGTCTGAAATTAGTTACACTCAAGTAGGTATCTACCACGCGTCATGTACAAAAATCTGTGAACCATCCAACCCAAAAAAAGCAGGGATATAAATTTAGGTTTTAATGAAAACAACTTTGCAGTGTTTACAAAAAACACAAAGCAGTGTTTTTGAAATATGCTAAGTCCATGGAAGAGATAAAGAAAAGATTCCTCTGCCGGTGATGGAATGTCGTACTCTTTTTGTGACAGGCAGGTCTCTATCAAGCTCTTGTTCTTTGATTTCCATTCCAGGGTCCTTTTTGGGAGGAGATGGAAGGTTGGGCGTACTTAAGGGCCTTTACGTCACATGTGAGTCCTAAGTCTCACACCTCCTTACGCCTGATTACTTCTTTTGCCCTTTGTTCTGGGGTCTCAAGGGGGGAGGGTTGGTCTAGTGGTAGCGTGATAGACTGCCAATCGCTGGGTCCAGGGTTCAACTCCAGCTCTGGCCAGGTCTCCAGCGCCTGTGTTGGACGGCTGTTTCAATTATCCTTCACCTCATTGCCATGTCCTCTTCCTGTCCTAATTAGCCTACCAAGTGCATAAATACAGGACGTAAATCCCCATTCATCCATCCATCTTCTGGGATCTCAACACTTTGTAATGCGCCAGACAATTTCTTATCTTCTCTCGTAATTTTATATGTAATATGTCACACCCTCAAAAGACTGGCCTCAGTCAGATGACTGTTGATTAAGTTGTTTGTACCACATTGACCATTCTACCAATTGAACTATATTTAAATATATCACATCTCTAAATATTGCCATTTCTCCTTTCTTATTACAAGTATTGGGTCATAATGTCAAGCATTATATCTGCCAATTTTCTTGACACAGCATTTTCGTCCTATCCAGCTATTTTTAGCTTTGTTGTTATGACAACTGTGCCTATCAATTGGCAGCTTGGAGATGTCATGTTAACTGTCACCTCAAATATTTATGTCACCATTCTTTTTGCAGGTTGGACATTTTCTCGCTAATAATTCATTGCTTCTCATATCTTCTTCTTGTCTCAACACCAAAATAAGACAAACGAGCATTCGATTTATATTTTGCCGTCTTATTTACAATGGATGTAAATGGTTGACATACAACATATGAATGGAAGACCGTTGTTGCTTCATACATGTAAAATCAGTTTCTGGGTCAATATAAATTGGAATGCAATTTACTAAACCGCTATACATGTAATACGTAAATCAAATAGTCTGTATTTTCCAGGCGGTACTCATACATGCCAGCGTCCACATTTGGACAATATGAGTGTCTCCTTGCCTCGTATTTCAAATAATACTCTAATTTATTGAACGATATTTTCCAGTCAAATAAACACCCCTCTACTCTACTCTACATACATGTATCCCCGACACAAAGCAGAAGTATTTAAACAATGAAATTTGCCTTTTCGCCAAGTGGTCACTTGATCCAAGCCCACTTTGAACAGTTAACCACACATTAGTGAGCAGTTAAGTGATCCAAGTAAACCTTGACTTTGATCAGTGGATTACCCAGATGCATGCATCACTAACTTTTGCTGTCATAATATACCATGGTTAATCAAAGTGTGCCTCTGAGCAATGAAATACATGTAGCTAATGAGAAACAAACCAGACATCTCAACACTCGAGCTAGCTGCTTATTGAAGGAAATTGGTGCCATTTCTCCATTCCAATGGTCAAGACTGGCATTGATCTGAAGTCAAAGAAACAGCAAAGGCATTGCTGTCAGCATGTTGACAACCTTTACACTTACAATTAGTATTTTGAAGAAACCTTAAAATAGTCTAAACCAAAGCTCCTACAGGATTTACTTTGCAGTTGTCACACTTGGGATAATTGGGAGATTACAAGTCAGCTGACTGGTACAGTTTTGTGTGCCAAAATTAGCAGGCAGGGCAACATAAAACAGGTAGTTGGATAAGCAGCTTTCTCTCAAATGAAACTGTCTTTTCCTTTTTTGGGTAATGCTCTTTCATGAACTATTGTTATGTACGAGCGGACAGGCCTATGTGGCAAAGTGGCAGATGCCATAGGCACAACTCCTCTGGATGCCAAGAAATAGAAAGTCAAGGAATGAGTGAGTTAGGGAGTTTGTGTTTTACGCCCCATCAGCACTGGTGTGGGCTATTTAGAGGCAAAGAAAATCAAGGAACTAATACTACATTACCAAAATGTAAATCTTGGTGGCCAAGTCTGCACATGTGACCGTGTGCAACACCGTGCCATCAAACATTTAGGTCAGGGCCCCGATGTGATAGGCCCTGAACGGGATAGCAATGGTCAAAATTTGTCATGGCCGGCGGCCCCTTCAACTTAAACACGCCCGATATGACGCCAAGTTATTCTAATTTCTCTGAATTGCTTTAACACTGAGATATCACCTGCACTTCAGAAGTCTTGTACGAGCTCATTTGGTCTTTGCATATTAATATGACATCTTCACGTAGCATTCAATTATAAGTTTTAAAAACAATATCATACGAAAATCTCTGAAATTAAAAGTGCAAATAGCTTTGTAGTGTTATCGAATGACGTCTGGCAACAATCTTGAAATAACTTCTATGAATACATTCATCTTTCATCTTCAATAGTCACATACATATGTAGATTTTTCTTCCTGGACGTTTAGGAGCAAAACACAATTATTTGCTGCTGTATTCTGTGCTATGAACAAAAAAGTCAATCATGAACAGAAAGGTATGACTCTATAAATAGTGCAGTTAAGCAGAACACAATATGCACATGTATGGCTGAAGGTTCGAATAAATATTCCTTTTTGGCACATGTGCTGCAGACACATCAGACTATGTATCTGAGTAAAGGAGATAGACAGACAGACAAGAAATTTATTTATAACAAAGAATCATGAATGTCATGGCAAAGGATACATGTATAATACATACGCAAGTTTCATAAATAATCAAATAGTTTTCCTATCATTACAGGGAAAGCTTTCTGAGACAAAAGAGTCTATATCAAGATTAGGCAGTCCCACATGTAGTACGATATCCGTACAATGTGAGAAAATAAAATAATCATCAAAAGCAAATCACGTAAAATCTATTTAGGCTACATAAATTTTCATGATGAGTTTCTTCCATAATGATTATCAATCAAAATTATAGCCAGTCTATTCAGGTTTAAAATAAAGAATTTTCAGCCTATTTGTCAAGTTTCTAGAAAGAGTTATATAATATCATGGATAGAAAGAGTCTGACAAAATGCAGATGCAGCTTAATTCGTATTCATGACAAACCAGTGGTGTTTTATGGTTGGGGCGTAATTTGGAAGAGATAGGTTGCTCTTAGTGTTATGTCTACTGGGTCAGCATTAGGGCTAAACGAAAATTCCCATCAGCACTTGCACAACCCTGTGGTGTATGCTGAGATATGTCACAAATTAAACTCATCCATGGTGCTTGTTGGTTATCTCAGTGTATATAGACCTACATTTCAACAACACTATAGGGTGTCCCATTTTTTGGACTTTTTCTCAGATCACGTTAGTCTTGAGACCATTTGATCTCCAATGTGGACATAACTGTCAGAAAAAAAAATTAGCAATATTGAATTAGATTTAGGTCTCCCCCTACCACAAAGTATGTTTGGCCCCTCACGAATCGCCAAAATTGCCCGTTTTTTTGCTAAAATTTACATTTTCATGGCACAATTCTTAAGTTAAAGCATTGGTCGAGTAACATTAGGGTTTTTAAACATGCTGATTCCATTTTAGATGACACCATTTATGTGAATATGAATAAATTGTCCAGTAATTGATTTTGCGGTTCTAGCATGATTGTATTGTTTACATAAAAAGAAACAAAAGAGGCTTGGACTATAGATGAATGGAACATAAAAACAGAAAAACAAGGCAATTTTAGAAGTTGTTAAGAATGATTTTATTAAATGTGGTAAAAATGTTTTAGGCACCGAGTGAGTGCAGCTTGTGTTTCAGCCAATTTCATGTACACGTGCCTGACACTAACTATAATATTGCCCAGCTCTTATTATATAGTCCCCAGAATATTTCATGTTTATTACCTTAATATTTTGGCTAACAATATAAGAATAGGCACATGTTAAAGGTGATCATATAGTTCAGGCTATCTGTTACGGGAAAATCGCGAATTTCTTGAGGTTTTTAAAGTTCAAAATAAGCATAATGTTGAAGATGCAAAGTGGTCAGCAATGTTCCAGTCTCAAATACTACCAGTTGTCCACTAAGTTGCCTCAAGTAATTCAAACGGTAAAGATGGTATCACAATGAGCCACAATGCAGTTTGTTGATGCTTGTTATCTAGAAGCAAATCTATTACCATATTTTTAAATTCCTGAAAAAAAAGAGAATAGTCTTCTGAGTTTTTGCTGAGCTTATCCTAAGAGCAGATATGATTATTTCTTTAATGGAACTGACTAACCACATGAGCAGTCAGACTTCAGTTGTTATCAGAGGACTTCCGGGCTTCCTGTTGCAATTTTTGTTGGACTAACATGACTTATTTTCTCATTTGTTGTATTCAGCAACAAAAACCTATTACCTAACGTTCCCTAATGAGGTATTTTTTCAGGTAAGATGTCAGCAAATTTCTCTGACTGTCACAGAACCAGGGTAGATGCCAGGTTGATATCCCTGCATATTCACTAGTTGAAGATACAGGGAAGGATACCATTTCAGCCTTGCAATTACCTCTAAATATCGTCCATTACAAGTGATAGACCTACACTGAATTTTCCACCATATTCACGTTATCCTCTCTTCTTCGGTTAGATCAAAGCTATTGTTGTAGATCAAAGAATGGGAGCAGCCAGTCGATATGGACCCAAATACCAAGACCTGCATAATCCTGTATTTTCATGCACAATATTATCTTAGCCTGCCTGTTCAGTATTTCAGGACACTTTATATTGTTCCAAACTCTACTATATATATATTAATATCAGGGGCTGGTGTAGGCCTATAGTTAGTTAGGCCTGAATGCAGTGCATTCAGAAAGTATTATCAAGAATTGGATTTTTTTTATGAAGCATTTTTTCTGTTCAAAGGCGATATCTCAGTCAAGTTGTGTTCATAAGTGACAATACATCTGATGACATTTTGATGCAAGGCTCATTGTGACCTTCTCAAAAATATCATTTCAGCAGCTCCAATTCAAAATGGCAGAGTGTGTCATATGAGCTCTTGCAAATGTGCCTGGCTTCTGTCCGAGAATTGTTTTGTAATCCGTTTTTATCCTCAATGCATATTTCTTCCAAGACAGATAATTTTGTCTGCAAACTTTACAGCTACCATTGTCTGTGATATTTGGTCAAATAAATATAGGGGAGACCGGGGTAAGTTGTGCTATTTTTTTTTCATCAGGCTGATTTTCCGAAAAACCAAAGCTTAATCATGCAATCTGAAAATCAGACATCAAAATATAATACGTTGGGCAGAATCAACCAAAGTTTCAGGGCAGTCCGACCATTGGGAAGGTCATGGCAGGCATTTGAAAAAAGTAGGTCAAGTGGCACAACTTGCCCCGGTGCCGGGGTAAGTTGTGCCGTGTGACGGGGTAAGTTGTGCCGCCTAATTTATTCCAAAAATATCTTGTATTTCACATGTTTCTTCAGATAGATCATTTGTATCATGTTTTTAATGTATGACTGACATGTTACATGAAACTAATCAGACATTTATGAGCCATTTTATACACAAATTAAAAATGCTGAAAAAAACAGAATTATTTATTGTTTAGAGGGTGTTATAACTCTTTTAACACGTGTTCCTTTCAGTGTAAGTTATTTCACAACATTTTTAGGCCTTGCGTAAAATTAAGACAAAAAAAGATGAATAAAAAATTAATTCCTATGTCATACCATTGGCACAACTCACCCCAATAAAAATGGCACAACTTACCCCAAATTGATTTTCTGGATGAAACTGGTTGTCAAAAATAAACAAACAATGCAAAATGAAATCTAACAACAGAAATGTCTAGATATACCTCCTAACTTCATCCTACCAAAGGGACATCATTTTATTACAAATTCGAAATGACTGAGAAATAAGAATGTCAGTCCTCGGCACTTCAAGTTTTCAGCTACAAAATTTAATTTATGAGTGTAGCTTTTAATAAAATTATATTTGGTAGTTTTTTTCTTGGTGCCTAATGATGTTGACCAAGTGAGTATATATGAGTGGCATTGCCTTTTTTACTCAGTTCTTCATTTCACCCCAACAGTGGGCGGCACAACATACCTCTTGGCACAACTTACACCCCGGTCTCCCCTCACTGCTGATTAAGTTGTTCGCACCACATTGACAATTCTACCAATTGAACTATATTTAAGCACATCACATCTCTAAATTTTGCCATTTCTCCTTTTTTGGCTAGTCGAGGGACTAGCCCTTAGAGAGATGACAAAAAAGCCCGCGAAAATCGGAAATTCAAAATACCGTAATGCAGATTTGCCTCAGGAAGCGTCTGTGGAGCCAGGAATAGTCTGTGAACCACCCAGCGGCAGAGATATGACCACAAACGATCGTCCACGATCATATTTACGATCGATAGAGCTCTAAACAATCCTGTGCGGTTGTCACCATGCATGCACCGCATGTTGATGAGGCGCAACGCTCGAGCTAGCGGTGGACCCAATGGTACTGGTGGGATCCGGCTAGCCGAACGTATGGGGGAACCTAAAACCCGGGACAAGCGCCGGGACGACACGGGACGGACTAATTGCCGTGACAGAGTTCCGGGACAGCCCTTGCTGATTAAATTTGTTACAGTTAAATAGCTATTTGATGTACAAAAATGGCAGACCACTTTTTGGAAAGCTGAGATGATTACCTATCGATGTGAATGAAAGAAATAAGCATGACAGAAGTTTTTCCATGAAAATATAACACTTTTTCACCAAGTTGCATAAAAAATTATATTGCAAAGGCGAAAAAAACATGACATCTTAAACATCAAATATGACTAATTTCCCCACCTTTGGTATTGATGAAACTTGGCAAATAATGAAGTCTGAATTTCAGCTTATGAAATGTATTAATTTCATTTGGTTCTTTAGTGTTAAAAAAGACCTGAAATGAATTTTAAAATGATTGGCTCCGGCGTACTTCTGAAAAATTCCTGTAGTACCTCTGCTTGAATTCTGCTCTCTTTTATAGCCTACTTTAAATGTATCAGACTATCAGTCTTTGATATTTTTAAAAACTTCATGTTTTATTTTTCATGCTTAATAGATTTTAAAAATATATTTCTCAGTAAGTGCATTTACTTCAGTTACTTAGACAGTAGACCCATAAGCAGTAGTGATAGCAAGTGACTTGAAGTGAGTTTTACCCTGTTGAAGCCACAAGTGAATTGAAAAGGAAGCAGTGACTAGCCAGTCACATTCCCAAAGAAGACAAGTAGCCCCTTTAGAAGCTAGTATGGGTCTCTTTTATCAATTAATATCATTTCTGAGATGTATGACTTAGTTTTTGTCAGAACCTGGAGCATAGTGGGTTTCTTTGTATTGATGTTACAAAGTCCAAAGTGAAACTGATAAATTTCCCAAATCTAACTAACTAAGTTTGGATTTACCAAATATTACAATTGATGCTTGAACCTATTTTTATTCATGATTATGCAGAACTGCAGAATTCTTTGCAAAACTGCAGAATTCTGCAGTTTCCTGCAGAACTGCAGAAATTATTGTAGAATATGCAGGTGCAGGAAGAAATTTAAGTGTACTGCAATGTCTTGCGATCAGCATATATTTTTGAAGGTGAAGTTGGCAAGTTAGTCATTCTTCACCAGATGAGAGTCAAGCAGAGAAGTGAAACTGAAGTCACTAAAGTGAAGTTAGCAGCAACATCTCAGTGAAGTCAGTGAGACTTTGCAATTTCACTTGCTCATGGGTCTAACAGATAGACAGATAGATAGATAGATAGATAGATAGATAGATAGATAGATAGATAGATAGATAGATAGATAGATACAGAATGATATAGACAGACAACTCAGACAGGGCTGTAATTTAGGCCTAATTTTTTTACTTTTTAGAAGAAAAAAAATGCATAAATTCAAACTCAATGACAAATAAGGTTGAATATTTTTAAATATTTAATTACTGGTAATAGTCTGTGCTATGGGCCTACATTTCTAGTGGCACTGTGGAGCATAATTTACAGTCTCAGCTCTGACTGCCTGATGATCAACTAAGTTAGTCGAAAATGGTCAGCTAAGTCACAAAACTTGTGGAATAAGTTATGTTAGTCACAAATGCATGACTGACTTGGCTCCAGGCTCTACATGATATTACTGCAAAAATTACATTATAAGTACTAGGTAAGCCTAACTTTAAATAATGTCTCTAACCCTGAGCATGATATGCAGTCCAGTCTTCTATGGGAAGTTGCTAAGGGACATTGCTTGAAACAACAACCAGCGCAAGATGAGCAGGCAAAACAAGTAGAAATCATAACATAAGCTACATTTACCTTGATTCTTAAGATGTACTGAAAAGCCATTATCCTCTTTTTTTTCTTATCCTCTTTGGCATGTTCTTCTTAAAGCATGTCTTGTTGTACACTGAACTGATGTACCAAGGCTGGTCCTTATATACTATTCACTAAGCAGTGACACATTCAGAGTTGACAGCTAGTGTCTAATGATTGCAATTACTCATTGAGCAGTGTCAAAGAAAATATCAACTCAATTGGGTTGAGTTGGCAGGTGGTGTCTGATGATTGCAATTAGTCATGGAGCTCAGTCACTGTTAAAGGTAATATCAATTAATAATAATAATAATAATCTTTATTATGCTTCCATATTGGAAAAATTTGGTAAAATAACATGTACAAATATGTAGAATAGTTTTTAAAATCAGTAATACATATAAGATAAAAGCAGAAGCTAAAAACATGTTTTAAAAATCTATACACAATTAAATGGTGACAGTAAAAGCTTAACTAAGTGTTTCTTATTTTCGTAGTCTCTGAAACACATTTTAATACTATCAGTTAAACCATCACATTTTTTAGCACCTTTTTTAACATACGTATCATGAAACAGGACCCTAACAATAGAGATCTGCAGCTTTTGGCACACCATTTTAGCTCTTTCAAAGAGGTTATTGGAGTCTGTACTGACTGACATTTTGTTTTTATAGAAATATTTTCCTCTCGAGTTACCAGTCATTATTTTCTTTAGGAGTTTCACACAATTAATTTCATTAATACATGTCACACGTTTAACACAAAGAGCATCTAATAGAGGTGATGTGTAAGAATATTTACTAAGTCCCAAGGAACATTTCAGGAGTCTGGCTTGAAGTTTGTCCATGTCATTGATATCATTATTTCGCATTGAAAAACACTCATTGGCGTATGTCAGGGTGGGTTGCAATGCTGCCTTCCACAGATATGATACAATGTAGGGATTACTATTCCTGCTATGGAGGCCTGCGCTTTGGAGGCTATAAAATCCTTGTCTGCAAGCTTTAAGGCGTTTTGCTTTATGGGGGCTTGCTTTATTAGACATTACAGCACCAAGATATTCAAAATTGTCAGTACATTCCAGAACATCGTCACCTAGGTTCCACTTAGGCTGTGTTTCCAGGAAACATTTGCCAAATATCGTGCACTTGGTTTTGTTGGCGTTGAACTTTAGACCATGGGCACTCAGGTAATTGTTGGCCTTCTCAATGAGTCGTTGCAAGCCTGTACATGTGCTGCTGGCCAGGAGGATGTCATCAGCATACGCAAATACATTATATGACTTGTCTTTGACCCTCATACCACCACTACTGTTTGACAACTGCTCGACGAGATCATGGTAAAATAAATTAAACAGCAGAGGTGATGTTAGTCCACCTTGCCTGGTACCTTTTTCAACTTTAAAGGTCTCCGACAAAACATTATTCCATTTTACCATCACAGCAAGATTGTTGTACCACACGTAGAGAACATGCCACCAGGGTTCTTCGATAATTCCAATGGCCTTTTGCAGTAACACACAGTGAGGGATCCCATCGAAGGCCATTTCGGCGTCAAGGGTACAAGTATACACCGCTGACCCTCTACGAGTAAAATGTTCGATGACATCACGTGAGATGCAGATGGCCATATTCGTGTTTCTTTTTTCAATAAATCCAAACTGAAGGTCATGTGGTACATAGTCATGCACACTATCCAGCATCACATATTCAAGGACCTTGGAGAACACTGAGGACACAATTATGGGTCGGTAACTTTTAGGAACTGAGGGATCCAGGGTTGGCTTTTTTATGATCGGGACAAGTAATCCAGTGACAAAGGAATCCGGAAGTACACTAAAAGTTCCACAGAATGTGAGAATTTTACTCAATATCATTTCAATGCCAGTACCAATACCGTATTTAAGATGTTCTGACTGAATGCCGTCGTGACCGGGTGATCTTCCTGGTTTTAGTCGTTTAATGCATTTAACAATTTGTTTATCACTGACACTCACAGACTTTGTGTTATGGACTCTGGAATTATACATATTTTGAGTCACATTTTTTGCAGTGTGAAGAGTGGCATTGTCAAATACTCTGTTTTCACGGAATCTATCTTCGAAGAAGTTTTTCAAAGTTCCGATATTGATATCCTTAGCGTTACTGTTGCTGCTCCCTTTCATTAGCCTAACCTTGTTCCAGAATTTTTTCGAGTTGCCAAAACGAAAAAGATTCTTGAGTATGTTATTGTTTTCCGTGTTGAATCGACTGATGCTAGCACGACGGGCATCCCTGTATTGTTTCTTGGCATGCTTGTAACATGTGAAGGCGTGCGAGTCTCTATCTTTACCACACTGAGTCCACAGATCACGCCAGAAGCGCATTCTGTCCCTGGCTGTACTGCAATGGGAATTCCACCACGGGAGTCTACGACCCTTCTTCTTCGGTTTGTTTTCCATGCAGATTTTTGTGCAGACTCTGTGAATAATAGCTATCAGCTCTTCACAGTGACTATTGACTAAGCGCTGAGCGTCATCAGAGTTTATTTTGCTACAAATACTCAGGTTTGACTGCATTTTCGACAGAGCTTGTGACAGGTGATGCTGATATGCGTTTTGTACAGATATTTTTTCCCAGTTCATCTTGGGGAAGGACTGCATCGGGTTACATTCATGTTCCACGTTTTGCGAATGTTGGTCTGTTGGAAGAATGTATGTAGAAGAAATAGGCAGATGATCACTGGCTAGGATGTCATCATGACAAATTATCTTGCAGTCAGTCAGATGCTCAATTAAGTGGACAGGTAGCAGCACATGATCAATATAACTTCTGTGTGTGCCTTTTTTATATGTGTAATTAACAGTTTGAGTAAAGGCAAAATTAGCAACGCACAGGTCATTTGCGCTCATGAAGTCATACAGCAACATGCTGTTCATATTAAAAGGCCTAGTCTTGTACCAATATCGACTTAGTGTCCTTGACTGTGGGAGAGGGGCGTTCATGTCTCCAAGAACAACAAATGGGGCACCAGAACATTCATCAATTGTGTTTTGAAGGATATCAAGAGTCTCAGCATACAGGGCCAACTGGTCAGGGCGACCATTGAAATAAGGAAGATAGACACCAACAACAGTCAGCTTGATCTCACCATCTTTCACTAGCTGTATGGCACTTATTCTCTCACAGTCTATGTTAACAGGGCGGATTGAAAAGTCACATGTCCTGTGTTTACACACAAAACCAATACCCCCATATGGACGGCCATGGAGTTCCTCTTCAGGGTTCACACTACTCTTCAGGAAGGAGACTTAATGGCAATTGACTTGAGTTGGCAGGTAGTGTCTAATGATTGCAATTATTCATAGATCTGTGTCAAACAAAAAATCAAGTTATTGCAATTGCAGAATATCAAAATTTCTTGAAAGTATAACACAATGCTTTTAGTTAATTGTAATTATTTTGTGTTATATATTGTAAATTACACCACAGTGTGAATGAGAGTAAATAATTTAAAAAAAGGTGTTCATTAGTGTGATATCCAATTGAGCAGATTATAGAAGAAATATCATTTCAATTGCACTTACATCACTAGTTACATGTCTTCTTTGATTTATTTTGTCTTCTATCAAATAAATTACAGCCCAATAGAGCACAATTTATGCAATAAGTGCTACATTTTGATTTATCAAGACATAACTGTGTAAATAATTATACTTTTACCAATTTGGCCGTGTGGTCTTAATTTTACAACCTTACTTTCCTGTTGGATTGGAACTGTTTGGAATTTTTGGTTTCCAATATTTTGATTTCTTGTTGTACCACATCACAACAATAGCTTGTTTATGTGTAGGCCTATAAACAAACAGGCCTAAACTCTGTTCCATTTGTATTGCAACCAGTGCTGTTGTTAAGCAATTTCACACACAAGCTGAATTTAACACATTTATCAGACACAACTATAACAAGACACAACAGATCAACAAAAATGTGCAGTTGGAAATGAACAAAAGTCAGTGCAACTGGTCTGCTAAGTGATAATATAATGATAAGTAATGCACGGTAGACCGCAGTATCACAGTGATAACCATACCTGCTAGCCAGATGTTATATAAAGGAATATCGCTGTCACCCATTCAATGTTAATCACTGCTTCATCAATATAGGCCTTATACCGAATCGACTAGCCTTTGAATCCATGGATTCTTGTTATTACAAGTATTGGGTCATAATGTCAAGCATTATATCTGCCAATTTTCTTGACACAGCATTTTCGTCCTATCCAGCTATTTTTAGCTTTGTTGTTATGACAACTGTGCCTATCAATTGGCAGCTTGGAGATGTCATGTAAACTGTCACCTCAAATATTTCTGTCACCATTCATTTTCCAGGGTGGACATTTTCTCTCTAAATAATTCATTGTTTCTCACATCTTATTCTTGTCTCAACACCAAAATAAGACAAACGAGCATTCGATTTATATTTTGCCATCTTATTTATGTACAAAGGAATAGAAATTGGCAACTTTTCTCCTTTCCAAAGGTCAAGACCAGCATTCATCTGAAGTCAAAGAGACAGAGCAAAGTCATTGCTGTCAGCATGTTGACAACCTTTACACTCATAATTTGCCTTTTGAAGAAACCTAAAAGTAGTCTAAACCAAAGCTCCTGAAGGATTTACTTCGCAGTTGTCACACTTTGGATAATTGGGAGATTACAAGTCATCTGACTGGTACAGTTTTGTGTCCTAAAATTAGCAGGCAGGGCCACTTAAAACACGCTTGTTTGATAAGAGGCTTTCTCTCAAATGAAACATTCTTTTCTTTGGGTCACTTTTATGAATTATTTTTTTGCATGGGCTGACAGGCCACAGCACAGCTATTCAGGGTGCCAAGAAATAGGAAATCAAGAAGCTAGCCAAAACATCAATCTTGGTGGCCAAGTTTGTGACCATGTGCTGCACTGTGTGGCAGAGCACTCCTCCTGGCTGCTTCAACTTTCACAAGCCTGAAATGACACCAAATTTTTCAAATTTCAACGTATAACTTTAAACTGGAATATCACCTGCACTTCAGAAGTCTCATGTCAGCTCATTTGGCCTTTGCATATTAAAAGCTCTCAGATTAAAAGTGCGAGTAGCTTTGTGAGTTATAGAATGACGTCTGGCAACAGTCTGGAAATAACTTTATATGATACATTCATCTTTCATCTTCCATAGCAACGTCAATTTTTCTTCCCCACAGTTAAGAGCAAAACACAATTATTTGCTGCTGTATTCTGTACTATGAACAAAAAAGTTTCAAAATCATGAACAAAAAGGTATGATTTTATAAATAGTGCAGTTAAGCAGAACACAATATGCACATGTATGGATGAAGGTTCGAAGAAATATTCCTTTTTGGCACACGTGCTGCAGATACATCAGACTATGTATCTGAGTAAAGGAGATAGACAGACAAGAAAATTATTTATAACAAAGAATCATGAAATGTCATGGTAAATGATACATTATACTAGGGGGGGATGATAATCCTGGAAATTTGTGGGGACGCCTTTAAAAGTTGCTCATTGCCTCCAGAATCAAGAAACTTTTTACCAAATTGAATTTCATAGCTTATTCAGCCTGCTACTGGCCAAAATGTCAAACCGCAGCTTTTTATATGTCGAAAATAGTATTTTCCATCAGAACTTGAAAAATATTGATTTTAAGTCATATAAATGTATTGACATTGAATAGGAAATGGGGCATTCCGAACATTTTGGTGTATATTTCAACTTTCTAGGTGCACTGGTTCTTGAGATATGGCCATTTATGGTCTATTTTCAAAGAAGTTCCATGAAAATTACAAAACATCAAATGTTGTTTGAGTCTTAGAATGACAAGAATTTAGATTGATAATCATGTGGACCTGGATCTTGAAAATATGTATGACTTCATCAAGAAATAGAAAAATACTCTGGATATTGAGTTGCAAGTCAGTATCACTATCACTTCATTCCCTTGTATCAGCTAGTTCAGCTAACTGCACATTCGGGGATTGCCAATACTGACTGCTTGAAGTAAAGGGAAAGGAGAAGACATTGGTGATGGCTCTTTCAGAGGTTGTGTGGAAAGGGCAGTGTCTCTGCCACTTCTTTGCTGTGCTTTCATAAACAGAATGTAGAATTATATTCCGAAAGCACGAGTTAGTGTAGTGGCAGTTGCCAATTCCAAAATAAGCAGTCAATCACTTGGAGGTCCCCCCCCCCCCAGAATTGCATGGCTCTGAATGGTAGATGCATACAAAATGCAATCATTTTGTTAAGACTACTTATACTGCAAATCAATGAAAGCCATAATAAATGCTTTGCCAATATTCATGGCATTCATTGTAAACCACAACACGGGTTTCACAGTGGCAAGTATTAGGTCTGGGAATGGATGTAGTGATGGTTGATTTTGCTCTGGCTTGAATAATCTGTCATTAGAAATGTCAGAGTTAAATTAGTTTCAACTTTATAGGCCAAATAGTTTCACCATTACTGCTGACATTTACTACCCCCCCCCCAAAAAAAAAAGTTTTCGGAATCTATAAATCAATGATTCTGATGGTTTTGTTCACTTCAACACATACAAGTCTTAATATTATGATTGTGATTACCATTTGGGAAATAGTTACAAAAGTATTGTGGCAGACCTTCACTTGCCATATCTCACACCTATAACATACATTTGTTAATGTTACATTATACCAGTCCAGTTGGCCTATTTACACAGTGAAAAAAAAGGATTGTCTGATATCAAACAATAGAACTTGGGCACTTTCGTGAATAAATACCATTTCCAAATGGACATGGATTAATTTTCAATATTGAAAGTTATGATTTTCATTTAATTATTTTGTTGCTCTTTTACTTCAGAATCTACAGGTTCATCCTACCCATGCACAATCCAAATTTTCTACTCCATAACTTACGATTTTGCTGCAAATTTGCAGTTTGTTCTATTATATGTAATGCTATTAATATTATGAAGCTGATCCTTTAAAATTCCAATGCCAATTGGTCAATGTCAGTACACTTTGTGCTTTTCTTTACTTCTCAGAAGTGCAAACTAGTAATAGAATTTAATATAAATGTACACACAGTTATCAGGACTGCCACCTCGCCCATGCAGGCTACAAGAGAAGTTTAACTTCAGGGTTAAGTCATTTATTTGCAGCACTTTTGGAATTCATTATTTACCAATTAAAAATATTTAAGTGCACAGTATTCCAAAGTAACAGATATTCATTGAAGTGCAAGGTTTACCATAATTATCTTATCCTGATTTAGCTCGATTATTTCAATTGGACCCTTACTGATAGGCAAAAACATTCATGTGACTTGGGATGCTGCATTTTCAAGCTAAGGGTTTATTTAACATGATTCTACAGTCCACAGTGTCATTGATTTCCTAAAAATGACTAGTCATAATTTAAGCCATCATTTTCGCACTATGTCTTTGATAATTTCCTAATCAAATAATTTAAAAGAATATTTATCTGATCTTTGTGTTTGTCACAGACTATGAGTGTTGGTATGCAAATGAAAGCTCTCTTTACACTCTGTTTAATGGTGTTATTATCAACTTCCTATCATTAAAAATGTTAAAATTATTAAATATCGCAAATAGGCAAAATTTCACAAAAACGTCACTTTTCCTGTCATATAAAAGTGCCAGTAGCAGCTAGAAGCAGGTCCGAAATCCAGAAATTTCGATATGAATGAACTTTTAAAACAATAAAGATTGATTTGAAGGTGTCCCCGCATGGGCCCAGCGAAAAAGCCACTTTATCATCCCCCCCAGGGCCGGATCCAGGGTCTAGGAGGCCCTGGGCACAATGAGACACTGAGGCCCCCACCTTGAAATGTTGCAATTGACCGAAAATTTGCGGAACATTAAAAGTGCAAATTTCATGAAACAATGGTTGATGTAAAAAAGACAACCTTTTTCTGAGATCTCCTGCACGGAAAGCTTTTGATGGTCATAGACATAAATAAAGAGGATATGCTTCACTCTCACTCTCAATGGTACAGGAACAAAAAGTTTAAAACATGCACAATTGTGGTGGCTTCAGGCCATGACGACAATTTGCCTGTGTTTGACCCTTGAATTGTCTCCAAACTATAAACTTCATGGGCTGATTTCACCGAAATAGCTAAGACAAGGCTTAAAGTTAAAACTGGTCTTAGGTAATTTGCTTACCAGGAGGTGCTGCCATTTATTACTGAAATAGACCCTATAGTTTAATTTGGAACTACTTTAGTCCAGGTCTAACACTAAGACCTGGCTTAACTATGTTGGTGAAATCGGCCCGTAAAGTTTATTCATTTATATATTTTTGCTCCAGTTTGGCAAATGAAATGTCTTGGAAATCTTTATGTTGACAACCATAATTTTAAGCGGTAATCAATAAATAGGAATTGTTATTTAAAAAAATCTTTACTGTAGGTGAATGGAATAATTGATTTTCTTTCATCTATTTATTAGTGAAAATGGTGGCTTTCCAAAAAGAGCATAACGAAAAAACAACCAATTTGTAATCTTCAGCATAAGCAAACTAAAACTTCAAATGCTAGAAATAATGGAAAGTTCATCAGAAGAGATACGAATATATGATGTATCATGTATGGTCTACATTTGTAATGATCATGACTTCAACCCTCCCTCAGTCCCTGGGACAAAACCTTTTTGGCACAAACCCTCAACATGGGTCTCAAGACACCCCTCTATTTATGCTCAGAACTCAGAAGCCTCAAAAATTTAAAAACATTGTGTGCCAAAAAATTGTATTATATTCTTTTGATTCATGTAAACACAGCATTTATGATCATTATTATGGTGCCCTGATGCAAAAGATAATTGTACTTTTAAATTTATTTCAAAATGATGTGTTTGAGTATTGAATCTATTGATCCTCAATTGCATTGACAAGTGGATATCTTTAGTTGTGTTTGATTGAGCGAATTTGACTGAATATAGCATACACAAATCTATCATTCGTTTTGTTTCATACAGTGGGTTGCAGAATTATACACCCCCCTGGAATGGTCTTCCAATTTTCTTTCATATCTCTTGAAAGAGCAAATTGCAATAGCATCGGATTCCTTCTGAACCCGAAAATGATTACTTAATATATAATGCCTGCCAAATTCAACAGTTAATTGGGGTTTTAAAAGACAAAGCACCAAACTTTCGAAAGTTGAGGGGGGCCTCAGAGGCCCCTGTTGATCGCTGAAGTTGGACCTTGTATGCATTTGCAAAAATGCGAAAGTGCACATGCTGTTGAATAGTAATCTTCATTTTCAAACCTTTGTGAGGCCCCCCTTTCCATGTGAGGCCCTGGGCACAGTGCCCACTGTGCCCTATGGATAATCCGGCCCTGATCCCCCCCTAATTATACATGCGCAAGTTTAAAAAATAATCAAATAGCTTTCCTTTCATTACAGGGAAAGCTATCTGAGACAAAAGAGTCTCTATCAAGATGAGACAGTCCCACATGTAGTACGATATCCGTACAATGTGAGAAAATGAAAAAATCAACAAAAGGAAATCACTTAAAATCTATTTACACACAATTTTCATGACAAGTTTCTTCCATAGTGACTATCAATCATTATTAAGATTCAATAACTTCATATAGCCAGCCGATTCAGGTTTTACAAAATCAAGAATTTTCAGCCTATTCTTCATGTTTCTAGAAAGAGTTATATAATATCATGGATAGAAAGAGTCTGACAAAATGCAGATGCAGGTTAATTTGTATTCATGACAAACCAGTGGTGTTTTATGGTTGGGGCATAATGTGGAAGAGATATAGACTGTTCTTAGTGTTATGTCTTCTGGGTCAGCATTAGGATTCAAGGAAAATTCCTGTCAGCACTTGCACGGCCCTGTTTGCATGCTGAGATATGTCACGAATAAAACTCATCCATGGCGCTTGTATGTGTATCTCAGTGTAAGTAGGCTTACATTTCACCAACACTAGGGAGTCTCTTTTCATCTATACTCATATATTGTCAGATTCATTTGCAACATTTTCACCCTTTTAAAAAGCAAACGCTGGTTTTATCAAGTCTAAAGATGTAATGCACATGTGTCTTACAGATGTCGCAAGGGTTGACATACGAAAATGAATTCAGATCAATTTTCAGGTGAGATAATGATGATTAAAATTGCCATGTAATAACTTCAGGTTATAACATCTGTGGTGGCCCCGCTTGTATACTCTCACTACGGTGGTTAGGTAAGCATACCACGATCACCACATTGGCGCAGTTTACCTCAGAACCTTCAGGGCATAGTTCTAGCTTCTGTCAAAGGATATTTCTGATGGAATTGGAGAAATTCTGACCTGTAGGGAAGGACGCCGGTCGACAGCCATCTTGGATTTCCCCCGGAGGCGCCAGCTTCAAATCAATGAAAGTGAGCACAAAGCTATTGTTTTGCGAATATTCGCTGGTTATTTGACATTGCAGACGATTAAGCACATACCGGAGTGTATTTCGGATATTTTGGGTTGAGTTGTCATCATCTCAGCTTTGAGGCAGTAGGGGAAATCCCCTTTGACTTCACCTGTCAAAATTTGACAGCTCCAGCAAAACTGTCAACAACATCCTACATCCAGTGCCAAAGCATACAATATAGGCCTAAAATAGCACAGATTAGATAATCCTGTCTGATTGTAGTTATCGGCCTATATCTGTACTATTTGTCTGTGATACAGAAAAAAAAAGTCAGCAAATAAATATAATATCTTAGCAGCCCTGATTGAAATAATTAAGGACTACTCTTGGATATTTTACATAACCAGCTAGAGCAATTGTACAACAGTACTAAAACACAGCCTACATGTACTAGTGGTGTGGCAAATTGGGCTTAAATTGGGCTAAATTGGGGGATGAAAAAAGAAAATCCCCCAAGGTCTCCATGAAGAGCCAGTATAGGGAGTCACATAGCTCCGTGGGCTACTGCATCTGCTGATCCTGAAAGATATTATGATGAGGAGGCGCCTGTTGGGGACTTCAGCGATTTCTCTGCCGATGAGGAGGAGGATGAACGAGGCCCCAGGGTTACTCAATGGATGCCAGGAATATCCGAATTGAAAAATTTACTGCCAAAGTAATTGGTGAGTGGGATCCCTGGTTCCACCAATTCAAATGTATTGCCAGGGCATGCAACTAGACCCCGAGAGAGAATTTGTTCGCTTAACAACTGCTCTCACGGGATCTGCGCTTAAGGCCCACATGAGTCTGCCACAGGAAACTAGGGCACGTTTTGAAACCCTGTGTGATTTTATGCAAAAAAGATATGGGAAAAGCCGTAAGAGCACGAAAGCCAATCTTCGTGCTCAACTCGAGAACCTTGGGCAGGAAGAAGGAGAAGACTTGGAAGAATTTTCCGATAGGGTGATGACGACAGTCACTTCAGCCTATCCTACAAATACTCCAAAGCCAATTTTGGAGACCTTGGCCATTGATAAATTCACCAAGGGCTGCAAGGATAAGGCTTCTGCTCTGCTGTCTTCAACTGTGGCCATGCCTGGGACAATGTTTGAAGCTGGTGAACATATGCTCTTGATCCAGGCCAACAAGCAAAGACTGGGCATAAAATCTGATGGGTGTCGGGTTAACTTTGAAAACAAAGACAGCTGTGAGTCTATATTGAGGTCCATCAGGTCTGAGACTTGTTTCAAATGCGAGGGCAACCACTGCTATGCAGAAGAATACCCTAAAAGACACATGCGTTCATCATCTCCGTTGAGGTGCTACACTTGTGGCGGTATCGGACACATCGCTAGAGAATGTGTTGGCAGCGATTCCCCAACTAGAAACACCTCATATGGCTCTCCTCAAGTTGGCCGAGGGAGATCGAGCAGGTCCCCCTCTCCCGCTGATAGGGGCAGTGATTCTCCCAATTGGAGAGCTACATCAGGCCCATTAGGAGGGGACAGAAGGACATCCCAGAAGGACTTTGAAGACAAAAAGCCCTTCCTAAACAAATCTGCATAGATTGGCAATCAGAGGCCAACCTGTTCGGTTGTATCCATTTGGAGCACTGTACAGACCCGCTGTTTGTCATTTGTAGAGTGTTTTTAACAAATGTTTTTATTAGCATTGTGTTGACGAGGCCTACCTCAAGGGAATCCTCGCCAGCATTTTAGCTATGGCTTTTAATGAAGCCCAAGGGCAATAGCAAATAAGCATGCCCTGTGCTATATTTAAATTTTAACTTTTGGAGGGACTCAGTATTTTTATGCTACCATTTTTGTTACGGGGGCACTCTAGCCGCACACTCCTTGACAGTATCCGCAAGGCCCAAAGTGTTTCTGAAACATTGGCCTTTGGATATTTTAATTTTTTTGAGAAGGGAAAGGGGTGCTACACATTCAGCTCTTGCAGTGGACATATTTCAATAGGCCCCCCCCCCTTCAGGAAGCTGAAAATATGACGGGGAGGAGTGTGGTGGCTCGCACCACGGCTTGGTGCCGCTGTACGTCATCTCGGATCCTCTCGCGGTGTGGCTAGATCTGGGGAGGCTTGGCAGACGATATACTGAATAGCGGGGCAGGTATGTAAAAAAATAGAGCATTTATACATAGAAGCATGAAACTTGGCGCAGAATTATGGAAACATCTCTACAAATATAATTGGATAGGGAGCCACCTCAGATTTAGCATAGATGGCTACTGGCAGCCATTTTCCGAAATGGCCGTCAATTCTTCCATTTTTCTGCTTTCTGTGTAGTTCATATGAATAGAATGCATGCAAAAAACATTACTGCATTCAAAAAACATTACTAAATCATTTTTAGTAGCCTCGACTATTTTCAGGCTCCCTAGAATCCATTTTGGTAGAATTATCAACTCAAATACTGTATTTTCGCGTTTATGCGTGGTTTCGCCAGTTCTGAATTAATATAAAAATAAGTTGCATATTTTAATTCCTTGCAAAAGGAGCTTTCAAATGAGTACCCGCATTAACAGGTTTCGTAAATTTGGAGTGAAAATGGAAAAATTTAAAATTATAAGTTTTTTGACAATTTCAGTTCTGAGGTTAATTTCAGGGCTTTGGAGTCAGAGTCGGGAGTCGTGGAGTCGGAGGTTTTTGGGTGGAGTCGGAGTTGGAGTCGAACTTTGATTTTCAGGTGGAGTCGGAGTCGAAAATTAAAGTGGTGACTCCTGACTCCTAAAAATAATTAATATAATTTACAAAAACACAGTTTAATAAATGTGAAATGAACCCCAAATTTTACATAGAACTTCTTAAGCAATTATTCATGTACAAAATCCTATGAAAACTTAGTAAAAGGACTTTTTCTTCTCTGTTAATCATGTAATATTAATGTGCAAAAATGCCGATAAGTGCATGGAGTCGGGAGACGGAGTCGGTTCACTTATCACCCGACTCCAAAGCCCTGGTTAATTTTGACAAAGAGTTCAAGGAAACTATTGATGCTTCCATTCATTTGAAAGCTCTTCTTACAAGGAATTCAAACATGTGGTCTATTTAACTATTAATTGAGATTCCATAGAATTATGGAAACCGCGAAAATGCTGCATTTTCTTCAACAGTTATAACAAAATGGACCCTGAGCACCCTAAAATTCCTCAGTTCAACCCAGGAATCAATTGATAGTGTTTTTTTTAGATCTTTAGTACTAATAGAAGAAATAATGACCTCTGTTTTCATATGGTCAAACTGTAGGCACTTCACAGAAAGCAGGAAAATGAGAGAATTAGCCGCCATTTCCGAAAATGGTTGCCATGGGTCAACCAGGTCAAATCTGAAGTGGCTCCTATATAAATTTATTCTTTAAAATGTTTTTAAATGATGTGCCAAGTTTCATACTTCTATGTATAAATGCAATATTACTCCCCTATTCATGACAAATCTGCTCCGCTAAAGCTGAAGCGACGAGACGCATCTCTGCTCCTGCTTGTATACTCTCACCACGGTGGTAAGGTAAGCATACCACGATCACCACACATCAGTGCACACCAAATGCTGCGACAAGACAAAACTCAAGGGCAAAATTGTGAATATCCATGTGCACTTCGAAGTTCAATCGTCACATCCAAGATCAAACTTGTGAGCCATAGTAATAGACTGTACTTTATAAATTGCTTTGTTTGTGGGCTGCACTTGTTTATAGCAACAAATTGAGAAAAACGAAGACAGATAGCCCTGTCCATTGCTCCCAAGATCAAAGATCTTGTTTGCTGTTTCCTGTTAACATTTCAGTTGGTGGCAACATGAAAGCAACTGGGTGAATACTGAAGGCAAATGGGGAGTATTAATGACCTTTTGCCGGACTCCATGGAAGGTCCTATTTTGCAGGACAACCAAGTCTGTACCAGTTATTGCTACATTAACATGTTGGTTTCCATTCATTCATTGTCACTAAAAGCAGCAGATGATGTACATGTAGACACAGGTACACTCGGTAGAGGGGGTTTCCTATTATGTCATATCACTTACGAACACCACCTCGCTGAGATGTTGCTCATGATTCTCTGCCTATGAACAGAGGAATAATTGTTTCACAAAAAGAATCAAATTCCTGATAATAATTCCCCTTGCACTGCTTGCAGACCTTTCTAACTACTCTATATAGGCCTACACCTGTCCTTTACATCGGTATTTTGTAGTTTTTGCAACAATATTAAACAGAAAGGCACCTACAATAGTATGTATGAAAAGACAGGATTACGCAGGTTTTACAAGGCTGAATTGGCATTCTTCCCTCTATCTTCACCTGCTGAATATGCCCTGATATCAACCTGGCATCTTTCTCTGATTCTGTGACGTAAAAGTAATTTGCTGACATCTGACCTGAAAACATAACCTCTCAACAGGGAATGTTTTAGTGTTTTGTTTCTAAAATACAACTGATAAGAAAGTAAGTCGTGTTCGTCTAACCAAAATTGCAAAAGAAAACCTGGAGTCTTCTGATAACTACGGAAGCCATAGGCCTAGAGGTAGGAAGTGATTTGGAGGTAGCTGGATAGTGTGAAAGTGGCTGATTCTTCCTTCCCGCCGGGGCACTCGTACTTTATTTTTGGGTTGTATAGATAAACTGAACATAATAATCGAGATGAACCAGCTGATTTTAGAAGTTGTGAAGAATGATTTTATAAAAGGTGGTAAAATGTTTAGGCTATCGAGTGAGTGCAGCTTCTATTTCTGACATTTTCATATACATGTGCATGTTACTAATTAAAACATTGCCCAGCTCTCATTCTATTGTCCTAAGAATAGTTCATGTTTATTACCTTAATATTTTGGCTAACAATATAAGAATAGGTACATGTTAAATGTGATCATATAGTTCAGGCTATCTGTTATGGGAAAATTGCATAACTTTTTGAGGTATTCAAAGTTCAAAATAAGTAAAATGTCAAAGGTGCAAAGTGGTCAGTAATGTTCCAATCTCAAATACCATCAGTTGCCCACCGAGTTGCCTCAGGAAATTCAAAAGGTAAAGATGGTATCACAATGAGCCACGATGCAGTTTGTTGATGCTTGTTATCTAAGAAGCAAATCTATTGCCATATTTTTAAATTCCTGAAAAAAAAAAGAGAATAGTCTTCTGAGTTTTGGCTGAGCTTATCCCAAGAGCAGATATGATTCTTTCTTTAATGGAACTGACTAACCACATGAGCAGTCAGACTTTTGTTTTTATCAGAGGACTTTCAGGCTTCCAGTTGAACTAACATGACTTATTTTCTCATTTGTTGTACTTTAGCAACAACAAGCTATTTCTGTACATTCCTGGATGAGGTATTTTTTCAGGTCGGATATCAGCATATATATTTCCCTTACTGTCACACAACCAGGGAAAGACGCCAGGTAGATATAGAATATTCAACAGGTGAAGATGCAGAGAAGGATACCAATTCAGCCTTGTGATAACCTCTAAATACCATCCATTACAATTGAGCTACCCTGAATTTTCATCATGTTCGCATTATCCTCTCTTCTTCGTTTAGATCAAAGATATTGTTGCAGATCAAAGAAAATAGAAGCCAGTCGATATGGACCAAAATCCCAAGACCTGCTTAATCCTGTGTTTCATGCCCTATATTTTCTGTGCCTTTCTGTTCAGTATTTTAGAAATTTTTAGTATTGTTCCAATATCTATCATACATCAATGTCCGGGGCTGGTGCAGGCCTTAGGTATAGGAAGGCCTGCATGCAGTGCATTCGGAAGTTATTATCAAGAATTCTTTTTGTGAAGCAAAAAGCTGCATGTAATTTTGATGTGAATGTTTGACAAATAATGTAAAGTTTACTTCAGAAACACAAAATGTACAGAATTTCAAAAAGTCAAAATGCATCAATTGGAGTATTATTCTCTCAGAATTTCTTCCAATGTCATGTACAGTATTTTTCCAAGCATGCAGATGCCAACACTTGCAGGCCCCCAACACTTTCATGCATTTCCATGCCTTTGCACTACCTCTCATTTGCACTCACTTGCACTAAAATGGAAACAGTTAATTCTTCCTGGGGTGGCCTCTCGATAGCAGCTCTTTTGTCTGAGAGAGGTCTCCCCATAATGAAGAGACAAAACATGCTACTGCTATGTTCTTTTTATTTCTGTAAAAATGTATTATATGTATTATTGTATATATATATCTTGTCTCTTTGTTATGAATAAATTTCTTGTCTGTCTGTCTGTCACCAACACATCTGCTGCTGGTGTGATCCTATTGTTTACAGAAAAAGGAACAAAAGAGGCTTAGACTATAGATAAATGGGACATAAAAACAGAGAAGAACAAGCCGATTTTAGAAGCTATGAAGGATGAATTGTAAAATATGATAAACATGTTTTAGGCTGCCAAGTGAGGCCAGCTTCTATTTCTGCCATTTTCATATACATGTGCCTGACACTAACTAAAATATTGCCCAGCTCTTATTCTATTGTCCTAAGAACATGTTTATTACCTTAATATTTTGGCTAATGATATAAGACTAGGTACGTGCTAAAGGTGAGCATATACTACAGGCTACACTGTATCTGTTACGGGAAAATTTCATAATTTCTTCAGGTATTCAAAGTTCAAAATAAATACAATGTCAAAGATGCAAAGTGGTCAGTAATTTTCGAATCTCAAATACCATCAGTTGCCCACCAAGATAAAGATGGTATCACAATGACACGATGCAGTTTGTTGATGCTTGTTATCTAGAAGCAAATCTATTACCATATTTTTAAATTCCTGAAAAAAAAGGAGAATAGTCTTCTGAGTTTTGGCTGAGCTTATCCCAAGAGCAGATATGATTCTTTCTTTAATGGAAGTTACTAACCACGAGAGCAGTCGGACTTCTGTTGTTATCAGAGGACTTCCGGGCTTCCTGTTGCAATTTTTGTTGGACTAACATGAATTATTTACTTATTTGTTGTACTTTAGCAACAACAAGCTATTTCTTTACATTCCTGGATGAGGTATTTTTTCAGGTAAGATGTCAGCAAATTTCTCTGACTGTCACAGAACCAGGGTAGATGCCAGGTTGATATCCCTGCATATTCCCCAAGTGAAGATACAGGGAAGGATAGCAATTCAGTCGTGTAAAAACCTCTAAATATCCTCCATTACAACTGTACTACCCTAAATTCCCATCTGATGGGCATTGCCCTCTCTTCTTTGGTTAGATCAAAGATATTGTTGTAGATCAAAGAAAAATGAAAATGGACCGAAATCACAAGACCTGCATAATCCTGTGTTTTCAAGCAAAATATTATCTGTGCGTTTCTCTTCAGTATTTCAAGAATTTTTAATATTGTTGCAATATCTACTACTAGATTTACCCATGATAAAAGGCAGGACGATAGTGCAGTGTTATGTACACTGCAAGCTGCTGCCTGCACATTATAAAACAAAAGGCATTGTGCACTCTTGAGCTGTGGCAGGCCATGGTCCGTGTGGATCTTTTTGGCGGGAAAACGGAGCAGTGGCGCCAGTCCCTGGCGTTGTCATAAGCGGAACTACTGAGCAGATTCATGCGCCCCTGGTGGCAGAGGACAGTTGGCGTAGAAAACGTAAATAAGACAGCAGTGGAACTGCTTTCTGCTCTTATCAGGATGAGAGGATAGAATAATAATGATAGGTCATAGTTCAGGTGTGTGTGAGGGCTGGGAAATGCGTTTTTAGGTGTGGCAGGAGTGAGCATGTCACAGATGATTTTGTGAAGTTATACCCGGCAGGGATATATTATTTCAGGGGCTGGTGTAGGCCTATAGTTAGAAAGGCCCGCTTGCAGAGCATGAATTAAATTCTTTTTGTGAAGCAATTAGAGACCTTCTGTTCACAGGCAACATCTCAGTCAGGTAGTGTTAATAAGTGATATTACATCTGATGACATTTTGATGCAGTACTCATTGTGTACTTCGAAAAAATATCATGTCAGCAGCTTAAAATCAAAATGGCTAAGTGCTTTATGAGCTCTTGGAAAAGTGTCTGACTCCACTCTGAGCATCATCTTATATTCCCTTTTTATCCTCAATGCGTATTTATTTGCGGAAAGATAATTTTGTCCACAAAGTGTACAACTATCATTTCTGTGATATTCGGTCAGATAAATACGTACATAAAAGCCAAAGAAAGCAAATTATTCCGCATACAATACAACCCTTGGAAAATGTGTCTGGTTACAGTCTGAGAATTGTTTTATATTCCCTTCTATTTTCAATGCATATGTTTTCCTGGAAAGATAATTTTGTCCTATAATTGCCTGTGATATTCAGTCAAATGAATATATGCAGGCCTACATAAACGCCAAAGAGAGCAACTTATTCCACATACACTACAACCCAAAAATGGGTTTTTTGAAGTAAGGTTATTGCTATGTTCCTGATGAATGCAATTTTGTTTTAAATATTTTAATCTATCTGTAGAAACTGTTTCCATTTTAGTGCAAGTGAGTGCAAATGAGAGCTATAGTGCAAAGGCATGGAAGTGCATGAAAGTGTTGAGGGTGTGCAAGTGTTGGCATCTGCATGCTTGGAAAAATACTGTACATGACATTGGCAGAAATTCTGACATAGAGCCCGGAGCCGCCGCCATATTAAGCCGCCGCCAGTCATGTCAAGCTGAAGTCAAGTCAAGCCATGATCAGTCTCAGCCGCCGCTGCCTATTGACAGTCAAGTCGCCGCCACCTCTTGGGAGCCTCATTGCATTGATTGTTCAATCAACAACCAGCTAGAGAATCAGTCGATTAACTCTAATTGCAATTATGAAGGTTCATAAGTTTTAAGTTTTGTTCTAGCCTCAGTTTACTTAATTGCCATGGAGGTCCTCAATGAGGAACAGGGGCGGACTGGCGTATGTGGCAAAGTGGCAGCTGCCACGGGCCCATCACCTCAGGGGGGCCCATGCAACATGGCAAAAAATTTAAATTTAAAGAAAATGTCAAAATCAAACAACTTTTATGATTGTGTGATGACTGTGATGTACATAAGTAATAAATGAATAGGAAAAGACCCTCTTACATGGGCCCCACCATAAAAACTGTTTAGAAAATTATGAGTACATTTTTTGCTTAGAAATAATGCCGATCATAGGGGCCTACCAGGGGCCTCAGAATTATTTTGCCACGGGCCCGAAATGGCGCCAGTCCGCCCCTGATGAGGAACAGCACTGAGGTCAAGCAAGTAGGTGTCAATGCTAATTGCACTTTTCAACATAGCTTAGAAAGTCTATATTTATAGTTATTAGCCATTGACATGTCATGCTATCTGGTAATAAAAAGGACGATTTGATTTTTGGTTTTACTATGTATTTCTCTCTTATTACCAGGTACATGTAGATAGTCAATTTGCTTTTTCTAACACTGGAATTGTATATCTGGGCATATGATTTGATGTCTGGCTTCAGTTAGCAAATTTCAAGTTACTAAAGGTCTGGCTGTCAGTCTCTTTAATTAATGTTATGCTAAAACAGATACTGGCGATCAGATGACTAGCAAGATTCATTGACTAAATTATTTTGTAGAAGGCATATTTCATGTGTAGTGAATTTCGCAAATATCTTCATCTCAGTGTTTGTAATAACTCAATTAAACCAGCCTACTGTGATTGTTCAATGGATGACCTGCAAATTTTTGAAAAGTCTAATGGTTACAACTAAAGAATCACAGGTGCTTACATTCAGTTGTTTGAAGACATCTATCTATGATGTCCACTAGGACTAGGCACAATCCTTCTGACTGAAATGAACTGTCAGTTTATCACTGGTTAACTTGTGACCTCACTGGTGAGTGATACTTCTCTCTCGCACACTTTTCTGATAAAATACAAGAATGGAATATGACCTCACATACTGCATTATGAGTCGTTAGAAATAACATGGCAAGTGGTGAGGATGCGAGTCCTTGTGGCCTCAGAAGGAACTTCGGGGCATGTCTGTGAGCCGTCATAATTCAATGGAGCCCTGTAAGTCACTTTAGTTGGTTAAGTCAAGTCATGAAACACTCAAGTCATGGCTAATGTCCAAGTCATGAAAGTCTTCCAAGTCAAGTCACCAAGCACTGAAGTCAAGTCATAATGCCCAAGCTCAGTGACTCCGGGCTCTATTCTGACAGAATAATACTCCAAGTGATGCATTTTGACTTTTTGAAATTCTGTACATTTTGTGTTTCTAAAGTAGGCTTTACATTATTTGTCACGTTGAGAAGCATTCAAATCAAAATTACCTTCAACTTTTATCCTCAACGCAAATATATTCACCTGGAAAGATAATTTTTGCTTTGGAAAGTTTGAAGGCATGCATCATTTTTGTCTGCTTTATATGTGCAATAAGGAAACACATACACTCTCTATAGGGCCAAAGTGAGCAAATAGAGTTCCCCATGGCCTAAAGGTTTAAGGCGCTTGTTTGTTGTTTGTTCTACCCGTCTGGCTGTGAGGTTGTGGATCCACTCCCCATCATGGAACTCAATTTGGTCTGAGCTGGAACATTAAACGAAGGTGGGTTGTATCCAGTGTTCTGTGCTGGAGCAACTGAAAGACTCTGGACATCCCTGTATTCATAGGGTGTGTGCCAGAATGAAGCTGACAATAATTGTTGCTTGTCTATTTACTTAAAAAAAAAGGATTACCTTTCTTTTGGTTGACATTTAACACTCCTGGAAGCTCCTTAAAAGTTATTGTTGTTGTAATTACTCTCAGTCATGCACTGCACTGCAGGCACGGAATCCGTGGTAAGACGTCTACAACAATACAGCTCAGGGCAGCAGATGTTTGTTTGTTTGTGTTTTACGCCTCTGCAGCACCTTAGTGGGCTATATCTGTAGATGGAGGCAGGCGACCGCCGTATGATGATGAGATGAGAAGACTGTGAGTCTGGCACATACCCTATTAATTCAGGGATACCCAGGGTCTTTCAGTTGCCCAGCATAGAACACTGGATACAACCTGCCTCCATTTAAAGTCCCATGGGCTCGGACTAAAGTGAGTTCCCGGGGTGAGATTTGAACCCACGTCCTCAAAGCCAGTTGACAAGCGCACTTACCAATTAGGCCATGGGGAACCTCAGGGCAGCAGAAGAATGGCACCCGCAGGCAGAGACCAGAGGAACATTGTCCAAGGTTCCCATGCAGTAGCATGCTTCGGTATTGGTGATCGCAGTGTGATGATGAACGATGAGAAGACTTAGTCCATCAATAGTTATTGTGGTAAAGTCTTCACAATTATTCTTTTTAGAATTATTTCAAAACTGAAATATTTTCGGAAGTCTGGAACCAACTTATTTGGTATCCGCACATACAATGTACTTGTATGACATCTTCACATATCATTCAATTATACGTTTTTAAAACAACATCACATGAAAAGCTGTCAAATTCAAAATGGCAGTGCTCTTTTCTGTTATTGGATTGCCCCTGGCAACAGTCTGTGAATAACTTCATATGCGTACATTCTTTTATCTCCTTCGCATAAATTTATTTTTCTTCAAGAACAGACAGTAGCGAAACACAATTATTTGCCGCTATGTTCTGTGCTCTGAACAAAAATAGAATATGTGTCATGAACAAAAAGGTATGATTCTATGAATATTGCAGTTTCTCAGGATACCACGTGTACAAATATGGCTGAAAGTTACCATAAATATTCTTTTTAGGCGCATGTGCAGAGGATACATCTGACTATGAACACTCTATTTAAGGCCTATCTCAAAAATAATGAAGCCAAAGTGTGACATGACCATCGAAATTTTATAATGTATTTTTTTATCAAATGGCCATTCAGTTTTGTTACGAATATATTTAAGTTCCAGAAAATATATTTACCATAGAGTTCCAACCAGTGGAAATAACTGATGAATGCAGAATAATACCAAATATTTAAAAGTTTTATTTCCATGTCTACAAAAGAAATCTAAACTAAATATCAATTTATGATCAAAGGACATCAAATTTCTCTGTATGATGACATAGGGCAAATAGTGTAGTGTCTTCAGGGCAGTTTTCATTCCAATACACTAAATATATTGTGAGAAACACACTATTTTTGATAATTTTTCAGCAATATATTTTCAAAAACACAATTAAATTTGCCTCAGAAACATAAGTGTTCCTTTAAAACGATTTCAACAGTCCTATGTTATGGGTCTGGATGTTGGCTTCAAATTCATACCAAATAAGTGCCACTGAAGTGAGTATCAACTCAGCAAAAGATGAAAGAAGCATGATTTTTGGCCCTTTTTTCAGATAAAATCCTGATTTTGAGCAATGATGTCGCATGAAATTGCAAGAAATGTTCTGGTTTTGCTTACAATAAATTTTATGATATCATAAGTCATAACTGATAGAAAAGTAGGACAATTTCGCATGAAAAGGGTTTTTTTAAATTGGATATTGCCTTTATCCATTTTGGCCCCAAATTTTCAAAAAACTTCAAATATGCCAGTATATTCCCTCCCGAGCAGCAACGTAAATCAAACCTTTCACTACGTAATTATTTTGGTAAGAATCAAACGTTTGGCCATACGACGTATGACAAAGGTAGGGCAAAGGTAATTTCCAAACGTTGCGCTCAGATGGAAAACCATACGTAGGTCGCAACCTTAGAAAGAGGTTGGCAGATAGTTTGTTTTATAGTTTTGCCTAACGTTCAAATCACACGTAAGTCATACCTTTGGTTGAGAGGTTGGAAGACATTTTGGTTGTAATGTTTGGCTAAACGTGTCAGTCATACGTAAATCTACCTTTGGTTGAGAGGTTTGAAGAATGTTTGACTATTACGTATGACCATGCCTTTGATTCATAGGTTTGTTGAACATTCATTTGAGAGGTTTTTAAAACCTTAGACTATTACGTAAGTCATACCTTTGGTAAAGAGGTTTGAAGAACGTTTGACTATTACGTATGACCATACCTTTGATTCATAGGTTTGTCGAACATTCATTTGAGAGGTTTTTACAACCTTAGACTATTGCATATGACCATACCTTTGATTCATAGGTTTATCAAAGGTATGGTCGCACATTTGGCAATACCTACGTTCCAAGGTTACTCCAACGTGTTTTTGATATGTATGGACAACGTTTGAAAATAATGTTCAGGACAAACGTCTGATCATACGTGTCTGCCAAAGGTTTGTTGAAGGTTTGCACAAAGTTGCAGAACCTAGGATCCTGATTCTCGAGAGCCATGTAGCGCCATCTATTCCATACCTATTCCAATCTATCTGGTAACTTGGAGAATATAAAAACTCCAACAGGATGCTTGCTGGTGATGATTGAATGAAGCCTAAAAGATAGTAGATACACCAGTAAAAAAAATTTCAATATATATATCTGTTAACATGCGAAAGATTAGATAGGCAAAAAAATATTTCCCAAGTACTGCTCAACCAAAAACGAGCAAGAGAGAATCAGTTGAGACCGGAGTTGAACTGAGCCTACTTGCAACAGAATGCCACCTATCCAGCAGGCCAATTTGGATTGGGATTTTTCCAACTCTTCAGAGTTGCAGCATTAATCCCTTACAAGGTAAGTGAATATTCTTATTTATTTTAGTCCTTAAATGGACTGCAGACTGCTTGGTAAAACAAGGAAGAAAAGTCTGCTAATTTTGGAGCTGCTTGGCTCTGCTCTCTCTATCTCTCTCTGTTTTTCTCTTCTCTTCACTGCTTTAATTTATGTTTTCTCTTTGCAGATCTCCAACCAACCATCCATCCCCTAAAGACCTAAAAAAAAAAATTCTTGAAATCTGCCTCCCCCCCTAAAAAAAATCCTGCAATAAAATGAGAGCATTCTTTATTCATCCATATCGAGGGCCAATATTCAAGGGCTTTATTTAATTTAATTTAATTATTTTTTTCTGAGGGGGCAGGGCAGGCCGGGTGGCTGGGTCCGCCTGAAGCAATGCGGCAGTCCCCCGGCCCATCCGAGCGCTCCGCCCCTGGCCGGCGCCCGGTTGACATGGCGAATTCATGTACATCGTTCACATAAAGCAATCAGTCCAGAGCACGAATAATCCACCGTAACACTTGAATATCAATCTTTCCTCAATATTATACATGACATCCACCCTCAAACAAGTGATTTCAGGCCATATTTCACTAGATATTGTCTGTTGAAATCCGAAATACAAGCGCTGTCAAGAAATCCACATGCTTCGCATCGCCGACTAGACCGGCTGATTCTGAAGCGATCACAACCTCCACAGTCCATCCGAAGGTTTAATTTAATCAATACACATCCTGTAATCGATATTCCATAGATAAATCCCGTGTTACGGTGGAATAGATGGTGTTCTGGAGCGATACAAAATGCAATCCACATCACCGGGCAGCCATCAGCCGCTTCTTGTTCGATTCTTGCGCATGCGCAAGACACAGCGCGCTGGGCTGGCCTGCTACGCCGGACGCCCCAGAGGCGTATAACAACCATTCCTCCAACGTGGGGGGTACGTTATCAACAGAAGTTGGAGAAATACGCCATATTTACGATATATACGTAACGTACGTAATAATCTCGTAACCATTTGTCGACAAAATACGTAGTTTTACAACGTTGGGTCCGATGTGAATGGGAGGTTTAATGCTTCCTTAGACCAACGTTCGTCAAAGGTCATGAAACATATTCAAACTACTAAAATAGTGTGGTAATTGTCGCAACAGGTAATATTAGTATCATGGCACCATTATTTACAGGAAAAAAAAAATTGAATATCATCAATATTTTTGTGAGCGTTACGTGTGGGACAAAGTAATTTTTGTATTTAACCGCCAGGTATCAGTCGACAACATGTATTAGTTCATGGTTTATTGATGCTTCACAGTTTCAATCCGGGTTAAAATCAGAGCTTTAATAGCTTTTTGCTGCATGAAAGTACTCCTTGCGTTACGCGTGCGACACATGCACCTTCCCTCATATTCATTGGAATTTTTTCATGAAATGAATTTTTCACAGGCATGAAAGGCTCCAAAACAACTAAGTAGATATTATACTAGGTCTTAATAGAAAAAAGATTCAACTGACATGGGTAAAAGGGAAATTACAACGTCCCAGATCAAGAAGCTTCAAATTTGACTCAATTTTTCGAAGTCAACCTTTGAACATGAAGAATTCAATGATGTCAAAACAAGCACATAAATATATACTTGTTTCAGTGACTTTATGAAGCCTTTGACCATAGAGATAAAAGAAAAGTTAATAAAATGACAATGAGATATGTCAAATTTCATACACCTGAAATAATTCAACTGAGGAAAAATGTAATGTCATGCTAAAATAGAGAAAAAGTCACGTTTTTCAAAGTACTTTTAAGATTATCTCGACAACCATCTGTAATATTGTCATGAAATTTTCCGGACTTAGGCACAAGAATGTATTCAAAGCAACAGTGCAATATGAAGTTGTTGCTTTTATTATCCAACAATACAAGACATATATTTCTGAAAAAAGTGACATCAATCAAAAGTTGATGTTTTTCAATTAGCAATAAATATAAGTTACTAGGTTCAAATGAATAAAAATCAGACAGCATATTTATCCATAGGAATCAATCAGTAAAGCAATCAATTAATGAAACATTCACAAACTGATTGATACATTTTATAATTATACACTTCTTGACTTCAAATCAACAAAATTGTGTATATTTTTTTAGAATAATCTATTTGGGTTAAGTTGAATTTTATCACTTTGTCAATCAGCTCACAATTCATCCATCTGGAATCTATCAAATATCTGTCATTCTGTCTATATGTGTTTGGAAATTAAAACTTCAAATATTTGAGATATTGTACAGTTTGTGCAAAGATAGCAAAGAAAAAACTTTCATTGTTTATTGCAATAGACATACATATGTGTAGAACAAACAACTGCATTTTATTCATTTTGTAGAGCATGGTCACTCTAATGTAGGCGAACATAGGGACCGATGGGCCATGGGGACCAATGGGCCATCCTCTTAACTCCACATCAAAAACGTTTCATAACATCTAATTTGCATTTTTAGTATTGCTTATCACATCTATGAATGCCATATCGACCACTGATCAATAAGTGATAGCACAGGCGTGTAGGAGGCAAAATGAAATTTTCAACATCTAAAATTTTTCTTTCTGATTCAGAAAAACTTTAATATCTCAAAAGTGTATAGACTCAACGCAATATATTTTCTATGATGATTTGTCCCATATATTGGTAACAACAAGAACCATATTTCACCAAAAAAGAGGGGTTCAACTGTTCAGAAAGCTTTTGGGGACCGATGGGCCACCCAACATGGGGACCGATGAGCCACTATTTCTTGAGATTTTCTATAGGTGGCGTATTGGCATGGGGCTAGATATTAAAGTCTTTTATGGGAAAAAGCACAATAGAACTTCAGCTTGCATCTTTAAATGATAAGTTTTGACTTAAATGAATGCCCTCAAACTTACAGTGATTGATTTGCCTTAGTAATGGCTTCAGACACAAAATGGTGGAAATGTAAAATCCATGATCACAAATTTTCAATCTAGGAAGTATTTGGGATATAATAAACATAAGGACCCCGTTAGACACCGATGCAATATCGAGTGTAAGTTAAATGTTCACCAAGATATAAGCTAATGGAGGGATATTGATGAATTTATTGTTTTGATTCAAGATTTCTCCTGCAGGTGGCATACTAGTACAGTATCATTGGAAAATTTTACTTTTCCCCTAAAAATCTAAATGATTGACAGAAATGATTCATTGATAGAGAAAAAATTAAAATATTCGCATTTTTTAATATTCATCAACAAATTTGAGGTATTAGACAAGAATTTGCTGATCCGATGGTAGCCAAACTTCAGTATCAACCAAATATCAATTTTTTTTTTCTTAGTGACCAATGAACCAATCGTTTTGGAATTCTCCAATATAGTTTATAATGCATCTGTTCATTTACTGCTAAAATGTCATCTCAATAAATTAATATAACTACAAAAAAGTAACTCATGACATTTGTGAAAATTAAGCTTTTTCCAAAGTGTAAAATCTGGGCATATTTATATTCTTTCGATCTCTTATTGTCCCATACAGTCAGATGGATCAGCAAAAACATATGGGAAACAAATTTTGAATTCTATATCCACCCTTTGGCAAGTTATTAACATGGTCCATCGGACCCCATGGGAAGGCCCATCGGTCCCCATGGTTGGGGACCAATGGGTCACCATCTTTCTTGACAGAAAATGTGTTTTCTAATCTTTCTTCCTTGGTTGATCTATGTGAATCTTATATCATTTTAAAGAGAATTACACCAGCTAATAGGGTGCACAGTATGAATCCTTTATCTGAAGCAGATTTGCCTCCATGGTCAATAATTTGTCAAGTGGCCCGTCGGTCCTCACTCTCCCCTAACTGTCTTATTTTGTGTCTGTGTAAAATAAAATTGTATTCCTTATTCCTTATTATTACATAACTGATGTTGGATTTTCCACTGATTTGATTTGCTTCAGTGTTCAACAACCACTCACCCATGACATTGCATTCACAGCTTCATGGCTCAGTGATTTGGAAAACCCCCAAAACTAATAATAGTCATGCAATTGGAAGTGACTGCATTTACACAGAAATAATACTTTCTTGCTGTTGCAATAATTACTCCTCATGAAATGATGTATTTTGTTACAGAATGATCATACAACTGTACTCTTCAAAAGTTCTTAAAAAGCCAAAATTAATTTGCATTTAGTATACTTCAATTACTTTAAATTCATAATACATCCAATCATAGTCTTTCTATTATTCTATTTTTTTTTGCCAATTCTATTGATTGGTTATTGGTACATGTTCATATCAAAGTATAGTATTTCTGTTTCTAAGATATCTCACAGTACAATATTTCTTGCTAATTTGTGAAATAACCTATGCATTTGTTAAAACATTTGTCAAATGCAAAATGCTTTTTACTCAAATGCAAATGCAAATGCAAATGTTTTCATTTCTAAAAATGCAAATGCAAATGCAAATATTTAGCAATCAAATGCAAACACAAATGCAAATACATTTGCATTTTTCCAAAAGCATTTAAATAAGGATTCAAATGCGACATTTGCAAATGCATTTGCATTTGTACCCAACCCTGATATGTAATATGGAAAGGCAGGGTATGGCTGAGTGCAGATGCAGATTCATTCGTATTCATGACAAACCAGTGGTGTTTTATGTTTGGCCAATGACATAGAAAAGATATACTGTTCTTAGTTTTATGTCTTCTGGGTCAGTATTAGGGCTCAAGGTAAATTCCGATCAGTACTTTAGCGGCCCTGTGGTGCATGCAGAGCTACAACATCACCACATATTGAAAGAAAGACATGAGGTATGTCACAAATGAAACTCATCCGAGATGCCTGTAGGTTATCTCAGCTTATATAGGCCTACATTTCACCAACCTTTGTTCAATATGATCCTATTGTAAGAAAAAGAATTAAAATAGGTTTGGTCTATAGATATACTGAACATAAAAACGGAGAAGAGCAAGTCGATTTTAGAAGTTGTTAAGAATGATTTTATTAAATGTGGTAAAAATGTTTTAGGCACCGAGTGAGTGCAGCTTGTGTTTCAGCCAATTTCATATACGTGCCTGACACTAACTATAATATTGCCCAGCTCTTATTCTATTGTCCCCAGAATATTTCATGTTTATTACCTTAATATATTGGCTCACGATGTAATACAAGGCACATGTTAAAGGTGATCATATAGTTCAGGCTATCTGTTACTGGAAAATTGAATAACTTCTTGAGGTATTCAAAGTTCAAAATAAGTATAATGTCAAAGATGCAAGTGGTCAGTCACGTTCCAATCTCAAATACCATCAGTTGCCTCCTGAGTAATCCAAGGTTATACGAAAGGTAAAGATGGTATAAATATGAGCCATGCACAATGCAGTTGGTTTATGCGTATCAAAAGAAGTTAATCTATCACCATATTTTAAAATTCCTGAAAAAAAAAGAGAATAGTCTTCTGAGTTTTGGCTGAGCTTATCCCAAGAGCAGATATGATTCTTTCTTTAATGAAACAGACTAACCACATGAGCAGTCTGACTTTTTTTGTTGTCAGATGACTTCCAGGCTTCCTGTTGCAATTTTGGTTGGACTGACATGACTTATTTTCTCATTTGTGTAATTTAGCAACAAAAAACTATTCTTTTACATTCCCTGATGAGGTGTATTTTCAGATTTCTTTCTTAAATGGAAGTGACTAACCTTGTGAGCAGTCTGACTTCTGTTGTTATAAGAGGACTGTCAGGTTTTCAGCCATAAGTTTGGGCCTGACTGTATAATATTTTTATGTGTCTCTCTGTTCAGTGTTTTAGAAATGTTTATTTCTTTTGCAAAAACTACTATTGGCCCATATTGATGTCAGGGGCAGGTGCAGGTCTATAGAAAGGCATGAATGCAGTGCATGGGGAAGTTATTATCAAGAATTAGATTGGTTTTGTAAAGATTTTTTTCTATTCATAGGCAGACTGTTATAAACAACGTCTCATCTAGGTGGTGTTCTTAAGTTACAGTACATTGGCACCCCCTTACACCAATGTCTATGTGTGGATTTATGCATATGTAGTAATGTGTGAAAGTTTCAAGAAACTGATATTCAACGCTTCTTTTACTAGAAATTCCATTTTCTGAATACATCAGAAAATTAAATTAGTCACTGAGTTATCTGTACTATTTCCATAATGTGAAAGCATTTATGAGAACGTCTCCACACTACATCAGGAGTCCAATTGGTTCCGCAAGGGTGTGGCCTAGTCGGAACCGGGGCTCAACCGAGACCATGGGAGGCACACCCTCCCGGCAATATACTGGGAGATCTTATCACGTGACACCACGTTATCAGCATCGTCATGTGACCATTCAAAATACCAGAACTGATGAAGGAGTTCGGATGAACTTTGAAAGCTCTTCTACTATTATTTCGTTGTGAGTAAAAGTTTCAAAATCTTCAAGATATTTTATGAGAAGTCTGATGTTGAAGTGCCTAGCTGCAACTATGTCGGAATTACTTTGTCATTAAAAGTTTGAGACAACCCTCCCGAGCAGCAACGTAAATCAAACCTTTCGCTACGTAATTATTTGGGTTAGAATCAAACGTTGGGCCAAACAACGTATGACAAAGGTAGGACAAAGGTAATTTCAAAACGTTGCACTCAGATGGAAAACCAAACGTAGGTCGCAACCTTAGTAAGAGGTTGGCAGATAGTTTGTTTTATAGTTTGGCCGAACGTTCGAGTTACACGTAAGTCATACCTTTGGTTGAGAGGTTGGAAGAACGTTTGGTTGTAACGTTTGGCTAAACGTGTCAGTCATTCGTAAATCATACCTTTGGTTGAGAGGTTTGAAGAACGTTTGACTATTACGTATGACCATACCTTTGATTCATAGGTTTGTCGGCCATTCATTTGAGAGGTTTTTAAAACCTTAGACTATTACGTAAGTCATACCTTTGGTTGAGAGGTTTGAAGAACATTCGACGATTACGTATGACCATACCATTGATTCATAGGTTTGTCGAACATTCATTTGAGAGGTTTTTAAAACCTTACACTATTACATAAGTCGTACCTTTGGTTGAGAGGTTTGAAGAACATTTGACGATTACGTATGACCATACCTTTGATTCATAGGTTTGTCGAACATTCATTTGAGAGGTTTTTACAACCTTAGACTATTACGTATGACCATACCTTTGACTCATAGGTTTATCAAAGGTATGGTCGCACATTTGGCAATACGTAAGTTCCAAGGTTTCTCCAACGTGTTTTTGATATGTATGGACAACGTTTGAAAGTAATGTTTAGGGCAAACGTCTGATCATACGTATCTGCTAAAGGTTTGTTGAAGGTTTGCACAAAGTTGCCGAACCTGGGATCCTAAGTCACAGAGAACCTTGTAGCGCCATCTATTCCCATACCTATTCCAAGCTATAAAAACCTCCAACAGGATGCTTGCTGGTGATAATTGGATGAAGCCATAAAGAAAAAGTAGCTACCCAGTAACAAAAATTACCAAATAAATATCTCTTAAAATATGAAAGATTACATAGGCCAAAAAAAATAATTCTGAAGTTTTGCTCAACCACAAACGAGCAGGAGAGAATCAGTTAAGACCGGAGTTGAACTGAGCCTACTTGCAACTGAATGCCACCTATCCAGCAGGCCAATTTGGATTGGGATTTTTCCAACTCTTCAGAGTTGCAGCATTAATCCCTTACAAGGTAAGTGAATATTCTTATTTATTATTTATTATTATTATAGTCCTTAAATGGACTGTAGACTGCTTGGTAAAACAAGGAAGAAAAGTCTACTAATTTTGGAGCCACCTTCAGTGCTTGCTGCCTGGCTCTGCTCTCTCTATCTTGCTCTGTTTTCTTTTCTTCGCTTCACTGTTTTAAATCATGTTTTCTCTTTGCAGATCTCCCAACAAAAAATCCCCTCAAGACCTGAAATAAAAAAAAACTTGAAATCCCCTCCCCCAAAAAAAATCCTGCAGTAAAATCAGATGAGAACTTCTTCATTCAATCGCAATGAGGGCCAATATTCAAGCACAGGCACTCTCCTGGACTGACTGAGCATCAATTCACTAATACAGGAGTGTGCCTGTGATTCAAGGGTTTTATTTTATTTATCATTTTTATTTCACGGGGGCAGCAGCCTGGCCGGGGCTGGACCGCCTGAAGCAATGCGGCAGTCCCCCCGGCGGATCCGCCCCTGGCCGACTGCAATGAATCCACATATTCCACATCGCCGATTGACAGGCTGATTGTGAAGCATACACAGCAGCTAGAGTCCATCCGAAGGAGTCATTTGATCCATACACATCCTAGAATCAATCGGCCATGGTTAAATCAATTAGTACGGTCGTATAAATGGTGTTCTAGACCGAAATAAATCTAATCCACACGAGCGTGCCCAGCAATGGCCGCCTCCTCCGAATTTTGCGCATGCGCAAGAACCAGCGCGCTGGGCTGGCCTGGCACGCCTGACGCCCCAGAGGCGTATAACGACTGATCCTTCAACGTGTGGGGTACGTTGATATCAGAGGTTGGAGAAATACGCAATAAATACGATATATACGTACGTAATAATCTCGTAAGCATTTGTCGACAAAATGCGTCGTTTTCAAACGTTGGGTCGGATGTGGATTGGAGGTTTAATGCTTCCTCAGACCAACGTTCCTCAAAGGAAATTGTCCAGAAGGGAATGCTGTCTAGACATTTCCGAAAAGCAACTTTTCTATCTGGATTTTAAAAATGAATTGCATTAACACTTAGTGAGACATTATGAAAATTGATATTGCAACTAACAAGTCTCTACTCTCATTTTCAGATAGAGGTCATTTCTTGCTTAATTTGAATAGAAATAGACAGAGACATAGATTTATTAGTCATGAAATAAAATTAAGTTTCCAGCTTCTAATAGGAACCATTTACTGCTTAATTTCAGTCAATTGTACAATGCTACAAAATTATTTTCTTCTGGGGCAGCTGCAAAAAATTACTTCTTAGACCAAACTTAAATTTTTGATCCTCGGGAGGCAAAGTGAACCAACCCGAAATTTTTATCATTTTCATGTGTCCATCGTTTTGATCATAAAATTGTGTCCTCTAACTAATTGATAGTTAGGTGAACTACTTCAATTTCCAATAGCAAGACTACTTTTATAGGGGGTTGAACTAACCCAATGAGGCCATAACCCAGGGTCAGCAACAAGGCAAAATGAACCATGTCTCGTGGCAAATTGAACCAACCCTATTTTTTAAAAAGTTAATTTCAGAAGCCCTATTGTCATAATTGTGAAATATGTATTTAGTTTCAGAACCATGAACTTTACAGGTATGGTCAAAATAGTTTTTGCCATGTCCTGAAATTTTCAATTCTCATATTTGCAACCCGGTAATCCCAATGGAGTTCCAGGCGTGGGATTCCAGCACACGGCCTTAGAGCCAGTGGTTGCACAAACAAGCACTCTGTATCTTCTTCTATTTTATGGACATTTGACATTTTTCATTAACTAGTCTTTAATCCTAGGTCAATTATATATTTAAGTCAAGTTGTACTACAAGACTAGGATAACATACACGTATAATGCAGACCTGTGCTAAATGCCAATTATGTGCATTTTCACCTTTTTTTTTCATTTTGATGGCTCAATGACAATCATATATGGTAAGCTTTATGACAGGATACACCCCCCGCTCCCTTTTGTTTTTCCCGCACTATCGGCTCCCCCCTATTTTACTCCCACTTTGCCCCCTGCTTCCCCAACTAACCCCCACTTGCCCCTGTTTACCCCCACTTGCCCCCGCTTATCCCCCTCTTGCCCCCGCTTACTCCCAATTCCCCCTGCTTCACCCCGCTTACCCCCTACTTCACCCACTAGCCCCAACTTATGCCCCACTCTCACGGCAGCTCCCGGAGAACTTTTTGAATCGGCGGCGAAGTATTTTCAGGAGAGACGGAAAAATATTTCCTCTTTTTACGTATCGCGCAGGGGCATTTTAGCTTCCCGCCGGACATCTTTTGGTTGCGCGCCGTCGAGAATCCTGCTTCTTAACGTCACTTCAAATCGCGACGGAGCAGAAAAAAAGTTTCAACCAGTACAAATTTTATTAAAATCGACGGGGGAGCAGACCAGATAAATTGTTCGACGCCGCGATCAGAAAAGTAAGACCGCGTCGAAGTTTTCGCGCCACTGAGGGGCAAAAAGTTTCCCGCCGATTAGGAAAACAAGCGGGATTCTCTGCGTGGCGCCAAAAAGGTCGACCCCGCGGTTCTTCTGCACTCCGCCGTCAAGGAAAATGCTCCGGGACGTGTGCAAAACCTTCGCGCCGTCGTCTGGACCCCCTCCTGGAGCAGACAGAGTGGCGCCAGAGGGGCTATTTTTAGCAAAATCCTTTGTCCGCGGGGTACTGAAAGCATCACGGCGTCGACCTTTCGTGCCACGGCGGGAAAGGGGGGTCAGCCATGGAGACGCACTGGCGCGCGCCTCGCATATAAATAGAAGAGCAGCCACTAGAGCACCATAACCACTCTGAACTTCAAGACGAACGCATCTATACTCCATGACACTCTGCTTCACAGCCTACTGAATTGCTGCTTCATTGCTGAATCCCTGCTTCATTGCTGATTGATCCTGCTTCATTGCTGATTCATCCTGCTTCATTTCTGATTGATCCTGCTTCAAGATGGGACCCAGAGGAAGAGGGAAGAAGACCTTGAGGGCACCAAGCAAGGGCATCATTCCAGCCACCACTCCACTGAGCACTCCATCTTCAACTCCAGTTGGTTCACCAGCTCCTTTCATAGACTACACAGCTGTTACATTGTCTCCAAGCATGTTCAGCTTGCAGGACAGCATCGTGGCAGTGACCACTGCTACATCAACAGTGACCAGTGAGACCATCTTCGAGGGCGCCCCACCACCCAAAGTGCTGCAACAACCTGATGAGGAGGATGAAGATGATGATGAAGAAGCTGAAGATCAAGTCCTGGCCAAGCTTGCTGCTGCTGTCAAGTCTCCAACCAAGCCTGGCAGGCCTGCCACTGCTGCTGCAGCCAAGAAGAAGCGTCCCAAGTCTGCTGATGCTGATGTCAAGTCTCCAACCAAGCGTGGCAGGCCTGCTGATGCTGCTGATGCTGCTGCTTCTGTCAAGTCTCCCACCAAGCGCACCCAGTCGGCTGATGCTGCTTTGTTCAAGACTCCCACCAAGACTGCTCCAAGGGGAAGGCCTCGCACTCCTGGCAAGTCTCCTTCAGCCAAGCGTCACGCCACCTCCAAGTCTCCAGCCAAGTCTCCAGTCAAGCCTCCAGCCAAGTCTCCAGTCAAGCCTCCAGTCAAGCTTGTCACTCCAGCCCAGACCCGAGCCAAGACTGCAGTCCAGCCTCCACCTCCACCTCCAGATGATACTCCTGCTGATGAAGATGATGACTCTGTACCAGTTCTGACAGCTGCAATCATCCACCAGCAGACCCTGGACTCCGACTACGATGCCACCACAGAGGAAGATACTCCCAAGAAGAATGCTGCCAAGTCCAAGGGCAACAAGGGGAAGAACCAGGCAAAGGAAGATTCTGACAACACTGGATCTGAGGTTGAGCTGATCGAGGACTCCGATGGCCAGTTTGTCCACAAGGAGAAGAAGAAGGGCTACAGAAAGAAAAACTCCAGGGACCTACTGGGCATCACAGAAGAGCAGGAGGATGAGCTGATCGACTGGTACCGGGAGAACAAGCAGCTGTACTCCAAGGGCTCCACAACCTTCAAGAGTGGACAGAAGGACAGACTGGATGCAGAGAAAGCAGCAGAACTTACATTGCTAGTGGGGAAGGAAATCACAGCAGCTAAAGTCACCAAATGGAGGAGCAACATCAGGACTACCTTCTCAAAGTGCATCAGACCTCAAGCTTCTGGAGCTGGCAGAAAGAAGCTGTCCGACCGAGACAAGTACATCCTGGCGAAGTGTGAATTCCTGAGGCCCTCCATCATTCCGAAGGGTGCCGTGGAAATCTCCAGCTTCACTGGACCAGGAGGAAGTAACCGCCTGTCGTCCGATTCTGATGCCCCCATGGACTACAATCCTATGCCCGACCTTGATGACAGCCTCCCAGCCAGCCAGCAGCAGTCCTCCCAGGAGATGTCCCAGCAGTCCCTCCAGCCATCCCAGCAGCAGTCGCAGGTCTTCCCAGGACGAAAGCCATCCAAGAAGAGGAAGGACACAGACCAGGAGATGGCCTCTGCCCTGACTTCAATTGCTGGTCACTACACTTCGGACAGGCCCAGGAAACCAGCACCACCTCAGCCGGCAGGACCATTCTGTGACATGTGCCCACAAACTGCTCACAGGCTGGATCCAGAAGTACACCAGTTGCAGAACATGTGCAGGAGTATCTTCACATCTGGGAAGAACATGAACCGTGCCCTGAGACTTCGCCTCCTGCACTCCTTGAGCCAGACGGACCACTACTTTGTACAGGCGGCCGTCCAAGATAAAATCCTGATGATGCAGCAAGAGATGATCCTAGGGCAGCAGCAGCACCAATACATCCCTCCTCCTGGTCCAGCTCCATCCTTTGTCAACGAGGACTTGCAGCAGCCTCCAACAACTCAGCAGCAGCCCCAGCAGCCCCAGCAGCCTTCGACAAGTCTTCTTTCGCAGTCCCAGCCTCCACGCCAGCAGTTGCAGTCCCAGCCAAGCAGCAGCAGCCAGTTCCACTCCCTGCAGCCAATTCGAAGCCAGACTCCAGCCCTGCAGCAGTCATCTTTAAGCTTCAGCCAGCTGATGCTTGACAGCCCCCAGAAGCTTGGCTTCCCCGGACCCTCTTTTGGGCAGCAGCAGCAGCCACTACAGCAGCAGCCACTACAGCAGCAGCAGCACCAGCCTCTACAGCAGCATCAGCCACAACAGCAGCAGCAGTCTCTACAGCAGCAGCAGCCACCACTACAGCAGCAGTCTCTACAGCAGCAGCAGCAGTCTCTACAGCAGCAGCAGCCACCACTACAGCAGCAGTCTCTACAGCAGCAGCAGCAGTCTCTACAGCAGCAGCAGCAGTCTCTACAGCAGCAGCAGCAGTCTCTACAGCAGCAGCAGCAGTCTCTACAGCAGCAGCAGCAGCCGACAGTTGTCCACCAGCGGCAAACTCCATTGTCGTTCCAGTGGAGCCAAGTCAACCTGCCCTCTCCAAGGAAGTGATGCCTGTTCAAGTCGTCTGAAAAAAGAAAAAAAAAAACCCCTGGCCCTTTTAAGGGCCACCAAATCCTCCAAAAAGAGCTGGCCACGTACACATCTTATGTTGACTAAAAAAACTCTTGCGATGACAAACAAAAGCAAAAATGAAAAGAGCCCCAAAAAAAAAAGTTGACAAATTCCCCCAAAAAAAAAATCCGGTCCTGGCCCTTGTAAATTTTAAACACCTTCATAAAAGCAAGGTGCTATTTCCCTTCTTTTTTTTTTGGCCAATTTTCACTTTCTGCTTAACCAGTACAGGTGGCATTTCTGCTTTCTTAATTAAAGTTTTTTCACCACTTTAATTAATATAGATAGATAGATAGATAGATAGATAGATAGATAGATAGATAGATAGATAGTCAGACAGATAGTCAGATAGATAGATAGATGGATAGATAGGCAGATAGATAGATAGATAGATAGATAGATAGATAGATAGATAGGCAGATAGATAGACAGATAGATAGGCAGATAGATAGGCAGATAGATAGCTATATAGAAGAAAATATTTGGACGTCGCATATACACTGCAGCAAAGAAAAACGAGTGATCGTCATCTTGCAGTGATGACACTTGGATAGATAGATAGATAGACAGATAGATAGGCAGATAGATAGACAGATAGATAGGCAGATAGATAGACAGATAGATAGGCAGATAGATAGGCAGATAGATAGCTATATAGAAGAAAATATTTGGACGTCGCATATACACTGCAGCAAAGAAAAACGAGTGATCGTCATTTTGCAGTGATGACACTTGGATAGATAGATAGATAGACAGATAGATAGGCAGATAGATAGACAGATAGATAGGCAGATAGATAGACAGATAGATAGGCAGATAGATAGGCAGATAGATAGCTATATAGAAGAAAATATTTGGACGTCGCATATACACTGCAGCAAAGAAAAACGAGTGATCGTCATTTTGCAGTGATGACACTTGGATAGATAGATAGATAGATAGATAGATAGGCACATAGATAGATAGATAGATAGGCACATAGACAGACAGATAGACAGATGGACAGATAGACAGATAGACAGATAGACAGATAGACAGATAGACAGATAGATAGATAGATAGATAGATAGATAGATAGATAGATGGAACACAATGCTCGTTACATATATACACTGCAGAAAACAAAAGCAGTTATCGTCACTTTGCAGGGATTGCACTTGGATAGATAGACAGATAGATAGATAGATAGATAGATAGATAGGCAGATAGATAGACAGATAGACAGGCAGATATATAGCTAGATAGATAGCCAGATATATAGCTAGATAGATAGGCAGATAGAGAGGAAGTGAAAGTGATTTAAATGGGTTGTACAGATAGATACAAAGCTAAAAATTTGCTATTTTATGTACGTCACAAAATATGTAGTTGTTGCAGGGAGGGCTTTTTTTTTGGGGGGGGGGTTTTGTCAACATAAAGATGTGTACAAGGCCTGCTCTTTCTGGAGGAAGTGGTAAGCCCTTACAAGGGCTGGGTTAATTTGGGGTTTTTTAAGGGGGGCATTGAATTGCTGTTGCTGCTGCTGCTGCTGCTCTGCTTCATCTTCAAATTCTGTCCATCTGCCAGGGGACACTTCCTGCTGGGCTGTTCACGTAGTCTCGTAGGTAGTCTTGGTACTGTTTGGCTTGTCTTGTGGCATTTCCATATGCTGGAGCGAATCCAAGGTCATGCAAGGGGTCTCCTCTCCACAGTCCTTCAGTGACTTCATGGGTTGCAGGATCTTCTCTGTCCATTACGTCGTTGTCCATGGCTCGATGAATTCCTATTCTGTCTCGCAGAAGATTGTGTAGAGTGCAGGCTGCCAGAGTGATGGCTGCCACTCTGCCGGGTTTCTGGGGCATCGTAGTTAGGAAGCATCTGAACCTGTGGGACAGGATACCGAAGGCATTCTCCACCACTCTCCTGGCTCTTGAAATTCTGTAGTTGTAGACTCTGGAGGGGATGTCAAGGTTTCTTCTTGGAACAGGCTTCAGCAACCAGCTCTTCAAGGGGAAGGCCTCATCTCCAACGATGAAGTATGGAAAAGGATTCCCAACTGTGCCAGGTAGAGGTTCAGCAGGGGGTAGCCCAAGTCGTTCTTCTTCCAGCAGGTCCCTCAGCCTTGTGTCCAGGAAGACTCCTCCATCCGATGAGCTTCCTTGGCATCCAGCCTGCACGTACAGGAACTTGTAGTCAGAATCCACCAAAGCCATAAGCACAATGGAATGGAAGCCCTTGTAGTTGAAGTAGATTGACCCAGCTTTCCGAGGACATCTGATGCCAATATGCTTCCCATCCAGTGCTCCGATGCAATGGGGCATGTTCCACCTCTTCTCGAAGCCCTTGGCAACTTCCTTCCAGGATGCTGGATCCATTGGCAGGGCCAGCAGATGTTCGTAAGCTCGCATGATGGCAATGCAGACACTGGGGATAAAATTGCAGATGGTGTTGGGAGCCACTCTGAAACCGTAGGCCAAGGACTTGTAGCTCTCTCCTGTCGCCATGTACCGTAGGGTGACTGCCAACTTCAATCCAGGTTCCAGAGCCCTCCTCATGTTGGTGTCTTGTTTTGTAATTGCAGGAGCCACAGCAGCCAGGATTTCAGCAAAAATGTCAGGAGGCATTCTGCAGAAGTTGTAGTAGCCAGAGACATCATTGTTGGCCAATTCAGGCAGCAGCTGGTAGAAATGGCCATGTTGTTCCCTCTGCAGCAGCCAATTCCGAATCCACCATCTCTTCATCCTCCTCCTCCTCCGTATTCTTGTTAGATAATAAGCACCAGCAACAGCAGCAACAACAGCAACGTCAAGGTCTTCCCCAGCATCTTCATCAGCCATCATGTCTGTCCAGCATCCAGGAGTGTCCCCTTCAAAGGTCAAGCAGCAAGTGAAGCAAGGCGGCCCTCTGCGGCCCTTTTTATTGGCTTTCGCAGTGCCCTCCTCCGCCGCGGTGCCCTTGACAACATGCTTTTCATTCCCGGCGATGTGCCCTCGGGCCTACAGACATCACCGTGGAGAACAAAACCATTCCCGCAGTCGTAAAAGCAATCCCCGGCGTTGTGAAAATATAGTCCGCCGCGGTGAAATAGGTTCACTGAGGGGCAGTTATAGGTTCCCTGCGGGGTACTTTTTATATCACGGGGCGATATAAAAGTATCCCGCAGGAGGAGGAAATTTCTTTCCCCCCGGCGAACTTTTGATGACGGCGTACAACTTTTCTTCCCCGCAGGGAACAAAAAGAACCCCGCCGTGGTTTTCGTTGCATGGTTATCGATTAGCCTTAATTGATTACATAATTGCCCTTCGCGCCGTCCTAACTGAAAATCTTGCAAGAATTCGTCTGGCTCTGCGCCCCCGTCGATAAAAAGCTTACCGTCATCTCCCGTGAGAATGGGGCATTACCTGGGGGGAGGGTTGGTCCAGTGGTAGCGTGCTGGGCTGCCAATCGCTGGGTCCAGGGTTCGAGTCCAGCTCTTGCCGGGTCACCTGGGCCTATGTTGGACGGCTGTTTCAATCATCCTTCACGTCATTGCCGTGTCCTCTCCCTGTCCTAATTAGCCTACCAAGTGCATAAATACAGGACGTAAAGCCCCAATCATCCATCCATCCAAGTCCCCGCTTACCCCCCACTTCCCCCAAATTGCCTCCCGCTAGCCCCTGGTTACCCCAACTTACCCCATCTTGCACCCCACTTCCCCACTTTCCCCGTGTAACCTCCTCCTTTCCCCCAATTCCCCCAAGTTACCCCATAGGGTTGGGGTGTATCCTGTCATGAGGCCGTATGGTTTGTAAAAAAACACACAAATTGAATTGAACCATTAGACACTGGGAACTCAATAAATATATGGCACAGAAGGATGAACCTTCTTATAAATACTTTCCTCATTCCTCTCCAAAGCCAAACTGCGTGTTGATGCATTGTCACAGATTTGACACACTGTCAGAGTTGACATAACAACACAAAGTCTTGTTGCCACTTTGAAGCTGCTGATGCAGCTAACCTGATCAATCAGGACACAACTGGTGCAAAGGCGCCAAATGTCAGGAGTGATAACTCATGCAGGATATTAGGGCTGGGAAGTTTTTTTGTGTTTTGTTTTCTCAGCACTCCAGTCATCTGACATTGCTATATGAATTTCTATTGTATCCTTTATGCAAGTAATTCTAGTGGTGTGTTTTTGTTGCAAGCAGATGCAACATACACCTTACCTTGGTAGGCCTATTCGTCCAACACTTATTTGATATGCATATACAATATAGATAGATTGTAAAATTTACAAGAATATTTGTGACCCCAATTAGCCTTGATGTTTTCTTTCACATGATTTATATTCCATTTATGAGAACTTTCAAAATGCACAAGTGAAATAACACCAATTATAGGATGAATGGCTCAGAAAAAAAAATCGGACCATTCTGTCTACAAATGGACTGCTCTTGCATTGCCACAGGTCAGAACATATGCTGTCTTGTGTTGCCACCTAGTGACTAGTGTGCTATTCAGCGAGCTCCTGCGAGCAGTCCACAGACTTTCGACCAGAAGAACACACACAATTTTGCCCGGAAGACACCGGGGCTGTTTCTGAGTGTGCTGATGGCCTTGTCTACTTCCTTAGAGAATGTGATTGCTGAGTCTGACTCTGGTATACATCAATGTTGAATAGAAATTTTGTGAATGTGCAATGAAATTGGAACTATTTCTTGGGACAGCAATGCTGTAGCATAGGAAATCAACTTTTGTGCCAGGTGGCAGCAGCATGCAGTTCGCAGTTTCACCAGACTGGGACCATTTGTTCTCTCATCTCTCCTTTCTGCGATATGTACTACGCAATCCAATATGCATTTTGGCCAGCTCATTTGACACATGCTGAAGGCAAATATAAGGATAAGTAGTTCAGTGGGACTCAGGGGTGCCGGAAGCAGTGGCGTCCCTATGGGGGGCGTGGGGGGGGTACGTGCCCCACCATATTGGATCTGTGCCCCCCCAGGTGCCCCCCATATGAACTTTTCAACTCTGGCTAAAATATACAGTTAGCATAGATGGTGCCCCCCCCAGAGTATCGGGTGCCCCCCCAGCTGTCCCCCCGCTCGAGACCACCTAGTAACGCCACTGGCCGGAAGGAATCACTGACGGCACTTGTGGTCAGACAAAAAAGGGCGAATCATATTATAATAGTACCAATTTCGCGTGGCAAAATTACAATAGAAAGTCAATAGTAATTTTGAATATAGCCCTACACTCACTAGTTTTGCCTAAAATTTGTAAAATAAGGCCTAATAATGTTGTTTTCTTTAAGATCTAAAGGGCACCCCTTGCCCCCCTGTCCCCCTTGGACAACGGCAGGAGGGGCAATTGCCCCCCCTGCTCCCCCTGTTCCGGCACCCCTGGTGGGACTGTTTACTCCTTAAAATCATTCTGTCAAGACCGTTTTCAAGGTGTCATATGCATGGGAGCTGCTAAAATGATACCACTGCACACTTGTTGATATGATTGTTATGATGACATCATCTTGCAAATACCAAAACAATTGTCAGCTCCACATATTTCACACTTACCTTTCCATTTGCACAAATGTGCTGAATGAATGAAATCACCTACAATTGGTACAGCCTGATCCCAGTGTCAAACACTTGATCAGTCATTTCGATTTCATAGAAAAGGTAGAACCTGCAAGTTTCAACCTTGTAAATAATGAATGTTACATACATTTGATGAATCTAGAAAGTACTCATCTGAGTAAGCTACAAGCTGCTAAAAATAAGTAAATGAGTATGGAGAAAAATATTTTAATGCCTGAAAAAGAAATATTTGCAATTCCATACATTATATGACAGATATTTTAATATTCACTGAAATTCTGACTATTTGGAAATCGAAATATTCCAGCATATTTGTCAAGAGCATATTTTTCGAACTAAGTTGGCACCGCCCTCTATTTATTGTTCTGCTGGCTCAATATTCCCATTATATACAATGTATATCCATAAACCCAGATTCCACAATGTAATCAAAATTACAATTAAAAATCTGATGGAGGCAACAGTACAGAGATCAAAGCTCAAAATCATGCGGCTTCCAGGTAATCACACATCATTTGGGAAAAATTGGGAAACAATGGATCGCTTGGCTCTTCTGGATGTTTTAGCATATATATTGGTTGGACAATGGTATGTATAATCAGCCTGTATTGTTCCATCCAAATGACATAGAATTGAACAATTGGGTCATTCTCAAATTTCACAAAAGAAATTTTAGGTATATGTTGCTGAGGGTGAAAGGATTCAATAGAATGCAATCATAACTCTGTATCTCCCAGATAGAATGCACTATCAAGAGAAAACCTAACCGTTCCAGTCCATTCCGTTACCCATTCCTGTCCACTCCGTCACCACAAAAAGTTGATATTTAATTAAAAAAACAATTGATCTGAGATGAAGTTCTTCTGAAAATAAGACTTACATAATTTTTTTCATTTTAGACTTACATAATTTTTTTCATTTTTTTCTTTTTTTAAATTGCTCAAAAAGCAGGTTTTTTGCATGAAAAGTCCACTCCGTTACCACATCTTCAAGGGCATTTTGTCCCGAAATTTGAGAATGGCCCAATTGTGTTTTGCAAAGCCACACGTATTTCAATTCTAGCTTCTCGGATCTACCAACCCAACAGCCCCTATAGCTCAGTCAGTAGAGTGCTTGCCTCACAAGCGAGGGACCCTGGTTCAATCCCCATGCAGACTGGCCATCATGTAATTCCAGGACATCATCATTTGCATCAGACGTATACATGGGCTCGACTGGAAACAAATCAATGGCTCAGCTTGGCTACCCACGTCAAATTAAAAGTAACCTTTAATAACAGATTTCTATAACGCACTTTAAGGCTAATGCCCAAGTGAAGGTGCTTGTACGGCTGGAACTTGTCTTAGATCCAGGTGTTTGAAGCAAGCAACAAGTCCATTGCCAGACCTTTATTACTCATGTTGACTTTGCTCGATGTATACTTCCGAGGCATTGCTTAATTCGAATACCAAGCTTAACTCCTCTGGGTGTGGCTTATTGCGGTAATTTTCACCTTTGAAGTGGCCGTATCACTCGGTATATTTTGAACAGCTACGCAGGCAGGAGGAAAATAGGACTGTAAATCCTTTTCGTTCAGCTTTCATCATTAGTTACTGCATCCTTCCATTTGAGTGAAGATCACAAAGACACTTGATCAAAGAAGTCAAAATATTGTCCCCCCTTTGTCATTCCTTTCATCTCAGTCATTGTTATTACAGGTCTTTGTCCTGATCATCTCAAAGTAACATTGGGCTGGTTATATATTCTAGATTTAACAGTATTAAGTGGAAAATATTACAAATAGTATAGTGGATGGAGAGTCATCTACTATAAATTTAAAATTTATATATTTTAATTACAATATCCAATTACATATTACATATATATCCAAATTTCAAGTTTTTACAGAGGAAGGCCTTAAATCAGACGCCTACAGGTTTGCTGAGACTAATATAGATCTCAAACAATCATGAAATATTAAATGAGATTTATGAGCATGACAGGAATTGGAGGTATAAGGCAAGACTGGTTTAGGGTCATTGAACATCAGCAGTAGGGGAGACCGGGGCTGGTTGTCACAGGGGCAGGCTGTCACAGTGTGTAAAACTTAAACATGCTACTATTTCTATATAAAGCATGCAGGAGCACTGCTATTCGGTATGAATGGCAAAAGAAGAGTGACTTAAACCTATCTGGTGAATATATACCAATATCATTCGAAATCTTGATGTAGGCCTACTATTGGACATTTTTTAAAATTCAGAATTCGGGGCAGGTTGTCACATTTTTGGGGCAGGTTGTCACACTCTCGGGGCAGGTTGTCACACTTTCGGTTATGAGCTCGAATGCAGGAAGTGGAACTCTGCAGGGCAGATATTGACCAAGAAAAGTTATTTTGGACATATGAGGAATCCTTTACTTGCCCAGTGAAGACCTTAACAAACATAATGCTGTGTACAAGGGTGCTTCAAATGAAGGCTTACCAATCAGCAGGAAAGCAATGTGATCTGGAGTAGGTTTTTAATGATTTTTTTTGAAAATTGTATATATAAATTTGAAATCGATTTATTTAAACACAATGCAATATCTGCATACATGTACATCTTCCATCACCAGTAGCATGTATAAAGCACAACTTTATATTTGTGTTAGTTTTTTGGGTTAAAAGCCTGGTCCTAATATGTAACAACCAGCTCCAAAAAGTGTGACAACCTGCCCCGCCTTTTTGTGACAACCTGCCCCGATTGATGAAAATTCCAAAAACGGGTGACCAAGGCCGTTGTTATCAAAATTTTCACTATTTGTTCTAATGATGATTTAGAGAAATGTTTATATGGTAAGTGTATTAACTGTACCTTTTTCAACAACTATTTGATAAAGACTAGCATTGCATGCAAGTTGAAGGTAAAAAATTACTTTTTGTGATAGGAAATTTTTAACAGACCGTGTGCCTACCAGACTCCCTTCCAGGGGTCTAGATTTTTCAAAAAGACTCCAGTGGGTTATAAAAGCAATAAACAATGATTGGTTGAGCTGTGTGACTCTATAGTTTAGTGCAATAAAAAGTGTGACAACCTGCCCCTGTTACAACCAGCCCCGGTCTCCCCTAAGCAATGGGATGTCATAGCTTAAATCAATGGATTTATGAATCTATGATGTAGTTTTCCACAAGGAGACCTGATTATGTTTTTGCACCATTGCTTGTCCTATTTGGCATGTTCGCTTAATTTTATGAATTGACCACATGAATCAAAATATCAAGCAGTGAAAACATGAAAATTATAGTTTTTACAGACAGCCTGACATCTCAGCTATGCCAAGTAGAGCGCCATCTATAACAAGCAGTTCTCATAGCACTATATCAATTTTCAAAATATTGCTAAAAAGAAAAATTAACAGTCATATTACACTTTATTTGAGAACATTTAGAAGCACATCACTTCAGGTAATTTGTGAAAGTAATGAGAAGTATGCTTTAACACAAGCCAACCAACATTTCCAAGTCAGAGTATGTTCAAATATAAGCCTATGTCATAGCATACTAACTCAGATGTGCTACAAGGTCATTGTGATATGTTCACAATAAATTAATGTTTAAATTCTCTTCGTGATGTAATGGCCTGTGTTTGATGCATCTTGGACCTGTCCATGATATGCTCCATTACTAGAATGAAGCTCAATGTATTCATTGGATCCTCCTGAGAGATTGTTGGACATGTGTATAGGTTATTCACCAAGGGAGGGGGATATGTGATTTAGATTGAGGTGTGATAATTGATAAACACATAAATATTCCCGATCTCATGGTGAATAACGGGCTTTTACCATGAGACAAACACCCTATAGCATATATCAAAAGTGCAAGACTGTGTCGAAAAATATGCGTAGCATATTCCTGCAAGGTAAGATGAGAAAACCAAATCTAATTATTTTCTGAACATATATCATATCCTAATATATCATATCCTATAATTGGTGTCACTTCACCTGTTCAAGCAAAGAGAACTTCTGCATTTTGAAAAGTTATCATACCTGGAAAATAAGACATGTAAAAAGTACAGCAAAGGAAATCTTTTTGTGAATTTTCCAATATATCTATATCCGCATATCAGATAATTGTTTGAAGAGTAGGGGAGAATGGGGCACAGTGAGACGGCAGGCACAGTGAGACAAAGCCCTTAGGGTCTAGCTGGTACTGTTTACAGATCAACCCTCTTTTGTTGTAAAGCACAAAAAGTAAGTAAGTGAGAGACTGTCCTATATCCTGAATGCCTACCCAGCATAGCAAGAGTCGAATTTCAATATTTTGGTTTTTAGCCAGTAAAAGTAAATAATTTTGCAAAACAACTTTTTGTTATAATTTCCAAGAAAAATAGCATCATGAAAATCAATTGCCAGGGATTCAAACCTTGATTATTTGTCTTAGTTTAGTGAGATGATGAACCACAATACAGGCATCTGGTCCGCAGGATTCAAAAATTTTATAAAGAGAGCTGCGTGGGGCACAGTGAGACAGTTTGAGGTGGGGCACAGTGAGACATCACAAAATACACTCGAAACGACCTGAATGAAATGCATATAATAGCTCACAATTTACTTTTAATAACAAAATACCTGTCATACACTACTGATTTTAGTGAGTCATATCCAAAGGCAAGCATCAGAAAAAATTTTGATTAGTATGTAACAGGTGCGGCAGGTTAAATAAGTCGTGCATGTGTCCTATGCCATGAAGTTTCGAAACATGCTCAAAAAAGTACCTAAGAAATCACCTAGCCAGCTGCTTTTTTAAGAGTACAGTAGTTTACGTAGCAAAAATTGAGAGACCAACTCCGCAGGTCCTGCGGATCGGTGGTTATGACACAAACAAAACATTTTAAAGCCAGTGATATCATGCGACCAAGTTTAAAGTTAATTTTGAATCTGTTTGGACTGTCAATTTGCAAACAGCTATAATCAGGCTGACATTTCAATCAATAGGCCTACAGTATTTTAGGATTCCTTTTATTTCAATCTTTTTGTGCTTCAACTTTCAGCTGCCCTAAGATTTCCCTCCTATACATGTTCCTGTGTATGATCATGAGCAAGAGGGCATGTATGAAACTTCATGAAAGCACGTCTCCTTGAATATTAAAGGACACATTTTAAAAATCTTTATTAGTGAAAGAAAACTCCAAATGTTAAGAAATATGTCATGTCATGATCACAAACTACACAGAGATATCAATATTTCTTGGAAAATACATAAACATGTTCTTCTAGTTTCAGTTAGAGAAATTAGATATTTCATGATTCATTAAAAAAAATCCATCTATCCCTTTAAAAACATATCCAATGTCACGACCATAAGAATTTGGAAAGAAAAGTGACACTATTTCCTATAAAATTTAAAGAGGAGGAAAAGCGCTGAGAAATATTATACAATTATGGACTTCGGTTGAGGTCAATATCAGGTTTTACGGACCTGACCGGTGATATTGACCGAAACTGAAGTCCACAATTGTTTTGTTCCATGACAATTTTTTTTTGTGGAATGATTATTTTTAGAAATTTTCTTTCTTCGTACTTTGGAATTTTTTATTTTGGCTTCTTTTTTTTAGGGAGATTTTTTTTGGAAATCTTCTATTTCACCCTTTTTGAATCCATAAATGATATACTTGATGATGGGTCTTCTTTAAATTTATTTTCTCTTTTATGAGCAGACTTTAGATCTCTCAACACAACAAATTCACTGAAACTGGGGGAAAATGCTATTTTTCGGCCTCTTAATGCTTTTTGCTGATTAAACAAATAACATAAACAATACAAAAAGTTGAAATCCACTTAGCCCTTCAATATACGCATCTTTTGCCACCCCAATCATTTTCCTGTCTATTTCCATTGCTAGGTGGTGATTCATTTTTTACTAAAACCAAGAAACGATCTTGTGCTGCTGCATGACTCTGTGTTTCTTTTGAACTACATGTTTAAAATGTATCTCATCAGAAGTCAATAAATATTTCACTGACAAAAAAAATGTTCACTATTGTGGACTCCAAAAATTATGTACTTGATGATGGATTTTATTTTCGATTTTTTTCTGAAACTTTATAGCAGACTTTAGACCTCCAAACACAACAAAATCACTGAAAAATTGTCAAAAATGCTGTTTTTCGGTCACTTATTGCTTTATTCTGATGAAACAAAAAATATAATCAGTACAAAGAGCTTATATCCTAATAGCCCTTTAATAGACGCATCTTTTGCCATAAAAATCAGCTTTCCATCTGCCTCCGTTGCTCTTCATTGCATTTTTTTAGTAAAATGGAAAAACACAATCTTTTTGTCAGCTCATGACTGCAGCAGCACTGAAATATGGTGCTTCCTCTCAGGTCCGTCCAATCTTTTACATGCTACTAAAATAACACATGTTATATTCACGAACTGAAAACAACTGTTCAAAATTAAAAGGCCTTTTTCTCAAAATGCCATTTTTCCACTAAGCTCCTTTTTGCGCCGAGCGGTCGTGATGATTATGTAACAGTGAGCAATTAATCTACATGCAGATCATGATATTGTTTTTGTTATCACTATTATGTAATACTAGAATGCCCGTTGGATAATTGGAGATTACATGATCAGATTTAAGTTGGGGAAAAGGGTGAAAAAACGAAATAATTGTTCTTACGTGTGAGGCACATGTAACTTTGTGAAACTTGCATGGTAGTACTGGAGATCATCATAAAATGGTAGATGGGTTATCAGGAAAAATTACCTTGCTGGAAAGTGTAAAGAAATGGTTTTGGCATTGAGAGACCTTTGCTTTAAAGTGTTTTGTGGGTGAAAGTAAGTCATATCAGGTAATTTGTTGATATTTAGGGCATTGTAGGATTCTCTCATGAAGTCCATGTTTTTTACTTGAGCTGTGTTGTAAATGTGAAGTTGAAATGATGCAAATGAGCCTATTAGTCCCATTGTAAATGTGTGAAATTAATGTTTCTGTCCATACAGTGCCTGTGATCCTAAAATAAAGATGGATCTCTTCCACTTGGCATACTTTTTTTGTATGTTAGTTTTAAATGTTTGGATGTATGTGGGTTTTCATTATTGAAAATAAGTTAACATAAACGGTTCATATGCTAAGGAATAAAATGTACACCAGTTTAAGAATTTTTAGATGTGACTTTGCTGTATTATATTGTTGAGGCCAGAAGTATCATCAACAATGTTAAGGTCAATTACATACTAATAGCTGAAATGAGCATTGAGTGAGATATGCCATAGAAACTTCCCCACATACTTACATGGCATGGCAGACTGACTTAGAGTGTGCTGCCCTCTGGCATAAACTTTCTTGGGCATAACATTTCTGACCTACTTGACCATGCAAGCAGGCTATTCTTGGTAGAGGTGGTGATTCCTAAGTGGATTTAAAGAAAACAGTGGGCTCTTGGGTGAGATTTTATGAGCCACACACAAAGGCAATGTCAGTCCGGTAGCACATGCAAAGTTTGGTGTGTGTAGCTACAACAGGGACTGACAATTGGAGATGACAACAAAGTTGAAGAGATGCATCTTTTATTTTAAGATCAACAATCTAGCATAGACTTAAATTTGGCAGCTTTCAGTGTTGTCTTCCTTTTTAGTAAGCTTTCACTATTTACCTGATTAACTATCAATTCTATGTATTATTAATCCTATTTATTTGTAGTCCGCGGGCCACTATAACCCCCCCTTGGGAATTTTGAAGACACATACCATCGGAAAGCTAATATTCCAGAGAACACATTTTTGCTTGTTGGTCATTATATAACCTCAACGACTGGCGGCCATGATGGATAATTCCAAGATGGCCGCCAATTAACCGTTTCGCCCGTATCTCTGGATCTAATTGGACTAGAACAATGATTTTTGGGTCTAAATATATGTTTTCATGGGTCAGGAATTCATTAAGACAGGTTTTGATACTCTCCTGGGAAGTTAAGTGCAGTTTAACCCCGTTTTTCAAAATGGCGGCCATTTATTTTGCCTCAATCATCGATATAATAATACCAAGGATCTTTGGTGTTATACTATCTATTTTAATACACTAAACTATTACTATATATTACTTAGTTTTTTTTTTTTAATAAAGGACATGGAAAGGGTATTGTTTCATTTTGGACCGAGGGTCTGGACACCCAAGCCATAGCCAGTTCATAGTTCGGAAGTTGTTGAAATTTAGCAAAAATCTACGATTGTCCAAATTTTACGAAGCTTGACTAGAGTGTCCAGAACCTTGGTCCAAAATGAAACTATCTGTGCCAGATAGCCTGGCAAATAAGCTAAATTACCATATAGAATTCAATATGCCTGGCCATTTTTATGACCACTTTTAAGCCAGCTCATTGTTAGGAAGTTGTTGAAACCTGGCAAAAATCTGTGATAGTCCTTATTTTACAAAGTGTGGCTGGTGTGCCCAGACCCTTGGTCCAAAATAGAACTATATGTGCCAGATAGCCTGGTAAATATACTAAATTGCCACATAAATTTCAATATGCCTATTGCTTAGCCATTTTTATGACCACTTTTAAGCCAGTTCATAGTTAAGGAGCAAAAATCTGCGCTAGTCCAAATTTTACGAAGTGTGGCTTGAGTGTCTAGACCCTTGGTCCAAAATGAAACTATATGTGCCAGATAGCCTGGCAAATAAGCTAAATTACCATATAAAATTCAATATAATTAGCCATTTTTATGATCACTTTTAAGCCAGTTCATAGTTTGGAAGTTGTTGAAATTTAGCAAAAATCTATGATTGTCCAAATTTTACGAAGCTTGACGAGAGTGTCCAGAACCTTGGTCCAAAATGAAACTATCTGTGCCAGGTAGCCTGGCAAATAAGCTAAATTACCATATAGAATTTAATATGATTCGCCATTTTTATGACCACTTTTAAGCCAGCTCATAGTTTGGAAGTTGTTGAAATTTACCAAAAATCTGATATAGTCCAAATTTTACGAAGCTTGACTAGTGTGTCCAGAACCTTGGTCCAAAATGAAACTATATGTGCCAGAAAGCATGGTAAATATACTAAATTACCATATAAAATTAAATATGCCTAATCATTTTTATATCCACTTTTAAGTCAGTTCATAGTTGAGGAGCTGTTGAATTTTAGCAAAAATCTGCGATCACCATAAATTTTACAAAAGTGTGGATGGAGTGTCCAGAACCTTGGTCCAAAATCAAACTTTATGTGCCAGATAGCCTGGTAAATAAGCTAAATTACCATATAAAATTAAACATGCCTGGCCATTCTTATGACCACTTTTAATTCAGTCATATTTTGGAAGTTGTCGAATTTTAGCAAAATTCTGCGATAGTCCAAATTTTACAAAGCTTGACTAGAGTGTCCAGACCCTTTGTCCAAAATGAAACTATATGTGCCAGATAGCCTTGGAAATATACTAAATTGCCATATAAAATTCAATACGCCAAGTCATTTTCATAACCACTTTTAAGCCAGTTCATAGTTTAGGAGTTGTTGAATTTTAGCAAAAATCTGCGATAGTCCTGAATTTTACAAAGCTTGACTAGAGTGTCCAGAACCTTGGTCCAAAATGAAACTACATGTGCAAGATAGCCTGGAAAATATACTAAATTGCCATATAAAATTAAATATGCCTAGTCATTTTCATAACCACTTTTAACCCAGTTCTCAGTTTAGGAGATGTTGAATTTTAGCAAAAATCTGCGATAGTCCAAATTTTACAAAGCTTGACTAGAGTGTCCAGACCCTTTGTCCAAAATGAAACTATATGTGCAAGATAGCCTGGTAAATATATTAAATTACCATATAAAATTCAATATGCGTAGTCATTTTTATAACCACTTTTAAGCCAGTTCATAGTTTAGGAGTTTTTGAATTTTAGGTAAAATCTGCGATAGTCCAAATTTTACAAAGTGTAGCTGGAGTGTCCAGAATCTTGGTCCAAAATCAAACTAAATGTGCTAGATAGCCTGGCAAATAAGCTAAATAAATTACCATATAAAATTCAATATGCCTAGCCATTTTTATGACCACTTTTAAGCTTTTTCATTGTTTGGAAGTTGTTGAATTTTAGCAAAATTCAGCGATAGTCCAAATTTTACAAAGCTTGACTAGAGTGTCCAGAACCTTGGTCCAAAATGAAACTATATGTGCCAGATAGCCTGGTAAATAAACAAAATTACCATATAAAATTCAATATGCCTAATCATTTTTATAAACCACTTCTAACCCAGTTCATAGTTTAGGAGTTGTTGAATTTTACCAAAAATCTGCGATAGTCGAAATTTTACAAAGTGTAGCTAGAAAGTCCGGACCCTTGGTCCAAAATGAAACTATATGTGCCAGGTAGCCTGTTAAATATATTAAAAATTACCATATAATACTCAATATTATCTTTAAAATAATAATGGTTTGTACTTAAAATAATAGAAAATTAATTTAACATCTTTGTTACCATTTCTGTGCAAAAATAATTTTTGGCAAAAGAAAAACTGGGTAAGGGAAGAAAAAGTGCCTCTCTTGTTATGAGCATTCCTGTTATAAATGAGAAATATTTTAATAAATAACCAATATCTTCTTTTATTAACCATGGCTGAATTCATGACTTTTGTATAGAATTTACCTTTGATTACAGTGATTGTATGTGTGTGGAAATCTTCTTTTGTTTTAAGTAAAATGTTGGGGTAAGATAAAGAAAATGGCTTCCTGTCAAATTTCAGTCCCTCCTCTTTTGTAAATCAACATAGCATCATGTACCCTACTAATTTGTGGTTTCAATGATACCTACATTTTGTTATATAATATAAATGACTATTAAGGCAGTTTTTGCCAATTTCGTGGCATAAAGCATTTCTTGTTAAAAATAATGAAATTTGGCACCCGATACTCAGAAAAAATGTATTTTTTCTGGGGTTGAGGCTGCCATAATGAATAAACAAGGGGTAAATGCACTATTATCTTCCTTTCAGAAAAGGAAAACCAGTTGTGATTAAGTTCTTATTTCAGGAAAAATTATGTTTATCCTGAAAACCATCAATGTAGGTCACCTGGACATGTTTGTAAGAAAATATGTTTGGTTGCCAATCTGCAATATGGCTGCCATAACCAAGTGAAAAACATGAAAATACCTGTTTTAAAACCCCTGAAAACATAGTTAACAGAATATAGACTATTACAAATATCTACAATTGTTTTCATAAAGATACACAGAATCCTGGAAGATATATTCACAACAGGATCTATGTCGTTCATCCCCTATATCGGAAAATTTGACTTAATCATACATAAATGCAATAATGAATAATTGATTGCAGATAAGCTATTGTTGAAGTTATATGGTTTTGTTATACATCATTTTAAAGCTATGAATATGCAGAAGGTTTGGCGGAAATTTCAGGATGCTTCTGACCCCTAGTGACCCGTACAGGGAACTTTCGTGAAATAAAATGAAATTTTCTTTTTAATTTCGAGTTATGGCCGCATGTTTTCCATTCTGTTGACCAAAACAGATATCCTAATGAATCAATTTTTGCACTAAATGGATAGAGGAATTAAATACCTTCAAAATGGTACCATTTAAGCATCTATACATGGATTAGTTTATGAATAACAGTATATTTTCTGAAAATAGCGGCACTCGGTTTGGCGAAAATTTATTTTCAACCTTCCCGCACTCATATAGCTCCTGCTGGTTATCGTTGAGGTCTAAGATTGACCAACAAGCAAATTTTGTAACTTAAGATATATATCTTTCAAAATATTTGGGTCTCCGAAATTCCCAAGGGGGGGGAGGGTTTCGATATCTGGCCCACGGACTATTGCTATCCTATCTATCTATCTATCTATCTATCTATCTATCTATCTATCTATCTATCTATCTATCTATCTATCTATCTATCTATCTATCTATCTATCTATCTTTCTATATATTGTATTTTTTATCTAGTTTATCTTTCTAATAGTTTCTAGTCTTAATTTCTCTCTATTTTTCTATATATCCGTCTTTCAATTTTTTTGAAACAGTAACATAACTGCCTTTTGAATATGAAATAAATTTAATGAAAGTTATGGTAAAACCATAAGTCCTAAAAAAACTTTTTAAGAGGTGCGCGAATTTCATGGCTGTGCCATTTACATATTATTCACTGATCAGTGAATAACACATTTGTTATTGACCTGCCTGTCACACACCACAGCACACAGGTGAACATCACATTATGCGGGTGGGTTGTTGGCCAATCAGGGGGCTTGTTACATAGGGGTAATGGAACAAAATATTTTATTGTTGGCCTTTCTTCCTTTTTTCATATATTGAGAATCCCAGCAGAGGTAACTAGATGACATAAAACAGCCAAACATTAAAAGTCCTTGTATGTCCACAGCAGGGTGGTTCATATACACTTTATTCTATCTATTGGCTAATTTTCAGTTGTATGATGATTAGGAATAACATTATAAACTAATATATGGGTTGTTTTTCAATCGGGGTACATAGTTTTGTCTCACAAGGGTCAAAAATAAAGGTCTTTCTTTTCTGGCCAAATTGACTTTTTTCTGTTGCTATATACCGTGCCGTGGATTTCTGAAAATTTTAGGGCTACAAGTATTCTGAATTGTTTTTTATTTGACTTTTTGATATTTCGACCAAAGTCAATATTCTGCTCATCCCTCTATTACTGGATGTATAGAACACCCAGTTGTATGGGCTTGTGCTGAGTGGATAGATATATATCTGACAATGAAAAATCATCTTACTTGCTTAATTTTGGCCAAGAACTTTGTGTGTGTCAAGGAAAATAGTAATTTTGGGAGAGGACAGCATTTTTCGGAGAGGACAGTTTATTTGACGAAAGCTGTTTTTGGTGTTTTCTGCTACGAGCATTGTGCAGTTGGTACAACTGAAGTGAAACACTTACCAAAACTTTGTCTAATCTATTGAAGGAGTATTTCTATAAAATAAAAATACTTTTAATTCAATGTTATTGCTGTGTTGCTGACCCTATTTCGGAGAGGACAATATTTGACGGAATTGACCTTCATGTGTTCAATGCAGGATTCTGAAGAGACTAATCATAGTTGCTGCATGTAATTCTAATGTTAAACTCTTGGGACCATGTTGAACGCATATTCACTATTGTTAAAACTTACTGTTAGGTTAGGACTGAAAAATCTGAAGCGATATTTGCCTAATTTGCAAATGAGACAGTCAATTTTGGTCAAAATGACACAAATACATTTTTTTCGGGCTGTTTTCAACCGATTTGAATAATTTTTTCGCTACTGTAGGTCCGTCTCAGTATGTTTAATCATTCTGTGTAACGTTTTTTCCACATATATGCATGGTATTTCTGGTATTTTGGATATCGTGTGACTTTCCAGAGCGTACCCCGATTGAAAAACAACCCATATATGTATCAAACGTCTGCAGAACAAATCATTGCACTTCCACATGTTCATTGGAAATTTCAGAATTTTGAAGTTCTCACTCATTTTTAATATGCTAAATATTACAGCATTTTGATCAAGAGGTATATTGACCAGGTCATTTCATCTGTTTGAATGAAGAGAAACTGCTCCTTTGAAAATTTATCATCAATGAATGAGCCTCTAAACATCAGAGCTCTTTGCAGATTGGCGGTCCATTGGAAAAATGTATTTTCTTCTTTGCAATTTGTAAACTGGCTCTGCCACATCATTAACAGTTATCTGCTTGTTTCCTAATCCTCTTATTAGGTACATATACTAAAGCAATTAATTTGTTTGTTTATTTGCACCTATGCTGAACGAACTGATCAAATGATAACTAACACAAACAAGATCATTAAAACACGTTTAAACCAGTGACATCACAAGAGCAAGTTGAATATTCATTTTGAAACTGTGTGGACAGCTAATCTGCAAAGATCTCTAGTAGCACATTGACTATGCATAACACAACATTGTCGTCTTAAATATTTTTGCATTTGCAATTCTATGCATCATATATTTCTGTGTGCCCAACAGACATAATATGTTGCATTAGGTAGCCCAAAAAGACCATCAGAAATACTTCATGAAGCTCAATATGATATAGAACAAGCTTAGATGACTGAACTACTCATGGAAACATGAAATATATATCTCCCATCCCAATATCTTACATGAGTTCTGGCTTGTGACATTTGATATCTTTGCATCAGTCGTGTCCTCATTCAATTGGTTGTATCATTTGTTGGGGAACCTACAAAGTGACAACATGTATTGTCAACTCTGACTAGGCTACTTCCACTGATACTGTCTGCAGAACATACCAGGAAGGATAAAACATGGGCTAGGACATTCGGGTTGTCCTCCAACACTGTGTGGGCAACTTGAGGAAATTATATTTGGTGGTAGATGTGGTTCTATTTCAAAAATTGTTCTTAAGTTATCACACCTTTTACTGTTCTGCACATCTTGAGCATCATTGCCTTGGGCAGTATACCCCAAGTCTCTGCCAACCTTCACCTTTCCATGGCTATCTTAAGCTGTATCATTGCAGAAGACTCATAAGAAATTGCGTGCCTGCATTGCTGTGCATAACTGAGATTTATTACAATAAAAGTGATGGATGGATGGATGATTGGAACTTTACGTCCCGTATTTATGCACTTGGTAGGCTAATTACGACAGGGGGAGGACACGGCAATGAGGCAAAGGATGATTGAAACAGCTATCCAACATAGGCCAAGGTGACCCCGAAAGAGCTGGATTCAAACCCTGGACCAACCCTCCCCTCTGCAATACAAGTGAGGGTCCTTGCAATGCTTGCATCGGTTCAACTTTGTGAAATCAAATAACATCCAGTCGGCATAAGAATAGTGAACATCTTCATGCCTTTCACCCTTTGAGAGTCATCTATTTTCACCTGGACTAGGCCCCCTATGATCATTATTGGATACTATTGACAAGCTCTTTATCTCTAACTTGGAATCCTAAACTACATCCCATGCGTATTGATATGGACATCTTCTTTGTATATCATTCACTGAATGAGAACTCATTGTGTAGCCCAAGTGCATTGGAGCATCAGTAACTCAGCTGCAAGTGGGATGAAAACAAAGATATTTCTGAGTACAATAGCTCTCTGACTGCGCGATACAAAAGGTCTTATTACTGGTGTCCGTTTGCTAGTCCTATCCAGTCCCCAGAAATTGTGATTGCATCACCCATTCTTGTCTATAATGGAACAATGGTCCCTGCATTGTAAGACCCCCTTGTATAAGACAGACTTGCCTTATTTGACCACCTTCCTCCTGCTCTAGGTGGTATTGTTAGTGAATTTTGGACCCCGATGAGAGACCGCACCCTAATGAGAGACCGCTTCATGACCACAGAAGGGGCGGTCTTATAACGCAGGGACCACTGTAAATGATTTTGTTTTCCAGTGTTTTCTATGGCTGCCCTCAACATACATCATCACTCTCAAAAATGCCATAAAGACCATCAGATAAAGGCAATTTTTTCTTACAAAAGGTATGATTCCATGAAATTTGAAATTGTAGTTGCGCAGGATACAATATGTACAAGTACGGCCGAGGGTTACCGTAGATATTCCTTTTTGTCTCAAATGCTGAGAATGCATCAGACTAGGTATGATAATTGATAGACTTCAGACAAAATTTATATGTTATTGAGTGGTAGCAAAAATTTGAATTTCAGTGAATAATCTCTACATTGTATTTACTAGCTTTCTGATAAATGCTGTACATCTTCTAGATAAGACTTCTGTCACATTCACATATTGTTCTACTGCATCACAACCCCCAATATGCAGATTATATCTGTACATCCACGGTGCAATCAAAACTCCAATTACATTTGGTGATCGAACTAACTGAACAGAGATCAGAGCTTGGAATTCTACAGCTTCCAGGTAATCATGCTTCATTTGAGCAAAAATTGGAAAGCGACAGATGATATCTATCCTACACAACTGCGGCTCTGTAGGAGCATTGGAATAATAAGCATTACTTGTGTTCATCAAAACTTCATTTTGCCGTCACGATAGCTGCAACACTTTTTTATCCTAAAAAGTGATCAGTTGAGGAGTTTCAGGTGATTTTTTTAGCAACTTGAACACTTATGGCCCGATTTCAGTGCTTCTACACTTACTCAAAGGCAGACACCAAGAAGGGTTGAACCACCATTTTGCTTCTTTTCTCGAATTTGGAACAGTTAAATATTATTTTTGCAAATTAAAATTGTTACCCAATTTTACCCCCTTGATTCTGTCATAATCCCATGAGGCAGAAAGAATCTCCTGCTGTAAATTACCAAAATGTCACTTCTTTCACCTGTCGGTGAATTGAACACGATTTGAAGGAGCAAAACCAGGTAATAAAATTTTGGCTTCCAGCCTTTTATCTTCAGTTACTGTCTGCAGGAGATCACAAAGATACTTGATCAAAGAATTCCTGATCTTATCCACTCTTTGTGATTCCTTTCATCTCATTCATTGTTAATACCGGTCTTCTCAGATTCTTCATCTTAGGCAGCACTTGTATGTGATGACCATCTTCCTGAACTAAATTTATATGTATTATTTTTAGTGAATTTCGCACCACAAGTAGATATATATCACACTTATTCAAGACAACCTCTTGTCTTGAGATATAACACATTACAATTTGCATTGAGACTTCCTGCATTACCAAATTGCAAAGGTTGTTTAATTGTGCTCGTATTTACAGAATCCTGACACCCTATTGGCAGTGGGAGACAAATATTGCTGTTGCAACTCCTCTCAGCAAGCGCATACTCTACCAGTTTCTGATCCTTCAAATTCAAGTCCATCGATTCAAAACTTTTCAGGTGGTTTGAGGCGTTTAGTTGGTTTTGAAAACAGTAGAAACCCAAGGTCAGTTCATTCCGGCTTTAAATTCATGTTTCTCCGGAAAAACAAAAGGTCCAAAATGTCCTACAATGTATATATATTTATATAAGGCCTTAAGCAGCTCTGCAGAGGATTGTCAGAGGTACAACCAATTCATGGTCGCACAGTCACTGTGGCAAAACAGGACGAGGGTAACTGAGTTACCCTCGTCTCTGAATTAGCCTTAAATATTATGTAACATTGATTTTGAGCCTGTTGCTTGGGTTGACTGTTATCCAGGTAGTGTATGGTCATTGTATTGGATCCAAAATGACATTTCGAAAAAGAGTCACTATGAATTCAGTCTCTGACAATCAAAAAATGACTTAAAGCACTACGAAAATGACGAGGGTAACTGCATCCGAAGACGAGGGTAACTGTGACCATGCCTGATGACATGACGAGGGTATTTGCCCTTTTTATTTTCATCCAAATACATCAGTAAGCCAGTAAAATTGGTCAGTAAAACTTATATTCATTTTCAGGATGATCAGTGCAAGATATCTAAACTACAATATTATACATGACTGTTGTTCACAGTGACATCTTCTAACTTCTTATCTATGGAAATTTGTACATCACTGAATATCCATTGTTATGGTCTGCAACTTTTCAAAGGAAAAAAAAACAGAAATGGCTAAGTCAGATCATGCGCTTCATGTGCTATGGTTCAAAACCGAAGTCACGCCCGATGCAAACTGAGCCAGAATTCAAGTTTACATCCAGTATATCAGAGCTCAATGTCCGGAGTGTGGAATGAATCAAGGTGCCCCCCCTCCCACCCATTCAAACAATTTATTGTATATTGCAGGTTTTCTGTTGATTAAAAGCCAAGTAAACATTTTCATATTTTGTTTGTCGCGCCTTTTTCCACACAGTTGTATACCATATTCGATAATCATCCAAATGTGCAATTGTGCATGCATTACCATTTTTCGGAAGTGAAATCCTGCAGTCAATATTTGTTTACTGTTTGCAGTGTTTTGTAGTTGTGTATTATTTTCCTTTTCCCGCAGAAAATAAAAGCATACATGTAGACTGTGACTAGTCTGAGCATGTTGTGATTCGTGTAGCAAGGTGATGGTTACCATAGTGTGAGTTTGTCAAACACTTACATCTCTTCCTTTGCTAAAATGTGTGCATTTTTCATGTTAATTTAATGCCAATCATTGGAATGATAACCTCGGTGATATGCTTCCAATGCAGGTATATACACTGCTCAAGCAACCATTAAAAACCCATTGTAAAATGGCTAAAAAAATGGTTCTGCTCCTAAATTACAATGTACCGGTATCAAGACGAAAGTTTTTTTCACATATCTGATAGTTGCCATCAGGTATATTGATGAACATTTACACATCTTCAGGTGCAAAACTTTTGTGTCAAATTAAATCATCGTGACTACTGTCGAAAATGCAAGTCACAAAATTCCAGATCCTATGATTATTAATTTCAACAACTTATCAGTTCTTTCTACAATATTTTTTGATAAGCCAGGAAAGTTTACAACTTTGTTTGCTACATGGGTTGGGAAAAAGGGATATTTGACCTAACCACAACAAGAGCAGGTATACTGCCTCCATATCCCCCATGCCCTACACATCTACCTATACCAATCTGAATTCCAATTTTAGTTATGCCAAATATTTCCACCAGGGGCACAATTGTGCATACATGTAAGGATGTGGAGACACCTGGGGGTGGAGTTCGCTTTTAAAAATAACATGGCTGCTGGCCAAAAGCACAGCAAAAAGTATTTGGGATGTGGAAATGGTTATGATATTTATTGATTTATGGTAAGATTTGACAAGTTTAGGGGGGTCTTTGAATGTTGGGAAAGGATGAGCATTGTGCATGGTGTGGTGTTTGAGATATTTGATGGATGCCATGACATGGAGACTAAAAGTACAATCCCCCATAGCATAGCATGGGGGATAATTAAAGCTGATCAAATCAATAAAATGTAAGCATCAATGCAGACCCGCCCCCCATACTCAGGCTTTGTGTAAAACTCTTCAAAAAAGATGTTCCATTCAGATTTCTGATTTCGGAGAGTATTGACAGGGAATTAATGTATTTTTCTATTCTTGGTATGCATAGAGATCTCATTGTTCAGCAGTTTTCTGCTGTAAACTTAAAATGATTCAAACTGTTTTGGTTAACATGCTTCATTTCCAGTAGCAAATTTCTAAATTTTGAGTGTTTCATTCAAAATCTGCTTTATTATTAATATATTTTTCAAAAACGTTCGAGGGACAGCTTTTGTGCCTGTCATGTGAAAATTTCATGAGATTTTTCCCATCGAATATTTCCATTGGTGAGTTTTTTGTTGATGTACAGTCTGTGAACTGAAGTTTCAAACAAACTTACCAAAACGAGTGCTGTGTGGCAAAAAATAAAAAATAAATCCTATGGGGGAGGGGTGCAAAAAATCTACAAGAAATCTAATTGGGGGAGGGTATCAATTTTTTACAACTTCCGACCTGTCCCCTACCATGCCTGAATGATAAATTCTGAACTGTCCATGCCTCCCTCCATGATATCTACTCCTTCCATGCGTTTTCCACCCATATTTTATTTTGAAATAGTATCCCCATTCTAGAGCAGTCTTCACTCTACCATTGCATTCTACTGATCCAATGGCACGGACCTGATTTTTGATAGATGCAAAGCAGTGAAGCAATGGATGTCTGTGATGTCCATCACAGGTCAGGTGATCTGGCGAAAAATGGGACTATACTGAGAACCCAGAGATTGGAAGACAATGGAAATCTTAGAATAAAACATTTTAAATTTTGTATTAATTTTCATACATTTATTACAGCAATTTCAATAAGTATGAGTTGCTTGGACCACTTGCTACGTAGTTTCCAAGCTTCCTTTAACTGGCTGATGATCAGTTCAGGACCAATCAGAAGAGGATAAAATGCTACGTAGCAAGTAGCCATGCAACTCATACTAATTGAAGTTGCAGTATGATTACTTTATTACAGGTATTGTTATGTGTCAGGAAATAATATTTCTAAGGTCTAAATTTGGTTTGAATTGCATTTGCATTCAGGCATGTATCATCTCATGTGTGATTATTACATCTCTGCATTTTATGCAATCAACCTTGGCCAAATTGCATTGGTTTAATACACAATTTAGCTGCAAATACCCTCGTCCTCATATGCAGTTACCTTCGTCTTTCCATTATTGGAAAAGCAGTTACCTTCGTCCTCTTTTAACATGGGATCCAATGGGATGACCTAGATTTTTTAAATTTATTTCACAAAACGAGACGAGGGTAACTCAGTTACCCTCGTCCTGTTTTGCCACAGTGACAGTGCTGAAAGTACTCAATGGTTTGTTGGCTGACCAATAACTTTATTGTTGTTGGCCAGTCTTTGTCGGACTTATCACACCCCATCAAAGATTGTGGCATCGGTAAGATGACTGCAGATTCAGGGGCACCCCATGATCTGTTAATCCAATTATCTGTTATGCAGCAGGTGCCCGCTGGCTGGCAGACAGTCAGCTAGGATTTTCCCAGTTGGCAAAGTTATGAGCTGGGAGTCAATTTTTGCCATTCAACTGATAAAATTTGTAGTCAGGTAATGAGAAAGCAGCTGATTTGGCTGGCTGGGAAACAGGTAATTCATATCAGTTGGCTGGGAGGTGCTGAATGACACTTGGGGTGACTGGCAACCCAGCTGACAGCTAATATTATATTTTCTCCAAGTTGTATACCAAAATTAATCTAAGTGTCTCCAAGGATGTGCAAACAAGACCAGAGACTGGTTTGGGCATTATAATAACACAGTGTCATGAGGTTCCCCTGCTGATTAACTTGTTTATAGCTCCTGGACTATTCATTTATACCTCTTGTATTATACAGATCGTATTTCAATTGCCATTTATCATTTCGTACATGTATTACCTGTCTTGAGTGATAATGTCAAGTGTTATTCATGCCAAATGTCTTGATGTGTAATTTTTGTCCTATCTGTCTATTTTCAGCTTTGTAATAACAACCCTGCCTATTACTCTGCTGCTGAGAGATGTCACGTAAGCTGTCACCTTAAATATTTCTGTCATCATTCATTTTCCAGGGTAGATATCTTTTCTCAAAATCAATCATTGTTTTTCACATCTTCTTCTTGTCTCAACACCAAAATAAGATGAACGACCATTCAATCCCTGCCGGGTATAAGATACAAAAATCATGGGTGACATGCTCACTCCTGCAACAGCTAAAAACTCCTCCCTTAGCGATGCCACTCACCTAAACTATCCCCCTATCCTTATTGATCTATCCTGTCCTTCTGATAACAGCAGAAAGCAGTTCCACTGCTGTCTTATTTACGTTTTTCTATGACAACTGTCCTCTGCCACCAGGGGCGCATGAATCTGCTCAGTAGTTCCGCTTATCACATCACCAGGGACTGGCGCCACTGCTCCATTTTCCCGCCAAAAACATCCACACTCCAGTGTCAGCTGCTTTCCATGCCTGCACCCTGGCTGACCTACTTCTACTCATCGTATCTTCGTCATCTTACCCTCATTTCAAAGCTCTTTCCAAGCCCTAAACGTATCAAGATGTCTCAACTATTATCCAAGCTCCTACGCGCTATCTCTCAAGTCTAATCTGCATACAATCAACAATGCATTTTTCACTTTGGCCAGGTTCATCTTCAGGCACAGTCTGACAGCAGAAGCCTCAGTGCACACGCCTGCTGTGTAGGATTTGGCAATGTGCCAAAATATCACTTACTCTTTTTCATCACCAATATACTTCCTGAACTCCATTCGCATATTTTCCCTGCTCACGTATTTCTCTACCATTTCAATCAAAGCACATGCTTTCACACAAACTGCAGATTTTTATCATTGACTCCCCCTAAAAATGTCCTTCAATGGGTATCTCTAATTTTATATATTACCATCTTATGCAAAATAGATGTAAATGGTTGCAAACAGAACATGGAAAATACAAATGACCAGTTATGTACTAGAGGCAAAGACTTTAGTGTTCCTTGTCCATTTTCAGAAGATTTTCAGTTTTTGCCAAATATTGAAACATAATTATGAATATATCATAAAATCATATTGAAACTATGTAAGGCTCTCCTACACATTTGCCCATCACTTGGGGCCTGACACAATGCAAAAGTATTAAGTCAATGAAATACTCCCTTCTGCCAAGTGGTCAACTTATACAAGCCCAATTGGATTAGTTTACCACACTTCCGTAACAGTTAAGTTATCCAAGTGCGTAGGCTGTAGGAATTGACCTAGATCAATTGACAGCCCAGATGCATTTCTTTTGCAATTGCAATGTATAATGTTGAATCAAATTGTGTCTCTTAGAAACAAAAGACCTAACAATGGAGAAGTATCTTCAAATGGCAGAGAACTCATCTGAAAATGAAGTTCTTTTTTTTTAGTCTAAAATTGGTGTCACTGATTATCTGCATTCTGAAACTTTTTTCTTTAAGTCCTAATTCTCCTTATATCCCATTTTTTCAAGGTTTAATCTGGAGGTTAGGAGAAAAATCCATCAAAGGAATCTTGGAGCTGAAAATAGCTGAAACATGTTGGCAGGAAATACCCAAGTGATGATTCTATTTATGATTTATCTGACTCAAAAGGAAGCTTTCTGAGGATTGTGTAACAAAAGTTCTTGATTTAATTATTAAACAATGAGGATAAAAGGTGGAATGTAAAATGATTCTCAGACTGAAGCCAGACACATATCAGTAACAATTTCTAAAGAGGAGGTGAATCTGGTGAACTAAAAACAGTTCTCTTAATTACTTCATTCAGAATTTATATATATTATGTGATACCAAATAATGAGATTTAAAAAAGCTGACTATTTCTAACGGCCAAAACATGAGAAATAGTAAGATGAAATAAACAAGATGAAACAGTCAGTTTCCTTCTGAATATTTCAATAAGAATATATTTTTGAAACAAATATAACTTTATGTTGCATTACACAAAGAAAAAAGATCTAATCAAAAATGAAATACGGAAGACCATTACGTTGGATATATTAGTTTACAACAAGTGTCTCAAGTTGAATCTTCTTTTTGTCCTTTCGTAAAAACACAAAAGAGAGAGACTGCAATCTGGAAAATTATCTTTTCATATCTTCAATAAATTTCAATATAGATGTCTTTTTTTTCTTATTTGTGTGTTCAATTACATGCTTTTTTTAATAGGCAAGAACCAATTTTTTGTCTGTTTTCTCCATTTTTAGTCATATTGTTATTGGAAGCATCTGTGTCTGAAATGCAAATTTAAGTGAATTTTCAAAGAATATAAATTTGTAATTTTGATTGTGACAATGGGTCAGATTTCAATATTAAAGTTTTTCATATTTCTTATTATCCAAGTATGTTTCCTTATTGATTTAATAATCGAAAGTCACAGGAGAAAATGTAATATTACATATTTTTCATATTTCTTCTTACAGTTCTTAAAAGTAAATACACCAGGTTAAAAGTGTTCACAATGTAATATAATATGTAACATAAAAGTGTAGCGGCAAGTTATTTGCCCACATTTGATGAGAATTTTTTTAATGCAAGGCTCATTGTTAACTTCTGAAAAGATTAATATCATGTGAGTCGCTCCAATTCAAAATGGCAAAGTACTCAATGAGCTACTGATATGTGTCTGGCTTCAGTCTGAGAATCATTTTACATTCCACCTTTTATCCTCAATGCTTATTTTACATGGAAGGATAATTTTGTTTGAAAAATTTGCTACAGTCATTGTCTGTGATATTCAATGAAATAGAGATACATAAATGAAGTCCAAAGAGAGCAGATTACTCCAGATGCATTGGCTAGAAGTGCTGAGAGAATGTAGACTCAGGTGAAGCATTTTGACTTTTTGATATGCTGTACTTTTTTGTTTAGAAAGAACTGAAGTAAACTTCACATTATTTGTCATACTGAGAATCGTTCAAATCAAAAATACATTCAGCTTTTTATCCTTTTTTGTTTTGGAAAGTTTACAGACTGACATTTATTATTGTCTGAGCACTGTATTCTGTATAAGAATATATAGGACCAAATTACCAAAATATTCTGCACAAATTGCCTTTGGCATTAATGTCCCGGGATTGCAGACTCAAGGGATGCATTCTGACTTTTGATATACCCTTTGTCTTTCTGAAGTAAAATATACAGTACAGCCTTACAAAGATAAGCTACAGAAACTCCATTTTTGGTAAAAATCCAACTAATGCCACTGAAGTATCACCTACTTAAAACTTTGTGGTAAATTTTCAAGATCCCAGCTCTCCTGGATACTGAGAAATTAAGGGTGCAAAATTTACAGCATCTGCAAAATGTGGACAGATACAGAAATGAAGAGCTGTATCCACCACTGTAGATACTCTAGTTTACCTCTGGACGAAGTAAGTTTTGAAGAATGTACTGTATGTCTGTAACTCTTCACTGGTAACATTCTGTTTCTGCAAAGCCGATTTTGCAGAGGTCTATGAAAAAGTTTACAGAAGCATTTAACACCTATGGATACCTATATAACTGAAAAAAATTGGAGATGGACATGTTTCAATATTAATGAAATGCAGATACTGTTGTAAAATCTGCACAAGGTTTATAAATTATTTGATTATTTTAGATTTGGTACATGTGCAGTCTCTCTTAGAGTTTTTTGTAAGGATTTTCACTGCTTCCAAAGGATGTCTGTGATGCAGACAGATTATATTCATATCCATACCAGCATCTTTGGTGTTTTATGTTCAGGGCATCACTGTAGGACTATAGTCAGAAAGTTAGATGTCCCATCTGCTGTTGAGAGTAGATAAATATTTCACTAAAACTTCATTCAACATGAAGATTGCAATTACTTTGCAGTTATGTAGGTGGTTTTATAATTGAATTGAAAGAGCCAAAGTAATTTTGAATCATTATTTCTGCAGAATAAAACAATAAGCTTGGAAGTGTGGGCGTTCAGAGGTGAAGGTGAGAACTGAAGGATGAAAGGGTAATACCCTTAGGGTATGCATATTCCTGAGGACGTGGCATTCAGGTAAATGTATTAGCTTATACTTATAATGGCTAATCACTTTGTTGCTACTGTCATTTTCACCTTTATGTAAAGTAAAGTTGCCATCCTTGTGTGGCTTATTACCTTCCTAAGTCAGCAAGTTGGAACGAGAAAAGGTGAAAGCATGCTTCAGGCGGTCAATTAGGCCTATGGCAAAATGGCAATATGTCATATAGTGTCTGAAGATGCGAATCCATATCATAATGTCAAGTAGTCAGAAGCGCTCCACCCACATACAGATGTTCTCATGTTATTTCAACAAAGAGATGCAAAGGAGAAGACACTTGAGTTCGCTTTTGTAAATATTGTTTTAAAAGGTAAAAAGCACAAATTGCAGCCAGTGTTTCTACGAAATGTAAAATTTTCCATTAATTAACGAAAACCACTCCACAATCCCTGAGTATCTATTTTCTAATGGTCACCACCTGATTAATGTATCAGTACCCAGGGCTTTGGAGTCGGGTGATAAGTGAACCGACTAGCAATTCTGTTGGCTTTCTGAAAAGCGACTCCGACTCCGACTCCTTGGGTCTCCTGATTTGACTCTGACTTAGACTCCCGACTCCGCTAATCAGCATTATTGCATATAAGCATTACATGGTTAACAGGGAAGAAAAAGTCATTCCACTAATTTTCCATACTATTTTGTACATAAATACTTACATACATAATTATGGATTCAATTCACATGTTTGTAATTGTCTTTTTGTAAATTATATTATTTATTTTTAGGAGTCAGGCGTCACCATTTTCATTTTCAACTGCGATTCGGACTCCACCTGAAAATCAAAGTTCGACTCCGACTCCACCCAAAAACCTCCGACTCTATGACTCTGACTCTCGACTCTGGCTCCGAATCCAAAGCCCTGTGACAGTACACATAATGAAAATTGTCTCATACCTTCGCAGTTTCAGTTTGCAAAGTAGATTATAGCAAGGGGGGAACAAGCATTTCAACATAAAGCAAAATATAAGCAACATCACAACCATGTGGTGTTTGTAAATGACATTACATTGGCAACCCTTGCACTGATGTCCATGAATGCCTCGCCCCAACTATGGCTGGTTTTAGTGACAATGAATGAATAGGATCAAACATGTTAATATAGATATAACTTGTACTGCAATGGTTAAGGTCTTGCAAAATAGGACCTATTAAGGAGTCCAGTCAAAGGTCATTAATAACCCAATACGATTCGAGCATTTACATAGTTGCTTTCATGTTGGTAGTGAGCTGAAATGTTGACAGGAAATGGCAAACAAGCTCTTTGATCTTGGGAGCAATGGCAAGGGCTATTGGTCATCATTTCCTCAATTTGATGCTACAAATAAGCACAGTACACAAACAAAGCAATTTTCTTAGAAGTGCAATCTATTACTATGGCTAACAAGTTTGATCTTAAATGTGACAACTGGACTTCGAAGTGCAAATGGACATTCACCATTTTGACCTTGAGTTTTGTCTTGTGTTATCATTTGGTATGCACTGATGTTATAACCTGAAGGTATTGCATGGCAATTTTAATCATCATTATTCCATCTGAAAATTGATCTGAAGATTTTTTGTTTCCTTTTAAAAAGTGGAAAAATGTTGCAAATGTAGCCTCATACTGCCCTGTTTTGGCAGTATATGACAGTATTTAGCTTCTGTCAGCAAATGAGTGCAGATAACAGAAGTGGAAATTTTCTCGGAAGATATATAACAATACTTGTTGAGAGCTTAGCATTCTTGATACAGATTGTTCCACGGAATAATCAGCCTGCTTCATAGAATAATTATGGCTTGGCATCTGCCTGTGATTATTCAACAAAAACAATTATAGTAAGTTACAAAAGAAGTAGTTTCAGTGAGACTGTCTGCAGAACAATGATTGAAACAGCTATCCAACATAGGCCCAGGTGACCCCGCAAGAGCTGGATTCAAACCCTGGATTCAGCAATTGGCAGCCCAGCACGCTAACACTAGACCAACCCTGCCCTCTACAATACAAGTGAGGGACCTTGCAACCCTTGCATCAGTTCAACTTTGTGAAATTAAATAACATCCAGTCGGCATAAGAATAGTGAACATTTTTATACCTTTCACCCTTTGGGAGTCATACATTTTCACCTAGACTAGGCCCTCTTTGATCATGTCTAGACATTTTTGACTGGCTCTTTATCTCTAACTTATCCCTAAACTACATCCCATGCATGTTGATATGGACATTTGCTATTTATCATTCACTGAATCAGAAGTCACTGTGTAGTCCAAGTGCATTGGAGCATCAGTAACTCAGCCGCAAGTGGGATGAAAACTAAATCCTGGATTTCTGAGTACAATAGTTCTCTGACTGTGGGTTACAAAAGGTCTTACTGGTGTCTGTTCGCTTGTCCTATCCAGGCCCCAGAAATTGTGTATGCATCACTCATTCTTATCTATGATGATTTTGTACTTCCAGTGTTTTCTACCCTCAACATTACACCATCACCCTCAACAATGCCAGAAAGACCATCAGATAAAGGCAATTTTTTTCTTACAAAAAGATATGATTCCATAAAATTTGAAACGTTGCAGTAAATAATTCTTTTTGTCTCATGTGCTGAGGATACATCAGAATAGGTATGATAATTGATAGACTTCAGACTAAATGTATATATGTTATTGACCAGTGGGCAAAATTTAAATTTCAGTGAGTAAGGTTTTGTTATACTAACAGTTACTAACACAGCCACTTCATAACGTTCGAATAAATGCTGTACGTCTTACAGATAAGACTTCTGTTATATATGCAAATACCAGTCTTGCACAAGACAGCTCGTCCCTCCCTTGTATGACAGGAGGGAAGTCCAAGAAGAAGAAGAAGAAGAAGAAGAAGCTCCTCAAAATATGTGGCGAGCGTAGCTAGCGTCTTGGAGATCTCAACATGATTTGGGGTCGAAATAGAGTCCTGGGAGGTGATATTTGAAGAGATAGTAACTCTACAACAATGCTAGCATGTTGTCTTCATCCCTACCATCGAAATGCAATTCTATACCGGCTATGAGCTATGAATGCCCATGGAGAACGGGACTATTTCACCATTCAAAGCGTAGAATCAATGGGCTCATTAATTTGGAAATAGTTTTACTATGGTGAAAACCAACTATCTCTTCACTGCGTGGAGGCTGGTTGAGTGGTTGTCTCGGAGGGATAGGTACAGTCTGTGCAGATACTGTTCTGCTGCATCACAACCCCAATTATGCAAGTCATATCTCTAATTCCACATTGCAATCAAACCTCCGTTGACATTTGGTGATTGAGCTTACTGTACAGAGATTGGGGCTCAGAATCCTGCAGCTTAAAGGTAATCATACATCTTTTGAGCAAAAATTGGAAAGCAACAGATGATATCTATCCTACACAACTGCGGTTCTGTGTAGGAGCACTGGAATCATAAGCATTACGTGTAAGTTTCTGGTGATCCACCCAAAACATTCCTCACTGCTTCGGGAATGGCCAGAAGGGTGTATTTTCTGGTGTTCATCAAAACCTCATTTAGTAGTCATAAAAGCATGATGTAACATTGCTGCAATACTGTTAAAGTGATCAGTTGAGGAGTTTCAAGCCCTCACATTTCAGTGCTGCTCCACTCACTCAAAGACGGCAAGAAGAATTACACCACCACTTAACCTGTTTCTCGAAATTGGAAAATTTAAAAATTATTAAGTGAAATTGTGACCCCATTTCACCCCCTAAAAACTGTTGCAATCCCAGGAGGTCGAAAAACTATGTTCCTGTGAAATCACCATCAGAGTATTGAACACTCAGCAACACCAGATTATAAATTTATCACCCTCCAGCTTTTATCATCAGCTACTATCGCCAGGAGATCACGAAGATACTTGATCAAAGAATTTCTAATCTTGTACTCTCTTCGAGATTCCTATCCTCACGTTCATTGTTTTTACTGCTCTTCCTAATTCTTCATCTGTACTTGCATAATATATGCAGCAGTCCCTGCATTAAAAGACCCCTTACCCTACCCCAACTTGTCTCATGAGCCAACCATCTTCCTGAACATATATGTTGTAGTCTTAGAAAATTTTCCACCATAGGTAGATATCACATAACACGAATATAGACAATAGACAATAGACAATAGAAAATGTTTATTGCTTTTCGGTTTTACAAAACATATAAACTTTAGCCTTAGGCTAGTGTCACCGAAATAAAAAATAAAGTAAAAGGATTATGTAAAAGATTTAGACAAATTAGTTAGGAATTAAAAAATATAAGTAAATGAGGACAAGCAAAAATCAAAAATTATAACAACATAGGACGGAAAGATTAAAAACAATTATAACAAATAAATTGTAAAAACAGAAGAAGACTACTTATACAAACTCTCCAGTTTTAAAATGTCATTTTTGGAGACTGCTTTTTTAAAGAGGTTGGCATCCTCACTGTCTTTTACATTGTTGGGTAGCCTATTCCACAAGGTGGCGCCCAAGTGAGTCAAACTATTTAGTCCATACAGAGTAGTTCTCTTGACACTACTTCAATTTGATTCTTGTTGACAAGATCATAACTGGTTGTTTTTCTTTTAAACAATCGACACATATAAGCTGGTGATAATTCATACTGAGCTTGATATACCTCAAGCAGTACTGACTGAAGTCTATTTACATGTAGGGATTTGAAGTTATGTTTACACAATAATGCATCGTACGATGATTCATAATCTTCAGATACAATTCGTAACCCTTTTTCTTGTAATTTTTCTAGTTTTAATCTACTTCTTTTTGAACAGAAATGCCAAGCTACTTTACAATAGTTGAAGTTACTGGCAATATATGACTTGAAAATGTACATTTTTGCATCATTTTTGTCCAAAGAGCCCTTGATTGCCTCCGTAACCTGTAGAATGACATGTTGCGTACTATAATTTGATCTGTAAGCAGATAGTGTTTCTACAAACACTTTATCAGTAAAGGGTTTGAGTTGATTGTTAATTTCTTTTTCGAAAATTTTAGAGAAAGTTGTCAGGATACTGACTGGCCTGTAATTGGCCATTTCTAGAGTACTGCCTTTTTTGTGCAGCGGTTGAACTTCCGCACATTTAAGTTGTTTAGGGAAAGTTTTGATTGTGAACATGTCATTCATCATATCAGTTATGAAGGGTACAGTAATATTTGAGCTGAGTTTGATAATTTTGGGTGACAGAGTGTCACATCCAGTAGATTTTGATACATCAAGTTTTGAGAATAATTTGTTTACATTTTGGAAAGTAGTTGATTTAAAATTGAAATTGAAATTACCATTAATAGAAACATGTTGCTTAATTTTACCAATACTTGAGTGATCTTTAAATTTCTCAATACAGCTGTCAACATATTCAGAATTTGACAAATCAACAGTTTCTGGATCATATGGAAAACCAATATCATTTGCAATATTTACATAATATTCATTCACATACTTTGCAATGTCTTTTTCATTTTTCAAGATTTTTTCTTCTACATCGAGTTGGTTCGGTGGTTGGGCCATTGGTTTGGATGATAAGAATGGCCTTACAGTTCGATAGAAAGTTCGATCTGGCTTACTGCTACAGCGTTCAGTCAGATATGATTTAATTGAAGTCTTGCGTATCTAGGTTGTGTGATTTCTCTGGATTCTGTTCGATTCCCAGTTTCTGCGATTGGGGAACTTGTTGTAGCGATTTCGTAATTGTGCCTTCAGGTGCACATTCTTGCGTAATCTTGAATTCATGAATGGTGGTTGCATTGGACGTACTCGTTTCGATTTGAGTGGGGCATGTTGATTCAGTACTTCCGTCATAAGCGTTTGGAAATACCAATATTTGTCGTAGATATCATCGAAGATGGCTCCTACACTAAAAGGAGCTTGGGCCAGGTCAGCGTTGAAGATTTCTGCATCAAAGGATTTAAAGGACCTATAGGTAACTGTCTTAGCTTTCTGTCTTGTTTGTTTCTGGCTGAGGACACCATAGATAAAGTGATGAACATCACTTAGCCCATTCTCAATGGTGCCCGTGTTGCAGTAGTTACGTGAGTTGTTTGTCAGCAATACATCAACCAGGGTATGATTGTTCGGATTTTTGTAGCATGTTGGTGCGGTAATTAAATTTTAAAATCCAAACAGGTCTGCGAAGTCACGAAGTTCAGCAGATTGGTTGATTTGCATCATATTTTGATTTAGATCGCCGATGATGGTAATATCATTCGATTCAATTAAAGCCTTGTCAAGGGACTTAGATAATGTTTGTAGATAAAATTTAGCATCAATCCTTGGTGCTCTGTAGCAGACATAAAAGAAGGATTTCTTTTTGTCATGTACTTTCTCAATAACAATAAACTCAAGGTCTGCTTCTAGGTCTGTTCGTCGACGAGTTGATAGTATAGATGAAGCATAAACAATAAGTCCTCCTGAAAAACTTGAGGCTTTTCTGTACATTACATAATTATCCACATGGAATTGTGCATCAGGGAAAGTCTGATCTAATTTTGTTTCTGCTATGCACATGATATCCGTGAATTGTCCATTTAGTAAATCTATTATGTCACAAGCTTTGTAACGATAGCTATTGAAAGTAGGAAATTATGGATTTTTCACCATATTTATGTTTTAAGTCTTTAAATGCTTGTTTAACTCCATTCTGATCCTCGTTATCATCATCCGTATCATCAGTCATTAATGACATTGATGTTAAATAAAGGTCGTTGTTAATATTATCCATTGAATCAGAATTGTTTTCAAAAAGAGAGTCTATAAATTCAAAAATATTTCCTTCATCTTCTGAATTAGAGCCACTGAAAAACGAATCAGAGAAGCGGAGGGCTCCTTCGTACTCTTCTTCCATTAAAGTTGAAGTTGTAGTGTGACACGTATGACAGTACCATGGTTCATCTGTAAGACCAATCTTGTGATATTCTTCTACTGTCATTGGAACGCATTTCATGTGTGTCCACAGGTCACAATTGTCGCACTGGATAGCACGTTGTCTTTCTCCCACTGCGTATAAACACTTGGCACAGGGGTAGCGTGGAATTCTTCTTGATCTCTTTTGAGTAGTGGTGACTTCATCACAAACTACGTCATTAATATTTACGAGTTCTTTTTCACTTTCTTGGATGAAAAGTCTGAGAAGTCATAGACGTCACTGATAAGTATTGGGTTTTGTGGATTGCAGTTTACTGAGCAATACCACTTAATGTCACTTTTTCCCAGGTCATTATATTCACCAACAGTCATTCCAGGGATACACTTGAAGTGCACCCATCCATCACAGGTATCACAACATATTGCTCGTTGCCCTTTGCTAACAGCATAATTACATGTTCTGCATGGATATTTGGCACGTCTGGGTCCAGGATTTAAGGCTACGTCTCCCGATAGAAGTAGTAGTATGCAGCCGCAGAATTTCGTTTTACTCACGTACCGCCATTTTGTTTTTTTATGTCTCGTCTTCACGAGATTTTTCGAGGATTCGCCATTCTGGTTGACGAATTTCTGATAGTACGTAAGTTTTTCTTCAAATTTCTTGGCTTCTTCGTGTCCCCGTCTGTTTCTGTTTTCATAAGTAGCTTCTCGGGTACTTCCCTCATCTTCTTGAACATTTTCAATAGCGTTGACGACATGTAAAGTGATAAAAACCATGATAAAAGCAGGACGTAAAATCGTGTGCGTCGCCATTGTTGAAGCCGGAAGCTACTCTGAAAATAGCTGGATAGACCAAAAATTCCCTGTCAAGACATTCCGCATGAATAACGAAAGACTGTGGAATCAATCACATGCCCATTCATTCTACCTCTAGCACTATAATATCAAACAGAATATGTCTCTTTTGCCATTTCTCCTTTTTATTGAATGCCTTGAGTCATAATGTCAATCATTATTCATGCGGAATGTCTTGACAGGGAATTTTTGTCCTATCCAGCTATTTTCAGCCTTGTTATGACAACCCTGCCTATTAATCTGCTGTCGAGAGATGTCACGTAAACTGTCACCTCAAATATTTCTGTCACCATTCATTTTCAAGGGTGGACATTTTCTCTCTAAATAATTCATCATCACTAACATTTTCTCTTTGTCTCAACACCAAAATAAGACAAGTTTCAATTTTGTATTTTGCAACGACCTAGTATGGCCTAGAGGTAAAAATTGTATTGTTCCTTGTCCATTCACAGAAAATGTTCATTTTTTGCCAAATATTGAATGCAAAAGTATTAAAAGTCAATGAAATTTGCCTTTCTGCCAAGTGGTCAACTGATACAAGCCCACATGGATCAGTTCACTCCACCTCTGTGAGTGGTAAAGTTATCCAAGTACATCAATTACTTCAGCAATCGCAGTCTACCATGGATAAACAAAGTGTGTCTCTGAGAAACAAAAAATAGGCGAAACACCTTTAAATAGCTGAGAACTAATCTGGAAATGAGGATAAACTTTTTCAGTGTAAAACTGATTTCACCGGTTATCAATTCTAAAAATGCATGCATCAGTGTGTTAGCAGGTCATCTGCATTCTGAAACAGTTTTCCAAAACTTAAGTCCTTTTACTCCTAATATCCCATTTTGTCAAGGTTAAATATCTGGAGGTTAAGGATAAAAATCCATCAAAGGAACCGTGGAGCTGAAAATAGCTGAAACATATTGGCAAGGAAATACCCAAGCGATGATTCTATAGATCATTTATCTGAAGCAAAAGGAAGCTTTCTTATAAATGTGTTTTGTTCTTGATTCACTCAAGGTTATTTATAAAGAGGTGAAATAAAACACATTTCTTACTTCATCCAGAATTTATATATATGGTGTGATACCCAATAATTAGGCCTACATGTATGAAAGAAAGCTGACTATTTCTGGCGAACGAAACATAAGAAAATATTCAGATCAAATAAAGAAGATGAAAAGATCAATTTCTTTCAGAATACTTTTACTAAAATATGATTTAGAAACAAAATATAACTTTCTATTGCATCGAGCAAGGAAAAAAGATCTAATGAAGAATGAAATACAGTAGACTATTATGTAGCGTTTATTAGATTACGGGCACTTTCAATTTTCGTTTCTTCTTGAAAAAAAAACTAAACAATCGTCTTTTTGTCCTTTCCTAAAACGAAAAAGAAAGAAAGAGAGACTACAATCCAGAAAATTATCTTTTTCATATCTTCAAAATAAATTGCAATATAGATGTTTTTTTTTCTTCTCTTATTTGTGTGTTCAATTGCATGCTTTTTTTTAATGGGCAAGAACGAATTTTTTTTTCTGTTTTCTCCATTTTGAGTAATATTGCTCTTGGAAGCAACTATGTCTGATGTGCAGATTTAAGTTTTCAAAGATTATAAATCTGTCATTTTGATTGTGCCAAAAGGTCATATTTCAATATTAAAGTTTGTCAGAATTCTTGATATCCAAGTATGTTTCCTTATTGATTTAATAATCGAAAGTCACAGGAGAAAATGTAATATTACATATTTCTCATATTTCCTCTGACAGCTCCCTATATTAAATACACCAGGATCAGATTAAAAGGTATCACAATGTTATATAACATAAGGTTTGGCGACAAGTTATTTGCCTATACGCAAGGCTCATTGTTAACTTCTGAAAAGATTAATATCACGTGAGTTGCTCAAATTCAAAATTGCAAAGCGCTCTATGAGCTATTGAATTTGTGTCTGGCTTCAGTCTTATTTTTGCCTGGAAAGATAATTTGTCTGAAAAGTTTAGAGCAATCATCATTTGTGATATTCTGCGAAATAAAGACACATTTATGAGGCCAAAAGAGCTGACGATTCCATATGCATTGACTTGGGCAGAAATGCTGAGAGAATATATACGGTTTTATTCACTGTATATGGAGCCAAGGAAAGCAAAATATTCTAAAAATTGCATTTGGCTTAAATGTGCGAGAACAGCAGACTCAAGGGATGCATTTTGACTTCTAAATGTGTCTTTTGTCTTTCTGAATTAGACTTCCCAATACATCGCTCAGTCCAGTCCCATCCCAATTGCTCAAAACTGATGGTATTTTAATGCATACCCAGGGGAAGTGTGATGGCACAGAAGGAACAATGAAACAACCAGGGCTTTGGAGTCTGGTAGTAAATGTACCGACTCCAACTCCCGACTCCTTTGGTTTTCTGAAAAGCGACTCCCAACTCCTTAGGACTCCTAAATTCCGACTCCGACTCCTGACTCCAAGTATGGGCATTATTTCACACAAATATTACATGATTACAGGGCTGTTAATCAGTACTTTTCGAAGTACTTAAGTCCAGTACAGTACTTTTCAAATGTTCCCAGTACCCAGTACAGTACCCGGTACATTTTTAATCACTGTACTTAATTCCAGTACCCAGTACTTTTTGATGTCTCACACATTGAATCACAATTGTCGAAAACAATCTTTTTGAAAATATAATGAAAAATAACACTATCATTTGATCATACAATTTTTCACTTTATCAATATTGTGTATCAGCAATTATATTCATTTTGTATAAAAAATCTTGAGAGATAAATTATAGATTAAATAAGTTGACAAAAACTTGTGTTTCTTTGATATTTTGAATTCTTTCAGTTTTACAAATTTGGACATTATTCTAAGGCAATTTCTCAACACTTTTTGGAATCTCTATATCCTCAGACTTCAGAAATCCATCAAATCAAGTATTTATATTTGCCTGTGTTGACGTTATTGAGCTATTTGGATTCAGAGGTTGACTTCCAAAAATTTAGTCAAATTTGACGCTTACTGATCTGGGATGCTCTAGTGTCCCTTTGACATGTGTCAGTTGAATCTTTTGGCCCTTGAGACCTAGTCTTATATCTGCTTATCCGTTTTGGAGCTTCTTATAGTTGTGGACAATTTAGTCACAAAAAAATTCCAATGAATAGCAGGGTAGGTGAATCTGTCGCAAGCGTAACCCTCAGAATACTTTGTAGTGCCACAGAGCAATAAAAGCTCCGTTTTAGATCTGGTTTGGCTTGTAATGTTGAAAATCTGTGTAGTTTTGAGAAACAATCAAGTAATCCAGGTCTGCAGCTGGTTTCTGGTGGTAAAATACAAAGACTTCTTAAGAGGGGCTTTGTCGCAAGCGTAACGCTATGGAAAATATTGGATATATTTTCATGGTTTTCTTGCAAGGAGTAACGAAATCATTCTAGTATTACTTGTAGTGATAATCAACACAATATTTAAGTAGTTGGAGTATGTTTCAATGTTTCATTATCAAAATTTTGCTCATTGTGAACTTGTGAAGCTTTCCTCAAAATTTGGGGCCAATTTGTTGAAAAAGGCAATAACTAACACAAATTTCACTTTAATTTTGTAATTACTCTTACGCTTCATCCAGTTATTATTGATAATGCATATAAAATCGATTTTGGTCAAAACCGGAACACTTTTTTGACTTTTGTGTCACAGCATTACCCAAAATTGGCTTTTTATCTGGAAAAATAGGCTAAAGAACACGCTTCTATCACCATTTGCTCTGTTTGTATTTACCTTGGTGGCACTTATTTGGTACCAATAGCGAGCATCTGAACACAAAATACACAAGGTGGCGCTGCAAATAGGGGCTTCCTGCTACCATGTTTGCAGCAGGAATAGCATGGTCAAAATGGCAGTGGATCACGTTCCCTAGCTGATGCATTTATCAGATTGGTTTCTTTTCCATCACCTTTTTCAAGAATTAGCCTCTTTTGCTGAGTTTGCCACATTTTGGCAGATTTTGCTGTCTTAAAAATCATTTTCTGAGTGATTTCTCAACACAGGAAATTCATTTTGTTATTAAAAGTTGCAAATTAACAAGAGGAAAGATCAGTGATAACTTTTATATTTTTTAATTATTATTTTTCATTCAAAATACTTGATTGAATGACCCAAAAATAAGGTTTCGACCATTTTTGGAGGATATTGTGATGTTCCGGGGTCAAAAGTCTGCTACAAAGTTTCAGGAAATAAATGTGAATAAAACTCATCATCAAGTACATTATTTTCCGATTCCAAAAATGTAAAAAAAGTTATTGTGGATGCAATAGTCACCGATTTATGACAAGATAATATTATGTTGTGTGTCAACTTTAGGAATCACAAATTACGTCACAAATCAAATTGCTGTCATAAAAAATATTTTCTCAGTTATGGCTTAACATAAGAAATTAATTCTGATGTTAAAAGTTGCATATAATTATATCCACAAGAAGAAGGATCAATGGAAAATTAAATTGGGTTAAACTAATTTTTGCCTCAAAATATTGGATTGAGCGATCCAAAAATGAGGTTTTCTACCTATTATTATTTTTAACAACATTGTGATGTTATGAGGTCTAAAATCTGCTTGAAATTTTTTTTCACAACTTATCTTCAAGTGCATTAATTGCAGATTCCAAAATGTTGAAAAAATAATTTTGGGTGCAACAGTAGCCGATTTATGACAAAATGCCTTTTTAATGCATGTCAAATGAATCAAACTCACGTAACATACTGCTATTTTCTTTGCTTATTGCAACTTTAGGCCATAGATCTGAGCAACACGGGAGTGGACTGAACGATTTTAAAATTACCAAATTATTCTTCATTTTGATGATGGGTACATAAACAGCAATGTTGGATCAACTTTTTAGGGGTGCAATATAATGCCTTTGATTATTTAGGAGCGGAACAGATGATCTTTGGGGGTCGGGGCTATGGATTTTTGGTGAAAATAAAAGTTTGTTTCCCTCCTGACATAGACAGAAACTGTTGTCCAGCACATGAAAATAAAATAAAAGTTTTGTTTCCACCTGTACCTTGGGTACAGTAATGTTAATATTGCTAAAAAAAGTTTGTCGCTCGTCCGCAAGCGAAAAGAATTTTCGTCCATGCTTTGCGCACGAAAAAAAGTTTGTCCCAAGGCATCACTTTCATTTTAAAGTGGTGGGGCAAATTGGACTGAAGCCTTCAGCGAATAGTGTCCCAGAAAATCCTTAAAATTTTTCTTCTCAGAACACTCATGCTTTGGTCAAAAAGTGGTGGGGCAAATTCCCTACCTACACTGACATCACTGATAAAATCCATAGCCCCCCCCCCACTATCCTCTGGTCGGCCCCTAAAATAAACGCGACTTTGCATTTTTTGACATTAGCGTAATAACAATGCAGTCATAATCATGAAAGTTTTATTTCAGATAGAGGCTCACTAGGTTGCTATGGTGTGTCAGAGCCTCACTCTCATAAAGCAAAGCTGTTTCAAAGTAGATTCTGAAAAGTGATATTACCATTATTGGGCCTGAGCTACAACACCGCATTTTTTAAATCTTTTTTGAGGTTAAATTCAATACACAACGCAGTTTAAAAAAATAATGCTTTCTTGCCATTTTGGTGAAATGAATAAATTCTTTCTTGACAGTCTCTAAATAATTTCTGAACATGTACTGTATTGTTTGAGTCTGAAATTATATTTCAGGAGATAGATTATGGAAGTATTTCCCCGATATTGTCACCTTCAACCGGTATTTTCACTCGATTATTCAGGTCTCCCGAGTCTCTGGTGACAATTAATATCAGGCAAATATTGCCCAAGTCTTGGGATAACCTAAAACAGTATACTATTGGCAGGTGTTGCGGTGCAAGAACTGTTATATGATCATTAATTTTTGTTCTAAAAGTAAAAACTGCCTGGAAATGTGACGTCTCAAGTTTGTGTTTCTTTTGGCCCACCTGTTTTTAAAATGTATTTCGTAATAAATCAACAACTATTGCATTCACAAAATTTTTGTTCATACTTTTGGAATCTGCATAATATGATATACTTGATGATGAGTTTGGTTTAAAAGAAAATTTCTCTCTACAGCAGACTTTAAGCCTCTAAACACACAATGTCACTGAAAAATGGAAAAAAATAGGTCGAAAACCTAATTTTTGGGTTGCTCAATCCAGTATTTTGAAGCAAACAATCAATTTATCTAATATAATTTACCATTGATCCTTCTTCTGGTGGATATACAACATTTAACACCGGAATTAATTTCCTATGTTCAGCTGTAACTAAGAAAATATTTTTATGACAGCAAAATGTGCATCTGCGTTATTTTGATTTGTGACGTCATTTGTGATTCCTTTGACACACAAGTTTAAAAACATATCTTGTCATAAATCGGTGACTATTGCATCCACAATAATTTTTTTTACATTTTTGGAATCGGAAAATAATGTACTTGATGATGAGTTTTATTCACATTTATTTCCTGAAACTTTGTAGCAGACTTTTGACCTCAGAACATCACAATATACTCCAAAAATGGTCGAAAACCTTATTTCTGGGTCATTCAATCCAGTAATTTGAAGAAAAAATAATAATTAAAAAATATCACTGATCTTTCCTCTTGTAAATTTGCAACTTTTAATAACAAAATGAATTTCCTATGTTGAGACATCACTCAGAAAATGATTTTTAAGACAGCAAAATCTGCCAAAATGTGGCATCCTCAGCGAAAGAGGCTAATTCTTGAAAAAGGTGATGAAAAAGAAACCAATCTGATAAATGCATCAGCTAGGGAATGTGATCCACTGAATGAAACTTTTTTAATTTGGGAAACAGGACCAATATTAAGGTCAGGAGAGCAATTTTGGCCATTCTGACCATGCTATTCCTGCTACAATCATGGTAGCAGGAAGCCGCTATTTGCGGCGCCACCTGGTGCATTGTAACTTCGGCCAACACTCCCTATTTGAAGCCCACATACAGGGGCATAACACAGGACAGGTGAAGTTATTTTAGAGGAAAATTTGTACATCTGAGGAGAAAATATGCAAGTTTTTTTTTAAATATTTCAAAAAATTCAAAAAATAATGTTTTCCCCATAAAATATTTGGTGAATTTGGATGAAAAGCGCCATGGAGACTTAAGAGTACATGAGTTTTGTCATCCAACAAAAAAATTAGATTTAATTTGAAGATAAGTTACCATTTAGTCTACTTTTCTTTTACTGCCATGGAAATAAAAATAAATAAAATTTGGTAATAATCCGCTTTTATCAGTTATTTCCACAAACCACGGGAAAATGGTAAATACATTTTCTAGAACTTAGACATGTGTGTTACAATATTATGTGGTCATTTGATACATATAAACATTTTAAAATTTTGATAGTCATGTCACACTTTAGCTTCATTATTTTTGAACTAGGCCTTAGGAGAAAAATTAACACTTGATTTTGTCATGTCAGGTCCAGTGACAGGGAAAAACCACTGATTTGGCACGGATTACTGGACACAATGCACCAAAAAAAGGTCTAATATATGGCTTTTTGTTCCAGATGCAGTGGTTCTAAATAGAAATATGAACTAGTAGACGTAACAGTGAGCGGTAACAAAACTTCACCTACTGTGGTACAAGTAACTCGAATAGACACAAGTAGATGAGCAAGTAAAAGGTACATTGAAAAGTACACAGGAATCATACATAATTATGTAACATGCATTCAGACAAGAATACAAGAATGTTTCCTGTACATTGCAGTACATGCAAGTATGCACAGAAAAACCAGTGCATGAACCAGTGCATGAACCAGTGCATGAACCAGTGCATGAACCAGTACATGAACCAGTACATGAACCAGTACATGAACCAGTACATGAACCAGTACATGAACCAGTACATGAACGAGCGATGAACCAGTGCATGAACTAGTACATGAACTAGTACATGAACCAGTACATCCATCAGTACATCCACCAGTACATAGATCAGTACATCTGGAGAATTTGTGTTTCCAAATCATTTTTCAGATTCTCTGTAAATTAAATAGAACCGGAGATAGGGCCTATTGAAATGATGACTATTCAGAAATATGGACTTTCAGGAATTCATGAAAAAAAATATTTTTTAACTAATAATTGGTCTAGAACCAAAATGGTTAAATAAATTATGTTAACAGAAGTTAGTGTTTTGTTTAAATTTAAGGCATAGTAGTACTCTACTGGACTAATAAAATGAATGTAACTGAATTAATTGTGAAAAATATGCAACTGAGTTGATTACTAATGTATCATATCACCACAATGTTGTGAATGTACCAGTTGCTGTTATTTTAATGCAAGTTCAATTTTATCTAGAATTGCCAGATTTAATTCTCTAATTTCAAATATAAGTGCAATGATTCTTTTACTGGATTGTGCAGTTGATCTATGTCTCTGCATGCTTCTACTCAATTAATCTCCAAGGGAAGTTTATTCAAAACGCTACAATCGTAATTATATTGTGTTAAAATCGAATGAACAATATTTAATGTGACATGTTTTTCACCATTAGCTGACAATGATAATAAAACCTAAAGAAAAACATACCTTAATTCCTGTTCACATGTCAAGTATTCCCTTGGAAGTGAAAAAAACAGGTCAGCATATATATTTTTACTTCAAGAATGTCCATTTATCACATTTAACTAGGTTACATGTTTGAGGGAACATGAAACACCTTGCAGCAGTCCTGTTTGATGTTAACTGTAAAAGTTAGCTGTTGTCAATATCTTTTTTATACTAAATTTGTCCTAGAAGTTAGCTGTTATCAATAACTTGTCTGTACTAAATAGTATCAAGGTGGGGTTATTCTTAATTTTAATGGTCCATCTATTTAATTAACGATCATCATTACGTGGTTTTACTTATTTCTTATTGTGTTGGACCAGTTTGGGTTGATGTGTAAGAATGCACACCCAAGCACGCACTGGACCTCTGTTGGGTCCTCAACACCCTTGCAAGCCAACCTTGGCAACCCAAGCCCCTGGCCCCACTATGTGTGTCACAGTGGTGTCACTGCTGCTGCTGCTGCCGGCCTGCTGCTGCATATGCATGAGATGACCAGTACTGATTTAAAGTATGAACTGAATGCACTGACCTCACTCTGGCCTGACCTCAACCAGAGAAAAGAAAGTTTATCTGCAGCTATCTGTCTGAATGAATGAGAAATATGATAGTATAGAATAGAGTCTGACATAACAGAATAGAATAAAAAGATATTAGTTTATATGAGGAGAGGACTGTTTGTGTTGTGTATTCCCTGGCTCTGCAGGAAAAAACATGAAATTTTCAGGGTCTGCCTATCTTTTAAACCGTCAAAGCTACTGCAAAATGTTCAAAGATGAAAACCAGGGGATAATTTGGCCTTTTCAAATCTGTTTACAGATTCTCTGTATCTTAATTAGGACTGGAGTTATCACATATTGAAATTATGGTACAATTCAGGAATATGAACTTTAGAAATACCTGAAAAAATGTAGTTTTAACTTAAAGTCACTGTATAACCAAAACGGTTCATTGAAAACATACATAATTAGCCAGGATTATGCAAACAGATGTTAGAAATAGGCAGGTTGATCAAAAAAGGATGATTCCTTCCTTGTCAAAATATTGATATATTGTGAAAATTTGACAAAAAACATGAAATTTTCAGGGTCCAAAGATCTTTTTAACCGTCAGAGCTACGACAAAATGTTCAGAAAATGAAAACTAGAGGAGAATTTGGCCTTTCCAAATCTGTTTTCAGATTCTCTGTATCTTAATTAGGACCGGAGCTACGGCCGTTTGAAATGACGCCATCTTTGAAAATGTGAAAAAAAAAAATCATAAATTTTTCGCTAGTTTTTCGACCTTTTGACCTTTACAATGCAACGCAGGTAAATCCGAGGACCTTGAAAAATTACAGGAAGCCTCTAGAGTATTGTAGCAAGTATGTTTACCATTTTTGAAACAATATCTTGATTCTTTCTCTGTTAAAAAATATGAAATGTCAAAAATGTAAAATTTTTTGTCATGTTTGACCTTGAGTTTGACCTTGAAAAACATTTTGTAGGTCAAAATAAATATGATTTTCATAATGGCATTGTATGAAAAAGGGGGGGTCAGCCATGCATTGTAACCCTGTACAAGCTATATTTCCTTGTCCAAAACGCGGAAATGTGTCATTTTTTAACCTTTGTCGGTTAGCAATATTAAAAAAATTTTCATAAATCCGGGGACGGAGGTAATTAAAATATGATTAAATATTATGAATAAACAGGCCAATGTTCATCTGTCACCTGTGAATCACGCTGATATCTTAAAAATAACATGGTAAAAAAAATTGATGAAAATGGCACCTTTTCAAACTTTTTTGGGCCAAATGACGTTGAAAAATGAGGTCAAGGTCAAATTTAAAGGTCAGTTTGGGCTTATTAGGTCTATGTTTGGGGGGGTTTACTATGACATGTTATCAGCTAAAATCAATATTTCAAGGTATAATTCTCAAGGTCACTGGTATTGGTGACACGGTATAACTTTAAGAGTATGGAACTCAAGAACCGGTACTGCCGATGGAAAATAAAGGGTCGGGCAGATGTCCCGTGAGTTTGGGCACGTTTTGGCACCATCGGTATGACTCTACGACTTACGGATTCTGAGATCCCGCGATAGACCTCAGACCATAAAAATGGACTTAGTACAATATGAGCTTGACCTACTTTCATGAAAGTAGGTCAAACTGTGAAGAAAGTGTCTGGGACCTTTCCATGAACAGGAAAATGAAAACCGGTAATAACCGGATGAGGTACATGCATTTCAAATATTGCGAAATCCGACTTTGAAAGACTCTGTGACCTTGAAAAATAGGTCAAGGTCACTCATATTCAGAATTTGTAATAAGGTCATTGTAGGCTATGTATGTGAATATTTTGAAAATTCTCCGATGAGTTTGAATAAAAATAATACCGATTACAAGAAACTTCACCTATGTGTAGGTGAAGTTTAATAACAGATGTGGAGTGACGCTTCAGATATTAATTGCATTCAAATTGATGTCAGGGAACTGGAGTGACGCAAATTGTCCCGAAATTTGAGAATGACCCTTATATGGGATTTACATTTCTGTGTTGCATGTGTTTGTGTCGAAGATTATTTTGGATTTCTAAGCATGCAATGCATTTTTGGTCACAGTTTTATTTTGTTTCTATCTCAAATTAACGCAACTAATCCAGATACATCCTTGCAAGCACAAAGTAATAACCATTTTTGTACAATTTTGACTTCAACTTTGATGATAGAATGAGCTAAAAGTGTTTTACAAGCAAAAAATTATTTAAAATTCGTGACATCACTCAGATGATGTATGGCGTGTACAGGAAGCTCAATATAAAATGAAATAGAACCATCAATCATGACACACTGTAAGGAGAACAATGGAAACCATGAAAACAATCACTTTTGGTTCCATTCATAAGCAAAGACTCACTTACTGCTGAGTCTGAGATTAGTTACACGTGAGTAGGTATAGAGATTCCTCTTCCGGTGATTGCACCCCATACTCGCTTTGCGACAGACAGGTCTCTACCCAGAAGCTCTTGTTCTTTGATTTTCATTCCAGGGTCTTTTGTGGGAGGAGATGGAAGGTTGGACGTCTTTAAGGGCCTTAACATCACATGTGAGACCTAAGTCTCACATCTCCTTATGCCTTATTACTTCTTTTGCCCTTTGTTCTGGGATCTCAACACTTTGTAATGCACAAGACAGTTTCTTATCTTTTCTCTTGTTATTTTATGTGTAATATATCACACCCTTGAAAGACTGGCATCAGTCAGCTAGATGACTGCTGATTAAGTTGTTCGTACCACATTGACCATTCTACCAATTGAACTATATTTAAGGACATCTCTAAATATTGCCATTTCTCCTTTCTTATAACAAGTATTGGGTCATAATGTCAAGCATCATATCTGCCAATTTTCTTGACACAGCATTTTCGTCCTATCTAGCTATTTTTAGATTGTTGTTTTGACAACCGTGCCTATCAATCGGCAGCTAAGAGATGTAATGTAAACTGTCAACTCAAATATTTCTGTCACCATTCTTTTTGCGGGGTGCACATTTTCTTTCTAAATAATTCATTGTTTCTCATGTTTTCGAATTCTTCTTGTCTCAACACCAAAATAAGACAAACGAGCATTCGATTTATATTTTGCCGTCTTATTTACAATGGATGTAAATGGTTGACATACAACATATGAATGGAAGATTTTCCGTTTTTGCTTCATATGGTTATGGTGTGGTCCTCCTGCACATTTCCCATCACTTATGGGCCTACACAAAGCAAAAGTATTTAAAAGTCAATGAAACTTGTCTTTCTTCCAACTGGTCAGTTGATCCAAGCCCCTTTGAACTGTTTACCACACATCAGTGAGCGGTTAAGTGATCCAAGTAAACCTTGACTTGGATCGATTGATTACCCAGATGCATCACTTACTTTTTCCATCTTAATATACCATGGTTAATCAAAGTGTGTCTCTGAGCTATGAAATACCTGTAGCTAATGAAACACAACACAGTAATCTCAATGCTTGAGCTACATTGTATAAGCTGCTTATTGAAGGTAATTGGTGCCTTTTCTCCTTTCCAAAGGTCAAGACCAGCATTCATCGGAAGTCAAAGAAACAGAGCAAAGGCATTGCGTCAGCATGTCGACAACCTTTACACTTATAATTTGTCTTTTGCAGAAACCTAAAAATAGTCTAAACCAAAGCTCCTGAAGGATTTACTTTGCAGTTGCCACACTTTGGATAATTGGGAGATTACAGGTCAGCTGATTGGTACAGCCTTGTGTGCCAAAAAAAGCAGGCAGGGCAACTTAAAACAGGTTTGTTGGACAAGCGGCTTTTTTTTTGGGTCATGCACTTTCATGAATGATTGCTATGTACAGGCGGACAGGCCTATATGTGGCAAAGTGTCAGCTACCACAGGCACAACTACTCTTGATTCCCAGAAACTGAAAAGCAAGGAATTACTACTACATTGCCAAAATGTCACTCTTGGTGGCCAAGTTTGTGACCATGTGCTACACTGTGCCATCAAACGTTTAGGTCAGGGCCCCGATGTAAAAGACCCTGGAAGGGACAGTAATCATCTTTCATCTTCAATAGTCACATACATATGTAGATTTTTCTTCCTGGACGTTTAGGAGCAAAACACAATTATTTGCTGCTGTATTCTGTGCTATGAACAAAAAAGTCAATCATGAACAGAAAGGTATGACTCTATGAATAGTGCAGTTAAGCAGAACACAAATATGCACATGCATAGCTGAAGGTTCGAATAAATATTCCCTTTTGGCACGTGTGCTGCAGACACATCAGACAATGTATCTGAGTAAAGGAGATAGACAGACAGAAAAGAAATTTATTTATAACAAAGAATCATGAAATGTCATGGCAAACGATACATAATACATACGCAAGTTTCATAAATAATCAAATAGTTTTTATTTTATTACTGGGAAAGCTTTCTGAGACAAAAGAGTCTATATCGAGATGAGGCAGTCCCACATGTAGTACGATATCCGTACAATGTGAGAAAATAAAATAATCATCAAAAGCAAATCACGTAAAATTTATTTACACAAAATTTTCATGATGAGTTTCTTCCATAATGATTATCAATCAATATTATGTTTCGAACACTACACATGGATAGCCAGTCTACGAGTATTCAGGTTTTGCAAAATCAAGAATTTCAGCCAATTCTTTATGTTTCTAGAAAGAGCTGTATAATCATGGAAAGAAAGGATCTGACAATAATGCAGATGCAGGTTAGTTTGTATACATGACAAACCAGTGGTGTTTTATGGTTGGGGCATAATGTGGAAGAGATAGGTTGCTCTTAGTGTTATGTCTTTTGGGTCAGCATTAGGGCTCAACGAAAATTCCCATCAGCACTTGCACGACCCTGTGGTGTATGCTGAGATATGTCACAAATAAAACTCATCCACGGTATCTCAGTGTATATAGACCTACATTTCACCAACACTATAGGGTGTCACATTTTTTGGACTTTTTCTCAGATCACGTTAGTCTTGAGACCAATTGATCTCCAATGTGGACATAACTGTCAGAAAAAAAAATTCGCAATATTAAATAAGATTTAGGTCTCCCCCTACCACGAAGTATGTTTGGCCCCTCACGAATCGCCAAAATTGCCAGCTTTTTTTGCTAAAATTTACATTTTCATGGCACAATTCTTAAGTTAAAGCATTGGTCGAGTAACGTTAGGGTTTTTAAACATGCTGATTCCATTTTTGATGACACCATTTATGTGAATGTGAAAAAAATTGCCCAGTAATTGACACATTTTGCAGTTCTAGCATGATTGTATTGTTTACAGAAAAAGAAACAAAAGAGGCTTGGACTATACATGAATGGAACATAAAAACAGAAAAACAAGGCAATTTTAGAAGTTGTTAAGAGTGGTAAAAATGTTTTAGGCTGCGGAGTGAGTGCAACTTGTGTTTCAGCCAATTTCATGTACACGTGCCTGACACTAACTATAATATTGCCCAGCTCTTATTCTATTGTCCCCAGAATATATATATTTCATGTTTATAACCTTAATAAATTGGCTCACGATGTAATACAAGGCACATGTTAAAGGTGATCATATAGTATGGGAAAATTGCAAACTTCTTCATGTAATCAAATTTCGAAATAAATACAATGTCAAAGATGCAAAGTGGTCAGTAATTTTCCAATCTCAAATACCATCAGCTGCCCACCGAGTTGCCTCAGGTAATTCAAGAGATAAAGATGGTATCACAATGACCTCGATGCAGTTTATTGGTGCTCATTATCTATAAAAACAAATCATTGCCATATTTTTAAATTCCTGAAAAAAAAAAGAGAATAGTCTTCTGAGTTTTGGCTGAGCTTATCCCAAGAGCAGATATGATTCTTTCTTTAATGGAACTGACTAACCACATGAGCAGTCAGACTTCAGTTGTTATCAGAGGACTTCCGGGCTTCCTGTTGCAATTTTGGTTGGACTAACATGACTTATTTTCTCATTTGTTGTATTTTAGCAACAAAAAGCTATTCCCTAACATTCTCTTTTGGGGAGTGTGTTTTTTTTTCAGGTCAGATGTCAGCAAATTTCTCTTACTGTCACAGAACCAGGGTAGATGCCAGGTTGATATCCCTGCATATTCCCCAGGTGAAGATACAGGGAAGGATACCAATTCATCCTTCTAATAACCTCTAAATATCATCCATTACAACTGAGGTACAATAAATTTCCATCATGTTCGCACTATCCTCGCTTCTTTAGTTAGATCAGAGTTATTGCTGTAGATCAAAGAAAGGGAGTAGCCCGTCGATACGGACCCAGATCCCAAGACCTGTATTATCCTGTGTTTTCATGCACAATATTTTCTGTGCCTTTAGAAGTATGTTTAGTATTTTAGACATTTTCAATATTCCAATATCTACTATAAATCAAGTTAGTTAGAAAGGCCTGCATGCAGTGCACTCGGAAGTTATTATCAAGAATTAAATTCTTCTTGTGAAGCAATTTTTCTGGTCACAGGCAACAGCTTAGTCAGGTAGTTTTAATAAGTGACCTTACATCTGATGACATTTTTATGCAAGGCTCATTGTGAACTTCTCAAAAATATCATGTCAGCAGCTCAAATTCAAAATGACAAAGTCCTTTATGAGGTCTTGGAAATGTGTCTTGCTTCAATCTGAGAATCGTTTTATATTCCGTTTTTATCCTCAATGCATATTTTTTCCAGGAAAGATAATATTGTCCGCAAAGTTCAGAACTATCATTGTCTGCGATATTGGGTCAGATAAATATACGTACATAAAGGCCAAAGAGAGCAAATTATTTTACATACATGCAGTACAACCAAAAATTGTTTTTTTAAAGTAAGGTTATTGCTAAGTTCATGATGAATACAAATTTGATTTAAATATTTAAATTTATCTATTGAAAGAAACTGTTACTATATTAGTGCAAGTGAGTGCAAATGAGAGCGAGTGAAAAGGCATGGAAATGCATGAAAGCGTTGGCCCTGTTAGGGCGTGCAAGTGTTGGCATCTGCATGCTTGGAAAAATCCTGTACATTGACTGGGTGCCAAGAAATAGGAAATCAAGAAGCTAGCCATTACATAAATCTTGGTGGCCAAGTTTGTGAAGGTGTGCTGCACTGTGTGGCAGAGCACTCCTCGTGGCCGCTTCACCTTTTACAGGCCTGAAATGACACCAAGTTTCTCAAATTTTATGACTTTAAACTGAAATGTCAACTGCACTTCAGAAGTATTTTGTCAGCTCATTTGGTCTTTGCATATTAATATGACATCTTCACGTAGCATTCAATTATAAGTTTTAAAAACAATATCATACGAAAATCTCTGAAATTAAAAGTGCAAGTAGCTTTGTGAGTTATAGAATGACGTCTGGCAACAGTCTGGAAATAACTTCTATGATATATTCATCTTTCATCTTCAATAGCAACACAGATTTTTCTTCCCCACTGTTAGGAGCAAAACACAATTATTTGCCTCTGCATTCTATACTATGAACAAAAAAAGTTAATATTGTTAGTCATGAACAGAAAGGTATGATTCTATAGCTAAATATTATTTGATATCCACAGTATTCCGCACATACAATGTACTTGTATGACATCTTCACATATCATTCAATTATACGTTTTTAAAACAACATCACATGAAAAGCTGTCAAATTCAAAATGGCAGAGCTCCTTTTCTGTTATTGGATTGCCCCTGGCAACAGTCTGTGAATAACTTCATATGCGTACATTCTGTTTTTATCTCCTTCGCACTTTTCTACCAGAACAGACAGTAACGAAACACAATTATTTGCCGCTATGTTCTATATTCTTAACAAAAATAGAATACATATCATGAACAAAAAGGTATGATTCCATAGGCATATCGGAGGGGGGGGGCAGGGGGGGCGATCGCCCCCCCAAAAGTTTGGGAAACAGTAAAATTCGGGCAAAAAGGCTATAAAATTCGGGCAAATGATTAAATAAAAACTACCGAAAATTAATGATTTCCAGGCAATTTAATTCGAAATGTTTATAAATTTAGATCGTGAAATTCGGGCAAATGTCGCTCGCCCCCCCAAAAATCGCGCGCGCCGTACGCCTATGTATGATTCTATGAATATTGCAGTTCCTCGGGATACCACAATGTAAAAACATGGCTGAAAGTTGGCATAAATATTCCTCTTAGGCGGATGTACAAAGGATAATCTGACTATGTACACTGTATTTGAGTGACATAGGCCTAATTCTACAATTACAAATAATGTAATAACTAATCAACACAACGAAATCATCAGTGTAAAATCCATCATCACAAAATTTCCGTAATATCTTCAAATGAATGTAATGATTCCAAAACTAGCCTGCTCTCCAAGATTTTGTATAACATAAATTTGTCACATTATCTAGGCCTATCATATTCGTGTAGCATATTCCACAAGTTTCTTAAAAGAGTTCTATATGGAAAAGAAGGGTATGACATATGCAGATGCAGGTTCATTCCTACATGTATTCATGACAAACCTGTGGTGTTTTATGTTTGGAGCATAATGCGGAAGAGACTGTTCTTAATGATATGTCTTCAGGATCAGCATTAGGGCTCTAGGCAAATTCCCATCATCAGTATTTGTTGCGCCCTGTTATTAGAGCATGCAGCGCTACAATGGCACCACACATTGAAAAAAAGACCTGAGATATGTCACAAATAACACTCATCTAACTGCCGGTTATCTCTGCTTATGTAGGCCTTCATTTCACGAACACTTGTTCAATAAGATCCTGTTGTAAGAAAAAAAAAAGTAGGACAACTCAAAATAAGGTAAGACAAATTTTTGTCATAAGTCCTCGGTTTACCTGCCCTACTTTCTCCCCTCCACACCAAATATCCTCACAGATACCTTCGACTCCTCGTCACAAACTTATCCCATATATAAAGAACCTTTTTAAGACAGTTAGCAATATAATTGAAATTAGCAAAGCGCATAACAATAAAGAAATCAAATCCAATTGGGGCAATGGAATTTGAGTTGGTGTTGGCTAAGTATGAATTTAATATAATTTTAAAAGGTAGTTTAAAGTATAGGAAAAGGTAGGAAGTGGTTCGGAGGGAGCCCAAAGGTATGAAAGGGTGAAGTAGTAGCTGATTCTTCCTTCCTGCTAGAGCAATCATACTTTATATCGAGTTGTACTGTAAACCGAATATAAAAACGGAGAAGAGCAAGCCAATTCTAGAAGTTGTGAAGAATGATTTATTAGATGTAGTAAACAAGCTTTAGGGTGCCAAGTGAGTGCAGCTTCTATTTCTGCCATTTTCATATACATGTGCCTGACACTAACTAAAATATTGCCCAGCTCTTATTCTATTGTCCTAAGAATATGTATATTACCTTAATATAATGGCTGACGATGTAAGACAAGGCATATGTTAAAGGTGAGCATACAACTTTAGGCTGTCTGTTATGGAAAAAATTGCAAATTTCTTGAGGTATTCAAAGTTCACAGAAAGTATAATGTCAAACATGTAGAGTGGTCAGTAATGTTCCAATCTCAAATACTATCATTTGCCTACTGAGTTGCCTCGGGTAATTTGAAAGGTAAAGATGGTATAACTATGAGCTTCCATGCAGTTTGCTTATACTTGTTGTCACCAAAAAGCAAATCTACTGCAAAACATCTTGAACATCTTGAAAAATAAAGAGAATAGTCTTCTAAGTTTCGGCTGAGCTTATCCCAAGAGCAGATATATGATTCTTTCTATAATTGAACTGACTGACCACATGAGCAGTCTGACTTCTGTTGTTATCGGAGGACTTTGATGTTTTCTATTGCAATTTTGGTCGGATGAACATGCCTTGTTGGCTCATTTGTTGTACTTAAGCAACAATAAACTATTCTTTTACATTCTCTGATGAGGTGTGTTGTCAGGTCATCTATCAGCAAACTTCTCTTACTGTCACACAACCAGAGAAATATGCCAGGTTGACATCCCTGCGTATTCACCAGTTGAAGACACACGGAAGAATACAAATTCAGCATTGTAACAACCTCTAAATATCAACCATTACAACTGAGCTACCCTGAATTTCCATCATATATTCACTTTATCCTCTCTTCTTCAAAGATATTGTTATAGATCAAAGAAAGGGAGCAACCACTTGAAATGAACCCAAATCCCAAGACCTGCATTATCCTGTGTTTTCAAGCGCAATATTTTCTGTGCCTTTCCGTTCAGTATTTCAGAAATGTTAAATATTGTTGCAACATCAACTATACTATTATCAGAGGCTGGCGTAGGCCAGGGGCGGACTGGCCCCATAGTGGGCCCCTTGGCAAAATCATTGGCGGGCCCCTATTATCGCAATAGCGGCATTTTCAAGCTTGCGTTCTAAATTTATACCTTTATCAAAAACTATTGTATTTGCAGTACACAGATTGTTCTTACCTCAAATACCTGCATGATATAATAATATGAAATTAAACAAACAAGTATGTACAATAATAGGGAGTGGGCCCTTGCTTGTCTGATATCACTAATTTGAAAATTATCATCATGCAGAAGGGGGCATAGGGGGCCCATGCCCTCTGAGACCATTTCGAAGCAAAATATACTACAAGGAGGGTCCATGAATGTCCAGGCATAATGTCGGGGCACGTCCAAGTGGACTATATCTGGATCCGAAACTGGACTGCTTTATTGTTAATTTTGCCGCCAGGTGGCCAACATGGCACACGCATCCGATGGGAGCTCCGACTTTCTACTTTGATTTTCCACATTTAAAGCTGAGTAACCCTTTCTAATTTGATTCATTTTGTATCTAAGTATTGTATCTTCCTATCCTGTGTGTAAATTCGTTACTGGAAGGCAGATATCCCGTTTTTATAAGCACCAATTAGATCGGGAATTTTTGGCCAAACACTGCCTGTCCTGTTTACATTGTAAAACCCCAAATATCGCCCACTTTCTCATGCAAAATAGAGGGCATTTCGGCACGTTTTTTCCAATCTAACCTGTCAAATTTATACCCTCAACTTTACAGATAGCTACCAATATGTCTTGGATGTAATTACAACTTCATACCATTAGATAGAGCCCTATTTTAAGGCATTTATTTTGTACTGTGTTTATTTCCCGCCATTTTTCTTGGTGCAGTTTTCTGAACCTATCTTATTCTCCTGCCATCTCTTGTTGTGTTCCTGACAAATCTGACCACTTTGTGGTCTTGTATTTTGAGTATACATACACACTGCATACACACTGCAGACAAATAACTATTATATCTCTTAGTCCCAACAAATAACTATTATATCTCTTAGTCCCAACATTCTACAAAATACAGTAGCCTTGAATGAACATGCTTTGCTGTCAAATGTCTGCCTAGTATCCTCTTCATATTTTCAGACGCTATGGCCCTACAAGCAGCCCAAGCAGCCCTGTCGCAGATGTCAGCGATCTTCTCACCAAGTCAAACAAATAACCCAGGTCGACGTCTGATGCCAAAGCGCTATGCAAAGAAGAAACCTGACAATGATTTTGTGTACCCTGACATGGCCTCCGACGTATCGTCCCTCCTGGTTGGCTCGACTATAACGGACAGTGAACTTTTTTATAGCAGCCCAAAACCACCTATGCCTCTGGCTTTTCAAACAGAAACGCTACTGGCTGGAAATGACTCTTTGGTATTTGAAACGCAAACCCAGTCTGTAGTACCAGAAACTCAGACCCCTTCACGGATGGAAATATCTGTAGTATCAGAAACCCAGACCCCTTCACGGATGGAAATATCCCAGCTTTCAGTGACTACCCCTACATCTAGACATGGAAAGAGAATGAGCAATGCCCTGACAAATTCCATGGCACAAGACAATCTTACTGTGTCCCTCTTCCCCATGTCAAATCTTTCTGCAGACGAAACCCGGGATACCCTGACATCCACCCCTCTGGCCTCTACTCCATTTTCCCGTCTGCCATCGAACCCGGACATTCCTACAGAAACCCCCCCTTCAGCACATGCGACTCAAACAGAGCCCCGGCAGATGACTGAAAAATACTCCCAAACAGTCTCTGGTCAAGTATTGGAACAATGCTCCCAAACAAACCCTCAGGAAGTGAACAGTCAGTGCTCCCAAACTAGTCGCCCCACAGACTCCCCAAAAAGTGACATTCCTAATATCGCACTCTTCCGCTCAAATGGAAATTTATCAACTCTATCAAATTTCCATCAAACCAGACTGTCATACGGAGGCCTCCAGTTCAGAAGCGCAGAACACGCCTATCAACACCGTATGGCAGTTTTCCACGGTCGCCATGATATTGCCCGCAAGATAATGTCTTCCCGTTTCCCAGGTGGTGCGAAGAAACTCTCCCATGATGTTGTTAAAATTGAACAATGGCATGAGGCAAAGACCACTATCATGGCAGAAATCCTTCGACTGAAAGCTGAACAATGCCCTGCTTTCAAACGAACTCTGCTGAGCACAAAATCAAAACGTCTTGTCCACAACATAGACACAGACAGCTACTGGGGATGTGGCCCGGACCTTTGTGGTCAAAACATGATGGGTGTGCTCCTGCAGGAGCTTCGAGAAAACCTCAGAACAGAAGCTGACTGTCCCCCCTCTGTGAATCCCCCTGTGAATCCCCCTGCCCCGGCTACAATCACTGACCTTACAACTGACACCAAACAGACTGAAACTGTGAGACAACCAGCTACCAAGTCTGTGACTTCTTCGTCACGAAATGTGCCGGTCACATCAGGTGCCAAACATTCATCTGTGCCCGAATCGCCCCCAGTGTTAATCATTGGAAATTCAAATGTTCGCCAGATGGCCAGTGTTCTCCGGGAAAACTCAATTAATGCCACTTCAATCTTCTACCCCGGCGGCACGATTGACTTTATCTGCTCACGCATCCGACACACGACTGGAGGGGCTGATCCTAGCCACGTCGTATTAATGGCAGGTGACATTGAAGCGGCCAATGGCATTAATCCAGATCTTCTTAACTGCAAGTTTGAAACACTGGTAAAAGAAACCAGACGAGTGTACCCTTTTAGCCGCCTTATACTCGTTGGCCTGACGGCTACAGGAAATGCACGTCAACGAAACACCATCTACCGAGTGAATGCGCTCATGAAACATATCGCTTCAAATGAGAGACGGATCTCCTTCACAGACAATAATCACTCCAGACTGAAGGATCGCATTCACTTGACGTATCGTTCCAAAGTCATGCTCGCAAAACGAATCGTAACGATCATCGAAAAACCTTATCTGGATGCGATCCGGAGATTTCGATGAACAGGTCCCAGTTCCTCCCCCGTCCAATGCCCCCAAAGACACTGCCATCGACGGCAACAACCCTGCTCCTTGTGCGGAGGCGCACACTAACTCCTTATGTATAGATGATGTAACTAATGAAACTAGAAGTAACTTAGCCATCTCTGTTCATGATACATGTAATAATACAATTTTATGTGATACTCAAGAAGATTTGTTTAACAACTGTGAACATGACATTAAAGTAGCTTTTTGGAATATACAAGGAATAGGTAGTAAGCTAGAACTTGAAAGTATAAATAATCTTTTCTCTCACTTTGACATAGTATTTCTATTTGAGACTATGAAGCGGGACTCAATTAATCCCTCACTAACAAACTATCATTTCATCCATTGTCAACGTAAATATCAACACCCTCGTGCAAGGAGACCATCTGGTGGCATTGGTGCCTTAATTAAAAATACAATAAAACATTTAGTTAAAGTTGAAAAGCTCAATGAACATGTTATCTGGTTAAGCATTAAACAAAAACAGCAACCTCCTCTGATAATTGGAGGTACTTATATTCCACCAGCTGGATCTAAAATATATCTAAACTATAGAATAAATGACATCTTCCAAGCGCTCCAAGAAGACATAGCTCACTTCCTTGAGTCCACTCCTTACGTAGCTCTCTGTGGTGATTTCAACAGCCGCACAGGTGGCCTGAGCGATATAAATTCACATATAAGTGGTAAAGACAATGACTTAATGGTTAATCCTAATTGCATAATAAATGATTCTGATTGTGTGCAAAACACAGATTGGCAAACAAAACATAGGCAAATGAAAGATAAAGGCCAAAATAATTTTGGAAAAGAACTAACCCAATTATGCATAAACAGTAACATGCGAATTATGAATGGCTTTCTAAATGCAAATAGTACTGATGATTTCACATGTCATGCCCCACTTGGTAAAAGCACTGTTGACTATCTCCTTAGTACATACAGATTTTTTAATATAATAAGTAACTTCGAGATATCCCCCAAACTAGACGAGTCAGATCACGTACCAATTACTTTCTCAGTGACTTGTAAAACTCAAAGGACAAGGGCTCATCTTACTAAAACTAACAATGTAACTTATGAAAAACGTTTTCGCTATGTATTTGACAAAGACAGGATTCTGCTTTATAAAGAGAACCTAAGGAGTGAGCCAGCGCAAGAGAAACTCCTTAACATAACTTCTAATTTCAGCAATGAAACTGAGGTGGACTCTCTTATTCAATCCACCTATAACTATATAGAGAGTAGCATTGAGGCTACATTCCGTAAAAAGCATTCTAAAGCGCACACTAATACTTTCCCTGTGAATTCATGGTACGATGATGAATGCAAATTAGCCAGGAAAAAGGCAAATGATTATGCCAAAACACATGACTTAAATGTTCAAGCTTTTAATCTGACATATAAAACTTTGCATAAACAGTACAAATATACTATTCAACGCAAGAAAAGACTACACCAACAAAAAAATAGGAATGAGTTGGATAATTTGAAAACTACAAATCAAACAGAGTGCTGGAAACTCTGGAACAAGCTAACAAATAAACAAACAAAAATACCTAATCAACCAAACTTAGATGCTTTTCATCAGTATTTCACTGAACAAGCGCACCCACCAGTATGTCCTCACTTTGATCAGGAGCACATGACCGAGATTAACAATTTAATAAACCAAATAAAAACTAATACATTAATAGTCCCGATAAACATTAGCACTACTATATGTGATACCCATATCACAGAAAAGGAAGTGCATCTAAGTTTAAGGAGACTTAAAATAATAAGGCTGCTGGAATAGATGGAATAACTGGAGAATTCTATAAATATATAGCTGATGAGCTAACAGCACCTTTCTGTGCAATTTTCAATCACATACTTGATAAGGGTGAATACCCAACACAGTGGGCAGAAGGGCTCATAAATGCACTTCATAAAAAGGGAGACTACTGTAACCCAGATAACTATAGAAAGATAACTATAACAGTGGCTATGGCCAAGGTATTTGACTCTATCCTGAATGCTAGGCTTTACTTTAAAAATGATGCCATGTCCCTAGATGACCCATTTCAATTTGGTTTTACACCCTCTAGAGGCACAGCTGACTGTGTTTTTGTACTGGACACAATTGTCAACCACCAGCTGTTAAAAAAGAAACCCGTGTACCTTTGTTTTGTAGACTTCACTAAGGCTTTTGACTACATTAACAGGGATGCCCTCTATTATAAGCTATATAAAAAGGGAATGGGTATTAAGATGCTAAGAATTCTCATGAGTATGTTCGATAAGGCCCAGGCCAAAGTCCACCAACTTGGTAAACTAAGTGCCCCAATTGATAGTATCTTTGGAGTCCTGCAGGGGGGTATCGTAAGCCCAAAACTGTTTAATGAATTTCTCTCAGATCTCCCGGAATATCTAAATGCGACAGATGGTATTAGAATAGATGGTACATTATTTACCCATCTTTTATATGCGGACGACATAGTTCTTATTTCGGAATCAGCTGAAGGTCTGCAAAATAGCATAGACTCTCTTCATAAATTTTGTGCCAAATGGCATCTAATCGTAAACACATCAAAGACTAAAGTTATGCAAATTGGGGTAAAAAGTCAAAAGCATTTCCAGTATAGCAGCGAGCAAATCGAAAATGTCGAAGTATTTAAATACTTAGGACATACAATTTGTAATCAAAGAAACATACATAAAAAGATGGCAGATTACATAGCGACGCAAGCCCAAAAAGCACTCTTTACACTGTATGGGCGCATAAAACCTTCCCTAGGCCACATATCCCCGTCACTTGCTTTAAAAATGTTTGATAGTTATGTACTTCCAATCCTTGAATATAATAGCGCCTTTTGGTCTGGCGCGGCAGAAATCCCCCAAATCGAGAAGATACAAATTAGCTTTCTTAAACATGTTCTCAATGTGAGACGGCAAACCCCAACACTAGCTGTGTATGCAGAAACAGGAAGATTTCCCCTTAAGATAAGGCAACAACTAACTGGAGTAAGCTACTGGGCTAAAATTAAAAATCTCCCAAATGATGATATCTTACATAAATGCCTAAATATACAGATAATTAATCACAATGCTGGTCAGAAAAATTGGTACAGTAAGATAGCAAAAATAATGACAAATGCTAACATTGCCTGGCAAGCCAATGAGCCTGGCAAAATTTTAAAGGAAATCAAACTTAAACTATATTCAGAGGAACAGTCCAGAATTTTGAATGAGATTAATAACTCGGATAAATTTCCCAAATTGCGCACATATAAAATGTTTAAGACAAATTATTGTCTAGAACCGTATCTAAATCTAAACCTCTCAAAGAAAACATACAGCAACATTGCCAGATTCAGAGTAAGCTCTCATAATCTAAAAATTGAAACAGGTAGACATAACATACCCAAAATTCCGATAGAAGAGAGAAAATGTGACAAATGTAATACTGACGATATAGAAGACGAGATTCATTGCCTCTTAATTTGTACTAATAACGATGCCCCCAGATCAGAGCTTTTTGACAGAGTTAGTAGCCTTATGCCCAACTTAAGTAGTCTTGATGAAAGTGAAAAATTCATTGCACTGATGTCAGATAAAAGACCGGATGTAATACAGGCTATAGGCTCTTACCTAAACAAAGTAATGTAAGTGTTGCTAAAAAATTAATGATAACTCAATACCCTACTGTGTATTTTTAGCTGTCTAGTTGCGCCTCCCTATAGTGAGTAGTAATTTTCCGAACCCAATTTTGGACAACTGACTCTTCATTCCAAGTTAAAGTTTGCAAAATGAATCTCTGTACTAAATATATGTTTGAATGCTAGATATGTGTGGGAATTTTCTTCAGAGTATATATTAAATTTTTACTAACAGTTGTATACCTTATTATAATGTGTGAATGATATGTATGTTGCTAACTAGATGTAGTTTTTGTTTAGGAATATCAACAGCACTCATTTCTATGTTGGAGGGCCTTTAAGCAGTTGCTGCTGGTCCATCCGATATATTTTTGTATAATGTTTTAAGGACTTTATTATATTAAATTTATATTGACATTTTTAAAATTATCTTTTACTTGAAAATCTAAACTGATATTGGACACTCTTTAAAAACATCGGACATTTACAAGTTTAATCACTAGAACTGGGACCAGTATTGTAATAATAACATTATACTTAACCTTGTTTTTAGCTTTCTGTAGATTAGTGTAGACTTTGATTTTGCTTTGTATTTTGATATTGATGACACATGTATCTTTTTTGATATTCGGTTTGTCATAATAAAAGTTTATATATATATGTTAATTATGCTTGTCAAGTTTTAATTGGAGATTTTTTTATATTTATTTGGCCCGGAATTCGATTTTGACCTCTTTTATATTGTTTATGATAAAACAGATTTTTAAAGGTTGCTGGTGGGCCCCCCTTGGGTGGTGGGCCCCAGGGCACTGCCCTCTGGCCCATAGGGCCAGTCCGCCCCTGGCGTAGGCCTATACAGTTACAAAGGCCCACCTGCAGTGCATGAATTCGGAAGTTAATATCAAAAATTTAATTGTTTTTGTGAAGCAATTCTTCTATTCACAGGCAACAGCTCAGTCAGGTGGTGTTGATAAGTGACCTTACATCTGATGAAATTTTGATGCAAGGCTCATTGTGAACTTCTAAAAAATACCATGTCAGCAGCTCAAATTCTTAATGACAAAGTCCTTTATGAGGTCTTGGAAATGTGTCTGGCTTCAATCCGAGAATCGTTTTATGTTCCGTTTTTATCCTCGATGCATACTTTCTCACAGAAAGATAATTTTGTCAGCAAAGTTTGCAACAATCATTGTCTGTTATATTTGGTCAAATAAATATATGTACATTTATAAAGGCAAAAGAGAGCAAATTATGCCACATATAGTACAACCCAAAAATGGGTTTTTTTAAGTAACGTTATTGGGTCATTCCATGACAATTCAACAAATTTCCAAAAATCTTCCCACTCGACCCCCTCAGATTTGTCTGAAAAAATTCTAAAATAAACCTATAATAGTTTAAAGGATGTGTGCCAAATTTTAGCTCATTATCTTAAATCGTTTTTCTTAGAAAAAATATTAAAGGAGACAAGGTTGAGGCTGTTTTTGCACTAATTTTAGGAGCGTCAAATGAAAACCACTTTTCAAATTGTCAGCCTAAAGCAAAATTGGCCTAAGTCATTTTTGGCAATTTTTGGTAAACAGCCAAAAACTGACTTAGGCCAAATTTTTTTTTAAAAAAATGACTTAGGCCAAAATTCTTTTGTGGTGTAGCTGTGTTATTAAGCAATTCTCCATAAATTTATAAATGAAATGCGGGGAAACAACTTCAATAAAATTAATACTCACAATTATGACCGAAAAATATTGGTAATATCCACTAAAATTAGTGATAACAAAATTGACCTAAGTCCAAATGGCCTAAGTCAACAGGACGAAAATGCATGCAATTATCTTGATTTTCAAAGCTCAATTGCCAAAATATGACACCAGTTACCATTGTCAAACCAATGTCATTTTCAAGGCTATATAGATGTTTACAGACATGCATCAATTATTGTCTGCTTTATACTGGACAATAAGGAAACAGATACACTCTCTATAGGGCCAAAGTAGCAAATAGAGTTCCCCGTGGCCTAATGGTTAAAGGTGCTTGTTGGTTGTTTGTGCTACCAATCAGTCTGGCTGTGAGGTCGTGGTTGCTGCTGTTGCTCTGATTGCTCTCAGTCATGCATTGCAATGCAGGCATGAAATTGGTGGTAAGCCTCCCAAAATGAAATAGCTCAGGGCAGGCATAGAACGGCATCCGTGGGCAGAGACGAGAGGAACATTGTCCAAGGTTCCCATGCAGTAGCATGCTTTGGTATTGGTGATCGCTGTGTGATGATGATTGATGAGAAGACTTAGTCGATCAATGATTATAGTGGCCAAGTCTCCACAACTGATTTTTTAGAATTATTTCAAAACTGAAATATTTTCGGAAGTCTGGAACCAACTTATTTGGTATCCGCACATACTTGTATGACATCTTCACATATCATTCAATTATACGTTTTTAAAACAATATCACACGGACAGCTAACAAATTCAAAATTGCAGTGCTCTTTTCTGTTATTGGATTGGGCCTGGCAACAGTCTGTGAATAACTTTATATGCATACATTCTACTTTTATCTCCATTGCATACATTTATTTTTCTTCAAGAACAGACAGTAGCAAAACACAATTATTCGCTACTTTGTTCTGTGCTCTGAACAAAAATAGAATATATGTCATGAACAAAAAGGTATGATTCTATGAATATTGTAGTTCCTCAGGATATCACACTACAAATATGGCTGAAAGTTGCCATAAGTATTCCTTTTAGGCACATGCACACTGTAGAGTGGGTCGGGGCAAGAAGCCCGGGTTAGGTGAGAAGCCCCCCCAGGGTTATATCTAAACTTACATTTTTGGTGCTTTTTCTTATTGATAGGATTAAAGCTAGTGGCGTTTTAGGTGACGTCACAAATTTTCAAGGCATTCAGCACCAAACCATAGTCATAATTAAAGAAACAAAAAAAGGTGCATGGTTTTTGTAACTTTGATTAACTCTTTGGAAGTGGTTGTCAGAAATAACTTTGGAAATTTTTAAAAGTATAATGGATATCTGCATTGCTTCACTTTATGACCATCACATAAATATGATTTGGATCATGTTTTTTGCATTTTAGCTCAAAATATAGAGGTCAAATTAAAATATGTGGGTTTGGGGCGAGAGGTCCCACATGGTATGGGGCATGGGGCCCCCTTCACTGAGCCCTCGAAGCTGCTTCCGGAACCATTTAATAATGTTTACTTTACCTTAAATCTTGATAGAATAGCTAATTGAAATAGAAAAAATTTTGGCCGAAATTGAAAAAGGGCAAAAAAAAAAAAAAAAAAAAATGCATGAACAGAAAAATTCTGAAATTCAGAAAAAGTGAATAGAATGCCTTAAAAATGATAGAAGAACCCCAAGAAATAACTTTCAAGCTGAATGTGCTCGCAAAAAAAATTGCCATAGGATTATAATAGGGGGGCTTCTTGCCCGATGGGGGGGGGGTAAGAAGGTCATTTTAATTTTTTTACGAAAAGGGCCGTAACTCCTTTATTAAAATTGGTAGACATTCGTTTCACTAGTTATAAGTAGAGTCAAGTGATCCCTTCCTGACAGCATAAGCATTCAAATAATCGACCACAAAAAGTAGGTCAAATTGCATCTCGAAGTTAAGGGGGGCTGCATGCCCCGCGCTACTCTACATCTTACTATGAATACTCTATTTAAGTCAAGGAGAAAGACTAAAAGTCCCATACACAGTCACATACTTCTACAATTTCAGATAATATAATTAATCAATATTCGAAAATCATTACAGATGATTTCATATTTGTAGACATTTGAGGTAGAAAATACATCATTTTTCTTGCAATTTTCATTGGTTGAGAGAAAGTATGACACGACTCTCTCCTGAAAAGTGACATAGCGTTTTACATGGGTGACCATGGCATTTTAAGCCATTGATCTCCTAATAGGGACTGACTTTAGCAGTTTCAAGTGAGAGTTTCAGTTTGTGTTTCACACATTTTAGTACACACATTCTGCAAGTCAAATACTGCATTCAGACGATTAGGATCAGGTGATCCATGCAATGACTGTTTATACAGAAAATAAACATGTATAATTTAATTGTGAATGTTATCAGAGGAGGAGCTCAGCTCAGACGACAGGACAATGGGCCACAAATCGCGGGGTCGCTGATCTGATTCCCCCCTGTGATTTTCTTATTAATATTGGCCACATCACTGGGCCTCCATCCTGTCTGAGCCTCAGGCTCAGGGACCATTCAGAATTTATGATTCTGGGGGTGGGGGAAGGGAGGGAGTTTTGTTGAACTTTCTGTCAAAATGTATACCCCCTTTGATTTCATGCTTATTTGTACCTCTCATACATTCCATGTGGATTTTTAGTATGTCCCCTTTTCTTTTATCAAAATTTCATACCCCCTTTAAGCATGTTGTCAGTAACAAGTACCCCCCTTCAAACATGTGTGAGGCATGTAGCACCCACTCAGGTAAAACTCGACCCAGTCATAAATTCTGAATAGTCCCTTACTGATGTCACAGACAATGCTTTTGGTCAAGGCATGATAATTTAGTGTAAATAGATGTGAAGCCATTCAGAGTCAGCTTGAAACTGATTTAATATACATTGAAACAATCAACAGATGTACACAGGATTGTGAAATACAACAGTTTATGAAGAAGTGAAAGAATTCATGTGGATTGCAGTTTGACGTGTGTGAACAACTGCCATAATACCAAGTTGGCCTTTGCTGTATACTATTGGTAAAAATTATGACATAATTTTTCCTGCAAACATCACTTGCTTGAAGCAAGCTGAAAAAAAGTGACACGCAATGGGCAACTTGACCAATCACCTGGCAGGATTTTCTGATGTCAGACCAGAAATTTTGAAAAATATTTTGTTATTTCAGAAAAGTCTACAAATATGAAATCATCTGTAAAGATTTGTCTGCACAAAATTTCTATAATATCTAATATAATGATTCCAAAACTAGCCGACCCGACAAGTTTTTGTAAATCAGAAATTTGTCACATTATGTAGGTCGATTATGTTCCTGCAGCTGATTCCACAGGTTTCTAGAATGTGCTGTATATATATATATTTTATATGGAAAGGAAGGGTATGGCACTGTGCAGACGCGGATTCATTCGTATTCATGCACACAAGTTGTCTTTTATGTTTGGCGCATAACGTGGAAAAAAAATTGTTCTTAGTGTTACACTGTATGTCTTCTGGGTCAGTTTTAGGGCTCAAGATTAATTTCCATCAGTACTTGTGCGACTCTGTGGTGCATGAAGAGCTACAACAGCACCACATATTGATAGAATGACATGAGATATGTCACAAGTAAAACTCATCTGTGGCGCATGCAGATTATCTCAGCTTACCTAGGTCTACATTTCACCAACTCTTCTTCAACATGTTCCTATTGTAAGCAAAAGAAACAAAATAGGTTTGGACTATCTATACATGTAAACCAAGCATAAAAATGGATAAGAGCAAGCTGGATTTAGAAGTTGTGAAGTGTAAATTATTATTATTAGATATGGTAAACATGTTTTAGGCTGCCAAGTGAGTGTATCTTCTATTTCTGCTGTTTTCATATACACCTGCCATAAGTCATGAAAAAATGGACTCAAATCCCCAGATCTGCATAATTGTGTGTCTTCATGCACAATATTATCTTAGCCTGCCTGTTCAGTATTTCAGGGATTCTTTTATATTGATGCAATATTATTATATATATTAATATCAGGGGCTGGTGTAGGCCTATAGTTAGTTAGGCCTGAATGCAGTGCGTTTGGAAGTTATCATTTATATGCAAGAATTAGATTCTATTTGTGAAGCAATTCTTCTGTTTATAGGCAGCATCTCAGTCAGGTTGTGTCCATAAGTGACATTACATCTCATGACATTTGGTGCAAGGCTCATTGTGAACTTCTCAAAAATATCATGTCAGCAGCTCAAATTCAAAATGACAAAGTGCTTTTTGAGCTCTTGGAAATGTGTCTGGCTTCAATCCGAGAATCGTTTTATATTCCGTTTTTATCCTCAATGCATATTTTTTCCAGGAAAGATAATATTGTCCGCAAAGTTCAGAACTATCATTGTCTGCGATATTGGGTCAGATAAATATACGTACATAAAGGCCAAAGAGAGCAAATTATTCCACATGCAGTACAACCCAAAAATATACTTTTTGAAGTAAGGTTATTGCCATGTGCCTGATGAATGCAATGTTGATTTAAATATCTTAATTTATCTGTAGAAATAAACTGTTACCATTTTAGTGCAAGTGAATGCAAGTAAGAGGTAATGCAAAGGCATGGAATTGCATGAACGTGTTGGGGCATGTGTGGGCATCTGCATGCTTGGAGAAATACTGTGCATTTACTTTGACAGAAGTTCTGAGAGAATAATACTTCAAGTAATACATTTTGACTTTTGATTTGCTTGACATTTTGTGTTTCTGAAGTAAACTTCACATTATATATCATGCTGAGAATCATTCAAATCGAAGTCTGGAAGCAACTTATTTGGCATCCGCACATAATTGTATGAAATCTTCAAATATCATTTCATCATACTTTTTAAAAATATATCACGCAGAAGCTGTCATACTCAAAGTGGCAGACCTCTTTTTTGTGTTATTGGATTACACATGGCAACAGTCTGTGAATAACTTTATTTGCCTAAATTCTGCTTCTATCTCTACAACATCCATTTATATTTCCACCAGAGCAGACTACAGCCAAGCACAATTATGTGCTGCTATTTTATGTATTCTGAACAAAAATATAATATGTGTCATGAACAAAAAGGTATGATTCTATAAATATTGCAGTTCCTCAGGATACCACGTGTACAAATATGGCTGAAAGTTACCATAAATATTCCTTTTAGGCGCATGTGCAGAGGATACATCTGACTACAGACACTGTTTCTGAGCCAAAGTGAAACACTAGAACTCCCATACAAAGTCACATACATCTACTATTTCAGAAAATGAAATAAGTTAATCATTTAAAATTCATTAGCACAGAATTTCCATAGTATTTTCAAATGAATATAATGATTCCAAAACTAGCCGGCCCACCAAGTTTTAAAATCAGAAATTATTTTGTCACAATACGTATGTAGACCTATTATATTCATGCGGCCTATGCCGTAAGTTTCTAGAAAGGGGAAGGGTATGACATCTGCAGATGCAGGTTCATTCCTTTTCATGACAAGCCAGTGGTGTTTTATGTCTGGCGCATAATGAGGAAAAGATATATCCCACAAAAGGCAGTGTAGTTCTGGCAAAATACCATGTGATTCACACCATGTGGTTCATCGTTGTGAACCGCATGGAAGAAGTCCCGATGTTGCTCTGTAAACAATAGACAGTAAAATGATGATGTCACAATGTTTTGAGGCTATGATTGGTCAGTGTGGTTGCTAGGGATATTTTTGGATCCATTCAAACAAAATAGTTCCGTATGAAATCACTCTTTTTTTTTCCTGGAGGTTTATTTTTATTGTGGGATATAAATAAAACTCAATGGGAGTGTGGTTCAAAGCAATGAACCTCACTCATGTCAGGTCTGCTGCAGAATAAACACTCGTCCTTCGGACTCGTGTTGTATTCTTCCGCGACCTGACATTCATGAGGTTCATTGCTTTGAACCACACTCCCATTGAGTTTTATCATAATACCGTTCTTAGTGTTATGTCTTCTGGGTCAGCATTAGGGCTCTAGGTAAATTCCCATCAGTACTTGTGAGGCCCTGTGGTGCATGCAGAGCTACAACAGCACCACATATAAAACTCATCTGTGACGCCTGCAGGCTATCTCAACTTATGTAGACCTAGATTTCACCAACACTTGGTCCGTATCGTCCAACATGTATTTCTTCTTTCCACCAAAAAAATGTCCTCACAACTACCTTCGACTCCTTATCACAACCATATCTCATATTTTAGAACTCTATTAAGGCAGCTAGCAGTGAAATTGCAATTAGCAAGGGGCATAGCATCCAAGAAATTAAACAAAATAGGGGTGATGGATTTTGAATTAGTGTTTTGTAAAGGTGAATTTAATGTAATTTTAAAAGATAGTTGATAGTAGGTAAAGGTAGGAAGTTATTTGGAGGCAGCCGGAGAGTGTGAAAGGGTAAAATACTTTATTTTTGAGTTGTATGGATAAACTAAACATAATAATTGAGAAGAACAAGCCGATTTTAGAAGCTATGAAGGATGAATTGTAAAATATGATAAACATGTTTTAGGCTGCCAAGTGAGGCCAGCTTCTATTTCTGCCATTTTCATATACATTTTATTGGTGAGGGAGTGATGACAGACATGTTGGTACTCTTTCAAACGTTTATTCAGATGTGTCAGCAGAAGTAAGCAAATAATAGTCGAAAAATAGTCGAAGAATAGTTGAAGAGAGTTCCCTAGAAATAAAGGAAACAACATATAAACACCCTGTAGACATTATAAGAATCAGTATGAAAATGTGAGCAAGATAAATGCATCAAGTTTATAGTTTAACTCACAATCTCAATGCCTTCAGGGCTCCAACACCAATGATACAGATGCAGATACAGATCGCATACAGCTACAGATACAGTCTAACAGCAACTGTAATTTCAAATAATAAATTGTATAAATAATAGTTACACTGATAGTACAATGCCTTTGCTAGTTTAAAGCAATTAAAATGTATACAAAATCTACAAATACTTTAAATACAACAAATTCATATTTTATCCCACATCACAGCAATATAAATTAAATCAACTTACATTTTAGCAGATGGAATGAAGAGAAGCTTTCTTGTTCAGTTAAAAATGAAGAATGACAATTTGTGCAGGATATTTAGCATGTTGAGTTGTAACAATAAAGTGTGAAAGACATACAGATGTCCACAAACTGACAAAATGTAACAGAAAACAGTGAGCTTCACAGAGATGTCATAGATACACAGAGCAAAGTGTGAAACACAGATAATAGAGTGACTGTTACAAGCAAACTCATTACAACAAAGAAACAATAGACAACAGAGCAATCAAATTTTAATTAAAGGAAGATCAGACAAAAGTAATACAAAGTGATCAAACAATATGATATATACGATCAAACCAGTAATGCTGATGATCAAACCAGCACACCGGGAGGATGAGGTTGCTGTGATGGGGATAAATATAGATTATATGAAAACATACAATTGAGTATTTACATTTTCAATTTTACAGTATATACATGAGTAGAAAACTGCACGTGGAAAATTCATTGATCATCAACAGGAACAAGTAGAGCCAATCTCTGGACTGCACGAATGACTGTAGTTTCAGTCGCTAAGTAAATTTTGTCATTCAATTTGAATGATTTGTATATCAGTTAGACTCTGCATACCTGGCCATCTCCCTCCACTTATCAGCAACAGCCACCACATCTCAAGATCTAAGACTATGAGTGGAAATATGCCATTTTCTTTGGAAGTCTAGAGTTGGTACACATAACTCAATCCACCATTTCAGAATAGAATCCATGAGATTTGTCAGAACCAGCATAAGAAACTCAGTTGGGGACAAAAAGAAGTCAATACATGTTTCAGTTGACTTGACCAATGATTTCACAGCTCGATCCCAAGGACTATCAGGCGGATCACAGATCCAAGAAAGACCACTTGTGGGATCAAGATTTTTCAAAGTTTCTCTAAACACCATTCCTGCTGCAACCAATTGAGACTCAGGAATGCTCACAAACGAAAATAAGATCAAGAGAAGCACACAGAGAACTTCAATAAGTACAGCTCTTGTAACCATGTATAAGTCAAGCATGAAATAAAGGAACACAGATGCAGGTTTCACACATAATTTACTGAACAGCGTAATAATAAAAAGAATCTTATCAACATTGCTGCAGGTACAAGCATGAATGCAGTTTCTTAACCAACAGACAACTTCTGCATCAGACTTTTCTACACATAGATCATCATCATTTTGGCAAGCGAACTTCAAATTCTCCTCAACCTGGACAGTGAAGTCAACTGATGAAGAATTATGAGCATCATGGCAGCTTCGCTCATCATCAAAGGGAAAATTCTCAGGTATCAGTGCTTGCTGCTCATGAGACGAGTTTGATCGGCTGACTGCTGGAAATTCATCACGCGGACAAACTTCACCTGGAAATGGAAATTCAGCTGGCAGATTTTCATCTGGGACAGAAGGAACACATGCAGTTTCAGAAGATAATAACGATGCATCAATGTTACATGTGGGCAGGACATTACTCTGCGGTTGACACAACTCAGATTTGTCAAGGACTTGGTTGACAAAGTGACATTCAGCCCTCAAATGACCACTGTGCAGTACCTTGACCATGCTGCTGCTCATGGCAGTAGATTCAGTTAAATCAGGATGGTTGCCTTGTAGACAGATACCAAGCTCTCCCTGCATGAGGCTAAGATGACTTCCAACTCTACACACTTCATGACTCTACACACTTCATGTTTTGGATGGAGTCCAAAATAGTCACAGCCAAGAAGAATGTCAACTTGTGGGGACTTCCGTTGCATTGCAGATGGATCCCGGTCAGGAAACAAAGTCTTCAAGACATCTTCGTCTAGGATTGACACAGTACTTGTGATTTCACTCATTCCATAAGCCACTATGGGAACACTCAGACCAGTAGTTGTTTGTAGAGTCAGCTCATACAATTTTGTTTTGTACTCAGCTTCAACATTTCCTAAAGTAGTGACATCCAAAGTATACTGACCAAGTACCTTTGCACCAAGACGTTCAGCAGCTGTGTGGGTTATATAAGAGGAGTTTGAGCCGTTGTCACAAAATACTGTAGCACGCTTCCGACTATTCAACACAGGAGAGTGGAAAATAGCATACAAAGACCCAGAGGCAGGTGTTTTGGCTGAGTGACTTGAACTGGAAGCAGGCACAGATGAATCAACTGATGAAGAAGAGTCTGGCTGAGCTTTCTTGCACATCAGTGTGAGGTGATGAGAATTCTGGCAGACATCACAGAACACTTGGCTCCGGCACTGATCCCTTCGATGGTAGCCAAAACATCTGAAACAAGCATGAACAGAACGTAAGATACGGTATTTCTCATCCAAATTCAATTTCTTAAAATCAGAACAATCAGAAGTTTTATGCTTTGAAATGTCTTTGTGCAGGGCACAAGTTGGCTTACCATTGTTAGGATGCTCGTTAGACTTCAGAGTGCTGAGAGAAGTTGAAAAGGATCCGGAATGATGAGAGGTTTGACTACTTTTCTTCTTCTGTGCATCAGCCAAACGCAGCACAGAAGCACGTTCATTAGACAGGAAATTCATGAAAAATTCAAGTGGCTTTAACTTATCTCTGGCCTCAAGTTCATTGTACTTTCTATTCCAGACCATCCGTGTATTGCTAGGAAGTAATTCACAAATTTTATCAATTTCACGTGAAGTCAGACTTTCAGTTTGACCAAGTTCTAGAAGCTGTGCATATGCTACTTCAACCTCATCAATTAAGTGGACTAAACCTTTAAAATCATCTTCCTGCACAGACTTCAACTTGTACAAGCCTTCAAGTGCACATTGAACAGAAGCACTGCAATCATCGTAATACTCGGACAATCGCACCCACATCAAGTCATAGGCTTCAGGTCTGGTGATGTAGATGTTTTTTACCCGGTCTTTAGCTACACCCTTCAATGCCTTCTTTAGTTCATGTGCCAAGGCAGTTTTACTTGAGAAAGCTTTCTCCGCCAACTCCCGCCACACCGCTTTGAACTCGGGCCAATCACGTCTATGACCAGAAAATTCAGGAAGTGAAGACCTTTTCAGATAAAAATCATTCTTGTGGCTAGGAGCAGGAGTATGGACAAGATTAGGTACACTAGAAGGCGACAAACCATAAGCCCCTTGATAGGAACTAACACCTGGGTGCAGACTACCTGCAGACTGCATTGGTAGTGAGGACGGATAACTGACGACAGACGGAACAGTTACACCATATTGAGTCTGCAATCCATCGCTGTATTGCAAACCAAACGTGGGAGAAGACACAGAGCCACAGACCACAGATTGTGATCCCTGACTAAATACACCTGTATTATAGGGGTACATCAAAGGTGGAGCAAGTGATGTGACACTACTGTTAACAAAAGTTGGTGCACCAGAAACATGTGCACCACTGAGAAGAGATTCACCTGAAGATTGAACAGAATTTGAGATTTGTGGCTGCTGAGACCCTTCAGATGAAAATACAGACAAATCTGAACTCTCACTACACTGGACATTAGCCTGATTTGCGGAGTCAGGACTGAAAGAAACACTTGTGTGAAAATCACTAATTTTGGTGGCAGACCTTTCAGATTTGACTATACTTTGTTCTGCTTCAGAGATATGCAAAATACAGTGCAGTTTAAACTCATCCAGTTTGTTACAGACCATATCCACTAGATTCTGATGCTCTTCACATTCATTTAATTTAGCTGTACAATTGTTTAAAACAGGTTCAAGATCATCTCTAATGTAACAGAGTATATTTGCATAGTTTGCTGAAGGCTCATAAATCATACTCTTGACGTCATCACACGTTCTAGCAAGTCTTTTGATGTTACGAACGGAAGTGTCTCTATCATCCTTGTGAGTTCGAAAAGACTTGATTGCGGACTCGTACGTTTCTTGAACAATATCCGAATACTCTACTAAAGTCTGTCCATTTACCACTTTGAACTGTTCAAGTGCCTCATTGCTAGATACAAGCTCACAATATTCTGTGTGAGTCTCTTCGAAGTCGAAATAACAGGCTTCTAGATCATTAACAAGTTCTTCAATTTGTTTAAAGTCTTTCTTCAGTAACACGGCACTTTTCAGCTTTTTAGCGGTTATTGTTACCTTCCGTTTCTTTGCTGACTGGTCAGTTTTCAGGGCAGTTGCAGAATCGATCAGCTCGGAAGGTTCCGGTGGAGGCATCTTTCAGGATGTAGATGTTTGCTCAGCTGTTGACGGACTGTAGCGATGATTCCATTGCAGATGTTCAGTCTTGAAGATCGAAACATCAGTCCATGGCAGATTGGAACTTTGTCCTTGAAGATTGGAACTTTATTGGTGAGGGAGTGATGACAGACATGTTGGTACTCTTTCAAACGTTTATTCAGATGTGTCAGCAGAAGTAAGCAAATAATAGTCGAAAAATAGTCGAAGAATAGTTGAAGAGAGTTCCCTAGAAATAAAGGAAACAACATATAAACACCCTGTAGACATTATAAGAATCAGTATGAAAATGTGAGCAAGATAAATGCATCAAGTTTATAGTTTAACTCACAATCTCAATGCCTTCAGGGCTCCAACACCAATGATACAGATGCAGATACAGATCGCATACAGCTACAGATACAGTCTAACAGCAACTGTAATTTCAAATAATAAATTGTATAAATAATAGTTACACTGATAGTACAATGCCTTTGCTAGTTTAAAGCAATTAAAATGTATACAAAATCTACAAATACTTTAAATACAACAAATTCATATTTTATCCCACATCACAGCAATATAAATTAAATCAACTTACATTTTAGCAGATGGAATGAAGAGAAGCTTTCTTGTTCAGTTAAAAATGAAGAATGACAATTTGTGCAGGATATTTAGCATGTTGAGTTGTAACAATAAAGTGTGAAAGACATACAGATGTCCACAAACTGACAAAATGTAACAGAAAACAGTGAGCTTCACAGAGATGTCATAGATACACAGAGCAAAGTGTGAAACACAGATAATAGAGTGACTGTTACAAGCAAACTCATTACAACAAAGAAACAATAGACAACAGAGCAATCAAATTTTAATTAAAGGAAGATCAGATAAAAGTAATACAAAGTGATCAAACAATATGATTTATACAATCAAACCAGTAATGCTGATGATCAAACCAGCACATACATGTACCAGACATTATCTAAAATATTGCCCAGATCTTATTCCATTTTCCTTAGAATATTTCATGTTTATTACCTTAATATGTTGGCTAATGATATAAGACTATAGGTACGTGATAAAGGTGAGCATATAGTTCAGGCTATCTGTTAACGGAAAATTGTATAATTTCTTGAGGTATTCAAAGTTAAAAATAAGTATAATGTCAAAGATGCAAAGTGGTCTGTCACGTTCCAATCTCAAATACCATCAGTTAGTTGCCTTTTGAGTTGTCCGAGGTTATGTCCGAAAGGTAAAGATGGTATAACTACGAGCCATGCACAATGCAGTTGGTTTATGCGTATCAAAAGAAGCAAATCTACCACTATATTTTAAAATTCCTGAAAATAAAAAAAGAATAGTCTTCTGAGCTTTGGCTGAGTTTATCCCAAGAGCAGATAAGATGTATTTCTTAAATGGAAGGTACTAACCTTATAAGCAGCCCGACTTGTGTTGTCAGAGGACTGTCAGGTTTTCTGTTGCAATTTTGCATGGGCGAACATGACATGTTTTCACATCAGTTGTACTTTAGAAACTTGAAACTATCGATGACATTCTCTGTTGTGGCACGTTTTTTTTTCAGGTTGGATGGATATCAGCAATTCAGCAGCCAGTCAAAAAGAACCCGAATCCCAGGACCTGCATAATCCTGTGTTTTCATATATAATATTGTATTCGCCTTTCCGTTCATTATTGCTGCAAGAACTACTATAATACATCAATGTCAGGGGCAGGTGTAGGTCTGTAGAAAAGCCTGGATGTGTGCATGGGGAAGTTATTATCAAGGATTAGATTATTTTTAAAGCAATTCTCCTTTCAGATCGTCATGCACAACATCTCAGCTTGGTGGTGTTCATGATGAAAATGACAATTTTTATTTGATGTCGGTTTTAAATACAAAATACATTAGTTAATTGACTTTACATTGTGAGACTTCTTGTACCCATGTCTATGTATGGCTTGGCCCATATGTAGTAATTTGTGAAAGTCTCAACAAACAAATCAATGATTCTTTTACTGGAAACTCCATTTTCTGAATGCATTAGATGAAATTAGTCACTGAGTTGTCTATACTATTTCCATAATGTGACATCGAAGTGCCCAGCTGCAACAATGTTGAAAATACTTTGTCATTAAAAGTTTCAGACAATGCTGTCTAGACATTTCCGAAAAGAAACGTTTTTACCTGGATTTTAACAATGAATTGCATTAAGACTTAGTGAGACAAATTATGAAAATTAATATTAGTCTCTACACTCATTCCTAGCTAGAGACCAATTATTGCTAAATTTGAATAAATGCAATAAATGTTATGTCCTAGCCATAAAGACTATTAATTTTGTAGAGCTCTTCTAATAGGAACCATTTACTGCTTAATTTCAGCCAATTCTACAATGCTGCAACATAAAATTATCCTCTGGGGCTGCAAGGAAAAATAACCTCAGAATTGATTGTGTGCAAAAGAAAGTCTAACCTTTTCCTATTTGCATGCATGTATAAAAAGGATGTCAGATGTATAAATTTGGTCTTCATATGATACAAGTAAAATTTCACTTTGAGGGTGCTGAAGCAGCAAACTAAATGAATGAGGACACAAATGGTGCAAAGGCGCCAAATGTCAGGAGTATAACTCATGCAGGATATTAGGCTGAGGAATTTTTTTTGTTTGTCTCTCAGCACTCCCGTCATCTGACCTTGCTGTATAAATTTCCTTCTCCCCTCACCAATGTCACCATATATCATATCCTTTTTAAAAGAGTCATTCTGCTGGTCTTTTTGTCGCAAGCAGATGCAACATAAATCTTAGTATTCTTCAAACAATTACAGTATTTGATATGTATATGGATGGATTGTAAACTTACAAGAAGATTTGTGATGCCAATTAGCTCTGCTGGCTTCTTTGACATGATTTATCTTCCATTTATGAGAAGTTCTCAAATGCACAAGTGAAATAACACCAATTAGGCCTATAGGATGTGTGGCTCAGAAAAAAAACCTTTCATTTCTCTTTCTGTATTATGCACCGCATTATTCTTGCAAATTTGACACATTCTCAAGTCCAATATAAGGATAAGTATTTATTTATTATTTATTTTTTATTTCGTAGTAGTTCAGTGGGACTGTTTACTCCTTAAAACATAGGCGTATCGGAGGGGGGGGCAGGGGGGGGGCAATCGCCCCCCCAAAAGTTTGGGAATCACCAAGATTCGGGCAAAAAGGCTAAACAATTAGGGCAGATGATTAAATAATCACTATTGAAAATTAATGATTTCCAGGCAATTTCATTAGAAATGGTATTAAATCTAGATCTTGAAATTCGGGCAAATGTCGCTCGCCCCCCAAAATAATTGCGCACGCCGTACGCCTATGCCCTAAAATAATGTTATCAAGACCATTGACAAGGTGTCATGTATGGGAGTTGCTGACCTGATGCCCCTGCATATTTTGTGATATGATTTTTATGATTAAATAAATTTTTGGGAATACTAGCATGAGACCCGTGAAGACATGTGAGATGAAATATGTGGTGTTTTCTATAGACCTAGTGAGATGTTATGAAGTCATCACTTTCATTTCTGTGACTGCAATTTGGAACCTGAAACCCGGCTAAGGACATTGTAGGGAATGTAGAAAAGATGCTTGCAAGTTTTAATAAGGGGTCCGTGAATTAATAGTATTATTAACTCAATCTTAAATGTTAAAATCAAGCCATTTTTGGATTGATTTTTGACTTTTAAAACTTTTTAAGAACTTTTACTGAAATCCTGACTCTTTGGAAATACAAATATTCAAGCATTTGTATCAAGAGTGTATTGTTCTGCTGCCTGACAATTATATCTATGTATACCTGCAATGTATATATCCATAGATCCAGATTCCATTTCAACCAAAATACAATTAAAAATCTGATTGAGGCAACTGTACAGAGATCAGAGCTCAAAATCATGCAGCTTCCAGGTAATCACACATCATTTGGGAAAAATTGGGAAACAATGGATCGCTTGGCTCTTCTGAATGTTATTTGCATATATATTGGTCAGGCAATGATACATATAATGAGCTTGTATTGTTCCATCCAAATCCCATAGAATTGCACAATTGCGTTTTGCGTGGGTAGCCAAGCTAAATCATTGACTTGTTTCCACTTGGGCCCAGGGCACGCACCTTAAATTTACATCAGATAAGAACGACAAATATCCTTGCCTGACATATTTCAATTTTAGCTTGATTCTCGCATCCACCAACCCAACAGCCCCTACGGCTCAGTCAGTAGTGTGCTCGCCTCACAAGCGAAGGATCCGGGTTCAATTCCCATGCAGGCTGACTATCATGTCATTTCAGGACATTGTCGTTCTTATCTGATGTAAATTTAAGGTACGTGCCCTGGGCCCAAGTGGAAACAAGTCAATGATTTAGCTTGGCTACCCATGTTAAATTAGAATACTTGTACCTTTATCAATACCTTTAACAGATTTCTATTACACACTTGAGGGCGTGTTTTGGCAATGCCCAACTAAAGGCGCTTGTATCACTGGAACTCGTCTTACATCCAGGATTCCAGGTGTTCGAAACAAAGTCTATTGTCAGATCTAAACTCATGTTGTCGTTGTTTGATTTATACTTCCGAGGCATTGTTTAGTTTGAATACCAAGCATAACTCCTGCAAGTGTGGCTTGATACTGGCTTATTGCAGTTACTTTCACCTTTGAAGTGGCTGTAGATGTCACTCGGGATATTTTGAACAGCTACGTAGGAAAATAGGAGAGTAAATCCTTACTTTTCGGCTTTCATCATTAATTACTGCATCCTTCCATTTGAGTGAAGATCACAAAGACCCTTGATCAAAGAAGTCACAGTCTTCTCCCCCCTTTGTCATTCCTTTCATCTCAGTCATTGTTATTACTGGTCCCCCCCCCCCGGCCCCGGGGGCCCGGGGGGGGTGTATCTGGACTTCCAGTGAAACAAATGTTTGTTCAGCACATCAAAATTGTTATCCTCTGTACGGTTTATTAATATTATTGATGGCGCCAGGATAGAAAGGAGGACAACACCCCCCACCAAAATTTAAAAGAAAAGAAGCAGATGATCATATAAATATTTAAAATCTAAGTTCATTTGAAATATGCAATCTAGATAATGAAGTTCAGATAAATAGATATATAGTTGATGTTTGTGCGAGAGACTATGATACCATGTCGTTGTGAGATATTTGAAAACTTGGAAAAAATGCTTAGTGACATTTTGCAATATTCAAGTGAGAATAGTCAATTTGTCTCAAACTAAATTTAAGTAGATACATGAAGATAGGTTTGTTGGTAGTTTGATTGATGGAAAGCGGACATTTCGGAAATCTTCTTTTTCTTTTGCCAAAACTTTTTAACAGGTCTACGCCCCCCCCCCCCATCCTCCTGCCATGGCGCTGGTCGGCCCCTAAAATTTACGCCAAGACAGTTTGAGACCACTGATCTGTAACAATGCTTGAGATTCACTGATCCCTGACTAGTCTGAAGACTAAAACACAGTTGGTGAAAGGGACTTCACTAAACCAGGTTTACAGTTGTTAAGACCAGGTCTAACTATGAAAACCATGTTGGTGAAAGTCGGCCCACGGTGCCTACCAAAGAAACTTCTCCATGTTCAAACTAGTATAGATCCCGAATTTCAAAGCTCAAAAAAGAAAATTAGAATTACATGTACTTTGTCAAGCTAAAAGGACGTGATATATGGTGAGGAATGATGAAAAATTGTACAGCAAGTTCAGATGACTTGAGTTCTGAGTGACACATGAAATGATTTTCCGGCCCTAATATCATGCATGAGTTATCAGTCCTGACATTTGATGTCTTTGCACCAGTTGTGTCCTCATTCATTTAGTTTGCTGCTTCAGCGCCTTCACAGTGACAGCATGTATTGTGTAAGCCTCTGCAAAGTGTCAACATCCAATTTGGCATCCTTAGATGAATGAGGGAAGTCTGAATAACAGGCTCCATCTCTTGCAGCCCCATGGCAACATGTATATACAAAAAAAAGATTGAGTCATACATTTTGTCACATGTATTGAGAAACAGCAGCAAGGCAATTTCGTATGAAATGAAGGGAAAGTTAACCATACAATGTATTTGATATCAAGTTTTTATGCAAGTATAGATGAAAAGGTCTAATGTTTCTTTTGCACTCTATTTATTTGGAGCTAGTTTCCCTTCACGGAAATATCTAGAAAAAAAATAGACAGGTCCGGGCCGGGAAAAAACTGCCAATTCATTCCGTCAAGGTTTTCTCAGTGGATTATGCTGGTATAAGGTATACTCTTCAAAATTGGACATGGGGACATTTTGAAATTTGCCTCTGATTCAAGCTGGCCGTCAAATTGCAAAATGGCCACCAAAATACATAAAATTTCACTTGAGAGACCCCTATTAGGTGAAATTCCAATTTTTTTTCACCGATTTTTTATGGTAATAGCCAGGCAACATGACCCATTCGGTTGGATGTCACTTCTTCTTCTTCTTCTTTGTTGTGCTCACGTCCGTGATGACTCTGCACTCTCCAATTTAGTCACTCCCCTCCAGGTGTCTCTGTTCCTTGCCAATTCTCTTGCCTCTTCTATATCTGTAATATTAAATTCTTTCAGTTCTTTCATGATGTTTCCCACCCATGTATTTGCTGGTCTTCCTTGAGGTCTTTTAACTGGTCGAAGAAACTCATCAAAGGCTTTTTGGGCAGGTGTTTCAGATGGTAGTCTTAAAAGATGGCCAAGCCAATTTAGTCTTCTCTTTTTGATGGTGATACTCCATTTTTCTTTGATTCCTGTTCTTTTGTATAAATCTTCATTTGATATTCTGTCTGGATAGTGGATTTTCAATAGTTGTCGCAGTAATAATCTTTGGAAAACGTCTATTTTGTGTTCTAAATTTGATGTTAATGTCCAGATTTCACTGTTGTAGAGAAATATACTTCCTACGAATGCATTCAATGCTCTTATCTTCATCTTCATACTTGCTTTGCTGTTGAACAGATGATTTAATTTATTCTTTGCATTTATTGCCAGTCCTTTTCTTCTTTTGATGTCTTCTTCCGTATCCAGTCTGCTCCCTAGGTATTTACAGTTTTTCCATTTTTCATTTCCATTTCTTTCTATAACATACTTTTCCGTCTTTCCCTTGTTAACATTTAAATTTCTTTCTTGCACTTTTGATGGTACTTGATCTTCTATATTTTCAATGATGTGTTTTCCGTTTGATGCCCATCCAATGTCGTCTGCGTATTGCTGGTCAATCGTAATATTGATGTCTTTGAAGATGGCGTAATTATGATCATTTTCTTTCTTTTCTCTTTCCAGTCTTTCGTTTTCTGATTTTGCATATGAATGTTCAATTTCTGTTCTACTTCTGTTGAAATTAAGGGCTTGAGCTACGTATAGTGTGAAAAGTACTGGGGACATACAATCGCCTTGTGGCACTCCAATGTTTGTCTTGATATTTTCACTTGTGTCTGTCTTGACTCTGACACTGTATTTGACTTCTTTGATCATGAGATGAAGCATGTGTAATTCTCCGTCATTAAGTACATTTCTTAGATCTTCTAGTAGTGTTTTTCTTTTCACGGTGTCAAAAGCTTTGGACATGTCAAGCATCAATAAGAAAATTGTGTAGTTCTTTGATGTGATTGCTTTCTCTGCTAGACATTTAAATGTGAATACATGTTCTGTTGTTGACCTTCCTGGTTTATAAGCTGCTTGTGTGACGGGTATTTTCTCATTGATTTTTGCAGATGTTCTCTTTATCATGCAGATAGCTAAAATTTTCCGAAGTGCAGATAGTAGTATAATTGGTCTCAGGTTTTCCTGGTTTTGGCAAAGGTATTAAAATTCCCTCATCTATTTCTTTTGGATAATCCCCAGTTTCTGCAATGTTATTTAGTAGTCTCGCAATCTCTTCAGCTACAACTGTAGGGCCATGTTTTAGAAGTTCGCTGTTGATGTTGTCTATTCCCGGACTCTTGTTGTTTTTCAAAGTTTTTATGGCTCGCTTAATTTCTTCCGTTTCAAAAGGCGGATCCATTTTGGCTGGTTTCACATGAATGCTCTCTTCTCCATCTTTGAAGAACACTTTTTCGAAATGATCTCTGATTACTTCTACTTGTTCTTTACTGTTGTTGACCTTCCCATTTGGACCTTGAACAAGAATGTTTTTCTTTGGTTCTGTTACTCTTAATTTTTTCATAGCTGTAAACATTCTTCGTGAGTCTTGCTTGGTGTTTTCAATTTCTTTTACTAGATCTTCTATTTCTTTGTCTTCTTCTTTCCGTATTTCTTTTTGATTTCTTTCATGATTTTGTTTCTTTCTTTTTGAAGATTTTTCCTTTTTTCGTTGTTACCATTTCCTTTGATGCTGTTTATATCTGCTCTCATTTTCTTCTGTTTCTTTGAAAGTTCTTTTATAGTTTCTACGTTTTTCTTTTCATTTGCGGCCTTGTATCCTAATATTTCTACTGCTGCTTCTTGGCATGAATCTTTAATATTTTAGAGGATGTCACAGCAGTGTTCAACTCATGGTCAAATCCAATATGGCCACCAGACCCGCCATTTTGAAATAAAAATATCTGTATCTCCTGATGTCGAAGAGATATCACAATAAATTTGGTGTCTATTTCTAGGTTTTCATGGGTGAGGATTCCAAATATACTATGAGATTTGAAATTGGGTCAATACGTCATAAGCTAGGTTCAAGATGGCCACCAATATCAGTGTCAAAAAGCTGTTTTCGGGTGCTTCAACAACAAAAATGATAGATCTAAAGAACAAGAATGTTTATTTTTAGTTAGAGATTCATGAATAAGGACTAGATATAGGTTTAAAGGGCATAGCATTTTATTCATCCTCTTGGTGCAGTTATACAGTCACTTCCTGTATCATAAATTACAGGAGTAACTATGAAATTTATCAATATGACATGTTTGGGTGAAAAGAATGAAAGTTCAAAATGCGTCATTAAAACCTGGCATTTCCTCCTGATTCACTGATTTCCAAATCTACATAAATGTCACTCTCAGACAGCAATTCCATTTCAGAAAAGTTTGAACAAGTATTAGATGATTGTTCATCGTCAGGAAACTTAACGTCCTAAATTTCCTCACCTCCAAAGCGTGTGTGATCATCTGCTCTTGATCGTCCACATCTGAGGAAAGCAGTGAAATCTTGCTTTGGTAGAGTTTGCTCATCTTCTGCGATGTTGTCTGGGACAGACACATAGTTGAGATGTAAGTCTGGCCTGTGACTTTCTTTGACTCATATCAATCAAATATCTATATATTTGACTCTACCGAGCTTGTTTGACACAATTTGAGAAAACATCTATCAATGCAAACTGTGCACCTCTGTTCATTTTTTTTTCAATATCCCCTGCTCTTGCCTCTCTTTCTCTGACCTTGCTGGTTGTCTTACTTAATTTACAAGGGGCAGCACTCCCAGCATCTTCAGCAGTTATGTCCTTGTAAAGTCATAAAAATGTGCCCGATAGAATTTAGCATGAATGTGCCTATTTGTCGGCATATTTTCTGAAAGATATCAGTTTAGTGACTGTAATTATGTTGTAGAACTTCCTTGGTTCTGGGTTTTCTAGGGAAGTGTAGTTTGTAAACAGAAGTTTAAAAAATAACTCACTAAAATGTGTTTACTGTTTGGCCAAAAGCTCAAAATTGAATAACTTTTCAAGGAAATTAATTACTAATGTGCCTTCCAATATCATACATGCATCTAGGCGTATTTCGCAGGGGGTCAAGTGGGGGGGGGGACTTGCAGCCCCTTGTGGCATCAGGGCAAATCCTGATTAATATCACCAATTGATGTCTTCATCGATAGGTATCTTTTTTTCCCAAATATTACTTAAATGCGCATAAGAAGCACCAAGCAGGTCTAAAAATGTCCTTCCCTGATCATTCAGATTGATCCATTGCATTCTTGTTTTTCTTCTTCTTCTTGAGGCGTGCAACGTCCCGGGTCGCCGGGTTAGCTCGACCTGTTTCCAGGGAGCAGCACATGAAAGTATCGGGCGTCTACTTACTCTATTCTATATTTATATATTGTCTTGTGATGACCGCTGTATGATGATGATAATAATAAGGCTGGGAGTCTGTCACATGCTCCTATTAATTCAGGGATGTCCAGGACCTTTTAGTTGCCCCAACACAGAACGTTGGATACAACCCACCCCACATATGCCAGTTCGCCACTGGTGGGGATTATAATAATGTTAGTAATGTTATGTTTGTCAGAAACTGTCATCAACAGAGCATTATAAAAAAAATGGATAAAAGTTTTGTCTTCAGCTTTTAGAAAATGACTCATCACAGTTGTCCCTGACATGTCAGATGGAGGTTTTTTACAGAATATTTATGTAACAAAGGTGAAGCAATATATAGATCTAAGATTTAGTGTATTGCTGCCAAAAGATAAGCAAAACATTATTTGTAGTCTCTTTATTTACCATATATAAAAATACACAATCACAAAAAAAGATTAGCTTGTCATAGCCAGCAGATGATTCATATGCCCCAGACCTGGATCTTTATCTAATATGTGTCTTTAAATGATAGTCAAGCCCTTTTTTCTGAGTGAACTTTTTGCCACAAACTGTACATCCAAATGGCCTATCTCCAGTGTGTGTTCTCGCATGCGCATGCAGACTTCCTATCTGCGTAAACTTTGCTCCGCAGAGAGAGCATCCATATGGCTTCTCTCCACTGTGTATTCGTTCATGTGTTATCAGGTTACTTCTACAGTTAAATGTCTTATTACAAACTGAACATTCAAATGGCCTCTCTCCAGTGTGAGTTCGCAAGTGTCTACCAAGGTTTCCTTTGTCGTTGAATGTACGATCACATACGGAACATGCGTATGGCTTAACCCCACTATGTACTTGCATGTGCCTAGTTAGGCCACACATAATTGATCTTTAGCTTCTCGGATCCTCTCAAGGCACTTTTTCTAGGGTCGGTCGGTAGGACAAAAAAAAAAAAGGTAAAAAAAATTTTTTTTATAATGTCAAAAAAAAAAAATTTTTTTTTTTTTCAATTTTTTTTTTCCATCGGCAGCATATCTATTGTGTCGGCGGGTCCGCGAAGCTAAGAATCAATTATGTGTGGCCTTAGATTACTCTTTCCTCTGAATGTTTTTCCACAAACTGAACATCCAAACGGTTTTTCATCATTGTGCATTCTCACATGATATTCGAAGAGTCGTTTTTCTGTGAATTGCTTACCACAAGTCAAACATTCAAATGATTTTTCCCCAGTATGAGTTTTGAAGTGGTAATCCAGAGTTCTTTTTTCAGTGAAGCGTCGACCGCAAACAGAACATTTGTGTGGCATTTCGCCCGTATGTATCTGCAAGTGTTTGTCCAGATTTCCTTTGGTTGAGAACTTTTTACCACAAAAAGAACACTCATACGGTTGTTCTCCGCTATGAGTTCTCATGTGAATGGTGACACTCCCTTTTTGACTGAACTTTTTATCACATAGAGGGCATCCATATGGCTTCTCTCCACTGTGTGTTCTCATGTGTGTTACTAGATTGTTTTTGTTGATAAAAGACTTGTTACATTGAGGACATATATGGGGTCTCTCTCCGCTGTGACATTTTAAGTGAGTTTGGAGGTTTTGTTCAGTTGCAAATTTTTTAGCGCATATGGAACATCCAAATGGTTTCTCTCCAGTGTGTGTTCTTGTGTGTACCTGCAGCTTTCTGTTGCTTGCACATATTTTTCCACATTCATTACACCGGTGCCTTTCATTGTGATGTTTCAGGTGCTTCTGAAGGTTTGTTTCATTTTGAAATATTCTGCCACAAACAGAACATCCGTATGGCATCTCTTCGCTGTGTGTACTTGTTTCTTGACCCAAGGTTTTTTCCTGGTCATTACATCTAAAGAATGGCTTCTCTTCAGACGAGTCCCAACTTAACATGAAATGATTGCTGCTAACATTGGTTTCTTCAACCTTGACAGCACACGGTTCTTGCCAAAGACTTAACTCCTCCTTACATTCATCCATACTTGTGTCTTTGCAGAGAATTCGGCTATTTCTGAAAACATACACAAGAAAAGATTTTTTAGTGCATAAAACATTGTTGTCAAAAGTATAGGTAGAATTACTGTTAATAAAATATCAGAACACAAAACATGGTAAAAGTAAATGTCCCTCAATTGGTTCGATACTACAAGTACCACAAAGGCACTTCTGTTTAAACTGTGAAAAGGCAAAAACCAGCAAACGTCTATTTTTGTATGCATGAAGAAACCATTCAAGTATACATTTCAAAAAGAGAGCACAAATGAACCAATTGTGTAACACGTATAGTATTCCATCATGGTACACCTCAGTGCATGGATACTTTTTTCACTAAAGCTAGACATGTAACTCTAAAACAAGAAATTATTCATACAACGTATTTAGAAGAAAAAACCCTATCGCCCTTCCCACTTTTAATGCCTAATGGTGACTCCCTTACATTTTATGACATTCCACGACGTACAATTCTCAGAATTTGATATAGAGCAACATTGTTGAAAACGTACACTCCTGGGCAAAAAATGGACCTTAGTGGAATTTCATATTGCTTCAATACAAAACGGCCAGACCAATTTCCTGTCAGTCAATCAATAGCAATTTTATCTTAGTATGGAAATGCTTTTCCTTTTGACTTTTGATGTTATTATCCTTCCAAAAAGTATGTAGAAAGTGATTTTTTTCTTGTAATGTTGAAGTGTGACATCATATGGCAGTTCCCATAGGTTAGCATTGAAAATCAGGTGTTCCATGTGAGGTCACAGGTTGTTCAGCCAATCATGGCTCACTCTGCATAGTATGTCATATCAAATCTGTGAGGTAGTATACAGGCATATGAATTCAAGCCATGTGTGTAGAAATGAAACACTGAAAGGTGTGGCCAGCAGGGGCGTATCTACAATGTAGAAATGGCCTGGGGGGAAATAACATTTGGTCTGTCTCTACCATGACAATTTTGGGCATGAGGGGTAAGGGGCTTGCCCCTCAACCCTGAACCAAGGGCATACAAAATAAAAATCATAATTTCAAAAATATATAATTTTCAAGGATGAATCCATCCAACAAAAAATGTGCAACTGTGCATCCCCTTCTTCGGACACCCTAGCTGTGCCGCTGGTAGCAAACTGTAAACAACATTCAGATTAGACAGTTTATGAGTATCATGATTAACAGTTATTTATTGAATTTCACAGTTTGTAATCTTCTTCTTTTACTCAGTTATGCTTGATTTAAAACATTCATACTATGTCACATACCATATATGGCTATTCTCCACACGACATCATACGCCAACACTGCATCACACTCCTCACCACAGCCAATTACTATGTCCCAACAGTGTGAGGTCACATACCAACTTTGCAAGATTTTTCAAATTCTACATACTTTTTGGAAGGATAATAATCTAATAGTACAGACATTCAGTAACACAGATGAGCCTTGGAAGTAGGCCTATATAGTGTAATGTGAATGGAAAAAATGGACATTTTGCGGTGCACAAAGTTGTCAAGAAGTGTAACCAACAGACTGTGCTGCTTAAAAATTCAAAATGAAACACTTCCACACTAATATAAAGTCATCATTGATTGACTAACAGAAAAGGAATCTTTGTTGTTGTAGATTTTCCATAAAAATCAAGGCCTAATGAAATGAAGTAAATTCTACGAAGGTCAATTTTTTTTTTTGCCCAGGAGTGTAATTTCAGCCTGGGTTCATGGTATCTGTGACAGAAACATTGCACATTATACGAACACTAGTGCTTGCAACATCGGTGTCTATGAAAGCAACCCTGAAAATTGTACAAAACACTGCAGTGCTTTAAGAAGAGATCAGAAGCTAAATATCAATTATGTGTAATTAATGAATGAATAAATTACTTTATCTACATTTCTATTCTGCAGTCAATAAAAAAAATTATGCTGATGTGAAAGTGCCAGCTTGATAAGCTTTTAGCTTGTTTCCTTTTCAAAAAACAAACAAACAAAAAGTAAAAAATCTCACAATCTCACCTGTTGATTGGTCGGATCACTGTGTTGTGATGTCCCTCTGTATGTTATCCTTCTCACAGTGGCAAACCTTTTATGCAAACTTCAAGACGTGCTAGTCAGTATACTGAATGACTGTATCATAAATGTGTAGTCAAAGATGTATGCAATGCCAGAAAAGTGTCATTTGCTCTTTGTTGTTCTCACTCTATGTGTCACAATCAAATCAGTGTCATTCACATGAAAACAACTAATCCAAGTGCATGCAGGTGGGAATGTTGACAAATTGATAAGCAGGTCAATTGTGAATAGATACACAATATATGGCAGGTTGACTTATAGCAGTAACAGCCCAATTGCAGTTAGAATACACTCAATATGAATGCATTTAAAGTGACAAATACCTTAATTGCAATTAGGTAATGCATGGTAAATGCATGTTAAATTGCCAACATAACTAATTTCATTAAACATCAACCATTCATCAAGGCATCCCAACCCCTGGGATCTGAGGGTACCTCCATTGGTACTTCACAAGAAATTGATCTTTGAAATTTGTTTCTTCAGATCCTGCCTCCAGTAGGTTTACTTTCTTTGTGTAGGAAGTGGGATCAGAGTATTATCAAAATTATGTATGATTCTCAGCCAACTTTTTTCCAACTCATCTTAGATCTCTGCTTGAGGGTATGGTGCATGCAATTTTTGGGGAGAGAGCAACATTTACCCAAATTTCAAGATCTAGATTTAAAACCATTTCAAATGAAATTGCCTGCAAATCATTAATTTTCATTTGTTTTTATCATAAAGTCAGACTCAGACTCAGACTCAGAAATCGTTTATTTTCCCACTTTTGAAGATAAATATCGAAATTATACATTGATATCATTATAGAAATAGGGGCCAAGGAGACCTCTCAAAGATTAATATCGCTGCAGAGAGGCCACCCTAAGACACATTACAACCAAATTGAATATATAAAATAGGATTCGCCAATATCGCGCCAAAGGGAGAAAAAAAAACAATGAATAAATAATAACGTTAAACTAAACAGCTTTACAATACAGTTGACCAATTGAGAGAGTCACCAGCATATGTTTGAAGAAATGACATTAAGTGTAGTTGAAGGTGTTAAGAATAAGGGAGAAGAACCGCACAAAGACACTAGTGACCGCAAATATAACAATTTTGAATTGTGCATTCTGTTTGATATGAATTAATAAGATCATTTTTAATGTATAGCTTAAAGCCATCTAGGCTATGCGTATAAATTTTGTTTTTGATACTTACTTTCATTTTATTGAAACAAACAGGAAACCTGTACCTGATAGAATGCCTTGCGAAGTCATGCCTCACAGCAGGAAGACGATAATCTGCATGTTGTCTTGTCTGATGGTGATGGAAATCGTAATTTCTTTCAAAAATATTATAAAAATGATTTGGTAGTAAGCCATTTTCATGCTTATAGCAAAATTTGGAGTCTTGTACCACGAGAATATCAGTTGCTTTCAGTAATTTCAATTGTTTAAATAATGGATCTGTGTGAGCATTATAGCGACTATTAGTAATCAAGCGTACTGCCCTCTTTTGTAATTTATAAATTTTACTTAGCTGCCCACCCCATATCATTATTCCGTAATTTATATAAGAGAGAACAAGTGAGTTGTAGATGTTTAATAAAATTTCTCTTGGAAGAAAACATTTTAATTTATTTAAAATTCCAAGTGTCTTAGAGATCTTTTTTGAGAGAGCTTCACTGTGTACATTCCATTTAATGTGTTCATCTATTCTTATGCCAAGATAATTAAAGTCTTTAACAAATTCTATTTGGTGGTTATCTATTACTAAATTTGGATATGTAACTATCCTTTGAGGTGTATGGAACAATATAGCTTTTGTTTTGGAAATATTAAGAGAGAGTTTATTTAATTTGAGCCATTCAGTAACAGATTTGAGTTCTCTATTGAGTTCAGTTTCAAAGTTGGTATTCGTCGTTTTCAGAGTTGTCGAGAGGGCAGTATCATCAGCATATATTATTGTATCAAATAGAGTAGTAGCTTTGTTAATGTCATTAATATATATTATGAAAAGGAGGGGTCCCAGAATTGAACCCTGGGGAACTCCACATTTGATCTCTAACAAATCAGAATCAACACCATCAAAGACCACATATTGCCTCCTATTTGTTAAATAACTAGTTATAAGCTCAAGTGCTTTTCCTCGAAAGCCATAATAGTGTAATTTATGTATTAGTATGTCATGATCCAGCGTATCGAAGGCCTTTGAGAGATCTAAATATATATTAACAGGAAGTTTGTTTTCATCCATGTCACGAGTAATTTTGTCAACCAATTCGAGAGCAGCCAATTCCGTCGAGTGATTTTTACGAAAGCCATATTGGCTATTGAAAAGTAGGCTCTGCTTGGTAAAATATTCATATATTTGATTGTGCATGATTCTCTCAAAGACCTTCGATATGCTGGGAAGAACAGAAACGGGTCTATAATTGCTGAACTCATCAGCTTTATCTTTTTTATAAATTGGGGTGACTTTGGCAATTTTTAATTGATCTGGGAAATTACCAGTTTCTAAACTTTGATTTATTATTTTGCTTAAAGGATCAGAAAATTCATCCCTGATATAGTCATCTACCTAAATTCTATAGCCTTTTTGCCCGAATCCTACTGTTTTCAAAACTTTCGGGGGGGGGCGACTGCCCCCCCCCCCCTACCAACCCTTCCCATACACCTGATCAGAGTAGTTAGTAAGATATCATAGATGTGTGGCAGGAAACACTCAGGTAGCTCCAAGACTTAGTAACATCACATGTAGTATTTGAACAGAGTTAGGTCATAATCTGCCATGTGTATTATATTTTTTTAGGGACCGCTCAGATTTTATGAGTGGGGGGTGTGAGTTTTGGCCGAGGGGGTACTAACTTTTCACACGTGTTTCAAGGGGGGTATTCATTTTTGACAACACTTCCAAGGGAAGGTAAGAAATTTCAACAAAGAAAAAAATGTTTAAATCACGCATAAGCTCATTTTAATTTGACTTTTATGTGCAAAAGTCCGTGATATGATGCGAATCTGTACGCGTGGCAGTGAATAACAGTATATATGTGTGTATTGCTTTGTATGTCGAGGGGAGGGGGAAAGAATCGCAGATTATCTAATCTTTGAATTAACACAGTTTAAAAATATTACAACTAAATAAAGAATGACGCATTTAATATTGGCCAAAGAAGTTGAGCCTTAATGTGGTGTACAAGGCAAAACAATTGTTCATGAAAAAATTGCACTGGAACTGTTAGAGGGATGTGTCTGTGTAAGCCGAAATTATTTTGGCATGAGATATCTGTGCCATTAGCCTCGGACATTTTATGATAATGGCCACATTCAGAGGTGATCAACTGTGTGCTCGGCCAGCATTATTGGTTTGCTCAACGCTCTTATGCATGTCAAGAATTTCTATGAGGCATAGAGCTTGCAAAGTCACACAAAGATAGACCCAACTATTTCAAAGATAAATCCAACATCAGTTATCCTTGTGGACAAAAACTGAAGCCAACTTTATAGGAGGCTGCATATTTATGATGGGTGCTTTTACAACGTCAGCCATGACTGAGCAACTGCCTTATCACGACAATGTGTCGGACAACTGGCATGTCACCAGCACTACTGGGTCACAGAGAATCCCATGGGAACTATGAAAAAAGGGAGAACATGCAGTGAGAATCAAAAAGTTAAATTGAGCACAGTTAAGCCTAAAGGTTTCACTAAATAAGCAATGAGATACAAAAAAAAATGTAAAGCTGTTTTTGTGGCTTGGTCAAACGTTTCCTGATCATTGCCTTTGCTAGACAACCTTTAATATGTCTGCACCCTGAATATTGTGCCCCAGTTTATGACATATCAGAATTATAATCTTGCAACTGTTGGTCACTGCAACCTTCTACCCAACTGAAGTTCTTTGAACACCGAAAAATGCTACGGCATGGGAGCCTGGGCCAATGTATGAATAACTGTTTTCTTATGAAATCTTGCAGTGGAAAGAAGGTAATGAAATACTCTTTTAAAGTCACCAGTAGGCGGTATTTTTATTCTCTGAATGATTTAATTTCTGGAAGTGTGCCTAGACGAATATTATGGTCCAGTACTGGTCCTTGGTGATCTTGTTGTCAGTTACGAATTGGCTGAGTATCTTTATCAATTCTGCTTTGTATTTCTTAGTGGGATCTCTCTGCAAAGGTTCGTAAGTGTCTTTATCACTCAGCATGCAGCTCATTTTTTCCTCATACTCACACTCAGGAGCGGATCCAGGAATTTGGGATGGGGGGGAGGTTTAGGCGCAGTGATGAGAGTACCACAGGATGAGAAGCCCGAAGGGTTGAAGGTTTTGCGGCGGGGGGTCTTAGTGCAATTCTCTTTTTGGCTTGGGCCCAAGGGGGGATTTGAACCCCCTGAACCCCCCCCCTGGATCCGATACTCACACTTGTCCATGATAACTGTGGCACGTCCTTTGTCTGCTGGTAGGACCATAATATCCGTCTTCTTTCTGAGGGCTTCTAAAGCAAGATTCTCAGCTTTTGAAAAATTAGGCTTTGGAGGTCTGGCAGAGCGCAAAATACTTGTAATTTCCACCCGCAGTTTGTCTTTCTGTTCTTGGGGAAGACACCAACTGGCTTGTTCTGTTGCAACAATGAAGTCATCTTTCGGTATTCTTTGAGGGGATACAGCAAAATTTAAACCTTTTGCCAGTACTCTGTTTTCATAATCATTGAGAGTAGTCTTAGAGAGATTGATGACCCACCTCTTCAATTGAGTGCCTGACAGGTCCACTTCATCAGGCGATTTTCTTTTCTCTTGCAGTCTTTCCAATTTCTGAAGATGTCGAGCCTTTGTTCTTTGATATTCTGTTTCGCTGGCATTGTTGATGTGTTGATTGACGAGTTGTCTATCCACTGATTGCAATGAGGTATCCAAGTACGATTCCAAACAAGTTTTTCTTTGTTTAAGGCTATAAACAGAGACTCTGGCAGTTACAAGCTTTCACACGTTTATGACACAATCATTCCACAGGAACAACAACACCATTTGTACTGAGGAAGCCATCCAGAGTGGATTGGTGAAAGTCTCTTCAGGTAAAAAATCACTTGGATATATTGAAAGAAAATCTTATATAATCAAATGGAATATCCAGAAGAATGCTCTATGAGAGACATCAGTTTTTTTGGAAAATACAAATACATATTCTCCAAGTTTCGTGTAGACATATCAGATATTTCATGATTCATCAAAAATATCCATTATCCATCGATCTCTTTAGAAGCATATCCAACGTCACGACCATCAGAATTTCGATAGAAAAATGACACTCTTTCCTATAAAATTTAAAGAGGTGGATAAGTGCTGGGAAATATAATATTTATTGTTGGCCTTTCTTCCTTTTTTCATATATTGAGAATCCCAGCAGAGATAATTAGAGGCAGTGGCGTCCCCATGGGAGGGCACGGGGGGGGGGGGGCACGTGCCCCCCCATATTGGACCTGTGTCCCCCAAGGTGCCCCCCATATGAACTTTCCAATTCTGGCTAAAATATACAAATAGTACAGAGAGTGCCCCCCCAGAGAATCGGGGGGGGGGGGCATTGCCTTGTTTGAATAGCCTTGTTTGAATTTGACTCTGTGGGTTACAAGTTATGAGCAGTAATATTACATAATGGCTCACAGAATGCGATTAAGCATTAAACGTTATGAGCACTGATTGTCTTGTAGCATTGTGAACACTAAATGACAAATTATTTCCATAATTGCGGAGATTTGTCTAGTCTGGAGATCATAACTGAATATTTGGTTTCTGTGAAAGCTCAGCGATAATGGATATGATTATTACTGAATGATTCATTTCCATTCCCAAATTTCATTTTAATTTTCTTCATAATGATTGCAAACATCATATTTTCTTATTGTTACAGGAAAATATTGACAAGAAAGACCTTGTAAAGGTTCCATGGCAAAGTGAATAGGGTGCTGGACTAGTAAAAGGGGTGTGGCAACTTTTACTCTACAGGGTGGTCACAAAAAAACTTTACAGTTGATACGTCATTTTTCAGGCTGCCATGATTGAGCCAGTGCCTTGGTAATTATTGTGTATGCAAGCCAAGTATGTTCGATCTTTGGAAAATTGTTTAATAATTGAAATGGGTCATTACCTTTTTTATTGCAGACAGAATGGAAGCCGGGAATGCTCCTGCGTTTTTACTACTTTGGGTTGATCACGGCCCCTTAGCAATTTTGAAGCAACTGAGCTTCACTGGACAAAATAAGTACAACATAAAATGAAAATGAGAAGACAGAGGCACAATTCATTATAAGCACGAAGGTGCTAGAGCAATTTCAGCCTGAACTATGGCCATTATAAGGTTTAAAAAACAAAGCCATCATATGGTTGATGATTAGGGTGTTGAAATCACAGGAAAAGCACATATTAACATCTTGAAAGATCTTCTGAAGCCCTGGATAGATAAAACATACGGTGTTACAGATAATTTGATCTTCAAACAAGACCAGGCATCAGCCAAACTGGATCAAGGTTCGTTCTGTCAAGTTTCTCGGCAGGACAATATAGCCCCTATTATCACAAGATATCAATCGATGAGATAATTCTGGGTGGACAAACTTAGAGGCAGATCCCTGCAAGACGCCATGGACCTCAGTTGCCCAATAAGGCACCCATTAAGTTTTGATGGGGAAAACGGACACAAAGTTACATTTTTGACACCTCTGCATCATTTAGGCCCACTGCAGAAAAGTCATCAGTCCAAAAGGACCTCCGAATGAATAAATTATCTCTAGAAGAGTTGTTCTTTGCTATACAAGTTGTTTTTGCATTGACAAATAAGTAATTGTTACAATGAGTGTTATCCAAAAAATTGTCATTAAAAAAAGATCTCCCTTGTTTTGTGGTCTTTCCTCAGGATACAAAATGCACTGAAAATATTACTTGATGCAGGTGGAAGGAAGTCACATAAGACAAACTTGTAAGTTTCATAACAATGGGGACTGCAGTATAAAGTATATGCCAGATCACTTTTCTTTCTTGGAGCCATCTTGGCAAACCAGTAGTAGGGCGAAGACAAACATGGAGTGGGAACTTGACCATCTTGGCACACTATTTCTGCTGAGTGATAAAGGGATTGTCAGGCAGCAAACAAAAGGAAGGACTCTTTCACCACCGTCAATAGTATTGCTATTCTGAGCAGACTCTCGCAAGCAAATGCAATATGCACTTATATCTATGCCTGTAGTAAGTCTCTTTTCTTTTTCTTTGTCTTACTCACACAAATGAGAACAAACTGGTTCAAATTGTTCAACTTCATTGTCACCATGTGTCTCTTATAGCCCATATAACTTATATAGTTCATATCTGAAATATTCATTTCTTATACTGAAATATTGATTTATTTACTTCTTTATGATGTTTCTCGCCAAATTGGTAACTGATCTTCCTTTAGGTCTTTTTATTGGTTGGCGAAAATAATTGAAGGCTTGTTGGCCTAATGTCTCAGTGGCAATCTTGATAACAACCAAGCCAGTTTATTGTTCTTGCCTTGATTATATACTCAGGAGACCTTCAAAAGCTGTCTGAGGGGCATTCCCTTGAACGGATCTTTTTTGCAGACTGACACATTCCCTCTTTGCCAAACAACTCTAGATGGAGGCGACTGGTGGTGTACAATGACCTAATTCCATGCACAAGTAATAAATCTCGTTCTTTGCTTTGTCAAATATATTGTGTTACCGAGCTTCAAATCAAACAAGCACTGTTTAACTTATGTTAATAAAGTAAATTTGTGTAACTACAGAATTTAATTGGGTCATACAGCTGCCTGGAAAGTTAAACAAGCACAAATAAACCCACATTGCGGCCATTATCACATTAAAATCTCTGTTGATTGTGTCTTAAGTGTTCAATGAAACTTTCAGGCTTAACTATACTCAATTAAACTTATTCATTCTCTCTGCATGTTTTTCTTTTTTTAGTAGTTCCCAAGGGAGTCTGCAGTGACCCAGAAGTGTTGGTGACATGCCAGTTGCCCAACACATCGTTGTGATAAGGCAGGTGCTCAGTCATGGCTTACCTTGTAAAAGCAGCCTTCATAAACATTCATACAGCCTCCCGTAATGTTGGCTTTAGCTTTAGTCCACAAGGATAACTGATGTTGGGTTTATCTTTGAAATAGTTGTGTCTACTTTGTGTGACTTTGCAAGCTCTATGCCTCATGAAAATTCCTGTCGCACATAAGAGGGTAAAGCAAACCTATAATAGAGAGGTTTTGCTACACGTTTCCGTGTGACGTGTACGTGGGGGTTGCCATGACTACAATGTAATTAGATAGCACTTGTACACGTATACGTCACACGTGAACGTGCAGCAAAACCTCTCTAATGCTGGCCGAGCATACAGTTCATCACCTCTGAATGTGGCCATTATCATAAAATGTCAGAGGCTTAGTATGACTACAAATGGTCTCATTACTATGGCATAGATATCCCATTCCAAACTGGGTTAAGCATTAAGCCAGTATGACAGAAGACACTGCAAGAACCCTTTCCAATGATTCATTTAAGAACACACAGCTGACTTCATGATGGTATGGTTGGTCAACTATACCATTAAACCCTTGGCAGGCCTGTTCATGCATGAGCCTTTTTCAACTTTCTGGTAAGACACCTATTTTAAGTGCCGCAATGCTCAGTTGATCCACAATTGCCATCACTCTATGTAGCCAACTGCCCGTTTATACTTGGGTGGAATAAAGCAAAGAGTTATGGAGGATCTGCTCAGAGCCTCTATGCCACGGCTGAGAGTCAAACCTGCAATGTCTTAGTTGCTAAATAAGTTAGTACCGTATTCACTTTGCCACAGTATCTTTATTAGGCCTTTCCTTTCTTGTCAAGAACATATTCATTTAAATGTATTTAGACAGGATGACAATAACTGTAAATATTTATGATTTTTAAAAAATCTAGAAGTAATGATGTTCAGCCTAAAATGTGTTTGTGCAAGAAGATTTGCTCAAATGTCAGATGTTTTGCCTTACTTTTCTGGCAACACAGTAACAAAATGGGAGATACGGTTGTACAGTAACTGGATACAGGTCATTTATGTCACTTTCGCCAAGAGATGGAAAGAAAATTGAGATGAATCATATTAGGTTATACACTGTATATCACAAAGGAAAGTCACACTTTGAAAAATTGATGACTATTGGGGAGGGTGAAATGGTATTATGTAAAATATGTTGAGATCTACGCCTTCTGTTCAATGAACTCTGAAAAATTTTGCATTGATGTTGACCTTCATCTAAATATTGTGAGACAAAGTAAAAAGCCATGAAAAAGGTGCACTGAAAGTGTCAGAGTGATATCTCTGTGGAGGATGAGATTGGAAAAAAGGTTGTGTGTTTTTAAGTTAATCATTGGGAAAGGTTTTTGCAGTGTCTTCTGTCACAGTGCATGGCTTGATGCTTAACCAAGTCTGGAATGAGATATCTTTGCCATTGTAATGAGACCATTTGTAGTCGCACTCAGTCTCTGGTGCTTTATGATAATGGTCACATTCAGAGGTAATCACTGCATCATCGGCCAACATTACTGGTTTGCTCTTATGTGCGACAGGAATTTTATGAGGTATAGAGCTTGCAAAGTCACACAAAGTGAACCCAACTATTACAAAGATAAACCTACCATCAGTAATCTTTTTGGACAAAAGCTGAAGCCAACATTACACGAGGCTGTATGAATATTCATGATGGCTGCTTCTACAAAATCAGCCATGACTGAGCACCTGTCTTATCACAACAATGTGTTGGGCAACTGGCATGTCACCAACACTTCTGGGTCACTGCTGACTCCCTTGGGAACTATGAAAAAAGTGAGAACATGCAGTGAGAATGAAAAAGTTAAATTGAGTACAGTTAATCCTGAAGGTTTCATTGAGCACTCAAGACACAAGACCAACAAAGATTTTAATATGAGAATGGCCGCAGTGTGAGACAAAGTAAAAAGCCACGAAAAAGTGCACTGAAAGTGTTAGGGGGATATCTCTGTGGAAGATGAGATTGGAAAAAAGCAGGGCTTTGGAGTTGGAGTCGGAGTCGGGAGTCGGAGTCGTGGAGTCAGAGGTTTTTGGGTGAAGCCGGAGTTGAACTTTGATTTTCACATGGAGTCGAAGTCGAAAATTAATTTAGTGACTCCTAACTCCATAAAAACAATTAATATAATTCACAAAAACCCAGTTTCATAAAAGTGAAATGTATCTTGAATTTTAAGCAAAACTTCCTTAACAAGTACATATGAATTCAAGAGCAAAAGCCAATGGAAAATTTGTGGAAGCACTTTTTGGACGCTGTTAATCATGTAATATTTGTGTGAAATAATGCCGATAAGCGGAATCGGGAGTCGGAGTCGGAATTTAGGAGACCTAAGGAGTCGGAGTTGTTTTTCAGAAAGGCAAAGGAGTTGGGAGTCGGAGTCGGTTCACTTACTACCCGACTCCAAAGCCCTGGAAAAAAGGTTGTGCGTTTTCAAGTTAACCATTGGGAAAGGTCTTTGCAGTGTCTTCTGTCACAGTGGCTGGCTTGATGCTTAACCCAGTCTGGAATGAGATATCTTTGCCATTGTAATGAGACCATTTGTAGTCGCACTCAGTCTCTGGTGCTTTATGATAATGGTCACATTCAGAGGTGATCACTGCATCATCGGCCAGCATTATTGGTTTGCTCAACGCTCTTATGTGCGTCAGGAATTTTATGAGGTATAGAGCTTGCAAAGTCACACAAAGTAGACCCAACTATTTCAAAGATAAACCCAACATCAGTAATCCTTGTGGACAAAAGCTGAAGCCAACATTACACGAGGCTGTATGAATATTTATGATGGCTGCTTTTACAAGGTTAGCCATGACTGAGCACCTGCCTTATCACAACAATGTGTTGGGCAACTGGCATGTCACCAACACTTCTGGGTCACAGCAGACTCCCTTGGGAACTATGAAAAAAGTGAGAACATGCAGTGAGAATGAAAAAGTTAAATTGAGTACAGTTAAGCCTGAAGGTTTCATTGAGCACTCAAGACACAAGACCAACAAAGATTTTAATATGAGAATGGCCGCAGTGTGGGTTTATTTGTGCTTGTCCAGCATTCCAGACGGCAGTATGACCCAATTAAATTCTGTAGTTACACTAATTTACTTAATATCTAAATAGGTGAAACATTGCTTGTTTGAATTTAAGCTCGGTGATATAAGTGTAAAAAACACTTGCTGCTTTTACAAGGCAAAGAACTAGATTTACTTGTGAACGGAATCAGGTCATTGAAAACTTCCAGTCTCCTCCATTGAAAGCTGTTTGGCAAAGAGGGACTGTGTTTGTCTGCAAACTAGATCTGTTCTAGAGAATGCCACTGAGACAACTTTTGGAGGTATCCTGAGTAAATTTCAAATGAAGATATAAAAGAACATCGAGTGTATCATCAGACAAGAACATTAAACCAGCTTGGTTATTATCAAGATTACCACTGAATGTTCAGGCAGCAAGCCTTCAATTATTTTTGCCAACCATTAAAAAGACCTGAAGGAAGATCAGTTACCAATTTGTAGGAAACATAATAATGATATTTCAGATATAGATATCGAAAGGTAATTGGCTACAGAGACAACTGGAGGGTAGTGACAAAGAAGTGTGAACCTTTTTAAAGTTCTCATTTGTGTGTGAGCAAAACAAAGAAGAAGAAAAAGACTACTGCAGGCACAGAAATAAGTGCGAATTGCATTTGCTTGCGAGAGTCTGCTCAGAATAGCAATACTATTGACGGTGGTGAAAGAGTCCTTCCTTTTGTTTGCTGCCTGACAATCCCTTTATCACTCGGCAGAAATACTGTGCCAAGATGGTCAAGTTCCCACTCCATGTTTGTCTTCGCCAAACTACTGGTTTGCCAAGATGGCTCCAAGAAAGAAAAGTGATCTGGCATATAGTTTATACTGCAGTCCCCATTGTTATGAAACTTACTTGTCTTATGTGACTGCCTTCCACCTGCAACAGGGAGTACTTTCTGTGCATTTTGCATCCTGAGGAGAGATGTCGCGGCCTAGTGCATGGTCACGGGTTCTAACCCCAGTCACGGCATGGAGGAAATGAGCAGAACCTCCTTAAACCACTGCTTCACTCGACCCAGGTGCAAATGGGAACTTGGCAATAGGCAGAGATGGCAATTGTGGAATGCTTAACAAAGGAGCGCGTGAAATTTGCTGCAACCGGGTGTATGCTCCCCAGGGAGTTGAGAACGATTCAAGCTTGATCAGGCCTGTCAAGGATGTAATTGTACAGTCAGCCGAGCTCATATGAGGACCACAGATATTAAACCTGTTATATTTACATTTACCACAATGTAAGAGAGACTTTTATGACAATGAAATTGGTGTCTTATAACAGGAAACCAGTGGCTGTAAAAGCTGATGCCTGGACCCTGTAAGTGCTTATGTGTAGGTGTTGAGACGCTTAAAAGCAGCAAGAGATAGCTCTTCAAGGACTGTGGACAGCCAGGTGTTCCAACTTACAATTCAACCTTGACAAGACACTTGCAGAAATAGTTTTAAAATACTTTTTACCAGGAGTAAAAATAGTGAGAGAACATCTGTTTACATGCTGTGTGTATAAATGAGTCATTACCTCATTTTATTTTGTCGGACATATTACCGGATAGACAAGATTAGCATGTGGAAGTGTTATTAGGCAAGGCATAATTGGTCTTCAGCTTCTTAGATATTGTTGTAAAATATACTTCAATTCCAGTCATTTAGCTTTCATAAAAAAGCTGAAATGTTTATTTATTTCAATTCAAATAAAAATTGCGTGTAGGCCTAATTGCTTTTTATTTATAGGCAGGTAATCTGTTAGGTCCGCCAAACCAAAAAGCTAGGAATAAAAATTTTGTCTGGCCTAAAGTGTGTTTGTACAAAAGTCACTCAATTAAAGTGGTTTAGGTACCTGTCTGCTCCACTGAAGGTCTCTGCTTGGATGGGGAACCCAAAATTTTCAGTATACCTTCATGAGCAAAATCCCTGCTGGATGTCGTTTGGATGAGATGTTACGTAAATTGGTGGCCCCTTGTATCAGTGTCTAATAGATACTGTCTATGCTGGGCAAGAAAATGATCCCTCACACTGGTTAAATGTGTAAAATGTTGAGGACCCCCGCTCTCTCTCCATTCTCATTTATCAACCCTCGTGAGCCCCCAGATATGTGCTTAGAGGGCAGCACTTACCATATCTGTCTATCTATTTATCTAAAGAAGTTGCTCAGACATATTGCCTTACTTCTCTGGCAATGCAATAACAATGGATACAGGTCACTTTTGTCACACTGGTGCATGCAAAAAGTTGGAAAGTTAGTTCGCATGGATCATATAGAGCTATTACCTAAAGATGTTTTGCACAAATGTCAGATGCGTTGCCTTACTTTTTGGGCAATAGGTACAATAACAGAATTGGAGACTCGATCATGGATACAGGTATAAATGTGACAAAGTTAATTGGAATCACATGTTTTTATAAACTTCTTCATTTTATTCTACATATCAATATAATCATAGAAAACACAGAAGAAAAAATAAATAGATATGTTGCATCAGGCAGAAAAAGAGACCAAAAAAGATCTCTAAAGTGATATACTCCGCATACCAAATAAACCTGTGAAAGTGAGGAAAGTTGGCATTTCTTCCATTAAGTGGGTTAAAATAGCATGCCAGCTTTCCCCCGGATTGCCAGCTTTCCCCAGGATTGCCAGCTTTACCCCGCTTTAGGTATAATAATATTTGAAATGCTACCAAGAAAAAAATAAACAGCACGTCCAGCCCTAATATCCAACATGAGTTATCACTCATGACACTTGATGTCTTTGCCCCAGTTGTGTCCTCATTCATTTTGTTTGCTGCTCCAGCACCTACAAGGAGACAACAAGTGATGTGTCAAGGTGGACAATGCTATAGTGCCAACGTCCAATTTTGCTTTAGAGATGAATGAGGACCATTCATTTGGGCCAACAGCAGTGTCCTCTGTGCCAGGCAGACATTTTATAAAGAAATGCAAGGAAAATGGGGATTGGAGGGAATTTGCGTGAAAGAATAAAATATGTACCAAGTGGAATTTTTGCAATTTGCAGATTTTGCGCCTCATTTGTATGAAAATACAAAATTCCGAACAGGTTGTGCTTTCCCAATGCATGGAACATAAGTGTACGGGACAGCTGTTTCACGGGGCGCTGTCCAGTGGTGTCCCTATGGGGGGAGGGGCACGGACCTGTGCCCCCCAGGTGCCCCATATGTACTTCCTGACTTTGGCTAAAATATACAGTTAGTGCCCCCCACCCCCAGAGAATTGCATGCCCCCCCAGGTGCCTCCCACTCGTGATCCCCCTGTTACTCCACTGGGGCTGTCGCTATTTTGCCAAGAAATTTTAACATGTTACGGGCGTGTCCAGGGCAGTGGATCTTGTCTGATTCTAGTCAGGATTTGCCCTGATTTTGCAAACTGGCTTTGTCACTTCATTCGCAGTTACCTCGGGGTTTCCTTATACCATTTATAAGTTAATGAGTTTGTTTATTGACACGTATGGTGCTAGATATGATGTATGCTGATTCATCGGATCAAATGATAATTGACAGAAACCAATCAGTTGAACATTTTAAAACCAGTGACATCATAAGACGAAGTTGAACGTTTATTATGAAACTGGGATGTCTTTACTCAAAAAGCTCTTAGTGCTGAGAATTTGTATGTGGAATAGCGCTTCTATACACAGTAGTCAAAATAAAGGCGGACAATGACATTCAAAAATAAGTCTTGTTCAGACAAAAGCTTCAGGTATCATTATAAGCCACAGCTGGTGTTACAATTTGCCTACTTCATCATAACTATGTGTCAGATGCTTAGCATGCTGTCAACGGAGTGCGCCCAATCTGGTAGCGATTGCTTTTGGCCGCCGTCATCTCACATGCATTCTGGTCGCTGTTTCATCTGGTCGCCGCTAGGGGGATCGATCTTGGCCGCGTTTGGTTACCTCCTCTGTTGTGCTGTGTGTATAACGTTGCATGGCTAACTAACTTTACTTTTTGTTTCCGTTGGATTACCCGTTACATTTAACAGCAATACATCGTCTTTATTAAAGATAATTACAAGACTTTGTGTCATTTTTATGTCCAATAAAGAAGATTTTGTCTTGTGTGTTGTTTTTTTCCAATTGAAAGCCTTCATCAATAAAGTATCTTTTATTGTGTTCTCCAATTAAAGGCATTCATCTTTTTATTTTTTTATTTTTATATTTATTTTTATTTTTTTTTTCTTTTTCTCTCTCTCTTTTTTAATTTAACTCAGAGTTAATGTTCCAACTTCTTTAGGTTTTGGCGCTGTGAGATTGATCCGACTCTTTAGTCATCATTGATCTCAGGCCTACTCCCGTAATCAAAGCGTACTTCAAAACAAACTCATCATCGTAAGGACCCCGGTACAGTGTAATCTACTTTAAGAATCCCTCTTGAATAGCTAAACCATTTAACGAATAAAACTAATCCTACTTCTATCTTGTGCCAAGTCATGTTTTGCAAAGACAATATTTTATGCTGTGTTTTCTTATTGTTTCTAGGTATTTCTGCCAGATTGTAACATCCTCGGATTCTAGGTTTTTGTTCACAGTGGAGCCCGTTTTAGTACGATGTACCCCACTTTTCACTAGATCGTCATCAGATGGGCAGTAATAGTGTGATGTCATGTATCAACATTAAGGACAAAGACAACAATTTTTGGATCAGCACATGAATAACCTTGTTTCAGTTCGGATAACAATGCAGCCCGTTTTAGTATGATGTACCACATTGTATCTTCTTGATCCAAGGTTACCCGTGGGGTCTTAGAAATATGCATAGTATGCAGCTGACTTTAATTTACAGATTCAGTGATAGAATTTTTTTTTTTAGCCACCTTCTATAAGAGCTTTTCTTAAAATTTTCATTTTCTTCTTGAGAATTTCCATCTCAGCTGTTATTTGAAAAGCTCTTGTTTGTATGTTAGGATATCGGTCTTATACTTAATTGGCAATTGTTGTTGACCCAGTGGACTAAAAGAATTTCTAGTTTATAGTCGGCTGTTTCTTTGTTATTGTTTTAGATTGTTGTCCAAGTCCATTGTCCTTAAAAGACCTTAAATATTTCACTGGAGTATCAGTACAGAAATAATTCTCTGCCATGGCACATGTATAAACTATCTACGTTATGGATTTTACCATACTTTGAAGTAACGGATGACTAGAGGTAAAGTTAAAGAATTCTGTATGAAGCAAAATGATAGGCCTATCCTCTACTTTATATGTTGATATCTAAGTGCATATTAAATTATGTACCAGGACCCTTTAACTATTGTATGGCACTCTACTTTGAAGCTCATGTTCAGGTAATACCCCACAATCTCCTCATCGTAAGGACCCCAGTGCAGTGCAGTCTAAAAATGATTTAAAAAAAATTATACCGCCTATTAGGCATATATATATGGTGCGGTTTCACATGATGATAAGATAATAGTCCAGGAGCTTATGGGGATAATTGTGCATATTTGTCTACAAGCATGAAATTCGGCACAAATGTTGCTGAGGGTATATAGATTCAAATTTTTGAGGGCGCCGGAGCGGGCGCTCGTCTTGGTTGCCATAGCAACAAATTCAAAATGGCCGCCACTCGATATCTAATTTTGAGTATAACTCAGTAACAAAAGGTCATAGGATTGCAAATAATAGCTCTAAATATATGTTTTTGATGCCAGGGATTCTGATTCTGCCATTATTTTTAATGTCAAACACATACTTTGGTCTATAGAGCCAGAATTGCCTGTATATTGGGGTTATAGAGCTAATTTTATCGAAATTCACCACAAATCTTCAGCTTAAACTATTACAAATTGTTCCAAGTAGCAATTCATCAAGTTTTGACAACAAAAATAAACACCAGCTTTATGTAATAGAAATACATCAACATATCATCTGTACGATAATACTAAAGTAACCAAACAAATGCTGCAGACATGGGTATTGTCAATGCAGCTGCCTTACGCACACCTACAGGTTCTTTTGCGCATGCAGTCCTCTCCACGAAATCTTTCAGATCCATAGCCCTACATGTTGCATGCCGATAATTTATATGGTATACCAAAAGAAACCTGTTGCTGTTTCAAGTATTGGCTTGTATGACATCTATTATGTACTTACCCTCTCCTGTTTTCCATCCCCTTCCATTGAAATTTTGGATTTCCTAAAGATACAATGGCAATTGATTTGAAGAAAGACTTGTTTGCAGTTACAACCTTTTATCTGTACTCAAGCATAAATGATTCTTGGGTATATATCTGCAGTCTGAGATCAGACTGCCTCGTCCCAAAAGCACCACATCATAACTCTCATTTGGAATGCTCCTAACAGATGGAAGTCCAATGGGAAGAATAAAAAGAAAAATTTTGTACAAGCGAAGCGAGCAGTCTGATACATAGTGAGCAGTCTGATATATTTCAGCACAAATTGCAGTCCTATGAGGGGGATGCTACCAAGAGATTTTCATTTCTACTTTTGAACAGACTCATGTTTCATTGACTTTTGCCCAACCCACATCCCACAAATCTTGAAATTATTTGCATGCAATGTCAAGACAATAATAATCACTTGTGGAAGATCAGTTTTCAAAAGGACCAAGGTATCAGTAATCCTCCTACAGGTAAGGTGACTATTCCAATACCAAAGGAAAAGGAACTTCTCTCAGTGTATATAAGCATGGAAGAAGGACAATACTAGACAGATATGGTAAGTGCAGCCCTCTAACCCCCATTCGGGGCTCACGAGGGTTGATTGATGAGATGCGAAAGTGAGCGGGATTCCTCAACATGTCACACATTCACCCCACCAATGCCATTCCTCTGGCCAGGCTCAGTAATACGTTTGATATGTACCAGTTTTAGTACAAAATTTACTAACTCAAATTTAAGTCAGGCCAAATTCAAATGAAAATCCAACAGCATTTACCACAATTCGACTGTTTAACATTTCACACAATGGCTACTGTGTGACTTTCTGCATGTAGATAAAAAGGAGTAGCCTCAATGTTCATTATTGAGCTGGAACATGCAATTTTAGTTATCCTTGGCAAGACATTGGTGGTCCATTTCACATGACTGGAATACTTTAGAGATGACAATTATTAATTTATCGAAGAAAGACTTTATGCTTTTCACCAATCAGTCTTGAGGTTGTTTTTATGCTGTTCACTGTAGTTCGTATGTATACCTAGGACAACTTCCCTTATGACGGCTTTAAGATATTTGTTCGTCAATCTACTGGTAGGACTCTCCAAACCTACATTTTAGATGAACAAACATAGGCGTGGTGGGAATCGCAGCCAATAATTCAGACAATAAACAAAAAGAGGTACACATTTTCCTGATGAATATAGAAGTCAAAAGTTTTATTTTATTCAACAGGCAAGATCTTGGTGACACACTGCTAGGCAGCACTAATTTCAAGATTTTCTTGTCAAAAAAAATCTTCTTGTATCTTTCAACTCCCACCAGCTATCACTTTTAGGCACAAAAACCCTCTTCCCTTATCTAAGTTATCTTCTACAATCTACATGTAGCAAGTAATAAAACAGCTAGCCTACTGCTCTACCAGTGTGTGAACTTCAGACGGTGAAACAGTGGTAGGCCTACAACAGTCCCTGTGTTAAAGGACTGCTTCTTCTGCATGAGTCAGGCGGTCTCTTATGTACTTGAATTCTCTTGGAACTGGCAGAAACATAATATGTGACATCCCAGCAACTAAACTTGTGCCGAACTCGACCAAGCTAAATGTTTGGTCACTTGGTATTGTACTTCATGCTTCATTTGGGTGAGACATGATTTTCCTTTGGTATTGCCTGTTGGAAAAACAGTCCCCTTGGTCAGATTAGGAGAATTGTTCTCCAGTTACTAATACCATGGTCTTTCTGAAGAATGATCCATCACAATTCTGTATTGTTTTGACATACCATATTAACAATTTAATGAGTTCCCTGTGATCGAATGTTTTAGAGTGCTTGATAGTGCATGCACAGGTTTCAAGAGCTTAGGTTCGAACCCCAACCCTTGAACTCAATTTATTCCTAGCCCATGAGATATTAGATGGAGTGTTCTATTCTGGGGCTACTCAATGACCCTGGACACCACTGGTTTTATAGCATGACTCCTAGTCGTCTCATCGCTCATCATGCATACTGCGATCACCAAAAGTGAAGGTGCTACGGCAGGGAACCTTGAGCAATGTTCTCTTGTCCCCTACCCATGGGTACTGCACTGTGGCTGCCCTGAGCAGTGCCATTGTTGGAAGGCTCTCAACAAAGTCCATGTGCCACATGTCGGATCATAATAAGAAATCCAGTCTACTGTAGAGGCAGGCGAACTAGCAAGGCTGCAGACTGAAGATATTCACTTTGAATTGGGTATGGAATTGGCATCTGGGGCACTAGTGCAGTTGCTTTTCAGGTCCGCGCTCAGCGGAACTCCGCAGAACTGTGCTGGGCTGCCTCAAAAATTCATGTATGCATACACAGACATGAAATACAACGCCCCTACTGAAATGTTTTAGCCCACTCCCTCCTGTAAAAATGGAACAGGTGGCTGTAGCATGCAAGAAACCAAGTCAAATCAATTTCAAGACTTGTGAGATGTGACTGAAGTTAATCAAACAAGACAATCTGTGCAAAGTCACTGCACATATGAAACAAATATCTTGGTAGTGTGATAGTATCCCTCAGACATATACCCAAGAAGCATCTACATGTATTACTGAGCACAAATAAAGGTTGTATTACCGTTGTAACTGAAAAAAGTCTTTTTTCGAATCAATCGCCATTGTATGTTAAAAAAATTCAGGATTTCAAAGTATGGGGAAGGCAAACAGAAGTGGATAAGTACATCGTAGAGTTCATATGGGCCAACACACAAAGACAGCAACAGGTTTCTTTTAGTATACTACACAACTTATTGGCTAGCATCATGTAGTGCTGTAATATTTGAAAGATTTAGATTCGGGAACTGCGTGCGCAAAAGAACAGGAGTGCATTACTGTGCATAGATGCAGCTGCATTAACAATACCCTTGTCTGATACATTCATTTGGCTACTTTGGTATCTATGTACAATATATATATAAATAATTGATAATGTGGTTCTTGTTAGAGTGAACTGTTATCAGGAAATTGAAAATATGTTGATAGTTTCAATAAACTAGGCTCTATAACCTCAATATACAGGCAATTTTGGCTCTATAGACCAAAATATGTGTTTGACATTAAAAATAATGGCAGAATCAGAATCCCTGGCATCAAAAACATATATTTAGAGCTATTATTTGCAATCCTATGACCTTTTGTTACTGAGTTATACTCAAAACTAGATATCGAGCGGCCGCCATTTTGAATTTGTTGCTATGGCAACTAAGACGAGTGCACGCTCCGGCGCCCTCAAAAATTTGAATCTATATACGCTCAGCAACATTTGTGCCAAATTTCATGCTTGTAGACAAACCTGCACAATACACCCCTTATTTCCCCATAAGCTCCTGGACTATAATGAATCAGTGAAAGCAATGAATTCTGTGTAGTCCAGGTATATAAAAATATATGTCCGATATCTAATATGTATCAGGCATATATTACGTGGCATCCACAGCATCAGCACCAGTGTGTTTTAGTACAATCTACTAGTAGTATGATGATGTGTTGTCACGTTATCAAAGATATTATCAATGGACTAGGAGATAGCGGGGTATGTGGGATCATATTATTATTATTTTTCTTCTTTCCTATCTATTTGTGATTGTTTTGTATATTGCTTCACTCTGTCCATATGAATAAATATATGTCAGATATCTATATACCAGGCATATATTACGTGGCATCCACAGCATCAGCACCAGTGTGTTTTAGTACAATCTACCAGTGGTATGATGATGTGTTGTCACGTTATAGGGATATTGTTTCTAGGGGAACAATTCATCAATTATTCTAAAGGGCTTCTAGACTGATGATATAGGTCTGTCTCTTTCATCTCTAGAATATTCCGATAATATTTGTAGAGGTCGTGCGCAATGATAATGATATATGAGTGCATTCAGTTTTAAAATACAAGTGCAGAAGTTATGCACTGGGGCCCTAAAGCGTCTGATCTAATTTTATTATTATTATAATTTTTTTTAAACCAATATATATAGAGTATAAGGGCATCAGATCCATAAAAATAAAAACCAGTCAGTGTTGTCACAGACATTTCTTTTAACAGTCATCCTCTACAAAATGTCAGCAAATTTTGGATAGCGTTCTTTCAAATTTGTCCCTCAGCACCTCCTTTGATGGTGTCCCCCATTTGTCTTTCCACACTCTCAAAATTTTACATATTGTGTATGTATATGCTGTACAGATTTTGAATTCTTCACCTTCGGCTTTTGCAAAGAATATTTTTTCTTGGGTTATTTCTATTTGCCATTTGAGGCTGATGTAATTTTTCAAACTTAGTATACCTTTGCAGTTCAGAAAATTATGATCTCTGGATTGGACTACATGGTAGTCGCATGTAGGGCAATTTCCTGACTTATTTGTGTATTTTTTGTTATTGAACTTATCTGCTACAATTGTATGTAGATCTATTTTATATTTGTTACTAATATTTTGACTCTCCCAGTTTGTCCATATTGATTTCCACTCAATTGACTTTAAAACTCTTTCAATGGGGAAAAAATTGAATTTTCTTTCTACTATCAAATCGTAAATTTCTTTGAATGACACTTCTTCCCATTTAGAGATACTTCTATAGGCAGCCATTTGATCTTTAATGACATTGTGTGCTGTATTTTAAGGGTATGCAGAATTGGCATGCCTATTTCTTCTAGTTTGATATTCTTCAGGGTAGATAGGTTCATTCCCTTGAAAAGGATTTTCCAGGGATGGGAGGGGTCTGATAGTAAGTAGTACTTGAGCCATATTAAATGTTGTGCCATACATTTTGACTCTATGTCAGGGATTAAGAAACCCCTTTATTTAATGGTCTTATCATCTCACCATTTTTGTAGTTTATCGGCCTTGATTCAAAGATGAAGTTATTCATAGCTTTTTCTAAATCTTTCAGTGTGTTTGATCTGAGCGGATATATTCTATTTACATATAACACTTGTGATATAAGATGGGCATTTAGCATTGTTGCTTTTCCCAGTATTGACATGTGCCTTGTTTTCAATCTGTTCATACTCCCTTTAATTTTAGCTATGACTCTGTCCCAATTTAGTTTGTATCTTGTATTTGGTTGTGGTGGAATAATATTCCTAGTATTTCAATTGAATCCTGGGAATATATGTTTTTATCCTTTCTCCTTCTTCCAAAATCCAAACTTTTGGTTTTTTCAACATTAATTTTCGCCCCTGATGCCTGACAATATATATCAAGAACTTCATTACATAGCATTTCATCATTTTCATCCCTCAACAGCAAAGTAGTGTTATCTGCATATGCACAGACTTTAACAGTATTAGTCTTGTTAATACTAATTCCCTTTATGTTCTGATTGTTGTTAATCATTCTGATTAACGGTTCTGCACATATAACAAATAGAATCATACTTAACGGACACCCTTGCCTTATTGATGTAGTAATTTCAATAGACTCTGACAAGCCAGAAGTTGTTTGAATTTTAGCATATGTTTTATTATACAGTGTTTTTATGAATTTTAAAATGTTATTACCCAGGTCCAATTTTTCCAGAATTTTAAAGAGGTACGAATGTTCAACCCTATCAAAAGCTTTTTCCAGATCAATGGCTGTGATTTTTCCCCCTAAAAAGAGAGGTCCATTCATGGTTTCATTTAAGCAGGGGATATCTTCTATTAGTCTCAGGTTTTCGAAAATAAAGTGATTCTTTACTGCACATCCCTGGGTGGCGCTAATAAAAAAGTTCAAGGTACTTGCAAGTCTTCTCGCCAAAACAGAACTTAGCAGCTTATAGTCACAGTTCAGTAAGCTGATTGGCCTTCATCAATAAAGCACTAGTGTCTTGTGTTTTGTTCTCCAATTAAAAGCTTTCATCCTTAAAGTATCTTTTTATTGTGTTCAGTTATTAAAAGTAAAAGTGTATGATCAACAATCACAGGAAAAGAACAACATCAGCCTAAGTACAATTTCATTTTATTAGTTCAATATTGACAATAACAGATAATTAATTTAATGTGTGTATGACAGAAATGCAGTACTATGGTCAAGTGCAGTTTAGTCAATCACATATTATGTGCTACAGTAATTGCAATCTCGAGATTTATAATCATGGGTTCAAATGCCCTGTGATTTATCAATTGCTATTAATGATTAGCTGAGGTCAAATCTGTTATCATAGCTTCATTACAGAAGGAACACCTAATTACAGGTCATAATACTATCCAGTGATTGAAATCTATCTTGCACTTAGAAAAAAGGTACCAGTTCTATTTTTAGGTCAATTACAGAAAACTTTTTGGAAGGTCTAAGTAAAATTGCAATTTTAAAATGTGTATATATACTGCCTGGTTCATTTTACTCTCATATCACTTTTTGCCATGGATCCTGCACCTGCTGTGTTTCTCTGCATTTCTTGCAACTTGGAAGTTACCTTCAGACAAGAAGGTCTTCAGTGTGATGGCTGTACTCGTTGGCAGCATCGCAGATGTGGCACTGGAATTACTAGACAACAGTACCGGGAGGCAAACCGGACTGGTGGTGAGATTGATTGGTCTTGTGATCAATGCCGTGCTGTTCCTGAGGTCCCAGAAGTTCCTGATCCAGCTGAAGATCAAGTTCCTGCTGCTGACCAGAGCCTCTACGCTGCAGACTTGGGCAACTTCCAACAAGCTGAGGACCACGTAGAACCAGAGATGGTGGACCCAACCCCTGCACCCAAGCCTGTAGAAGCAGAACTTCCCCTGGCCTACAAGATTGTCGAGAATGCCACCTCCAGAGGACAGGTATTAGAAATTACTTTATTCTTCTGGGCAATGTTTTTGAATACAAGATCAATTTCTGAATAGTGTAGATTTGACTGACAAATTTCAACAAATTACTCTTTTTCCTCCAATCGACTTGTGAAAATATTCAAAAATTCAACTTGAAACAGGTGATCCAGTTATTAAAACATGTATTTGACTGACAAATTTCAACAAATTACTCTTTTTCCTCCAATTGACTTGTGAAAATATTAAAAAATTCAACTTTAAACAGGCGATCCAGTTATTAAAACATGTATTCACAAAGATCAATTTCTGAATAATAAGACATATATTCTATAAAATCTTAGAAGACTACTACATTATATTAAATTTCAATTTCTAGATCCTATATTCAGAGAATTGCCTTTTTTTTCAAATTTAAACTTATTATCAATTCTTAGATATTGTTTTAAGACAATTGCTCTTTTTTCAAGTTTCAACAAATTATCAATTCTTAGGTCTTGTATTCAGAAAATTATTTTTTTCAAATTTCAAACATATTATCAATTCTTAGATCTTGTATTCAACACATTGCTTTTATTCAAAATTCATTCATATTATCAATTCTTAGATCTATCCTGTATTCAGAGAATTGCTCTTATTCACATATCATCAATTCTTAGATCTTGTATTCAACACATTGTTTTTATTCATATTTCATTCATATTATCAATTCTTAGATCTTGTATTCAGAGAATTGCTCTTATTCACATACCATCAATTCTTAGATCTTGTATTCAACACATTGCTTTAATTCAAATTTCATTCATATTATCAATTCTTAGATATTTTATTCAACACATTGCTTTTACTCAAATTTCATTCATATTATCAATTCTTAGATCTTGTATTCAACACATTGCTTTAATTCAAATTTCATTCATATTATCAATTCTTCGATCTTGTATTCAGAGAATTGCTCTTATTCAGAAAGTTACTTTTTTCAAATTCTTAGATCTTGTATTCAACGAAATGCTTTTTGTCAACAAATTATCAATTCTTAGGTCTTCTGTTCAGAAATTTACTTTTTTTCAAATTTCAACATATTATCAATTCTTATATATTAATTGTTTTAAGAGAATTGCTCTTTTTCAAATTTCAACAAATTATCAATTTCTATGTCTTGTAGTCAGAAAATTACTTTTTTCTTGTATTCAGAGAATGGGAGACTTCTCAGTGGCTGGTGGTGGCGCTACTGTACTAGAGAGTCACTGTGACGTCACCATTGTCACAATGTTGATGTCACAACTGTAACAATGACACAATTGATGACATCACCATTGTTTACTCACTATCTAATGGTTACCCCTAATGCATTGAAGTCCACCATTGCTCTTTTTTTAATTTTCAACAAATTAGCAATTCTTAAATCAATTTCTATGTCTTGTATATATTCTATTCTTAGATCTTGTTTAAGAGAATTGCTCTAAGACATTGAAAGAACACAACAGATTCTTAAATTGTAGTTAAAATATTTTTCTTTTATTTTCAGCCTATGCTGACTGACACTCGTGGGTTTGCTTACACCCAGAAGGTCGACAAGCGCCGTGCCAATGTGACCTGGCGTTGTTGCCACAGTGGGAAGCCACAGCTCTGCAAGGCCACCATCATCGAACGTCACGGACGATACATCCCTGGTCTGCACCGTCACATCTGCGAGCCACAGCCGAACAGAGACGTTGGCCTTGTCATCCGCCGTGAAGTGAAGACCAGGGCAACAAAAAGAGTCTTCGAGCCAGCCAGCGATGTCATCCAAGAGGTAAACATGAATATTTTTATTTGTTTATTAACTCATTTCAATTATGCCTGCTAACTACATTTTTATCTTTAGATAGTATTCATTTAAACACTTCTTGGTGGTTTCTTATTCCATAACACTTTTATACTTTGTACTTCACTTTTTTGCATTAACCCTTGTATTTTGTAATTCTGTAACACAAGATAGTATTCCTTTTAAACACTTCTTACTTTTAATGTACTTTTTCGAAATAACCCTTAGATTTTGTAATTTTGTAACAAAGAGTAACAAATGATTATTTAGAAAAGTATATAAATTCACGGATGTCTGAAAAACAAAGAATAACAAATGATTATTTAGAAAAGTATATAATTTCACGGATGTCTGCAAAAACAAAGAGTAACAAAGATTAATACTATTTTAAGGATTTTTTAAGCAAATAGTTAAAAGTCATAATATTAAATGGAAATATAAAAAGATCATATATATCAATTTAGACTATTAAACCAAGAAGTTCTTTAATACCAACTTTTCACTGGTGCTAATATTGATTGAACAACAAAGGAAGGGGACAGACATGCACCATTGTCTACTTCCAATCAAAGCAAATATTAAATAAAGTGTAGTAGTATTTAAAAAGTAGTATTTAAAACAATTGTTTTTAACTTTGCAGGTTTGACATGAGGTCATGGAGGGTGTTTAGGGAGTCGTTACCGCCATGCCGAACCTGACCAACCTGGCTGCGCAGGCCAATCACAAGCAGAGGAAGATCCGTCCGACTGACCCGACCGACTTGGACTTCGAGATCGACAACGAACAGCTCTCGGACGACTTCCTCCGCTGTGATGTCCGCACCGATGGTGGCCGCCACATCGTTTTGGCAACTGACAGACAGATTCGTATGCTTCAGGACACACACTTGGTATGTTGACGGAACGTTCCGCTTGGTCAAGGACCTGTTCGGCCAACTCTTTTCGATTCATGCCTTCATCCGTTCAGGGACAGCCTGCAAACAAGTGCCACTTGTTTTCGTCGTCATGTCGAGCAATCGCTGCGTCGATTACCAGGCAGTTCTACAAGAGATCTACGAGCTAGTTCAAGATAGGCAACTAACTAGGATTGTCGCTGACTTTGAAGCAGCTTTCTGGCAGGCAGTCCGGACCGTTTCCCCGGAGATAGAGCTGAGCGGCTGCCTGTTCCACTTCACCCAGGCAATCTACCGGAAGATACTGAATGTTGGACTGGCCCCTGGATACCAGCAGGATGAAGGAACCCGAACGACCTGCAGGAAGTTTATGTCCCTCCCCCTGCTCCCACCTGAACACATCCCTGCAGTTTGGAGGATACTGACGCGAGACCTCACCATGGAGCCGTTGCAGCAGCTGGCACAGTACATGAACGACACTTGGATTGATGGCCCCGTGTTCAAGCCTGCAGACTGGTCAGTCTTCGGCCAGTCGATACGAACGAATAACGATGTCGAGGGCTGGCACCAGCGGATGAACCGAAAGGGGAAGAAGCCAGCCCTCGCTTTCTTCCTACTGTGCCAGCTGCTGCGACGAGAGGCTGAGACTGTCGAGGAAACTTCACGACTCGATGCTCCGGGCGGAGGTGCGTCGCCTCCAGCGACAGGGGACCAGGAACACAGCCAAGCACCACAAGTACTGGGACGAGTAGGAGAGGATGGAACGTTCGGCACAGTCCCTGTTGACCGCCGGAGGACACTTGGTGGCGGCAATGGTCGACAGGGACTGAACGGTAAACTGTGTGAATGGACTGAATGATTTTGTGTGTATGGACTGCTCTTTGTGTGTTTGATTGTTTGTGATTTGTGTGATTTTAAGTTTGGTGCTTCTTGTGTGAATTTTATTTGGTGCTGTTTGTGTGTTTGATTTGTTTGCAAGTTTGTGATTCGTGAGATTTTGATTTTAAGTTAGCGCTACTGGTGTGAATGTACTGCTCTTTGTGTTTGATTGTCATTTGATTTGTGTGTATGTGATTTGTGTGAATTTGATATTTATTTTAATTTATTTGGTGCTGTTTGTGTGATTTGTGTGAATGTGATTTCCGTGTATTATATGATGTGATGTGATGTATGTCTGTGTGAATTTGATTTTAAGTTAGTGCTGTTTGTATACATGTATGATTGCTCTTTGTGTTTGATTGTCATTTACTTTGTGTGTATGTGATTTGTGTTAGTTCGAGATTTTAATTTATTTGGTGCTGTTTGTGTGATTTGTGTGAATGTGATTTCCGTGTATTATATGATGTTTTCATGATTTGTGATAAATAAAACGTTGTGGAATTGAAAAAATTGTGTTTGTGTCCTTAATTTATGAAATTACTATGAAATTACTTAACCATATATGTCAAACACAGTATCAAACTTCGATTGTTCCACAAGTCGACTAATAGTAAGCAACCCTGTAAATAATCCACCAAGTGATAATGTGTAAATAGCAGAACTAGTAAAAGTCTCTATTTATGGCTACCAAAATACACGGCGGCCGAAATGCACAGCGTCCGAAATGCGGCGCTACGAAATTGACTCGCTACCAGGGCCGCTAGGCGGCCAATAAGTAGCGCGGCCAGATCCACACAGGGACCAGAAATCGCCGCGACCAGATTCGACTGAATTCCTGTCAACACTTCTGGGTCTAAGAATATACCCTTGGGAACTGTTCACAAAATAGGAAGAGGCAATGTTATGTTAAAGGAAGAGTTTTAAAAAAGGCTTTCCAGTCACACAATAAGTAAACCCAAAGGTTGCACTGACCAAGCATTTGGGAAACAAAAAGAAGTCTCATTTTGTCCAGATAAAACATATTTTCTGAACACTTACCGTTGTGTGAGTATCCTTATATAATTATCTTAGGAGTAAGTTTGGGGTCTGGATGTGTGCTACGGTTTGTGAAAGAACAGAATTCTTGATCTGACAACTTGCCAATAGTTATCTCGCAGATCACTGCATTTGTCAGCACGTTTCAAAATTTGGCGAAGGAACACAATTGACGCAGTGCAACTGAATAGAAAAGAGTTCTAGCGAGCTGCCTCACCAGTAGTGAGGATGATCCATTTTCAGGAGGCATGTTGCAAGGCAACATAAAAAGCTTATGAATATTCTAAAAAGGAAGATGTCAAAATGTCTCAAAAACTTAGGGTCGGTGCTGTCAGTAAAGAAGAAACCCAAAGGTTGCACTGAATACTGAATAGGCAATGCGTTTCAAAGAATAACTCCAGGAAAATACCAATTTAAAGGAGTGGCACATGGCGTGCTAGTGTAATAAGTTTGTGCTGCAATTATTAGGAATAAGCATGACACATAAGGAGAAGAAATGTTGCTTTTCTTTAATTATGGGGTGTCAGGTAGAAGTGGTGCAGAAATACAGGCCAAGTCATCAAATAACTGAATGTGTTTTTTTCCAGATGCTAGCCAGGCTGGGAAGTCATAGCCTTTTGTAATGAACAAAAACAAACTCAGACAGACGATATAGAGACCAAAATAAACTTCTTCTAATCGTCATTCGGAATATATATATCTTTTATTCCATAAATAATAAATGGTGCAATGAGTAGGCTGGGCTAAGATTAGGATGTCCGATGACAGTTAATTGTCATCATCCAGTGATCCAAAGAATATCTGCTGAAAACAGATGAAGCCTGCCTGATGCTAAGATCTCACGGCACGTTACGAAGAACTTTAGGCGTCGGCGGAATGGTATTTCCTGGAAATTTGGATGAATTTGGGTGATCCGCCGTCGACTTTTCACATCCCCCGGGGTAGTTTTTGTTCCCCTCAGGGGTTCCTAGAAATGGAAAAACTGCGCCGTGAATGTCAAAAAAGATTCAACAGGTTCAAACTTTTTTTTCATGACGGGCCGAACAGAGCCCAAAATTTTCTTCATTTTTGGATGTCCGGCGGGGATTTTTCAGTGAGAACGTCTCAAAAACATCTCCGGCGGGATATTAGGACATCTCCTGCCCCTGAGGGGACCTCTCCTGCCTCTGCGGGGACCTCTCCTGCCCCTGGGGGGAATTTGCAGGCTCGCCGGCAGTTTTTGACATCCCGTCGACGGTCTTTTGACATCCCGCTGACGATCTTTGACATCCCACAGGCGTTTAGATCTTGCCCCCCAGGCTTTTAGATCTTTCCCACAGGGATATGATGTTATCCCGCCGATTTACGATCTTATCCCGCCGTGATATGCTTTTAATTAATTACATGATAGTTTTATAAACATTGTATGTCGCCGGGATGGTCATTTTTTCGTAGAATTCAACTGAAGCTACCCCTCAGTGGTAAAAAAGTTCTCCGTAACGTGCCGTGAGATCTTAGCATGACTCTGATACCCAGGGGGACGGGGGTACTCAACTGACTTTTACATACGGATGCGCCAAGGCAATTTTGAAAACCGGAACCATTCTAACACCAAAACCACAAACCATTTTAATCCAGTAAAAATCTTTATGCTTTTAAAACCGTTTTAATTTTCTTTTCAAGCCCATTCTAACCATACCAAACATGTTGGGGTTGCAAAAACCAGAACCAAATCAATCGAAATTGTAAAAAAAAAGGCCAAAAAACCTAAACCATGCAGCGGAGCTTCTATATAGGCCTACACACTTTCACAGTGAGTAAACCCCCCCCCCCCCCGGGTCTAAGAAGGTTTGGAGCCTTTTCTGTATTAAACAGATTCTCACATATAAGTTAATTTATTCAAAAGAATTGGTTTTATTCGTAAACTTTTGCATTGCAAGGAAGTTAAAGCTGAACAATAGTTCAGGTACCAGGAAGTTTACCTGAAGGCCTTTACCTTCCCATGTCTGCCTGGAAGAGCCTCTTCACTTGTAGAAAGCCCTACAACCACATTCTGACAGAAATTTGTTTCTGCACTTGCAGCACATATATGCATATCAGTCTAATTTTGTTTGCCGCTACTGCATAGAGAAAACTCTGCATGGTGATGTGGTAGTTTTTGTCATTATTATTCAATACAGTCTCTGTACTGCAGTACATATTGTGTTCATCTGACACAATTTTCACACTTTTCCAAATATTTGCAGACAGTGCTGCTTCATCCTCTGCTCTCTTTCAATGTTCCCTTTTCAACATGTCTTCCAGGACACCATTCTCCAATGTGTGAGACTTAGAATAAAATATCATCATAATATTTTCACTGTATTTGTCCACTGTCACAAAAAGCTGCTACACACACATTCATACAACGGTCTGTAATTGTACAGACCAGAATTGGCTTCAACACACAATTTACGTAGTTCTGTTCGAATTATCCTTGAATCATGATTTTAGTTGAAGGATTTTGCCTGTTTGGGTGTTGCAAATTTATCCCATATGAGGGATCTTTTACTAGCCCAGCACGGACACTGATATAAATGGCCAGCAATTCAATGCCCCGTCCAAAAACGACATCCAGCTGGGATTTTGCCCTTTGAGGTCAAATGAAAGCGCTCTTTGTTCCATCCCATCTCATCAATCAATTTTTATGAGCACCCAGAATGGGGCTTGGAGGGCTAGGCTTTCTATATCTTATTCCTGTCTTTTGTGTCACCATGAAGCACTATGCCTCATAAAGATTTGTTTAAATGCTGTGTTAAACTTTTAGATGTTCATATTATGTTATTCCCTCAAAACTAGACACATTGCATAAACAATGGAAACATTTTGTCATTCAAAGTTTGAGATTTAAGATGTTGGCAAGACATTGCAGACTTTTGCTTTTAAGATTGAAAGTTGAATTGCATTGTCTGAGTCATTAATAGATAATACAGCTATTACCATGTAACTGAAAGGGTTCTAGAACTTTTAGTTTCAGCCTCAGAGAAGCCATTTATTTAGACTTCAAATGAGCGATATTAAAGTTTTGCAATTAATGGGTCTTAATCTTGCAAAATGGTGCATGTATTGACTTGCTTTCAGCTTTTTAGAGACTTTTTAAAGATCAGAGAATGAGCTGGGTAATAAATTTGGAGCTTGCTGTATTGAATAATTACTGTCATCATAAATTTCCTTCAATGGAGAATAAGCAGCTTGATGTAACACCTCAAATTTGTAAACTAATTCCATGTACCAATTTTATAAATTGTCTGTGTGACAGCAAGGGATTCATGTTTAGGTAAAACATTCCCCATTCATCTCTGAGGCAAAATTGGATGCTGCCACATTGTCCGGGTTGACACAATACATGTTGTCACTTTGAAAGTGTTGAAGCAGTAAACCAGATGAATGAGGACACAACTGGTGCAAAGACATCACATGTCAGGAGCGATAATTCAGCACGATATCAGGATAGGAGGCTCAGTTCATGTGTCACTCAGCAGTTAGGATTTGACCTTACTGCACAGTTTGGTTTTCTTCTTTGTATAATTTTTTTCTGTGTTGTATAAAATGAAGTGACAAACAAATGTGATTCACACCAACTTGGCATAAAAATCTACCAAAAACCATAATGCAATAAGAAGGCAACAAGTGACCATAAGGCACACCTTCATTATTATCACTCCTCAGGCATTGAGTTTTGATTGTGATTTTGGTTTGTGAACATCTTACACTGGTAGTCTTTTCTAACCATTTTACATTTTTCTTATGAAACTTTCTGAACTGTAACTGTGGATGTCAACTGACAATAGAGTTAAGTTACATGAAAATATCTATATGGCCAGCTACATTTTCAGTTGTTTAAAATGTGTGCATTTTAAATATTGTTTATATGATTACTTTCAATTTTCTTATATATGCTTTACAGACTCCCCAGGATCATGCGTTTGTATGACCTTTAAGCCAATACCCAGGACAGCTCAAAAAAATATAACAATAACTATGATGTACTTGCCTGACATTTATGAAAAACTACTTGGAGAAAGTGGGAGTTTTTCCAAAAAGCGGATTACCTACACTACAGGCCACCGCCACAGGTGTTTGTCTGGGAATATATCTTATGACATACTAAAAAGTAGGTATTCGCCTTTCGTGCACTCAATGTAAACATTATCCAAATTGCTGTAGCATTTACACCTGGACTTTGATAACATTCAAATTGTGATAAAGATAGTATATAATAAAAGTAATATGTGATTTTACAGGGGATTTTAAAAATACCACTTAAAATACTCTTTAAGCCTGTGCAAGTGTCTGCAGTGTGACACGAGGCCATTGATATTTTTAATAACACTGCTCACTTCAATGATGCCTCTGCCTTTCTTTCGATAAAGCTGCGACGTACATCCTACTTTTTCCTGTTAATCTTTCAACATCCTTTTTCTGAGAAAAATAATTAATGAATGATATTGTGTAGGTTGTGCTTTGTTAATTTTTCCACATATGAAATAATCTCTTTTGGTCGCATAATGAATATATCACGAATTTGAGGATTAGATTTATTGAAACAAAATTTTACATTTCTTTCCTTAATCATTGTGTGGCTATGTATTGCTTTATATCAAGAGAAGGGGAAAATTTATAGAATTGCCATACAATATCAAGCAGACACATACGTCAATGTAGATATATTTCAAAGGTTGATTGCATGACTTCATTTATATGATATATATAAAACGTTGTCTGTACATTGAGATTTTTTTTCCTGCTCTTTGTCCAGGCACTGAGTAAATTCACACCAAGGGGATGGTATCTTGCACTTGCCTCGGCATAGAAACAACATTCCCTCTGGCTTTACATCACAATGTCATGCAATTGACAGAACTGATTTCCTGGAGGCCAGTGTGTCAGATTGAAATCTACCAGCCATCAGAAGCTTATATCATATGCATTTAAAACAACATCAATTTTACACAAAAACCTTGTATTTCAAAGGAAAAGGCTTCTGAATGAAAAATCCATCATGGTATTTTGAATGTGATCTAATTTCAAAGAAATAGGCAATGAATGAGTTTCCAATCACAAACAAGGTGAGGTGCACAAACATAATGGTTTACATGTATAAGCTTGATAAGAGGGCTCCCAATCCCAATGTTTTAATGCCAAAAAGCAACAAAGCGTTTAGTACAAAGTCGGTATGACTGCTTTTTAATATAAAATAATGAATGTATGCATGTTTGTGAAGGAAGTGGGCGAGAGGGCTCTACAATGGTATATTTGTACATTTGGGCTAACCAGACACTTTTCATTCAACATGATAGGGGAGAATTTATTTCAGTGAAATATAGGCACATTAAAGCCTGAAAACTTGTTATGCAAAAAATAAGTGTTGCTTCACACAGATTTTGGCACTCTGTGAGTCGTAATAGCTGATGAAGTGTCATCTTCTTTTCATTCAAAATGGGAAACAAAGAGGCTGTTTGATTAGTCAGGATCATGAGAAGGTAATTCGATTTGTCATAACTGATTTTACAGTAAAAAACAGTTGTATAATTCTTTTGGTTGCCTGTCACCAACAAGCAGGATTAGTCTCCTCAGATCGAATTAACATTGAAAGTATTTGGTATAGTAATGACAAATAATGAGTATGATGATTCACAAAGTGCCATTTGCAAAGTGCAACAGTCCACTCCGTTTGCATAATCAAGTTTACAGGTTGTATAAATGACAGAGCGAGGAGTCAAATGTCAAGGAATAAAATTTAATGTAAAATTGTTATTTTACTAGAAAAACCCACTGACAACATACATTACGTAAATGGCAGCATGTGTAAAAGGTAATTATCCAATAGGAGTAGAAAGTAGCCCTATGGTAGATGATTAGGGGTTAACAAAATGGAATTATTCATGTGGTAATTGACAGTGAATGCTAAGGAGCTGTGCTGAAAAGGGGGAACGATTTTGTTAAATGGTTAGTTTTGAAAATGACAGGGGTGTGAAAGTTCATTGTGCAACATGATGGTAACATGAGTGTTATGTGGGATAAGCAGGTCATGCATGGCTTATAGTTGATAGGAACCTTTTTTTTCTACAATTAGAACAGCTATTGCAGAAGTGTGAAATGGATCCTTTGTAATACAACTGTAGCAAACTGAAAAGATTTGACTGTTTCATGACCTGTCACACAGATTTAAATGTGTGACTTGTCATGGCAGATGTGAATGTTTGCATTTCCAGCAGAGGGCAGCAAGATAGCTTTGTTTATTTTCGTAGTAAATATGTTAATAGTCAGCTTGCATGTAAGCATCTGAATTTGGTACAATAATATGGCTTTGATAGCGGTTTAGAGGTTTACAAAGTATTACTGCTGTAGTTTGAAAATTGAAAGCAGGAGAAAATAATTTGTAAGGTTTTTTGATGACTTGTCATGACAGATTCATGCAATCCTGGATTTGGGGCAGATGCGTAGTCAAAAGGAAGAATAAGGTAGTAGTCAGGAGGTTGATTGGCCTCATCAGAAGGACAGGATAGAAAAAGATGGATAGGTGGATACTTTGGGTGAGTCATGCTATTTCATCTTGGTCATGCTATTTCATCTCTGTCATTAAAACTTTGCATACAGTCTCAAAAGAATTTTATCTTGCGTTGATAAACTTTTGGTGTCTTTCTGAGATGAAGAAATTAATAAAGAAAACAAACATGCTAAGTTTCTGCAGGTCAAAGGTCAATCACCAAAAGTAGGTCACAGGCCAGAAACCCTCCAGCAGGTCTCACATGCCACATACCCTCTGCAGGTCTCACATGCCCTGTGCAGGTGACAGACAAAGGGGTAGATACTATCATGGGCAGTCTATCTACAAGCATGTCTTAAAGTGCTTGCACATTATTTTTTAACTTCCATGCATTTTGCATGCGTTTGATGCGTCTCATGGAAAGAGCTTTATGAGAAGTTTGCACAATGCGTTTGGTTTCAGTATCTTTGACACTTGAAAACAACAAAGCATATTTTTTGCCTTTATTTATGGTGAAATTAGGGCCGCTCTAAATTGATAAAAAGAAATAACATTGCACCATGGTAACAAAAACTTTCCTGCATGTGCGTGGTTTCCTGAATAAAACAAAAGCATCAAAGAAAGTGAAAAACCAAACTGTTGACAGAATGATGATGACTTTCTAAAAATATGGCATGATTTTCTGGCCACAGAGGTAAGAAAACATAAAAATTATATTGATGTGTTTAGTAAAGGCCAGTGATTGATTGGGAAGTGCTGAACAAGCGTTGCCAAGAGAGTATTACACACATATTTTACACTGTTTTATATTTATTAAAGACTTTGTCTTCATCTTAACAACCTACATATACACAAAAATAATACAATGAATCGGAGGCTATCGTACCAACAAAGAGTTATGTGAGGTCTCGCCAAGATGAAATGGATGAAAATGAGATGAATGAAATGAGAGACATGATGTTCTTTTAAGCTCTCCAAGCATGCACTCCATTCTCACATCATACAAACAAAAGGAAAATTCTGTTTTGATGAGAATCACAGGGCACAGGAAGGATAACTTACAAACCACATTTCACATCTTTGAACACAACAGCAATCTCAAAATCTCCAAAAACACTGTTTGAAGAGAATCACATAACTCAATTTTTTACTTTTTTATTGATGATATTGGAATGAATCAAAATGACCAATAAATTAAAGTACCTACTGCAATATGGAATTGTTAGCATAATTTTCAATAAGTTGATTACAGACATGCTGAAATTGGTCCTATACAGCAGTGTTACTCCATAACGTTTTGAAGGTTTGGTCTTACAGTTATTATACTATACTCGACTTGGTATTTATTGTGTTTACTACTTTGAATACTTTTTATCTGCATGACAGTGAAAATAACACATTTTAAAAACATTTTCAGAATTTTTATAGCTGTCAGTAATATTCTTTTAATTTTGGTTAGCATAGATAAAGGTCGAAGGTGATATTCTTCTAAATCAGATCGAGTCTTGTACTGACAATCATTAGGTCATGATAAAGTCAAAGGAATAAGTAGGGATGTGATATTCACCTTATCTTTCACAACGTCTGACACAGATCGTCTGAGTCTGCCAGAATCAGCCAAATATCCAGATTCAGCCGTATCTTGGAAACATACTTCAAAGTTGCCAACATTCCAGGCTTATCATGGACAAGATGACTGACATCAATAATGGCAATTTTTGGTGCCGTTTTTCTCTCAGCGACACAAAGTATGGAACTTTGGCTATGTTGCAAGGAGATGTCTCTTTTATAAAATCTTTCAGCACATCAAATTTTGTCCAGACTCTATTTTCAGAAATAATGTGGGGGTGTGATTCAAAGACACGTCTGTTTCCACTGGGGTTGTTTCCAGTGAATGCAGCATGTAATCTCAATTTGATACATAGGAGGCAAAGCCAAGCTTAACACTCGCATGTTGTTTTTCCTGCAACCTAATTGCACCATGGAAACCCAAAGCTGTGTGGGTGAATGTCACTTTCAGTCCAAGCCTAACTTAAGCCTCAAGACGTCCCGGTCTACCTGAGCACTCAGGAAAGAAGCTTACCTGGTGGTACGTAGCTAGTCAGTGGTCACTGACTTCGATATGAAGATATCTTTCATATGTGGTAGGACCATCTTGTTATCAATGATAAGTCACTTTTCTATGATATGGGGTTATTTTGAGAGATGCAGTTGAGGAGGCAATGTCATCAAAGTTTACAAAAAATAAGTTCTGGTGTTCTCGCAAACAGTTCATATCTTAATTTTTCTATGAAGAGATAAGAAGCAAAACCTTCATCTGAGTAACAATTTAGTTTACACTGTAAATGGATTTACTTTATTTGCCTTGAATTATTGCTTTTCAAGCCATTCTAAATTAAATTATACACAAATGTGTTACCATGACACAATCGCCTTATGTCTATTTTACAAAATCAACCAATAGTGTTTACATTGACTCATACAGCACAAGAGATTAATTTATTCTCACTGATAGGATTCTGAATAATAGGTGTTAATTCTGTTGAAAATATGACAGTGGTCACATTGAACTCCCTTCAAGAGGAAAACAAATCGGCTTTTTATTTTCGTCATCAGAATAGATCTATAACTTTTCTCTGTGAACCCAGAACAATCCCAAGCACAATTGTGTTTTTCTATCTCTAAACATTTCATGAATCCTAGTTGTAATAGGCTTAAAACTTTAACAAGGACTTCATTTCAGATACTAAAGATAAACACTGATATTGAAACCTATGGTAAATACATTCCAAATATTTGGTTTCTTAGAAAATATATCTTAGATGTTATTCTGACTGACAAATTGAATTATATGCTCAGCAGTCTTCATAGGAATATATTTGCTACAATATTCATATATAACAGAATCCACTGAATCGAAAAGTTGTTTTCTATATGATAAAGATTTTTTTTTTACATCATAGATATATTGTCTTTAACCGTTCATGAAAAGTTAGTTTTTTTTTTCAAAATCAGCTGAAACTTTTGGATTAGAGCGATGATCTACGAGATTATCACGCTGTTATTCAATGTCAACTTTTGCCTTTCTAACCCTTGGACAGCGTAAAGAGAAGGTCGGACTAAACAATGTAAACAAGTACCTTTTTCATTGGCGCAGCTTCGCCCACTAACTCAGCTGGACAGGCATCATTATTTTGTTATCTTGCAAAGCCGTTGTGCTGTGAAGGTGAATTGAATTAGGGAACACAAGGCTTGGCAAAATTGGAACATCTGCCTTGTGTAGAAACATGAGCGATTTAATTCATTTTGTTGCTGACAAGAATATCAACACTGCGACAGTACAGCAAGTGTTTGACTGGCAAATTCACAATACTCTGTTTCCAAAACAATTTTTTCCAATCCCTGTTGGTAGTGTAGGGGAGAGCGGGGCACCATGAGCCACGGGGCACCATGAACCATGGCCCCTACAAAAAAAACGGCGAGATGGAACAGCTCGATAGGAAGACCATATATTCTTTTATTAGTGTAGAACTGGCTAGGGTAGCAATCATAATCTTTCTTTACAATGTAGGACCAAGAATTGAAAAAATACTTTTGACCAGTGAATTTGAGTAAAAAGTAAACATATTGGGCGGTGGAAATTTTACTTCTGGTACTTCAACTATTTCCGGCATCTTCATAAAACTTAGTCTTCTTAGAGAAGGTAAGGCATGTGCTAGGATAATGTCATAACATTGATACTATGATAAACTGGAAAATGGTGATATGCACTAATAAATGAAATTTACAAATGGGGCACCATGAGCCACATGGAGATAGGGCACAATGAGCCATTTTCTATAAAGTTTTAATGTACAATTAAAGCTGAATTGTAACAACAACTCTACTGTTGTAAGTCCAGAACTATAGTGCAAGACATCAGCAGCTGTTCAGGACACTTTTTTGCAATTTCAAAGAAAATGATGTAAAATCCATCTGATCCATATTGTGGTGTAAGCCAAGGGAAAATTTCAAGTAAAACATCTGGTTTATGAGGTATCAGTTCTTTACAGTTGAATGAGAAGGATAATACATGTATGTAAACAGCCCCCCATGCCATGGCTCATGGTGCCCCAGGGTCGGGGCATGATGAGCCGCTAGACTACATTTTTTAAAGACAATGTTTTGACTATTTAAGAATAAATAATATAATGTAACAACACTGGATATTGTAGCCAAGAGGTCTTGCTATGATTATATAAAGCAACCAGCCATTTACCATTGAAACTTTAGGCTCAGGAGCTTAATTTCGGAAAAGCGGCTCATGGTGCCCCGCTCTCCCCTAATACCTTGATGGAGGTTTAGTTCACTTTCATACAGGCCAACTTAATTCACTATCTGGTTGCATGGGTAACCATATGTGGTTTTGATGGATAGATTTCACAAAATTCTACACTGTCGTTATTCAATATTCTTTACATAATACTGTGTTACGGTACATGAGATTTCTCAAAAGGACAAGAACTTTTGGCTTAATGGGTAATAATGCTGGTTAGTTGAGATAATGCAAAGTTATCCTGATTATTTTGTAGGATGGTGATCTGTTAAACCATTTGCTTGAACAAACTAATTGTATGTAAATAAATGTCTCATCATGTGACTGAAAAAAACAAAAAGGAAATAACAAAGAAAATACAAAACCCATGATAACATGTTTTGCTGTTTTGCCTAATCTTATCGTGTCATCTATGAAAAGCCCATTATTAGTAAATTATGAGTAAATCCACAAAAATGGATCAACGGCAGAAACCGACCTTCAAAGTCTGACGAACAACAACACTGCTTCAACTGCGGGGAGGTATCCCATACGATAGCAACATGCAGACATCGCTTTCGCATCAAGTGTTATCAGTGTCACAGGGAAGGGCACAAGCGAAAGTTCTGCCCCGATAAATCACACCACTATGAGTGGTCGGACTACAATCAAATCCTCGGCAAAGAAGACATAGCCGGACAAGAGGATCAAACGCACAACTGTGACAGATCTCTTGACAACGGCGACATGTGTCAAGGGTTAAATTCTTTGAACGCTACTGCTATGAATGAATATCAAAATAACTGTGATAAAAATGTTGAATCTGTTAGTGACACAAATGTTGAGCCCTGGAATGAACTTAGACAATTCAGATCCAGGCATCTGAAACAGTTGATCATTGGTGCTCTAAATATCAATAGTATTAGAAACAAGTTTACGTGTGTTGATTTTATTCTGAGTAATGCTTTTATTGATTGTTTTAGTGTGATTGAAAGTAAAGTAGATGACAGTTTTACTGATGCTCAATTCTGTGTTAAAGGTTTTAATTTATATAGACAAGACAGCACAAGTAAGAGTGGAGGAATTATGACTTGGATTAGGAGTGACATAGCAAATTGTAGAAGAGATGATGTTGAGATTAACAATGAGCATATCCAAACACTATGCATTGAAATTAATGTTGTCAAAGAAAAATGGTTTATATTACATGTTTATCGCTTGCCAAGTGCAAATTTGTCATCTTTTATTGGAAGTCTTGGTATAATACTTGATAAATTATTGCTTGAAAGTGATATGATAAATGTCATAGGTGATATAAATGTCAACATGTGTGCTAATGATAATAGGGCAATGTCAATTAAGGATTTGCTTGTATCATATAATCTGAGAAATCTGGTAACTGAACCAACATGTTTCAAAGGTGAAAATCCTAGTTTGATTGATGTTATTGTTGTAGGAATTAAAGATGACTCCAACTCCATATTGATGATAAATGATTTATTCAATGATGATGAAATGAAGGTATCATAAAAACCCTGCAAATACAAACACAATGTTTTACAAAATGTATATTAAAAGTTATTAATGTGTAAAACATATTTGCAGAACAATTGAATTTGACAATAGTGGAAATGTAAATTGAAATTCTATAATTGTATTGATAAATGCTAGACCATAATGAAGCTTACCCTAGTTGGGGTTTTATCCTTCTATTGCCAACATGTGGCATAAATGGTGGCCATTGAAAGTCACCTGTTAACCAAACAAAAGTTGGCATAAATGTCTAGCTAAAGTAATACAATTATTTAAGTCAATATAAATTATGACTAAAGTCTATTTGTAATTTATGAATACTCTATAGAAACATAATTTAGCATCAAGGAACATTTAATTATTCTAATCTAATTACTCTAGAATATTTAATACAAAGTAAATGTGCTAATTTTACTAAGCAGAATAATAAAGAAACATACCTAGTATGAAATGATGTTGAAACTCATGCTAAAGAGCTTAAGAGCTCAGAGCAGTGTTGCTTGTCCAGCAGCTAACATGAGAATGACTCAAACTTAAGGCTCAATTTGAGAGCTGAACTTTGATTAGATTATGGGTAAATTAGAACTTGCAGGTGCTGTCACCTGTTGTAATTATTAATGGGTTCTACAATGAGGAATGATCAAAATCTCACTGCCACATTATTTTTGTCACAAATTATCGTAGATATGGTGAATGGCTAAACTATACATGTGGTCTTAGTGATTTTCACAATCTGATGGCCTGTTGTATGCATTTGCCTAAACCCAAGCCAAAGGTCCTGTTTTACAGAAGCTACAAAAATTTCAATGAAGATAGTTTCAAGAAAGACATTAGCAAAATACCTTTCCAGGTTACGGATATTTTTGATAATGTTGATGACAAATATTGGGCTTTTAGCACTTTGGTTGGAGATGTAATAAACTCTCATGCTCCACTGAAGAAGAAATTCCTGAGGAAAGATAACTGCCCTCACATGAATAGTAATTTGAGGAAAATTATGTATCGGAAACGTATGGCCCAAAATGATTACTGGAAGGACAAGGGAAATAGTACGAAGTGGGAGAGATATAGAAGTTTAAGAAATAAATTTGTTAGGGCAAATAGAATATCTAGACGTATGTATTTCAAAGAAAATTGTAAAGATGGAATAGGTAGCAAAAATTTCTGGCAAACAGTAAAACCTAATATGACAAACAAATGTAATGTTAGCAATGATATCATGTTAAAAGAGGGGGATGATATTATCAAGGAAAACTCCGAAATTGCAAACATCTTTAATGACTATTTTATTTCCTCAACTGAAGGGATTGGTTTTAAAGAGGAAATTGATAACTTGAATGTCAATGAAATTTACTCGAAATACAAAGAACATGGAAGTATTAATGCAATACTCCAACATAGGCAGGATAACAACTTCAGGTTGCTACGTGTAAATGAAAAGGAAATTTGCAAAGTCCTTTCTAAAATAAATCATAAAAAGTCAACAGGATATGATGGTTTTCCGCCTAAGCTGCTTAGGGAGGCTAAAGAAGAATTCAGTCCCTTTCTCACGAGTCTGATAAATACTGCTATAGACCAATCTTACTTTCCTAATGATTTGAAACTTGCTGAGATCTCGCCAATATTCAAAAAAGAAAATAGGCTGGACAAGACCAAGTACAGGCCTGTTAGTATCCTACCATGTGTCTCGAAAATCTTTGATAAAATAATTGACACCAAAGTAGGTGCCCATTTCTATAAAAATATCGCAGGACAATTATCTGCCTATAGAAGAAATTACAGCACTCAGAGCGTTTTGCTAAAAGCTGTGGAGGACTGGCGCTTATCCTTGGATCAAGGGAAATATGTTGGCGCAATACTGATGGACCTGAGTAAGGCCTTCGATGTAATTCCTCATGGCCTATTAGTTGCAAAACTTAAGGCGTATGGCTATGATGATTCCTGTACAAGTTTAATTTTGCATTACCTCTCCCACAGAAATCAACGGGTTAAAATAAATAGTGCAAGAAGTGGGTGGCGGCAAATTACTAAGGGCGTCCCCCAGGGATCCATTCTAGGCCCTACACTGTTTAACATATTCATGAATGATATTTTCTATACCATGAAAGACTACCCTTTATATAACTATGCAGACGACAACACTGTTTCATATTCGAGTAAGTCGATTGATGAACTTAAACATACTCTGGAAAAATGTGGTGACGATATGACAGATTGGTTCTCGTTAAATGGCATGCGTGCCAATCCAGATAAATATCAAGTGATAATCTTTGGAAAAAAAGATGATATACCGATGAGTATCTCGGTCAAAGGAAACAGTGTTGTGTGTCAATCAAGCGTAAAGCTTCTAGGTATCACTATAGATGAAGCCCTTTCCTTCAATACACAAGTCCTTGAGGTCAGCAAAAAGGCAGGCAGACAAGTGAACGCTATGATGCGTCTTTGTAATGTTCTTGATACTAGCGTCAAGGAAATTATTTATAAGTCTTTTATTCACAGCAATTTTAATTACTGCCCAGCTGTCTGGCTTATATGCAGTGAAGCAAATTTGGCAAAGTTAGCCAAACTGCAACACAGAGCACTGATTTTCATGCAGACTATGATAGTCTTCTACAAAAGGGAGGTCACAATTCTATTTCAGTACATCTAATGCATACAATAGCAATTGAAGTATACAAATGTATGAATGGTATTGCTCCTGAATATCTCAGTCTTTTGTTTGAAAATCATTGTCATTCGCACAACACAAGAAATAACAAATTAATCCAGAAAAGATTCAATACAGTACGCTATGGTTACTTCTCTTTTAGGTATCTAGGTGCAAAAATATGGAACAACTTGCCCAGTAATTTAAGAGGAGATATGAACATTGAAGAATTTAAAAAGAATGTAAAATTGTGGAAAAATTGTTCATGCCTTTCTAGGGGTAGTAGATGATTTTCCTCTACACTTGTTACAGTGTGTTATGTCTATGATTGTATATATTTGTATATATTCTTATTAGCTGTTTTTAGCCATTTAATTTAATTATTTTAGTCATGGAATAGCCGATTGGCTAATGTTGTATCTGTTTTATCCAAATCGTGACTCAAAATAAATCTTATCGTTATTGTTATTGTTTTTGTTTTGTTATTTTGGGCTTTTATTTGGAAAATAACAAAGAATTTGTAAGATACAACCTTCATCCTGAAGTGAAATATCTCAGAGATCAAGAGGATTGTGAATCTCCAAACACTCTTGAAACTTGAACTGTGACCTCTAAGTCTAAGCACTACTGGAGTATGGTGATCTCTTGTGGCTCATAATGAGTATTAACTGCCCTCCCTGATATTCTTAATTATTTTTTACCTAATATTCTATCAGAAAATAGCATAAGTAAGTTTAACTCTAGTAGAACAATTAGTTAATTGTCATGATAATTACCAATCTTAGTATACAAATGTCTTATTTATCAAAATTTTGCAGTGAACACTAGGACAGGTATTGCAGAATTTTATTGACAGAATATATTTGAGACCCAGCCGATTACATATATTTACGAAGAGATGTGGTAATGATGATTTCAAAGAAGACTGTAGGGAACTTCATCAAATCTTTTATCTTTTCAAATCTTTTCAGTAAGAATTATTCTAGAAATATCAAGAAATCTGAATCTGGCCAGACACACTTTTTGCAATCAAGTGGGTTGGCCCATTTGCCAGAAAAATACTTTAAAGATACAGATATTGAAAAATTGTTTTGGATGAGCTAGGGAATCGATAACATTAGACTTGATATTTTTTGTTACTTTTTTCTTTCCAGTATGAAGTTTGGAACTTTTCCTGTGTAAGGAAAACATTTGGTTTTATCAGAACTGGCCAGACTTTCACTATTTTCAGCAGCCAAGCAAAGAGATGATGCAGTCATTATCAGAACTGATTCTATTTAAAGGAAGTCTGTTTAGGTTTTTCTGGGCATAAACCAAAAGGCTGTGAAATTATTTTACAAGATGTAGTGAAAAAATCCACTAACTGAAATAAATGACAGCCTTGTCAGAACAACAAAAAGCATTCACATTTTCAGTTGTTAAGTATCAAATATTATAAGCCCACTTTATCAATTGATATTTTCGTAATTTACATATACTGTACAGCGTAATTTCTAAAGGGTTTGAGGCCTAAAACTCATGTCATCAGGAGTGAAATGACTTATCTTAGCATCAATCTCACCTCAGCACTCTCTTCCATCTTTGAACATAATGACTTCGCAATCTCTTGACCTGTATTTCAAACACAACCCAACAAAAGGCATGTGTAAGTGGCAAAGTGCTTCTTGATCCCTGCTTTTGCTGTTATGTAAAATATTCCCATCCATGAAACAAGTCATGTAAGAAGCTTACGCAGTGAACTAAGAGAGCCATCTTTGGCCTTGTGTGAGATGCAGCACTTCTTTCATGTCTCTGATTATTCTTTTGATATCAAGAATAAGCTGCTTTTCAGCAACACAAGGTCAAACTTTCAGGAAAAGCTGATGGATTGACCTTTACAATGTTATGTCGGCAAAATCATCCGACAGTAATATTCTATTAATTTTGGTTAGTAGATAAAGGTTGATAGTTATAATTATATCGAAATCAGATCGAGTCATGTTCTGAAAAATACTCTGAGACTTTCTACAGTTACTGATGTTATTGAAAGTTAATGTATTTTTCTCTGAGGATGTGGTCATGATAAGGTCAAAGGAATCAATAGGGATGTGATATCCACCTGATCTTTCACAACGTCTGACACAGATCGCCTGAGTCTGCCAGAATTAGCCAGACATCCTAATTTTTCCACATCTTGGAAACATACTTCAATGTTGCCAAAATTTCGTACTTAATTTTGGACAAGATGACTAACATCAATAATGGCATCTTTTTCTTGCTTTTTTTTCTCTCATGGGCGTGAAGTTTGTCGAACTTTTCTGATGTTGCAAGGAAACACCTCTTTTCGAAAATCTTTCAGCATGCTCGATTTGGCCATACTCTATTTTCAGCAATGAGGTGGGAGTGTAATTCAAATTAAGACACATCTGTTTCCATTGGATCTGTTTCCAGTGAACGCAGCATGTAATCTCAATTTGATTTAAAGATCTATAGATGGCAAAGCCAAACTCAACGCTTACAAGTTGTTTTTCCTGCCACCCAATTGCACTTTGGAAAATTTGTGTGGGTGAATGTCATCTTTCAGTCTTAACCTAACTTATGGCCGAAAGTACCTTGGTATACCTGTGCACTCAGTAAAGAAGCTTACCTCGTGTTGGTCACTGACTTCGATGTCACGATATCTTTCCTCAATATTTTACAAAATAAGTTCTGGAGTTCTTGCAAACAGTTCATATCTAAACTGTTCTATGTAGAGGTAAGAAGAAAAACCTTCTCTGAGTCACAATTTTGTAGGCACTGCAAGTGGAAATACTTTATTTGCTTTGAATTATTGCTGTTCAAGCCATTCTAAATAAGAGTATATATCTGTGTTACAATGACACAATTACCTAAAGTCAATTTTTGCAAATTGGCCAATATTGTTTAGAATATTCGGTATAAGGCTTGACCCATACAGCACAATAGATTAACACTTACCAGACTGGGCAGTTCCAAAAAATCAACAACAATTTAACCGAGCTACAATCCGTCTTTGTGATGTCACCACTGCACCATAAATGTCCCTTCAGTCCGGTAAGGGTTAATAAATTCTTATGATAGGATTCTGAATATGAGGTGTTGATTCTGTTGAAAATATGACAGTGATTACATTAAACTCCCTTCAAGAGGTAAACAACAGTTTACTCATCTTTTTATTGTTTGTCATCATCAGAATATAATATTTCTTTATTAGTCTTTGTGAACCCAGAAAAATCTCAAGATAGTCGTGTTTTTCTATCTGTAAATATTTAATAAATCCTAGTTGTAATAGACATAAAACCCTAACTGGGGCTTCATTTCAAATACTAACGGCTTCTACACAATCGAGTGTACAATTTGGTTGTCACTTTGGTCCAAAAACGAACATCATTGGATCTCATCAGGAACAACATCAATGTGTGCATACATATCATAGATATTATCCCCTAAAATATTTTTGCACAAACTGTTTTTTTACCTTCAGCGAACTTGTTCACAGAAGGTATTGTTATCACTAGGGCAAAACGTTGTCCGCCGGGCGGCGGGCGGATAGATCGTTTCCGGGCCAGTAGTCTGCCCCTATTCAATGTACATAGATGAAATTTGGTACACATATGACAGGCTTTAAGATCTTGGTCAGAAATTACTGCCAAACTCACCACTTTCCAACTTACACAAAATTAATTTTAATTTCAGCCTATCTTATGCAAAATTTTGTCAGGAATTCAAATTTGAAGAAAAAAATGCACCCACTCTTTTATTTTGGAAGTTACACCCCTATTTGTAAAGCCTCCTCAGTGGGGCGTGTCAGATACCCGAAAATATTATAAATTTTTCTGTTGGTCAATGGCTTCAGTAATAAAGTTTCTCTAATACCACTTATAAGTATCCTTGAACTCTAAGATGGTCTATCCATCGAAAACTACGATGACTACAAGGGTATGAATAATTTCTTGAAATGACAAACATTTTTTGGTGCTAAGTCGCGGTTTATTATATTTCGCTTAATTTTCAAGATACAAACATAATTTTTATACCATCATTCTCAGCAGAAAAACCTATATTTCCGATTAGTTTAATCCGAACCAAGGAATTGCTACTTTCAAAAATAAAATTCTAAATAACTTGCATTTTTTTATTTAGGCAGATATCGAAAAACTAACACAAACTCGTTAAAACATAACTATCTGGGCATAACGAGTTTGACTTGTAGACCTGAATGACAAAAATTGACGAAATGCAAGTTATTTAGAAAAATGGCATAATTTTTTCACACATCCTGGAGTGCAAAGCAGCAGTTTCATGTTTTATGTGTGTGATCCTAAATATGCACAGCAAGGACATTTTTGTAGGGACCATCTCAGATCTATGTTACAAGCTCCAAATGATGAAAGACTTAACATTGAAGGTCCCTAACTAAAGGGACAAAAATACCCAGCCAAGTGCAATTTGTCATCAGTTATTGTGTACTGCAGTGGTGGAGCTTCTAAGTTTCTGGAGGGGGCCACAGGCAAGTTTGACTTGCAGAGATACTTTGCCTATAGCAAGGAGTACCCTCCTAATTGACCTCCATATTAGTAGGGTACTCAAGCCACAGAGGAGGTATCTGTGAGCATAATTTACAAATCAAGTATCTGTTTCCCCCTCTTGATACACAGTAGCTACACCAGAGAGGCAGCAGCCACTCAACCATGACAATTGGGTCAACTGGTCATGGTTGGGTGATTGGGGACCATCTCCAAAGCACACCTGGAGCATAGAGATTTCCTTCAGGAAATTGGTCAAATATAGCCTAAGTTTATGAAGATTTGGGATCATATAATAGAAGTGTACAAACACACTGTATGAAAACATTAGATATTCAACTTCTCACTACTCCTATGATGTTCACATTTTATGAAAAGTGTAATAATCCTAATAAGCAAGGAAGAATTAGTTTGTTGTTATAGACTTTTTTTTTGGACAAAAAATATTTATAACAACTATAATTAGGCATGTCCAATCATGAGGTAACATGCAGTAGGTTTGTCAAATCACAGTAGGTACATTGGAGGTATAGATGTGACTACACATACATAAGAAATCAATTGAATGTTCGGAAAATAAAATATGTGTTTGAAGAAACCTCATATTTCACACAAAGGTCCCTACAATTCTTTTTTTTAAAAGAATTTCTTGTTATGTAATCCATTGCGTTTGTCTGGTCCTTCTGAACACTTTGATATATAATTCATGTCCATAAGTATCTCATATGACGTTGAAAAAAAAAATTTAGAATAGGAACCTCATGCCATTTTTATAAATTGTTTTTACTTTTGTCACTTGACTTCATTCCCATATTCTGGTCCCATAGCAGCATGCATTGGTGCAAACTATTAAAGCTGGGTGACATTTTAAACTTTGGACAATAGGGAATGTCATGGTACCTTCAATTAATATGAATTCTTGATATATTTCAAGAAAGAGACAATCAAACTATGATGTCTGAAAAAGTTGTTACCAAAAGTTAGCATTTTTCGCATGTTTTTCTTTGTAAGTGGTCAGACAGCGACTTCAGATCATTATGAAGAGACTTAAAAAGGTCACCATCAGAAAGAGCACAATTTTTTACCCAAGATAGAATGTATTTTAGAATCTCTGATACGTTTTTGTGTCATCAAGAATTTTTCACACTTGTGGCAGTAACTCCTGACTAAGATCTTGAAGCCTGTCATATAGCCTATATGGTCTAGCTTTGCCTTTTGATGGTCTGATGGACAGATATTCCATACTTTTTAATAAAAAAATACTTTTATTTTTTATTTTTTTTATTTCCGGGCCAAGGCTCAGTCACTATTGCTTGTGCATGGATGAAATTTGGTACACATGTGGCCTCGTGTATGATCTAGTTGTGCCTTTTGATGGTCTCATTGATAGACATTCTATACGTTTTGAAAAAATTACAAAAAGTATAAAAATATTATATATACATTTTTTTTTTCGGGCTAAGACTCGGTCCCTATCGCAAGTAAATGGATAGAGTTTGATACATATATGCTTATATGGTCTAGTTGTGCCTTTGAAAGGTCTGATGGAAAATATTATATACTTTTTGAAATATTGAAAGCCAAAACAATTATTCTTTGTTTCTGGCACAGGACTCAGTTACAATTGCATGTACAATTGTAAATGGTCTAAGTTTGGTACACATGTGGCTTACATGGTCTAGGTGTGCCTTTTTGTGGTCTGACTGATAGATAGTCTATACTTTTTATGTAATATTGAGAAACAATATTTAAAATACTTTTTTCGCATGGGAGCCAAAAGTTTCCCACTATTGCATATACAGCAACGGAATGTTCCACACATATCACCTATACAATGTAGCAGAGCCTTTTGATGTGTATGTAACTCTTTTTGAATCATTGGAAAAAATTTATAAAACTATAACAGCATTATATTGTTTGATTTCCAACTGACAGCTCATAACCTATACTTCGTATGTGCATGGACCTGTACCATTTGCATAAATTAGCCTAATAATTAAGACCTCTTCCTCGTTTTACAAACTCTGGCAAGCAGATAGGCAGACGGCAGGGCAGTGGGCAAATTCACATTATTGAATGCCATGACTTCGCCACTATTGCTTACCAATATGCAATTTGGTAAAGAAATCAATTTTATGGTATAATTGTAATCTTCTGAATGTGTTATTCGCTGACGGTTTGCTGTTGCGCAGCCTATGTTTTCCTTTTGTAAAATAATATAAATCATTACCCAAATTATGAATATTTCAGGACCGGGCGAACTTTAGCGGTATTAATCTGACAAGAATGTATTATAATCCATTAGATAGGGGAGAATCTAAGCTCTCCAGAAATATTTTTATGCTTTCTGTAACTTAATTAGGACCGGAGATATGGTCAGTTGAAAAAACGCTAATATTGTCAATTTTTCTACATAGCAGTAAATTTAGAGAGTCATCCTTTGACATATTAATATTCACTGTGTGGTTATGGTGAGTCAGGGGATCTTCAAATTTTGTGACATTATTCAAGGGTATAGGGGCAACAATTACTCTTAGATTTGTGTAAATAGCCCCGATAAAAAAGGGGGTATGGACACTATGAAGCTCAACAGCTAATATAGATATCAACATGCTTATTGTTTCAATGTGGTACGCTAGTGAGTAGCTAGATGTGCCATGTGTTTTGAAATTCCTCATGTTCACCTTGTGTGAGAAGTAAGGGGGGGGGTATGGACACTAGAGCCCTGCGCGGTCACCCTGCGCGGTCACCCAAAAGCATGACCACCCGGCCCCGCGATGAAAAGCTGACCATGACCGCGACCGCCCCACATGCTTGAGGCCTGACCGCTACCGCCCCGCACCGCATGCGGACATGGTATGCTTGACCGCGCCCGCCCCACTTGACCGCAATATGACCGCAGATGTCCGCGGTTCAAAAGATTTTGTGACTTGGATCTTTTGTTCTAAGCATATATGAAACTAATCACATAATGATGAAACAGTGAATGGATGACTGATGATTACAGATTTGTCTCACTCTGTCAGACAGACAGACATATGGTTTTTATTTATGCCATGAGTAACATATATATGTGTACAACATTATTATTTTATAAAGGCACAGGCGACTCTTACTTTGCCCATTAAAGGCGCTAGCGTAAGTGCCCCCTGTTTTAATTAAAGGAAGCAAAGATATTTAAAACACTGCAGACAAAATTGATAATATTTAAAGTTTTTTAAAGTCAGAGCACTCTGTTGTCAGTAAGTAGGCCTAAATAAAAAAAAATTTTAAAAATAAAAAATAAAGAAAGAAAGGATATGTGGGGCTTGAGGGGGGAGGCGGGGGGGGGGGGTTGGGTTGGGGCTTGTGTTCAGGATTGACAAATATAACAATTATTAATGCAGCATTCAGAGTTATAAAAATTTATGAGATACTGCTTTAAGTACGAGGCATATCCAAACTCACTATGAGTGTTAACTTTTGAAATGACTTGCGTAGGCAAATTATTCAGAAGGCCTGGCAGTTGATGGCGCACACAGTTCTCTGCAAAAACATGAATTGTTCGAGGGACGATGAAAGTTTGATTTCTAGTGAAATGATGGTGGGTAGTTTGTTGATAGATGATAAAGTCTGAGGTGAAGTATTTGGGAAGAGAGTTATTGCATAATTTATAATAGAATTTCAGGAGTTTGAGTTTGTAGATATCGGGAATCCTAAGAATTTTTAAATTTTTGAAAAGGGGCTCAGTGTGTGCATTATACCTACTTTTTGAAATAATCCTTATCGCTTTCTTTTGTGAAACCAGAAGGCGAGAAGCAGTATGACCCCAAATTAATATACCATAGTCTAAATGTGAGTTGACGAGGGAAAAGTATAAAATTCTTAATGTAGCAATAGGCAAGTAATTTTTTATTCTTCCGATAATTCCAATGGCCTTAGAAATCTTTTTAGAAATTTTGTTCAAATGCAAATGCCACTTTAAATTTGTGTCGAGTGTAATTCCCAGGAAATCAAATTCTTGCACACAGTCTATAGCTTGTCCGTTTATGTCAAGTTGCGGAATATTAACATTTTTTTGAGGAGGATGAAAAAGCATGAATTTGGTTTTAGAAATATTCAGCGATAGCTTGTTCAGGTCTAGCCATTTACTAAATTTTGATAGTTCAGCATTAATTTCAGGGGCAGCTGTAGGAAGACTGGTTGTTGCTAGTGATAGAAATAGAGTTGTGTCGTCTGCATAGCTAATAGTTTTTAGAATATTTGAGCAGAGGTGCAAGTCATTTATATATATTATGAATAACAGTGGGCCCAGAATTGAGCCCTGTGGAACACCAGTATATATAGGTAACAAGTCAGATTTGTGGTTATTTATATGCACAAATTGTTTTCTGTCTCTCAGATAGCTTTTCAATAGCTTATATGAATTATCTCTAAAGCCATAGTAGTGAAGTTTGTAAAGAAGTGTGTCATGATCAATGGTGTCGAATGCTTTGGATAAGTCGATGAAGATATTAAGGGGTATATTTCCTTTATCCATGTCAAATATTATCCTGTCAATTAATTCCAATGCAGCAAGCTGTGTGGAGTGTTGTTCTCGGAATCCGTACTGGCTATTGTAATATAGATTGTTAAGCTTGAAGTAGTTGTGGATTTGCAGGCTGATAATTTTTTCAAAAACTTTAGACAGACTATTTAATAATGAAATTGGCCTATAATTTGTTAGCAATTGCGGGTCATCCTTTTTGTATATTGGAGTAATTTTGGCAACCTTTAATTCAGAGGGAAATATTCCAGTTTTAATTGTTTGATTGATAATAATAGTTAGTGGTCTGCTGATTTCAGCTTTTATTTTCTTTATTAGTGCTGTGGAGATATTGTCAGCTCCGAAACTAGTCTTATTTTTTAGATTATCAATTACTTTCAGAACTTCTTCTTCGGTTACCGTCCTGAATTTAAGTGTTGTAGGGGTAGGTGTGTTAAGATATTGATTAAAACTATTGTTTGAGTGTACTGGGATGCTAGAGGCAAGTTGAGGTCCGACATTAACAAAATAGTTATTAAACTCTTTAGCTATCATTGAATGGTCTCTCACTAAATTACCATTGATGTTTAAGCAAGTTGGAGCATCATTTTTGTTACTGTTCTTATTTATCATATCTTTAATTGTACACCAAGTTTTTTTAATGTCATTTTTATGGTTTTTGAAACGAATATGATAGTAGTTGATTTTTGCTAATCTGATGGATTTTTTAAGTATTGTGTTGTATGTGGAGAGGTTTATTTGTAGCTGAGCACGGAGAGGAGAATCAATAGATGTTTTCTTAAGTCTGATGTAGAGTTTATCTCTAAATTTTATGGATTTTAAAATACCACCTGTAATCCAACTGTTTTTTCTATGTTTGTGTTTATCAAGTTTTACTATTCTAGTCGGCAAATATTTATCTACAGCTTCTTTAATGACATTGATTAGAATTTTATAACTTTCATTAGGGTCAGAATGTGAATCAGGTATTATGTCTTGGATCAATTTACTTTTGGTAATATATTCCCTTACTTTCAAAATATTACTATCTGTTTGTGATGTTACCTTTATATATTTAATTGATGATTTCTTAAGTTTAAGATAGTCAAGGCAGATGTAATAGGGTTGATGATCAGATAGGTTATACGTTAAAATACCACTTGTGGTTTGTGAAAAGCTATCCGAGAGACGACATAAAAAGTTATCAATAAGCGTTCCACGATTTCTTGAAAATCGTGTTGGTAGGGTAATTTTAGGTACAAGACTGTTATTCATAATTGATTCAAAGAATTCATTTACAATGTTTCTATGATTAATTTGCAAAAGATCAATATTGTAATCCCCAGCAACAACCAACTCACCATTCAGACCGTACACAAATTCATTAAATTCATCAATAAAATTCCTATAATTTTCAATGAGTTCTCGGGGAGGACGATAGATATTTCCTAAGGTTAAGTTTTTGTTTCCTGGGAACTTCACACGAATAAATTGGCCTTCCCAAGAATTAGATTGACTTGGGAGAAAATCTAAGAGCTCATAATCAATGTTATGCTTTAAGTAGATAGATAGGCCACTGTGAGAAGTCAGAATACAAGGAGAATTTATCATAGTATATCCTTCAATCTGGAGGTGTTCAGTGGGACTGCCATCAGCCAACCAGGTCTCCTGAATACAGATTGCATCAAAGTTACTATTGGACAGGTGTAGTTGTTCTACATAAATTTGTAATTGATCAATTTTAGCATTAATACTTTGAATATTTACACTGAGACATTTAAATATGTCATTTTTCTGCTTTAGAATGTTAATTAAATGGTCATTATCAGTATATGGTGACGGGTTAAATAGCCTTGGTTCCTCTGTGTCTATAAAGTCCTCAGAATGAGGTTCAAGAATAGCATTGAGAGAATTCAGTTGGATACCTCCTATTTGATCTAATATATTATCCGATATTGTCATACAGAAGGCAGCACATACAAATAATCAATGAACACAAGCCCCACCTGGTGTTAAACCTAAAGTTAACCTGTACAAGAAACACCATCACGAAAACGCAAAACGATGGCTAATTAGGGAAGGAAAGGACAATAAGAGGAGGACTGTGGACCACAAAAGGACAAGGAGCTATATTTTACTTACAATACAGTGAATAAACCACAACAAGTTGCTCTTTTACAGGTGGGAATTTAAACTTCATTAAAAAGTATGTACGGATGGTCTTAAGCAATGTCAAATTCAAGTAAAATAGATCAATTGTCAAAGATATTTTAGAATTTGACCACAAAGAACATTAAACAGTTAGAAAAATAAATACACAAGCAAGAATATCGCTAAACAAGGTATATAATTGTAGCGGAATTGCGATTAGGATATAGTGCCAAAACTTTGTTTTAAACAGATTTGTTTTTTAGTTTATAGAACAGCTGAGAAGAATAAAGTAAAATAAAAATTATGAGAGCATCACCACTTAACACAGTTACAACACGTATCAACACGTCCTCAAAACAATAGGCATAAGCATGATGGTGACAGAGACTATTTGAAAAATGGTAAAATATACAATTGAATTATCAATTTACTTATAATTACTGAATTCAGATGTCAAGTGTTACAACTAATGATTTTAATATCATAAGAGTTCATCATTTCAGTTATGTTCAGCCCAGGTATGTTGGGTGAAATTTGTGACGCAATTAAATGTCATCTTATTCTCTAGATATTATCTGCAGAATAAGATTTATTTAAAGTTTTAAAGCTTTGAAATTAGATGACTTAAATAGAAAATATACCATTCACTTTTACTTTGTTAATCTCAATACAAAGTGCATCTCATTCAGTTCATTGTACTATAATCTTAAGATTTTCACATTTATGTAATGGTTGAAGTCATTCATGCAATACTAACAAATATTTATATTGATTTTTGTTTTTTATAAGTATTGAATGGATTCCTAATTGCACTATTTTGCAATTGATTATTATACAATTATGGACTTCGGTTGAGGTCAATATCTGGTTTTACGGACCTGACCGGTGATATTCACCGAGGCCGTCCACAATTGTTTTGTTCCATGATAATTTTTTTTTGGGGAAATTTTTTTTTTTTTTTTTTTGTGGAAATTGTATTTTTTCAGAATTTTTTTTGTTTTCGAAATTTTTTTTTTTTTTCGAAATTTTTTTTGCCTAGAAAAAATTTTTTTTTTTCCGAAACCTTTTTTTTTTCCAGAATTTTTTTTTTTTGGAAATGTTTTTTTTTTTGGAACTTTTTTCCAGGGAGGTCAATAACAAATGTTATATTCACTGATCAGTGAATAACACTTTTGTTATTGACCTGCTTGTCACACACCACTGCGCACAGGTGAACATCACATTATGCAGGTGGATTGTTGTTAAATCAGGGGGCTTGTTATATAGGGGTCATGGAACAATACGTTTTGGTCCTTGTGGGGTAAAAGTGGAATGACACTGTTTGAACAAGCACTGGGTGATAGCAGATATGCATGATTGGTTCCACTAGCTACAGGTGTGTGTAAGAACCAACACTTTACTTACAGGCTTTTATAAAAAAAAAAGAAATCAAGTTTTATTAATTAGCTTAAGTTGATTGTGGAAAAAAAAATATTGAAAAGAAAAAGGCCATTGTATACAATTAACGCATAATTACAATTACCTGTTAGGCTGTACTTATTATTACCAGGCTGCATACTAATTACTAAATTAGGGGAATTCCCATTTTATGTGGGGGTATTTATACAATAACTGTACAAATAAAATATTTCATATTTTAAATGCCTATAAAATCATGATGGTTTAGTGTGCTGTTCTTCTTATGCTACTATCAATGTTTCTACCAGGTTACTAAAACACTAAATCTTGATTTCTCAAACTTTAGGTGAACTGCCACTTGTTATAGGGGCATTGACCCAATTGCATTGTCTTAGTCTTGAGACAACAATGGTGGTCCAACAATAGATACCCATATGCAGCTATATCATATACTTCTTGTCTATTAAGTAATGTTGGCCTACTAATATCACATTCCCTATCAGCGTGCCTCGGCGGCCCAAAGTCGGCCCAAAGTCGGCCCAAAGTCGGCCCAAAGTCGGCCCAAAGTCGGCCCAAAGTCGGCCCAAAGCTGCTGACAGCGGACCGACGCCGGGCCGACGCCGGACCGCCGAGGCTCTCTGACAGGGTTCTAATGTTATTAATGTAATTCTCTTCTAGAATATTTCAACAATTCTGCAAAAATGCAAAAGGTTGATTTTTCTAACTTTGGTATACTTATGACTGAGAACAGATGAAGGTCCAATAACTTTGGATATAAATTTTCAATTGGAAAAAGAATAACAAATTTGATTTACTGATAGATAGATAGATAGATAGGAACTATGTAAAATATGCCAATTACTGAATGTCATCTATATCACTATATTTTCCCTAAATTAAAAAAAAATATACAGGTCTATGTAACAGAAAATATTGACAGATTCTGAAGTTTGCGGTCAATTGCGGTCATATTCTGACCGCATGGATTGCCCGCCCCGCCCCGCGACCGCTTGGCCAAAGTGTGACCATGACCGCCCCGCCCCGCAAAGGTCTCAACCTGACCGCGACCGCCCCGCACCGCATGCGGTCAAGAAAACTGTGACCGCACCGCCCCGCGGGCTGCGGTCCTTGCGGGCGACCGCAGTGCGGTCTGACCGCGCAGGGCTCTAATAGACACTACGCATTTTTCTGGAAAATGAAAACTTCAGCTTTACGACCTCAAAGAACCAAAAAGGAAGGCTTTGGATTTCTACAAAATATTCAACCTATTAGTCTGACCAGTTCCATTGGCCAAACAAGTGAAAAAAAGTTATTTGAAAGTGTTTTGCACAGTTTTGTAGCCCTTGATTGATGACACTACCCTTATTTTTGCAACTGCGTAACAATCACAATATTTTCCATTTGGCTTGTAATCATCAGAAATCAGATATGCAATGCTTCCACTGCTTGCTTAATTGTTGCATACTATGAAGGTAGTGATTCTGCAATGCCAAAAATTGCTTGTGAGCATTACATTTTGCATGGTAAGTTTACAAAAAATGGAAATTTTAAAGTGAAATTTCGTAACGACAAATGTCAATGGGAAAAATCAGATGTTGCTAGACATTTTAGACCATGTATATGGACTCAAATATTAATCGATTTTCAACGTCTTTGGAGTCGATTTTTTACAACTAAATTACCTATTATTTTTTCTTGCTTGGCCTATTGATTGTCAAACAGGCCCTCAAAAAATCGTTTTTACCAAATCTTACAGAAAATTAACAATTGGCACAACAGAAGAACTAAATTAGAGATTAAATTTTTGAAATAAGATATGACATAGGGTATCTTTGAGTCGGACAGCTGTGTTCTAAAAACATGGTATCAAATATACTTGTGCTTTAGAGCCTTCCCTTTGAATAAAAAAGCACATATTACAGCAAAAAATAGGTTAAGCCTACTTCCATCTGGTTGACACAGATACCATCATCCTGATGCTAGGTCAATACCATAGACCAGGAAAAGATACTTTTACCTCAAACATTACAAAATTTTGCTATAATTTATAAATTTCTGACCAGAACAGATAGAAAAACGGTTTTTTAATCCCATCTGTAAAGCCCTGAAAAACACGCTATAATTGTTTTTATTATGCTGATATTTTGGGTACAGATAAAGGAGGTCTTACGCTAAAGATTGGTACCAAATATATAGGTATAGGAGCTCTCAATTGGCCAATACAGCCCAACAAAAAGTGTCCGACTTAAGGTGTCACCCCTAAAGTGTCCGACTCAAAGAACATTACCCTACTGTACAGCATAATTTCTAAAAGGTTTTAGGCCTAAAACTCATGTCATCAGGAGTGAAATGACTTACCTTAGTATCAGTCTCAACTCAGCACTCTCTTCCATCCTTGAACATAATGACTCCTCAATCTCTCGACCCATATTTCAAACACTACCCTACAAAAGGAATGTGTAAGTGCTTCTTGATCCCAGCTTTTGCTGTTATATAACATACCCCGATGACACAGGTCATGTAGGAAGCTTACACAGTGAACTAAGAGAGTCATCTTTGGCCTTGTGTGAAGATGCAACACTTCTTTCATGTCTCTGATTATTCTTTTGATATCAAGAATAAGCTGCTTTTTAGCAACACAAGGTCGAACTTTCATGAGAAGCTGAAGGATTGACCTTTACAATGTTGTGTCAGCAAAATCAGCTGACAGTAATGTTTTATTAATTTTGGTTAGTAGATAAAGGTTGATTGTTATAATTATATCGAAATCAGATCAAGTCATGTTCTGAAAAATACTCTGAAACTTTCTACAGTTACTGATGTTGCCGAAAGTTAATGTATTTTTCTCTGAAGGTGTGGTCATGATAAAGTCAAAGGAATCGATAGAGATGTGATATCCACCTAATCTTATACACACCTGACACAGATCAACTGAGTCTGTAAGAATTAGCCAGACATGCCGATTTTTCCACATCTTGGAAATATATTTCAAAGTTATTAAAATTCCAGACTTGATTTTGGACAAGATTACTGACGTCAATAACGGCATCTTTTTCTTGCTGTTTTCCGATGTTGCAATGAGACACCTTTTTTTCGAAAATCTTTTTAGCACATCAGATTTGGCCAGACTCTATTTGCAGCTATGAGGTGGGGGTGTAATTCAAAGACACATCTGTTTCCATTGGATTTGTTTCCAGTGAATGCAGCATGTAATCTCAACTTGATTAAAAGGTCTATAGGAGGCAAAGCGAAACTCAACGCTCACAAGTTGCTAATCAAAGAGATTACGGAGTCATTGTCAGAATTAATTTTAAACCTAAAGAAGCTTTTTAAAAGAGAAAAGTTGCTGTTAAAACAAAACTTGTTGTTAAATCATGAATTTCCGCCTACTTTATCAATTGAATTTCTTGTAATTTATTTGTTTTTTTTTGGTTAAGGGCTTGAGGCCTAAAACTCATGTCATCAGAAGTGAAATGACTCATCTCATTTATCTTACCCCATCACTCTCTTCCATCTTAAAACATAATTACATTGCAATCTCTTGGCAAATATTTCAAACACAAGACAACAAAAGGCATGTGTAAGTGGCTGAGTGCTTCTTGATCCAAGCTTTCGCTATTATATGACATACCCCCGTCCAATACAGGTCTTGCAAGAAGCTTAGAAAGTGAACTGGGAGAGTCATCTTTGGCCTTTTGTGATAATTTAACACACTTAAACATTTTTTATCAGCAAAAATGACTTGCAATGTCCTTAAAAAGTGATATTAATGTTTTTAAGGACAATATAATATTTCCAAAGCACAATAAATTTGCCATGTCTAAATATTTGATGAAATCCTAGTTGTTAATTGTTAATGGGCATGAAGTCTTAACAAGGCTCCATTTCAGGTACTAGGGTTATGATAAACTCTCATATTGAAACCTATGGAAAATAGATTCCAACCAATTGTTTTCATAGAAAAAGTATTTTGAGTCATTCATGTATTCAGACAGATGAATTGAAGTATGCTGAGCGGTCTTCATAGGACTGAATTTGCTACAATATTCACATATAACAGGATCTAGAGACTGAAAGTCTGCCTGTGTGGTCATGATAAGGTGAAAGGAATGTCAAGGAATGTGAATATTCAGCTTATCTTGGAAACATACTTCAAAGTTGAAAACACTCCAGACTTGTTTTGGACAAGATGATTACTGACATCTATTGCAACAATTCTGTGTTATTTATCCTACTTCGCTATAAGCTTGGAATGTTTGCCGAGTTGCAAAGAAAAACCTTGTTTAGAAAATTCTCCTTGAATATATGACAGTGGTCACATTGTACTCCCTTCAAGATGAAAGCAAGTCATCTTTTTATTATCATCATGAGAATATAAAATGTCTACCCAGAAGAATCCCAAGCACAATTGTGTTTTTCTATCTCTAAACATTTCATGAATCCTAGTTGTAATAAGGGCTTAATTTTCAAATACTAAGGATAAACTCTGATATCGAAACCCATGGTAAATACATTCCACATATTTGTATTTTTAGTAAATGCACTTTGAAAACTATACAGACAGATAAATTAAAATATGCTGAGCAGTCTTCATGGGAATGAATTTGCTACAACTATTCACATATAACATAATCCACAGAACCACATAGATGTATTCTACATGATATAGAATTATTTGATTCATCTAACAGATATCTTATTTTAACTCATCTGGGAAAGTTTTTTTTTTTCAAACTCGGCTGAAACTTTTGGATTAGAGCAACGATCTACGAGATTATCACCCTGTCATTCAATGTCAACTTTTGTCTTTTCGACACTTAGATTCACTTCACCAGCACAAAGAGAAGGTCTGAACAAGCAATGTAAATAGCTTTATCAATGGTGCAGCTTCGCCTACTAGCTCAGCTGGACAGGCGTCATTATTTTGTTATCTCGCAAAGCTGTTGTGCTGTGGAGGTGAATTGAATTAGAAAACAAAAGGCTAAAATTGGAACATCTGTTCTTTGCAGAAACATGAGAAATTTATTTAATTTTGTTGCTGACATGAATATTAACACTGCGGCAGTACAGCAAGTGTATGACTAACGAATTCACAACACCATTTGTTTGTTTGTGCAACTTACACATTTTAAGGAAGTAGTGCGACTTCTGTTTCCAAAAATAATTTTAACAAATTCCTGTTAGTACTGTCATACCTGGACTGTCCTTGATGAAGGTCTTTTTTACTTTGATGCAGGCCAACTTAATTCACTATCTGGCTGCATGGGTAACCATACAGTTTTGATGGATAGATTTCACAAAATTCTACACTGTAATGACCTGGCTGTCAAAAAGTTAGCTGAACATTTTCTAAATAATTATTCTATTTTCCTTACAAATGATAATATTGTATTACAGGAGACCCCTCAAAAGGACACGATGAACTTTTTGCTTAATACTTTGTAACTGAGATGAATCAAAGATGTCCTGACTTTTTTGTAGGATGTTGATCTGTAAAAGCATTTGCTTGAACATAATTAGTTATAATTATGTAAATTAATGCCTCATCATGTGACTGAAATAAAAGACAAGGAAATAACAAAGAAAATGCTAACTCATGATGACATGTTTTGCTGTTTGCTTCTTCTTATTGTGTAATATTTGGAAGGCCCATTATTATTTTGTGCTTTTATTTGAAAGATTACAAAGAAACTTTAAGAGATATCCTTCATCCTGATATGCAATATCTCAGAGATCAAGATTGTGAATTTCCAAACATTCTTGAAACTTGAACTGTGACCTCTCAGCATTACTAAGGTGATCTTTTGCTGCTTATAATGAGTATTAACCACACTTCCTGACATTCTTATTTTGTTAACATTAGTATTCTGCCAGGAAACTTGTGTGAGTAAGTTTCACCTTAAAGAACAATTAGTCAATTGTCAAGATAATTTCCAATCTTAGTATACAAATGTCAATGACTTAATTATCAAAATCTTACATTGGACAGTGGGACAGATATTACAGAATTTTTTGACAGAAAATATTTGAGACCCTGATTGCATATATTTACCAAGAGATGTGGTAATGATGATTTCAAAGAAGTCTGTAGGAACTTCATCAAACCTTCATCTTTTCACATCTTTTCAGTAGGAAGCATTCCAGAAATATCCAGAAATGTTGGTCCACCCAAACATACTTTTTTCGATCATGTGGGTTTGCCCATTAACAAGAAAAGTACTTCAAAGATACAGAAATTGAAAAATGGTTTTGGATGAGCTAGGGAATTGATAACATTAGACTTGATATTTTTTATTATGTTTTTCTTTCCAGTATGAAGTTTGGAACTTTTCCTGTATAAGGAAAACATTTGGTTTTATCAGAGCTGGCCAGACATCTACTATTTTCAGCAGCCAAGCAAAGAGATGCTGAAGTCACTATCAGAGCTGATTTTTTAAAGAAAGTCTGTTGAGGTTTTTCTGGGATTAAACCAAAAGCCTGCGAAATAGTTTCACAAAATGAAGTGAAAAAATCCACTAACTGAAATAAATGACATTACTGAAACCTTTCCAGAACAACAAAAAGCATTCACATTTTTAGTTGTTAATTATCAAATATTATAAGCCTACTTTATCAATTGATATTTTCCGAATTTGCATACAATGTTCAGCGTAATTTCTGAAAGGTTTGTGGCCTAAAACTCATGACATCAGGAGCGAAATGATTTAGAATCAATCTCACCTCGGCACTCTCTCCCATCTTTGAACATAATGACTTCTCAATCTCTTGATCCATATTTCAAACACAACCCAACAAAAGGCATGTGTAAGTGGCAAAATGCTTCTTGATGCAAGCTTTCGTTATACTCCCCTCGATGAAACAGGTCATGTAAGAAGCTTACACAGTGAACTAAGAGAGTCATCTCTGGCCTTGTGTGAAGATGCAACACTTCTTTCATGTCTCTGATTATTGTTTTGATGTCAAGAATTAGCTGCTTTTCAGCAACACAAGGTCGAATTTTCAGGAAAAGCTGTAAGATTGACCTTTACAATGTTATGTCCGCAAAATCATCTGACAGTGAAACAGATATTAATTTTGGTTAGTTGATAAAGGTTGATAGTTATAATCATATTGAAATCAGATCAAGTCATGTTCAGAAAAATATTCCGAAACTTTCTACAGTTACTGACATTAGTGAAAGAAAATGTATTTTTCTCTGAAGATGTGGCCATGATAAGGTCTAAGGAATCAATACTGACAATAGGGATGTGATATACACCTAATATTTCACAGCGTCTGGCTTAGATCGTCTGAGTCTGCTAAAATTAGCCAGACATCCCAATTTTTCCACATCTTGGAAACATAATTCAAAGTTGCCAAGATTCCAGACTTAATTTTGGACAAGATTACTGACATCAATAATGACATCTTTTTGTTGCTGTTTTCCGATGTTGCAATGAGACACCTCTTTTTCGAAAATCTTTCAGCATGCCAGATTTGACCATACTCTATTTTCAGCAATGAGGTGGGAGTGTAATTCAGATTAAGACACATCTGTTTCCAGTGGATCTGTTTCCAGTGAATGCAACATGAAATATCGATTTGATTAAAACATCTGTAGGAGGTAAAGGACGAACTTTACACTTGCAAGTTGTTTTTCCTGCAACCCAATTGCACTATGGAAACCCAGAGTTGTGTGGGTGAATGTCATCTTTCAGTCTCTTCCAGCTTCAAACATAATTACTTTGCAATCTCTTGGCCCATATTTCAAACAGAACCCAACAAAAGGCATGTGTAAGTGGCAAAGTGCTTCTTGATCCCAGCTTTTGCTGTTATATGACGTACCCCCATCCATTACAGGTCATGCAAGAAGCTTAGACAGTGAACTGAGAGAGTCATCTTTGGCCTTTGGTGATAGCGTATTCTACACACTTAAATTTTTTATCAGCAAAAATGACTTTGAATGTCCGTAAGAAGCAATATCAATGTTTTTAAGGACAATACAATAATTCCAAAGAGACAATAAACTTTGTGTTTTTTCATGTCTAAATATTTCATGAAGTCCTAGTTCTTAATGGGCATAAAGTTTTTACAAGGGCTTCATTTCAGGTACAAGGGTTAGGATAAACTCTCAAATTGAAACCTATGGAAAATAGATTCCATATATTTGTTTTCTTAGAAAATGTATTTTGAAATTCATGCAGACAGATTAATTGAAATTTGCTGAGCAGCCTTCATAGAACTGAATTTGCTGCAATATTCACATACAGTGTATCTTTCATAATTATGTGGTAGCACTCTTTTAAGGTGGCTCATATCGTGATATTTCCAAGATAGGATTTCTTAAAAACAGTTTAGAAAGGTCCAAAATATAGTTTATGGCAAAGGATACGTAAACAAAAGTGGTCGCTACCAGCCTTTTAAAAAATATATTTGGGATTATGTACCAGAAAGTCAGTCCACGCAAAACTGAAAAACTAAGAAAATTTCTTTTTTTTTTACTGTGAAGTTTGTTCTGCCATTCAGTGGTCATGCAGCGCATTTTATGCAATGAAGCATTAAATTAAAGAAGACACTTCCATGGAAAAGGTGATTACAATTTCAAAGAGATATATTTAGTTGAAAGGACTTTCCAAGGGTCGGAAAATAATTTTTCGATTTTGACTATTTTAACTTTTTTTATAAACCATGTCACTAAGAAAAATTGATGCGATAGGATTTTTCATTTCTTTGTCATTTATTTCCAAAAATAGTTGGGAACAATGTGATGATATAGACAAGCCTTCCTACCACGCTTGAAATTGATATAAACATTTATTTATATCACAAAGTCATTTTTGAGAAATAAGACTTGCTTGTCTAAAGTCGCCTGTAAAAATTTTGTGTTTGAGTATCAAGTTGAATCGCTGGCTGCATAAAGTACTCTTCATGGCGCATCTAACGCTTTAAACGTGGAGTCTCTAATTCCAATAGAAGTGCCGCAAATTGCAAACGAAGCGGCCGACACATGAAATTCTCAAAATTAAAAAATATTCTTGAAGCAGTGACAGCATAGTGGTGACGTTATGATAGATAGGGCCTGCCTGGCTGCGCGTGAATGTGCGCTCACTACCACTTGGCACGAGTAGCGAGCCACCTTTTCGGAGAAAAAGTATTTTCAAATTTATTCAGACTGTTAAATTGAAATAATTATGCATTGCTGAGCAGCCTTCATAGGACTTAATTTGCTACAATATAACAATTCTGCAGAATCCCATAGTTGTATTTTACAGTTTTCTGATTTTTAAAAATGCTACAAGCTTGTTTTGCAACTGATCAAGAAAAGTCAGGATTTTTTTCATACTCAGCTGAAACATCATGATGAAATTATATGACAAACATCCTAGAGATTTTTCTCATATGATTTGATATGGACTTGTGTATTTCTGAATCTTTTATTTATAATTTAATAATATGGTATTTTATATAGTGTCCATTCCCTATAAAGCTGCTCAACATCGTTTACCATATTGAACGGCAATCATACGAATCACCCCAGCCAGAAAGAAGGATGGGCCATTCATTGCCAAAGCTTTACACACCAACTCAGCTGGACAGGCATCATTATTTTGTTATCTTGCAAAGCTGTTGTGCTGTGAAGGTGAATTGAATTAGGAAACACAAGGCTTGGCAAAATTGGAGCATCTGTCCTGTGTAGAAACATGAGTGATTTAATTCATTTTGTTGCTGACAAGAATATTGACTCCGATGCAGTAGGTACAACAAGTGAGTGACTAACAAAGTCATAATACTTTTTTCTTGATTTGTACATGGAAGGATGGATAACTGGGGCTTTACGTCATGCAATGTTAGAAAATGTCAAATGTACAAAATATCTCGGAGTTATGTTAGATAATCAGTTAAAGTTTGATGTACATGTAAACGAATTAGTTAAAAGAATCTCTGCCAAGTTGTCATGGCTATGCAGACTTAGACGCATTGTACCTAAACCTGTTCTAATCTTAACTTATAAGTCCTACGTTTAGCCCATATTTGATTATGCTTGTACAGTGTGGGGCTGTAGTAATGTAAATATCAACACAATCCAAAGGTTACAGAATAGAGCAGCCAGGATCATATGTTCAAATTTTGATATAATAAATGTTAGAGGTGAAGATCTTGTTAAGCAACTAAAGTGGCAATGTGTTTCTCAGAGAGTAAATTATTTTTTAGCGACGCAGATGTACAACTGTATATATGGTAACGCACCCGATAACCTATGTAATGCTATTGTCATGGCTTGTGAAACTAATAACATAAATACTAGAAGTAATGATACAATGAATGTTCAGATTCCATTTTGTAGAACAAACGGTTTCAAGAAATCCTTTATATATAGAGGTTCTAACATATGGAATGGTTTATCGAGTCAAATACAAGAGTCATTGTCAGTTGAAGTTTTTAAGACCAACGTTAGAAATGTTTTTAATTGATTTTATGATACCTTCTTTATGATTATATACATTCATTGTTTATGATTTTATACATTCATTGTTGGCTGGACCACATGAAAAACTGTTTTATTTGTGCAGATTGTGCTTATCCAGCTTGTAAATATCTTTTTAAATAAAAAAATAAATGTATTTATGCATCTGAAACAACTGGTGTAAGGTGATCTTTTGTGGCTTATAATGAGTATTTACTGCCCTCCCTGACACTCATATATTTTTATTATTTAATATTCTGCCAGGGAACTTGTCTGAGTAAAATTTCGTTATTACTCAATTGTGAAGATATTTTGCGATCGTAGTGTACAAATGTCAGTGACTTAATTCTCAAAATCAAAGATGAAAAGTGGGACGTGTGGGTGTTACAGAGATTTTAGACAAAAAAAAAGACTACTCTGAGATACTCCCAACTGTTAAATACCGAGCAATGCGGCCATGATGATGTCCAAGCAGCCTGTGAGAACTTCATCAAACCTTTCATCTTTTTATATATCTTCCTTAAGAAGCATTACAGAAACATCCAGAAATTTTGGTTTGCCCGACATACTTTTTGTAGATGATGTGGGTCTGCTAATTTGCTGAAAAAATGTGTCAAAGTTACAAACATTGAAAACATTGTTTTGGATGAGCTAGGGAATCAATAACATTAGACTTCCAAGGTTATTTTTTTGTTGCTTTTTTCTTTCCAGTATGAAGTTTGGAACTCTTCCTACTTCGAAAGAAAACATTTACTTACATCGGAGCTGGCGAGACTTCAGCTATGTTGGGAAGCTAATCAAAGAGATGTCGGATTCCCTATCAGAAGTGATTTCTTAATGGAAGTTTTTTAAGGTTTTTCTGAATAAACATGAAGAAGGACATCAAGAGAAAAATATACTTTTCCAAATGTAGTGATGAAATAAATGTAAATCCCTGGCTTGTCCGATTCTCAGATTTTTCACTGTAAAATTTGAAAACTGTGTTGAAGCAATAATTTGAGCTGTCTGAGAATTTTAATAATTTTCAAGCTATGATAGCTCAATCCTTTACACTGTGTACCGTTTGCTCTATGCGAAGCGACCCAGTTAAGGCTTGGGTTTGGCTTCAGTCAACGCTTTAGACAATTTAACATATGTTTTTTGTGCCTTAAGTGAAACTACATCTTTCATGCAAATTCAATCAAATGTTAATATAGCCAGTATGCTAGATTATATTCTCACCTATACAGTGCATATTTTTATATATCAAAATATTTTTTGTTGTCAAAGATTACGTGATTCTAATAAGAGGGACTTTGGAACAACTGGACTATGTTGTGCATTTTTTGATAAAATTGGGTACTTATACTATGTTTGAGGCTGAAATATTCTCCAATGTGCTTCACTATGCTGAGATGGATATATTTGTAATGCATCCTTAAGCTGCAATGAAAAAATTCTACTGAAACATAGTGTTTTAGTTTAGGTTTGGCTTAGAACTTACGGGTTTGGCTTTTTTGAACGCAAGTGTTGGAAATATGTATGGGTTTTATGCTTATAATTTTTTGGTTTGGTGTGTCAATAGTAACTGACCTCTATTTAAATCACTTGTAAGGCCAATCCTGGAATACGGATCTTGTGTATGGAACCCGTTCTTAAAAACGGATTTGCTAGAATTAGAAAAGGTCCAAAGAAGAGCTACTAAGCTAATTTATAATATCTCGCATTTAAATTACGAAGATCGACTAAGATCATTAAAATTAGACTCCTTAGCATTTAGAAGAAGGAGATGCGACATGATACAGTTATACAAAATAGTGCATAATATTGTTGACTTTACAGACTTTTTCGAACTTAACGATCAGTTATATACTAGAGGTCGCAGCCTCAAACTTAAGAAACCCCGAGCTAACAGTAAATTGAGACAAAATGTTTTCGCTCATAGGGTAGTAAATGAATGGAATCCATTAAAAGAGGATACGGTTACTAGTCCCTCAATTAACTCATTTAAAACCAGACTGATAGCAGTGAGCAGAGCGGGGTAACCATCCTGAAAGATATTTTGACAATCTTTAATCATCTGTATTAATTTGTCAAATGAAAATAAGATATGTTGACGTTGATATATTATGTTTCAATGCACTATTTTTCTATTCTATCCGCAGATATCAGAAGGTACTGTAAGTAGAGTGCACCATGAATTGTATTATTGGTGACAGCAGGGCTGGAGGGTTAAGGGACGTTATGCCACGGATGTTGGTGGACGATGTTTGGGCCCGTCCTGGTGGGAAGATTGAAAGTATGAAAGAGCTTGTTGATGACTTGGTTATAATGCACCATGGGGAGTTTAATGAAAAACCACACTTTTACATCTGGCTTGGTATTGTGCAACATTACTAACAAACGCAGAGGAGTGAACTACGAAGAAGTCATTTTCCAGAAAGAAGAGGCGGAGCAAACGAGAGAGTCCCTGTTTAACAATCTGGCAGACCTTGCGGCGTATACTTTCAACCAATACGCAGTTCCAATATTCTGCCCCATAATTCCCATGGATCTAGCAGCGTGGAATAGTCACCGTCTGAACAGAAGGAGGACAAGTCGTCTTGAGTTCACGCATCTGTATGAAGAAATGCAGAGTGATCTGGAGGAAGAAGTTGCGCTGTACAACAACAGGATTATACAGATAAATTTAGAAAATACCATCTCAACTCCCATGCTGCACAATGACTTTTTACACAGAAGGGGAAAGGGAAGGGCATCATATAGATATAATCAATTAAATGACGGGTGCCACCCAAGCAAATCCTTGTGTTTAAAGTTTAGGAAATCAATTGTGGCTGCAATTCATAAAAATCAGAGAAACCATAGATCATAACTGAGGTCGGTCCAGACCCGTTAGGCTATGGCGACTCAAGCCGCATCCTGGCATCCTCGCACTGTATATATTAGCACTTGTTTAAAAAAAAAATTAAAAAAAAAAAAAAATGTTTTCTTGTTACAATCGGGTATGAAGTCTGACAGTGACTGGTTACTGAAAATGGGCTAAGGTAGCGGTCGGTCCAGACCCTCCTAATATTAGTCACTATTCAGAAGCTCAAATACTGCCGTTCTAATTACTCTGGGAAATTCAATTTATTATTTATTCATTTAGTTATTTTATTTATTTATTTATTTATTTATTTAAATTATTTTGTATTCTACATTAATTTATCTAATTGCGCATTTACTATCAATTGATTGTTTGTGAATCACAGACAGTATATTTTGTGCAATATCCGGTGCGACTTGCCTAGGATAGAGCTATTTCAACAATGTTCAAATACATTTTTTGCTGGTCAAATGTCTTAATTTATTGTTGGTGTACTAAAAAATGCACAGATCAAGGACTAGTATAAATAACAAATCACCCTCAGTATCGTTCAGTTTCGGCGCATGAGTTTGCAAAATCGGAGTATTTCCAGAGAGGTCACAACCTTCCATGGTTAGACCTAAACAATCTACAAATCTACAAATCTATTGTTGCATTTAGCAATATGTACAAATGCAGAATGGCTAGATGCGGCCAACATTTTCAATCATGGGCAGGATGGATGGACATGGAAGAGGAAAAGCCCATGGAAATGAGGCTGAACATCAGTGCAGAGTTTGTGGACTAAAATTTTACACGAAGACAGCAAGTACAACAAAAATGTGCACAAAACGGAATCTGTCAGTTTTTTCCTGTACCTTAAAATAAAATCTGCATTTTTGATACAGTCAACCCTTTTACCCTTACCAATTAACATAGTTTCCACCACATACCATGGGGTATAGGCTACGGTTTATCATGTAAAATTTGGAAATCGTACAGTCAATACTGTATCACTTCGCATTTGAAACATGTATTACTATATCACCAAATACCTTAGAATAAGCACATTGACACATTAATCCTAGTACCTTAATGTCATCACAAATACCACCAAATGAACAAATTTATTAATGCCAATGAGCATTAAACATTACTAATCATCATCTTCAATTAAAGGTAGTAATTCCATTGATTCTATGTAACATTAAACATGCATTTACAGATCATAAACTGATAGATTTAAAGTACAGTATACACTTCCAATCAACAGAATTACATGTTTTCCATAATTAAGTGAGTTTAGTTGATTGTGAAGCCTTAAACTACTTCAGGAGAGCCCTGCATTTCTTGATTAGTACACAATAACAATATTTTTTCACGGCGTGAAAACTGTTTGTGTACATTTTTGAAAGAATCATATATATATAGCTTTGGTATTGACAGTAAAGTAAACTTGGTTGTATGGATAGGCTTAATATGACTCTTATCTTTCTGTTGGACAGCATTTTATTTAGGCGACATACAAGCTTTATAACTAACTGTGATTTTACAGCTGCATGTAATTTCACAAGTAATAAGTATTACAAAATACAGCGTGTATATTTGGAATTACAGGTTATTTCATTAGCACGCGATTCTGGTCATTCACACTTGGCTGTGAGGAATCAATGCTAAACAAGCACTTGCTACGTTTGATATATCAGCTGTGTGACGTTCTGTCAGGTCTAAACCAATCAGATCAACCAAAAATGCCATGTATTTTTTTTATCCCTAGCAAGGCACAGAAGAGAGAAGCATGACCCACAAGAACATCTGTGCGAAGCGTGTGGCTCCAAGTTCTCAAGCCAGCGCCTTTTGACATTTCATTCAAGAAGGCCCATAGATAGATGCAGCTGGAGTTTCAAGCCTAACTGATTTTCATTTTCGTGCCCACTTTGAAACAGCCACTAATGACAACAATACCAGTCAAGACACTATACTGGAAAAAACTGACAAATTCTGTTTTTTGCACATATTTGTTATACTTGATGTCTTCATGAAAAATTTTAATCCACAAACTCTGCACTGATGTTCAGCTGCATTTCCATGGGCTTCTACTCTTTCATGTCCATCCATCCTGCCCATGATTGAAAATGTTGGCAACATCTAGATATTCTGCAACATACATTATATTACAGAAAAGTCATGTGACCACATGCTCACCATTGACAGATTTTAATTGGGTCTGACACATTGGTCTGACACATTTTGTTCATTTCTTGTTGATTTTTTACATTTTTATCCAAATACAAACAAATTGTACTGCCTTCTCGACATTTTTCTATTACAGTTTCCTCTTCCATTCAGCTCTCTTCCCATTGTTGTTGCCCTCCCATAATAGTCCTACATTTGTTTATTATCCTACTGCAGCCAAATTCCAGGGAAATGCACATGGCTATATTGCCAACTTGGGTCAAGTCGAAGCACATAGCCTTACTGGCCTAGCAACAATTGAAGGTATCAATAATTAGACTACAGACAGGTTTCATTTTCATTTTCAATTATGTATACCTATTGCTCTTTACCTTTTAAACACAATCCACATTCACAATTCCCTCTCAAATCACAACCGATTTTGGCGGGCCTAATCAGCTGATTACTTCAGTAATTAGTATAGTCTGGCAGCCAGAGGGGTACACCCTGCACCGATTGATAAAGTTTTTTTCTCAGTGGAATCCATGTCCTGAGACCCCCTAGAAAACATTTTTGGCGGGTACCCACGTGGTACCCTTGGGGAAATTGAGAAATCCAAGATGGCCGCCGAGGCATCCGAAATTGCTTGGAATAGGACAACTTCAAAACTATTTGACCTAAAATCAAATGTGATACCTCTTTTTCTGTCAAACCTGGTGTAGGGAATCCATTTCTGGGGTTATTTTGGCAATTTGGGGTGACCTAAAGGTCAAAGAGTGCAATTCTTGTCATAAATCGAAAAAAGTTAAATTCACTGAAAAGTTATGGGAAATGTTGACAAATTTTTTGTGACAGTTGATTCCACTTCCTTAAACAAATCCAAAAACATATATGTTGGATGACAGTGTTATATCCTCAAGCATTCCGGGAAATTCAAGATGGCCACCAAGATATTTTAGATCGGGCATTACAACAGTTTCAGTATTGCACATACAATCAAAAGTGACACATCTATTTCTGCTAATTCCTACATGAGGAATCCATTTTTGAAGTGTTTTCGTCAATTGGGGGTGACTAGAAGCTCAAAGAATCCATTCAAATGTATTATATATGAATAAATACATTTTCATACGGCTGTTTGTACCAATAGATATGCGATTCATTCCTATTTGTCTTTAGTAATTACTTATACTGGATAAAATAACAAAAGCATAAACAAGGTGGGATGAGACAACTGACATATATTCAAGGTCTCACATGTTTGACAAAATATTGCTCACACATTTGTTGTCTCACATATTCCTAGCCTTTTATGCACAGTAAAGATTGTTTTTGAAACAGAATCGAACACTCAATAGATTAATCCAAATGCAAATTTTCTCATATGCACTGTAAAATTTCGAAACTGCAGATTTCCCAGATGATCCAATGTATATCGAAATAAATGTTATGTGATTTTCACTCATCAAATTACCCTCTTTTGTTCTTCGTATTTATTAAGTTCTCAAAGTGTCATTTTCAAAAAAAGAAACGGATAAGCCGAGTTACACTGTAAAATCGGAGGCACTGATTCAGCTCAATTGATTGAGTGAGATGGTTGCACAAGTTGATTGAGCTAACATAGATTAATGTTTTAAGTTGAGATAACTCAAAATACCGAGCTGAGATAGCTCAAAATACTAAGCTATGTTGACTAAGGTATTCAAGCTGAGAAAACTCAAAACAATGAGCTGTGTTGACTTACAGCTCAAAATATTGAGTTTTGTTGACTTATTGATCCAAGCTGACACAACTCAAAATTTTGGGCTGTGTTGACTTATTTTTAGTTGTTTTTGTTTTATATTTGTGTGACCTGTCTTATAAAGTTATTTATGAATATGGGCTGTAATCCCAAAATATTGTTTGATCTCTCAAGGGGATCCACCTGATCCAGTATGCTTCATTTCAGCACACCATGGACAGGCCCAAGATGCATTCAACAAAGACCATTGCATCACAAGGAGATTTAAAAATTAATTTCTTGTGAATAAATCCCAATGGCCTGTGGCTCATCTCAGTTGGTATACAGTGCTAAAAGCCTATATTTGAACACACTCGTCATCTTGTCGAAATAACATGGCTTTGGTCCTGAGTCAACTTGCTTATAGGAGCATGGTATCTCGTCCAATAACACAAAAACTTCTGAACAACCATCAGAGAATTTTTGAGGTGTATGTACTATGTAGTACAAATGGCTCCTGATTTTCTTAGCAGTCTTAATCTAATATAAATACATGAACCCTCCATTAGCTCTATATGTTATAGCACAGCAAATTAGCTTTTGCAAATAATTTCATAACATCTCAGGGTCATCAACACATTTTTGAACCAGCCTGATATTGGTAAGTAATGCAGTGCAACTTGCAACTGAACAAACCATTTGATAAAACAAACATGGGATACCCTATTACTGCAGTTTCAGTGATCCTTCATGAGTTGGGGAGCCACTCGTATACTTTAGTTCCATTGGATGGCTCACAACAGTTCTTTAGCAAGAAGGTGTTGAAAACTGTTCCACCATATTGGATATGCTTGGAATAACACACAATGACATGTTCTATGGAGGAGATTAATACAATGCAATGAGTGTACTGTCACTTTCTTTTGGTTAGGTGCATTGCAGTTTACCAAGTCATATTTGAAGAGCCAGGCACATATTTATCTACATATAGTTTGCTAGATGAAAGGCTGGTTTTATCCTGAGATCTAAAAAGTCATCAGATGTTATGTCACCAAATAATGAGGTTTCAACCAAAAAGTCAGTGTATTATTTCTTTCCCTGAAAACCAACACTTTACAGTGCTGATCCAAATAACTGAAGGGGTCATTGGTGAGGAGCAGGGCAACATTACCTTTGCTTTGATATATCTTGGGTAACCCAGAGAATCTAAAGGTTTCTTCATCTCATTTTTGTAATTATAAAGTGTACAATTATTGGGATTGATCTTTTAAGAGTTTCACTCTGCTCCACAAACTCATAAAATGCTATGTAGGACACCAAAATGAGTGTGTGTGCAATAGCTTACCAAATGCATGAGCCATTGTCTCTGCCAGTTACATCACCCCATCTTGTTTTTACTTTGATCATTCATCAAGTATAAGGTTTCCCTAATGACAATTAGGAATGAACGTCTATTGGCACAAACAGCCGTACGGAAATTTAATTATTCATAATGCCTTTGAACGGATTCTTTCAGCTTCTAATCATCTCCAATTGACAAAAACACCTCAAAAATGGATTCGTCATGTAGGAATTAGCTGATTAGATGTGTCACTTTTGATCATACATGCAATACTAAGAATGTTGTGATGCCCAATCTATAACTCAGCCATCTTGGTGGCCATCTTGAATTTCCCACAGTGCTTGAGGATATAACACTGTCATCCAACATATATGTTTTTGGAATTGTTTAAGGAAGTGGAATCAACTGTCACAAAGACTTTGTCAACATTTCCCATAACTCTTCCGTGAATTTAACTTTTTTCGATTTATGACACAAATTGCACTCTTTGACCTTTGGGTCACCCCCAATTGCCAAAATAACCCCAGAAATGGATTCCCTACACCAGGTTTGACTGAAAAAGAGGTATCACATTTGATTCTATGTCAAATAGTTTTGAAGTTGTCCTATTCGAAGCAATTTCGGATGCCTCGGTGGCCATCTTGGATTTCTCAATTTCCCCAAGGGTACCACGTGGGTACCCGCCAAAAATGTTTTCTAGGGGGTCTCAGGGAACGGATTCCACTGAGAAAAAAACTTTATCGATCGGTGCAGGGTTCAGCCAGAAAATCAGCTTTGGCTGCCAGACTAGTACGATATGTAAAATTATATGTACATGCATTGCATAGACTTGGCTTACCTTGCAGACTTCATACGAAGTTTTATCATTGCAGGCCCTTTCCGCTATTCAAAGCCACAGCCTTCACAGAACCTTCCTTAACCCTCTCCTTCTTCTCATAAAATCATTTCAAAATCGCAAGTTTCCTTCCTCTTTAATTATCCTTATCTGCACTTTCAATGGGCATACTAGTTTGTACATATTACTAAATGCAACAAAAGAGGTCAGTTATATTGACATGCCAAATCAAAAAATTATAAGTATGAAACCCATACATATTCATAAAACCTGCGTTCAAAAAAGCCAAACCCGTAAGTTCTAAGCCAAACCTAAACTAAAACACTATGTTTCAGTAGAATTTTTTCATTGCAAGCTTAAGGATACATTACAAATACATCCATACCAGCAAAGTGAAGCACATTGGAGAATATTTTAGCCTCAAACATAGTATAAGTACCCAATTTTATCAAAAAATGCACAAAATAGTCCAGTTGTTCCAAAGTCCCTCTTATTAGAATCACGTAATCTTTGACAACAAAAAATATTTTGATATATAAAAATATGCACTGTATAGGTGAGAATATAATCTAGCATACTGGCTATATTAACATTTGATTGAATTTGCATGAAAGATGTAGTTTCACTTAAGGCACAAAAAACATCTGTTAAACTGTTTAAAGTGTTGACTGAAGCCAAACCCAAGCCTTAACTGGGTCGCTTCGCATAGAGCAAACGGTACACAGTGTTTAAGTTGTCAAGGTATGATAGCTCAATGCTGTAAGTTGTCCAAACGAATCATAACATTAAGCTGTGAAAACATGAAAGCTTCAGTTGTTGCAGATAGCTTGACATCTCAGTCATGCCACATATGGCGCCATCTATAACAAGCACTTCTCATAAGACTGCATTTTGTTTTAAATAATTATTTACTTACAAGAAAAAAGAACATTTATATCACACTATCCCAGAGAAAAAATTAGTAGCACGCCACTATAGCTGGTTACCTTTTTATTTTTATCTCTCTTAAATTAATTTGTGGGAGTAAATAGATGCATGCTTTCACACGTCAACCAACATTTCCAAGTCAGAGTGTGTTCACATATAGGCTTCTAGCACTGTATACCAACTGAGATGCGCCACAGGCCATTGGGATTTATTCACAAGAAATTAATTTTTAAATCTCCTTGTGATGCAATGGTCTTTGTTGAATGCATCTTGGGCCTGTCCATGGTGTGCTAAAATGAAGCATACTGGATCAGGTGGATCCCCTTGAGAGATCAAACAATGTTTTGGGATTACAGCCCATATTCATAAATAACTTTATAAGACAGGTCACACAAATATAAATCAAAAACAACTAAAAATAAGTCAACACAGCTCAAAATTTTGAGTTGTGTCAGCTTGGATCAATAAGTTAACAAAACTCAATATTTTGAGCTGTAAGTCAACACAGCTCATTGTTTTGAGTTTTCTCAGCTTGAATACCTTTGTCAACACGACTAAGTATTTTGAGCTATTTCAGCTCGGTATTTTGAGTTATCTCAGCTTAAAACATTAATCTATGTTAGCTCAATCAACTTGTGCAACTATCTCACTCAATCAATTGAGCTGAATCAGTGCCACCGATTTTACAGTGTTGGTTGTTAAATCCTGAATATTAGCAAACATTATCAACTAAATTTGTTGTAATTTACTAGTGTTTTTTTAAATTAATGTCTTCAGAAGTGAAATGACTCCTGGCATCGGTTTTCCTATATAACATATATTGGAAGGTCACTATAAGGTTCTAAAATCTCTAAATTTAGGCGATTTTGAGTAATTTTCATCATATTGGTCATTACATTGTGCACAGATGAAAAGTGGAAAATGCTGAACTATTGCAGTTTTGAGCTACCCTCCCTAAACCCTCCCATTTAGTGGTTTTTAAATGGTCCAAACATATTGATTCTAAGTCTCATTTTCAGAAAATCATGCATTTTTCAGGGCTCACCAATGGTGATTTACATTATAAACTTCAAGTGAAATCTGCTGTCTCTAAATATTAATAGAATGAACTGAAATTTTACACACATACTGTCATATACCAACCTCACCTGCAAAAAAAAGTAAGGTTTGATCCGCAAACATTGGGGCGCCTGTCCCACCCTAACCCACATCCACAACAAAGGTCATGCAAGAAGCTTACACAGTGAACTAGGAGAGTCATCTTTGGCCTTGTGTGATGATGTAACACTTCTTTCATGTCTGTGATTACTCTTTTGATATCAAGAATAAGCTGCTTTTCGGCAACGCAAGGTCAATTTTTCAGGAAAAGCTGATGGATATTCCTTTACAATGTTAAGTCAGCAAAACTAGAGTGCATTGCTGGATCACTCTTGCAATTTCAGGTGAATGCTACTTTTTGGCAGCGCAATCAACTTAACTTAGGGGAGGTACATCATCATATCATCAGTTTGAGGTAATAAAAGACACTGATACTGGCAAGAGAAAGACTCATACTCACAAGCCCTTCCGTAAACGTCAGTTTTTGGAATCTTTTTCAGACAGTAAGTGCAGAGCAAATGTAAGAGTTTCCTATTTTATTGTTTGGCGGTGCAAATTTCAATTTGCTGTAGTACTCTTAAGCCTTATCCTTACTTATAATTGTACATCTAATATCACATGCACGTTTGTCTCAAACAAACCGTTCAAGATGTGAATTCCTTGGCTAAGATAATTTATTCAAAATGTGCTAGATTTAACGCCTGATTTTTTTTTGGGTGAAATAATTTATAACTAGGTGTACTTTTTTTCTCAGGATTCTAGCACGATGGCTTAGATATACAGTACAAATTTCTGAAAACGTTCAGCTTGAGATCACTCAGGGAAAGTAACCTCAGGCACATCTGTAGAAGCAGCAACATTAACATAATGAAGTAAAGTCAGTTGAATATATAATTTTTCAAAGAGGCCAGCTTCAGTGATTGGTTGCCACAGAATCATGGTCTCCCCCCTCCCTGGCCCCCTCCTCCTTCCCTGCCCCCCCCCCCCAGACCACTTTCCTTCCACTCCCCCACTCCCAAGGTAGCAGAACTGCTGCACATGAATTTTAAAAGTTTGTAATTTACCTACTTTCCTGAGTGAATTAATGCTGTCCAATACTTTGAGAATATTCTGAGTGAGGTTCAAGTATCTCTCATTTATATAACTTAGACTTACTTAGTGCAAGAGGATATTTTGTTGTTGCCAATTTCAAATAAATTGTGTCATGACCTGAAAAGACTGACCCCATGATGGCATGGTCAAGAGTTCATTCATCTGAGCAGCACAAACTAAGAATATCTAGAGGCTGCTGGATCTTCTTTAGGCTCAAACATGTCATGAGTAAATTGTAAAACATACCTTTATTCATATCTTATTTAGTAATTCCATGAAAATAAGCACAATCCACATGTAAGACATCAGAAGTTGGATAAATTTAAACACAATTCAAGCAACTGTCAAGTGGACTGAAATTGGGTCACAGACAGTGGGTCACAGGCAGGCATGCATGCACAACAACTCCTTGGAGTACACTCTGGTGAGCATCTCTGGTATTAACCCCCCCCCCCCACCCCCTCTCCCTTCTCATCCTATATATGGTCATGTATGGCCAGTAAGTTTGAATGTGGCACCAATCAGGGTAGATTGCTCAGTTAAAAGTCAAGCCTTCTCATTTCCATGATGGCTAAAGTGAATATGCAAATTTCAGGGCCTCTGGAGCTGATTGGTTTAGAATCAGGCTCATTCCCACAGATGTTTCAGAGCTTGCTTTTCTCAGAGTGCTTGAGATAGACTGAACCAGAAAATGCTAACCTGAGACAGACTGAGACAAAACCACCCACTCTGAGCAAAGTGAGCCCTGGCAAGCCACAAGTGAGACACAGTGAGCCATTAGTAATACTCCAGCCAAGGTTCCCCCTACTGACAATGCAAAGAACTAAGCAAGTGACATCACATGCACTTTGTTTAGAAACTGGCATTATCATAATGTTGGTGCAACTTGTGGCACTGTTTCCCGAAAAATTAAAAGACAAAAGTTATCCAAATCATAGCTAACTGAGGGATTATATTTTTACAACTAGGCATAGTAATAAAACTGAATCACATGGTTGATGTTGATACTTGATTTATTTATCAATTAAAGGTGATATTCATTATTTCATCACTACAAATTTGTTTTCAAAATAGTTAATCATATTTTGACAAAGTTATGGATGAAATATGTCAAATGATGTGTAATATTTTATAAAATTATAATAATTGCAATTGAAAAAAGGCTGTATTGAGTCCCAATTAGTGCTATGTCAGTCTAATTTAACTTCTTCTCAATCCTTATTCATATTTCAGTTGAATAATTAAAATGACACCTAATAAAGAAAAAAAAATTCTTTTATTTATTCGTAATATTTCATACTTACTATGTGGTATTAATGTGTGAATAAAATTATTTCATAAATTAAAATAGCAGGCATAGTAAAAATCCAGCAAAGCAGCTTTTACTACAGGCGAGGTCAATAAAGGGAGGCATAAGGAAATATATAGTTAAGGAAATAATGTAGAAATTAGAATGGTTACTCAATTAAACGATAACTGAATCTTTCTTTCAATTGCATTCAATTTGTGGTGCCCTATTTAGCATTTGCATTTAAATTATATTACACCTGTTAGAATTGTGGGGGTGCATTTAATGTATCAGGCAGCTGAGGACATTTTGACCTAATTGTTGCTTTAACTGACCAAATTGGTTCCCATTAAACAAACAAAACAGACAATACCCAAGCATAAATAAAAAAAATGAAAAATGAGTTAAATCATGGTGCTTTTATCATGAGAGGACTATTGCTTGCCATTTTAGAAATAGATGCAATCGTCAATATTTTAAAAAAAGTTATATTGTTCTTGATTGAAATCTGAATTAATCTTAAATTTGCATTCCCATTTTATGGAGGCTACCTTAAATTGATTGAACTAAGATACAGCAAATATTTAGCATGAAATATGATAAAATTAAGTTATCTACTAAAATGTCCATTTATTGACCTAAAAGCACATAACAAAAGTTACTAATATATTTGGCCATTCCATGGTCTTGTTGGGGAATCCTCTTCACCACTGGAACATGTTTTTCCTTGAACAGTGGAGTTCTTCACACCTCAGTGGTCACATTTCACAGGTAGAAACCCCTCAACATTGCTCAAAAGAGGCGGATTGCAATTAAGTGTTGAAGTGCCATGTTGAGTTGCTGTGTGGCCAATATTAATTAGCTTCATTTTATTCCATATAAATCTTTTCTTTTTTTGAAACTTTTACTTTAATTCAAAGACCTTAAACGTCATCAATCATTTCTGTCTGTTATGTTGTTTTTATTATTATTCACAAGAGGGCGGGCAAGTGCAATAAATATGCCTCGGAGTGTCTCAAAAAGTCTAGATGTCTCAGTCTGTCTCAGTCTGTCTCAGTATGTCTTGAGCTGGATGTCTCAGTCTAGATGGCTCAGGATCCGAACGTTTTCTGTGGGTTGTACTGTAAGTGTAATAGACAAAGTCTGTTGCAATTGCACTTCCTTAAATTTTTTATAAGCAAAACACAACATAAATGTTTTTTAAGGAGAATATAATGTTTTTTTTATAAATCCAGCAAACTATTTGTTGTTTTCTTCCCAACCAAAATAGACACTGTGATTTTCCAAGTCAAAATCTTTTATGAAATCCTAGTTGTTATTACAGACCTCGTATTAGTGTGCCATGTTCTTTTTAACTGCCACAGTGCTCTTGTGATGTCAGTATCAGCATAATGATTTCACAGTTGGTATATTCACAGTTTAACCGGTGTCACTTGGAACCCATACTGATCACACTATTACAAATGCACACATAAGCTGTTAGATTGTTGCTCAACATTGATTATTCAGTTTGATGTCTTGAATAAATCCATACGTAACAATATCTAGCTTTATATAATGCATGGATTTTGTGTATAACTGCTATCAGTTTTAGCACTTTTGCAACAAAACAAATTCATTCACTCTCACATTCATTTGTTGTTCTGAGAGGTTATCATGTGCTGCTCTGTCTTGGCAAAAATAATATTCTCAGGAACCATTCAAAATTTAAGACCTAGGGGGGGGGGTTTTTGCTTGGGGGCATCCTTATCACTGATTTCCAATAACGTTTATTTGATGACCGAATTCTTAGCCTCCTTGTCTGGCCTTTTCTCAAATTTTTGGGGAGCAACTCCCCCCCCCCCCCCCATTTCTTGTCCTCTGGTATGCCCATGCAACCACGCCACGTTCACTTCTGAAAAATCTCCCCATCATCCCCATTCCAGTCATAAATTCTGAACAGTTTCTTTGGTGCAGATCTCTCCTAAAAGGCTGAAAAGCCACAAGGTGCTGCCCTCAATGAGAAATTTAACAACAGGACACCATGAACGTCCATGATGGATCAAGCAAGTGGCTCAAACGTATCAGTTTCACCTGCTCCATCTGAATCAAACAACCATACCAATGAATGCAGATTAATCAATTGTCATTCACACTTAGACAGCCCATAAGCCTGACTTGTTGGTAGCAGTTGGAATCAACACTCAAGCTTGGAGTGCCAATAGTGATGTCAGTATTGCAATACTGACATCATCTGGGCATATATTCACATGGAACATGGCACACTTACACGAGATCTGTAATAAAGGGCATACAGTCGTAACAAGGGCTTCTTTCCAGATACTAGAGATAGGATAAACTCTGATATTGAAACCTATGAAAAATAGATTCAACATGTTTGATTTCTCAGAAAATGTATTTTGAAACGTATGCAGACATAAATTAAATATGCTGAACAACCTTCATGGGACTGAATTTTCTACAATGTTCACATATAACAGAATCCAAAGAATTTCCTTAGTTGAATTTTACTTGACATAGAGTATATTTTGATAACTTGATTTTCAAAATCAGCTGAAACGATAGGATTACTACAAAGATTTGAGATATTCTTCTTGTATCATAAGATGTGAACTTTTGTGTTTCTAACGCTTGTATTCACCTCCCTGCACCAAAGAGAAATTGAAGATACCTCCTTTATCATTGGCAAAGCTTCTCAAACTAGCTCAGCTTGACAAAGGCCATTATTAAATGTTTGTTATCTTGCAAAGCAGCTGAGCTGTGGAGGTGAATTAAATTAGGAAACAGAATGCTTTGCAAATTTGGAACATCTGTCCTGATTAGAAACCCGACTGATTGATTAATCTAGTAAACAGCAATTGGCACCAACTTTTTGGAGTGTTAAATCTTATTATCAAAAGTAAAAAGTACTTTATTAATTAATTGACTTTCCTTTAATCATCATGGTTTCTCTTAATTTTCAGATGCCTAAAACTGGCTTCTTTCTCATTTGCATATTATTTCAGATCACAGGCTACCTTAATCATAATTTTTCCAATTCGCTGAAGTATTTTTTGGTCTCCCATCAAAAGCGAAATAGCTCAATCATCTTCAAAACTACACCTTAACCTCAGGACTCCTTCCAACTACAAAATAGTTACTAAACAAACCCATGACCCACATAACAAAGAATCCACATGTGCAAGAAGAGGCATGTGTGAATGATTATTGATCCCCATTTTTGCTATTATGCACCTCTGTGTACATGTAGCAAGGTCAACGTGTCAAGAACAGCTTTTAAAAGGGTTGACCTGTATGACGCAAAGTCAGCAAAATCACAGTAACCAAGTGCTTATTTTACTGCAGATAACTCTTTTGGTGTTTCAATAAACTTGTCATTAGGAAAAGTGCATGATTCACTAAGTCTCCGAGGAAAACTCATTTGTTCTCCAATGAAGTTTAATTTTGAATATCCTAGGTTAATTTGCTCATACATAGCACTAAGTCAATAACTGACGTTGTCAAAATGTTGTCATATTCCTTGAATATATATCTGTATATTTTGTGTTTCCTCAGGAAATACAAATCAGGAGCCAATCTTACAAGTGTTCACAAACATTGGGTTCTAAGAGAGAGAGAGAGAAATACTTTTTATTTAGACCAATTTACAATTTACATGACTGATAGTAATATTTTTTCATATGTTTAAATAAGATATAGTAAAATTTATGGTCAAGGAGGCAGCATCAAAGTCACTTGTGTAACGCTGCCGATGCTGCCACCTTTTGTATGTCACATAATTAGTGTAAAATATTCATGCAGGCATGTTTGAGACTGGTCACTTCATAGTGTTTGAATGTTTAACAGGTCAGAATTTAAGAAAGTGTAGTTTATGAAGATATTGGACAAGGAATAGACTGGGAAGAGGTAATGAAAAGATGATAAAAAGTGAGAATGAGTGAAACCACGAATGAATGTAATGATTTTAGGAGTTCACTTAAATCAGTGGAGACATTGATAACAAATATAGGTAGATAATAAAATAGAATAAGGGTAATGAGACCCAAAGATAATTAAGATAATAATTGATAGAATCAAGAGTTATTACACACATAACAGTTAGAAATGGAACAGTGACATATGTATAGATTGATTAGATGCCTTTTGACATAGAAAGTAAAACCATATTCACTATGAGTACTTACTTTATCAATGATGCTGATTTCATTTTTATTAAGGAGTAGGGGGAGCTGATATCTGACATTGAATTCAGCATACCTATGTTTGATTCTAGGAACTTCATATCTAGAATGGTGCGTCAGATGGGTATGGGTAGGCTGATTAAGATAATCAGTATCGAGAAAGTAATATGGCAATGTGTTATTAGCATAACGGTAATAGAATTTATAGAGCTTTCTGGTAACAATGTCAGTAACTTTAAGAATATTGAGCTTTTTGAATATGGGATCAGTGTGTGCATTGTATTTACTGTTATTAATTATTCGAACTGCCTTTTTTTGCAAAGTATTTAGCCTGTTATGTTTAAAGCCCCAGCACAATATTCCATAATTGAGATACGAGTTTACCAAACTGTCATAGATTGTCTTTACGAGGGGTTTTCCATAAGTTCTGTCCAATTAGTCATAACTTTTGCTAGATTTGATGTAGAAACATGATATTTGGGTCAGATAATACTGACGTAATTTGCAAATAACACCCAAAAAATCAGATCATGGAAATAAAAATAAATGCTAAATCTGTTGCCATGGAAACCAGAAGTCATGAAATGCGGCCCAGATTTTGGAGTGCTAACTTACAGTTATTGAACACCTGCTTCCCTGATCGAGGTCTTGACTTGTTGAATGAAAGTATATTCATAATTTTTTTCATGAAATACAATCAGTTAATTGTAAAATCATTAATAACAATGGAAACTGGTATCATTGTCACATCTTAGTTACCTTACCATCACTCATGTAGTTTCTTAGTTTTTTATGAGATGAGAATTTTTTGGATATTGATGAAATCATATATGCCTGTTGTATTTCTACAATTTAATTGGACAAAAACTAGCAGAGAGAGTAAGAACCTTTCATCAAACATACAAGGAAGACAGAGTGAGTGACAGAACTACATGGAGGTTTTACAAACTTCTTCTGAATAAAAAGAACACACATTGGAAAACCTGAGAATAGAAGTCTCACCAATGCCAAAACTGACCTTAACATGAAGACTGAGGTATCTTATTTAGACATGGTTAGAAAGTATGAGAAAATGCATTTACAGGGTCCCATTCATTGGTTTGGGAAGTTGTAAAATAGAAATGAATATTTTAAATATATTCTGTTCTATATCTCTTGTAATATTTGCATATTAGAAAATATATATCAAGTATGTATCTGTTATCGAGTTCTCGGCCGTATTTCATGACTTTTGGTTTCCATAGCAACAAATAAACAATTTATTTTTAGTTCTATGATCTGATTTTTTGGGGATCGTTTGCAAATTACTTCAATATTAACTGACCCAAATGTAATGTTTCTGTTTAAAATCTAGTAAAAGTTATGACAGGTTGGACAGAACTTATGGAAAACCCGTCATAAACTACAAAAAGTCTGCGAAAAACTAATAGTGATCTCAATATGAGGATTTTGAGGCACTGATTTTTTAAGGGATATAAGGTAGTTGGAAATCGACTCAGTGTCAAGTTCATTATTTTAAGAATTTGGGAAATGTTAGGGATTACTTTTAATAAGTTTCTTGTTCTGTATCCCTTGTAAAAATTAAATTTTTGACAAGATATAATGAATCTGTGTCTCTAAAACTGCCCTGGGCCGCATTTCATGACTTTTGGTTTCCATGGTAACAAATTAACCATTTATTTTCGTTTCTTTGATCTGAATTGATCAGGATTATTTTCAAATTACTTCAATATTATCTGACCCAAATATCATGTCTCTGTATTATGTATTGAAAAAATTATGGCAAGTTGGACAGAACTTATGGAAAACCCCTTGTAGTGTGTATACTGGGAGGTAATGCTTCAGCTTATTCATGATGCCAATGGTTTTAGATATCTTCTTAGTAATTGACTCTGAATGGACTTTCCAATTTAAATGACAGTCAAAAATTATACCCAGGAAGTTAAAATTTTCTACGTACTCAATAATTTGATTATCTATTTGAAGTCAAGGTGGATTTACAGTCTTGTTATAGGTTCGGAATATCATACATTTTGTTTTATTTGCATTGAGAGATAATTTATTCAAATTCAACCATTGTGTTACATTCCTAAGTTCAGAATTCAATTTTTCATCTAAACCTGCAAGGTTATAGGTTAACCGTTTTGGACATGTGCAAATTGCATACACCCACAGACAATTCCAAAGGAAATTTATTGGGTTTGTAACAATACAATTGCCGAAAAAAATCGTCACCCTAGAAAACGTATGCTTCAGTTGAGTATGTGCCACCTTGAAAGGCTCCATAAAGCTATAAACAACAGAAATTTTGTTATCTCATTGCATCTGAATCTCAACTTTCTTGACCCATTTGATTTGCTTTATGCAGTTTGGCAGAGAGCTTTGATGCAGTGAGTTCATAGATGTTTCATCTTCCAACAACTAAGGATATTTAGGACAGATATTTTGTAATTGGATACATCACCATACAGCAAAAAGAAGTTAACAAATTGAAGGGCAGGAGAAAAACTCTGCCTGTTATGGTTGATGGTATAAAAGGTGATGAGAATATTGCTGGTATTTTTGCTGCAAAATATAAACATCTCTATACAAGTGTGTCCAGTGACAAGAAAGATATTGCTCAGCTTGTTGATAAAATTAATCATAGAGTCGATGATTTGTCATTTAATGATGTTCAGTCAAGTTTATTTACTGTTAGTGAAGTTACGTCCGCTGTAAAGAATCTGTTGTGTGGAAAATCAGATGGCCAAATTGGATTGTTCTCCGATCATATTGTACATGGTTCAGAGAAGCTGTATAGCTGTATAACTGATTTGTTTAATGCTATGATTGTACATGGTATGTCACCTAAGGACATGTTAAATAGTGTTATGTTACCGATTGTTAAGAATAAAAGGGTACTGAGTAATTCATCTGACAACTTTAGAGCTGTGTGTTTACAAAGTGTACTGTGCAAATTATTAGATCTGGTTGTACTGAAAAGAGAGGAGCAAATTTTGGTTACGTCAGAATTGCAGTTTGGTTTTAAGCCCAAGCATTCTACAGCTTTAGCGACATCTGTTCTGTTGCAGACAGTTGATTATTATATAAATAATGGAGGTCAAGTGTATGGGTTAGCATTAGATGCAACCAAAGCTTTCGACAGAGTTGAGTATGTTAGCCTATTTAAGTTACTGATAAAGCGTGGTATGAATCCATTGTATATTAGATTAATTTTAGAAATGTATGTTAATCAGAACATGTGTGTTAGATATGGCAGTAGCAAATCAGAATGGTTTTGTCCCAGTAATGGTGTGAAACAAGGAGGTGTGTTAAGTCCAACTCTGTTTACTGTGTATATTGATGGTATGTTACGTTCGTTAGAGGAGTGTAAAATAGGTTGTAATGTTGGAAACAAATATTGTGGAGTTATAGGCTACGCTGATGATGTTTTCTTATTGTCACCGAGTCAAACAGCAATGCGCAAAATGATTAGGATTTGTGAATCATATGCTGCTGATTATAAGATCAAATTTAATGGTAGTAAATGTCAATCTATTGTGTTCAAAAATGGTGATTGTAAAAGTCAGCCTGAATTTAAAGTCAGTGATCAGAAAGTTGTTTGTGTAAAAGAGATAGTTTATCTTGGTTATACTATTAAGGGTGATAGAATGGATTCACTTGTAAAGCCAGTGCTTTCAGATTTTAATAGGAAGGTTAATGCTTTTATCGGAGATCTTGATTGCCTAACATCAGAAGTTAAAGGGTCGTTATTTCAACAGTATTGTACGAGTTTGTATGGTGTAGTGTTTAGTCAAATGTATCATCCGGATGCAAACAAGTTAAATGTTAACTGGCGCAAAGCTATGCGGCGCCTATATAAACTACCTTGTAGAACACATTGTGGCCTTTTGCCAGTTATAACTGATCTTTTACCTATTGATGTCATGATAGATATCAGATTTCTCAAGCACATGTCTACTGGGTTTAATCATAAAAATAGTGTCGTCAACTATGTGTTTACATTATGTAATGGTCTTGACCAGTCTGTTATGGCAAGAAACTATAGATTTATTTGTAGGAAATATGGAATTAGCCCAGATTTTGTGATGAAGTCTAGTCCAAATGTTATTAGTCAAACGATAAAAAAGAAATATTATTCAATGGTGCTAGAAAATGACGAACATATTGGCGTTCAGATTAAAGAACTTGTATTTATTAGAGATGCATTATGTGAGGAGTTTAATTTAAGTTATTCAGAAATCTGTGATATAATTGAGTTTTTAGCTACAGGGTAATCTATTTTATTTTAGTTTTATTATTTTTATTTGTTTTTAAATTGTTTTCATTTGTCTTTTATTGTTATGTTTGTTTCTAATTATTTTGTAACTGTATATTTTATATACGAATAAAGATTAATAATAATAATATACCCCTTCCTCATTGCAGTTGGCGAGAAATTGCCTTTTTATGAAATAAGGGTTGCTATTCTATTAAAATGAATGGGCATGCAACGTAAAAGCTTATGCCATAGCAAAATATACACGTAATATTAGATGCAGTATAGGCTGATGACTTAAAAGCCTTTTTCAATAAATCTCAATTTTTCCTGACATGGATATAATTTAAAATAGATGGTATGAGCAATGCTGTTATCTGCTATAAGGTTGAGTGATTCAAAGTTTAAACCCCCCCCCTTTTCTCCTTTTTTTTTTTTAGAAAAAGAAAAGAATGTCAGATACAATGCCACCAGTGGCGGAGCTATGGGGGGACCTGGGGGGGCCAAGGCCCCCCCAAATGGATTAGTGGCCCCCCCACTGGCTGGTAAATTGTTTTCCTTTTTGCCTAGAATCTTAGTGTTTCCCAATTTTAACCTCCCCCCTCCCTCCAGTATGCCTAGGTATCTATTGCAATTCCATGCAAATTCAAAAAATTTGTGATTTGAGGAAATTGTTCCTTTGCCATTGTTGAGCCAAAGAAATATTGCGCCTTTGGAATATTTCTGGAGGGGACTAATTATCCAGAGTGATTTTTGGTACAACCTGCTCAGTTTTCATTGTGTTGCATGGAATTTCCCTATATTTTTGGAATTTGTGTCATTTCCAGCAATCGCTATCAGCTTTTTGGCCTATTTGAGCAGATAAAAAAAATTAATTTCATGAGACCATTCAAGTCCGTGTTAAACTTGTAGCATGGCAATGATTGTAACATCACATTATTGTATGTCAGTGTAGGTGGGGCTGGTGGGACATTTGCAGCACCACTTTTTGGCCAAAAAAGGGGTATTGTTTGAGGAAAAATGTTGAGCGTTCCCTGGCAACCACTTCCGTGAAGGCTTTCACCCAATTTGCCCTACCACTTTAAAATGAAGCTGATGCCTCTGTCTCATTCCGTGTGCATAACAAATTGAACAGCTGAAATCAACATTCTGCTCTTTGTCCAACTGGTTTTATGAAAAGTCATTTCTCTCTAAAAAGTAATTAAAAAAGAATATATAGTGGTTTTTGCACCATATCTAAATTGAATAATAAATGCAGTAAGTGTATGCCAGAAGAAAAGAGCGTCGATGTCACTTGTAAAGAGGGCTTGTGTCGCCGCGTTAATTTTTGCCCTTGTATAGCCCCAAAAATGCCGCGAAAGGTGGGCCCCCCCAGCTCAGACCCTGGCCCCCCCTTGGCCCCCCCACTCCTGCATTTCTAGCTACGCCACTGAATGCCACTGGGGTTAATGAGATTGAAACGACAGTGGATGTTTTCAAAATCTTTCACATTTAGGTGCTCAAAAGCATAATCTATAAATTTGATGGAAGACCAATCTCTTTGTAATCTAACATAGACCTCCATCCATCACTTTTGCATCCCAGACTTTCAGTATGATACTCATACAAAAATGAAACAAATAGAGCTCTTGTTTCTTGCAAGGTAGGCAGTTTTATAAACTCTTCCTTTATTTCCTGAAAATCAGAAGAAATAAGAAAGATCATGTGAAAAATATGATTGAATGTTTTAGGAATGTTTTAGACTTTTAGTGATTAGTAGGTAATTTGCTTCAGAGAGGTGCAAAAATTGAGGGTTTAAGAAAACAGTTATTAACACTTCTCATGGACAACATATTTAAACTAGTTCAGCATCAAACGTTGCATACATGCATGTGCTTTATTAATTAAAAATACTCCAAGGTTGTGTATGGTAACAGCAATAATTATATATTATCTGACCTGAAACAAAGAGTTTTAATTGCTCGAAACTTTGAAAAAAAAAACCAAGTAAAATTAATCACAATGTATGAAGGAATGTTCAATATGCAAAAGTTACTTGTAAATTTTATGGCTTACTCAAATTTCAAATGGGGGGAAAGTGACAGTGAATTAGGGAGATGGTAACTAGATATTCTGCCAAGAAGTTTTAACTTGGGTCACCTGCAATGTGTTGCTCAAAACATGATTCTCAAGTATAGTCAACAACTTGACTTCCAAGAATTTGTAGAAGCTGAGTTCTCAAGAATTGTTGTGAACCTACAGTCCAAACAACTCCTCAAATTGGTTTTACACAACAATTTTTTTCAGAAAAATGTAGTTGTTTTACATCTTGTTTATGCAAGTTTGAGAATTGAGCCCAATAATTTAATTCGCATTTTATCATAATTGACACTCTATAGCTTTCCTTGATCTGGACTTCCGGTTGAGAATTCAGAGGGACCAGACGTATGCAGCAGAGCTCCGGTAAATAAGCAGTTAATTATCTATTTTCTACTATCTACCACCCTTGTTCTGCTTCTATCCTATCCCTATCCTACTGGCAGTTTATCTGTGCGTTTTTTGCGTGCTTTATGTGACTTTTTCTAATTTTTTTCGATTTTTAAACTTATTTTCTTCTATCAACGATCCTCAGATTCGCCATTACGGCCTCCTTCCTCGTTCTGCACACTCATTCACTCACCTGTCAAATCCTAATTTCCTATCTTTGATTATTATTATTATTTATTCTCTCATTCTCTCTTTCTCCTCCACATCTAACTACGATACAACCTTTTTATCTTTTCCTCCCTGTATAAATTATTACCAATTTTCATTGCAATAATTGTCATTATTAACTCTAATTACGTCGTCATTCTATCCCTAATTGCCGCCATTTAAATTTTCTCAATACAATTACACTTAAGCCCTACTAGGTCTATACACATAGCTACTTCTGTAATTACTTTCCTAAATCATATCAAATCGCACCTAATTCCAATTTATTCATTTCACACCTAATTCCAACTCACTCATATTCTTACCAATACACACTTCTACCTACTTAATTCCAATCTACTCAATTAACTCTAATTGACGTAATCAACCCAATTTCAATTCAACTCTACTTTTTAAATAAATTAATACATTTAGGGTCATTTTATACATTTAGGGTCAAAAACAACTTCTTCCCAATTTTTCATCATCCTAACCTAACACCTATCTACTCAACCTCTTCTCAATACACATCAACTCTACACTATTTCACTTCCAAATCGTCATTATATATCCAATTAATCTAAACTCTACATCCTAAATCAATTCTATTCAAATCTTCTCCCACTATACATTTTAAACTTCCACCTTTCAAAACATCTGTTTATAAATATTTTTCTACTACCAATCAACTTAACAAATTTCACCCAAATTTATTTCATACATAACTCCTTGATTTATTTTCACACTTGTCCAATTCTATTTACAGCCTGCCAGGCATCAGCTTATCAGAACTTCATTGTAACTACGAACCCTGCATCATCTCGGAGCATCATCAGCAGCTCAGACCTTCACCAGTCATACTCTCCTCTCCTGTTAAGAAGCTTGACTGAACCACCAGGTATATTCATCATCCCTACGGACAACCACTCTCTTCAATCACAACTAAAATTTCACTCCAGACTGCACCCATCTGCATTTCTCTCCTCTATTTATAGTCTTATCATCTTCACATAATCGTTACTTCTGCTGACTGCACCGACCTGCAGGAAGCTTTTCAAAATCCTTTCATTTGTCAACCGCCTCGTTTCTAGTCTAGTAGAGCTTGACTGCACCGACCTGCAGTAACTTAAGCCCCACCATCTCCGTTTTCTTCACTATTCACTCCGTCAATTACCTCCACTTGTCTAATTCTCTTAACACTGTCATTTACCTGCACCGACCTGCAACAGTTTTTCACTTCTTCACTAAATAAAGGCACACCGCCCTGTGTATTGACTCTATCAATTACCTGCACCGACCTGCAACAGTTTTTCACACCTTCAATAAATAAAGGCACACTGTCCTCGCTATTGACTCTATCAATTACCTGCACCGACCTGCAACAGTTTTTCACACCTTCACTAAATAAAGGCACAATGCCCTGTGTATTGACTCTATCAATTACCTGCACTGACCTGCAACAGTTTTTCACACCTTCATTAAATAAAGGCACACTGCCCTGTATTGGCTCTATCAAATTACCTGCAACAGTTTTTCACTTCTTCACTAAATAAAGGCACACCGCCCTGTGTATCGGCTCTATCAAATTACCTGCACTGACCTGCAACAGTTTTTCACTTCTTCACTAAATAAAGGCACACCGCCCTGTGTAGTGACTCTATCAATTACCTGCACCGACCTGCAACAGTTTTTCACACCTTCATTAAATAAAGGCACACTGCCCTGTGTATTGGCTCTATCAAATTACCTGCACCGACCTGCAACAGTTTTTCACTTCTTCACTAAATAAAGGCACACCGCCCTGTGTATTGGCTCTATCAAATTACCTGCACTGACCTGCAACAGTTTTTCACTTCTTCACTAAATAAAGGCACACCGCCCTGTGTATTGGCTCTACCAAATTACCTGCACCGACCTGCAACAGTCTCTCACACCTTCACTAAATAAAGGCACATTGCCCTGTGTATTGACTCCATCAATTACCGCACCGACCTGCAACAGTTTTTCACACCTTCAATAAATAAAGGCACACTGTCCTCGCTATTGACTCTATCAATTACCTGCACTGATCTGCAGCAGTTTTTCACATCTTTACTGTTTTAAAGGCACACCGCCCTGTGTATTGGCTCTATCAAATTACCTGCACTGACTTGCAACAGTTTTTCACTTCTTCACTAAATAAAGGCACACCGCCCTGTGTATTGACTCTATCAATTACCTGCACCGACCTGCAACAGTTTTTCACACCTTCATTAAATAAAGGCACACTGCCCTGTGTATTGGCTCTATCAAATTACCTGCACCGACCTGCAACAGTTTTTTTCACTTCTTCACTAAATAAAGGCACACCGCTCTGTGTATTGGCTCTATCAAATTACCTGCACTGACCTGCAACAGTTTTTAACTTCTTCACTATATAAAGGCACACCGCCCTGTGTTTTGACTCCATCAAGTACCCGCACCGACCTGCAACAGTTTTTCACACCTTCACTAAATAAAGGCACACTGCCCTGTGTATTGACTCTACCAATTACCTGCACCGACCTGCAACAGTTTTTCACACCTTCAATAAATAAAGGCACACCGCCCTGTGTTTTTGACTCCATCAATTACCTGCACCGACCTGCAACAGTTTTTTTCACATCTTCGCTTATTTTAAGGCACACCGCCCTGTATATTGACTCAGTCAATTACCCGCACTGACCTTCAATAGTCTTTCGCATCTCTACTTGATAAAGTAAACTGCCCTGTGCTCGATCAATTACCTGCACCAACCTCCAACATCTCTTCGCTTCTTCACTCAATAAAGGCACACTGCTTATTCACTCCATCAACTACCTGCACATACCTGGAACAGTTTTCACATCTTCACATATTTAAAGGCACACCACCCTGCACTTCCTCAAGTCTTAAGTCTGTAAATATATTTTATCAAACTGTCACTCCCGCACTATACGATCTTCGACCAGCATCCACTGACAGCAACGACCTGCAGTGATTTTTGCAATTAACACACTTACCTGCATCTCCACCAACTCCTGGCACAGCATTTGCATCAAGCCAATTATCTGCAGGACCACCGTTCTTTCAAATTGTGCGCACCTACCTGCATCTCTATCAATTTGATCACACTGCACTTGTGCAAATAGAAATTTTAGTCAACATATTTCAAAATAAATTGCCTCGCATTATCTAACACTCAGTCTCTGTCTTCTCATGCAGAATGAGTACCGAAGAAGACGCACTGCGTGCTCTCGCTAACGTCAACAATGTCGAAAAGCCTGACACAGATGACGACGACAAAGAAAATGCTGATGATCTAAAGAAGGCAGCGGGCAGACCACCAAACTCCGACCAGCTCAAAAAACAGTTGAAATCAGTGACCGACGATAACAAAAAACTTCTGCTTCGCATAACAAGGAACGAAAATGACATCAAAAGCAAGGATGACGAAATCACTACACTGAGAAGTTCGCTAAAACAAGCAGAAGATGACCTCCAAGAAGCCCAAAGACAACTGATCACCAATGAACAACTTTTGAAAGACAATCGAGACGAAATGATGGCCACCGCCCGACAGCTCAACGAGAAATCCCAGGAAAATGAAGAGTTGATGAGACAGATAATCAGCCATTCTAGTAGTGTCACTGCAGAACCAACAAAACCCAAATTTCGCGGCATTTTTGTGAGTGACGGATCAACTGAAGATCTGCTTGACAAACTCCCACCAGCTGTGCAATGGGAACTGATGAACATCAGCATGAGAGATCTGTCATTAAGCAGCCCGCTAGTCGACAAATTACGCAATGCAGATGCTGTAATTTTTTGCGCAGGTTTAGCAGAGATCTTAAATGAATGTAGTGGCGTCAAGTTGTTCGACTCTCTTAAATTGTTAATCGGTGAAATCAGAAGTTCTACCAATGTCACAGTAGTAGGCCTGCCTCCCCTCAACTTGCCCCACTCAATTCAAGTAAATCTGCTTAATTTCCGTGTGAAAGACGAAATAAATTGGTCCGATGTGCAAGTCATCAATCCGGAGTGTAACATTCCTAGGAAAGAAATCCTGTCGGCTGACGGTAAAACACTATCACAGGCTGGCCAAGATCTGTGGTCAAGGGCCATTGCCTCCAGTTTCGAAGCGCCCAAGAACCCGAAACCGCCCGTCCTTTCGACGTCATCCCACCCCTTGCCCCCTTCGTTCCCTATGCCTTCAGTATCTCGTAACGAAATAACCGAACTGGTGTCCCTACCAAATGAAGATCGGAAATGTCATCGGTAGAAAAGGTCACACAATCCGGGATCTGACTGAGACCTTCAACGTAACCATGTCCATTGGAAAATGGATGGAGAGAACGAAGGGTAGCACAGTTGAATACGTGGATAAAACTGACGCAGTGGTAATCTCAGGCAGAGCAGATCAAGTCAGGCTAGCGGCAATCCGAGTTGATAAACTTACAAGTGACTCCACTCCTACTCCTGAACCAACTGCTAAGAAATTCAAATTCTGACAGCCTGGGCCGCAGGGACAATCCAACATTTCTAGATACCGACCTCTGTACATATACAATGCATTAAAGAAATCAGCAACCAAAACAAATCGTTTCGTCTGTTGTTCAGTTGTTTACTCTAATCAAACTCCAGTCCCTGCAGGCGCCCTTTCACTTGTAGCAAATAGGAACCCGAATTCAAAATCTGTCAGCTTAAGGCAAGTGGATGCTAAAGCTAAAGTTTCGAGGCCTAGTGATAAACTTTTCAAAATTGGACTTCTGAATGCCCAAAGCCTACGGAACAAAACCGATCTGATTACTGACTATCGTAAAGAAAATGATCTTGATATCTTCTTTTTCACTGAAAGCTGGCTAAAATCTGACGATACTCTAAGCATTGGTCTTCTAGAAAATAGCGAATGTAACTTCACAACAGTCCCTCGGGATGGTAGAGTTGGCGGGGGTGTTGGCTGTCTCTCTAAACGTAACTTAAAAGTCACCAAGTTAGATTCCACTCCTGCTACAACTTTCGAACATATGGTCACGTCCATAAATTGCAATGGCAAGCACATCCGTGTTATCACAATCTACAGGCCTGAACCTAGCAGCAAGCACAGATACAGTCTCTCGGAATTCTTTGATGATTTCTCTAACTTACTATCTCTTTACCAAGATAACAACGAATTCCTAATTCTTGGTGATTTCAACTTCCATATGAATAAGCAAAGTGATGCTCATGCGCGAAGACTGAATGAAATACTTGATATGTATGATCTGGTTCAGCATGTGACCCAGCCTACACATAGAAATGGCAACACACTTGATCTTGTAATCACCCGCAAAAATTCTCTCATAGCTGACTGTACCGTTGACGAATTTCTATCAGATCATGCAGCAATTATCCTGACTTTTCAAATTCATAAACCACGACTGACCAAGACCATTCGTTTCAGACGGACCAAAAACCTAGACCATGCAAAATTTAAATCCGACCTGAACCAACATTTATCCGATAAAATCAACAACAGGCTTCTAGATGATATTAGCCTGAATGAACTCTCAGAAATATACTCCTCCTGCTCAGTTGTGTTTGATCAACACGCACCTCTTATCAAACGCACAGTAACCGACAGAAAGCCTACCCCTTGGACCAATAAAGATATAAAGGCTAGCAAACTGGCAAAAAGACAAGCTGAAACTAAGTGGAGGAAATCAAAAGACAAACGCGACTACAGAACCTTCCAAGACAAAAGAAATGAACACAACAAGCTGCTAGCCGATCTCAAAGCCAAGGACATTGAAACGAAAGTTCAATCTCACAGGGGCAACTCCAAGGCCCTTTTCAAAGTTGTGAACTCATGCTTAAACAGAAAACAAGAAGCTCCTCTGCCTCCTCATAAATGCACGACTATCCTCGCAACTGATTTCAGCAAGTTCTTCGCGGAGAAAATAGAAAATATCAGATCAAAAATGCATACAGACCTCATTCACCCAAATGATTGCTTTGTTTCTGTAGACAAACTAAGTCAATTTGCAACAGTATCCAGTGACCAAGTGAAAAAATTCATCGCCGACATGCCCAGTAAACATTGCGCGCTCGACCCTATTCCAACCTGGCTGCTCAAAGACAACCTAGCTGAAGTGCTCCCACTCATTACTAAAATCGTCAATGCATCACTACAATCGGGTGAAATGCCATCAGCTCTCAAGCATGCACTCATCAAACCTCTACTAAAGAAACCTAACCTTGACCTCATTTTCAAAAACTATAGACCAGTATCTAACCTCTCGTTCATTGGCAAGCTGATTGAGAGCGCTGTCATTAAACAGTACAGTGGTCCCTGCGTTATAAGACCGCCCCTTCTGCTGCAGTCAGACGGTCTCTCGTGGGGGTACGGTCTCTCGTCAGGGTATGGATGCTTCGGGAAATATACAAACTTTAATAAATACTCATGCAGTCTATACTTAGATTTAAATAATCTTAACAATTTTCATAACTTAATCCTGAATATTTCCTCATGTATACATTGTGTAATTCTAACTTCCTACAGAAACAAAGTGAATAGGTTACTTGCCTTACCTTGTCTCTCTACTCACAAAACTAAATACAATCCTGGGTATATTTGACAAAAGAGTGAAAAGTTCACCAAATATAATTATACTTTCAAGCAAGAAAAGGTGAATTTTCGGAACTTTTCAATTCAATATTTGCTGTACTATAAAGGTATCTTTTAAATCACTTTCATACCATATAAATCAAATAAACATTCTAGTCAATTAGCCAAAATCATTATGTTTTTCATGGGACCAGAAAGATCAATTGCTTTTCAATTTATCCACTTAATTTCACATGGTCTTCAATCCACTTCACTTCACTGACAAAGTTCAAGAAACTTTGATCTCATGCAACTGAATTGATGCAGGTGAACGACAATTGACATGTATGATCGATTGAGGCAGTCTATTGAAGTGACACCAATCAAAGTGGCCACAATCAATTGAAGCAACAACAATCAATTGAAGTAACAGCAATCAATTGAAGTGACACAAATCAATTGAACCAACAGCAATCTATTGAACCAACACCAGTCAATTTGAGCACGTTTAGCAGGCCTAACAGCAATCAATTGAATCAAAACCAATCAATTGAAGTAACAATTAACAATCAATAGAAGCACTAGTTACAGCAATTAGCTGGAATGCAAAATTGCCAAAAAACGTCGTGGCTTCATTGCCGAATTTTGGACGTTTCTGGTCTTTTCTTGGTCGCATATAAGGATGAAATTGACCAATTTTGGTCATTTTAGCGGTCGTTGGTCGCGTTAGACAGGTTGGTCGCTCATTGGGGTGGTATTTATGAAGAAACAAGTTAATGCAGAGCGTCTGTGGTCGCATATGGGGGTCTGGTCGCTTATTAGGAGGTCGTTCGTGGCAGGGACCACTGTACACCAAACACTTGGAGACAAACAACCTACATGATTCCAGACAATCGGCCTATAAGGTCTTTCACAGCACTGAAACGCTCTTAACAAAAATACATAACGATATTATGCTAAGCTTGGACAGAGGCGAAGTTACCATGCTGATTCTGCTTGACCTCTCAGCTGCTTTCGACACCATTGACCACAAAATTCTAATTCACAGATTGGAGCACATGTATGGCATAACTGGCTCCCCCCTCCGATGGTTTAAGACATACCTTAGTAACCGAACATCATCAGTCGTAATCGATGAAGTTGAGTCTGCTAAGTCCCTTCTCAAGTTTGGTGTTCCTCAAGGATCCAAGCTCGGACCTGTCCTTTTCAACTCCTATATAGCCCCCGTTAGCCAAATTGCCCAGAAACACGGAATCGAGGACCACAAATATGCAGACGACCAACAACTTGTTCTATCTTTCAAACCGAAATCCATCATTGATCAATCAAACGCATCAAAGAAGATGGAAAACTGTATCGCCGAAATCCGAAATTTCCTTTTCGAAAACAAGCTCTGCTGCAACGGCGAAAAGACAGAATTGCTCCTAATTGGCTCAAAGGCAAACCTCAGAAAGCTTAGCATAGAATCAATTACGATTGACAACGTCAATATTACAACCCAGAACAATGTCAGAAACTTGGGTGTAATCTTTGACCAATGTATGTCTATGGAACGCCAGGTAAATAAAATATGCCGAAGCATGTACTACAACATCCGAAACATTGCCTATCTACGGAAAAGTCTAAATAATGAGGACACAAAAACATTAGTGAATGCCCTGGTAACGCCCCACCTTGATTATGGAAATGCACTACTCTACGGGATATCCAAACGCTTGTCCAACAAACTGCAAGTGGCACATAACTCTGCAGTACGACTGATTGTCAAGCTACGGAAATACGACCATATCACTGAGCACCGCAAAAACCTTCACTGGCTACCTATCCAGGCAAGAATTGAATATAAAATCTTGTTGCTGGTCTGGAAGACGCTCAATGACATGGCCCCACAATACTTGAAGACTCTAATTAAAACAGCCCAGGCCACACACAACCTAAGAAACCACAAGGGCAAATTGCTTGTGGTTCCACACCTCGCAAATCAAACAAACTTCGGGATGAGGGCCTTTGCAAGAATAGGTCCCAGTCTATGGAATAGATTACCAGTGTTTATCCGTAATCAAGATAACTTGAATGGGTTTAAGCGCAACCTAAAAACCCATCTCTTCACAACCAACTGTTCCTAAAACTCCACAAGCGCCGATGAGCAAATTAGATTTTGGATATGGGCGCTTAATAAATCACTATTATTATTATTATTATTATTATTTGATCTTCTGGCTCTTAAAAAGTAGCTGAAAGTGTGATTAATGTTGTTTACTCCAACCTTTCTATCAGGCCTGGAACCCATGAATGCAAGTTGATACCAAAACCCATTTAAAGAAGAGAGCTGTATGGCAAAAATCCTATCATGTGCAAGCAGTCCACAGAACTTATTTTCGGAGACAATGAGACAGAAGCTGGATTCTGGATATTGGATATTCAATAACAAAAAAGACACATGTTTATTCCTGTTTTAGTCATGTGGAAGCATAGGAGTGTATGATGGATTTGGCACTACTACCCTCAACGACTATATCCCTCAACGACTAGATCCATAATTTGAGAATTACCCGTACAGATCAAATAAGACTCGTTTGTTTGCCAAATGTATAATTTGGAAAGGTTTTTCTCTCTGGAATGAATATTCAATGTCAGATTTAAAATGTATGTCCAGGCACATACATGTGTAGCAGCAGATTACATTGGCCCATCTCTGACACCACAAAACTGCACTGATTTCTGCAGTAATGAACCAAATGCACCCATTAATTTCCTAATGCCTATCATTTACACGATCATAGTTCATGGAAAGCTCATTGGCAGAGAATTGCCTAGATTCCAGTGCACAGAGATCATCCATGCGTAATTGTATATGGCATGTACATGTATTGCAGACATATTTTGCCAAAGAATTTAGTATTTTGAAAGCACATCAAATCCCTCTAAAGGGACTATGTTTATTTACCTAGGAATGCCATGATGATGAAGTCAATGGAGGAGACTGCTGGGACTTAAATCTTTCATCTTTTCAGATATCTTCATTCCGAAGTCTTCCAGAAATATCAATGCATCTCAGTTTTCCCATTTCCTTCAAAGTTTCAGACATTAACATTTTTTTAAAAATGATTAACTAGAACATCAGTGATGTTGGCCTTGGCTCTTTTTGTTCCATCTGAAATTCTGATATATCTCAGAGAAGTATTCTTGGTAAGTACATTAGATTTAACCAGACTCTCTCAGCATTAATTTTCCAAGAAATCTTTTTCAGAAAGAGACTATAAGTAGAATTCATAGCAAAAATGGCTTTAACTAGATGACCTTTCACTGACTGTCAAAAATGGCCAATTGGAATGATACCAAGTTTTATGGTTGTTTAATTCTGAAATAATGACATTACTTTTCAATTAACTGACTTTGGTGTGATTATGTGAGTTTGCCGAAAATTTCAGACAACCAAAACTGGCTTTTTCATCAGCTATGCGTGCTCCCATATCACAGGTTACCCCTATTATAATTTAGATTCTCATTTATTCATGCACTTTTTGGTCTCGGATCAAAAGTGACAGAATTCATTCATTTTAGAAGCTTCCGCAATCTCAAGATTCACTTATGTCTTCAAACAGAAAAAATACGCAAACTCATGACCCACATATCAAAGACACTCCAAGGAAAGGCTTATAAGTGCTCATTGATCCCGCTTTTGCTGTTACGCACCTTTGTATAGACAGAGGCTTCCAAAAAAGGCCCTCGATTGTCTTGATGTGATGATGAAACTTCTGTAATTTCTCTTTTGATCTCAAGATGAAACAGTTTTTCAGCAAAGCAAGGTCACACTGTCAAGAAAAGCTAGAGCCTGTACCTTTACAGTATAAAGTCAACATGATAAGAGTAACGGGAGCTGAACCATACATTCTTAATGTTTCAAGTATATACAATATCCAGAAAATTTAAATAACTGTACAAAATGTTCCAGTTTTAAAATTATGTGTCACGTTAAAGGCTTCAAAAGCCATTAAATAAAAGAAAACATGTTACAGTACAACCCAAAATAAAGTAAGAAAAATTTCTGTCAGAAGTCCTCTGTTTACCTATTTTGCCCTCTTTTCTCCTCTCCACCCCAAATCTCATCACAACTCCCTTTGACTCCTTACAACAACCTTAACCCACATTAAGAACTCTATTTAGACAGCTACCAATGTAACTGCAATTAGCAGAGGTGCAAAATATCAAGGAAACCAAACACAATGGGGGTGATTGAGTTTAAATTGGTTTTGTTTAAATGTGATTTTAATGTAATTTTCAAAGGTAGTTTCAAGTAGGTAAAAGTAGGAAGTGATTCAGAGGTAGTCAAAAGGTGTGAAAGGGTGAAGTAGTGGCTGATTCTTCCTTCCTGCTTGGGTAATCGTACTTTATTTTGAGTTGTACTGTATTTTCATCGCTTCTGAAATTCAATTTTCTTGTCCAATTTACTTGATTCCATTTGGAACATAGCTTAGTGCACTCAGTTCTTAAATTTTTTCATCAACCAACAACTAAGGATATTTGGTACAGATATTTTGCAATTGGATATAGCACCATGCAGCAATATACCCTTCTGCATTGCAGGTGGTGAGAAATTGCCTTTTTATGAAGTAAGGGCTGTTATTCTATTAAAATGAATGGGCAGCATGAAAGCTTATGCCATAGCACACGTAATATTAATTGCAGTATAGGCTGATGACTCAAAAGCCTTTTTTCACACATCTCAATTTTTTCTTGACTTGGATATAATTAATGATAGCTGGTATTTGAAATGGTGTTATCTGCTATAAGGTGGAGTGATTCAAATTTTAAATCCCCTTTTTAGGAAAAAGGATATCAGATACAATATCACTGTGGTTGATGAGATTCGAAAGAGATATTTCCAAAATCCTGCATATTTAGGTGCTTAAAAGCATAATCCAGTAATTTGATGGAAGACCATGCAATTTCTAGTCTAGAAGCAGGCCTCCATACATCATTTTCGCATCCCAGACTTTTCTATATGATACTCATACAAAGTGAAACAAAGGTCTGGAGCTTGTTTCGTGCAAGGTAGGCAGTTAACAAACTCAATCCAGCCTGAAGAAATAAGAAAGACAATGTAAAAAAAATGATGTATCAAATATTTAAGGAATATCTCAGTGATAGAAATTCGAACCAGTTCTTGGACATACATTTTATCTTAGTTGACACTCTGAATGTTCCATTGATCTCCTTGCACCTAAAAGGTAGCTAAATGAGTAGTGTCATATAATTTACCCCAGCTTGTTTTATCCAATCAGGCCAGAACCGGTGCCAGTAGATATCAAACCAATTCACAGGAACAGAGTTGAATAGCAAACAGTGCCGCCAAGTGCAAGCAGGCCACAGAGTTTATTTCTGGAGACAATAAGACAGAAACTTGGTTCTGGATATTACATATTCAGTTACAAAAAAGACATATATTTATATATTTCCTTTTTTAGTCATTTAGCAGTATAAGAGTGCGTGACCCTCAACTGCTAGATCCCGAATTGTGAAATTACATGTAAAAGTCAATTAAGACTTGTTCATTTACCGAATCTATAATTAGTCTAGATTTTTCTGTCTGTAATGAATGTAAAGTGCTGGACTTAACTTTAAAATGTATGGCCAGGTGTCATGTCAATATCATGCATGCACATGTGCCACAGCAGATGACATTGGCCCATCTTTGAGACACAAAACTGCAATATTTTTTGCAATAAAGAACCAAATGCACCCATTAGTTTGGTAATGCATATCAGATACATGATTAAAGTTCCTGGAAAGTTCATCGGCAGATAATTTCCAACCTTCCAGTACACAGAGATCATGTTATTGCGTACCAGGCTTGCCAACCTTTTTCATAAAGACGTGTTGAAGATGCCTGGAAAGAAAAAGAAAAACAGCGCAGCAGAATTCAGTTTTCTCTAAAATTAATAATTTTGGAAGCCAATAAATATAACACCTATTAAGAAAGAATTCAGATGTTTTTCTCCATCATTTCTTCCTGAGGTTATGTGTTTTTAAAATATCTCATGTATGTATTTTCAATGTAAATTATTTAAAGGACAAAAAAGCCCACTGGGGCTGGGTGATTTTGTATACTCCCCTCGGTTTTGACAGGTATTATCATTCTGTAAAAATGTCACTTGTCACTATAATAAAGATATCCTTATCCTTATCATTTTGTGTCATGTCTTCTTCAAAACACAGAAAAATAAAATATTTTTTCTTTCATACTTACCCCAGAACTATTTGTGCTCTAAGGGAGGGTGATTACTTCCCAGCTCCTATGTCATTTCGGGCGTTAAATTCAGCTCTGGTTGGGTTAACAGTTTCAATCATTCTTAGCCTCATTGCAGTGTTTTAATCCTCTCCTTACTAGCCTATCAAGTGCATAAATTACCAGACAAAGAGCCATAATCATCGCCATCTCATCCGCATTGCACTAAGTCAAAGTATTTCAGGTTGTCAAATATGTATTGTAAACATCCAGTAACAAAACTCAGTGTATTTTTAAAAGTGATAGTTAACATATGGTTAAGCAACAAAAATACACTTTTAAGTTCGAACAGAGAATGACTGCTGTACAGCAAACCCATTAGTTGCCATATGGTAGACTGTGTCACTAGAGAATACTAGGCAGCCATACAGTGTATATATCATCTTCTAACGGTTTCTCGAGAAAGGCGCTGAATTTGATTATTGTCTGAAGGCATTTTTAAAAGGACCATTTGTCTTAAAATAAGGATTACGGTTGGAGTATGATTTTTCAGATCCCATGAAATATATTGAAACAGAAATCTCTTTTGAGATACCATAAAGTATAATGATATAAGAAATACTTATATATTGCGTTTTAAAGCCTATCTATTGATCACAGAAACAAGGCACAATGGACAAGAGATACAAATCATGAAATATCTGATTAGTCCCCGGGCTCTGGCCACTTACTCGCAAAAAAAGTGCAACGGTCTTAAGTGATTTTTATGTTGTAGGATACACCAGCGCATCAGAAAACCATCGTCTTAAGTGTCCCACGGGGGGACTTTGGCTTATAGCCCCAAAAAACCTCTAAAACCTCAACCATGTTTTCAGGGAAAACTGAAAACCATATATTTGACATTTGTGACAACACTTTTGAGGCTAGGTCACTCAAATTTCTCATACATCATCTTAATATATAGGACTGAAATGCCTGAGCTTTTCATAACCATACCTTAAAGCTAACTATGGAATTTTGACCACTATTTCTTCAAAACAGTGCAAAAATTATTTTCAGCAAGGAAGATTTTCCGAATTCTCTTATACATGAACCCAATAGATACTCACTGAAGGACTTCTAATGGATCTATAAAATTGCCTGATATCAACAGCTACATTTTTAGCCATTTTTGAACTTCATGCTGCCAGAATTGTGGACTCAGTACTATTTTTAGCTACGCCTACCCCAAATTTGTCCAGAATGCTAATATTTCAAAAATGCATCTTAACTCGACCAAATATGCAAGTTTTACACTGTAATTGCTCCCTTTTGCCAATCTAACAATACTGAACTCATATCTGATGAGAACCGTATTATTTATATCTAACATATTGAGATATCCAAGATGGCGTCCAAGATGGCTGCCATGTGGCTCTAGCCACTAAGTCTTGCTTGCAAAAAAAGTGCAATGGTCTTAAGTCATTTTTATGTTGTAGAATACATCATTGCATCAGGAAACTATCGTCTTAAGTGTCCCACGGGGGGACTTCGGCTTATAGCCCCAAAAAACCTCCAAAACTTCAACCATGTTTTCAGGAAAATCCAAAAACTGCATGTTTCACATTTTTGAAAACATTTTTGAGGCTATAGGTCATTCAAATTTCTCGTCCCTCATCTTGATATATAGGACTAACATGCCTGAACATTTTATGACCATAACTGAAAGCTAACTATGGAATTCTGACCACTATTTCTTCAAAACAGTGCAAATATCATTTTCAATAAGGAAGATTTTCTGACTTCTATGGTACATGAACCCAACAGATATTCACTGAAGGACTTCTAATGGATCTAGAAAACTGCCTGCCATCAATAGCTACATTTTGAGCCATTTGTGAACTTCATGCCACCATAATTGTGGACTCAGTACTATTTTTAGCTACCCCTACCCCAAATTTGTCTAGAATGCTAATATTTCAAAAATGCAACTTAACTCGACCAAAAATGCAAGTTTTACACTGTAATTGCTCCCTTTTGCCAATCTAAAGATCCTGTATTCATTTCTGATGAGAACTGCATTATTTATATCTTATGTATTGAGATATTCAAGATGGCGTCCAAGATGGCTGCCTTACGACACATTCATGATCTGGTTGAGTTGGATAGGTAGTTTTTGGGTAAGTTGTAAAGCTAATACATTTTCAAGTGAATTTGAGGTGTGGGACAAAAATATGGTTTTTTCTGATGCTGTAAAATGATTTCAATCTATGAAATGGGTTGAAAAATCAGAGAATATTTTGGTCGTTTTTTTGGGCCCCTCTTTCATTTCTTTCCTAAATTCCTGTCTCTGCCAATACATTAAAAAAATTCACATTACGAAAAACTGCATCTTTTGTGTTTATAGTGTGGCACACTGCATTGATAGGACAGCGTCATTTTGTGGATGTTATAAGAATATTCTGAAGAGATTGATATTGCATATCACCCAGAAACACACTTTTACTAAAGTAATAAGAGGCCTCCTGACTCATGGGAATCTGCCAATGGCAGTGCGCATTTCAGGCTCCATAGCAAAATCTGTGATAGAAAGATGTTTTACTTTACTGTAAATGTTCTTGGTCAAGCCTCTTTACAAACTGTTAAATCATAAAATGACCAAGCTTCATGTATTTGATGAGTAAAGAGGAAAACAAAATTTGGAATGAAATGGTTTGTATCAAAATTTCCACACAAATGTACTCATTTTTAGATTTCGGCAACCATTTTTATCAAGTTTCTGAACAGAGAAGTCGTTCAATTTTCCGGACTCCATATGTCCCAGCAGTTGACAAAACACCTTCAGATAAACCTGACCAGTTTTTGAATCAAAATTTGCCCATGAAAAGTTTGAAATGTTAATGCAGCTCATACAGGGTTATGAAGAAAATCATTGAACAGAAACATTGGAAAGTCACACAATATCCCTCACTGGAAACTGCAAATTTAAGTAATTTAAAAATGGAACAACACACCCTGAAAAATTCAATTAATTTAAAAAGCGTATAACGGATTTTAGAATCAGAGCACAAATCAAACAAAATCAAATCAAAATTTTTTATACTCAGTTTTACAAAAGAATACATTAGCCAGAAGATATTTTCACCGAGTTCAAGTGATTACCATAACTAGAGGAAATATAAAAGCAGAAATGTAAATTGTAAATAAAATCATGTCCACAGGAGCGCATTTTCTATTCATCGTATAGGGCAATGACAAAATAGGAGAATTACTATATATGCATGCACAGATGGACAATCATGACCTGAGTGATTTCTGCTTCAAGTGAGTTTTTAAATCACCAAAATATGTTGAGTACGAAATATGCTTAGCAATGCAAATTTAGCATCTGTACTCATGTTCCACCAACTGATCTTGGGACTGATTAAAGCTATGTCTAAGTTTAAATTGGTTAGAAAAGGTAAACATCAGTTATAAGTGATGTCACTACTTATTTTAACAGAAGATAACACAAATTTAAGACAAAGCCAAGCAGACACAATCGTAAAAATGTCAAAATATTATGACTGAAACACTAAAAAAGAAAATCTTTGAAACATCGGTTGTTATGTCAGGTGTGGTATTTTGTGAGTATTAGTTCACTTGAAAATAGGTTTGATGACTACTAAACATAGGGACTGTGGCAAAGAACCATGTATCCAACTCAACTGGATCAAAATCTAGGCTAATGTGTCACATGGCAGCCATCTCAGACGCCATCTTGAATATCTCAATACGTTAGATATAAATAATATGGTTCTCATCTGATATTATGGTTCTCATCAGATACAGTACAACCCAATAAATTTTCCGAAATCCCATGCCCTCAGGAAGATGCCCTCACTCCCAACCACTCACTTCTCTGCTGAAGCCCTCACTTGCTCTCACTTCCATGCCCTTCTTGGGAAACCCCCTACACTCCTGTCCTCTGGTGCTAATTAAACACAGCAGTGGAAAGTGTTGATTGTAATATTTTTCAATGTCTTGAAATTATGTTGGTACATTAATTCCTCCACTAAATTAAATGTAAAATTATGTCATAGATAATTAAACAAATGAACATTATTATCAAAAGCAGTTTTAGATATCTTTCATTTATGATCTATTTGACCAATTTAGTGCAATTTTTTACTGCATGCACCAAAGTTATATGGCAGTAATAACATATATTTATACGAAGATATTTGGAATTAATTGAGAATGCTGCAAATGTTGTAAGAATATAATGAGGATTGTTTTAATTTGGATCATCTATACTCTTTTTTTAAAATTCAGTTTGAGAATTCATTTAATTCAGTAATGCCAACAATTCGTTAAAACACAAATCAAAGCTTGGCAAGCTGCAGATTTAGCAAAAAATTAGACACATTATCACTTTATTTCAAGTATAGATATGGTTATTTCGTTCAGCTGAGGACATTTTTCGTTAGATAAAATCATAACATAGTGTCATAATTAAAATCACACTTTTTAGAATTAAGATGAGCCTCATAGGCTAAATATTGTATTCCGATTTCCGTAAAAGCGTCGATTTAACCAAAAAAAGGTTAAAACGGAAACGGCTCTAGTTATGGTTAAAATTGACTTAGAAACATAATTTAAAAACGTATATATATCATTTAGAAGTGGCTGAATGCAATGAATGAAGTTAAAATACTGTATCTTTGATAATAAAACCGGAATTAGTCTGTACGTTACGATGTTTTGATTTGCTCCAAAGGTGTGAAAAAAAGCAAATGGCTGCTATGTGCCAATTCCTAAGCTTGTTATAAATGTTTGACTCACAAAGTGTATACTGTAGAGGTCCATGTTTGCAAAGGACTACTCACTATATAATTTCCTTTTTTTTAACTGCTGGTATTCACATAACACATTATATTAAGTTAAGTTGTAATTTAAAAAGATTCTTTGAAGAGTTTTAGAAAGTGGAACTACAGCATTAAATAAACCATTTTGATATGTTAGGCACTAACTTATTTGAAGTTTCAATTGTACTTGTGATGTAGTGTGATGTACTCACTATGAGTATGAAATTATGTGAATTGCAGTTAAACAAATTGCTATTAAAGAATCCAATAGCTGTTAATTGAAGCATATTGCAATAGATGGGGACACAAGGCAGGGGTAGAGTGGTTTGTTTGCTCAGGAGGGCAAGGGCAAGCAAGTGAGGGCAAAGTAGTGGATGTGCCAGGGAGTATAGGGGAGTGTAAGTGAGGGCATCAGCTCGGAAAATTTATTGGGTTGTACTGTATGAATACAGCATCTTTAGATTGGCAAAAGGGAGCAATTACAGTGTAAAACTTGCATTTTTGGTCAAGTTAAGATGCATTTTTGAAATATTAGCATTCTAGACAAATTTGGGGTAGGGGTAGCTAAAAATATGGTGGCATGTAGTTCAGAAATGGCTCAAAATGTAGCTATTGATGGCAGGCAGTTTTCTAGATCCATTAGAAGTCCTTCAGTGAATATCTATTGGGTTCATGCATCATAGATGTCAGAAAATCTTCCTAACTGAAAATGATTTTTTTGCACTGTTTTGAAGAAATAGTGGTCAGAATTCCATAGTTAGCTTTCAGATATGGTCATAAAAATGTTCAGGCATGTTAGTCCTATATATCAAGATGAGGAATGAGAAATTTTAAAGACCTATAGCCTCAAAAATGTTTTCAAAAATGTGAAACATGCGGTTTTTGGATTTTCCTGAAAACATGGTTGAAGTTTTGGAGGTCTTTGGGGGCTATAAGCTGAAGTCCCCCCGTGGGACACTTAAGATGATAGTTTCCTGATGCGCTGATGTATTCTACAACTTAAAAACGACTTAAGACCATTGCACTTTTTTTGCAAGCAAGACTTAGTGGCCAGAGCCACATGGCAGCCATCTTGGACGCCATCTTGGATATCTCAATACGTTAGATATAAATAATACGGTTCTCATCAGATATGAGTTCAGTATTGTTAGATTGGCAAAAGGGAGCAATTACAGTGTAAAACTTGCATTTTTGGTCGAGTTAAGATGCATTTTTAAAATATTAGCATTCTGCACAAATTTGGGGTAGGGGTAGCTAAAAATAATACTGAGTCCACAATTCTGGCAGCATGAAGTTCAAAAATGGCTCAAAATGTAGCTATTGATATCAGGCAATTTTCTAGATCCATTAGAAGTCCTTCAGTGAGTATCTATTGGGTTCATGTATAATAGAATTCGGAAAATCTTTCTTGCTGAAAATAATTTTTGCGCTGTTTTGAAGAAATAGTGGTCAAAATTCCATAGTTAGCTTTAAGGTATGGTTATGAAAAGCTCAGGCATTTCAGTCCTATATATTAAGATGATGTATGAGAAATTTGAGTACCAAGCCTCAAAAGTATTGTCACAAATGTCAAATATATGGTTTTCAGATTTCCCTGAAAACATGGTTGAGGTTTTAGAGGTTTTTTGGGGCTATAAGCCAAAGTCCCCCCGTGGGACACTTAAGACGATGGTTTTCTGATGCACTGGTGTATCCTACAACATAAAAATCACTTAAGACCGTTGCACTTTTTTTGCGAGTAAGTGGCCAGAGCCCGGGGACTAGATGCTAGAAACATGTCCAAGGTAAAAATTATACATGTAGTTCAATGAATTCTTCAGATAAAGAAAAAAAATCATCCACAACAAGTTGTTTTACATCTTGTTTATGCAAGTTTGAGAATTGAGCCCAATAATTTAATTCGCATTTTATCTTAATTGACACTCTATAGCTTTCCATTGATCTTCTTGCACTTTGAAAGTAGCTGAAAGTGTGATTAATGTTGTTTACTCCAACCTTTCTATCAAGCCTGGAACCCGTGAATGCAAGTTGATACCAAAACCCATTTAAAGAAGAGAGTTGTATGGCAAATAATCCTGTCATTTGCAAGGAAGCCACAGAACTTATTTCCAGAGACAATGAGACAGAAGCTGGGTTCGGGATATTAGACATTCAGGAAAAAAGACACATAATACTTTCTTGTTTTAGTCAGGCAGCGACATAAGAGAGTATGATGGATCTGGCACTACCCTCAACGACTAGATCCTTGATTTGATTGATTGATTATTGATTATTTTTATTTTCCACGATTTTTGAAATATATACAAAATATATAAGATGCGGAGGAGATTCCCCAAGACCAGAATTGATCGCTTGTGGGAAACCACCTTGTACAATCACTTTTAATATATATAGATATGTTGTAAATATATACAAATGGATGTTTATCAGCTTGAAACAACAATATACACAGAAAAATAAAAAATGGAAAATTTGGAAATTTGTGAGCACATGGTTTTTATAATATGAGTGTGAATACACTAAAAATATCTCTATTTTATTATTATTTTCATTTATTCATTATCATTAATTAATTAATTAATTATTTTTTATTTTAATTTTCTTATGTTTTTTTTAAATTTTTTGTAAATGATGAATTACATACATAGCAGTTTTGAATTTTTATGATGAATTACATACATAGCAGTTTTGAATTAGACAGTCTTCTTTATAGCCACTTAACAATTTATCTTTGGCATAATTGGTGAAACCTCTTTTGCTGTGGGTGTAAATTTTTTCTGTTATACAGGCTGGACTGTTATCAAAAATGGTTGGTAATTTGTATTGGATAGCATTTTTAGCATATTCATGTTTAATTATTGGAATTTGAAAGTTGTTTTGGTGTCGTGTGCGAATATCATGGCTGTCTGAGTGGTGTCTGCACAAAGAGATAAAATATGCTGGCAGCAAATTGTTTTCATAAAGATATGCAAACTTTAGTCCATACAATGTGCTCAGATCTGCAACTTTTAAAATTTTTAACTGTTTAAAAAATGGCTCAGTGTGGGAGTTATATTTCGCATTAATGATGATTCTAATTGCTTTTTTCTGTAGTTTAGCTAATTTATTAGCTTTTGTTCCCCAAAGGAGAATGCCATAGGTTAGATGTGGTAATATCAAGGAGTTATATAATGTGACTAATGTGTTTCTTGGGATATAGTATTTTAGTTTATTTAACATACCAATTGTTTTTGCTATTTTTGTTGAGATTTTCCTTATATGTTGATTCCAGGTAAGATTCTTGTCTATTTCAATACCTAAGAAATTAAAATGCTCCACAAATTTTATTTATGTATAATTTATTCGTTTCTGGTTTCTTGTGTGTGGAGAGGAATATCATGCCTTTTGTTTTCTTTAGATTGAATGAGAGCTTATTTAGTTCCAACCAACAATACACTTTGCTTAGCTCGATGTTTATATTAGCACATAAATCATCACTGTTGTTATTTTTAAATGTGTTTAATGTGGCCGAAAGAGTTGTATCGTCTGCATATACTATTGGATAAAAATGGGTGCTTGAGTATATAATATCATTTATATAAATCAAAAATAGTAATGGACCAAGTATAGACCCTTGGGGTACACCCATACGTACTGTCAAGCATTTAGAATAATTGCCATTGTAATCTACATATTGTTTTCTGTCTTCTAAATAGTTTTCCATCAAGGATAATGCTCTTTCATTAAATCCGTAATAACCAAGTTTATGCAGCAGGATTTTATGGTCCAAGGTGTCGAATGCCTTTTGTGATTTAGGATTATATGAACAAATCAATTAAGACTCATTCATTTGCCAAATGAATAATTTGGTAAGATTTTTCTCTCTCGAATGAATGTTAAACGTCAGACTAAAAATGTATGTCCAGGACACCTTTAGAAATCAATATTATGCATGCACATACATGTGTAGCAGCAGATTACATTGGCCCATCTCTGACACCACAAAACTGCACTGATTTCTGCAGTAATGAACCAAATGCACCCATTAATTTCACAATGCATATCATTTACATGATCATAGTTCCTGGAAAGCTCATTGGCAGAGATTTGTTAAGGTTCCAGTACACAGAGATCATCCCCGTGTAATTGTAAGTGTATATGGCATGTATTACCAAATCTTTTCAGATCTCTCCATTTCGAAGTCTTCCAGAAATATCCAGTCATCTCAGTTTTCCCATTTGCTTCAAAGTTTCAGACATTGAAAAATTGTTAAAGATAAACTAGAGCATTGATAATGTGGACTCATGTTAACTGTCAAAAATGGCCAGTTGGAACATCAAATGGTATCAACTTTTATGGTTATCAAATCTGAGATGAAGACATTACTTTTCAATTAATTGACGTTTGTGTAATAACGTGAGTTTCCTAAAAAAATCAGTCAACCAAAACTGACTTTTTCATCAGCTATGCATGTTCCCAGATCACAGGTTAACTGTATTATAATTTATATAGAAATCAGTGCCCGTAAAGAATACTTGAAGAAGAGCCAAAAATGTTATTTAGGCCTGTACAGTGTAGGTCTATACATGGTTCTTCATCCTGTGACTTGCAGTGTAGATGGATTCACTTAAAAATGGTGGGAGGGGGAATGGACTGGACGGCCGAAAATAGACATTCCTTTGAAATTAAACTTAGAGCTGTCGAATGTGGATAAAATTGTGGGTGTGGTGGCCCATGGGTATTTAAAAGATACATGGAAAGTCAGAAGGCAATGCGTTCAGTACATTTTGAGAAAAATCCAGGACACTGTTATTTTAATATTAGTAAGAAGATTCTCATTTATTCATGTACTTTTTGGTCTCGGAACGAAAGTGACAGAATCCATTCATTTTAGAAGCTTCCCCAATTTCAAGATTCACTTCCATCTACAAACAGAATGACTATGCAAACTCATGACCCACATATCAAAGACACTCCAAGGAAAGGCTTATAAGTGCTCATTGATCCCGCTTTTGCTGTTACGCACCTTTGTATAGACAGAGGCTTCCAAAAAAGGCCCTCGATTGTCTTGATGTGATGATGAAACTTCTGTAATTTCTCTTTTGATCTCAAGATGAAACAGTTTTTCAGCAAAGCAAGGTCACACTGTCAAGAAAAGCTAGAGCCTGTACCTTTACAGTATAAAGTCAACATGATAAGAGTAACGGGAGCTGAACCATACATTTTTCTTGCTGTTTCAAGTATATAACATTTCCAGTAAATCTAAATAACTGTGCAAATGTTCCAGTTAATTAAGTGTCATGTTAAAAGGCTTCATAAGCCTTAAAACAAAGGAAAACATGTTATTTTGATCACTTCTGAAATTCAATTTTCTTGTCCTATTTTCATTGATTCAGTTTGGAACATAGCTTAGTGCACTCAGTTCTTAAATTTTTTCATCAACCAACAACTAAGGATATTTGGTACAGATATTTTGCAATTGGATATAGCACCATGCAGCAATATACCCTTCTGCATTGCTGGTGGTGAGAAATTGCCTTTTATGAAGTAAGGGCTGTTATTCAATTTGTAAAGTCCAGGCCCTAATTAACATTTATATAAAGGAATTATGTATTAAATATGTTTTTATATTAAGATTGAACTTAGTCAGATTTATGTATTATATATCAATTGTTATGTGATGTCAAAGAAGGTTTAATGGAACATACTGACCTGAGACCAAATAGAATATCAATTTAACATTAAAATGTAGTTTATATAAATTAAATGGTGCTTTAACATGTAGCTAAGCTTGTAGGAAGCCCCAGATGGTCTGGATATTTAAGGGCACAATTTAATCCTCAAACAAGACATTAGTGAGCAGGAAATATATTTTAAACATAAAACTACTAGAATAAAATCCAATAGTACTGCTGTATATTTATGCAGGGACTTGGCTTAAAGCAAGCCCTTATCTAACAGCCCACCTGTATGTATTTAGCAATTAGGGTGTCTTTGTCTTTTGAGCTCATGTGTCAATTGGGGCCACAGAAAATGCCTTGCTCTTTAGAAATGCCACTTTAATCTTTTACCCTTAAGTTAGAAATCCCTAAAATCGACACAATAGTTTGCAATTGCATTGTTAGAGATGTTAAGCTTATTGTATTGTGAAGCCCATTGTCTGTGGGTAGCTTGGTCTCTGGAACAGTCACTGTTGTAAGATAATTTATGCAGATATGCATCAATGAACACTTTAGACAATTGGATGAGCATTGATCAACTAACTAACATGTTGAATCTGATTGGTTCAGCCCTGAAGGGGCTGGACAAATTGCTGAATTGTGGTTAGGCCTAGTTTTGGGAATAAACAGCATTCTATGTTTTGAGCTCTTTGGAGTGGGACCTTACTTACTGACTTTGTCTTGCCTTGAAACATAGTGAACATTACTTTATCACAATTTGGATTTACTGGATTATGGTGAGGCTGTGGTAAAGCCTAACAAAGTGGAAGTTTTATGAAGTTAACTTGTCTTTTGAAATAGGTAGATGTCATAGGCCAGGGATCAGGGATAGATCCTGGAATTGTTGCAAGGATAGCAACAGGTAGATTAGGAAGATCTCAAGATCTGTAAATGATGTCTCAGTTGAGCGAAGCCTGCTAAAAGGCTGTTGACACCTCAGACTTTGTCATATTTGATAAAACAGCCTTTGGAAAGCTGTAATGAGTCTGCAGAGGGTAGACGTGTCATGTGGTGACCCTACGAGTGCTTGAACAGCAGAGTCATAAATGGAGTACTGAGACTCATGAAGAAGTGACAAGAAGGAACCATCCATCACATTTAGCAAGTTGATCAGGTCAATCAAAACAGATCAACAAGATGCCTCTGGATAACCAAGGAAACCCCATCCTGGATGCCAATGGAGTCCCTGTACCAGACCAAGTGCCAGTAGCTGGAGCTGGAGATGATGCAGCAGCAAGGGAGTTGGCAAACCCTCTCAGGACGGAGGAATTCACCAAATTCCTCAACCTTGAAAGAGCCCAGAAAGAGCTGGACAGGAAGGAGACAGAAAGGCAGCACCAGGAGCGACTGGAGAGAGAAGACAAGCTTATAAAGTGGCAATATGAGCAGTCAGAGAGGCAGGTGGCAATGGACCAGGCAGCCAACGTGCCAAAATGTGATGGAAAGCAGCCAGATGCAGTTAGAGAGTGGATCAAGCACATTGATCTCACAAGGCCTTATTCTAATTTGACCATCTTAATAGCTGCTCAGACTGCCCAGGGTTCCTTAAAGGAGGAGATGGAGCTGTTTAAAGACAGACTCCCCGATGCACCGCCGGTGGAGTGGCCAGCCCTGAAAGAGCATCTCCAAAAGTCCTTCTTGTCACCGGAGGAAGATGATAGGCTGAAGTTGGAAGTGGAGAGATTGAGGCAGGCTGCCTATGAGACCACCTCTGCATATGGACGCAGATTTAGGCAAGCGGCTGATTTAGCGTACCCAGCTTTTGGAAAAGGAGCTCGTCCTAACACCCAGGAAACCCTACTTGTTGGTCATTATGTCAGAGGCTTGTCGGACCAACGTTTGAAAGAAAAAATCATCAGACATGGAATGCCAGAAAAATTGAGTGAAGCAATGGATAAAGTCGCCACTTATGAAGCTGGAAACACCCGAATTCTCCTAGCTAAAGAGAGAGGCCTGATTGATAATGCTCCAATCCGCCATGAAGAGCCCATGGAAGTGGGGGCAGTGGGACAGCCACGCAGCCAGAGGCCTGAAAATCTGCAAATGAAGGAGTTCTGCAACATGCAGAGGCAAGTAGAAGGGTTGACAACTAATTTCACCAAAATGTCAAGTCTGTTGGATGGCATCAGCAAGGACCTCAAGGCAATGAAATCCGCCCCTGCACAGACAACTCCTGCCTACCAACCAGCCTACAACCAGCCAGGGGCCTACTCAACACAGCCAGGATCGTATCCAGACTACAAATGGGCAGCTTCTGGACTCCCCATCTGCATCCAATGTAAGCAGGAGGGACATGTTGCACGTTTTTGCCAGATGAGGAATCAACAGAGACCTCAGCAACCTCCAAGACACCAGCAGAATCAGATGTCACGAAGGAACCAAAAAAACATGTAAGTGCCGCACCAATTGACGAGTTGGTTTTCATAAAATTATCAATTGCAAATTGTAGTATTTATGGGCTCGTCGATTCTGGGGCGGCACGTAGTGTAATCAGAAGGAAGGATTATGACATGTTATGTAAATGGACTGGGAGTAGCCCTATTTTGAAGCCTACTGTTGAATTGACTGGTGTGACTGGGCATGAGATAACTGTATTTGGCAGCACTCTGGTGCGTTTTGAAGAGCTAGGCTTATTGGAAATGATTGTGGTTGGCGACATTGGGCACTCAATGATATTGGGAAGAGATGCCATGAGAGAAAGAGGTGCCAAAATTGACTATGAGAAAGGAATATTGAGATGGGAAGACAAGGAATTGCTTTTAATGCCCAGAGAACATTTTGACAGCCAGTCTGACAGCTCAGTGACAGGTGGCATAACCCCAGAACACCAGGATGACAATTGGGCCACAACTGTCAAACCAGATAGACCCCCCCGGCCTGTCAACACATTTTTAAGTCAACCTGGCCCCCCCTCAGTGCTAGGATCTGCCACTGAGGCGTTGATGCCACCAGCAGGACATACCACTGCATTAGAACTCTCATCCTTTGGTGAGCGCCCTCCTCAATTTGGATCATTGTCAATTAAGAAGGTAGTGGACAATTTTGAACATTTATTTGCGGCTAAAGGAGAGCCATTGGGGTGTCATCCTGATATCAATATTAGAATTCGCACAACTGGGCCTCCAATTAAACGCAGAGCATATAGAATACCGCTGGCTAAGAGAAAAGACTTGGATCAGAAAATTGATGATCTCCTCTCTGAAGGGATCATAATACCTTCAGCTTCTCCATGGGCCAGCCCAGTTGTTTTAGTTAGTAAAGCAGATATGTCAGAAGGCGCCCGGTTTACTTGTGATTTCACCGCTCTAAACAAAGTGACTGTAAAAGACTCATATCCAATTCCTCTGATCAGAGACATTTTTGATCAAATGACTGGTGCCACAATTTTTAGCACTTTGGATCTCAAGTCAGGCTATCATCAGCTCCCAATTGATCCTGCAGACGTTGATAAGACTGCTTTTGTGTGCCACAGGGGACAGTTTGCTTGGACACGTTTGGCTATGGGGCTAGCCAATGCAACTCAGCAGTTTCAGAGGGCCATGGAAACTGTTTTGAAAGGATTAATAGGCAAATTTGTACAGCTCTATGTCGACGATGTTATATGTTTCTCATCATCAGAAGAAGAGCATGCAGAACATTTGAGGCTTATTTTTGAACGTTTTGAGCAGTTTAACTTGCGATTGAATCCCAAGAAATGTGTTTTTGGTTGCAAACAAGTTAAAATGTTGGGATATATTGTGAGTGAGGATGGCTTAGCGGCTGACCCAGACAAGGTCGCAGCCATTGCCAAATTAGAAGCTCCAGAAAATTTGGCTCAGTTAAAAAGCTATCTTGGCATGTCGTCCTATTATAGAACATGCATAAAATCCTATGCCAAGATTGTTGAACCCCTTGTCAGATTGTCAAGGAAAGATGTGAAATTTGTCTGGGGCAAGGACCAGCAGCAGGCATTTGAAGAATTGAAGAGACAGTTATGCAGCGAGGAAGTCATGGCTCATCCGCGCATGGACCGTCCGTACATTCTTAGAACAGATGCATGTGATTATGCAATCGGATCAATACTATGTCAATTGGATGACAATGGAATAGAACGGCCCATCGTATACCTCTCAAAACAATTATCTGCCACACAGAGACGTTGGGCAACCATAGAAAAAGAAGGTTGGGCGATCATATATAGTTTAACGGTTTTGCGCCCCTACCTCTATGGCAGTGAATTCACTGTGTGGAGTGATCACAGGCCATTATTAGCCTTGTTTACAAAGGAAATGAACAATGCCAAAATCCAGAGATGGCAAGTCTTATTGGCAGAATATAGCTGCAAGGTGCAATACACCAAAGGGAAGCTCAACATCAGAGCAGACATGCTGTCCAGGATCAAGCACAAGGAGAAGGAGGAATTAGCTGTATTTGATGTGGATCATTGGCAATTAGGGGACAAACTGCCAGATCTCCCAGAAAGCCTGGATGAAGTGACTGCTTATGGATTGGATCTCAAGAAGATCCAAGTGGAGCAACGCAGCATGACTGAATGGACAGAGGCCCAAGAAGATGAAGACAGCTGCTATCTCATCCAGAATGGACTCTTGTATAGCTCCTCAAAGCCCTACAAACATGCTGGGGACCACCTCAGGTTAGTCCTGCCCCCTTATGCTTGCAGTGGCGTAATTGAAGCTGCCCACATTGAAGGAGGTCACATGTCTTTCATCAAGACCCTCAGGCGGATCCAGGAAGTCTTCATATGGCCCAGCATGAAAAAGCAAGTGATTGACCATGTAGCACGTTGCTCAGTATGCATTCTGCATTCTAAAAGGAAGCCCAAGGCTCCAATGGGGACCATGCCCATACCTAATAGTGCTGGGGAGCTTGTGGCTGCAGATCTCATAGGTCCATTGATAACATCTGAAAATGGCAACAATTATATCCTCACTGTCATTGATCATTGCACTGGCCACGCTGAAGCCTACCCCATCCAGTCCAAATCAACCCAATGTGTCTGGCAGAAATTGGCACAAGAATATTTCTGTAGACACTCCCATCCTGCTGTTTTATTAACAGATCGTGGACTAGAATTTAACAGCAACAGTTTAAACAGTTACTTGGAGGGAGTGGGGATCAAACACAGGCGGACAACAGCCTACAATCCCCAGTGCAATGGAAAATGTGAGAGATTCAACGGAACTCTCAAAAGCATGCTTGCAAAGCTGGTGAACAACCAAAGAAGTTCCTGGGAAAGTTTACTTGGTCCTTGTTTAATCTCTTACAACACTGCTGTGTCTGATGTCACAGGTCACACACCCTTCTTTCTGCATTTTGGCAGAAGAGCCAGGATGCCCCTCTCCAGATTGCTCCCCACGGATCCACCACTGGAAGGACGCCTCCATGACTTGGCAACAGCACTGAGGACAGCAGCAGAAATGACAAGGGAGTCAAGATTGGCCAACAGACAAAGATTGGACAAGAAAGCCAACACGGACCACTTTCAAGCAGGCGACAGTGTGATTGTTTTGGCCCAAGAAGGTCTCAGTTTAACAACTAATTGGGATCCACACTGGACTGTCACGAAAGTGAGAGGCAAAGTCCTTTGGATCACCCATCAGCAGACGGGGAAGCAGCAGACGATCAACATCAACAAGGTCAAGTTAGTGGATCCAACACTGGCGTGGGATCACATCAATCCTCGTCCCAAAAGAAGGCAAAACCGACCCCCTAAAGCTGCCCCAGCTCCGCCACTGAAGCAGCAGGCAGCAGCAGCACCACCAGTCCACCCCAGTGCACTCAATAGTGACCATGTGCGCAAGCCAAGTGTGAAGAGACGTCGCTCCAACAGCCCTTCTCCTGTGTGCACACCCGGTGACAAAAGAGATGACCAGCCACCTTCTAAGAGCAGTCACACTCAGTCACAGCCTGACCAGTCACCTGAGCAGTCACTCCCACAGAAGCCTCCTCACCCAGCAGTCACAAGACCTCTACCACAGCGCCAGCCTTGGATTGACAACAAGCGTCAGAGACAAGTCCCACGACCTCCCACAGGCCCTAGAATAGCCAACCAGCTATCCAGGAAAGCCCCTATCCAGCTGCAACAAGATCCAGCAAAGAAGGTCTGCACCAGACGGCAGCCCTATCTTACAAGAGCAGCAAAGAGGCTACTGGACTACACAGACACAGACGCACCAACTCAGGAGATCCAGAAAAAAGCAAGGTTGGCTTTGATCAATTTAGTTAAACAATGCTGCTAGTTATAAGTGACTCTTATTAATTCAAGAAAATTTAACATCATTATCACTTTGCACCATTGTGGGCAGTGGAGTAACTTGCTCATCTGCGAAGAGGATTATTGTTTTTTTTTAATCACAATTATTTGGAAGATTACCTTATATATTGGATTACTGTTTTTAAACAATCGTGGATTGACTCTCTGTAGATACAACCAGCAATTTGTGAAACTTTTTTATTTATCACCACAGATTGGATTATAATTTTTGTATATAATATCATTGACTTTGAGAAAGAGGGAATTGTGTTTATTAATGATGTGCCTAGGCTGGTTAACTGTGTTACCCGGTGAATTAGTAGCTGGACAGGAGACCAGCCAGGCCATCCTGGTGACTAAATGGAATCAGTCTATTAATGGAGTCCACCTGGACTTAACGTCCCAGTCGGTGAGGAGGAGAAGATTAGAGAGAACCCTGGATCTTTGGCCAAGACCCACGAAGCAGAATGAGAGAACCAAGAGAGGATTACTGGACATAGGAGGTCATGTCCTAGACACATTATTTGGAGTGGCTAGATCAGCCCAACTATAGCTTTAATGCCGCATTGTCAGCCGTCGCAGGGAATCAAGAAATCCTGACCCATGTCCATGCCAAATTGGCAGCTGAACGACACAGCGAGCAGATGTCCCTCTTCAGAAGCCAGAGAGCAGAATTGGAAAGGGGAAGACTGACGAGGCACCTGCTGAATGAAGAGCAATTGGGAGAAATCTAGAGGCAGGCAGCGACCCAACATCAGGTATCTGGTACTTCTGAATGGCTATAGGTACTTAGTTGTATCACCCTTATGGTTGACTGGTAATCTGTTGATTTATAGGCTTGAGATCCCGTTGGTTGCTAAGACACCATTTTTACTGTATTACATCATGACCATGTTGTACCCATTAATGAGTCTAAATATGGAATTAGAGTTTTGTTGTCATGTTTATGCCCTGGATACCACTACTGGTAATCTAATCTCATAATCCCCGGGAAATGTCACAAATTAAGTAGAGGTACCTTTTACATCACATGCTTGAGGGCTTGCAAGGTAAGTGGGAGGGGGCGGTTGGTGGAATGCATAGACCGTAAATATCTGACAGGGCATTATGTCATGCCTACACTGCTGGTCAGTGCGTCATTTAACTTTAGCATACGCGTAGCTGAAGCTGGTCTTCATAATGCTTTGCCAGAATTGAAATATGCCACTCTCCTGGCTCCCCTTAAAACTGCCATTGCGAGTCTCTTAAATCCTCTAAAGATCAGAGAGTTTTCCTTAAAATAAGGTAACATGGGCGCCAAAAGTCACCACCTTAAACTTGAGCCTCATTACTTTGATCCTTATAATCGTCTCTTTGGACTGCATGAAGTCTAGGAGATCTCTTGCCAAAGTTAAAAAAAAACATGTAAGACCTGCAATTACTCCCACTAATGCTTTGGAGATGGAGCCCATTGACTCAGAGGATCCTAAATTAACTGAGTCGCAGGCTGCTGGAAATCCACAAGGTAACAGTAGACCTGTCAGTATATGGCCCACTCTGCCTGCATTTGCTATTGTACAGGCAATAACACCTGATTACTTAGAAAAGACGCACACCAGCTGTCTATCAACCACTTTTCTAGCTCAAACGAGCATAACTTTACTGCTGATTTATATAATCAATTGTGACTTTAATTTTAAACATATCTCTATCTAAATAAGTGCATTGTTTAGCTCTTGCAGCACCCTATTTAGTCTGCATGACAAATAATTTTTAAGATGCATTTATCTATTGATTCATCACCTTTTAAGAGGGATCCAATTAAATTTCGTAACCTCCTATCTTTTAACGTTGCAGTGACGCTAAAAGTGCACTCAGTGACCTTTGCTGGCACAGAGCCAAGGGTTATGGGACGTTACGTGGTGTTATGTAATCTTATCAACTGTTATGTAACTTGGATCTTCTTGGATCCCTAATAAGTAAACATAACAATGAATCAGCAATTTTAATTAACTACTTCGAAATATGTACAGTGCCGCCTGTAAGTAAGTGAAACGCATGATATTGTGCCATTGCATCAATGTTAAACATCGTTAACCAAAATGCTTCTGGAAGGACGAACTCTCATCAGATGATAGGAAAACATTTTGGGTCATAAAGGCCGATATGTGAGGCATGTGGGATAAAAATAGCAGCAGTCTTTCTTTGCTGTAGTTGGAGTTAGGTATGGGTCAAAGTCGTTGATAAGTAAGTGAAACGCAGGCCCAATGTTAAAACATAGGGAAGGGTGGTTCACTTACTTATCAAAGACTTTGACCCATACATAACTCCGACTACACCAAAGAAAAATGGGCTGCTATTTTTATCCCACTTGCCTCACACATTGGCCTTTATGACCCACTCTGTTTCCCTTTCATCCGATGAGAATTCATACCTCCACAAGCAGTTTGGCTGAGGATATTTAGCACTGATGCAATGGCATAATGTCATGCGTTTCACTTACTTACAGGCGGCACTGTATTAAAAGCCAGGTCTTAGGCCTGCAAATTAACAATATAATGATGATGATGTATAGGAAACATTTTATTTAGCGGTAGTATGTAGGCTATGGGCCCAAGAGTCTGTAGGTGAGGGCTGCTAACTAATTCGTTTGGCAGGAGTTTCTAGAGAAACAACTGTATAAATTTTGAAACAAATTAAATTGTTTTGGCAGCTATCTATAACATGGAGCTGTATAAATTTTATGTATTCGAAGCAATCTATGCTTTAAATCATGATCTAGGCACCTTTGGCCACTTCTGGCATTTATTGTGACTATTTATTTTAATGCCATTGACCATGGTTCCTTTAAAAGTGTTTCCTTGAAGCCCATTCAGAAGAAAGTACCAGGTACCTCAAAACATTTATAATTTCTAAGTGTCAGTTGTACCGAAAAACACAATGTAAATTGAAATTGTCTGCTGGGAGACAGAGGAATTAATTGTGTATCTGACAAAACTAAGAAAGAAATTGCCCAACACTGGAGCAACGAAATTAAATAGACTATTGGTCTGTTAAGTACTAAAATGCTTGTGTGAGAGAGAAGGAAACAAGCCCTTTTACTTTAAAACCAATCTTACTTGTATTTTAATCAATGTGTTTCTAGTTTTTTTGTGTATTAACAAGTTTATTGCAGTGTAGCCCAGGGGCCGGACCAAAGAAGACCAAGGAGCTGTCTGGGAGTGAATTGTCTTTAAGTCTGTAGTGGCACTTGGGAGTATAAACTCATTATTGTATAATTTCATTGTAGTCATAATTGTTAGCAGGGAAGTTATCTATTTACTTGGGACGGCTACCTGGGGGGGATAGCTCAACAACTACAATAGATTAGTCACTTACCTGAATCATATAAAATCATGTATAAGTAATGTGTAGTGACATATTTAATAAACAAGTAGATGGGGTTTTTTAACAAAACGGAATTTAAAAAACTCTTAGGTGCCCACTGGGAAAGGATTTAAGTGGGAGGGATTAATACCAAATACTGTTTTTATCATGTTGGTCATTGCTTATTTGTGATTGTCATTGTTTAAGTTTGTGATTGAATGAAGTTGTGTTGAGTAATTAGGATGCAGTTACTCAATAAGTCTATTACTTTAGCTGCTTAAGTGTAATGGGCTTAAGCGTAATTAGGGAGTCCATCTGTTATCTCAACAAGTTAAGAGTGAGTTATCTACTACCAATGTAATTACCTTAAGTTAGCCTCTTAGGAAGTGTTATAACTCAATATATAGGTTAAGTCTTATCACTGTAATTACCAAAAGTATTATAACTCTGATTTATCATCATAGATCAACATAACAATTATTGTATAGTAATTGGAATAACCACGTGTCAAGTGTGTAATTGCACTTTAAACATAAATCAACAACATTATGCTTAATTTTAATAATTATGATTCATAACTGTTAAACAATCAACCATTAGTCATTAAGCAAGATGGACTCCCATTGTAATTGGTATTTGATAAAATGTGTTTTAATGAAGTTGTATTGAATGTACAGAGATGGCTAGGTTTCCCCAGAAAAGATTATCTGGTTTACTAGCATCTCGGGAAAAGTCGTATTACCTTGTGATGATGTTGTTTTTGAATGTTAATCAGGTCCCGAAACTTTTGTTATCTTTGATGAATTTTGATGAAATGTCAAGCTGTTTGCTAGATATCAAACAGCTGGAATATAGAGAGGGGTACTGTAAAGTCCAGGCCCTAATTAACATTTATATAAAGGAATTATGTATTAAATATGTTTTTATATTAAGATTGAACTTAGTCAGATTTATGTATTATATATTAATTGTTATGTGATGTCAAAGAAGGTTTAATGGAACATACTGACCTGAGACCAAATAGAATATCAATTTAACATTAAAATGTAGTTTATATAAATTAAATGGTGCTTTAACATGTAGCTAAGCTTGTAGGAAGCCCCAGATGGTCTGGATATTTAAGGGCACAATTTAATCCTCAAACAAGACATTAGTGAGCAGGAAATATATTTTAAACATAAAACTACTAGAATAAAATGCAATAGTACTGCTGTATATTTATGCAGGGACTTGGCTTAAAGCAAGCCCTTATCTAACAGCCCACCTGTATGTATTTAGCAATTAGGGTGTCTTTGTCTTTTGAGCTCATGTGTCAATTGGGGCCACAGAAAATGCCTTGCTCTTTAGAAATGCCACTTTAATCTTTTACCCTTAAGTTAGAAATCCCTAAAATCGACACAATAGTTTGCAATTGCATTGTTAGAGATGTTAAGCTTATTGTATTGTGAAGCCCATTGTCTGTGGGTAGCTTGGTCTCTGGAACAGTCACTGTTGTAAGATAATTTATGCAGATATGCATCAATGAACACTTTAGACAATTGGATGAGCATTGATCAACTAACTAACATGTTGAATCTGATTGGTTCAGCCCTGAAGGGGCTGGACAAATTGCTGAATTGTGGTTAGGCCTAGTTTTGGGAATAAACAGCATTCTATGTTTTGAGCTCTTTGGAGTGGGACCTTACTTACTGACTTTGTCTTGCCTTGAAACATAGTGAACATTACTTTATCACAATTTGGATTTACTGGATTATGGTGAGGCTGTGGTAAAGCCTAACAAAGTGGAAGTTTTATGAAGTTAACTTGTCTTTTGAAATAGGTAGATGTCATAGGCCAGGGATCAGGGATAGATCCTGGAATTGTTGCAAGGATAGCAACAGGTAGATTAGGAAGATCTCAAGATCTGTAAATGATGTCTCAGTTGAGCGAAGCCTGCTAAAAGGCTGTTGACACCTCAGACTTTGTCATATTTGATAAAACAGCCTTTGGAAAGCTGTAATGAGTCTGCAGAGGGTAGACGTGTCAAATTGAAATGAATGGGCATGCAACGTAAAAGCTTATGCCATAGCAAAATATACACGTAATATTAGATGCAGTATAGGCTGATGACTTAAAAGCCTTTTTTTCATACATCTCAATTTTTTCTTGACTTGGATATAATTAATGATAGCTGGTATTTGAAATGGTGTTATCTGCTATAAGGTGGAGTGATTCAAATTTTAAATCCCCTTTTTAGGAAAAAGGATATCAGATACAATATCACTGTGGTTGATGAGATTCAAAAGAGAATGGATATTTCCAAAATCCTTCACATTTAGGTGCTTAAAGCATAATCTATAAATTTGATGGAATACCATGCAATCTCTAACCCAGCAGCAGATCTCCATACATCATTTTTCGCATCCAAGACTTTTCTATATGATACTCATACAAAGTGAAACAAAGGTCTGGAGCTTGTTTCGTGCAAGGTAGGCAGTTAACAAACTCATTCCAGCCTAAAGAAGTAAGAAAGACGATGTAAAAAATACAATGTTTCAGATTTTTAAGGAATATCTCAGTGATCTAAACATAATTTGTCACAAAAAGGCCCTAAAAGCTAAAATACAGTTATTACCACCTTTAATCACAAAATGTTTGACCAAGTTTTTGGTCAAATGTTGCATGGATCTAAAACTACTTTTGACACACAAAAAATCATAGCTTAGTGACTTAGTCAAGCGGGGAGAGTAACATGACATTAAGTAGAAGGTAACATGATTTTCTAGCTAGAAATTCGAAACAGTTCTTGAATATACATTTTATTTTAGTTGACACTCTAAAACTTTCATTGATCTTCTTGCACCTAAAAGGTAGCTAAATGAGTAGTGTCATATAATTTACCCCAGCTTGTTTTATCCAATCAGGCCAGAACCAGGTGCCAGTTGATGTCAAACCAATTCACAGGAACAGAGTTGAATAGCAAACAGTGCCGCCAAGTGCAAGCAGGCCACAGAGTTTATTTCTGGAGACAGAAACTTGGTTCTGGATATTACATATCCTGTTACAAAAAAGACATATATATTTATATATTTCCTTTTTTAGTCATTTAGCAGTATGAGAGTGCGTGATCCTCAACAGCTAGATCCCGAATTGTGAAATTACATGTAAAAGTCAATTAAGACTTGTTCATTTACCGAATCTATAATTAGTCTAGATTTTTCTGTCTGTAATGAATGTAAAGTGCTGGACTTAACTTTAAAATGTATGGCCGGGTGTCATGTCAATATTACACATGCACATTGCACATGTACCACAGCAGATGAAATTGGCCCATCTTTGAGACACAAAACTGCAATGCAATATTTTTTGCAATAAAGAACCAAATGCACCCATTAGTTTGGTAATGCGTATCAGATACATGATTAAAGTTCCTGGAAAGTTCATTGGCAGATAATTTCCAACCTTCCAGTACACAGAGATCGTGTTATTGCGTACCAGGCATGCCAACCTTTTTCATAAAGACGTGTTGAAGATGCCTGGAAAGAAGAACAGCACAGCAGAATACAGTTTTCTCTAAAATTAATAATTTTGGAAGCCAATAAGTATAACACCTATAAAGAAAGAATTCAGATGTTTTTCTCCATCATTTCTTCCTGAGGTTATGTGTTTTTAAAATATCCCATGTATGTATTTTCAATGTAAATTATTTAAAGTGACAAAAGAGCCCACTGGGGCTGGGTGATTTTGTATACTCCCCTCGGTTTCGACATGTATTATTATTCTGTAAAATGTCACTTGTCACTATAATAAAGATATCCTTATCCTTATCATTTTGTGTCATGTCTTCTTCAAAACACAGAAAAATAAAATATTTTTTCTTTCATACCTACCCTAGAACTATTTGTGCTCTAAGGGAGGGTGATTACTTCCCAGCTCCTATGTCATTTCGGGCGTTAAATTCAGCTCTGGTTGGGTTAACAGTTTCAATCATTCTTAGCCTCATTGCAGAGTCCTAGTCCTCTCCTAACTAGCCTATCAATTGTACAAATTACCAGACAAAGAGCCATAATCATCGCCATCTCATCCGCATTGCACTAAGTCAAAGTATTTCAGGTTGTCAAATATGTATTGTAAACATCCAGTAACAAAACTCAGTGTATTCAAGTGACAGTTAAGCAACAAAAATACACTTTTAAGTTCGAACAGAGAATGACTGCTGTACAGCAAACCCATTAGTTGCCATATGGTAGACTGTGTCACTAGAGAATACTAGGCAGCCATACATATCATCTTCTAATGGTTTCTGGAGAAAGCGTTGTTTTTGATTATTGCCTGAAGGCATTTTTAAAAGGACCATTTGTCTTAAAATAAGGATTACGGTTGGAGTATGATTTTTCAGATCCCATGAAATATATTGAAACAGAAATCTCTTTTGAGATACCATAAAGTATAATGATATAAGAAATACTTGTATATTGCGTTTTAAAGCCTATCTATTGATCACAGAAGCAAGGCACAATGGACAAGAGATACAAATCATGAAATATCTGATGCTAGAAACATGCCCAAGGTAAAAATTATACATGTAGTTCAATGAATTCTTCAGATAAAAAAAAAATTCATCCACAACAATTTTCTAGAAAAAATTAAGTTGTTTTACATCTTGTTTATGCAAGTTTGAGAATTGAGCCCAATAATTTAATTCGCATTTTATCATAATTGACACTCTATAGCTTTCCATTGATCTTCTTGCACTTAAAAGTAGCTGAAAGTGTGATTAATGTGTTTACTCCAATGCTTTATCAAGCCTGGAACCCATGAATGCAAGTTGATACTAAAACCCATTTATAGAAGAGAGTTGTATGGCAAATAATCCTGTCATGTGCAAGCAAGCCACAGAACTTATTTCCGGAGACAATGAGACAGAAGCTGGATTCTGGATATCAGACATTCTGCAAAAAAGACACATAATACTTTCCTGTTTTAGTCATGCAGTGGCATAAGAGTGCATGATGGGTCTGACACTACCCTCAATGACTAGATCCTTAATTTGATTGATTGATTGATTGATTATTGATTATTTTTATTTGCCACGATTTTTTAAATATATACAAAATATATAAGATGCGGAGGAGATTCCCCAAGACCAGAATTGATCGCTTGTGGGAAATCACCTTGTACAATGACTTTTAATATATATAGATATTGTGTTGAGAACTTATTGATTATTCTGTGTTGGGAACTTATTGATGATATTGGGATCATAAAGATCCAACTTTGTACATATTTAATTAATTTACATTGTACATTTTAAACTGAATTGATGCTGTATATTATGATTTGGTGTTTCGATCATTGATCATATTGATCTTTCTAATTTTCAACATTCCTTTCTGAAACAAAACCATAACTCTTAATTGGTCTGTTTGTCTGTTTCACTTGTATTGTTTCTATCTGTTCCTGTTTCTGTTGCTTTGTGTGTTTCACACTTTGGGTGGCACACTTTGTTTGGCATCCTGTTGTCAGCTGATTTCTGTGCATTTATTCATTCTGCTGCTGTATACTGAATAGAACTGATGATCTGAAATCTGTACATTTAAAGTGAGTAACATTAATTATTTTATTGTTTAAATATTGATTTATTGCTGTGATCTGATGTATTGAATTGTGATACTCTGTAAATATTAGTTCATTGCTTAGTGATTTGGTTATTCTTATTTCTACATTTAAAGTTTTCATTGCCACATTTATTTTACAATGTATATTTGTATTGCATTCAGATGGCTGATTAATAGGCCAATGATGAGAAAACAAGCTGTATGCTTATTGGGCTTGGGTTCTAAGAATATATGACGTTACAAATTGTAAGTTTATTTGGTGGTTTATAATTCATTAATATGTGTAGATGCATTTTGCTACATTTCCATTAATTTGTATGTCACATGAATGACTGATATTGTTACCATGTAGATTTATATCTGATTTCTTATTGTGTCCCTTTTCTTTTTCTTTAAGGGAACTTGTTGTCATTTTTGTTCATCTTGAGATCTTCAATAACCAAGAATAAAAGGTCGCAAGTGTCAATCGTCTGCTTCTTCTTATCCTAAACCTGGGTCCAGTACAGTTCCAATTTTGGTCAAGACATCTCCACATCCTGAAGTTCTGCAATGATCTCTGTTTCCATCCATGGGCAAGTCTTCTCGTGATACGATGAACCCCAGGACTTCATATCTTCACTGAATTCCTCCGCAATTGACTTCTACAATCGTGAGGTACTGTAATCGTGACAATGGCAAATTTGGAGGAGCAAATTAAACAACTTAAGACTGATCGCTCCTTTCGCAAAAGCAAAGTCACTTGCGCTGCAAAGAAATTAGGCAATGCTGCTAAATCTAAACAAGATTTGCTTTCTCTGGGCAGACTCGTTTCTGACCTTGAACAAGTCATGTCTGAATTTGAAACTGTTCATTCTAACTATTGTGGCTTGCTTGACTCCAATGAAGGCTTTGACACTTACAAAGTCGTAAATGGTTTTGATCTAGACTCGTATTATGACAATGTTCATGAAACTTATGATCAAGCCAAATCAGAATACTTCAAATTGAAAGAAGATGAGTCGCAAGTGGAGCTCCAGAGATACAAACAGCAAATTAAACGTGACATCAAAAGTCAGACTTGTCGAATCAGCAGTGCTTGTGAACAAGCAGAGTCATCATTCAGTGATAATGATTGTGATGTTTATTTAGTTGACTGTTACAAGTGTGATATTGAAGAAATGATTGAAACTTTGATGAGTATGATGTCAACTGCTTCACGGCTGGTGTCAGAGGACAGCATAGCAGATGAAGATGAAATTAATGAGATTGTTTGTCGGGCTGACTCTGTCAAAAGAAATTGTATTGTTAAGCTTAATTCAGCCAAAGTTCTTAAACAAGAGTCAACTGAATCCACTGTGTCTAAAAGTGAGTCAAATGTTGTGCGAGTTACCTCTCCTATTGGTGGTTCAGTTACTAAATCTGATACATTGAAATTGAGTGAAAATGTCACTTTTAGTAGCCCTTCTGTATCTAATGGGTCTTCTGTCCCGATGGTGTCAAATTCTGGTGGTATGTTTGGTATGAACTCTGCAATTAGTTCGAGCCATGTGACTACAACAACTGATTCTGCTATGTCTTTTCCCATTGCTGCTTCGTTTGAATGTCCTTCCTCTAGTACTGTAACTGTTAATTCTGGAGGGTCTTACCCTGGTGGGTTGTGGGTTCCAAATTCACGAAATGTTGCAGGAAATGACACTGATCTCTTGTATCCCTCAAATCTTACTTACACTCCAGGTATAAGTGGATCATTTGGTGGTGTAAGACTTGAAAAAACGTCCCTTCCTAAATTCTCTGGTAACAGATCAGAATGGCCAGAGTTCAAAGCAGTGTGGAGAGAACTAGCGGAATCTAGTATCAAAAGCAAGTCGACTCTTGCTTATGAGTTAAAAAGAAGCCTCAGAGGTGAAGCTTTTCAGAAGGTCAAAAACATTTATGTTACAAAACCAAATGCTTATGAACTGTTGTGGCAACGTCTGTCTGAATTTTATGATGATTCTACTGCAAGTGTTCAGTCTGCTTTGGATGGATTAAGCAGACTAAGATCTGTCAAAGAAGGTGATTTTAAAAGTTTTGTACAGCTTGTTGATTCTGTTGAAGGTGTTCATGCCCAGTTGGAAGAATTGGGCCACCTAAGTGTATTGTCAATGCGAGAGGTAGACAAGCTTAGTGAATTGTTGCCATCTGATCTTAAAATGTTGTGGATTCGTGCTTATCATCAGTTGGGAGTGATTGAGAAATTACATCCTTTTGATCCATTTTTGAAGTTCTTGCGCTGTGAGAGGGCTTCAGTTGCTAGATTTGCTGATGATAACAAAGGTCAAAATGGTGAACGTTCTAAGAGTAGCAGTAGTAGTCATCATAGCTCTGTTGCAAAGGGAAAATCCATGTCATGTGTTATCCACAATGAAGCTCAACACAGAACAAGTGCTTGTCGTGATTTTATGAAGCTGAGTCTTGATGAAAAGTACAATGCTCTGAGAAAAGTGCAGGCCTGTTTTAAATGTTTTGAATTGCATAGACGTGACAAATGTGACAATTATGATGAATGTGAAACCTGTGGAAAGAACAATCACAACACACTTCTGTGTAAAAGCAATGTTCCTAGCTCTGAGTCCCATTCTTCTACAACTTGTACGGCATCTGTTGATAATGTTAGATTGACTGTGAATAACATTGCAAATGTTGGTCCTGCGATTTCTTCACTTTATGCCATTCAGCAGGTTCCAGTTGTCGATGGTGGAAAGATGGCTACTGTATTTTTTGATAATGGTTCAAATTCGACATACATCACACACCAGGCAGCTGAAAGGTTGAAGGCCAAGGTCATCGGTAGTTACACTCTGGATGTAACCACAATGGGCAACGTCTGTAAGGAATACAATACCAAGTTGTATGAGTTGTCATTTCGGACTGCAACTGGCAGGGTTGTTTCAGTTCTTGCTTTTGGAATGGATCAAATCACAGGTTCGGTGTCAAAACTCAACTTAAGTTGTCTCATGAAGTTGTTTCCAGATTATGATGTTTCCATTCTGCAACGTAGATCGTCTGAGATTGATGTTTTACTGGGTTGCGATTATTTCGGATTGCATCCTAAACAGGAAGTAGAATCTGCAGGTCGTCATTTGAGCATTATGTCAGGTGAATTTGGTGTTTGTCTTGTTGGGAGTCATTCTGAATTGTATGAGCATTCTGATCTTCACACAAACTTGGCTAGGACTGTTCACAACTATCGAGTAAAGTTAGACAACCACTTTGTTCAAAGTCATTCCGTGTTTGATAGATCAATCATCGGTGCACCTGTGTCTGACCCCAAGTTGTCTCTATATGAGGTGGATAATCTTGATGTTCTGGGTTTCTGCGATGCTGAGGATTCAAATTCTGCAATTAATCCTCTGTGTGGTGTCATGTCAACTGAGTCAGTGCTTGCTAAGGATCCTGTGTTTTCCCAAGGAAAGAGTGATGCTGAATTGGAATCATGCAAGAGTTCTGTTGAAGGTGAATCTGCGTCATTGTTTGAAGAAACTGGTCAGGTTAACAGACTTCCAGGTCTGGGTTGGACTCCTACTGAAGAAAGGGCAGCCTCTGATGTCAATTTGGATTTCTCACTGATGCGGAAAGGTTGTGAAGTTTGTCCAAATCCGTCAGCTTCTCATGTTCCAGATGCTACTTCTGTTGTGTTGACTTGTAGAAGTGTTTTGCTGCTGCTTTGTCTATTGATTTTGTTTCATTCTCTGGGAATTATACATTTTGGTGTCTACACTCAAGTTGTTGGAATGCATCTGCAAGAAAGTGTCTCTTTGATTGCAGCATGGAATGATTCTTTATTTGTATACTTTGACAAATTGTTTATTCACCCAGATAATGTGATGTTTGAAAAGAAAAGAAATCTCAGACCTGGTGAACTTTTAAAGGTTGTTGTATTGAATTTTTGTGAATTTATTTGTGGCTACCAGTTAATTGAATCTGATCACAGCAACCCTCACCCTCCCGATGTGTTGGGAACTTATTGATTATTCTGTGTTGGGAATTTATTGATGATATTGGGATCATAAAGATCCAACTTTGTACATATTTAATTAATTGACATTGTACATTTTAAATTGAATTGCTGCTGTATATTATGATTTGGTGTTTCGATCGTGTTTCGATCATTGATCATATTGATCTTTTACATTTTCAACATTCCTTTCTGAAACAAAACCATAACTGTTAATTGGTCTGTTTGTCTGTTTCACTTGTATTGTTTCTATCTGTTCCTGTTTCTGTTGCTTTGTGTGTTTCACACTTTGGGTGGCACACTTTGTTTGGCATCCTGTTGTCAGCTGATTTCTGTGCATTTATTCATTCTGCTGCTGTATACTGAATAGAACTGATGATCTGAAATCTGTACATTTAAAGTGAGTAACATTAATTATTTTATTGTTTAAATATTGATTTATTGCTGTGATCTGATGTATTGAATTGTGATACTCTGTAAATATTAGTTCATTGCTTAGTGATTTGGTTATTCTTATTTCTACATTTAAAGTTTTCATTGCCACATTTATTTTACAATGCATATTTGTATTGCATTCAGATGGCTGATTAATAGGCCAATGATGAGAAAACAAGCTGTATGCTTATTGGGCTTGGGTTCTAAGAATATATGACGTTACAAATTGTAAGTTTATTTGGTGGTTTATAATTCATTAATATGTGTAGATGCATTTTGCTACATTTCCATTAATTTGTATGTCACATGAATGACTGATATTGTTACCATGTAGATTTATATCTGATTTCTTATTGTGTCCCTTTTCTTTTTCTTTAATTAAGGGAACTCGTTGTCATTTTTGTTCATCTTGAGATCTTCAATAACCAAGAATAAAAGGTCGCAAGTGTCAATCGTCTGTTTCTTCTTATCCTAAACCTGGGTCCAGTACAGATATGTTGTAAATATACACAAATGGATGTTTATCAGCTTGAAACAACAATATACACAGAAAAATACAAAATGGAAAATTTGGAAATTTGTGAGCACATGGTTTTTATAATATGAGTGTGAATACAATAAAAGTATCTCTATTTTATTATTATTTTCATTTTTTATTATTATTAATTAATTAATTAATTTTTTTAATTTAAATTTTCTTATTATGTTTTTTTTTTTTTTTTTTTAATGATGAATCGCATACATAGCATTTTTGAATTGTACAATCTTCTTTATAGCCACTTAACAATTTATCTTTGGCATAATTGGTGAAGCCTCTTTTGCTGTGGGTGTAATTTTTTTCTGTTATACAGGCTGGACTGTTATTAAAAATGATTGGTAATTTGTATTAGATAGCATTTTTAGCATATTCATGTTTAATTATTGGAATTTGAAAGTGGTTTTGGTGTCATGTGCGAATTTCATGGCTGTCTGAGTGGTGTCTGCCGAAGAGATGAAATATGCTGGCAGCAAATTGTTTTCATAAAGATATGCAAACTTTAGTCCATACAATGTGCTCAGATCTGCAACTTTTAAAATTTTTAACTGTTTAAAAAATGGCTCAGTGTGGGAGTTAAATTTCGCATGAATGATGATTCTAATTGCTTTTTTCTGTGGTTTAGCTAATTTATTAGCTTTTGTTCCCCAAAGGAGAATGCCATAGGTTAGATGTGGTAATATCAAGGAGTTATGTAATGTGACTAATGTGTTTCTTGGGATATAGTATTTTAGTTTATTTAACATACCAATTGTTTTTGCTATTTTTGTTGAGATTTTCCTTATATGTTGATTCCAGGTAAGATTTTTGTCTATTTCAATACCTAAGAAATTAAAATGCTCTACAAATTCTATTGGTGTATTATTTATTCGTACAGAAGGAGTTTCTGGTTTCTTGTGTGTTGAGAGGAATATCATGCCTTTTGTTTTCTTTAGATTGAATGAGAGCTTATTTAGTTCCAACCAACAATACACTTTGCTTAGCTCGATGTTTATATTAGCACATAAATCATCACTGTTGTTATTTTTAAATGTGTTTAATGTGGCCGAAAGAGTTGTATCGTCTGCATATACTATTGGATAAAAATGGGTGCTTGAGTAGATATCATTTATATAAATCAAAAATAGTAATGGACCAAGTATAGACCCTTGGGGTACACCCATACGTACTGTCAAGCATTTAGAATAATTGCCATTGTAATCTACATATTGTTTTCTGTCTTCTAAATAGTTTTCCATCAAGGATAATGTTCATTCATTAAATCCGTAATAACCAACTTTATGCAGCAGGATTTTATGGTCCAAGGTGTCGAATGCCCCTTTTGTGATTGAGGATTATATGAACAAATCAATTAAGACTTATTCATTTGCCAAATGAATAATTTGGTAAGATTTTTCTCTCTCGAATGAATGTTAAACGTCAGACTAAAAATGTATGTCCAGGACACCTTTAGAAATCAACATCATACATGCATATACATGTGTAACAGCAAAAAATATTGGCCCATCTCTGAAACCACAAAACTGCACTTATTTCTGCAGTAATGAACCAAATGCACCCATTAATTTCACAATGCATATCATTTACATGATCATAGTTCCTGGAAAGGTCATTGGCAGAGAATTGTCAAGATTCCAGTACACAGAGATCATCCCCATGTAATTGTAAGTGTATATGGCATGTATTACCAAATCTTTTCAGATCTCTCCATTTCGAAGTCTTCCAGAAATATCCAGTCATCTCAGTTTTCCCATTTCCTTCAAAGTTTCAGACATTGAAAAATTGTTAAAGATAAACTAGAGCATTGATAATGTGGACTCATGTTAACTGTCAAAAATGGCCAGTTGGAACATCAAATGGTATCAACTTTATGGTTATCAAATCTGAGATGATGACATTACTTTCCAATTAATTGACTTTTGTGTAATAACATGAGTTTCCTAAAAAAATCAGTCAACCAAAACTGGCTTTTTCATCAGCTATGCATGTTCCCAGATCACAGGTTAACTGTATTATAATTTATATAGAAATCGGTGCCCGTAAAAAGATACTTGAAGAAGAGTCACAAGTGTTACTTAGGCCTGGACAGTGCATATACATAGTTCTGAATCCCGTGGCTTGCAGTGTAGATGGATTCACTTGCAAATGGCGGAAGGGGAAATGGACTGGACGGCCAAAAATTGATTTTCCTTTGAAATTAAACTTAGAGCTGTCGAATGTGGATAAAATTGTGGGTGTGGTGGCCCATGGGTATTTAAAATGCCTTCAGTACATTTTGAGAAAAATCCTGGACACTGTTATTTTAATATTAGTAAGAAGATTCTCATTTATTCATGCACTTTTTGGTCTCGGATCAAAAGTGACAGAATTCATTCATTTTAGAAGCTTCTGCAATGTCGCTATTCACTTCCATCTACAAACAGAATGACTATGCAAACTCATGACCCACATATCAAAGACACTCCAAGGAAAGGCTTATAAGTGCTCATTGATCCCGCTTTTGCTGTTACGCACCTTTGTATAGACAGAGGCTTCCAAAAAAGGCCCTCGATTGTCTTGATGTGATGATGAAACTTCTGTAATTTCTCTTTTGATCTCAAGATGAAACAGTTTTTCAGCAAAGCAAGGTCACACTGTCAAGAAAAGCTAGAGCCTGTACCTTTACAGTATAAAGTCAACATGATAAGAGTAACGGGAGCTGAACCATACATTCTTAATGTTTCAAGTATATACAATATCCAGAAAATTTAAATAACTGTACAAAATGTTCCAGTTTTAACATTATGTGTCACGTTAAAGGCTTCAAAAGCCATAAAATAAAAGAAAACATGTTATTTTCATCACTTCTGAAATTCAATTTTCTTTTCCAATTTACTTGATTCCATTTGGAACATAGCATAGTGCACTCAGTTCTTAAATTTTTCAACAACCAACAAATAAGGATATTTGGAACAGATATTTTGCAATTGGATACAGCACCATGCAGCAATATACCCCTTCTGCCTTTCAGGTGGTGAGAAATTGCCTTTTATGAAGTAAGGGCTGTTATTCAAATGAGTGGACTGCGTAAAAGCTTATTCCAGAGCATATACGTATAATATTGGTTGCAGTATAGGCTGATGACTCAAAAGCCTTTTTTCACACATCTCAATTTTTCCTCACATGGAGATAATTTGAAATATTTGTTAAGAGCAATGGTGCTATCTGCTGCAAGGTGGAGTGATTCAAACTTTAAATCCCCTTTTTAGGAAAAAGGATATCAGATACAATATCACTAGGGTTGATGAGATTGGAAAGAGAAGGGATATTTCCAAAATCCTTCACATTTAGGCACTTAAAAGCATAATCCATCAGTTTGATGAAAGACCATACAAAAGTGAAACAAAGTGCTAGAGCTTGTTTCTTGCAAGGTTGGCAGTTTGCAAACTCTTACTTAATTTAATAAGAAAGCCAGTGTAAAAAATACGATGTATTTTATATCTCAGTGATCTAAACGTCATGTGTCACAAAAAGGCACTAAAAGCTGAAGGGGAAGAGGTTAACAAATAGGCTTACAGTTATTACCACCTTTCACAACATGATTGACAAAGTTTTTGGTTTAATGGGCAGTTTTACTGTATTTGCACTCAGCCGATTTTTCATGTTTATGCAATTATTACGAGAAAAGTATGATGGGTATATCGAAATTTCGTGGCAATCTTGTCCTACACGAACATATAAATGCACCATATTTGACCCTTCTGCAATGCTTTGTTTTGAAGCTGTAAGGAATTTAGGTCAAATTTTGACACATTTTTATGTCTCACAGACTTTTTTGCCAATTTCATGGATGAACAGAAAAAATATTCAATCTGTTGTGATTGATGTTAATGATACCTTTCTGGACCTACGACTTGGGTATAAAATACAACATGTGAATAAGTTACAAACAACATGACTTGGGTCCTAAAATGTAAAAAATGGCAGATGTCAAAAATTTAGTTTTGATGGACCATCAGTTGCTTTATGTGCTGTTATGAGTAATGCCCCTGTCTCACAGCACGTTGCAGAGAACTTTTTATCCCAGAGGGATAGCTTGAGAAGAATTCTAGGAAAAAAATGACCAACACGGCGACTCATAATGTTTATAAAACGATTATATAATTAATTAAAAGCATATCATGGCGGGATAAGATCGTAAATCGGCGGGATAAGATCGTAAATCGGCGGGATAAGATCGTAAATCGGCGGAGACAAGATCATATCCCTGTGGGAAAGATCTAAACGCCGGGGGGCAAGATCTAAATGCCTGTGGGATGTCAAAAATCGTCGGCGGCATGTCAAAAGACCGTCAGCGGGATGTCAAAAACTGCCGGCGGGGCTGCAAATGTCGCGCAGGGAAAGTAAAAATATCCCGCAGCGGCAGGAGAGGTCCCCGCAGGGGCAGGAGAGGTCTCCTCAGGGGCAGGGGATGTCCTAATATCCCGCCGGAGATGTTTTTAAGTCGTTCTTACTGAAAAAACCCCCGCCGGACATCCAAAAATCAAGAAAATTTTGGTCTCTGTTCCGGCGTCATGGAAAAAAAATGTCAACATGTTGAAACTTTTTTTGACATCCAGGGCGCAGTTATTCCATTTCTAGGAACCCCTGAGGGGAACAAAAAGTACCGCTCAGGGATGTGAAAAGCCGTCGGCGGGATCACCCAAATTCATCCAAATTACCAGGAAATGCCATCCCGCCGACGCCTAAAGTGCTCCGTAACATGCCGTGAGACTGTAGCATAAGTATCAAAGAATGTGTATAACGTTTGTGTTAATTTTGAAGCTTGAGAGATATCTCAAGGTAAAACAGAAACATTTGTATCACTAACCATAATTGGTTTTCAGAATGTGACACTAAGTGTTTTGTAGGAATAACAAGCTATTTGTGTATCTTTTGCTCATTCATGTGCCTTTACAAGTATTGACAAATACAAGTTAAAAATATATCCAGGCCATGTTCATACATTTTCTTAGAAATTAAAATTCATGATATCAAAAAATGTCCTCTCCAACATATAAGAAATCTTGCTCTGATTTGTGCGTTTTAACCCTGGATTCATTGAAGAAACGGCCATGGTAAAACAGACTAAGTAAATCTGGATGCCTAAAAAGGGTTTTTATAAGTATTGAAAATGTCAAATATATTATCTTTCGTTATCTACTACACTATTTGAGAAAATCAAAATTGAGAAAAAAGTTGATTTATTTTTGTCATATATCAATATAATTGTAATTTTTTGCTATTAACTGAATGACTGTAAAGGATAATAACCGAATATATTGTTAATGAAGCTATCAAAGATGATTTTTCCAAAGGCGCCTGATTTTTGATAATTTTCGGCAGTTTTTTGCTCCAAAACACTATGTTTGACACAGCCGAACACCAAAAGTTTCAATCGTACAGTAACAAAACTTGACATGGGGTTAATAGGGATTATTAACCATGGAAATCATGTATCTTTTGAGACTAGTAACCTACTCAACAGAAACTTTCAGGTTAAAGGCAAGTCAGATTTCTGTAATTTCGTAATAAACATGGTAAAATAATTGAGGCATGTTTAATCTAAATTTAAGCTTTGCATGGGTTTTTATGTTCCTATGCAACAATGTGGCTTGATTTCCAAGAATAAGAATGGGTGAAAATTGTTTCTGGATGGGTATTTTTCCTGATACACAGTTTTTTTGACGAATCAACCCTTGCCTACTTTAAGTAGCGGTATTTTGGCAGTAAACCACCAAATCACTTCAGTCCTCTTTGATTTTAGAAACAGTAATATGTTAATTTTATGATAGAGGGATGGAAATTCTCAAATTTCAAAGTTTATTTTGTCCCACTATGAGACGCTTTGAGTGCAAATACTGTAAAACTGCCTTAAGGTTGCTTGGAGCTAAATCTACATTTAACACACAAAAAACCATAGCTTAGTCAAGCTAGGTAACATGATTTTCTCCCTTGAAATTCCACCAAGTTCTTGGATGGGCCTATACATTTTATTTTAGTTGACACTCTAAAACTTTCATTGATCTTCTTGCACTTGAAAAGTAGCTGAAGGTGTGTAATGTAATTTACCCCAGCTTGTTTTATCCAATCAGGCCAGAACCGGTGCCAGTAGATATCAAACCAATTCACAGGAACTGAGTTGAATATCAAGCAGCGCCACCAGGTGCAAGCAGCCATGGAATTCATTTCAATGAGACAGAGACTGCTTTTGGATATTGGATATTCAATAACAAAAAAGACACATATTATATTTTTTTTTTTGGTCACATATCAGTACACAATGTAAGTGAGCTCAACTGTCAGCTCTGGACTTTAGAATGTATGACCAGTTCTCAAGAATCAATATTAAGCACAGAAGATGACACTGGCCCATCTATGAGACACAAAACTGCAATTATTTCTGCAATAATAAACCAAATGCACTCATTAGTTTAGTAATGCGCATCAGATACATGATCATATAGCTCCTGGAAAATTCATCGGCAGATAATTTCCAACCTTACAGTACACAGAGATCATGTTATTGCGTACCAGGCTTGCCAACCTTTTTCATAAAGACGTGTTGAAGATTACTTCCCAGCTCCTATGTCATTTCGGGCGTTAAATTCAGCTCTGGTTGGGTTAACAGTTTCAATCATTCTTAGCCTCATTGCAGAGTCCTAGTCCTCTCCTAACTAGCCTATCAAGTGCATAAATGATGGGACAAAGAGCTATAATCATCGCCATCTCATCGGCATTGCACAAAAAAAAAGTATTTCAGGTTGTCAAATATGCAATGTAATCAGCCAGTTACAATACTCAGTATATTCAAGTTATAGTAAAGCAAAAAAAAAGACACTCATATATAAACATTCTAACAGAGTGACTGCTGTGCTGCAAACCCATTAGTTACCATGTGCTGGACGGTGTCATTGGAGAGAACCAGGCAGCCATATACATCATCTTCAAATGGCTTCTGGAAAAAGGTGTTGAATTAAATTACTGCCTGAAGGCATTTAAAAAGCACCATTTGTCTTAAAATAAGCATTAGGGTTGGAGTGTTATTTTCATATCCCATGAAAAATATGGAAAAAGAAATCTCTTTTCAGATACCATAAAGCACAGGCTGGACCCTAAAAGAGTCTCTAAGAGTCGTATTTGTCTCTGGAGTCTTGCTTGTTACACGACTAGAATCTTACATGACATTATTGTATACAAATATCAAATAAATATGACTAGAGACATGTAAGACAATTCTTTTTTTATGACAATTCCCTACTCAGGGTTCGGCCTGTGCATGAAGTATGATGATATTATTATTGATAAAAGAAATACGCGTTATGCAGCCTATCTATTAATCAAAGAAACAAGGCACAGTGGATAAAAGATGCAAATCATGAAATATCTGATGCTAGAAACATGCCCAAGGTAAAACTTACTTCAGATATTTTCTTCTTAGCCTCGTATATTGAAATGCAGATTGACATATTGTTAATCTATAGTATGAAAACAAGTTTATCAACTAACCAAACTTTTACTTTCTTTCCCCCCGCAACTTTAGAGCAGAAACATGACTTCCTTTTACAGTTGCAAAAATGCCAAGAAACATTTTCTAAGCAAGAAATATAAAAAGAATATAGCTCCAAGATTTCCTCCACAAAATATCATCAAAGATCATCTGCATGATCTGCCACAAAGAGGGACTCCCTCGTTGATCAATGTGTTCTAATGAAATGTTAAATTTGAATCCCACAGAACACAGCTGCTCCACCTATGATTATAAAATGTTGTGATGAGGTCACCTCAACAACAATAGTAATGACATCACTATCTCATTGTTTGATTGTGACATAAACAATTGGTGATGACGTCACATAACCAAAATGAGGCAGAATCCCTCTTTTTTTGTGACTTTACGTCATTGTAATAGTATCAATGTTATACAAATACGGCATGATATAAGCGCAATGTGAAAACTTATTTGCACCAGGAGATTCATATTTAACTATAGGGCGAGATGATAAGTGCCATATTTGTTTTATTGCATGAACACTACGCTTCCATCCGTTCTGCAACATCGGAAACTTTTATATTTTTGCGGAATAAATATGCTAAAGAAAAAATACTTCTAACATTTTCAGATAAAGATATAGGCCTAACAGTAAAATATTCTTTTTTTTATATAACAGTAAATAATTTTAAAGCATATGTTGAAGAAAGTGGGAAACAAATGTATGAAAAACAAGAATCCGCGGATTCAAAACCGACCTAACACAATGAAATTGAAGGTGCCATTGCTTAAACCACTGAGCAACTGATATTGGAAGATAGGAGAAATAGTTGATTGGAAGATGCTAGACTATTAGTATAGAATCAATGCAGTTTGAACAGATTTCTAAAAAAAAGGAAAGATGGCTGCCAAAATGGCTGCCATCTTGGATTTCTCAACACATTCCTCATCCATACCCACAGGCCAATACCTGTACCAAATTTCATAACTGTAAGTGAAATATTAAGGTCACAATGGTCAGTTCAAGAATGACGAAAGTTGGCTGCCAAAATGGCTGCCACAAAGTGGCTGCCATCTTGGATTTCTCAACATGTTTCCGATTGATACCCATAGGCCAATACCTGTACCATATTTCATGACTCTTAGCGAAATATTGAGATCACAATGGGAAGATCAAGAATGAGGAAAGATGGCAGCCAAAATGGCCGCCATCTTTGATTTCTCAACATGTCCCTGATCCATACCCACAGGCCCATACCTGTAACAAATTTTATAACTCTAAGCGAAATGAAAGATGGCTGCCAAAATGGCCACCAAGCGAAATATTGAGGTCACTATGAGCAGTTCAATAAATGAAAAAAGATGGCTGCCAACATGGCCACCACAAAATGGCCGCCATCTTGGATTTATCGACATGTTCCCAATCCATACCCAGAGATCCATACCTGTAACAAATTTCATAACTGTAGGTGAAAAATTAAGGTCACAATGGGCAGTTCAACAATGAAGAAAGATGGCTGCCAAAATGGCAGCCACCAAATGACCGCCATCTTGGATTTATCGTCAAGTTCCCAATCCATACCCAGAGTCCCATACCTGTATCACATTTCATAACTGTAAGTGAAATATTAAGGGCACAATGGGCAGTTCAAGAATGAAGAAAGATGGCTGCCAAAATGGCAGCCACAAAACGGCAGCCATCTTGGGTTTCTCGACATGTTCCCAATCCATACCCAGAGTCCCATACCTGTACCAAATTTCATAACTGTAAGTGAAATTTTAAGGTCACAATGGGCAGTTCAAGAATGAAGAAAGATGGCTGCCAAAATGGCCGCCATCTTGAATTTATTGACATGTTCCCAATCCATACCCACAGGCCAATACCTGTACCAAATTTCATAACTGTAAGTGAAATATTAAGGTCACAATGGGCAGTTCAAGAATGAAGAAAGATGGCTGCCAAAATGGCCACCACAAAATGGCCGCCATCTTGGGTTTCTCGACATGTTCCCAATCCATACCCAGAGTCCCATACCTGTACCAAATTTCATAACTGTAAGTGAAATATTAAGGTCACAATGGGCAGTTCAAGAATGAAGAAAGATGGCTACCAAAATGGCCACCACAAAACAGCAGCCATCTTGGGTTTCTCGACATGTTCCCAATCCATACCCAGAGTCCCATACCTGTACCAAATTTCATAACTGTAAGTGAAATATAAAGGTCACAATGGGCAGTTCAAGAATGAAGAAAGATGGCTGCCAAAATGGCCGCCATCTTGAATTTATTGACATGTTCCCAATCCATACCCAGAGTCCCATACCTGTACCAAATTTCATAACTGTAAGTGAAATATTAAGGGCACAATGGGCAGTTCAAGAATGAAGAAAGATGGCTGCCAAAATGGCCGCCACAAAATGGCAGCCATCTTGGATTTATCTACATGTTCCCAATCCATACCCAGAGTCCCATACCTGTACCAAATTTCATAACTGTAAGTGAAATATTAAGGTCATAATGGGCAGTTCAAGAATGAAGAAAGATGGCTGCCAAAATGGCCGCCACAAAATGGCCGCCATCTTGAATTTATCGACATGTTCCCAATCCATACCCAGAGTCCCATACCTGTACCAAATTTCATAACTGTAAGTAAAATATTAAAGTCACAATGGGGAATTTTGTCAGTGGTTTACATCTGGTTTGTGGTTGCAGTTTATGCCTACTGTTTATGGTTTCACCTGATCCATTTACAGCTCCTGTATTAACCGGCCTCCGCTGTTAGGCCGGTTAAAAAGTAAGTACATGTAGGAAGTAAAATTCTGAAAAAAAAAAAATCGATGGAAACCTTTGAAAAAAAAAAAAAAAAACAAGAAAAATTGGAAAGACCCTTTTTGGGAAAAAAATGTTTAGAAAAAACTCTTTTTGGAAAAAAATAATAAATTGGTTGAAAACTATTGGCTATTGCACCCAAACCATTTCAGCGAAAAAAACAAATTGGAATTTCTTTATTTTTTGGGAAAAGCTTGTGTTCAATATTGCACTCTAACCATGCAATATGAGTTTTTATGATGTCTTTATTGAGCTGACTTCGGCCAATCAGCATCACTCTAGCACAGTGGTCACGTAATAAAATCATTTATTTAACTTTGAAAAAAAAGGATAAAATACTGAGCTTTTTAAAAATTATTAGGTCATATAATTTTTTAAAAGACAAGCAATTGTAACATGATTTGAAGTAATTGTTGTGTCATTGCTTGAACTCAAGAATTCTAGTTGACGTCATGCATAAAATTATGTTTTGTTTTTTTTCTGGGTTGGTGGCGTTGCTATCATTAACCTTCTTATTTAAAACTATATTCCATTAATTTTTCATGGATATCTTGATATTTGTCACATAATCGCCCTTTATGTCAGAAATCACTCAAAATGAGTTTTGTAACTTATACGTACTTCTAGTGTAAGTACACAGGAATTTGAATAGGTCACAGGACAAATTGATGGTGACCCTTCATTTTTCACTACCTTAAAAAACTTTTTGAAGAACTTTCTGGCAAAGTCTCATGAATATTTAATGAACAAATTTACTTCTTTATATGCATCTAAACCAGTTACTCTGCTCTATGGCCCTTTATCAGTAAATTTCCTCGATTTTTCAAAATTCATTTTATGTACTCAACATAACTGCCAAAAAAACATTGGTCATATCCCTTCTTAAGAGAGTTGTCAATAAAGTGTATTTCCAGTTAAGAATCTCTTAATTTTGCATGAACATCTCATGGATATTTTTCAAGTGATCTCCCTTTTCGTCAGAAATTGCACAAGCTTTTTAGTAAATACGAGTAAATTTCCTTTATTTTTCATATTTTTCTGCACGACTTTTACTCAATGTAACTCCTTAATAACATTGGGATTAACCCTTCTTATTAGTATTTTTCAATAGAGTGTATTTTCAACTATGTTCCTTTAATATTTCATAAATATCTCATGGATATTTTTCAAGTAACCTCCTTTTTTATTAGAAATCACACATATTTTTTATCATACTAGTAAATTTGCATGATTTTCATATTTTTCTGGTATTGTACTCCATTTAACCACTAACATGACACGGGTGTTTCCATTTTTTAAATATTATTTTTCAATAAAGCGTATTTACAGCTACTTTCCTTTGATTTTTCATGAATAACGCATGGATATTTTTCAAGTTACATCCATTATCGTCAGAAATCAAGCTCGCTTTTAGTACTGCAAGTAAATTTGCTTGATTTTTCATATTTTTTTCTGATATTGCACTCAAAGTAACTACTGAAAAACATGGATGCTCCCCCTTTTTAATATTATTTTTCATTAAAGATATGTTCAGCTATATTACTTTAATTTTTCATGAAAATCTCATGGATATTTTTTAAGTGACCTCCCTTTTCGTCTGAAGTTGCACACACTTTTTAGTATTGCTAGTAAATTTCCCTGATTTTTTCATAATTTTCTCATATTGTAATCCACGTAGCTCTTAAAAAACATCGGTTATCCCCGCTCAAAGACCACTTTTTCAAAAAAGTGTATTTCCACCTATATTCCTTTAATTTTTCATATAAATCTCATGGATATTGTTCGAGTGACGCCGCTTTTCGTTATAAATCGAACACTTTTTTTAGTATTTTACTGTACTTTTTAATGTAATGACATAAGATTTTGAAAAGATAATAGTTCAAAAATTATATTGGATAGCCCCGCCTATTTTTTATTACGTTGGAAAGCTCTCTTCTTGGGAAAGTTTCGTGAATATCTCATGGATTTTCGATTTCTTGCCAAGTGTGGGATTCAACTTTAAATCAACCATACAACCAAGATGTTGACATAAACTGCTCCAAGGAGACAGGGCATGCATTGAAAAGAAATAACAAGAAGCTGGGCTCCGGTAGATTTCTTCCATTTGATAGTTGCTGCAATATTGAAACAGCTCATAGTAAGCTGCCTTTATACAATAGAGAACACAATATTATTACATAGAAAACATTGGGACACTCCACTGTGAAATTTGCATTTGTGACGAATGATAGCTGATGATGTGTCATTTCAATACTTTAATTATGAAAACCATAGAGGCCACTTGATTAGTAGTAATAAAAACAAATTTCAGATTTGTTGTCATTTTGTTTGTTTATTACACACAACCAGCAATAGTTGTGGTTGAACTAAAGTGCTCTTGACCTATTGCATTTCTTGGTCATGACACATTAACAGAATGATGACACTTAGAATGTTATGGACCTCTAGTTCTCCAAAAATAAAGAAGCTGCTGTCATGACATTGATGTTAACATAAGCCGTGTTTTGGAAGTCTTTAAAACAACATCTGAAAAGTGGGTCAAGATTCTCCTTGCACCATATGTCAGTAACAAAGTTAAGAGAGAACACAACCCTTCAAGCAACTCAAGCATTTCAGAAAAATGGTGAGACGGAATGACAACTGACAAATCAAAGAGGAGAGGGAAGACTACTGGAAGAGGTTATGACAAAGGGTTGAGTCAAGCATAAAAATGTGTCTGATGTCCTGAAGGAAGGCACAAGGAGATGAGAGACCTAGTTTCTTGCATACCGTGATCACAAGTAATGTCATACCAAGGTCCTAATAAGCGAAATTCACTATGCTTATAGTGTGTAACCTCACTGATCATCATTTTAGACCGCCCTCGAACTCCATTTAGTTTTTGTCAAAATTGTGCGATATTGGTGTTTTTAATCATTTTCAAGATATCTGCATCACTTCATAAAATCCATCATAAGTTTTTTCTTTTGGCCACATTCTGTGGAGGGTTGTTTTTGGACGAGTTTGTTAACCAAGCAATGCAAAGACGCAGGCTATCACACATGTTTGATATGATGATGCCAAAGCATAGGCAGTTAGATACACCATAGGCCATGGGATATGAAGCAGCAGGCCAGACTTCATCAGTTTTCAGCAGTTAATCAAAGAGGTGATGGATGCCCCTATCAGCATTGTTTTATTAAGAAGTGTGTGAAGGTGTTCTTCAGGAAGTGACTAAAAGAATAATCCTAGAGCAAAAACGACTTTAACACGATGACCCTCCACCAACTGCCTAAAATTGCCATCAGGTTTTCAGTTTTTAGAAATATCAATATTATTCTATCAATTAATTGATTTTCATGAAATCCATGTGAGTTTCCTTAAAAAAATAAGACGACTAGAGCTGCTTTCTTTTACAGGTGATTACGGTAACATATTATTATGTTGCCCTCTCAAAGTGTCTTTGAATAAGGAAATAATCAAATATGTTTGTTATTATTGCTTAATGCAGCAATAATTATACTCCTGACTTGTAAAAAAAGACATTTTATGTATTGGTTGCAGTATAGGCTGATGACTCAAAAGCCTTTTTTCATACATCTAAATTTTTCCTGACATTGATATAACTTATAATAGTTGGTATTTGCAATGGTGCTATCTGCTGCAAGGTGGAGTGATTCAAACTTTAAATCCCCTTTTTAGGAAAAAGGATATCAGATACAATATCACTGAGGTTGATGAGATTGGAAAGAGAATGGATATTTCCAAAATCCTGCATATTTAGGTGCTTAAAAGCATAATCCAGTAATTTGATGGAAGACCAATTTTTTTCTAGTCTAGAAGCAGGCCTCCATACATCATTTTCGCATCCCAGACCTTACAAAAGTGAAACTAAGAGCTGGAGCTTGTTTCGTGCAAGGTAGGCAGTTAACAAACTCAAATTGATGTTCTTAATTTCCTGAAAGCCTAAAGAAGTAAGAAAGACGATGTAAAAAATACAATGTTTCAGATTTTTAAGGAATATCTCAGTGATCTAAACATAATTTGTCACAAAAAGGCCCTAAAAGCTGAAGGGGAAAAGGTTAACAAATACAGTTATTACCACCTTTAATCACAAAATGTTTGACCAAGTTTTTGGTCTAATGTTGCATGGAGCTAAAGCTACATTTAACACACAAAAAAATCATATCTCAGTCTAGCAGTTAGAAGCCTAACATGACATTAAGTAGAAGGTAACATGATTTTCTAGCTAGAAATTCGAAACAGTTTTCGGATATACGTATTATCTTTTTTACATTCTGTAAGCTTTCATTGATCTTCTTGCACTTGAAAAGTAGCTGAAGGTGTGAGAAATGTCATTTATCCCAACCTGTTTTATCCAATCAGCCGAGAACAAGGTGCCAATTGATATCAAACCAATTCACAGGAAGAAAGTCGAATTGCAAACAGTGCCATCAGGCGCAAGCAGGCCATGGAATTTATTTCCGGAGACAATGAGACAGAAACAAGTTTTGGATACCGGACATTCAATAACAGAAAGGACACAAATATATATTTTTTCTTTTCTGGTCACATAGCAGTATATAAGTGAGCATGATCGTCATCTGCCAGTGCTGGACTTCATAATGTATGACCAGTGCTGGACTTCATAATGTATGACCAGTGCTGGACTTTATAATGTAGACGTATTACCACTGACCAGTTCCCATAAATCAATATTTTGCATGAACGTGTCGTGTGTCACAGCAGATGACATTGGCTCATCTTTGAGACACAAAACTGAAATCATTTCTGCAATAATGAACCAAATGCACCCATGAGTTGCATATCAGATACGTGATCATAGTTCCCGGAAAGTTCATTGGCAGATAATTTCCAACCTTCCAGTACACAGAGATCTTGTTACTGTGTACCAGGCATGCCAACCTTTTTCATAAAGACGTGTTGAAGATGCCTGGAAAGAAGAACAGCACAGCAGAATGCAGTTTTCTCTAAAATTGATAAGTATTCAATAATAATTTCGTAAGAAGTCCACATATCTCCCATGTTCATTATCATTTTGAAAATAATGATATTTCACAACCTCATAATTTGTTATACATATTAACAATTTTGGCCAATAAATATTTATATTCTGCATCAAAATTTTAAGGCCAATCATGTAGCAGGAGATCAGTCACATGACAAGCCAATAAATAACCATATTGGTGTCTTAAATGTGTTATTGGGAAGTTTTACGGTATTTGCACTCGGCCGATTTTTCGTCTTTAAGCAATTACTCTGAGAAAAGTATGACAGGTAATTGGAAATTTGTCGTGGTGGCAGTCTTGTACTACATTGAAGTATATGTGTACCAAATTTTACCTTGCTATGATACTTAGTTTTGATACAGCAGGCGATTTATGACCAAATTTTGCACTTTTTTGTGTCTTACGGGTAGTTTCGCTTATTTTATGGCAACACAGAAAAGAAAATGGAGGCAGTTGTGATTGATGTTAATGATGCCTGCCTGGACCTATGTCTTGGGCATAAAATACAACAGGTTTCGTCTGAATAAGTTGTATACGAAAGGAGCTGTCTCCCACAATGTAGAAAATGGCATGTGTCAAAAAGTTTGTCATCGATGGACCATTTATTACTGCATATGCTGTTATGAATCAGTATCAAAGAGTGTATCTACCGTTTGTGTCAATTTTGTAGCTGGAGACATGTCTCAAGGTTAATCAAAAAGATTCATTCCAGAATCTATAATTTGTTTTCATAATTTGAGGCTTGAACATGATGTCAAAAAAATGTGTCCTCTCCAGTACGAGGAAAAAACACTCAGGATTCCCAAGGAAAAAACAAGCTATTTCTGTCTTCTTTTCTCGATTATGTGCCTCTACACTGATGTGACAAATGCAAGTTGAAAATATATCCAGGCAATGCACATACATTTTCTTAGAAATTAAAATTCATTATGTCACAAAATGTCCTCTCCAGTACATCAGAAGTTTCGCTCTGATTCAAGTCTTTTAACACTGGATTCATTAAAGAAAAGAACATGGCTAAAATAAATAATTTAACCAGGATGCCTAAAAAGGGTATTTATAAATATAGAAAATAAGGATATGATCAAGGCTCCGATGTCCAGGTATGGCCGTTACGTCATGGAGAGTTTGGTATCCGGCTTTTAAACTACCTTCAATGTCATTGAAATCATAAGTGGAGGTAGACAGTACCATCTGCCATTTATATGTAATATTGCAAGATAATTGCTTTATTTCCTTTGGAGATATTTAATTGTTTCATTTTCGAAAATTTGTGGACGTAACATGGACAGCACACTGAAATTGTGAAAAATCAGACAGCAAATAGCATCTGTTTACCACATTAAAGTACAAATGTACTTATCCTTCAAAAATAAACAATGACTTTCAATCTCTTGTGAAACCCAGTGAATTTTGAGGAATAAAATGGTAAAAATATTCCATGACGTAACAGGACACCATTTTAAAGTTTAAAATCATGTTATAGAGGTTAGAACCTGACAGAGGATAACAAAATGTTTACTTTTTATAAATTACTTTAACCAAAGCAAAAATTGACGCCAGTATTGCATTGCTGTGAAGGATTTTGAACTGAATATTCACGAAACAAAAAATTTATGATGTAACATTGGACACCAATGTTCCACAGGTGATACAATTTCTCACCTGGCGATAATAGATTTCATGCATTTTGTATAAATTATCGCCAATGATCAGTGAGACTATTATCTATGCCTCAAAATTTCATTTTCTTGCATTTTCATTAATTTTTACCCAAAGAAATTACTGCTAAAACACAGGGCTAATTTTAATTTTTTTATGATTTGCAAAAATTACCACATTTTTTGCTTTTCTGTGACAGTAAATGAAAATTTATCAAACATCCGTTAAAGGCTGTATTCCTGCAGTGCAGTCCAACGATATTAGACATCTATTTCTGTAGGGAAATTGATATTTCATGTGTTTAACCCCCCACAGACGATAGTGTATGTTGATACAAGAGAAGTGAAGTTTGACTTGAGGTTCACGGATTGCTTTGTGGATTTCTTCCAATAAAAATGCAATTGAAAGTAAATTTCCTATCCTGTGTATCCTTATTTTACCTGCCAGGTACAAATGATGCACTCAAAATAAATAGTTTGACCAAAAGTAATCAGGATTTCAAATTGGTGTCTCGGTTACATCCCAGTCTTGTAAAAGTTATGTCCTCGGAATTAATAAGATATCTTGTGATTGTCTCTCACAAAAAGTATTTAACATGAATTCATGAATGCTGGACTGTGAAAATGAAGTAAAGTAATAGAACAAGTCACATTTTACTCTATTGTAGGGGAATTTTGATTTGATTTATGCCCATGATGTAACTTATGACACCTCACATGCTGTCCATGTTACGTCATTGCCAAGATTTGGCTTTTTACACTTACTTATAATGTTAAATGAATATTGTGAACCATTTTGGTATAACTCGTGGCTAGTTATTGAAATTCAAGTATGTATAACCATCCATTCTGAGAAACTAAAAGAATTAAACCTGCTTTTATAGCTTTTTATCATGACGTAACATGGACACACGATAGGATGAAGTTGAATTTGGTGTCTCTGTTACATCCAGTTGTATTTTCAAAACAAACTGACAAAAAGAGTTCCAGTTGCAGGATTTTTAAGCATTTAAATGTTTGAAATGATCCAGATTACTGATTATACTAAAATAATAAGAGTGTATGACTTGGATGTAACATGGACAGCGTTGGATACAGAGTGGAGCTGACTTTGGTCCGGTTTTTCTCTTTCTAGGAATGGTATGCATTAAAGAAATGTGGCCAAACCCTTTGCAAAATTAATTGTGAGTCTGCTACAGATGGTTTCAACAACATCTCTGCTACTGTTAATTCAATATTATCAACTTTCCGTCAGCATGTCACAGCTGATCGTGGATGTAACGAAGACCAGCCTCACTATGGCACACCAGGATCCCCCTCTTATGCTAATTCAAGTGGTGATGGCACCTGTTTTGGTGTCAGAAATTATGCATAAGAATGTGGAGATGTCATGAAATGTCTAAAAATAGAATATCCTTTGGCCAATAACAAAACAGGAGGGAGATTAGGGACGTAACATTTGGACACCATCTGACATATGATGTTTGATTAAGTATGCTGTGGTGCCATAGGGGCTCCTGTAATATATTTAGCCATTTTCCAAAGCCATTATAGATCAACTCAACATTGACAGAAAGAAAATGAACTGGCTTGGTTAAGTTTAGCTGTCAGGAGCCATGTCATGGATGTAACAAGATGGACACCAAATGTTACATCATGGTACTCACTGAAAATAGGCCTATATCTTACCAAATTTGGTCAAATTATAACTTCTTAAAAATTTGACACAAACTTCTGTTAAATGCCTTCAAATTGTAGTTGAAATGATTGAAATTCAGTTACTAATGTCTAATATATAGTAAAATCATTTTTGTCTCACCAGATGGACACCACAAAAATGTCCAACTTTTTACCACTTTTGCAAGTGCCCTGTCTAAACATTAATTAACAAGAGCAGTTATTGCCTTGGAGTTATCTCCCATAAAGGCATGTATTTCATTTGTAAAAAAAGATAAGAGCAGAGAGCAACATATTTCCAGGGAAATGCATTTATTTATATTTTCCCATGATGTAACGGCCATACCTGGACATCGGAGCCTTGATCATATATGTTTTTAGATCATTAAATAGCACTATTATGAGAAAATCAAACTTGAGAGTAAAAGGCACTTATTTTATGTAATGTATCATTATAACTGCAATTTTTTGCAAATAACAGAGTGACTAAACAAGATAATGTGTGAATATCTTGTTTATGGGGCAATTCAAGCTGATTTTTTTTCTGAGCCTTAATTTTGGGTCATTTTCAGTGATTTTTCTCTCTAGAACAAGGTCTTTCACACAAAAGGAAACACTATGAGTTCAAATCATACAGCAACAAAACTTGACTTTGAGTTAGTAGGATGCCTAAGCATTATTTATCTTGGAAATCATGTGTCTATTGAGACTAAAACCTTACTAAACACTCTAAAACATAAACTTTGAGAGTAAGGAATATTTAATTTCTTTAATTTCGTCATAAAAATCATTGGAAAAAAAGTTCTGCCATGTTTCATCGAAATTTTAAGTTTTGTATTGCTTTTGGGGGTTCTATGCAACAAGATGGCTGGATTTCCAGTGCAAAAATGGTAAAATTAGTATTCACATGGACATCTTTTCTGATAATAGTTTTTTCAAAAATTCAAACCTTGCCTACTTTATGGAGTGGGAATTTGGTGATAAACCAACAAATCACACGTGTTCTTGTTGATTTATGAATCTTTAATATGTTCATTTCATGATAGCATGAAGGAAATTCTCATTTACAAACCTTTATTCTGACCCCCCATGAGACACTTTGAGTGCAGATACTGTGAAACTGCCCTATTGGTGTGTGGAGAGTGGTATTGGTGTGCCCCTATGATCTTAGCAGCAACCATGCACTTAATTTCCTGTTACTTAAGGGAGGGCCTGGGTAGGAGGAATTCCAACCTCTTGAAATGTCATTATATCATTTTATAAATATGCTCATTGTAAATTTTGGGAAAAATTACGTATACTTCATATAAAAAAATTAATTATCTTTAGAAAAACCAGTATTTTACAAATATTTAGAAGTCTGAAAATTGAGGGGCAGAATATAACAAATAGTGGATGTTGAGTCAACCAATATTGAGTTTTATTGGCCTTAGCAGGTAATATTGGTCTCGGCCTCCGGCCTCGACCAATATTACTGCTTCGGCCAATAAAACTCAATATTGGTCTCCTCACCATCCACTATCTATATAATATTCTGCACCAAAATTTGTGAGCCAATCAACTGACAGGATATCAATCACGTGCCACGCCAATAAATAACGATATTGGCGTGTGGAGAGCGTTATTGGCGCCTTAAAGCTATATTGGCGTCCTCAGTGCACATGCACTTCACCTATTGCAGTGACAGTATCAGTCTTTCTGAGTCTTTCATTGCATTGACTGCATTCCAATCAAATTCTCGATTGTCATTGAAGGATACACAATTACTCCTCAAGGTGCTAATTGCGATCAAGGATAATTGACAAAATTTCAATTAAAGTGCCTCATCCTAAATGAAAGTATTTGTAGTTTACAGAAATCAATCCATTTGAACAAGCAACAATGAAAGCATTGTGAGACAGAGAAAAAACTTGCTGCTGAAAATGTACAGTTACTCTTTTAAAATGTTTAAAGATAATTCTTAAAAATAATATAATCACTAAAATACCTACCAAAGTGGTTAAAAACACCAATTTGAAAACGTTTATTACAAAGGGAAAAAATAATCAAGAGTAAATGATAGATAGACAAATAGATTATAGCTAAATAATAGCTGGATAGATAGCTAGCTAGATAGATAGATAGATAGCTAGATAGAAAGTTCAGATGAAAAAAATTTTTTTTTTTTTCCTCTACATTTTTTTTTGACGATGGTTAGAGAATAAAACTTTTTTATTTAAAAACATGCATAAGTCTGGAAATTTTGGTGCAGAATATAACAAATAGTAGATGTTGAGTCGACCAATATTGAGTTTTATTGGCCTCATCAGGTAATATTGGTCACGGCCTCCGGCCTCGACCAATATTACTGCTTCGGCCAATAAAACTCAATATTGGTCTCCTCACCATCCACTATCTATATAACATATAACACCTATAAAGAAAGAATTCAGATTTTTTTCTTCATCATCTTTTCCTGAGGTTGTGTGTAGTGTTTTCTTGCAAAAACAATAAACTAATATGTTTCTTCTTTCAAACCTACCCCAGAACTATTTGTGCTCTAAGGGAGGGTGATTACTTCCCAGCTCCTATGTCATTTCGGGAGTCAAATTCTGCTCTGGTTGGGTTACCAGTCTTACTCATTCTTTCTCATTGTGGTGTCCTTTAATCCTCTTTTAACTGGCCTATCAATTGTACAAATTACCAGACAAAGAGCCATAATCATCGCCATCTCATCCGCATTGCACTAAGTCAAAGTATTTCAGGTTGTCAAATATGTATTGTAAACACCGTACAAGTGATAGTAGAGCAAAAAAAAAAAAAAACTGTCTTAAGTTCTAACAGTGTGACTGCTGTGCAGCAAACCCATTAGTTACTATATGCTAGATGGTGTCTCTGGGGAGTACTAGGTAGCCATATATATCATCTTCTAATGGAAAGGCGTTGAATTTGATTATTGCCTGAAAGCATTTTTAAAAGCACCATTTTCTTAAAATAAGCATTAGGGTTTGATTGTTATTTTTCAGATCCCATGAAAAACATGGAAACAGAAATCTCTTTTGAGATACCATAAAGTACAGTCATATTTGTCTCTGGAGCCTTGCTTGTCACAAGACTAGCATCTTACATGACATTAATAAATACAAATATCAAATAAATATGACTAGAGATGTGTATAACAATTCTTTATTTATGTCATCTGCCTACTCAGGTTTCGCCCTGGGCATAAAGTATCATGATATAGCATACTTAGATTATGTGTTATGCATTCTATTAATCAAAGAAACAAGGCACAGTGGATAAAAGATGCAAATAATGAAATATCTGATGCTAGAAACATGCCCAAGGTAAAACTTACTTCAGATATTTTCTTCTTAGCCTCGTATATTGAAATGCAGATTGACATATTGTTAATCTATAGTAATTAGTATGAAAACAAGTTTATCAAACAACCAAACTTCTAACTTCCATCCCCCGGAAACTTTAAAGTAGAAACATGACTTCCTTTTTACAATGTCAAAAGTGCCAAGAAATCTTTCTGAGCAAGGAATATAAAAAGAAATGTAGATCCCAGATTTCCTCTTCGAAATATCATTACATATCATCTGGTCTACCACAAAGATGGACTTCCTCGTCGATCAATGTGTTCTAATGAAATGTTAAATCAACCATACAACCAAGATGTTGACATAAACTGCCCCAAGGAGACAGGACATGCACCAAAATGAAAATATCAAGAAGCTGGGCTCCTGTAGATTGCTTTTATTTGATAGTTGCTGCAATATTGAAACAGCTCATAGTAAGCTGCCTTTATGCAATAGTGAATACAATATTATTCAAGAAAAATCTAAAAACACACTTGTTTAAAAGCTTTTATAAATAACTATGGCCAGCACAAGCGCTTCTGAGCAGTATACTGGAAGAGGCGCTATATAAATTTCTATTATTATTATTATATATTATTATTATATAGAAAAGATCGGGACATTCAACTGTGAAATTTGCATTTGTGACTCATGATAGCTGATGATGTGTCATTTCAATACTTTAATTATGAAAACCATAGAGGCCACTTGATTAGTAGTAATAAAAACAATAACTCAGATATGTAGTCATTCTGTTTTTTTATTACACACAACCAGCAATAGTTGTGGTTGAACTAAAGTGCTCTTGACCTATTGCATGGTTTGATCACGGCACATTAACAGAATGATCACTCTCAAGGCAATGACATTTTTTCTCTTTTTATGGATCTCTTGCTCCCCGAAAATAATATATATATGAAGCTGCTGTCAAGACATTGATGTTAACATAAGCCTTGTTTTGGGAGTCCTTAAAACAACATCTGAAAATTGGGCCAAGATTCTCCTTGCACTTCATGACAGTAACATATTTAAAAGGGAACACGACCCTTCAAGCAACTGCGGCAGTTCAGAAAAGTAGTGAGACGGAATAACAACTCACAAATCAAAGAGGATAGGAAAAACTACTGTAAGTGGTTATAACAAAAGGGTTAGGTCAAGCATAAAAATGTGTCTGATGTCCTGAAGGAAGGCAGAAAGAGATGAGAGACCCAGTTTCGTGCATGCCGTGATCACAAATAATGTCATGCCATGGTCTTATCAAGTGAAATTCACTACACTTATAGTGCAACCACACTGGTCAGTGGTCATCATTTTATATCATTCCTCGAACTCCAGTTAGTTGTTGCCAAAATTGTGCAATATTGGTGTTGTTAATCATTTTGGCTATATAATATATATGCATCAATTGATAAAATGTATCACAGGTATGTTCTTTTGGTCATATTCTGTAGAAGGTTTTTTTGGATGAGTTTGTTAACCAAGAAATGCAAAGACGCAGGCTATCGCACATGTGTAATATGATGACGCTACAGCATAGATAAACCGTAGGTTGTAGGATATGAAGCTGTAGGCTGGATCTCATCAATTTTCAACAGTTAATCAAAGAGGTGATGGATGCCCCTAGCATTGTTTTATTAAGAAGTGTGTGAAGGTGTTTTTCAGTAAGTGACTAAAAGAATACTTTTAGAGCAAAAATGGCTTTAACATGATGATCCTCCACCAACTGCCTAAAATTACCATCAGGTTTTCAGTTTTTAGAAATATCAATATTATTCTATCAATAAATTGATTGCCATGAAATCCATGTGAGTTTCCTAAAAAAGTATGAATAATTGCTTTGGATATGGGATGTGAAGAATTTTGATTTTAAGTTATTGTTTTACTCCACATGGATTAAATGGGAATAAAGGGGGAAAAAAGCTTGATTTCCCACACCTTGCCATATTTCATTGATGAACCTTTGGTTATTTTTGGACTTCTTGTAATATACACTTTTGCTCATAAATATGGAATATAGGCATATGTCAAAAACTGAGTAGAAATTTGGAAACACCATTTCGTTATGGGAGCTGGAAACAGACTTGCAACAATTTTTCTAGATAAATATGGGTCCATTCAACATCACAAAGTGGAAATTTTATGAAATTGGAGAAAATCTTGAAAATGGGGGTCAATAATGGAAATGCTGAAAAAACGACAAATATTCCAGATTTTTGAAGGGTTGAAATCACATCAAATATTGTTGACACATGAAAATAATTGTTACCAAAAGAATAATTAGGGTCAAAATGAGTTAGCAACATAATTTACTGTGGAAATAATACCATCTAAGTATAACCAGGACGATGATCTGAATGGCACACCCCATTTTGTCGTAATTTGAGAATTACTTTCTTTCTAATGTGACTTAAGTTCTGAAATTTTGAGGGATAGAGGGTAGAGATGCATATCTTGAATGTACAAATTCATTTGGCGCCAATGATGCTCGATTTTGATGCACTCAGGAAAAATTATGATTCAAGAATTTTGACAATTTCTTGAAATTTGAAAATTTTTGGACTATGTAAACAGTTTTATTTACCGAAAAGTACACACATGAAGAGTTCTTCCAAGTGGTACTATGGTTTCCACTGACAAAAATTTTTATCGCTCGCTATTGACTGTTTTTCACATCACAATAGTGTAAATTTAGTACTCCAATTGATGGCAGCCAAAAAATTATAAATCACTGAATGGATTCATAGAAATATTGCAAAAGGTCATCCTTGCAAGTATATCACACATAGGGCCTATCTAAAAAATAATGAAGCCAAAGTGTGACATGACCATCAAAATTTTATAATGTATTTTTTCATCAAATGACCATGCTGTATTGTTAAGAACATATCTAAGTTCCAGAAAATAGATTGACCATAGAGTTCCAAACAATGGAAATAACTGATTATAGCAGAATAATACTGAAAATTTAAAAGTTTTTATTTCCATGTTTAAAAAAGAAAACTAAACTAAAAGATAAGATATATTTTATTTAAAGTCGTATACAAAAAACAGTAACACAAGCAGAAGCTTTTGGTCGACCAAAATGAGTATGGAAGATGAGGCTATGTACAGATGAATGGATGACATAGAGTCATGGACATTAAAAAATTAATAACAAAGGGGTAAAAACGTTAAAATCATTGTAAATATGATAGCATAGCATTGTCATTCTTGTAAATACAGTAAAAGCAAGTGGAGCACTTACACTCTGGTCCATTCCATGCCAATAGGGCCTTTTTAAAATCATTGAAATTTGGAATATCTTGTATGGCACATGGAATGAGATTCCATATTTTAGCACCCTGGTATCCAAAGGAGTTTTGTCCATATTTAACAGTTCTGAATTTAGGCATTTCTAGTATTTTATTACTTCTAAGATCATATGGGATATTTTTTATTTTGAAAAAATCTTTGCTGAGTGGTGGACAGGCAGAAATGAGGACTTTAAAGACTAATTCGATCATACATTTAGTTCGCATTAAATGGAGAGAAATCTTATTGTTATTTTTAAGTAGGTCTTTATAGCTAGAGGTAAAATCATTATACACAAAAGATAGAGCTCTTTTATTCAATTTCTCCAGCTTTTTGGTATCTTTACTTAGGCAATGATGGTAGACTACCGGACAATAATTAAAATTTGATGTTATGAAGGACTGGTATATCTTTAGCTTTACATTTACATTTAAGTGTTTGGAGATACGTTTTAAAGAATTTATTTGTCGAGATGCTTTTTGACAGATGTGAGCTACATGAATATTAAATTTTAATTCCCTATCTATATTGACTCCTAGGAGTTTTACTGAGTTTACTGGGACTATTTGGTTGTTGGCTATGTTAATCGTTAAGTTATTTATATTGTCCAGGCCGAGAACCATGGCTTGGAATTTTTCTGGATTTGCCAGTCAATTTATCATCAAAGTAAATCAAATTTCTTTATGGTGACATAGGGCAAATAGTGCAGTCTTCAGGGCAGTTTTCATTCCAATAAACCAAATATATTGTGAGAAACACACTATTTTTGATAATTTTTCAGCAATGTTTTTTCAAAAACGTAATTAAATTTGCCTCAGGAACATATGTGTTCCTTTAAAACGATTTCAACTGTCCTATGATATGGGTCTGGATGTTGGCTTCAAATTCATACCAAATAAGTGCCACTGAAGTGGGTATTAACTACGCAAAATATGAAAGAAGCATGATTTTTGGCCCTTTTTTAAGATAAAATCCTGATTTTGAGTAATGATGTCGCATGAAATTGCAAAAAATGTTCTGGTTTTGCTTGAAATCGATTTTATATGATATTATAAGTCATAACTGATGGAATTGTACAACCATTTTGAATGAAAACTGTGTTTTTTGATTGGATTTTGCCTTTATAGCCATTTTGGCCCCAAATTTTCAAAAAACTTCATATATGCCATTATATTATTGGCTAGGTCATGATACATGTTCAAACTACTAAAATAGAGTGGTACTTGTCACAGCAGGTAATATTAGCATCATGGCTCCACTATTTACAGGAAAAAAAATTTAATATGATCAAAATTTTTGTGAGCGTTACGCGTGCGACAAAGTAATTTTTGTATTTTACCACCAGGTATCGGTCACTAGCATGTATTAGTCCATAGTTTATTGATGATTGGTCGCATGTCGTGAGGTGGGCACCTAAAAAGGGTGGTTTTGTGACACTCTGCAAAGAAATTTGTCATTCAACTGTCCATTTCTCAAGAACTAAAAGGTCTATCAATGTGGTTGTAGTCTCATATTGTAGCCCTGAAAGTTCTCTTTAATTTGACTGCAACTTTATTTAAATTGATGGAATAGTTTGGGCCCTGCTACCCTGCAAATGAAAAAATCCAGGGGTGGTTCGGTGGCGGAGGCGGTGGCGGAGGCGGGAGGTGAAAGCAGTAATCAAGCCTATAATACCCTGCAACTCCTGAGTACTTGACTCTAACCTGAATAGACTGTTTCAGTGTATAGTTCAGTTCCTTGAATGTCTCCTATAGGCCTTTCAGATGTCTCTGGTGGCGTAATGTCTGTATAGTTTGAAAAGAAATTGATTGTACCATAGGCACAGACAAGCCGCTTTTGGTCTGTTTTCGACCATTTGGACGTAATGTGCTCAATAGTGCCTTGTGAACACTTATTTCAATAATTAGGTGTGTCAGTGGGCACTTGCTCATTGGAAAGGCATTCAGAATGACATTTTGATATAATTTGGGGTCTATGATTGGATCAAAGGAGCCATAAAGAGCCAACTTGAGAAGATATTTCCTATGAACGTCTGAACGATTTTTGTTATTTTTCACTCACAATTCATAATCCTTTACACATTGATAAAGCAGGTTATTTTGACCTCATCTTGTAGTCCCATTTGTAATCTACAATTTAAATTAAACCTGAGTCAATTCTATCGAGATTTGACCAGGCAGTGATGTTTATTGTGAAAAAGGTCCGAATTGAGAAAAATGCGTTTTTAGATCAGGCTTTTAGTGCATTTATTTGTTAATTAATAACATATAAACGAGTATATCTCAGCTATAAATAAAGATAATGAAGTTCTGTTTGCTGTATTTTGTACCTTTGATGGCCTATGATAAGCTATGGGAATATTGGAAAATGGGCCATTTTGACCATGTCACACATGGGGGCCCACCTTATGACATGCGACCGCTTCACAGATTTACTATGTTTCAAGCCAATCCAGGTTAAAATCAGAGCTTTCATAGTTTTTTACCGCATGAAAGTACTCCTGGCGTTACGCGTGCGACATATGCACCTTCCCTCATATTCATTGGAATTTTTTCATGAACTGAATTTTTCACAAGCATGAAAGGCTCCAAAACAACTAAGTAGATATTATACTAGATCTTAATGGCAAAAAGATTCAACTGAAATGTGTAAAAGGGAAATTACAACATCCCAGATCAGGAAGCCTCAAATTTCATCACGAATAATTCAATGATATCAAAACAAGCACACAAATGTACTTGTTTCAATGAATTTATGAAGCCTTTGGACATAGAGATAAAAGAAAAATTAATAAAATGACAATGAGATATGTCAAATTTCATACACCTGAAATAATTCAGGTGAAGAAAAATGTGATGTCACGCTAAAATAGTGAAAAATTCACGTTTTTCAATGTACTTTTAAGATTATCTCGACAACCGTCTGTAATATTGTCATGAAATTTTCTGGACTTTGGCACAAGAATGTATTCAAAGCAATAGTGCAATATAAAGTTTTTGCATACATCCATTCCTACATTTTTTGACCCCCAATGAAATCCAGCCCTGTGGCTTCATTATTTTTGAGATAGGCCATAGGCCTGGCTAAAAGAGACTTTGCATATGTTAGGCGTGTGATCCGCTATCATGGTAAACAAAACATTGTTGTGTTGTGATAAACAGGTAATAGGGCAAGTTGACCCAACTTCAGCCTACTTTGGTTTGTGATTGCTTGTCACTGGCTGGCTATTCATGGGACTAACGTGTACTCCATCAGCGCTGCAGAACTTCTGAAAAGAGCAGGTCAGCTGGGTGCATCTTTGGACACAAGCCGTCAGCCAGATATTAAACCCATTCGAATGCAGAATATTGACAAGTTGGTGTTCACGGAGAAAATACCAGAACCTGAAGGACTGTGGCTCCTGCCAAGTGAACCGGATATACTGTGTAATGCCGTGTCAAAGTTGCTTTATGATACGGCGAAGGTCTGCAAGACAAAAGTCAAGCCTAAAGTACACCAATCTTATGTTGAGTCCACAGGCAGATGGAATCGAATACTGGACTCAAAAGACTCACGCCAGTTATGGCAAAGCATTAACTGGAAAGGCAAATTTGACACTCCTCCAGACTTGAAGTCCCAGCCAGGTGATGATACATTCTGTCAGTATTATGAGAACCTTTTGCAGTCCCAAAATGATTCTTTGGAGTTCACACCCGATGTTCCCAAGTTTGTTCCAGTATTAGACATCCCAATAACATCTGATGAAGTGGACATATGTGTCAAAAGACTAAAGGCCAACAAGGCTCCTGACACTGATGGCGTAGCACCTGGTTTGTTGAAGCTATTGAATGATGAATGGATTTTGTTTATCACTGACCTTTTACTGTGGACTATTGGGAGGGTATTTAATATTTTCAAAAAGGGTGATAATCAGGATCCCGGAAATTACAGAGGAATATCTATTATGGTTGCTTTGGCAAAATTGTTTGATGCAGTATTAAATGAGAGACTTAACCTGTGGTATAAACCACGCCCACTTTGACCGCCTGCCAGTGCCGAGCAGATATTAGTGCTGAGACTACTTATCGACATTGCAAGGAGGACAAAGAGAACACTTTACATAACCTTCATTGACTATCAAAAAGCATATGACCGTGTTAATAGGTTGAAGCTGTTACACTTTCTAGACCGGAAGGGATATGGAAGCACCTTCTTGGAAAACCTCAGAAGGATGTATGCCGTGACAGTTGGGAAAATAGGGAATAGTCACTTTGATGCTAAAACTGGTGTTCGGCAAGGCTCAAGTACCAGTTGTTCGCTGTTCACCTTGTTTATTGTGCCAACAATTGATGCCTTAAAAAGAGATGGTGATGAAGATTGGCTTGGTGAACTACACGGATTACTATTGATGGACGACACAGTGATTTTTGCAACGTCATGGGAAAAGATGATGAAAAAGCTGCAGAACCTTGCTGGATGTATTAATGATATTGGAATGGTTATAAATGCCGCCAGGTCACAGTTTTTGTGTGTAAATGGGGATGACTTAAGCTCTTTCGACTTAGACGGTACTTTAATACACCACACAGAAAAGTATTGCTACTTGGGATCACTGATGACTGTGTGTCCAATTGCTAATCAGGTCAAGACTCTTCTGAATAGCAAGTCCGGACAGTTGCTTAAGTTTTACTCCTTCCTGCGTATGAATAGTGATGCCCCATAGGCTGTTAAACGTCGTGTGTGGGACAGTGCTCTATGTAGTGCTATACACTTCAACCTCACCTTGTGACAACCTCACCAATACGGGCACCTCGCAATTACGACCACAGAGACCTGGAACCGAATATTTTCCCTTTATTTTTTTGCTTAGTAAAACCTCTCTAATGCGTGCACCTCGCTAATGCGGTCACCTCGCCAATGCGGGCACTTTCTAGGCTACAAAAGGGCCATTCTGACCTCACTCATTACGGCCAGTGTATGAATAAGCAGCTGATAGTGTTGTATCAAGCAGAAATGCGTATCGGCGACGCTCTGTCTGGCGAGTGTTTGCTTAACTTTTTGTCTGTGGAAGGGTGTTACATTTGTGATTTGTCTAATTAAAGAAGAACGGTCAGAGCAATGACAATTGAGAGGCTGGGGTACAGCTAAGAGCTCAATAATCCAATCCAATGATTGCCGTTTACATGTTATACATGACAATCATTGGGCTTAATTGCGCTTGTAAAACAAGCAAAATGCTGTCCACTACGAAAGCATGTAAAATTCCTCTTTCTTGTGTTGGAATGGTCATAAATTTTTCATAATTTATTCTAAACACATTGACAATGACTTTAAACTGAAAAACTGGCACCTTGGCCTCATCAAAATTTAATTACAAGGAGTTTTCTGTAGGGGGGCTGAAGTTGGGTGAAAGGCTGAAATCAATTTCCAGCCAGAACGATGGTGCCATTTGGAGAATATCTTCTTTGATGTACTTTTCAGTGCATCAAAAGTGGTTTCTAATAATCATACATTCCAAAAATTTCAAAATTTCAAGAAATTTTCAAAATTCCCAGATTGTGATATTTCCTGACTGCATCCAAATCAAGCGTCGTTGAGACAAATTAAATTTTGCATCCAACATATGCATCCTCTGCCTTGTACCCCTTAAAATTTCAGAGCTAAAGCTCTTTTAGAGAGAAAATATTCTCAAATCACGAAAAAAAATAGGTGTCCCATTCAAGTCGAAGTCTAGATTACCCCTCCCCTAGTGGGTATTTCCCCAATATGGACTATGTTACTAACTAATTTTGACCCAAATTATTCTTTTGCTGTCATTTATTTTCATGTACATTAGGGTGGTCCTAAAATAAAAATTTCAACTTTTCCAAGGGGCTTCTTCATTTTCTTGTTCCATTTGGGGAAAAAATAAGTTGAGTTGAATTTCACAGGAATTGATACATATTAACCACTGCCACCAGACCCCTGTATTTGGACCACACCAGTAAAATTTCGAGTTTTTGAACCGATGCATTGGTACTTAGCATAGAGAAGACAAAACACAAGTCAGTAGTCTCAATATTTATATTATGTACTATTTGCATCATTTAGTCCATCACTTGAGTCTTTTCATTGTGTTAGTATCACATAGATACCAGATGAACATAATTAGTAATCACAATTTAGGCTTGAGAGAAAAGCCACCGCATGTGGGGCTTTAACCTCATCCAGGCAGAACTTCCTAATATATGTCTGGAGTTTTCGAGAAGGGATACATGAAGAGGGGGGCCACTGGGGGGGCAGGATGCATCCCCCCAATGATGAGCCTAGGGGGATGATCATATGATTATCCCCCACCCCCCTAGAATTTCAATTATGACTTTTTGGTGTTGACAATTATTACTTATATTTATATGTTCTTCCCATGATACCAGGAGATTTAAGGTGGAAAATACAAGCTACAGGCCTGTGTCTCAGTACCTACCTTAGTTAATCTAAAATATTGTAACTTCTGAGCCTTTAGTGGCCCCAGAAATCCACCACTGTGCAACTTTTGGCCTGTCGGGCCTTGTTGTATGAAGTTGGTGCTCACCGAAATAACCCCTCTACAAAAATGAAATATCTATGCTCCTGCCAGAAAGATTTTGTATATAAGAGGACACACACAAAGAGAGTGAGAGAGAGAGTGATGGTGTTAGTGAGGTTGATATAGTCATCTGGGAGAAAAAGCAAGGATTCCGACTGCTGAAGAGCCAAACATCATCAAAAAGCTGGAGAAGAAGGTAGAACTGAATAGTTCATTTGCTGAAGGAAAAACCGAAATATCTGCTTCTCAGATAAAGAAAGAGCAGGATTTCTTGGCAAATTTTAATAACTTGTTTGACATTGCTTAGGTTCAAGCAATCCGGTTGATTAAGATAAAAGAGGATTATGAATTTTGCGAAGCACAGGGAGAGCCAGGTTGATGTTGACATAGTTTTGTAAGGAAGGGTCTACTGTGGGGTGCAGCTTGCGATGGTGCTAAGGGCTGCATTAGAGGAGACAGTTGAAATTATGTCTCAACGAGGGGGTGGTTCTAATGTCACAGATCCTGAGTGAGGACGATGATAGCAATATTGGTCCAGTAGTTAATTTGGATGTAATCTGCTTCCAGATAATGGAATTGGAAGTTTATTGTCCTCCAGTGACCCCGCATGCAGTGCAAAACTGCTTTTGTGCCAAAACTAGTTGTAGGAACTGGCCATGCAACAACCACTGCTGTCCTTCACTTTCTAAAGGGCTGGAAGTTATCAGACACGATGGTTGGCATGAGCATTGGTGCCACATCCAGTAATACTGCCTCAGCACTTCGTGCATGCACTCTGCTACAACCAAAAAGGTCGCCAAGGCATTTGAAATGGCTTGCAATGGGACAGCTTCAAAATTTTTTCCAGTCAAATTTGACGTAGGGAATCAATATCTGTGGAAAACAAGAATCAGCTGAAACAGACGTGTCATACTTGATTGTAGATGCTATAAAAAGAATGATGTGTTGCCTGATCTAAAATTCAGTGATCTTAGTGGCCATCTTTCTTTCCTAAAATGCTCATGACTCTAGAAGTTTTAAATATTTTGTCATGAAATGCGTGAGGTATATACGAATTGATGTTTGATGGCTGTAATCTCTACAGTATACACTAAATGACAAGAATTATATGAGCAAGAGGACACCCCTAAGGTAACTATTTGCCACAAACAATAAAAGTGGTATTAACTTAATGAAGTGTTTTCCGTTTTTATGTTCTTATGAAAGGATGTCAACCTGATATCCATCATATATTTTTTTGAAATTGTTTTGGGAAAAGGAATCAATGGTTACAAATATTCTCTCAACGTTAACCTAAACTTTTTCGTGAATTTACTGCTTTTCAATTTAGGACCCAAAATGCACTCTTTGACCTTAGGGTCACTCCCAATCGCCAAAATAACCCCAGAAATGAATTTCCCACACCAGATTTGTCTGAAAACTAGGTATTGCATTTGATTCTAGGTGAAATAGTTTTGAAGCTGTCCCATTCGAGCAATATCGGATTCCTTGGCGGCCATCTTGGATTTCTCAAATCGCCCAAGGGTACTATGTAAATGCGAGCCACGTATATGTTTTCTATAGGATCTAAGAACATGGATTCCATTGATAAAAAATCTTTATCTATCAGTCCAGACTTCATCCAGAAAGTCAGCTTTGGCTGCCAGATTATTGCTAATTTAAACAATATACGTGAATTTTCTAATTTTCAACCCGCGTGTGGCAGTGGTTAGAATTGTTGTATTGAAATAAAATTTTGCACAAAATGTTTTCTCACCAAGACGAACAAGAATTTTTGGAAGCACCTTCAGAAAGTTACATTTTAATTTTTAGCATGCTGTAGAGGACCACCCTAATGTACATGTATCAACAATATTTCATGTGATCTCAATCCTTCACAAATCTGGAATATTTGTTGTTTTTTCAGTATTTCCATTATTGACCCCAGTTTTCAAGATTTTCTCCAAATTCATAAATTTCCACTTTGTGATGTTGAATGGACCCATATTTATCTAGAAAATTTGTTGGAAGTCTGTTTGCATTTCCCATAATGAAATGGTGTTACCCAATTTCTACTCACATTTTGACATGTGCCTATATTCCATATTTATGAGCAAGAGTGTAGATTCAATATTAAATTGCAAGTCTTCATTAGTGCCGTCACTCTTTTCACGGCTGATCTTGTAAACTTTCTTTTTGGATTGTGGTGTTTAACTGTATTATGGTATTTAACTTTTTCCACATCTATTTTTACTACTATGTATTGTATTAATTGTGTGTGCTCTTTTTCATGCTTGATAAGTAGAAATTAATTTTGTGTGTGTGTGTTTGTAAACAAAATATTGGGTAATTCCACAAGCATTACTTTGTAGTGTTTGATGTTATATCATATAAACTGCTTACCTAATAATTCACAGCCAGAACAATATTGGATGTGTTAAATTTTAGTTTGCTGTTCATTTTCAGCAGGCCTATCTTATGTTTTCATAATTATGTATTTCTTAATGTGAGTCTATGACATTTCCTTGCGAAATGACCCAAAATGTAAAATAGTTCACTTGATATTAATGTGTGTCTCCTACATACATTTTCAAGCTTTAAAACAATTATTTCACACTCTATAAGCACTGTGCTTCTTGTGTGCAAGTTCATTAGTCATTTACATGTAATAATTGTCTTTTGAAAAAAGTCATCTTGAATCTTAAAATAATATGCATACACATACATGTGTAACAGCAGATGACATTGGCCCATCTGTAAAACCACAAAACTGCCTGTCTTAATTCTTCAGTATTGAACCAAATGCACCCATTAATTTCATAATGCATATCATTTACATTATCTCAGTTCCTGGAAAGCTCATTGGCAGAGAATTGCCACGATTCCAGTACACAGAGATCATCCATGTGTAATTGTATATGGCATGTATTACAGACATATTTTACCGAAGAATTTAGTATTTTGAGAGCATGCCAAATCCCTCTAAAGGGACTATGTTTATTTACCTAGGAATGCCATGATGGTGAAGTCAAAGGAGTCTGCTCGGACTTCACTAAATCTTGCATCTTTTCAGATCTCTCCATTTCGAAGTCTTCCAGAAATATCCAGACATCTCAGTTTTCCCATTTGCTTCAAAGTTTCAGGTATTGAAAAAATTGTTCAAGATGAACTAGATCATTAATAATATGGACTTGCGCTGTTTTTTTTTCAGTTCGAAATTCTGATTCATCTAAGAGAAACATGTTTTTGTAAGTACGTTAGAGCCTACCAGATGCTACATGTATCAGCATTGATTTTCTAAGAAATGTTTCTTTTTCAGAAAGTGACTAAAAGTAGAATTTCAGATTAAAAATGGCCTCAACAAGATGACCTTCCATCAACTGGCAAAAATTACTAATTGGAACATCAAATGCTAATAACTTTATGGTTGTTAAATCTGAAATAATGACATTATTTATAATTATCAATAAATTGACTTTCGTGCAATTAATGTGAGTTTTCTAAAAATTTCAGACAACTAAAACTGGCTTTTTCATCTGCTATGCATGTTTCCTGATCACAGGTTAGCTGTATGATAATTTATATTCACATTTATTAATGTATTTTTGGTCTCGCACCAAAAGTGACAGAATCCATTCATTTTAGAAGCCTCCACAATCTCAGCACTCACGAAAATCTACAAACAGAATTACTGTCCCAAACTTATGATTCATATATATCAAAAACTCCACAAGAAAAGGCATGTAAATGTTTATCGATTTCGCTTTTGCTGTTATGCACCTCAGTATAGACACTGGCTTGGTAAGAAGCTTCCAAAAAGGTCATCATTTGGCATTGATGTTGTGATGCAGCACTCTTTCATGTCTGTAATTTCTCTTTTGATCTCAAGATAAAGCAGGGTTTCAGCGATGCAAGGTCAGCCTCTACCTTTGCGATGTAAACATGTAAAGTCAGCATAATCAAGAGAAACCGGGAGTTGAACCATAAATCTTTCTCGTTATTTCAACTATACACAATTTCCAGAAAATCTAAATAACTGCACAAATGTTCCTATTTGTTATGTGTCATATCAAAAGGCCTCCAAAACACCTAAAGCAACAGAAATCAGGTTATTTTCATCTCATCTGAATTTAAATTTTCTTGCTGCAGACAATCTCTAAATCGTGCCCGATTTTACAATCGGGTATGGCTATTTCTCCTATTGGCAAATTATTTCAACTATTGGCAAGCTATTTCTCCTTTCAGCAAAATTGTACAACTTTGCCCAAAGGAGCAATTTCCTATTCTAACTATTGGCAAACTATTGTAACTACTGGCATATTACTTTGCCAAAAGGAACAATAAGCTATTCTGACTATTGGCACACTATTGTTCCTATTAGAGCTTTTTTTCCTAAGGCATTAACAGTTGTAAATCTCCATAATCTGCAGAATGACTTTAGTCGCCAAAAGCAGTTGATAACAGTTATTAAACCTATGGTTCTGTTTCACACAGTTACACATGGACAAATTTTGCATTGAAAAAACCTCGCTCCAACCCAAAACAATGAGAAACACAACCTTGGGAAGAGGGGGGGGGGGTGGTTCAGTTTGTAATCTCAATGCATATATGCACATATTTCCAATTTTATTCTGAGATGATTTCATAATTTATTCATGACATCATGAATGATTTTTACAATGTTCATTATTCAGTATCACTGTATCAGTGCATAATAATTCTAACACTCATAATTCATAACAGCAATTAAATAGGCATATCAAACAAAAGCAGAGCTCTGTTTAGACCTTCAGAGAACAATCACAAGGCGACTAACAGGTCAGTCGACTTTACTTGCAGTTTCACAGCAGTGAAATCCACTCTTGAAAGTGTATGGGACTAGCAAAAACAAACTGTTAGTCGCCAATGGTTTGATAACACAATGATTATACTGAACTGCTGAAGAGTCAATCTCTTAGAGCTTACTTTTCCGAGGTGATTATGGGCTGTAATCTCTGTAATCTCAGAAATGACTTTGGTCGCCAGAGAGAGAGAGAGAGAGAGAGAGTTTAGGCCTATACAATACATATACACTGTATGGCAGTTTTTAAGCTGGTGTTTCTATTTCGCACGCTTAGGAGTGGATTAATTTTGGTATTGAGAAACCCTGTTTTCAATTGAAAATAGTGTGAAACAAAGACAAACACAAGGGGAGGGGGATGGGGGATCGGCCTGTTGGCGACCATGGAACTGAGACTGAGATTAATAAGCAACTGACTCTCAGTCGACTATGTGTGATTATAGAACAGGCTAATCAAACCTGCCATTATTTATTTTAGCTGTACAGATCTTTCATTGCTGACTGCTACCTCAGTATACATCTAGCAGTGAAATGCACTGATCTGTATACATACATATGGGGCATAATTTAGTCGCCTACGGTGTGGGTATATAAGCGATGATGCTTATGTATCAACCTGTATTCATAATCATCCCACAGTCGCCCTAAGACACCCAAGTGACTTAATGAATGTAATTTTAGTCAATCGAACTGAAGGAGAATAAGAGACGAAAATTAACTTTAAAATAAAACAAATAGATATGTAGATAAAGCTAATTCTTGTTACTTACAGTTCCAAGTTAAGAAAATTTTGGGAAAACATTTAAGTCACCAGGCGACTATGACTTGGTAGCCTTGGAGATTACACAAGTCACAGCTATCTCAACACCTCTGTGCTGTGGGCGATTATGAATTCCATGTTTGTTCTTCAGTCTACACATTCTATAATCACAACATTTTCCTTAAACTGAGACTGAGATTATGCATGAGCAAACTGGAACAATGTTTCAGAGGCGATTATGAGGTGATTATAGACATGTATTGTGACTTAATCATACTGCCATTATGTTCTTAGTGTATTACCAGGGGAAAAAACTAGCTAGTGAGTGTTTTATGTACAATCAGTGTCAATCACCATTATATTTCATTATGACAGCAACTGGCTGACATCGAGCCTTTCCGAGATTGAAGAGAGGTTGATAGATAGATAGATAGATAGATAGATAGATAGATAGATAGATAGATAGATAGATAGATAGATAGATAGATAGATAGATAGATAGATATATAGATAGATAGATAGATTGGATGAATTTACTGATAGTAAGTATTTACACTATATATAGACTTGCAATGCAGTCCCAAGCTCGCTTGGGGACTTGCCTATTAGTGCTTCTCAGGCTGGTGAAAGTCCGCAAGTGGATACGATGTCGCCGCTAAAACACAGTGCATGCAAGTTAATTACTTGTTCTGGAGTGTCCATGCTGAGCAGAATGATCAGTTTGTGTCATTTGCTGATGAATTGCACTTCAGAGAACCTTGGATTGGTGAAGTACAATCAGTAATCCTTTGACCATTTTGCTCTGTTCTCCTAATTGCAATTAGGTGGCAGCCATTGCTGTTGACAATTCCCAATCCCACAAGGCCCATTATCTTAAGTTTGCATATTAATTGGATGATTTGGATCAGTGAGTCAAGTAGTGCCTTCTTTTCAACCAATCACACTTGCTAGATAGACCACATGACAAGGAACTAATTTGACCTAATTATAAAAATTCCTTGGGCATGGCAGCCATGATGATAATCATGATGTTGACCAGTAAATGAGGTGGGATTACAACTGTTAATTGCATCAAGTGCCTGACATCGAAGGGTTTCACATGTACCAGTGGTAACTAAACAATGTTATGGTCACAGAATAAGGAGCTGTTTTAAGTGACACATTTGTGTTTCTTTGTAAGCAGCTGTTACTTTTGTAAACACATTTTTTTCTCTGCTTTTTTGCATGCTTAGAGTTGAAACCCTTCACAGACGAATGTCAGTGAAGGTTTCAGAGGTGAAACTACACTATATATATATCTTCTAAAACAAAGTTCACCTTTTCATTTTCTGTTCAAAATTTGCTCTTGCAGGTCCCTTGTATCAGTTACTATGCTGAACATGTAAAATGTCCCACACATAGGGTATGTATTCATGTGTAACATGCGGAAGGTGCACTATAGTCTATAGATAAGCTGGAATTACTTTGATAGTAACATAGAAAGATACATTGTAGATAGATAGATAGATATAAAAGATAGATAGAGAGAGAGATATAATAGATAGATAGATAGATAGATAGATGGATAGATAGATAGATAAATAGATAGGTTTGTATCTTGGTAGGTAGGTAGGTGGGTAGAAAGATAGATAGTGCAGCACTCTTGAAACCTATTCTGGGTGTTCACAAGGTTGATAAATTCAGAAAATTTTATGGTCATGTCAATTCTAAAATGTTTTAGAAGTTAGATCTTGTAAATGGACACACTCATATCAAGAGGTGGTCAAAGGTTTTGTGATCAGAGTTAAATTTCAGATCTTCATAGGATTACGGGTCACTGCAACAAGGGGGGGGGGGGTTGTCACGTTAGCAGGTCCGTTATAACAGTGTCTATGCCCAGCAAATAAATACCCCATTTATGAATTGACAGTGCTGTCATATTTACAGTAACTTACAACCAACTATTATAATTATATAATACATAGCAACGTTGTTTTATATTTTATTTTTAGTTCCTCATTGTCTTAGAAAACTGTAATAAACAAATGTCAGGTTTGGGGGCCGATATTGGGCTCCATTGCATTGTGAATCATCACAGTTATCAGATATTAAACTGTGTCAATGTTTGCTTGTTAACCACTGTTTTTCTCAGTAGCCAGTAATCCTCTAAGTGTCCATAATCGTAATCTTTGGTGATTACAGCTCAAAATCGCTAGGAAAAAAAGCTCTATTGGCAAAATTTGCCCATCTCTAAATATCTTTTCGGGCCTCTTAGAACATTAACAAATAGTTAAATCGTGCCCATTCCTGCCATTATCGCCCACTTTTGATATTAAAATGCGGGGCACAGCAGCGGAAATCCCGAAAATGCGGGATTCGGTTTTTCGCGATTTGCGTGACTTCTAGTAAAGATACAAACTTGATCTTTTTACCATTAAATTCGGCTTGAAAATAGCTATTTTTAGAGGTCAGTTTTGTTGCCCTAGCTCGACTCGCAAAATTCCTAGAATTTATGTATTTTTACTTAATAAATTATTCATATGCTAAAATAAATAATCAAATTCTAAAATATAGGAGATTATAGGCCTATGGCCTAATGGACAGCTCCACATGGACTGCTAATTGATCTTGTTTCTTTACTCCAAGTAAGATTTTTATTAGTTCATCAGACAATTGTGTGTTTTTTCTGCTCTCCCTGGTCATGTTGGCAATCCACAGTTCTAGGCCTATTGTACATACACTAGTTAGAGGCACATAATTATTAGGCCTAACATGTAGGCCTTTTAACCAAATAATAAACTAAACATAAATGAATATATTTATATAAGTTTTCTTTTAAAATAACTGGCATTTCAAATAGCCAACTGTTTGCAGACCTGAGCCCTCAGCACCCCTCCAAGGAACATATTATATATTCACCTCTAAAACTAAAAAAGTTGATAAAGTATAATTTAATTCAACTTTAATTTGGTTGACTCAGTCAGATAAGTTTGAAGGAATTTTTTTTTTTGCTACGAATCTATAACCAGGCGAACTGCATGAACGCCTCTCTCCAAGACAAATCTAACTGTGAAAAAATGTCGGTTCTACCATTACTAGAAGTGATTCAAAAAAAGAAATCCAGATAGGCACTCCTGAGGCCTAATTCTAAAAAAAAATCTGAAATCCGCGATCCCGCATCCCGCAACCGCGTCCCGCATTTCAGAAAAGACACGATGGGCGATAATTGCAGGATTAGGCACAAATTAATAAACTATTTGTGAATGTTCTAAGTGGCCCGAAAAGACATCCGTGAGCGATAATTGCGGAGATGGGGTATTTCCTTTGCCTATATCTAAATCAAGTCTTTTTGACTAATTGAGATATTTGGAGATTGGCAATTTAGAGATTGGCAATTTAGAGATTGGTTGACGCAGTTCTTGTAGTATTTGTTTTCCTTAATTCAGTTTTGCAGATAGCTTGATACATTTAGTTCAGATATGTTTCATTATCCAACTGCTCTTGAAGTATGGGAAATATATTCAGAGAATTAGATATTTGGATCCTCAGTAGGCAAAGTGAACCAACCCCAATTTTGGCATTTCTATGTTTCCGTTGTTTTTGGCACAGAATTGTGTCCTTTATCTCACAGTAAGGTTATGTCGTTAGAAAATAGTTAATTTCAAAAGCTCAGATCAGGTTGCAATGATTGTAAAACATACGACTTAAATAGCTGTAGAACCATGAGCATTTATAACAAATTTGGTAAAAACCGTGTTTGAATTTCAGGGTTGGTTCACTTTGCCTCCTGGAGTTCCATTTCGACATGCAGCAATGAACCCCTTCAACATTGCAGTTGGTGAGAAATTGCCTTTTTATGAAGAAGGGTCAGTAACAGTGTACATATTCTTTAATGGATGGGCATCCTACAAGCTTATGCCATAGCATAATCTAATTTTGGATGCAGTATAGACTGATGACTTAAAAGCCTTTTTTCATAAATCTCAATTTTTCATAACATAGATGTAATTTAAACGGGATAGTAGCCCACAGTGCATGTAGAAAAAAACAGGTGAATATATGCATGGTCATTGGGGTTAATGATATTGGAAAGAGAGCGGATGTCTTCAAAAAATTTTACATTTAAGTGCTTAAAAGCATTATCTATAAAATGTGATGGAAGACCAATCTCTTTTTAACCTAACAGCAGACCTCTTAAAGGTTCCACTGATCTCCCTGCACTAAGAAGTAGCTGGTTGTGTGAGAAATGTCATTCACTCCAATGAGGCCTGAACTCAGTGAATGTAAGGTGATACCAAACCTCATTTACAGAGTGAGAGTTATATGGCAAACAATGCTGTGTAGTGCAGGCGGGCCACAGAGCTTATATCCGCCCGGAGACAATGAGACAGAAACTGGGTTCTGGATATTGGAAACTCAATTACAATTACAGTACATGAAGAATGAGTGCTTATAAGTTATAGAAAGCCTGTTGGTGGCCATCAATGACCTCGCAACAGGCCCTATCAATCACATTGAAATGAGCTGTCAGCTGTCATCGGGCAACTTGTAACCTCATTAATACTCAGATGATCACTCATTTTGATAGCATTGCAAGTATAGGCTTTAACCTCATCAATTGCTTATGACTCACAGAGAATAACATGTTAGGGACAGGGCTATGACCTCAAAAGGAACATTTCAGTCCAATTCTGTTAGCAATCATTTTCGTCTACTATATATAAGTCTTGTCAGACATTAATAGTTTTTAGTTTGTTGCCTTGAACTTTGACTGCCACCTCAATCATTTGTTGCCTCTCTGTATGCTATCCCATACCGCTGCCATAACTAGACTGTCACTGTCAGAGTGCATAAATACAGGAAATGGAGTCAAAATGTTCCACCCATCTCCTGTGTATCATGTAAAGCAAAAGTATTTTAAGGTTGTAGCATCTGTCCTAGTTCAAAAATAATGAAGCCACGCAGCATTTCTTTCTGTAGGGGTCTCAAATATGAGAATGGCTGTATGTGTCAACATAATGATACACCATTGCTTTAAGCACATTCTTGTGCAAATTTCATGAAAATTTCATGACATTCTGGCTCACAGTTATTGAGATAGAGTCCACTTGCATTGAAAATCAAGCATTTTTTCACTAAAAAAACGTGACATATATATATATATTCTTTTATTCACATCGAAATATCAACAAGATACATGTGTGATGATGGTAAAATAACTACAAAGAAAGACAGAAGAAATATATGTACAACAGAGAGGGACAGTGACTATAAACTACATCAAGAGAGCATGACAATTATCAATTTACACAAAATAATGATAATACTGCAATTAAAAGCACCATAATGATATTTCACAAACTAAATGGAAACATATAAACTGACACATTTAATAAAGTATATAATAGAAACATAACTAGTTTATACATATATCAAAGTTTCATAGAATTCTATCTGTAGCAGCCATAGTACACAAATTTTAAAAGAAGTATTGTTAGCAAAGCACCAAATAAATTGAGCACCACAACATAAGATTAAAAGAATACAGGACATATACATTTACACATATCATAAACAAAAACTATTTACAATCATACACAAAAAGAACAATGCCATGTCATGCGAGTACCACATGTTCAGTGCCTGTGGCCACCCATGATTTGTGTAGTGGTGATATGAATAATTTGAAATAAGGATATCTTTCAGACAATGTTATCGGTTTTTAATATTGTGGCCAAAAATTTTGAAAGGCCAAGATTTACTTTATAGCTTTTATCAGTCAGTATACGTAGGAACTGTTCATTTTGATTTAATACAAGGAAATTAGTTATCTGCTGAGAGGCGATTACAAGAAGGTCGGATCTAAGTGAGCTCCATTTTTTGCAAATCATGAGGCAATGGAATTCATCTTCAACCACATTCATGTCACATCTTTTACACAAACGTTCGTCTGCCACAACATATGGTCGTTTGTGTCTACCTAGTTCTATGTGAAGATTATGAGAACTTAATCGGAATCTAGCAATGCTCTGATAGAGACATTTGGGGAGGTTTATGTTTAAGTACGGCTCGAGACGAAAATCTTTCTTAAATAATTTGTATGTTCTAAGCTTTGGGTTTTTACAACTGTCATTTATTTCAGCTAGCATTTTTATTTGTGCTTGATCATATAATTTTGTTACTATTCTATTCACACTGAAATCATCATTCATATTATATGCCGAGATCTCATGGACTCTTGCCAGCCAACAACGCTGTTTCTTTATCTGTAAATATTTCTGTATTTCATAGCATTCATTAAGCAAGATAGGACAGTTGCCTGATTTTAATCTTTCCAAGTATTTTATAGCAGATACCTGTTGTCGGCAGAGTAGTGGAAACCGCCCAGTGTCAGCAAGCACTGCGACAGTGGAAGTTTGAAGCCTGACACCAAGAAGATTTTTAAGAAACTGTAGTTGGATTTTCTCCAGCACACCAATTTCTTTCACTGAAAACCATATTTCTCTGTGATATTCAAGGATAGGCATGACATGTGAATCAAACATCTTTAGATAGACTTTTGCTGGTAGATATCCAACAGTAGATTTCACGCGCTCCTTGAGTGCATGCATTGCCTTTTGTGCCTGAGTTGCAAGATGGTCATGCATTTTTTCATAAATTTTACCTGTGCTACTGATAATATGTCCAAGATACTTATATGACTCGACTTCCTCTAGACTCTCACCACCTATTGAGAAGTCATAGGGAGTATCATTTGTTGCCTGACGTCTATTCGGCTGTACTACCATTATCTTGCTTTTTTCTGAGTTGATCAGCAAGTGCCATTTGCTACAGTAAGATGCAAGGTTGTCTAACAATTTCTGCATTCCCAACGCACTGCCGGAGACTAGTACTAGGTCATCTGCATACAGAAGATGAGTGAACACGACATTGTTGATTTCAATACCACTGCTTTTGTCAAAGTACTCATTCATATCAGATAGAAATAAATTAAACAGTTTAGGACTGACAATACCACCCTGGAGAACACCATGGGTACTATCAATACTTGATCCAAGTTGACCCTGCCATCTGACTCTAGCACCTGATTTCGAGAACATGCTTTGAATCACATTCAGCAACCTGCCTCCATATCCCTTTTTAATTAATTTGTAGTACAGGAAAGTACGGTTTACAAAGTCGAATGCCTTAGAAAAATCAACGAAAGTAATGAACAGTGGTTTTTTCTTGTGCCTGTGATAAGACATAAATGTGTCTATAATGAATACATTATCACTGGTTCTACACCCTTTACAGAAACCAAATTGGTGCGGATCAGTTGAATTAGTTGCTTCCTCCTGAAAAACTAGTCTTTTATTGACAATTGATTCGAAAATTTTTCCCATACAAGCCATCAAAGTTAATTTGCGATAATTATCTGGTTCACTCTGACTGCCTTTTTTATGCAGGGGCTGGATAATTCCTTCTGCCCATTTATCAGGGTAGGTACCTTTCTCCCAAATATAGTTAAAAGTGATAGTCAAAGGCTCAGTCAGATAGTCACAGAGATATTTATAGAACTCATTACTTATACCATCAATTCCTGGAGCTTTACCAGACTTAAGATGCCTCAGTTCAGTTTCTACCTCATGCATGGTGATTGGGGCATCAGTAATAAATGGAGAGAGTTGTGGCGTATTGTTGTATGATTTCATAAAACGCTCTACTTCAATTAGAAATTGCATGTCAAATTTCTCTTGAACAACCATTGGCGGAGACTGAATGCCTGAGAAGTAAGCCTCAAATGCATTTAGAGTTATATTGGTGGTGAACGTGACAGAATTATTTCTCTTCAAACTATCCCAAAATTTCCAGTAATCCTGGGGATTATTACTTTCCATAGTACTTAGCTCTGTCCTTATATTATTTTGATATACACGTTTCTTTCTTTGCAAAGTAGAACGATATTCCCTTTTTAAACTGTTGTATTCTACAAGGTTAATTGAAGAGTCTAAATCATTGTGCTTAGAAAAGTCATTGACTTTTCGTTTAAGAGACTTGCATTCAGTGTCAAACCATTCATTCCTAGGAAATGTATCGGAGGCTGCCCTCAGATGTTTCTTCTGAAAATTTTCAGAAATGGCAGATTCCAATAAGGTATATAATTCAGTGACAGCATTGTCTACACCTGTATTGGAGACAATACAATCCATGAATGTGTCATAAAGTGACAAACATTGAACATCCGTCAATGTTGGCATTAAATTGGCTGCTTTTTGCAAGTCAAATTTATATCTATAAAATTTTATATTTGAAGCCGGTAGAGAGTCGTGTGCACTTGACTCAGAAGCTGAAGCCAAATCATCAGAGTTGATAAGTTTTATAGAAAACAGCAGGGGCCTATGGTCTGAATCACTAATAAGTGGATCAATATTGAATCCACATAGGTTCTGATGAAACTGCGCATCACATACTAGGTAGTCAATCAAACTTTTACCATTTGCAGTGTAACAAGTAAAGGTTCCTGTGCTCCTATTTCTATCAAAATAGCCATTCATAATTCTCAAGTCACTCGATTTGCACAGCTCTAGCAGCTCGTTGCCATAACGATTTATCTTACTGTCATCGGAGTACCGTTCATAATCAGGAAAAGTGAGCACCGAAGATTCACAGTAATTGGCAATAAGACTATGTTTATCATTTCCAAGTGTGGATGAGAAGTCTGACATTCTACCTGTATGAGCATTGAAGTCACCACATATAGCTACACTACCAATTTGGCTAAAATGTGTAATGTCATCCTGTAACAAGTGAAACGCATTGTTATCCTGAAAGCTAGAAATTGTTGATGAAGAGTCCAAAGGAGGAATATAGATAGCAGCAAGATATAAATCTGAGCAATTACTTTGCCTAATTTTCAACCAAACTGCAAAGTCACTCTTTCTAGCAATACTGACGATTCCGTCTTTGCATAATTTAGCACAAACTAATACTCCTATACCTCCTGCTGGTTTGCGAGCACGTCGATGCTGAAATTTCCTTTGAAAGTGGAAATATGTATGATTTTTCAAAGTGGGTCTGTAACTGTCTAACTTCATAGTTTCTAGAAAGAGCACAATATCATAATTTCCAATATAATCCAGAAATTCTTTGTTATTTAGTTTATCTCCTAAACCGTGCACATTCCATACCATTATACTTAATTTTTTGTCATTTTTACCTTCAGCAACATCATTATCAGAAATGCTAATTGTGTCAACACTCTGCGTTATAACATTATCAACTCCACAATTATCGCAATCATCTAGACTTGGTATTATTCTATCAGATATTTGGGATAAATCATTAAAATTGACCGTCTCAACTATGTTATCATTTTGTATTATGACTTCATCAGAAATATTACTCATATTATCATGAACTGTTACAGAGTTTGCGTAACTCTCATCAGAATTAATTTCAACTTGACTGTTCACATCATTTACAAGAAGATTAGTTATATCTGAATCCAAAATCGTATCAATAACATTAGCTTTATCAATACTATGAAACTCTATATTGACATCATGAATGTTTTTAACAACATCTGATTCATTTCTGTTAACGATCATGTTTACATTGTAATTATTATTTGCACAAATAACATGGGTGGCAGGCAACACACTAAACACACTTCTTCACATGACAGGCAGTCGTCCAGGCGATAGTGTCTCTTGATCGCATGGTGAGGTGCAAATTGTCCCTTTGCAGTCTTGCGCTCTTGTTGCACAGATACGCATGCCCGGTGGTCTTCCTGCAGAGGAGTGCATAATGTTCGTTGACCTGGGCAATACGTTCATTCAGACGCCGTTGCCCTGGCACAGTTGGCAGACCACTCAAAACGATTCGAGTGCCAGGGAATTTCCGTTGCAGGTCTGATGACAGTTCCGACATTGCATGAGCGATTGCCGGGACAGAGGTGAAAGAGTCCCGAACCTCAATGTCACCGGCGTGAACGAGGATGGCATCAGGTTTGAAGTCACGAAGAGACTTTCTCACAGTTTCAGTTCGATCCTTTAACTGAGTGAGCGACTGACATAACATTTTTGACCACTTGAATTCTTTCAGTTTTACAAATTTGTATATATTCTAAGACAATTTCCCAACACTTTTTGGAATCTCTACATCCTCAGGCTTCTTCAATCCATCAAATCAAGTACTTTTACGTATTTGCATGTGTTGACATTATTGAGCTATTCGTACTCAAAGGTTGACTTTCAAAAATTGAGTCAAATTTGACGCTTACTGATCTGGGATGCTCCAGTGTCCCTTTGACATGTTTCAGTTGAATTTTTGGCCTCTGAGACCTAGTCTTAATCTGCTTACCCATTTTGGAGCTTCTTATGGTTGTGGAAAATTTATTTCACTAAAAAAATTTTGATGAATAGCAGGGTAGGTGAATCCGTCGCAAGCGTAACGCCCAGAATACTTTGTAGTGCCACAGAGCAATAAAAGCTCCATTTTAAATCTGGTTTGGCTTGTAATATTGCAAAATCTGTGTAGTTTTGAGAAACAATCAAGTAATCCAAGTCTGCACCTGGTTTCTGGAGGTAAAATACAAAGATTTCTTAAACGGGGCTTTGTCGCAAGCATAACACTATGGAAAATATTGATCATATTTTCATGGTTTTCTTGTAAGGAGTAAAGCAATTATCTAGTATTACTTGTGATGATACTCAACACAGTATTTCAGTAGTTGGAGTATATTTCAATGTTGGATTATCATAATATTGCTCTTTGAGAAGCTTTCCTCAAAATTTGGGGCAAATTTGTTGAAAATGCAATAACCAATACAAATTTCACTTTAATTTTGTAATTACTCTTATGCTTCATTCAGTTATTACTGATAATGCTTCATTCAGTTATTACTGATAATGCATATAAGATCGATTTGGGTCAAAACCAGAACACTTTTTTTACTTTTGTGTCATGCCATTACCCAAAATTAGCTTTTTGTCTGGAAAAATATAGGTTAAAAACACGCTACTATCATTGTTTGCTCTGTTCATATTCTTTGGTGGGACTTATTTGGTACCAATCCGAAGCCCACATACAGACGCATAACACAGGACAGGTGAAATCATTTTAGAGGAAAATATGTACATCTGGGGAGGAAATACGTAAGTTTTTTCTTTGATATTGCAACAAAATTTGTTGTTTTTCACATAAAATATGTGCTGAATTTGGATGAAAACAACATGGACACTTAAGAATATATGAGTTTTGTCATCCAACAAAAAAGTTCGATTTAATTTGAAGATAAGCTACCATTTGGTCAACTTTTCTTTCACGGCCATGGAAATAAAAATAAATAAAATTTGGTAATATTAGGCTTTTATCAGTTATTTCCACAAACAGCAGCAAAATGGTAAATAGAGTTTCAAGAATTTAGACATGTTTGTTACAATATTATTTGGTCATTTGATTCATATAAACATCTTAAAATTTTGATGGTCATGCCACACTTTGGCTTCATTATTTTTGAACTAGTCCATATGCATTGGGTCCAGTAACAAACTTGGTTACTTCAGCTAAGTGACCATTAAGAAAACAAAAAATAAACTATTAACAATGAGCGACTGCAGTGCAGTAAAGGAAAGGAACCCATTAGTCACCGCATGCTAGACAGTGTCACCGGAGAGTACCTGGCAGCCATATATATCATCTTCTAATGGTTTCTGGAGAAAGGCCTTGAATTGAATTACTGCCTGAAGGTGTTTTTAAAAGCACCATTTGTCTTAAAATAAGCTTTTGGGTTGGAATGTTATGATACCATAAAATATATGGAAACATAGACCTCTCTTGAACTACTATTGAGTACAATGATGTAGATCTATGGATATATAGAAATAAAGTCCTCAAAGCATCGGAGTGTGGACTGGATGAATATATTTATTTCGATTTTGTTAACCAGCTCATGAATCCATCAAATAAATAAGCCACAATAGATAAAAGGTCAAAAGCTTCCCGAAAATAATAAAACTGCTGCAAAAGTCGATGTCACCACACTGTCAGTGACATTTATGTGGACATGAGCCCCATATAAAAAAAAACTTCCGAAATGTAGGTCAAGATTCCCTTTGTATTTAAGTCAGTAACAAAGTTAAGAGAAAACAGAGCCCTCCAAGCAACACACAAATCAATGCGGAGAAGGGAAAAGGTTACAACAATGGGGTTGAGTCAAGCATGAGAATTAGCTTGATGCCCTGAAGGAAGGGACTGAGAGATAGGAGACCCATTTTCTTGCATTTATATGTAACATGATCACTAATAACTGCAAGGGACCACCTTTTTAATGATACTTCTATAGTGCAAGAATATAAAAAAGTGGTCCCTCTGTTGTAAGAAGGCCCTTTCAACGAGTCAACATTAAATTTTGTATTGTGTGCGTGGAATCCTTAGTTGTCGTGTGAGTTGATGATCATTAGCTCCTATGTGGTGGCTACCACAAAATATATAATTTCTTACCAAGGAAAACTGTAAGTCCCCCTGGAAAGTAAATATTGTCCCCTAATTGAATGTTTAACTTAAAACCAAGAAAAGAAATGTGAACTTAAAATACTTTAAGGCTGCAACTTTGTTAAACACACATAATTAGAATGCAGATGAGCTTCATTACAGTATGTTGCAAACTATGTGCTCTAAACGTATTCAATCTGTGTGCATTGTTAATCCCAGCAGAAAATTGGGCTTGTAAAAAATTCATCAGAACGGTTTCTTGTTAATTACCGCTAAGACTCCTTACTTTATATTAACAACGAAACTCATGTAACTTGAATATTCCTGAAAGTTTTTAAAGAAAGGATAACTTGGTTCATCAATTATGAAGAAGCTCATTTGTCTGTAACAAGTAGACAGAGAAAATCCTGCTCCTAACCAAAGCGAAAACCTTGCAAATGTAGAATGTCTTTGCAATGCTGAATGGTACATGTGATAGTTGAAATAACCAAATGTCTAAATAAACTTCAAACTCATATATATGATGAAGCGCACTTTGTTCCAATGAAAAATTTCCTTATATAGCATTTTTTTTTATATGAATATTATTCGCTTACGAGAACCTATTTCATATCATACTACCTGTTCAAGAAATCTCTTACTTAAAAATTTTCTTGCAATGCAGGCTATGTCGCTTTCAGTTAACCCTGCATGGAAAGACAAGTATGGCATCAGAGCATACACACTTCTTCACAGATTCAGGGGCTTCTATCTCCCCCTTAGGTAAGGAAGCATATTCCCACCTAACCAACACTGTAACATGGGTTTTCAATAGTGACATGTTTCTCCTTACCTGCATGGTATTGGACGCAGTTATAACTGCATTGGAGAACCATGTCCAACAAAAGTTACTAAAGCTTGGGATAAGCTGGCCATTAGCCTAATTATAAAATGCCAACACAATTCTGATCTGGCTAAAGAAATGAGCAAAAAATACTATTCATATCTATCATTCGCTAAACAACTTTGGAGCAGTACAAGCCAATCTGGCTAAACAGTTTCATCACCTAGCTAAAGCCCAGCAAGGTTTTAGTACATTTTCCAAATGGCGCGCAGACCTTCTTTTGCACAGAATTACACAGAATTGAATTAGAAGATAATCACCAACCCCTCAAGAGTTGGAATGTAACTACCTCCCAGCCAGCCAAAACAGAAGTGGGGTATAAAATGTCCAGTTTTGCATAAAGCTTGAATTTGTTCATTGCATATATCAGCGGAGAGTCAGATAGATTAATTTAGTTGTTTTAACAAAAAGATCTTACATCTGAATGCAAGGATTTTTTGTTCAGTGTATTTCATAGATTTCTTTCTACCCCCCCCCTATTTAGTCGTGGCATTGCTTGCCCCCTTTTAGTCCTGGAATTTCAAGGGGGCGGGGATTTCTTTCTCCCCTCATTAAGTTGTAGCAATTTCCCCCCAAAAAGGATTCCACAACTAAATTGGGGTGGGATTTATATCCCCCCCCCCATTTCGTTGTAGAATTTTTTTGGGGGGATGGCTTTCTCCCCATTTAGTCCTGGAATTTCAGGGGGGGAATTTCTTCTCTCCCCAGTTATTTGTGGAATTTTTGGGGGGGGGGGGAGATTTCTTTCTCCTAATTTATTGGACCCCTGTTTATGATTGTAATCTTGCATGGCTTTTCAGATTTTGAGCAGCTGGCTTAATTTTTTTGTCCAAACTAACTATTTTTACTTCTTCGAATACAGTATGAAGAAATTTTTTTTTCTCTTTCTATAAAAATCAGCCAAAAAAATAGACCTCTGATATATTTCACTGGATTTGGCCTATATTGCAATTCAATCCCTGATCATAGAGGTCCTATGTTGAACCACAGGTCAACAAGTCTCAAAAGGCATTTTCTTTTCCCTCGCCTACTCTACCAGTTCCGCGTCCCCTTTGTCGTCAAAATAACAAAGGTCCACCTGAGACAGGCACTCTCTGCCATTCTCAAGAGAGAAATATTTTTATCAGTCTCTGAAGCCAAATGTAAGCGGCCTAGGATCCAGTCTCCTTTTAATTCAAAAGAGATCAACTAGTCTATGGTGGCTGAAATTTATCATCAAAAAAGTTTAAGATATTGTGTTCTATTAATAGTATCATCTTATTTGAATGTAGACTGTAGAGGCTTTGTTTAAAGTATGCTTTTAGTAATTTAACTTATGTTTATTTGCAGTTAGGGGTAGACCATTTAATATATGGTACAATTTCTAGAGAGGGGGAGTTTTTTTTTAAATGAAAAAATGCTTACTTAATTTTTGGCAAATAAATACATTTTTAGGCAGTCTTGAAATAAATAATTTTTGGTACGGGTACTGGGTGTTGCTTGATTCAAGAATGAATATTCAGGGAGTTTGCACTTGAAATTGTTAATCGGTGCCACCATAACTATGAAATAAATAATTTCCCTCCAAGGAGAAGTCAGAGAAGTCCAATGATTATTAGATACTCTGTACTGCTCAACAGTCAATTCAGTTCAAAATGGGGCAAACAGTCATGCCATGGCTGGCACACAAACATTTGTGTGCCTAATTCACCATGGATTGATAATGGTGTCTCATTTAAGGGTATACATCTATTTTGCCTATTTTGCCAGGCATGGCAGTGAAGTAAAGATACTGCCTTCAATTTTGGATTTTGCCGTCATACGGTAAAATTTAATTTTGAGTCTGCTAAAATTATTGAGTGAGATGGTTGCACAATTACTTTGAGCTGAGATAGCTTGTTGTTTTAAGTTATGACAACGGAAAGATTATCATAACTTGAAACAAGAAAAATGTGTTATCACAAACAAATTGTGCAACCACCTCATTCAATCTTTTAGCGGACTCAAATTTTGAATTCTACATTGCAGAGAACTGAGTAGTTGACAGTTGCAGTGCAAATTGGTCATGGAAATTCTATAAATACTCAAGAAAGCTTTTATGAAAGACGAAGAATGGAATAATCAATGATTGAAGCTTTGAAATTTGCAGTAGATTCTTTCAAATAATTACATTAACACCATTCCATCATCTACAAAATTCAGCATCTTGAGGATCATGCTATATGATATCGAATCATCAGAGCAAAGTATGATTCAGTAAATGTATTTCACCACAAATCGATAAATGAATCAATGAGAACCAAGAAAGCTTGCAAACACTTGAAGAAACTGAATTAACCCACATGACCTGAACCAGCAACTATGAATGTAATCAATTGTCTTCTAAGTAAATAGATGAAATGTCATGACATATGTGCACTGGAAGGTCCATCCTGTAAAATGCTAATGAAACATTCACAATAAGCAGAATATCTACTTACTTCACCTTTATCTTGACAATTGTTGGATAATAGATATTTCAAGAGAAACCTTGATACCATTTGCCATACTCATTGGAAGAAGACACAATAAGTCATAGTGTATTTTGTTCCAAACATAAAAAACTTAAATTATGGTAGATACAGGACCTAGTGTGTTTAGTCAGTTCTAATGTTTGTAATTAAGTTTTTTCTTGATGTGTTTAAAGCCTCTGTGACAAAAAAACGTGGCCTTTTGTTTTTTACGAGGATGGTCTTTGGACAGACAGCAGAGGAAACCCAGGCTAAAGCAGCCTGCTAAATCAGTTGCGAGCGTGAGGCCGTGAGCGCCTCGCTCGCACGCCTGCTTTGATACACAGCAGACTGTTGTCAGTCAGGAGGAAACCTGCTCACATGAAACATGAATTATACTATAACAAAACAACCCAAGTCAGGGTCACTGAGTAACAATATCACAAGCTGTTGTGTGAATTAATATCACTCGAGCCCGCAGGGCGAGAGTGATATTAATTCACACGACAGCGAGTGATATTGTACGAAGTGCCCTGACGCGTGGTTGTTTTGTTTTTATCACCTGGTTTTACCTCAAATTTTCAGTTATAAAGTGGGACTATTTTCTGCCATTACAAAAATGTGACGTCACCGTGGAGCAACAATGGACATGACGTCACAATCTCATTATTCTGGCCCTTGTTTGGTTTGTGACATCATCAGGCAGCTGAAATGCTGGTGATGTCATAACCATTGTTACAAAATATCGCCCTTGAAGGGTGGTATTTTTTACAATATCATAGGCCCTGATATTTTGACTGTAAACAGTGATATTCACAGCCAACCAGGTGATAAATATTGGAACTATTCTGAACTCAAGGCTGACTCACTACCGAAAAAACACTAGACAGACTTAACAGCAATAAAACACTAGACACCAATTCTCAAAAGATCTCGCTTTTCCCTCATATTATGAGGTTATATCCTGTGACTAGCAAAAATCCTGCGCTCTGATTGGCTGATTAGTCACAGTATATATTTCCATATCCATTAATTAAATATGCGGCCTGGTGGATATGAAATATATCCACCTCATTGAATATTCATCAGGTGGGATATGAAATATATCCATCAGATGACATCATCACATTGTTATGTTACCATGACGTCACCACCCACCAGTGCAGATGTACCCATTGTGACGTCAACAGATTGACCAGCTCTGGGCTTTTTATGAGAAGCGTTATGTGTCACTGCATAGCTCCACACCTATGAGGAGCAGCATCTATTTAATGACACCAAGATTTTTCAAATTTAATTTTGTTTAAGCTGAAATAGGTCCCAACATTATCAGATAATAATTCTGTGAAAAGTCAGCATCTGAAATTCATGTTGTCTATAAAAATGTTTCACCATGCAGCATCGCTTAGCTCATTTACAGACATTGAAAATGATTAGGAGTATTGCCAAAGGATATAAGTATTTTACAGTGACCTTGCTTTATGGGATATGGAATATATTCACCCTCGGGTGAATATATTCCATATCCCATAGCAAGGTCACAGTATAACATATAATATTCTAAATCAATGTAAAACATGCAGTTTGAAGCACTTTATGTGAATGGAGCTGTGCTACAAAAAAATCTATACTCTTAATTGGCAGCATTTAATTACCTTAAATCACAACAATCAGCAGATATGCTGGTATCTACATGCAAATAAGCATGATATATAGGGGCACTGTTGTCTTTTGATTGGTCAGTTCCAGTATATCCCTGTTAAACTCATTATCTTTCAGTATATCCCTGCTGGCTAATCAGCCAAAGGAATTTGATTGGTTGAACCAAATATATCCCTGTTCGAAGTGTTTCTTTCTGTTGTATTTCCCTCTCTCAATCTGTTTTGACCAGGGAAAAGCTCAGTATGAGGGACAAAAGTTGGCTAGATATGGGATAACACCTACTATATCACCTTCACGGCCATTTTATCTTCCAAACAACAAAGAACCACCTGAGACAGGCAATCAATCAGCCATATTGTTACAAAGAGACAAACATTCTAGTCAGTCTTTCAGGTAAAATGTAAGTTTTCAAGGACCCAGTCTCTAACAGTCAAAAGCGGTCAACTACTCTACAGTGATTTATGTTTATCTATGAAAAAGTGAAGATAACGTGGTCTGCCACTTGCATTATCTTAATTGAAAAGATGAGGCCCTATTGAAAGCCTGCATTCAGTACGTTTACCTGTGTTAATCAATAAAGTTAAATAATCCAGTTTTACCGAAACAATATACCACCGTACTGGTAAATAATTTGTACATCATCTGGGAACAAAGTACTCACTTTGAAATCACAGCCTTGGTGGGCTTATGAAAGCTTAATTCTCTCTCAAATCCCAAAGGAGTTTACTGTGTGCAGCTCAGCAGTCAATTCCAGTGCCACAATTCTAAATCACCCTTTGATCACCATCACTGCTTTTAGCCATGTCCCCATTTGCACTTGGTGGCACATTACATGGAGCGAAGAATCATGTCGTAGCTGGCATGCAAACATTTCCGTACCTTATTCGCCACATCTTTTCAGTACCCCTATTTCGGTAGCAGTAGACCGGGAGAGCCTTGACAGACGCCAATGGCTAAAACACCCACTTAACTCATTCTGAAACTTTCAAGTAATAAAATCTTGCTTTTCTTCTTTTTAGAAAGAAAACTTTCCTATTTGCTCACAAACAGACAACAATAGAAAACACTGGACACCTTTTGAGGGTTTCCTAAAATTTTACCAAGAAAAGGAAAAACAGATGCTTTGTTTTATACAGAAATAACTGTGTAGAGTCAACCTGGGTGGGGAGCTAATGTTGTAGAATGAAATCAACAATGTGAATGAAAATCCTTCCTGCTCTTTGGAAACTATTCTTATAGTCTTTTCTGAAATTGTAAAAATACACTAGTTCTGACAAGGGCTACATTATTCTTGACAACAGCAATAATGTCTCTGCACATAGTTCTTGGTTCAAGGACATGGAAATTAGTCTCTTGCTTGGCTGGGTGAATTATATGCATTTAGCCAAGCATGCATAGAATTGAAGAAAGGACGAGGCCATCAACAAGGATCAAGCCATAAAATATGGGACCAAGAAGTTGAAAATTGCAATACAAATTGATCACAGATATTCTATAAATAATCAAATATGCAAGAAAATGTGATTAAAGCCTAGTCGGTTAAAACAGCTTATGTTATCTGTTTTTATTGTCATCGCCGCTGTTAAATAAAATTTCACTTTACTTTACTTTACTTTACTTTTTACAAAGAAAGGAATGATCAGTGACTGGAGATTTGGCATTGCAAACCAGTATTTTAGATAATTGCAATTGAACATTACTCCATCACCTACAAAATTCAGCCTCAGTCCTCAGCAGGAGCTTCAGAATTAATTTTGAGGCTTAGGATTTCTGGTATGATAAGGAATCATGGAAGTAAATCGTAATTCTGGTAATAAATGTATCCGAATTGTACTAAATTAAAGTTTAAAGCAACCTTCAAATGTCTAATGAAATTTACTTATTAAGGCACCGTTCAGAATTTATGACGGGGGGGTGGGAGTTTTTTTGTCCGAGGGGGTACTAACTTTTCACACATGTTTCAAGGGGGGTATTAATTTCTAACAACACTTCCAAGGGGGGTAAGAAATTCTGACAAAGAAAAAATTTTAAGAAGCACGCATAAACTCATTTTATTTGGACTTTTTTACACGCCAAATCCGTGAAAAGGTGCGAATCTGTATCAGTGGCCGTGTAAAACAGTACTTATATATCTGTGTATTGCTTCTTTTGTCGAGGGGGGGGGTACTAAAAATGTGCGTGAAACCTAAGGGTGGGGTACTAAAAATCCACATGAAACTCACGGGGGGTATCAATTTTTGATGGGAAGTTCCAGCAAAACTCCCACCCCCCAGTCATAAATTCTGAACGGCCCCTAAAATGATCTAACCATCAGATGTGCAATTAATCTTCTTCCCTGCAAATATTTGAAATTCAATGATGTCTGTGCCCTGAGAGGGCCATACTGAAAAAATCCAATGCCAGATTCATTATCAAGATTTCAATTTGTTCTTCATTGTCTTGAAAGTGCGTGGCAAAAGAATATCATAAAAGAAACATTGATACCATTTTCCTTTTTGCAAGACCTCGGGAACGACCTATATACATAACTATTCGTATATAATGACACAAGTTCAGTGTTGTTATCATGGGTTATTTGACTAATTGCTGTTGGAACAAAGAGAATAATATATCATTGTCCATACAGAGACAACCAAGAGCTGGGAAATAATTGATCATGCTTGCTCAGTTAAGTAAATGAAGCCAATTTGGCCATAAGAGTAGGCCTGCCATGCAAGACAATTACTCTGCCAGAGAAGACGTTACAGCCAATGTGATTTTGTTCAACAGTTAGAGGTGGACAGCATGTAATGTCAGGATAGATGTCATACATGTATCTATCCATGAGTGATTCTCCACCTCACGGCGAGGATGATAGTAATTTAAGGCCTCATGACAGGATAAACCCCCCACCCTAAGGGGAACAGTAATATAAGAAAATAGTATTAGGGGCAATGAGGGGGCCAGGCGAGGGAAATGGGGCAAGGAAGAGGTAAGGCGTAGCAGGTGGGGGGAAGCGTGGACAAGTGGGGGAAGAGGTGCAGGTGGGGTTAAGTGGGGTAAGAGAGGGGAAGTAGGGGAATATTGTCAAAAAGTGGGGCAGCAGCATGGGCGGCCATACTAATCATTGAGAGACAAAAGGTATCAGGGTATGCAAATGGCTTCAGTCCACCTATATACTAGCATATGACAAATCAAAGAAATGCCCAAGACATGTGTGTTTTGATATATTTGTCACAGATTCCATCCAATTTTACAGTTGATTATGAAAACAATTTTCTCAAAATTCACAGTTATTGTTGGGTGTTGTTGGTTCTATAAGTTGTAGATTCTTATCTACTTCTATCTTATGTCTAACTGCTAAAAGCACAAATAGCAACAAGCAATGTATAAAAGTTTGTAATCACTACTGTTGGTGTATGTTAATTAGAATTTGTCATGTGATTTTGGAATAGGCTCCCACTCGTTATGCATTTCTTCAAAATATGCAAATACTATAAAGGAAAAAAGGATTTGCATGCCAAAACATTATCAAAATAAGTGAGATGTACAAGGTCCACTATTGCATTTTCACCATATCTATACGTTATTTGCAAAATGACCCTGCTTCTGCATTTCCAAATTCGAATTGCATACACTCATGTTGTCTCATAGGGTATTATTGGTATGCATACACGTGGGCAGCAGGGACAAGTGGGGGTAGGGGAGAAAGTGGGGGAAGAAGGGGTAAGGGGGGAGAGGGAAAGTGAGGGCAAGAGGGGGTAAGTGGGGGAAGTAGGGAGTAAATGAGGGTAGCTGATATTACGGGAATAAGAAAAGGGATTGTGGGGGTTCCTATCATGAGACCTAATTTATGAGGCGGCTATGAGATGAGAATGACTATTCTAGTTGATTTGATAATTAAAACTATTTTCCTAGTTCCTTTTCAATAGTCGGGGGGAGGGGGGAGGGTTAGCATGCTATGTTGCCAATCACTGGGTCCAGGGTTCGAAACCAGGTCTTGCCAGGTCACTTGGGCCTGTGTTGGTCTGTTTCAATCACCGTTTGCCTCTTTCCGTGTTCTCCTCCTGTCCTGGGACTCCTGTATGGCTTATCAAGTGCATAAATATTTGGCGTGAAGCCCCATTCAATTAATTTCAAAAAAGTAGAAACAGTAACCATCATTTTGTGCAGAAATTAGTTCAATGAAGCTTATAATTTTCAGTTTATTAATTTCTAATGGACACCAAAAACTTTGGTTGTTATTTTTCCTCACAAAGAGCATCTTGCTCATATTGTCACTGATAAATGTTGTATTTTTAGAAGAAACCAATTATTCAAAGACAAACATGTTTTTGTGAGAGAAGTTCAAAATGATATACCATAGCACGCTTAAATAAGATAATATTATGGAGGTTAGCAGGTTCCACATTCATGTGTATTCATTCTGTAGGTTTCCTCTTTTGTCTCTCAAGATACACAGTTTATTTTTTAACATAACAATCTGACAAAAAACGTTAAAGCCATTCAAATTATGAATACATTTACAGAAATTGTTAAAAAACGTCTATCCTCTTGAAACAATGTGTGAGGAGTTTCTAAAGCTAAATCATATTATTCTTGTAGAAGAAAATGTAAGAATATTGATGGTGAAAAGGATATTTAAAGCTGTTCTCCCTTTCCTAGTATCACATTTTGAGTTGTAATAAAAGAACAATTATGGATTCTTTGCAGGGAAGGTGAAGAATATTTTAAAAAACTGAAGATAAAGGACCTTTTATTGAAATTCAAGCCCAACCAGTTCAAATGGCAGGCAGTGATAAATGTTTAAAATGAGGCTGCAAACTGGGAGAATTTGATAGCTGCCTGACAGCATTGCATCAGTAATTCAGGATGTAGCTTACAGTATTGGCACTTCAAATGAAGCTGTTAGCACTGGGAAAATCAACAATATAGAAAACCATAATTGCAAAGCAAAATACAATAGCTCTAATGATTTTCCACCTTTGTTGAGAATGGTTTTGCTGCAGGCTACATAGAGTGATAGCATCATAGCTTACGAGATGTTATCAGTAACACAAACTGCAGTCATCTTTTGTAGGGCGACGAATGTATAATGCAGTAACATGTTGGTTGATTGAAGTCAGGCCATTTTTAGAGCTGCTTGCTTGCTTGCAAGCGGCATCTCTATTGTGGGAGGAAAGCTCTGAAACTTATGACAGCTGCCTTGGTCTTGCTGCTTCATCTCTGTCATTAAAACTTCGCATACAGTCTCTATAGAATTTTATCTTGGGTTGATAAACTTTTGGGGCCGATTTCACCAACATGGTACTAAGAGAAGAGCCAGGTCTTAACAGCCTTAAACCTGGTTTACTGAAGTCCCTTTCACCAACTGAGTTTTAGTCTATAGACTAGTCAAGGTTCAGTGGTTGACAAATATTGTAAGACAACTTACAGATTAGTGATCTCAAACTGTTAAAGTGTTGGGTCTGACCAGATTTACATGTATAAGGGGAGGGGAAGGGGGTCTGGACTTTAGATGAAAATAATTGGTTCAACACATTACCCTGGAAAATAAAAGTTTGTTCAGCACATAAAAAAAAAGTCTTGTTTCCACCCAGGCACTCAGCGCATGAATAGGACAAGACGCACCTCCAAAGCTGGCCAATGAAGAAGCTTTAACACATGATATGCAAATGAAGCCAATTTCACCATTTCACACAACTAGCATGATACCCGTTAAATGTTAGGGCAAAATATGAAATATAAATTTGGAACATAAAACCAAGCCTAAAACCTTGTAGTGGGTGAGAAAAGGTTGCATGCAAGTTTTTGTTTATGGGCAACTTATACTTTGGCTGGGAAAGACGGAGGGGTCCATGAATTAATAGTAGGATTCGGTATATCATAGAGCAAAGATTCTTATAGATCTCAAAATGAACTGGTAAAAACCAGAAAAATTGTAAAATGAAGCTAAATATTTGGGCTTTAATCAAATAAATATTATTGAAATTTATGCAATCTGTAGGCCTATAATGAATCTCAGAAAAATGTGGCTACTGCAGGCGGAGACCTCAACACCAAAATGTGACTTATTGTCACATTTTGCTCATTTGTGGGAAATCTCTATTACCAACTTAGAACTTATTTTGGTATGGGTAGAGCCAACACCTTGAATGTCGTCTTAAATATGACAAAAAAGTTTATATATATAAAAGTTGATGTTTGTGCAAGAGACTATCATGATACTTTGAGAATACAGTGTAGCATAGGTTGGTGTGTTGTTTGGTTACTTGATAGCAATGATAGGTAAGTTAATAGGAAAGGAGGGAAGTTTTGAACTTTTTTTTTTCATCAATACTGGGTTGGCAATTATCTATTTAAAAAATTTCCAAGCCCCTCCCTCCTCTATGTTGCCATATTTTTGTCTTTGTTTGGGAAATTGAGCCATTGTGTTTGTAACAGCTGATCTGTTCGCACAATATGTGTTAACTTTCACTAAACTGAAATTCCTTGATCCTGCTCTGCTTGACTGCTTGGCTTAGCCAGACCAGGTCTTAGCTAAGACCTGGCTCAACTCTTAATACCATGTTGGTGAAAACGGGCCTTGGTGTCTTTCTGAGATGAAGAAATTAACAAAGAAAACAAACAGGTTCTGCAGGTCAAAGGTCAATCACCAAACGTAGGTCACAGGCCATATACCCTCCAGCAGGTCTTAGTGACAAATACCCTTACACGTGCAGGTCTCACATGTATGCCAGATACCCTTGTGCAGGTGACAGGCAAAGGGGTAGATACTATCATGGGCAGTCTATCTAAAGGCATCTCTTAAAGTGCTTGCACGTAATTTTTTAAGTTTCAAAGCAGTCGGGATTCATCCCAGCATTGAAGATTCTCTGGGTGTTGGGATTTGGCGTTATTTTTCCCAGTAGTATATCAGTGAAATTTATATCTATCTAATTCGGTAATATCTACCAATGAATTGTACTTCACCTCATGGTGAGGATGATAATGCGCTTTTTGGGGCAGTATTTGGGCCATTCTCAAATTTCGGGAAAAAGGGTGTAGCAAAAATGTCCTGTAAAAGAGGGGACAATGTGGTAACAGAGTGGAATTTTCATGTAAAAAGCCAACTGTAGGAACAACCTCAAAAGGAAAAACAATAAAAGATTGATGTAAATATTGTTTTCAGAATACTTCATCTCATATCAGTAGATTTTTTGGTCCAAATTTTGATTTCTTGCTCATGATCTGGTAACGGTAACGGAGTGGAATGATTTTTTGCTTTTCGCTCAATACTGCTTTTTATTTTGGAGATTAAATAAAATAATTGCAGACTATTAAAAGCTGTCACCCTCAGCCGTATATACATGAAATCACTCTTTAAAACTATCATTGGTAAGCTTGGAAATGAAGGAAACGCGGAGTGGACATTTTGGTGAGACCAAAAACATTTTCTATGAGTCCTAATTTATTGAATACATGTTTTATGAAGTCTGCGAGGCAGTGGCACTATGGCGCACATGCGTCTGATAATATTCAGTGAAAATAGCTCATAAAAACCAATAACGAACCGAGCTATGATTAGTAACGGAGTGGACAAAAAAATTGACTTAAATTGGTGACACGTCTATTGCATCAATTTAATCAATGAAATAAGACACACAAAAAATTGAATGTGAACCAGATGTAAATTCAAGTCCATATTCTCATGAATCGTGCTAAGAAACTTTGAAAATAATGGTACATTAGAAGAAAAATTAACACTTGATTTTGTCATGTCAGGTCCAGTGACAGGGAAAAACCCTTGATTTTGTACGGATTGCTGGACATAATGCACAAACAAAAGTTCTAATAAATGACTTTTTGTTTCAAATGCAGTGGTTCTAAATAGAAATATTAATAACAGATGCAGACTTTGCAGAGTAGGCCTAACGCTTCAGATATTAATCGCATTCAAATTAGTGTCAGGGAACTAGAGGGACGCAAATTGAAATTTGAGAATGACCCATTTAAGGCTTTGCCTGAAAACAGTATTACAACAATAAACAAGAAAAGTACCCTTAAAAAAGGGTACTGTATCGATCTTACCATGAACCTGAGGGCATAAGGCATGTAATAAAAAGTTTTAATATCTAAAAGTAGGCATTTCTATGAACTGTTGCCAATAGAAAAAATTCCAAGCCCCCTCCCTTTGTTTCATGAAAATCTGACACAACTATAAGGATGTGTGAAATAAAAGTAAACTTCGGTTATTTCTGCAACCTAAAAAAAAGCAAACTTCATTTATCTAAAAAAAATTAGCAAATACCCCCTCCAAAAATAATCCTGGATTTGCCACTGGTTTGTTGTTCTCACTGGATTTTAGAAACTTTGCATCCTCGGACCTTAATACGCCGAAACGCCTTTTGCGAGGTTAATATTGCAAATAGAGCAAAATGAGTAAGTGCATTTAATGCGGAGGAGTTTACTTGATATATACAGGTTTTTAAATTTTGAAAATCGGACGTGTATTAAGGTTTTTAGGGCAAGTTTCACATTGAAAATGATGTACACAATCTTTGATGACGTTTCACACGCAAACACCTCAGCAAAGCCTTCAGTGATTAAGTCAGACACGCCTCCAAGGGTGGCCAATGAACATGAATTCAAGCATGTTATGCAAATGAGGACGATTACGTCTATTCACGCATTTCCCTCAGTCGTACAGGTACAATTCCAGCTGCAATAGATAGATCTCTCTGAAACCTTTAAAATGATAGGCCATACGCCTCTGAGAAGTTAATAGTTGCTTCGTAATTTGCTGGCAAACTTTTGAAGTGGAGAGGAATCCTGAGCGCAGATTGGTCATGACGCTCGTGACGTAAATCTATGATAATATGCGGTGATGGAAAGATTCGTCTAGGGTAGATTCTCTGGGTGCACGCAAAAAGTTTCACAGTACGTTTTCCTTACCTTGATGAATCGATTCACTGTTAACATAACTTACATATAAGTTTTTTTGTAGTTTGCATCTGAAATCTATGTTACAGGCTTAAGCAGAGTATGAATTACTTTAGTCCAGCAAACTAGTTAAACGCAGGAGAATCACCTTGGAAACTCACTCAAGTTAATGACATCATCAATATCTGTGTTCCATCTTAAATGACTTTCTTAATTAAATATATTCATTATAGCTTTCCTAAAATATTAGTCTTCGAAATACATAGGTGGATCAAAGCCCAATTTTAATTAGAAGTCCAGTTATTTGATTTAATTAATATTTTTCGCGGTTCTTTCTCGTGCGCGGAGCACACCTCGCACCTGCACGAGCGGCGTCATTGCAAGCAGATGCACATGTAGAACTTTAAATTTTTCAAATCGGATGATTCTAACCTCAGTAACAAGGGATTTTCAACACTAAAGATAGCAGAGAGTTGTCGAAGGTAAGGATTTTCACTGTTTACGTGTTTAGTACCTTGGACTCCTCCAGGCTAATGTTTCTGATAGAAGAAATTAATCAGAGACTGGAATTATAGTCGGAGCCTCTTCAACAGAACCCTGGCCCTATTACAATGTATAGGTAGATGTCAAAGCAGCAGCTGATTGCACTTTGAAAAACGCAACCCATTCCTAGTCTATCATGTGCTAACCAGGGATCCCTGGTGCTAACCATTGATGTCATCTAAGGAAAATCAATGCATTAGATAATATACTTCTCTTTGAGCATGTTGAGAATGAATTATGAATTTTTGGACTTACTTGGCTCAAAATTTATTTAAATAGAAAAGTGTGTGGCGTGTCCATCCCTTTGGGGCTGGGGCATTGGCCTAATTGCCTCTCAATGTATACTATTGATTACAATCAGGGCCGAGGGGTGACACCCCCTAATGACAATTAAGATTAGGATTAAAGAATTTCTGCCAGCTTTTGAAGCTGCCCCTGCCGGACATTGAGGTTGATCTAATGTTGGTCTAACGAAGCATTAAACCTCCAAACCACATCGGACCCAACGTTACGAAACTACGTAATTTGTCGACACATTTTTGAGACGTTAATACGTACTTTTAGACGTTGATACGAGTGATACTAGCCGTATCTGATGCTACGAAGCATTTTAACGTTGGTCTGACGGTCTCTGACCGTCTTCCCGCCTTCTGGGATCCAGCGTTTCAGACGAGCGGCCCCCTCTTGCGCATGCGCACTTGCGTACAAGAAGGCAAAATGGCGGGCTGACTCGAATCTGTGAAATTTCGGATGGTGTTTTTGCTAATAACGAAGGATTTAAACGCATTGACAAGCCGTATAGCATTGGAGCTACATAGAATAGCTGCTTGGCTATTCAATGAGCCGGTTTTTGACGCTCGGAATCCTTTATTGTGAAAATTTGAGGCCCGCCAAAGTGCAAAATCGAACGACATGGTCGGAGCGCCCCGGCCCAGGAATAGCCCGATCAGCTGTTTCTGTATTTGTGATCAATTATGGACTGAATAGTGGACATATATACCCCGTTCTGGATGGATATACCCGGTTACCAAACCCGGGAGGACACACGGACGTGGATACGGCCAGAATTCGTCGTTTGACACCAGCGCTGGACTCACAAGTAAGTCTCTTCAAGATGTCGATTTGTTTTCAGGGGCTGATCGTCTGATGGGGGGGGGGGTTTATGTTCAATTCTTTTTAATAATTTTTAAGCTTTTTTAGTTCAGTTCACTTTCTGTCTTGTTTTCAGATTGATTTATATATAGCGTGTTCGGGATCATTGTCCAGGTAGGGTGGGGTGCGGGGGGGGGGAGAGCATCCCAGCCACTGGTGGGAGGATTTAATTATTTTGATTGAGATCTGCAAATATAAAGTAAAAAATTAAAGCAGTAACAAACAGAGCTATCCAAGAAGGATGCTCCCAAAATTAATAGACTTTTCTTCCTCATTTTACTGAGCAGTCTACAAGTCCACTTAGGACTATAAGATAAAATTATATAAAAAACACTTACCTTGCATGGTGAAATTGAAAATGTTACTGCAATTTTACCTTGATAAAATTGGAACATTCTCGGCATCTAGGACAGTTGCAATGAGACACCATTAAACTTGGGTCTCATTAAATTTTCATATGCATATTTGTGGGTGTGGAAAAAAATTAAATTATTTTTAAACCAGGATAAGCTTTCACATTTTTAAAAGTACATATGTGGATTTAATTTTTACTGGTGTGTCAACTTTTTCTTCATGGCTTCATCTTATCGACAACAGCAACCATCCTGTTGGAGTTTTTATATATTACAAAGTTACCAGATAGATTGGAATAGGTATGGAATAGATGGCGCTACAAGCTCTCTGAGAATCAGGATCCTAGGTTCTGCAACTTTGTGCAAACCTTCAACAAACCTTTGGCAGATACGTATGATCAGACGTTTGACCTGAACATTACTTTCAAACGTTGTCCATACATCTCATAAACATGTTGGAGAAACCTTGGAATTTACGTATGACCAAACGTGTGACCATACCTTTCATAAACCTATGAATCAAAGGTATGGTCATACGTAATAGTCCAAGGTTGCTAATACCTCTCAGATGAATGTTCGACAAACCTATGAATCAAAGGTATGGTCATACGTAACAGTCAAACGTTCTTCAAACCTCTCAACCAAAGATATGACTTACGTAATAGTCTAAGGTTTTATAAACCTCTCAAATGAATGTTCGACCAACCTTTGAATCAAAGGTATGGTCATACGTAATAGTCAAACGTTCTTCAAACTTCTCGACCAAAGGTATGACTTACGTATGACTCAAACGTTTTCCCAAACGTTATAACAAGACGTTCTTCCAACCTCTCAACCAAAGGTATGACTTACGTGTGACTCGAACGTTAGGCCAAACTATAAAACAAACTATCTGCCAACCTCTTACTAACGTTGCGACCTACGTTTGGTTTTCCATCTGAGTGCAACGTTTGGAAATTACATTTGCCCTACCTTTGTAATACGTTGTTTGGCCCAACGTTTGATTCTAACCTAAATAATTACGTAGCGAGAGGTTGGATTTACGTTGCTGCTTGGGAGGGGCAACTGGTAATGCAATCATTGATAATCGCTGTTTTGGTTAAGTAAATAGCCGTTCTGGTTAATTGAAATAGCCGTTCTGACAATGGCATGCAATTTGAATATTTTGCAATAGCCGTTTTGTTCAAGCTAAGAAAAATCCTCGCTGTTTCGGCAATAGCTTTTTTGCTTCATCGCCGTTTTGACTGGTAATCACTGGTATTGATTGAACTCGATGACCCTAGCACAGTTTAAAAATTTGAATATCCTAAACTTTTTGTCAAAATTGGTGAAAATTGTCTTAAAATAATTTATTTTACTTACTGTCATAATTTGACAAGTTTTATTGCATAACTTGATCTCTTGATAAATGATAAAGTTTGGATTAAACGCAGTTGTGCAGCCCTATGATCTTGTCCATAAAATCAGTTTAAGGCAAGTTTTTATGTATTACATCATATTACATTTAATTTACCATTCATCTTTCAGGGGAACAATATAACATTAATAGATCACTGGATATGCTGCCTTCAAGCATAGATTCCCCTTTGCATCTTGAAGACTAATGCAAGGTAATAATTTAACATAGCATGCAATGCATGCACCGTGTCCTTGAGCAATTTAATAACCCCTTATAACTCAATGATATATGATCATTGCGTTGAAACATCTCTATAAATTGTGAAAAGTGTTGACACAGCTCTCTGGGTAAGTTCAGAGGTTTGTGTTGAAAAGTTAATTCATTGGATTTTCCGATATTCTTGTTATTTTGGAATATAGGCTTAGATGTTTTTTCCATAACTAATTGTAGTGCTGATTTATAAGGTATTAAAAAACTTCTGTTAGGCCTGGCAATTGATTGCTAGCTCTCAGATCTTATGAAAGCTTTTTAAGGTCAGTTGTAGGATAAGAAAAAAATTGTAATAAATCTTGATTTTCATTCTGCATTCTGCAAACAAATACAATTCATTGTTTGGCACCTTTTTTTTTCTGGGTAGCAAGTCTTTTGATCTCAGAAACTACAGATTAAATATGTCTGATCTTACTTACTTATTTTTACTATTCATAATTTAGAAATGAATGTGAATTCGATAGACAGAAGGTTGATATAACTTTATTGTCCCAGTTGAGAATTTCTTAGGCATACTTGTACAGGTATAAATCAATGCATGCATAAATATTTAATAAATATTATTTTTGTCTTGCAGTGGATTGATTGCAGTTGGACTGGAAGTGCGCAGTTTGCTTGTCAGAATTCATTGAAACTCCTATGAATCTTCATCACACATTCACACTCAAAGACATTAAATGGATCAATCCGTGGGTATATATACAAAACTTATGCTGCCAATTAATGTTCGGTAAATATTGAATAATTTGAATTCAGGACTGATCCTTATATTTTTGTCGAAACCTCGACTTTGATGTCTTCTTTAAGATCTATGCAGCTTGTTAACTATGAAGAAGATTTTCTCAAATAATTTGCAGAACAGCAACATAAAGTTACTATTTCTTCCTTAATTTCAGACGGAGAGAATTGTCATTAACTCATGAAGTCATTCATTCAGCTTTATTTCAATCAAAATACCACTGTCGCACAAGAACAAGAACAACGTTCATACATACAGATAATGTAAGAGTTCTAGATTTTCTTTTTATAATACCTCTTTTAGTCACCCTTTGATTGCACTTTAACTTTCCGCTAATTTCTAATGCTCAAAATCATTCCTTGATTACTATCCTCAGCAATTTGTATTGTAGTTACTTTCATGTATTGGCCACTGACAGTTGGTGTCTCACTTTGTGCATTGACACAATACATTTACTGAATTTCGCATAAATAGACCTCTTAACAAAGTTCTGATTTTTGGAGGCCGGAGTCGTATAGTAATATTACTTAAATTGTAGTTGTAGAAAATGTTGCAAAAAATGCTTCTTTTCTTTCTTTCCAGCCCCACTTCAGCTGAATGGAAAGACAGCTCGCAAAAATGCCAGAAGTAGGCGGTTCCCGGATCCAGATCATGATAGCCCCACTACAAACCTAAGGTCTTCTGTGGACACCTACATGGTAGTTTTAACAAGCCAGGCCTAAATAGCCCACACCGGTGCTGATGGGGCGTAAAACACAAACTCACTCACTCACTTTAACAAGCCAGGCTTAGTTCATTGATTTCTGTGTTTTTGATTTGGGCGAGGATATGAAAATGTTCAGCAAGCATGTGAATTTCATCCAGTCTTTTGCTTATTTGATATATCAAAATACAAGAAGTACATTGGTGGGTCATATAAATCAATTATATAAATTGGAAAAGGTCTGAAATATGTCCTGTGCATTTCATTGTGAGATTTTGATTCATTGAGTTTGGTTGCGCCATTCAGTGGCGATGTTTCGTATTGCTGGTTCTGAGTCAATATTTTGACAAACTCTGTCAATTAGGCACAACTTAATTAAATGCGAATGTCAACGTCTTACATTTGGCATGTGAATTTCAAAAGGACGTTAATCTTTTTTATATAAATTTTCTCTCTTGGCTGGCACGAGTTTCTGGGTGTATTGGCACTCCTGAGAGATCATTCAGTTTAAAATTTGGTGTCTTTTCACGATCTTTTAGTTTTTATATTGGTTTATCATTGTCCCACGAAAATGCCAACATCAAGTAACTTTGCGTTTTCATTAATTTTGGTTTCAATATTCTATCTGTCAAAGCTTGCTGGATCTGCAAGTTTATTACTTGCCAAAGAAACAAGTTGGTGACAACCAACCTGGTGTCTACTTCTTACTTCTCGATGGGATTTTCTACAAAACTGAGTTGGTTTCAAAAAGTGTCTGTACTGGCATGTGACTCATGAAAGCTGAAGTGGTGAATTTGAGCTTGTCTTTTGCAATTTTCGCATGACAATTTCTCAATGAATTTTAATTTCCTGATTCACATTTCTATTGTTAGATGTATCTTTATTACTTCCAAGTGGTAATTGATCAATGACACAGAAGCAGAAGTTAAAGTAGAAGCCTCAATCCGTCATTGACAATGTCAATTACTCATTGCATGATGAAATCAAAAAGTAATGAACCAACATTTGGCATTCGAATTTCATAGAAATTATGTTCTACATGATCATTAAATTTTGTTCTTCATCTTCTGATCTAAACCCATCATTTCACTGTCAATAGCAATTATTTTTCCCTATGTAAATGAAAATGTCAAGCACGGACAGTTGGGGACTTGACATGTGAATTTCATTAAATGGCTACAATATTTCTTCAACTTGATTCGAACCTTAATGCACCATTGAACATGTTGACAGTCAATGGCTATTATTCATTGCTTTATGAAATCAAAATGTAATGAACCAACATTTGGCATGTGAATTTCATAGAAATTTCCTTCTGCGCTATCATAAAAAATTTGGTTTTTCATCTTCCGTTCTGATCTGAACCGTCATTTCACTTCACCTGGCATTGCTCTTGATCATGAAAAAGCTGGCCCCGTTTCCTTAAAAAACGCTTTGAGGCCTGTACATTTATGCAATACATATATTTATATATATAATTTTTGTTACAGACATACCTATTCTGCATTACAAAGCAAACTACAATTCTTTTTTGTAAAAGAATTTCTTGTTATAGGTTAAGACATCGATACAAAAACTACTAAACTTCAAGGTAGCCCTACTTTGTATACAATAATGTAACAATGATTATGCTAATCTTCTCATCTGAATTCCTTTGTGAAGATAAATGTTAGAAAACATCAATGATTCAATTTTGATGAATATACTTGAAAATAACTCTTCATGGGGCTCTCCTTCCTGGTCTGCGAAAATGGAATGATGATATTATCAGCCAAAATCCCGGATTGCATAGAGGGATGATATACAATAATAGGCCTGTTCATCAGGGCAAGAAGATATAGAACTGCTTAAAACCTTCTCCTTTTTTTTCAGACTATGAGCCTGTTTACAGATGATTTCATATTTGTAGACATTTGAGGTAGAAAATACATCATTTTTCCTGCAATTTTCATTGGTTGAGAGAAGGTATGACACCGCTCTCTCCTGAAAAGTGACATAGCGTTTTACATGGTTGACCATGGCATTCTAATCCATTGATTTCCTCAATGGAACGAACTCTAGCTGTTTCAAGTGAGAGCCTCTGTTTGTGTTTCACACATTTTAGTACACACAAGTCCAATACTCTGCATTCATATGATTGGGATCAGATGTTCCACATAATATAATGATAATTTTTACAGAAACAAACAAATACATGAATGGAACATTTTCTGAGAGGAGGGCATTGCTCAGATTACATGACAATGGGCTATCAATCGCTGGGTCCCTGGTTTGATTCCCACTATGATTTTCATACGAACGTTGGCCACATTATGACTTTTGAGAGTTTTAATAGAATTCTCTGTCAAAAGTGATACCCCCCTTTGGTTTTACGAATATTTGTAGTACCTTCATTTTCTTTTGTTGAAATTTCATTTGTCAATTAAGCATGCTGTGAAAAATAAGAACCCCCTTTGAAACATGCGTACCCTTTCGGGAAAAATTCCCATTGCCCCAGGTGATGTGCAAAAAGGTGGTTCCCACTCAAGTAAAACCATACAAACTATCACCCCCTTCAACCTGGTCATAAAATTTAATTCTGAACAGTCCCTTAGCATTCAGAGATGTAAAGCCATTCAGAGTCATTGAAGCAATCAACAGTTACAAAGGAGTATGAAATACAACAGTTCATGAGGAACTGTAAGAGTTCATGTGGATTTCGGTTTGGCATGTGTGAACAACTGCCACTATATCAAGTTGGCCTTTGCAGTTTATTGGTCAAAATTATGACATCATTATTCCGGCCAACTTCACTTGCTTGAAGCAAACTGAAAAAAAGTGACACACTATGTGCAGCTTGACCAATCACTTGGCAGGATTTTCTGATGTCAGACCAGAAATTTTGCGAAATTTTTTGTTATTTCAGAAAAGTCTACAAATATGAAATCATCTGTAAGAAGGATCGCAGCAACTTAGGTCTCACTCAAGTCATATAATCTTTCCACACTGGTGGCTACTAGTTTGTGGATATTGTTGTTTAATAAACTGGGCATTATGTGGAATAATGGCGGGATCATTATGAATGAGATTGCATATTCTCTAAGCTGTGTGCTCTAAAAAATCATGTCATATAATACAACCTCTCCGCTCCCCCCCCCCCCCGACTACCTGAAAATTGTTTTTTTAGGACATCGATCAGACAAACTTCATTTTCTCCTGAATCTGCTGAGATTTAAGGGTTGCGCTTAACAGGAAAGCCTTTTCAATTGGATATCTTCCAGACTTATCTCATAGACCTGGTTGCTTTTACTGTATAGGCTTTGGGATAGCATGAACAAAATGCAAAAAGATGGGGTGGCCAACAGACACTAACAGCAGTAGTCTGTCTTTGACTGCATGGGTTCGACTCTCGGTACTCTCGGTCTGGGAACTCAAGTTTTCAAAGTACCTTCATGAGCAAAATTTCAGTTGGATGTGGTTCAGATGAGACGTTACATTGGTGGTCCCCAGTATCAGTGTCCGTGCTGGGCAGGCAAAAGACCACAGATGGGGTAAATGTGTAATTTGTTGAGGACTCCTGCTCTCTCTCCCATCTCATCAATCAACCCATACGAGCACCCAGAACCGAGCTTAGAGGACTGCACTTACCACAGTTATCCATCTATTTATCTATTTTGTGCTGATCTGAAGTATTATATGAGTGGTGTGGTGGAGTGAAGTGGTCACAAAAGCAGCCATTGGCATGGCATGGAGTGCTTGATGGAGTTTTTAGTCCTCTCTCACACACAAAAGTCCCATATTTTTTTTATCATAAAACCCACTCTGTATTCTATCTGAAACATACAGAAAGTTTAGGCTTAGACATTTCTTTTTGAGAGATGAGGGTCACTGACCGTGAAATGAGACATATATGCTGCAAGAAGAGAAGTGTCATATCAGGAAGAAAAAAATCCCTATATTTACTGGAAAAAAAAGACAATTCTGCAGAAAAAAATTGTCACATTACATTTATCAATACACTGAATATAACATTGCAGGATTTTTTGCTTCGGGTCCTGTTTTTACACTCAAGCAAAAATATGAATGTTCCGGGTGTCTTCTTATAAGAAAGGCAGAACGACAAATTGATTCTCATTTTTCATTTGTGATTCTTTTTGTAACACACTGGGAAAGACACAGTGATGCAGACAAAATAAATGCATTCAATAAAACAGCTCTCAGCGAAACAAATCTTTGCTGGCGGGAAATCATCCTTAAATTATGGTATAAGGGAGAGACAATTTTATATCAGGAGGGGGGGGGGGTCGATTTTTTTTAAATTAATAATTTCTTGCTAAGTTTTGGTAAAATAAAAAAATAATTTCTGGGTTAGCTTGAAGCAAATAATTTCTGGACGGTCTTTTTCAAGGTGTTACTTGATTTAGCAATGAATTCAGGGACTTCGTGAACTTGAAATAAATAATTGTTCTCACCGTTACAGAGAAACAAATAAATTTCCTGCTGAGGAAAACTCCAAGCCGCCCTTATTATTAAATGGTCGCCCCATAGGAGTGTGTCAATGTCTAGTCGGTGTAGCTATGTTTAAGAAAAGCTATTTGAGTAAGAATATACACCGCATCTGACGAAATTACGCAAGTAGGTTATTTTAAATTGGTGCAAAAAAATTTGGGCCTGATGTTGTATCCTTTTCACATAATCATTGACTTGATACGAGACATCTTCCATGTAACTTTCATCCAATTCTGTTGGGGCAAAGCTGAGTTATGCCATATATTCAAATATTTTGGTGTCTTACGAAATTATGCAAAATCAACATATTAAGTGGAGGGGCCTTGATAATGTTAAATTTTCAAATTACTGCACTCCAGTCATTAGCGTCTAATCATTTAGCAACTATTCATATAAAAAAATTTTGCTTACTTGCTGCCTCTGCCAAGCTGTACGCATTAATTGTCTCCATTGGAATAACATAGGATTTGCATACATTTTTTAATTTATGCTCCCCATCATCTCAAAATGGTTCCGATTCTTTTGAAAGCAACTTTAAAAATAACCTTTTCTATCCATTTAGTTCAATGAAACTGATTGATAAGTTATGCATTGGGAATGGACAAAATATTGAATAAGGAACTGCACATTCTGATCGCAATGCTATTCCAATGGCAGGTCATGGATGTGATTTTTGATTGCTAGCCAGTTTAAAGGGAATCAAGTTACTTCAGTGACCTTTGAACTGAGCTCAATAGATAGAATCAGGTAACTGGTAGTAACATGTTTTTAAAGATCGGAACCTCTTTGAGGTTTTTAAACTTCTGATCTATAGACAAGATTAGATAGATAGATGGATAGATAGATAGATGGATAGATAGATGGATTAGATAGATAGGTAAATTGATAGATAGATGGATAGATGGATAGATAGATAGATAGATAGATAGATAGATAGATAGATAGATAGATAGATAGATAGATAGATAGATAGATTATGTGTTAAATTTGGATCTATAAATTTGGATCTATTATGTTACATCGTTGATGTTACATAACTGATATCAATAAAATCATAGCTATTCAGAGATGACTATTCACTATTAGGCTGTTACACAATTTGTTGATAGTTAATGAAGATTATGTAAATTTAAGTGTTGTTATGATTTCTTACTTGGTGAGCCATTTAAGTCATTAACTTTTGTTTTGACTTATAATTTTCAGTCACTTCTTACAATCAGGGGTATTGAAATAATTATTTCCAATGTTCATACACATGTTGATTTAAATCCTGAAATATGTCATTGGATGTTGTTATTCGAAAAGAATGAAATTTTAAAGCTATTTTGGGAGATATTTGAGGCATTTTAATTATTTACCAAACTAACTCTAACTAAACTACTAGCTCCACTTTTATGGCAACTACAGGCACTTCCTGTTCAGGCAGTCACTGTAGACAGGAGCACCACACAGAGTGAGCTGTCCTTGTGCTAAGTGAGCTTCATATTATTAGCCAAATAGAGCCCCTCTTTAAAAGGTTAAACTAGGTGATGTTTCTAAAAAATTCTATTCTTTTCAAAGCAGGCCTGGTGTCACTCTTGCAGCAACTCTTTCCAGTAAAAACCATTACACAAGAATGTTTATTTGGAATTACAGTAGAAAGATATCTCAATTCAAAATTAGGTGATTTAACATGTCAAAATTCCTGCCGTACTAAGCCTTGGCAGATACGTTTAAATTAATTTAAAATCCACTCAGTCCCTTCCATTATCTAAGATATATTTTGAAGGAAATGGAATATGGACATCATAGGGTAAATTGTAAGGTCAACATTTCTAGCTAATTGGTGCACTATGCAACAGATAAGACATTGTGAATGCTGCAGACAGCTTGAACAACCCAATACATAAATCTTCAAATTTCCTCAGTGATTGCCAGAAGAGAAACTCCACAATGCAATGAAACATTAGTCAACAATTTCCAAAATACCCTCTATTTTCTCTTTCCTACTGGATCACTTTTGCAGTAACTTTATCTTCCAAACAAAAAAGGGCCATGGCACCTTAGACAGGTAATCTCTCTTGCCATTCCAGTACAAAGAGAGAAACATTCTGGTCTGTCTCTAAAGTCAAATGGAAGTGGCCAAGGATCTAGTCTCTTATAATCACAAGAGACAATTTAAAGTACATTAAAAGCAATTTTAAAATGTAGTTCAAGGTAGGAAGTGATTCTTGGGCAGATCAATGGTGTGTTTTTAAAAGTTGTATGACATCATTATGAATATACGTTTAATAATCCTAAGATGCAGGTCACCTCGTTCATGGCAACTTCAGTGATGTACCTTATCAGTTTGCTGTCAAATCCGATCCGGCATTAACTAAAAACTCACTCACTGGCACGGAAAAAATGTCTATAAATGGTTCTAAAATGGTAATAACCAGGCTTTGGAGAAACCATGCTAAGTTCAGTAAATTTATGATGTGAAGAGAAGGGATATGTGTGTCTGCAGGCAGGGCACCGAAGTTAGTAAAAGGCAAAACATGTTCATTAAGCTCTTATACTGCAAGGTATTTTCTGCAGGACTAGCTCCTTAGTTGACAGTTTCAGTGCAAATTGGTCATGGAAAATTCAATAAATGAGCATGAAAACTTATAAAAAGAGATAAAGGAATAATCAATGATTGCGGAATTGTCATTTGCGAGAGAATCTTTTAGATAATTACATTAACACTACTACATCACCTACAATATTCAGCTTCAATCCTCGGTGTGAGCTTCAGAATTGATTTTGAGGCTCAGGATATAATAAGGAATAATGACAGTAAAGCATGATTTAAATGTATCAGATAAGAGCAGAAAGAAATCATAAAGCATTGCAAATAATTAGTGAAATTCACTTGACTTACGTGAACTGAACTAACAATTAAATTTGTCCCCTGGAAGATCATGACTTCTCTGAGCTAAAAGGACCATACTGAAAAATGTCTATTAAAGCTTTGTATGCAGAATATCTGCTTCCTTATTCATTATTGACAAGAAACAAATATTGCAAAGAAACATTGGTATTGTTCTCTCTTTTTCTCGACCTTATGAAAACTATATATTGAAGCCTTTTGAAGGCTGTATTGAACGGTTATTTGAATAATTGCCATTGGAGCCAAGAGAATAACATATCATTGCCTTAGAAAAGGCCTCCAATTTGGATTGAACCAATGCTTGCTATAGGACCGAGCAGTTGACAGTTACAGTGCAAATGGGTGATGAAAATTCTGCCAATCCCAAATGAAGCTTATGAAAGATTAAGGTGGGAATAATCAAATATTAAATTTATGAGGGAGGCTATTAGATAATTGCATTAACACTTCTCCATCACCTATAAAATTCATAGCTGCAATACCCAGTCCTCAACATGAGCTTAAAATAATTTTGAGGCTTAGGATTTCTCCTATCATTAGAAATCGTTTAAATAAAGCAAAAATGTATCAGACCAGAATTGAATGAAAGTTCATACAGAGTTGCACTACACTCTTGATCAAAATGCTGGAATAATTTCGATTTGCAAGGTGTCTGGATTTCAAAGTTCTAAAATTGGTGATTGAATGTGTGGAATTGCAAAGATTTTTTCCTCAGATATTAGATTTATGTATAAATGATATCATAAACCATTTTTAGTTGCTGAGAATTATTTGAAAACTTTCTTTGGGTGACTTGGAAAAATTGATCATTTTTAGTAAAAAAATCATCAAAAATCGCATAGTGGTTTAACAACACAGACATAAAATTTCAACATACACAAAAAAATTCCAACTTAATCTTGATGTTTACAACCAAAAAACATAACAATATCGTGTTGAATGTCACATTTTATGACCTCAACCTTCACTTAACTTGACATGGAGTCCACCAACCTGTTTTTTGCTTCTTTTTGACCGGTATGGCCATTCTTCAGTGAAAGTCACTTGCACATGGTCCAGAGTAGTTGGCTGGACCTCCATATTGTGTGCAGAATGGTCAAAGATGTCCCTAAAAAGTTGTTTAGGTTCATATCAGGTGAAGTTGCCAATAATGGAAAATTCTCAATATTCTCAATTTTCAAGGTTTAGAAGGATTTGTGGTGCCCTACAAGCTTGAGTATTGCCATAAATGAATGAAATGTTTCAATTGAAGTGTTCTCTACACTGAGGTATCATTTCCTCTTCCAACAAGTGTACACTCTTAACAAAAATGCTGGAATATTTAGCAAATTTTCAATTAAATTCCATCTCATTCAATATATCCTGGCACATGTTTCACGGAGCTCATGGAGAAATTTTTGTGTGCTGGGAAGGTGGCCAGATACTGTCCGAAAACTGCCTCATGACCACAATAGCTCGGGATGGTAGTTTAATGCTTGTTTTGTGTGTCAACCATTATGATGGAAATTTCTGTTTGGTAGTGTGGTATAGAAATGTCCCGGCAGACTCCTATCTAAGTTTGCTGTGAGAGGAAATGGTACCTCAGTGTAGAGAACACTTCAGTTGAAACATTTCATTCATTTATGGCAATTCTTAAGCTTGTAGGGCACCACAAATCCTTCTAAACCTTGAAAATTGATAAAATTGAGAATTTGCCGCTATTGGCAACTTCACCTGATATTAACATAAATAACATTATTTGGACATCTTTGACCATTCTGCACACAAGATGGAGGTCCAGCCAACTACTCTTGACCATCAAGATTAAGTTGCCATTTTTTGCATATGTTGAAATTTTACGCCTGTGTTGTTGAGCCACTATGCGATTTTTGATGATTTTTTGCTAAAAATGATCAATTTTTCCGGGTCACCCAAAGAAAGTTTATAAATAATTCTCAGAAGCTAAAAATGGTTTACGATATCATTTATACATAAATCTAATGTCTGAGGAAAAAACCTTTGCAGTTCCACTTCTTCAATCACTAATTTTAGAACTTTGAAATCCAGACACCTTGAAAATCCAAATTATTCCAAAATTTTGATCAAGAGCGTATGAGGGCAATTCTAGACAGCCATCACAGAACCCACATGAAGGATATGCTCGACTGTCTGTAGACACTGGTTAAGTGTGAGACAGAGGTTCAGCTATAACATTGTTTGTGGAAAAAGTGGAAAATCAACAACAACATGATGGCCCAATAAATGAACTTTTTTTACAAACAATGTCGATGTGCATCATTATACCACTCGCCAAGCGTCATGTAACGACTGTCACTGCTAAAACTGCCACAATAAATCTTTTCAGCAAATAGGAGGACCATTATGGAACAACTTACATATCATCAGGTGCTTGAAATTCAAAGACAATATATAATTTTTAAAAAGCTGTTATTGCCCACCTAAAATCCATAGACTTGTGAGTTTGATTTTAAATATGTAACTTTTGATTTTACTTGAACACTATTCTTTTGTTTTAATGTGATATTGTAATATTTTTTGTCTTTATTATATATTTATTTACATTATGTTCATGATGGCTCTAAGCTAAAACAGAAGTTTTGAATATCATAATTTTTTGAAATGCAACCTCTTCTTGGCCGGTTTAGTAACGAAATCATCCACCTCACCCTGGACCATGATTAAGCGAATAAATGTATCATTTGCATGAAAGTTTATCTGGGGGATTGTGAATGGCAGAATGCTAAAATTAGCTTGACATACATGAACTGAACCAACAATTATCATGTGCGATTAATTGTCTTCCATGTCCAATATCATGACGCCTCTGCACTTGGAAGATTATTTTAGGATGAAAATTTAATGAAGATTATTTCATTAGCATGATATTTAGGTTCAGTTTCGTCCTCAAGATTGATCATGTGAGCGCCCAGAACCGGGCTTAGAGGGCTGCACTTACCATAGCTATCATCTATCATAGCACGAAAAATATCGTAAAGATAAACACAGACATGATTTCCAATTTTTGTCACGAAATAATGCAGGGAAAGACAGTACCAAACCAGATGAAGCCTTTTCAGTTTTGCTTATTGAAGGTTAGTTGCTGATTGCTGTTGGAATCATTGTGGCATGTATGAGATTGAAATTGATCCCACCTTTTAAAATAAGTAAATGAAGCCAATTTAGCCGTTTAGTTTCTGAAACGCATGTTCGAAATTTGATATGCACAAAGAGAGGACTGCCGCACTGTGAAACTGATATTTTGTGTGTCATCATGCTGATGATTTGTCTGAAATCAGTTATAAATGGCAAATCAAATGGCCTTCTCTTGATCATGCCTAATCAAACAGCCTCTTTGTTTCCCATGTTGAATGTAAATAAGATGACACTTCATCAACTATGTTGAGTCACAAATGCCATTTTCACAGAGCAACATGCAGACCACCCTTTTTGCATGACAAATTACCTGGCTGTAGGGCAGAGCTTACAACTAACTTTTAGGCAGTGCTTATATATATCATATACCTGAGTCTGGTCAGTTTGCGTCACATTGAGGAGGCATCTGGTCGGATCTGGCCGCTCTGAACAGTCAACATTCCACGCACATGCACTGGCATAATTATGCTGAAAAATAAATTTTGCCTTTTTTTTCTCGCTATTTTGGCCATTATTTTTTTGTTATTTTCTTTAAAAAATACCCCTGTGTCACCGCCTAGGAGAGACCTCATTAATCATATTGGCCGCCAGCCGTGATGATCTTTTTTGTTTTTGGTGGATCCCCTCATTCGTCTATACCTAGTTGTTTCTCATTGCATCCCATAATAATTGCCATTAAATATTTGTGAAACATAGATAAATGAAATATGTCTGGTTGTCTGTCTAACTGTACTTATCAGAGTGCCTTGCACATTTATATTCCATACCTGACAGACAAGTAGTTCAGAATCAGAAGCACACCTACCACCGTCTGTTACGAGAAACTTTTAGCGGAGCAAAGCGATTATATCGCCTAATGGACAGCCAACCCTTTTGACAGCTCAAATTTTCCTTTTTGCTTTACCTTTAGGAAATGTAGTGGGGGGAACATTCCAAGTATTTAGTAAAGTACAAATTCACATATACATATGATTCAAAGGTTGTTTCCAACCAATCCCTCTCACAAGTCAACCTTCACCAGAGGTTGATACTTGCCAATTTGTAATTTTAACATGCCACCAAAAAACTGACGCATTGCTATCATATTTCTTCCAAAAACGCTCTTTTGCGACTTAGACCAACTATTGTCATATATGTTCTTTTTACAGGATACCAATTATACCCCAACTAACATGTTTTGTTTTGAATGTCAGAAAATAACAATTGTATATATGGAATTTGACAGATCTTGCATTTCATATGTGGGTTTTCTTTTCAGATTCAGAAATGTATGTACCAAATATGTTTTTGACAAATAAGTTTCCAAATTGAAATATTCACTCTGAAATATACATCTTGCATGCAAATTGTACTTAAAAATAATTGTCATATCATGATAATCATGTTTCCCTTATAACAAGCTTTCCTACTAAATCTTATGATGATAGAAGACAAAACTCCGTGTATAAAAGATATGGAATTTGAAGCGAAAATCTAAAAGAAGCTGGTCTAAACAAGATATATGCCCCTGACAGAAATTATTTACTTCAAGACTGGCAAAAGTGAATTTATTTATTTCACCAAAACTGAGCAGGAAAATTATTGATTTAAAAGAAACTCAAACACCCTCCCCCCCCCCTCAGATTTTCAACTTCATCCAAATAAAAACATAACGCGCAAGCTCTTTAAGAGATGCTTGTAGATAGACTGCCCATGATAGTATCTACCCCTTTGCCTGTCACCTGCACAAGGGTATCTGGCATGTGTGACCTGCACAAGGGTATTTGTCACTGAGACCTGCTGGAGGGTATCTGGCCCATGACCTACTTTGGTGATTGACCTTTGACCTGCAGAAAGTCAGCCTGTTCATTTTCTTTATTAATTTCTTCGTCTCAGAAAGATGCCAAAAGTTCATCAACGCAAGATAAAATTCTATTGTAACTGCAAGCAAAGTTTTAATCACAGAGATGAAACAGCATGACCAAGGCAGTTGTCATAAGTTTCAGAGCCTTTCTCCCACAATAGAGATGCCGCTTGCAAGCAAGCAAGCAAGCATCTTAGCCTCTATTGAGAGTTTGGTTGCTGGTCTTCTCTATTGAGACTTTGGTTACTTGTATCTTGTCTGGTCTTGTGTTGTGCTGGTATACCCCAGATCAGCCGGGGCCGCTCAACCACCATCTTTTGTGGAGGGACCTGCACTATATTTTTTGTTACCGCCGTATATGATGATGAGATGAGAAGACTGGGAGTCTGGAACATACCCTATTAATTCAAGAACACCCAGGTTCTTTCAGTTGCCTAAGCAATGCCCACCTCCATTTAATGGGCTTGGACTATTTAAAGTGTGTTCCCGCGGTGACATTTGAACCCACGCCCATTCTTGACCATTAGGCCACGGGGGAATTGTAATTCAAATTAGCCATCATCATAAAGGTTTGTGGACACATTTCCATGGATACATTAGTATGAATAGAATATTTCGTGTAATAGCACAAGAGTTGTCGAAAGAATAATCTCATAAAATTAAACAGGCAAGGAAGATATCCAGTCCACTATTCATCCATTTTTCCGGGTTATTAAGAAATGCCATAGAACCTGAAATAAAAATTTGGCCAAATTGATAAAGCAGCTCAAGCATTCATACCTAAAAATTGAGTATTCACAATTACATGCAAAAAATTAAATTTGTGTAATGTCTCTCTCATGTTTATATTCTGAAAACAAATCCTTTGCTCTTTGAATTTAGGATCAAAGGCATTTCAATTGAAGCCAGAGCACTTGGCCCTTCTGAACCTGGCCATTGGGCAATTTCTTTCCTCAAGTATGCCAATTGAGTGGTTGAATGCATGACAATCAAGAATTCATATTTGTTACATGTTGCATGCAGCTGTTTTAATCCATTAAAGCACATAGTTTTCGTGAAATTTTAAACAATGCAATCAGCACATCATTTATTTTGTCTGAGTCAAAATTAAAGCCTGATCTCCAGCATACAGGCAAACAGTCAAACAGTCAAACATGAGGTGATAAATAGACGACAAAGAATAAAGGAATTATCAAACTGAAGTGCTGGCATGTGACTGGTTGACAGAGGTGTCGAATGGTATTTATTAGCCAATTTTATTCCTTCTTCAAACTGATCTTTAAGGAAATCTTGTCTTATCTTAAAGATCTAATTTCATTAACTAGGCCTTGGGATAACCTAAATAAACATGCAAGATGGGGTACAAGTAACAGAAGCAGGCTCTAGTACTTGAAGTTGTGGAGAAGTCCTCTTTAACATGGAATATTTAGGATCGATGCTTTTCATTCTAACTTGCATATTGTATCAATTTTTCATAAGTCACACATTTTCCTGAATGTGAAATATCTTTTTATCAATGTCATATATACCAAGGATAAGGCTGAGGCATTTCTTTTTGAGAGATAAGGGCCACTGACCCAGAAATGATACATTACGAGTGCTCTAAGAGAAAGGGAGGAGCCATATTGTCAAGGGCAAAAACTGCCCTACATCTCTGGTTCTGCAGAAAAACTTTCTTCATACTCCACATTTATCAATACACTTTATCAATACAGCAGAGAAATATTATTTATTGCATTGCTCAGTGCTCACTCTTCTTACTCTCCAGAAGAAGTAGATTTCTACATAATATTTATTGTGTGTCGTCTTACTGCAAAAAAACGGAACTACAAAAATACGAGTAATTTCTCATCTTTCGTATACATGTGAATCACTTTGTCACTTATCAAAAACATATCCTTTTCCCTGGGCTCCGGAGAGGGATGGATGCTCTCAATGACTCGCCCAAGGGTGAACTGTACGGGTTCCCGTGCTACAAGCCCTGTGCAATTAATCTGCACTGAGCATAGATAAGTCAGCCTTGGTGTTTCCTTAAAGCTGTTTGATGTTTTCTGCGTACCGCAGAGCGTTTTATATTTCCGTACACTATCACTAATCTTGACTTAGTCAATGGTTAATGGCTGTCAAAATCTTCTTAGCTGTCTCACACTTCAAAAGATTTTTGAGAGCTCATTTTATCATTCACCCAATAGGCTTTTACAACCAAATATAGTCTGTATGCAAAAATTCCGATGTCATTACCTATAAAGTATAAACTTACACATCAGCCCACATAGAAAGATGCTGTAGGAGTTTCAATGCTAACTGAGTTCCATTTGCTTGGCCACTTTGCAGCATGACTGTCACCAGATGGTGCCCTATCTGAATCTAAATTTAGTAGTTAAGCATTTGGCATGTTGTGGAATCGAACCCCGGACCTCAAAATTACAAGGCCAGCGTGCTAACCACTCAGCCACTGACACATACAACATTGAAGTGAGAAAAAAATCATGACACCAATATGCGTCATAACATTGTGGAATCTTTCATTGAGATTTAAGAGCAAGGCAGGAATTTTGGGGATATGAAGTAACTTGCTTATGCACATTTAAGAACAGCAGAAGAAGGTCAAAAATTCTATTGAGGACAATTTCATGTATTGCCTGATATCAGTGTATTAATAGAGTGACCAATCAGAGACTTACATCATGACAAGTAAAATTTAGTTTTCCAGTTACAGACCAGCATAAAATCCCAAAGAACACTGTCAAGCGCTACTCTAAATTCTCATTTGTTTTCAAATTAGTTGGGGAAAAATATTGCCATTTGTTGGAATCGAACCTTGGAACTCAGTATTAGAAAGCCGGTGGGCTATCCACTCTGCCACTGAGACTTCCTGTCTGTGCAATGGGAAAAAAATTATCAGACCAAATGTACATTACAACAACTATGGAATCTTTATTTGAGATTTACGAGCAAAGCAGGAAACAGACCTATTAGGCAAGACTGATTTTAGTACATTGAAACTCAGCAGAATTGAATGGTATTATGCCCATGGGGGTCCAGATCCTGCCTTAAAAGATACAAGCTTTTTAAAAATCTCAAGGCTTTAGGCAATGACTACATGACATGATTTTTCAACAGGGGGAGCTGATGTTTTCCATTTTATTGCACTGTGTGGAAATCCTTAGTGCAGTCCCTGGCTGAGTAAAAATGGCTTATTTAAAACTTGAAATTCCCATTAATAGGAATAAATGGACTGGTTTTATGTCCTGTATCTATGCACTTGAAGACTGTGTTGAACACCTGGGAAATGCAGAAGAGAGACAGAGAAGACAAAGACCTTGGACGAACCACTGGTGCATGCTATACTTTTATAAATGTTTTATATATTCATTCAATTCAATTTCAATTCAATTCCTTTTAACGACCACTGGAAACAAGGAAACAGAGACACCAATTTAGCAGTGACTCGGAGACCAAATCTGGCCACGGGAGACCATTTGGTTTACTATGTACAAAAATGCACTGGATGTATCATATGAGCATGAATGAAACCTGAAAGCTACTTGCCAATGAAATCAAACAACCTCCGTGAACTGAACCAACAATAAATGTCTGCTATGAATTATCTTCCATAACATCACAATATTCCTGCTCATGCTGCATGACTCATGCAGGGCCACTTCAGAACATTTAAATGAAACTTTCATTAGGAGAATATCGCACAACTTCTTTATAATCTTGTTGTCTTGATATGTCTTGACAAACAAGTGTCGAAAAAGAAATGTTGATATAATTGCACATGTCTCAAGACCTCAGAAGCAACCAGTTAAAAAAACGAGATAATAAACCCTTTTGAAGGTTTGTCATTACAGGTCGTTGCTAATTGCCATTGGAACCAAAAGGCCAATTAGAGGCATACAATCATGGGCTTGATGACATACAGCATTATTGTTTGTTTGACTGAGTAAATGAGACCAATTAAGCCATGGTAGATGTATGTTCCAAACAATCCATTTACCCACAAATCAGTTGCTGAGTTGCAGTTATGCAGAAATTCAAGCACTAATTGTCACGTCAGTTTAGCAAGACCGGAGCCTGATTATATTTGCATAGTATATCATTTCAACCTGGGGTCCTTCTGAATGGTTGGTCATAGATAATATCTGGATCTCATATCTCATTCCTGACATAGGACAAAATATTCCTCCAGTTCCGTAAGTTTATAAAGTTGTGGTAAAGCCAGGATCCGGCTAGAGCTGGCAATCCCCCCCTTGGAAGAATTCTTAATAGAAACCATATCTTGATATAAGCCATATCTTGATGTAAACCACATCTTGATATAAACCATATAGGAAACCATCTTGATTTCTTGACCTCAATTTCAATTGGAAGTGCCTGGCTTTATCAAGGTTCAACAGCTTAATCTCAGGATTGACCTCCGCTCTCATCTGCAGCAATTCCGCTAAGGCTTATCAAAGGGCGACCTCAAGGAAAATGACAAGGCCTCGGCCTCATTCAGCTTACGAGATTAATAGTTTGGGGTGAAAATGTCTACCAAGGCATGGTAAGCCTTTTAAAATGATTGGCTCCTGCTAAGTTCACACAGCTACATGCGTTAGAGTAGGTCGGGGCAAGAAGGCCGGGTTAGGTGAGAGGCCCCCCCCAGGTTTATATCTAAACTTACATTTTTGGTGCATTTTCTTATTGATAGCATTGAAGCTAGAGGCTTTTTAGGTGACGTCACAAATTTTCAGAGCAAAAAGCACCAAACCATAGTAGAAATTAAAGAAACAAAAAAATGTGCATGGTTTTTGTAACTTTGATTAATTTTTTGAAAGCAGAAATAACTTTGGAAATTTTTTAAAGTTTTATGGATATGTGCATTGCTTCACTTTTGTACCATCACATAAATATGATTTGGATCATGCTTTTTTAAATTTTAGTTCAAAATATAGAGGTCAAATTGATATATGTGGTTTTGGGGCGAGTGGCCCCACATGGTATGGGCATGAGGCCCCCTTCACTTGGGCCTCAAAGCTGCTCCACTAACCATTTAATAATGTGTACTTTACCGTAAATCTTGATAGAATAGCTAATTAAAATAGAAAAAAATTGGCCAAAATCGAAAAAGGGCAAAAATTATTAAAAAATAAAAGTATGAGCAGAAAAATTCAGAAATTCAGAAAAACTGAACAGAATGCCTTAAAAATGATAGAAGAACCCCAAGAAATAACTTTCAAGCGGAATGCGCTAGCAAAAAAAAATTATCATAGGGGGGCTTCTTGCCTAATGGGTGGGGTAAGAAGGCCACTTTAATTTGTTTACAAAAATGGCCACTACTCGTTTATTAAAATTGGTAGACATTTGTTTCACTAGTTTTAAGTAGAGTCAAGTGATCCCTTCCTGAGACCATAAGCATTCAAATAATCGACCATAACAAGAAAATTCTTTAAAAAAAGAATTGTAGGGACCTGAGGTTTCTTCAAACACATATTTTATTTTCGAAATATTCAAATAATGTTTTATGTATGTGTAGTTACATCTGTGTACCACTTTGAGTGTGCGATTTAACAAACCTAATACATGTTACCTCATGATAAGGCATGCCTAATTACAGGTGTTATTAACATAGACAGCACACCAAGCAATGAGAAGCCCTTTTATATTCTTTGTCATGAACATGAAATTTCTATTTCCATTACAACAAACTAATTGTGGCTTGCATAATATTTGGATTATTACACTTTTAGACTGGCCAGTTTGTGAGAAGTTGAATATCTAATGTTCTCATACAGTGTTTTTCTTTTATCACTTGTCTTATATCATCTCAAATGTTTATACACTTAGGCTATATAATTTTTTGAAGGAAATCTCTATGAGATAACATTATGCTCCAGGTGTGCTTTGGATATGGTCCCCAATCACTCAACCATGACAGTCATGGTTGAGTGGCTCCCAAGATCATGCGGTGATGGAGCTACTGAGCATAAAGAGGGGCAAATATATACTTGATTTGTAAATTGTAGTCACAGTTACCTTCGCTGTAGCATGAGTACTCTCCTAATATTGGAGGTAAATTTGGAGGGTACTCCTGCTATAGGGAAAGTATATCTGCAAGGCCAACTTCCTAGTGGCCCCCTCCAGAAACTCAAGAAGCTCCACCACTGCAGTACACATAAATTGATGACAGATAGCACTTGGCTTATTCTTTTTGCCCCTTAAGTTAGGGACCTCCACTGTAAAATCTTTCCTCATTTGGAGCTTATAACACAGATCTGAGATGGTCCCTACAAAAAGTAGGTTAAATCGAACCTTGAAGTTAAGGGGGGCTGCATGCCCCGACCTACTCTATTATAATAGCTAAGCAGATGTTGCAGTCAATGGAAACAATGATCTCTAGTGAGAATGTTAGCAAGTCACTCCTGCCTGGCGTTAGGAGAGACCATTTGATAACCAATTAAGGGGGGGGAGAGGCGGAGTTTTTTGAAAAGAGAACATTTCTTGCTCACTGGGGTCTTCTTCTTAAGAAGGTGTTGCTTGAATAGAAATGAATATTCGGGGCCTTCGCACGCTAAAAACAAATAACTACGGATGCCATTAGGAGTTACCCTGAAACAACTAATTTCCCTCTAAGGAAAAAATCCAACCCCCCCCCCCCGATTATTAAATGGTCACCCCCTTATTTATTTTCCATATAATGTGTACCTGCATTTGTTGACTAAAATATTATGTCACAGCTATTCATATAATTTAGTTTCCAACCAAATTAAGTGTTGGACACATAAAATTGATGAAAACCTTTGACATTTTCTCTAAGAAAGGATTGCAGGAACTTAGGTCTCACTCCAGACAAATGTCTCCAGATTAATCTGGAGGCTATTACTCACCCAGTTTAGTAAGATGTTACTATGAAGCATTATTGGAGAGTCTCATGTTCAACAGTTGATGTGGTCAAAATGCTTGGGCTGGGAGAATTCTAAAGCTTTCTGATCTAAAATTCATAAAATGACTTCTGGACAAAATTAGCTTATATAAAAAAATCTTATAAACTTTTCAAAAAAGACTGTCGTCTGAAACCATATCTTAAAAAATATGAATTTGTCTAGATGTCTTTATCAAAGCATTGTCAGGTTTCAATTGAGCTCTCACAATCTTCTTTATTGAACACACACAATTAATAACAAAAGACACACCAGTTAAACTGGTCAAGGCGGCGATTGCTGTGAGGCTGGGAGAATTCTAAAGGTTTCTGATCCAGAATTTATAAATTATTTCTGAACAAAATAAGGATATAAGAAAATTACAAACTCTTCAAAAAAGACTTTTGTCTGGAGCCATACTTAAATTAGAATGTGCCTAGATGTCTCTATCAAAGCATTGCCAGATTTCGATTGAGCTCTCACAATCTTCACATTTGGAAGACACAACCCTATCAGCATGCCTCGGCGGTCCAACGTCGGCCCGAAGCTGGTCCGTCGCTACTGACATCGGACTGACGCTGGGCCGACGTTGGACCGCCGAGGCATGCTGACAGGGAAACGACCATACATTGAAGGCGGTCAACGTCCTTGCAAGAGATGTAATTCAGTTCAAGTTGAAGATGAATTTCACTGTCTTATGCAAGGACTTTCCAAGTGAGTTTTTGAACACACACAATGAATAACAAAAGACACACCAGTTGAATTGGTCAAGGCGGCGATTGCTTAAAGTGAGGCTGGGAGAATTCTAAAGCTTTCTGATCCAAAATTTATGAATTATTTCTGAACAAAATAAGGATATATAAAAGAAACTTAAAAACTCTTCAAAAAGACTTTAGTCTGGACTCATGCTTAAATTATAATGTGCCTATAGAATGTCTCTATCAAAACATTGCCTGGTTTCGATTGAGTTCTCAAAGACTTTCCAATAACAAAAGACAGCTACTGTAGCAAAAATACAAAAGCACTGATGATTTGCTGCCTTCGTTGTAAATTGTATGCATGCAGGCTATAGATATCCAGTGTAAGGACTGTGACAAAAATGAAAGGCTTCTATATGTAATATTGGTAAATCTCTAGCAGAGAAAATTGAAAATAAGGGAATCATAGATGGCCCAATAAGAAATCAAATAAATAGAGTTGATCGTAACTGTTTTCTGTTCCCTACATCAGCTAAAGAAATAGAAAGAGTAATTCTCTCATTGAAGGCAAAAAATAGTAAAGGCCATGACGTAGTTACAAATAATATTCTTAACTCTATATTTCCAAGTATTATACAAGCGCTTTGTATTGTGTTTAATAAATCTTTAAATAACGGAATATTCCCAAATGATATGAAGTTAGCTATTGTTAAGCCATTATATAAAATTAAAAGTAGGATAGAAATGACTAATTATAGGCCTGTTTCGTTGTTACCAGTGATATCGAAGATACTTGAAAAAATTGTGAATTATCGTTTAGTTAAATTTCTTTCAAAAAACAAAGTGTTGTATGAAGGGCAATATGGCTTTAGGAAGCAAAGAAGTACATCAGATGCTATATTAGATTTGACAGGCTCTATATTGGATGGTTTTAATAGGGGTATGTTCACACTGGGACTATTTCTTGATATGACAAAAGCGTTTGAAGCGTTTGATAGTATTAAACATGAAACACTTTTTATGAAACTTGAGATCTATGGTGTTAGAGGAGTTGCTTTGGATTGGATAAAGAGCTATCTATGTAATAGAAGTATTCAAGTTAATTTTGACGGAACCTTATCACATAAAATCGATGTTAATTATGGTACCCCTCAGGGATCAGTTTTAGGCCCTTTACTGTATATCATTCTCACAAACGATATGCCGAAATGTCTTACATTCTGCAATAGTGTTGTTTTCGCTGACGATACAACAATATTTATTTCTGGAAATAATCTTAAATTTCTTTTTCGAAAACTAAATGAAGATCTGAAACGGCTAGAAAAATGGTTTGATAGCAATTCTCTTACGCTCAATGCTGAAAAATCTAACTACATCTTATTTAAAACAAAAAATAAACAGGTTAATTACAACGGAAAAGTTGAAATGGATGGTAAAGATATAAAAAAGGTTCCAAGTGTAAAATTTTTAGGGGTAATTATAGATGAATATCTGGACTGGAATTTACATGTTAAATCTGTACTGAATAAATTGGCAGTTGGAAACTACAGTTTGAACATGTCTAAAAAAATTTTACCCATTCATGCTAAGCACTTACTTTATCTGTCAAATGTTCAAAGCCATATCACTTATGCTTTATCTTCATGGGGTTCTATGATAAGCCAATCTTGTTTAAGAAAGCTCAAAGTTATGCAAAACAAAGCAATAAGATCAATCTATAATTTAAATAGACGAACTAGCCTTAAGCAGTATTATAAGAAAGGTGGACTACTTGAGTTGGAGGATCTAATCCAATTGTCATTATTGAATATTTCTTTTAGATACGTCAATAATATTTTACCAAATCGTATTGTAAATTTATTTGAAGTTATTAGGCATGATAGACATACAAGAAATCGAAATAATCTTTTAACACCTCAGCATACGTTACAAATATACAACAATAGTTTTCTTGGTAGGGCACCAAATCTTTGGTTATTATTAGCAAATAATATAAAGAACAAGACTAACAGTAAGTCATTTTCTCGATGTTTTCTGAAGCATGTCCTAGACAGTTACAATTAGCTAAAACTTCTTTACAATTTGTTATGTTATAACTTCACTGTTCTCATTATATACACCAAATTAAGTTTGCCTATTTGGGATTGATTCAAAACATGTGAATATGTGTACAAAAGGTTACCTTAATTATGTACAGAAAATCAAATTTAAGATTTAAATTAAGTCCAGTCATTGTGAGAATTATTGAGTGAAAAATAACAAATTATTATTATATATTACCACTTCTATTAACTCCAATTGAATATCATCAAATGTATTTACCGTACCATGCATCTATAAATGGTTAATTTTTCATATTATACATTTTAGGAATGAAAAATGGACTATTTAATACGGTTTTATTATGCCAGAAAAAAAAAAAAAATTGTGTATGAAAATCATTGTTGTATGTATGGTACTCATGCATTATGTATTTTATTTTATTTTTTAGAATTTGGAATGTTAGATGTATGACTGGATACTTATTATGATAAGATAATAACTTACAAATATTCAAATAGTGTAAATTCTTAACTTTGATGAGATATTATTTATTTTTGAAATTGTTTTTATTTATTTGTAATCTATGTCAGGGGTGCATTCACCTTCGGGTTATAGTATATATACTCGAATGCATCCCCTTTTCACACCACTTTGTAGTTTAACATTGTAATGAAATATGTTTATACTTGAAAATTAATGTACCAGGTGTGGGAAATTAAATAAATCTAAAATCTAAAAAAAAATAAATGGAAAAGATGGGGTACCAAGGCCAGAAACAGCTTCTGTGCTGATCTAACACGGAACAGTGGATCAGTGCCTGCGTCAGGCAAGGAAAAAAAACCCTCACTTGGGACCAAGGGTTACACGTTGAGGACTATTTGTCTACCATTATCATCAACCAACTCTCGTGAGCACCAAGACCTCACCTTGGAAAGTTGCAATTACCATATCTATCTATCTATCTGTATATAGATATAAGCTGCTCTAGAAAAAGTTCTGCATGGTTGTTGCCAGCTTGATGGAGTGGTATAGAAATCCTCTTTTACTTACAAAACAGGCAAGAATGCTTTTCAACCAAGCTTGCATATTGTGGCATGTTTTTTATGAGTCAGTCATTTTATAAAACCGTCTTCTCTATCAATCTTTTATTTACAAAAGATACGTCCCAGACATTTCTTATTGACGGATGAGGGCTACTGACCCAGAAATGACACAACACATTTGCTCTAAGAAGAGATGTGGCATATTCTAAAGGACAAAAAGCTGCCCGACCTCCTGCAAAAAAGGTGGAGAAAAAGAACATCCTAGGTTTTGCAAGAAACTTTTTTTAACCTTGCATTTATCAATATGCTTTTGCGATACAGCGCATCAATATCGCATCGGTGGAGCACTCTTCTCACTCTCCAGCAAAATATAAACATTTTTTGCATGTGTTTCTTCTTAGAGGTATATATTTTTCACTGTTTGGCATGTACGCGAATTTGTAGCATTCGTGTAAGTGTGAAATATTGCAGTTCACGAATTTGTGTAGGTGTAATTACAAACATTACAACCTTAAACTTGGCTAGAACTAACTCTAAACCTAATTTTGACGCTAAAACTGAAACATAATTATAACTCCTCCACGAATGTTAGTAATGGCAGGTACACAAATGAATCATAAAGCACATACACAAGTGCTAGTTAATACACATGCACGAGCACCTATGCTCGTTTTTTTCATGTCCACAAACTCGTACATGCTCGATTTTATACCTCCACAAATTCGTGTACATATAAAATAATGAAAAATATATACATGCTTCTCCCTGGAAAAATGGAAGCCGTCTCATCTTCACTGTGCATTAACGAAGGGGGTACCCTCGCCATTAGGGCAGCCATTACAACTGTCAATTCGTGATTTCAATGATAAATTGCAAGGAATTTAGGAGGAATTTCACTTCAGAATTAAGAATATAGTTTTAATGGCGTGTGAAATACAATCTGTCCAACTGTCAAGCCACAACTTGAAGCCTAAATTATGATATTGATGAAACAATAAATTGGGCGAGGTGAGGGTACCGCAAAAATGAGAAATAGGCAGGGCGAGGGTACCAGCATTTTGGGGAGGGTACCAGCAATTTTTGGGCGAGGGTACTAGCATTTTGGCGAGGGTACCAACCCGGAAGTGTCGAGGGTACTGCAAGATTTGGGCGAGGGTCACTTCCGGTTGGCGAGGGTAACCTCCAAAAACATTGGTGAGGGTAATGGAGGACACGCAAAGAAGTAAGCATAGCAAGTTGTTCAGAATGAGGTGGTCAATGAATCAGCTATACTAAAAGTTGCTCTTTGTTGTGGGAGATCACAGTATGATTGTGCTGACACATGATTGCAATTGTGAAGTTAACAATTGGGAATTCCAATTAAGAACATAATTGCAATACCCTATTAAAAGATGAAAATGTTCAACTTAATTGACCATCAGCTGCACAATAACAGACCTACTTCATGCTTTATTCTACTCCATTAATTGAGGAAGTCTGAAAATAGTGGCTTTATCTTAAAAAGTACCTATACAAAAATGTTAGTTGCAGGCCTACATAAAAGTTTGAAAAATAGGGTCATCATTGCTAAAATCACCAACAAATAAATTCAATCCATTTCAAAATCATTATGAACCTTTCAACCTTGATATCTGATTGGCAAATTTTGTGAATTATATCACATTCATTAAACTGAGATAAGGACTTTTTCTTATGAACCAATAACATTTGACATAATCACAGACTCAGCACCACGTCTGTGGGGAAGTGCTGTTCTCAAGTAGGGAGGGCTTGAGAATAATCTAGTTTTTTTTTTTTCAAACGTCAACCAGAATGCCCTTGTCTTAATGAGCTGTCTCAGAGAAAATCATGCAAAATCCAGAGATCTTGATTGATGACCGACTCGGAACTGGCTAAAATTTTCCACACATCTAGGTTTGGGTCTTTAAACATGTAATTCATGGTCAAAAGTCCAAATTTCATTTTTTAAGGTTGTGCCACAGCATCTTGAAAAAAAGATGTTTTTCACTTAAAATTGACTAAAAATTCACTCCGAGCGCCCATGAAATTGCATGTTTTTAAAGCCTCATTAAATCTAATAAACTGCAAATATAGTCGTGTAAGTTTAAAAAGTTTGTCATTTGGAACCTTAAAAATGCAAAAAATTTTTTAAATAAATTTTGACATCATTCATCTGTTTTTGGCAGCTTGCCAAAAATTTGTCTTCGATGGATTTTTGAAAATTGTGAAAAACACCTTATGTTTAAGGGGGCTGTTCTCAATGCGCGACGCCTTTAGAAACCTGATTTAAAAAAAATAGGAATGCTGAACACTTGAATTTTACTAAATGGGTGTCCGTTTCGTGGGATATTTTGTTGTAAAGTTGCAATAGGTGGCGCTAATTTTCGAATTTTTCATTAAAATGTGAAAAACTACGAAGTTCAACAGCATCTACGTAAAAGCCAGATATGAAAATTTTTGGTTTAAACCACATTTTTTGGGTGAGAGAATTGCAATATGTCATTTTCTATGACACTTCAACCCAATCCAAGATGGCAGTTTAGCTGGAATTCAAAATGGCCGCCAAAAAGTAAATTGTAAGCAACTTTGCTCCAAATTTGGATAGAGCGGCACTATGTTGGCTTCAAAGATGGGTTTAGGGACCTGCAAAAGTCAGTTATGATATCAATTTTCATTTAACATCCAGCCGATCCAAGTTGGCATCCAAAATAGAATTCAAAATGGCTGCCGAAAGGTAAATATTACCTCTTTTCACTCATAAATGGGATTGATCGCCACTGTTTAGGCCCAAACATGGGTTTTTGGGGTCTGAGAATTCCATTATGATATCCAGTAAAGTCCATTTACATTTTCCTACCAAGATGGTGTCCAAGCTGCAATTCAAAATGGCCGCCAAAGGTGTATTTCAACTCTTTTTGCTCCTAATTGGGATTGATCACCACTATTTTGGCCCAAACATTGGTTTCGGGGGTCTTAGAATTCAATTATGATATCCAGTATAGTCCATTTACATTTTCCTAACAACACAGTGTCCAAGCTGCAATTCAAAATGGCCGCCATAGGTGTATTTCACCTATTTTAGCTCCTAATTGGGATTGATCACCACAGTTTGGGCCCAAACATTTTTTTTGGGTATTAGAATTCCATTATGATATCCAGTATAGTCCATTTACATTTTCCTACCAAGACAGTGTCCAGGCTGTAATTCAAAATGGCCACCAAAGGTGTATTTCACCAATTTTAGCTCCTACTTGGGGATTGATCGCCGCCGTTTGGGCCCAAACATGGGTTTTGGCGTCTCTGAGAATTTGATTATGATATCCATTTTCATTTCATTTAATCCAAGTTGACGTTCAAATCTGGAATTCAAAATGGCCACCACAGGTATACTTCGCATATTTTTGCTCATAATTTGGATGGAACTGCCCTATGAGGGTCCAAACATGGGTTTTTGGGGTCTGAGAATTCAATTATGATATTCGTCTTCGTGTCCGAGGTCGCATCGTGCCTTTTGTCATGATGCAGCTTTGTCAAGTGTAAACAATGAAAGTATGAAAGTTGTTATGGTCCCTAAAACATTTTACATGCAAAATGACAACTCATAGTATTACTTGCCAGTGGTTACACTAGTCAAAATTATACCCTACCAAGAATTTCATGTCTCTCCTCTTGAATATAAGATTGTAATTGGCCAAAATCATCTCAGATTGCATGCAGCCTTTGACATTCAACACACATTTGTTTAGCAAAAACCGGATGGTGGTGTTTTGCAAAAACCGGATGGTGGCGGTAGTTTTGGGGGTATTTTTTACCTATTTCGGTCGAAATATGGGTTTTTTGGGTCTGAGAAGTTGAATAATGTTATCAATATTCATTTTCTTTCATCCGATCCAAGATGGTGTCCAAGCTGAAACCAAAATGGTTCTCTTATTTTTGCTCCTAACTTGGATCGATCTGCGCTGTTCCGGTCCAAACGTGGGGATCTGAGAAGTCAATTATGCAGTCCATATTTCTTTGACTACTCCCAATCACCCCAATCTAAGTTATCATCCACAACGGAATTCAAATGTCACCTGCTCCACCAAAATGGGTTCAAAGTCGGCCTCTTGTCATATTTAGTTGTGAAAATGACTTTATTCTACTGGAAATGGGCTTTGCAATGATGGTTCATATGTTTTGATATCTCCATCCAACCCAAAGATATGGCACCTGAAACATTGATGATGCGCAACACGAAACTTTCAGAAAATTGCATTTAAATTTCCCGCCTTTGTAATGAAAGAACTAAAAAAATCAAGGAGAAGACCCAATTTTAGATCATTTAAAATCAATTTCTCATAAAATGGTCTTAATTTTTCAAAGGAAACATCTTTTGCTAGAAATAGGTACCAACAGCTAAAAAACATTAAAATATGACCTTTTGACACATTTTGCTCATTTCTGGGAAATATAAATTGCCTACTTTGAACTCATTTTGGTGGAGCAGGTCACAAATGTGAAAAAGCTGCTGTAGAATAATATTTATGTCTATCAGTTTGCTCCTAATTGAGATGTAGTTGCATTATTTTGCGTGCCTAACATGGATTTTTTTGGTCTTACTATTTAATTTTGACAATCATGCTCTTTTCCTTATAACCTGATCCAAGATAGTGCTAAGGTAGAATTCAGAATTGCCACTTATACATTGTAGTAAATTTGACCAACTTGGGATGTGACTTATCTTGCTTCCGGATGTTTGAGGTATGGGAATTCAATTTGTGACCATTTCTGGCACCTGTATAGCATGCCTAATTAGTTAATCAGTTTGTACTTTTGGTTGTAAAATTGTAACATTCCAGGCCCTGTCCAAAAACCATGTTGGACTTGGGTTTCTGTAAAGTTTGAACTGAATGCTCTGTTTGACTCCAAAATAGGAGCTCTAGCCCTATTAATGGTAAATATAGTTTTCTTTAGCTTTTTTGGGATCTACTTAAAAGAAAGTCAGCTCAGATATGCTAAATTTGGATTGGGTTGACACAATATTCAATTCACTGATGTTGAATTCTACTTTTTACCCCGCTGGCTATGTAATAGCCTACGGGGTACTGCAGTCCTCAATGCCTCAATGTGCTGGGGATTTCGTCAAGCATAACTCACTTTGTGTTGCTCATATTTCATTCAAATTTTGCCTGTTATCTTATTTTGTCATGCAGATGGGAATGACAAGTCCGTGCGTCCGTACGGACACACGGACGTACGGACACACGGACGGACGGACGGACGGACACACGGACACACGGACGTTGTGTTGCACATATTTCATTCAAATTTTGCCTGTTATCTTATTTTGTCATGCAGATGGGAATGACAATGTCCGTCCGTGTGTCCGTACGTCCGTGTGTCCGTACTGGTTATCTGACAGATATTCCGTACGGACGCACGGACTTGTCATTCCCATCTGCATGATCCGTACTGGATTCACGGACGTACGGACACACGGACGGACACACGGACGGACACATTGATCCGAATGGTCTCAATGGCTTCACATAGAGCCAGCGGGGTTTACGTGCTTGCACGGTATTTTTATATTTAGAAAGGTAGGCTCTATCCAAATATAGATAAAACTCCATTTTCAGCTACCACTTTGGGAATTCTAAGTTGGACAATACTTCAGATTTGGTCATTTGGACCCATAAGTACAGAACAATTCATCTCAATTAGGAGCAAAGGTAGACTTCACTTTTTGGCAATCATTTTCAATTACGTCATGGATGTCGTCTTGTATAGGATGGAAGTAAGAGGTAAAATAAAAATTGATATCTTGTTTCATTTCTAATTCTCGCAAAATGCAAGTTGATGCCTCAAAAGTGCAGTTCTGTCTCATTAAGGAGGTAAACTACAAAGAAATTACTTTTTGGCACCCATAATTCAAATTTTTTTAAAACTATTTTGGATCAGGTAATGATTAAATGGTAATTTATATCAAAATTGAATTCTTAGAATCTAAAAATGCATCTTTGCACCAAAAACAATTCAGCTGTATCCCTACTAAGATTCAAGACAAATTTTTTTGAAGATTCAAGACTAAAGCAAAGGAAATTAGAATTTACATTTTGATGGCCATTTTGAATTCCTGCTTAGAAGGAATGCTTGGTCGGCTGAGATTAAAATAAAAAATAGCATGCAATGCATGTGCCGTGTCCTCAGGCCTTAATTTGATCAATTTGTTCCTCTGCCTGGTAGGTGGCAGGGCAGTCTGGAGTTTGTTTATGTCCAACTCCTCCCTCTTCGGAGTCCAGGGAAAACCAAACTACTACTACTACTACCTACCATCCCAACATCCGGTTTTTGCAAAACGCCACTATCCGGTTTTTGCAAAACAAATGTGTTTTGGATGTCAAAGGCTGCATGCAATCTGAGATGATTTTGGCCAATTACAATCTTATATTCAAGAGGAGGGACATGAAATTCCAGGTAGGGTATCATTATGACTAGTGTAACCACTGGAAAGTAATACTTTGAGTTGTCATTTCGCCTGTGAAATATTTTATGGACCATAAAACTTTCATGCTTTCATTGTTTACACTTGATGAAGCTGCATCATGACAAAAGGCAGAAATAAGCGAAATATACCTGTGGTGGCCATTTGAATTCCATTTTGAACGTCAATTTGGATTAAATGAAATGAAAAAGGATATCATAATCAAATTCTTAGAGACCCCCAAAACCCATGTTTGGCCAAAACAGTGGCGATCAGTCCCGAAAAGGAGCGAAAATTGGTGAAATACACCTTTGATACACCTTTGGTGGCCATTTTGAATTGCAGCTTGGACACTGTCTTGGTAGGAAAATGTAAATGGACTATACTGGATATCATAATGGAATTCTCAGGCCCCCAAAACCCATGTTTGGGCCCAAACTGTGGTGAATAATCCCAATTAGGAGATAAAATAGGTGAAATACACCTTTGGCGGCCATTTTGGATTGCAGCTTGGACAGTGTGTTGTTAGGAAAATGTAAATGGACTATACTGGATATCATAATTGAATTCTAAGACCCCCGAAACCAATGTTTGGGCCAAAATGGTGGTGATCAATCCCAATTAGGAGCAAAAAGAGGTGAAATACACCTTTGGTGGCCATTTTGAATTGCAGCTTGGACACCATCTTGGTAGGAAAATGTAAATGGACTATATTGGATATCATAATGGAAATTTCAGACCCCAAAAACCCTTGTTTGGGCCTAAGCAGTGGCGATCAATCCCATTTATGAGTGAAAAGAGGTAATATTTACCTTTCGGCAGCCATTTTGAATTCCATTTTGGATGCCAACTTGGATCGGCTGGATGTAAAATGAAAATTGATATCATAACTGACTTTCTCAGGTCCCTAAACCCATCTTTGAAGCCAAAATAGTGTCGCTCTATCCCAATTTGGAGCAAAGTTGCTTACAATTTACTTTTTGGCGGCCATTTTGAATTCCAGCTCAACTGCCATCTTGGATTGGGTTGAAGTGTCATAGAAAATGACATATTGCAATTCTCTCACCCAAAAAATGTGGTTTAAACCAATAATTTTCATATCTGGCTTTTAAGTAGATGCTGTTGAACTTCGTAGTTTTTCACATTTTAATGAAAAATTCGAAAATTAGCCCCACCTATTGCAACTTTACAACGAAATATCCCACGGAACGGACACCCATTTAGTAAAATTCAAGTGTTCAGCATTCCTATTTTTTTTACATCAGGTTTCTAAAGGCGTCGCGCATTGAGAACAGCCCCCTTAAACATAGGGTGTTTTTCCCAATTTTCAAAAATCCATCGAAGACCAATTTTTGGAAAGCTGCCAAAAACAGATGAATAATGTCAAAATTTATTTAAAACATTTTTTGCATTTTTAAGGTTCCAAATGACAAACTTTTTAAACTTACATGACTATATTTGCAGTTTATCAGATTTAATGAGGCTTTAAAAACATGCAATTTCATGGGCACTCGGAGTGAATTTTTAGTCAATTTTAAGTGAAAAACATATTTTTTTCAAGATGCTGTGGCACAACTGTAAAAAATGAAATTTGAACTTTTGACCATCACTTGCATGTTTGAAGACCTGAACCTTGATGTGTGGAAAGTTTCAGCCAATTCCGAGTCGGTCATCAATCAGGCTCTGCATGATTTTCTCTGAGACAGCTCATTAAGCAGTACCATCCTCAGTGAGAATGTCTTAAAATATTTCTTTTTTCCTCACCATAGAGTACATTTTACTGACAATAAACAGGTTAGGTTAGCGCGCCCTGAGTATTAGGATGCACACAGATTTGGGCTCTTGATCATTAAATTCGCTGTCACTGTAAACCAGTAGCTAATAATTAAAGACGATGTATGGCTATTTCAAGAACATTACAAACCTCAGCACATTTAATTCGGGTATAGGCCTAACTGTACCTGCTACAGAGACTACTAGAAAGTAATTTCTTTTTTGGTTCATCTGATTTTACAGCGCTATTCCTATAGGAGAATATTTGGCATGCATAATAATTAGGAATGTGGTATTGACTTCAGCATGACATATATGTAGGCCTATCTCCAATTGCAAGTTCCGTTAGGCTGTTATGATCCAGTCAAATATCTTGAAAATATGATCATCAACTTACACTGAAGTTTTGCTTGAATAATTTTAACATTTGCTGTAATGAAAGTAGATTCATAGGGGAGGGGGGTACTTTGTTCAAGTGTACACCTATGCTCGGTTCAGTAGGCCTCCTTTTTCAACTGAAAAATTTCTAAAGTCGGTCTAAAAATCTGGTGTAATTCCTGGAGCTGGCCCTTAAATTTGATTATGAACTTTTATTGAATTGCGATATCAATTTTCAGGTTAATATCTGGTATTCATAGAAACCTGATAGATAAACTGACACATCAAATTGTCAAATTCTGTTTTCACAATGCAGATATGCCCAGAGTATATTTCAAAGATTTATGGTAGGACTTTAAAAAATACATATTAACAGGTCAGACAGGGACCACTGTTGTAAGGGGAAAAGCAGTCTTTTTTGGGTTTTTTTTGTACAGGATGTAACACCTGTTCTACATGGGTATTCAGGGTTGTAGGATGGAATGAATCCTCGATGAGGCAGAGACCACAGGGACTTCTATACCAGGTTCATGCACACATAATACATGTAGGTTAACGTCATGTGCATTGGTTTAGGAACTCCTGTGGCATTGACCAGTCTGGAGTAATGTGCACCCAAGAAAATAAGGAATATTAAAAAAATAATTTGGAAAGCACCTTTTTGGCTAAATTCTATGGGGGGGGGGGAGCTGGGAAGCTGCAGGCTACTGCCCTGGTATTTGAGAGCTGCAATAATTTGATAAATTCTTAATTTGCCAAATTTGTCCAATGTCTCTATGTATGGTCTACATTAATAGATAGATAGATAGATAGATAGATAGATAGATAGATAGATAGATAGATAGATAGATAGATAGATAGATACACTGAGTGCCATTAAAAACGCAACATCGCAAAATGGCTAAAAAATGGTACTTCCTCTCAAAATATCACACCTCAATTAAAGATGATGAAATTTAAAAAAAAAAGATGTGTCAATGCCGGCCTGCCCCCCTGCTTTTTGTTGAAATCTGTTAATTCAGATTTTTTTAGAGTTTTGGTATGGAATGATTGTCTGTGTCTTTCTTTCTATCCTGGGTATGAACAACAACCCCATTGTTCAGTAGTTTGGGTTCACATGCTTCATTTCCACTTATTTAAGCCTATATTTTGAGTTTTTCATTAAAAAATCTGCTTTATCCTCATTATATATTTTTTTAAACATTCGTGGGACAGCTTTTTGAAGTCTTGTGCATGTTATGTGAAAATTTTATAAGATTATTCCCATCCAAAAAGCCACAAAACCAATATTTCCATTGCCTCATTTCCAGTGAAGCACTGTCCGTGAATTGATGTTTCAGACAGACCTCACTAAAATGAGTAGTGTGTAGTGAAAAGTCAACAGTTTTTCACGATTTTTTCCACAATTGCTCTTAAGATCATACTTGAGATCTATGCCAAATTTGATAATTATTCAGGGACCAGAACTTAGAAATGTTTGTTGTTTAACGATGTTGCGTTTTTAATGGCGCTCAGTGTAGATAGATAGATAGATAGATAGACACAGCTGATACTAGATAGATCACCATTGCTTTTATGGCAATGGCAAAACAAACTTGTCATTTTCTTGCAGTACCCTCGCCATGACATTTTTTGGAAATGGTGTTACCCTCGAGAGGCGTTTGCTGTTACCCTCGCCCTGACGATGTTTTTCAAATGCAAAATATGATAATTGTGTGAACAATCACATGCGGAATACAAGTCCAATGGTTAGTTTAACAATAAAACTACGTGCTTGATAAGTATAGGCTTTGGATTTGATGAAATAAGCTCAGGATGATAGAAAATTATTTTGAATCGAGAGTGGTAATGGCTGCCCTGATGGCGAGGGTACCCCTCTCGTTAGTGCACAGTGTCTTACATTTCATTTGTGAATCATTTAGAGCCCCCCTCCCCCCCAGGGGCATTTTCATTCTGCATACATTCAAGACCAGTCTCCTGGACTTCTAAAAAAAAAAAAGACCAGAAATATGAAAAATTTGCCCATGGAACGTATTCAGTGTAAATACAATCAGCAATAGTTCACTAAGTTCACAACTTGAAAGCATTTAGTGTGACACTTTTGTCTCTAAATCATATGATATGGTAGCACTAATGATTTGCTGCCTTCGTTGTGAGTCGTGCTTCTAGTGAGTGTACAACTCATCCATGCTTTACCTGTATCAAGTTGAGTATTCAAAATGACAATTTTGTGTAATATCTCTTTGAAATTCTGTTGCCCAAAAACAATCCCTAAGCCTTCAAGCCAAGGATCAAAGGGATTCATTTGGAACCAGATTGCTTGGCCTTTGCGAATGCAGCAATTGACCAATTTTTTTTTTTCAATTGTACAAATTGAAATGCGGCCTGAGCATCACATTTCTAGGACAAAAAGTACAAAACAATGATTTCTGTTGGAGTGGAATTTGCCTTGACAATTTACTGTGGCCGAGGGCTACTGACGGAAAGCTACACATAAAAATACTGAAGAAGAAACTAATTTACGCAACAATGATAATTCTATGCCAATGCAATTTTGCATGAAAAATCAAGAATACATCTACATTTTATCTGCGATCTTGAAACGACTATGTTCACAAAAAGTGATTTTTCAATACATGGCAGTATTACCAATTGCAACCCTTTGCAGCAGTCAAAAACATTGCTGATGATCTTAGCTCAATACGATATTCCTAACATATCATTTCAAACTTCAGTCAAAATATATTACCACCATCATTACTTGACATATCCTTTGTGTACTATAACAGATCATGACAAATAACTGTTGCTACAAATCGTTATTCTTAGGAAATCCATCATACAAACTTTATTTTCTTTCAAATCTGCCAAGATTTCAGGACACGGCTTAAAGGGAAAACCTAGTAAGTCTCATTCAGACAAATTCCATAGATCCGATCACTGTAACCAGACTTTGCCATAAACAAAAAATAAATGCAAAGATGGGTTACAGTACAACTCAACATAAAATACGAAAATGTTTTCTCAAAAGTCCTCTGTTTACTTTTTTTGCCCTACATTCTCCTCTCCACACCAAATCTCCTTACAATTACATTTGACTCCTCACCACAAGTTCTATACCATAATGAGAACTCCATTAAGGCAGCTGGCTCTATGATTGCAACTAGCAGAGGGGCACAATATGTAAGAAATCAAACACAATGGAGATGATAGAGTTCGAATTGATGTTGGCTCAATGTAAATTCAACGAATTTTAAAAAGTAGTTAAAAAAAGCAACAAAGTAGTGGGTGATTCTTCCTTCCTCCTGGGGTTGTCATACTTTAATTTGGGTTCTGCCGTACAAAAGACAGAAACAGCTTCCGTGGAGGTCTGAATGTAGATAAGTAGAGTAGAAAAGCGGCTGCATAAACAGCCCTGCATGGCTGAAATCTTGATGGAGTGGCATAGAAGTCCTCTCTTACATATACAATCATTCCAATTTTTTATCCAAATTTTCATATTGCATCTTGTTTTGAAATCTCACACATTTCGCTTAACCGAAAACAATCCCTCTTCCAGTCTCATATACAATACAGTACAACTCAAAATAAAGTATGATTACCGCAGCAGGAAGGAAGAATCAGCCACTACTAACTTTACCCTTTCACACCTTTTGACTACCTCTGAATCACTTCCTACTTTTACCTACTTGAAACTACCTTTTAAAATTACATTAAAATCACATTTAGACAACACCAATTTGAACTCAATCACCCCAATTATGTTTGATTTACTTGATATTTTGCACCTCTGCTAATTGCAGTTACATTGGTAGCTGTTTATATAGAGTTCTTAATGTAGGCTAAGGTTGTTGTAAGGAGTCAAAGGGAGTTGTAAGGAGATTTGGGGTGGAGAGGAGAAAAGAGGGAAAAATAGGTAAACAGAGGACTTCTGACAGAAAATGTTCTTACTTTATTTTGGATTGCACTTTATATATACTCAAAAGAAAGAGGCTTCTGAAGATAATTCTTTTTGAGGGACAAGAGCTACTGACCCAGAAATGATACAACACATATGCTGTAAGAAGAGACGTGTCATATATATTCTAAAGGACAAAGAACTACCATATCATATAGGGTGTACAATGTACATCATACACAAAAAGAACATCTCAGGTTTGCAGAAAAACTTTCGTCACTTGGCATTTATCAATATGCCTTATGAATATATCATATCAATATTGTATTGCTGAGGTCTTCTTCTGACACTCCAGCAATGATTTATATTCTCTGTTTGAGCATGATGAGGGTCTTTTTACTGTAAAATCGGAATAAATTCTCATCTGTCGTTTATGAATCATTCATTGACACATCAGAAAGCATAATGATTTGTGAAACTAGACATGTACTAATCGCTAGGCGATGAGTGTTGCGCTGCCCTAACTTGGCAAATGAAACATAAATTTTAAGCCATTGTTAACATACATAATATATTTAGACCCTTTATATACTCCTGGAGGCCAATTGTAAAACAGCTTAGCTGTATTGTTACTTCATTCTGTAAAATTAGCAAGAGTAACCCCCTAGTCTCGTAGGCCTACAGTGTATGCATTAAATATTGTTATTATATGGGTATATGCATTGTGAAATGAACTTATTGGTAATACACTGCATTAAAATGGACACAACTTGATCGTTTGGAACTGCTGAATAGTGGAAAATTGCCACCCAAAAGGCTGGAAAACATTTCTCACTGAATTGACAGAGAGTGCAACCCTCAAAGCTGACACTTTATGTCATGTATGCAGGCTATCTTGCAGCCATAATCAACTTTTTGGTAATACACTGAATTAAAATGGACAAAATATTTGGAACTGCTGAATAGTGGACAATTGCCATCCAAAAGGCTGGAAAACATTTCTGACTGAATTGAAAGAGAGTGCCCCCCTCAAAGCTGACACTTATAAGTCATGCATGCAGTCTATCTTGCAGCCATATCCACGCTGGGAGAGCCTGTGTGAAGACATTGGTCAGAATGGTGGAGCTGAAATTGTTCATAAATGACACAATAAGGACACTAAATGGGTCAAAATTTGATAAGTCTGAAATTCTTGTCTCCGGTGTTTAACAATAATTCATGATGGCAGGAAGACCAGTAGAGGACCTCTTGTTGTCATTTGTCATAGACAAGAATATTAGCAAAACTTTTAACACAAAAAATATGCGGCAGAATATTTTTATCCCATCCAAAAATAGCATTGAAGTGGCCTACCCCCCTGAAAATGGCCTGTCTCCAACAACATTTTCTTTGAAAGATCGTATCACAAAAACTAGTACAGGATCCTAATTCAATTAAACTCTTCCATACATGGAGACTTGACTGTCAGTCTTTTAAAAACTGGTCACCAATAGCTGAAATAATATTCTGTATAAGAGCAGGAGGTTGTTGTGTCGATGTCTCCAATATTGCGTCATTAGCATCACGCCGGATTTGTTTCTTAATAAAAATTAAAGGGACACACATTCTGTGAGAAAACCTTGTCTCTGATGTTGTCTGAGAACCCAAGAAAATAACTGAACTATCTGTAGCTCTGTATCATTTATGTAAACCAACATATTAGAGTATTTCTGATGGCATGTCAGTTGTCCTATCTCAATTTGTCATTAGCAAACACCTAGCTACTCTATTTTGACTACATATTTCTGGACCAAAATCACTGTGAACATGTGTCTGGTGTTCATAAGGTCATTGCATGCACATATAGCCAGACTGCCAGTTTTCCACTGGTCCCTGCAAAGATTTTTACTGTAATTATCATTAGCATCACGCTGTCATTAGCATCATGTCAAAAATGGCTTATTGCCTTTATGTCACTAAAATTTTGTTGCAGGTGACTGGAGTTGAAATCAATTGAATATATATTATCAATAAATGTTTCAACAGACTATTACATAACATTTTTGCATTTTCCTTGCATTTGACATGCTTAGTATGAAGTTTGATGCTTCTCTGAAACTACTAACCAAATATGGGGTGCCAGTAACATTTAACAATTGTCTAGCATCTGAAATATGGTTTAGTAAAGACACTGGGCACTGGAGGAAGTAGTGGAGATCATCTTTATTATTCAGAATCCAAAATATTGATGAAAAGAGTGTTTTTGTTTGTTTTTGTAAATTTCTGGTTCAAGGACATGTTCTATCTCAATGACTATTGGCCATAGAGACCTGAAATATAGCTCAATGTGTGCAGAAAAGCCACTTTCCTATTTGTTGGTAATACATTATTCAGCTCTAAGTGGTACGGATTTCAAGTTATAGGCATGATGCTAATGACACACATATTTGGTATTTTAATTGATTAAATACAGTTTCTCAAAAATAATTGGCACTAGAGACCTGGAACTTGGCCCAAAATGTGCAAGCAACTTGCCTAATCATTGGCAATATATTGTTTAGCCCTAAATGGTCAGGATTTTTTAGTTAGAAGTGTGATTTTAATGACAGTCAAAAAACATTACAGCTATGTTTATCACCTCAGTACAGATCAGCGAGGCATTGGGACCCTTGGACATGAAAGTGTGGTGATAGCTGACTGTTTGACCCACCCTACGCAAACTTTAAAAGGCATTTCTGGAACGAAAAATTTTCAAAATTTTTTCAGCTGAAATTTCAAGGTTTTCAAATTTTGACCCAATGCAAAAAGAAAGACTTTAGGACACACTTTATGACATGAATGAACATACATGTGAATAAGGGCATTGAGAGTGGTGGCTAGTGCCAAGTAGCTTTTACAGAAAATTAGGCCTAGAATGTGAACATTTCAGTGTGTGGAATAAATCTTCCTTACGAAACGAAGAGCTTGCCCAAGGGGGGCACCCCCAGGGCAGCGCTAATAATTACCTAAGGTTGTCAGTCACAACGTTAATGATAATCATTTATAGGCCGGTTAGGAAGTTGTCACAGTCCAACTTTGAAGAATACTACATTACTCGCAACATTGCAGTCTGCAAATTAACTATGCAAAAAAGTGTTGAACGTTGTACTGTGAAAATGGAACTTTATGAGTCATCATTTGTCACGATCATACCAATACATTAAATGTTATGTGTAATTTGATTTAAGGAATATGATCCTGCTTGTTGGTCAAACGAAAGGATTATGCATATGAGCGTTACCCTAATTTCATTTATGGCAAATAAAATGGCCTTCTTTTCACCATGACTTATCAGACAGCCTCTATATGTTTCTTATGTTGAATGTAGAGTAGATGACACATCATCAGCTATCATGAGTCAGAAAGAGCATTTTTCACAGTGAACATACTGAACAAGTCCTCATTTTTCTATATCAAAGTGACAGACTGTAAAGCATGCTTCTAAACTGAACAAGGAACATGTACAAGGAACAGCTCAAAAGGTTCTTAAAGAAATAAAGCTGAGGAAGAGCTAGCTATGTGAGGTGCACTCATGGTGAGATGCACTCAAAACGCACACATTATCTACAGGTACTCCAAGAAGACCATGTGATTACCTGCAGTGTCGGTACAAGACAAGACCTGATAAGCCTGTAATTTATTTCTTACTCAAACGACTGTAGTCATTGTATCCTTTGCACTGTTATTATGGCTTAATGGAAAATGTACCGGATTCATATTAAGTGATTTACTATCTTGGTTAATGACATGACGCATTGCAGGGCGTGGATCCCGAAAATGTCGGAGGGGGGGGGCGAATGAAAATGTACTAAGAATATCGGAATTCTAGTTTTTTTAACTTTAAAATGTACAAACCAAACCCCCCTAAACTCCTCCCTGGATCCGCTACTGCATTGCACCGTCAATCATCCAATTACTATCCATGGTCACTATTGCCTAATTTTTTTGGTGTGGAGATTTGATTAATTATCAAGAAACATCGCAGATTATAAGCGGAAGCTATGCCCATTCACGAATGTTATACTCCACCAAGACAGTTTTCTATTGTCTTTTGCCGTGGTATAACCAACGGATTTGTTAGTTATACCACTGTTGGGGATTAAGTTAGCCTGTTGTACTGTTTTTTTCTGCAAACAACGCACCTAAAAATTACAACAAAGCCACAAAATTCAGTTTAAAATCTTGCAGGAGTCATATGGAGTATAAGTCGCTTATACAACTCATTTTAGGTGTATAACTAACATTTCAGGGGTTATTTACCTCGGGCTAAAGCCCTTGGTAAATAACCACCTGAAATGTTAGTTATACACCTCAAATTTGTTGTATAACCTATACAAATAATTTTCTCTCTCTCTCTCTAGTGGTTGTGTACAGATATTAAAGAATTAGCATAAATGTGTGGTTTTATGAAAGAAGTTCGGTTTTTTGCACAGAGAGTATAAAATTTGGCAAAATATGAACATTCCATTCTATATTTGGTTCGCAAACATATGACGCACATTTCAACGGACACATACTATGGAATCACTAGCCCTGAAGACTGAAGGATGGGTGAATCCGATGATGCGTTTTTGATTGAATGAGCATAAAACAGAAATATTGAAAAACTTCTCTGTTGTTTCTGTGTGGTTTTGACAAATAAAATAAGACAAAGGACACCATTGTCTACTCGTTACTCATTCCAGTCTTGTTTCAAAATATGGCAAAAAGATTTTATATAGGAAATATTCAATTATTTTGGCCAAATCCAACAAACTTCCGATGTTTTTGCATGATCATAGAATTTACTGTAAATAAACATCTCCTCATGAGAAAAATTAGTTCTTGATAGGCTTTCAGTCCTCCAAGTTTATTCCATTTCATTACAGACAAATATTTATTAAACTGATTTGCTGAAGTAATTTTAATATGAGCTCAGAAATTACAGATATGATGATCATCACGAGAAATGAGGGTGTAGAAATGTCCTTTGAAACTCCCAATTTAAGGAACTGGTCAATTTGAAGTACCTCAGTAATAGCCTGAGGCAGATTTCACGAAAAGTAATCTCAGAGGATACCTTAAACTTTTCAACCCTTTTGTTATCTCTCTGTTGCTTCCTGAAGCAAGTAAACCTATTACTCAGTACATCTGTGAGCTAATGAATAAATATCAATAAAATAATCCTCAAATATGTAGCTTTTTGCTTTTAAAAAGATGTTTTTTATCCCTCATGAGGACAATTTTGGATGACAAAACTTACTGGTAATCAGACGTGCTTACTTTGGCACGCGGTGGAATCTGCTAAAACCAATTCAGGAAAATGTTAGATGTGTGATTGATTAAACACATCTTGAAAATTATTTTAGAACCATATTTATTGTATTGGCCATTATGAAACTTGAAATATCTTGCTTGAAAAAAAAAAAAATAATAAGAAAAGACTGCTAATGTAACTCGATTCTGTCACAGGACACTGAGATTACATTAGCAACTTTTACATGGGAATTTTTCTGTGTGCTACATATGCAAGTTACAAACGTGAAATTCTAAAATTTTATTGAAAAATCTGTCTTATTTGCCTATATACATCACCAAAAACATAAACAGCTATGTACAGTAGCTGCTTTTTAATTGCTAATGTAACTGCAATTTCGCATCTGTCCACTTCATAGTGTTACATTAGCAAAATTTGTCTACATAAATTACGTTAACGAACACATGATTAGATCTCAATTTTTTCCTGAACTGAAAGTCAGGTCTCCCAGGAGCTGGCCAGGGGTGGCAGGCCTGTAGCCAGGAATTTTTGTGGGGGGGTGCTTCAACGGGAAAAGTGGACTCCTCTTCGCGAGGACCGAAGGTACGAAGCCAAGCTAGGGGGGTCTGAAAATTTTGGAGAAAGTCATGACAATGGTGCATTCTGAGCCTTTCTGATCATGGTAAGGTTGATCAATTTTATCCTTGGGCCAAACTTCATTTCCACTAATTCACCCAAGAAATCCATCAATTGGATTTATTATTTTCGAGTCAAAAAATTAGGTCTACCGTTATGCATTGATTCAGAAATAAAATATGCAGAATCATTACGATATATCCTAACATTATGAAGGCCGTAACTAATAAGTTATTGGGAGGGAGGCACAATGAGGCTTTGGGTTTTGGTACACCCAAAAATAGCAAGCCAATGGCACCCAGATGGCTGGAAAAGAATTCTGAATTCTGAACAATGTGGAGTACTAACACCATAAAATGCAAGACATGATCCGGGACCAACATATAGCATGTTCTGTCTCTATACCTCCTTCTCGCCAGCTCTTTCCTCCTCCTGATAGCTCCTTCTGTTGTGTACTTCCTCCCTATCTCTGCAGCCAGCTTATACGTATTTCACTCTTTATTCTCCCTCTCTTAATTGTCTCCTCCCTTCATTCTGCTCCTCTAGGTGCCATGTCACCTCCTCCCTCTCTGCACTAGCTTATTAGCATTTTCTGCCATGCTCCAGTTCTTGTATCCTTCCGACAATGTATAGTTCTTTGCTCCTTGGATTGCTCTAACCTCCTAAATCTCTTCTGCCTTATCTGCCTCTTTCCACTGGACTATGCTTCCTCCATCTCTGCCTCCTCCCTCTCTGCTTTCTCCCCTTCTCTGACTCCTCCCCCAGCTCATGTCTCCTTTCTACAGTGTAGCTATTGGCTTCTTGGATTGCGCTTGTATTCTCTCTCCTCTCTCCTCTCACTGCCTCTTCACTTTATGGTTTCTCCCTCTCTGCCTCCTCCTTCTCTGCCTAGTCCCTCTCTGCCTCCTACCTCTCTGCTTAGTCACTCTCTGCCTCCTACCTCTCGGCTCAGTCCCTCTCTGCCTCCTACCTCTCTGCTTAGTCCATCTCGGTCTCCTCCCTCTCTGTTTTCTCCAATTCTGACTCCTCCCTAGTTCTTTTCTCTATTTTACAGGGTAGCTCTTGTCTTTTTGGAATGTTCTTGTCTCCTCCCTCTCCTCTGTCTGCCTCTTCCCTCTATGCTTTCTCCCTCTCCGCTTTCTCCCTCTGCTCCTTCCTCTCTGTTATCACCCCAGTTCTTAATTGTCTCCTTCCTACAGTGTGGTTCTTGGCTTCTTGGGTTGCTCTTGCCTCCCCTGCGGTCTTTCTGCCTCTTTTCTCTGTGCTTTCTCCCTCTCTGTCTCATCCGTGCCTGCTTTCTCCCATTCTGACTCTTTGCAGCTCTTGTCTCCTTCCTAAAACATGTACAATGTAGCTCTTTCCTCCTTTGATGGCTCTTTGCTCCCCTCTCTGAGTTTAAGTCCAATATAAGTGCAGAATAGTTCCAAAGTGCAACTAGCACTTCCTTTCGTCATTGATTTACAGCCTGTCACTTTCATACCGAAAAAGAGTGCACTGTTGCACTGTGAAAATGGCACTTCGTGTGTCATCATACTGATGATCTGTCATGATCATGCACAATACTTTCAATGTTAATTTGATTTAAGGAGACTCATACCGCTTGTTGGTGACAGCCGAACGAAAGGATTACGCATCTGATTTTCAATCCAAAATCAGTTATGAGTCAAATGGCCTTCTCTTGATCATGACTAATCAAACTGCCTCTATGTTTCCCGTGTGAAAGTAGAGAAGATGACACTTCATCAGCTATCATGAGTCCCGAAGTGCATTTTTCACAGTGAACTGGTCCTCATTGTTTCTTTATCAAAGGGACAGGCTGTAATCCCAACAGCCATTTCAGCCAACAGACAGGCAATTGGGAGCGGTATAAAGCCTCCTTAGGCCTAAATGTGAAATTGTGACAATTTTAAAGACACTAGAACTGTATATCTTTACATTGGACTTGAATTCCTCTATGCTTTCACTCTCTGCCTCTTCTCTCTTGTTCACCCTCCTCTCTACCAGTAGTACCAATATTGGATCACTGGTCCAGCATCAGGAAACAGGTGGTCCAAATTCCATGTGCCTTGAATTGGACTAGTGGTCAAAACTTTATTTTGCATTTCATGCAAAATGTAGCAAATGTGTTTTTTAACCTCAATCTGGCCTCACACTGAGACCATGGCCTGCCCCATGTAGGCCTACGTGATGTGTCAAATAATTCATCTCTCAGGTATTAACCTGGGAGAAATAGGGCCTTGAAGTAGGTGGTCCAACATATGTACACTTCCCCAGGTCCCCTGTATAGCCCTACACATCTCTTGTAAGATATTCATCTGGAGATCTATTGAAAGTAATAAAAGCAAAAAATGGGCATGCTTATTAATTGTAATTTAGTTAAACACATTACCCTGCATGGACCAAAATGGATAAATTGCAATTAGGAGGGGGGAATTCATCCATAGGTGTGAATTGCTATTCAGGAAGGCTGTGAAGTCTATGACCAACTGGGCAAATCAAACAGACTGAATTGCAATTTGAATTACTTGACATTAAGTCAGGTATATCCTCATGATTCTGGGACAATTTTGGACCAAAATAGTGGACCTTTTGGGACCATTTTCGGCCGTGGGGGGGGGGGGGTGCGTTCGCACCCGTCGCACCCCCCCCCCCCTGGCTACGGGCCTGGGTGGTACCCTGATGGTGTTTTCATTTATTCTGCAGTAGTATCAGCATAAAAAAATTGCGTCCTCCATCATTCAACGTTGTTACATTAGCATGAAGCCATATTTTTAGTTACTCTGATCTACCAATCCAACAACAAACAGTGTTTACCCATGATTTTATTTAATGGATTGACACAGTAAATGATTTAGATTTCAGTTTTTTTTTTGTCCTGCCAGCTATCCTTAGAAAAAGCACCCTGAGAAAATCTGAGAAGCTACGAATCATTTATGTCTAGCCTTATCCGTCTTTTAGCTAACGCAACCTGTGGTAAGTCATTTTGCTGCTTTTCGTGAAATCTGGCCTGAGTAAAGGGTTAAACATTGGCAATGAAAACTCTTAGAAATACTGCTAGGCTGTCAAGAAATATTTTTTTGTCCTTATCAATTCCAGTCTCATATTAACCTGTGCGATTGTTTACCCTGCTGTTGGATTTGGCAAAAAAAAGGAGTTGCGCTGGGTGCACTGAGTTTTCGATTCCATGGAAACTGAAAAGTAACTTAAACTTTTCATACCAGTATGATACTTTAAAAATTTATTGTGGCATACCTGAAAATAGCTATTTGAAAATATCATTTAGCTGCTTCAAAAGGAAAGATCTTCCAAAAAAATTGGTCAGAACTTTCTGAACGCCTCTCGTATTTAGTACATTTTCACAACAGATATTCCTAGTCATCCAAGCATATGGTGCAGACTCTATCAATTGTTGTTTTGATATGAATAATAATACAATTCTTGATTCCAAATTAATGAATATTTATTCATGATTTTTCTCTTTTGTCATTCAGTCCAGTAACTTTCAAATTGAAGCTCGTCTCTCTTCAGAGTCTAGTTGAGACAATGACAAGTGTCTTTCGGAATTGCATTATTGTGATATTTATTCATTGAGTGACAATATTCTAGGACATAAGGAGACAAAATACACCCAGTCGTCATGTGATCAATTTAGTTGGCATGCTTTCTCTGCGTCATCTCTTGGAGGATAGATGGATGACGGAATAATTTATTCTAAGTGACAACTTTTTATGAGAAGTCGGTGTTTGATTTTGAGGCAATCTGTTGACGGAGAAGTCTGCCTGCTCATTGAACATTGTGTCTGTGTAGATTCAAAATGAATAATCAAAGAAATTGTGACGGAAAGCAATGGAAGAGATATTACATTTAAATGTTAGAAAATATCAATGGTATTAGTGCAAGTCTTATCTTCTGAATTGACACAATTAATTCTGTCATTGGGAGATATGTAGCCTGACTGGTTAGTGGTATGGACTATGCGTTTGCTGATAACATTGCAAATATAATATGGATGGATGATTTGGGCTTTATATCCTCTAATTATACTTGGTAGGCTTATTAGGACCGGAGGAGGACACAGCAATTAGGGGACAGATGATTGAAACGGCTATCCAGCATAAGCCAAGGTGACTTGACAAACCTGGAACTTGGCAATTGGATCCTAGATGCAAACTACAAAAAATGGGCTGACATAGCTCGTTGTGTTTTGCTAAAATAGCAAACAGTTCCTCCGTGGCCTAATGGTCAAGACTGCTTGTCCACTGGCATTGAGGGCGTTGGTTCAAATCTCACCCCGGGAACTCACTTTAGTCTGAGCCCATGGGACATTAAATGGAGACAGGTTGTATCCAGTATTCTATGCTGGAGCAACTGAAAGACCCTGGGCATCCCTGAATTAATTGGGTATGTTCCAGACTCCCAGTCTTCTCATTTCATCATCATACGGCGGTCACCAAAAAATAAAAAGTGCAGCTCCTCCACAAAAGATGGTGGTTGAGCTGCCTGGCTGATCCGGGGTACACCAGCACAACACAAGTCAAGTCATGGCTGAAAACAGCAAGTTTGCTAGCCGAAAAAATTTTGAGTTCAACTTTACAGCGTACCTTTAATGGGAAAATACTTTTGAAGAACTATACAGTTACCTGAGATGAAAATCATTGTTTGAAGCAATTGGGGGGGGGGGGAGTCTGGTTGGCGTTTTCCCTCTGCGGTCTGCGGGAAATTGTTAATTTCATAGTGACACCGCGAGTCTTGAGATAAATGATTTCTACCTGGGGTATTTTTGTATTAACAAGGTGTTGCTTGATTTGGGAGCCTCGCACACTTGTAATAAATAAATACTGCCCCCCCCCAAAAAAAAGAATTGATTTGTATCAACAAAACCGAGCAAGAAATTTTTGGCTAAGGGACCGTTCAGAATTTATGACTTGGGGGGGGGATGGGAGTTTTGCTGGAACTTCCCCTCAAGAATTGATAACCCCCCTTGAGTTTCATGCGGATTTTTAGTACCCCACCCTTAGGTTTCATGTGGATTTTTAGTACTCCCCCCCCTCGACATACAAAGCAATACACACATATAAACTGTTATACAAGGCCACACGTACAGATTCACGTCATTTCGCGGACTCTTACGCGTAAAAAGTCCAAATAAAATGAGTTTATGCTTGTTTTTTAACATTTTGTCTTTGTTAAAATTTCTTACCACCCCCTCGGAAGTGTTGTCAAAAATTAATACCCCCCCTTGAAACACGTGAGAAAAGTTAGTACCCCCTCGGCCAAAACTCCCACCCCCCCCAGTCATAAATTCTGAACGGTCCCTAAAAAAAGAGCTCAAGGCCCCCCCCTCCCTAGACATTAAAAGGTCTCCCCCCAAGATAATATAACAATAACATGACCTGAATTCTTGTCAGCACGAGGAACGAGGGCTGACAATCGTAGGGCTGACAAGCAAGCCCGAGGGCTGTCAACCATCCATAATGCCCGACACAGGTCATGATATTACTATTATCATTACCTCTTACTCAAACAATTCACCTGCCATAAAACTTTTCAGACCTTCCCAATAACAGTGCTTTAAAATCCCAATAAATGTATGCACTCTGATGTCCTTATTTTCTCTTGTGCATTATACTGTATTCAAGATCCTGTGCGAATTTCAGTGTAATCAGATCAAAAGGGACTGAGAATAAAAGAAATAACCAACACTGATTCAGTAAGATTTCAACAAAACTTGTGACGCTACTGCTTGTGGCCTTGAAAATCATGACGTCACGATCTATTTATAGATTCAGATGCTCATGGTTGCCAGGCAGCATGAGTCATGACGTCATCACAGGGCTGACAATACCATTGTCGGCCCTCAAAGTCATTGTCGGCCCTCAAAATCATTGTCGGCCCTGCAAATGAGGGCGTTATGGGTGGTTGTTGCATGGGTCATCTAATGACAATACCCTACTTATCTCATGGCTGAGGTGATGATAATAGGTTGATTTCTAGGCCGTTATAGGTGAGTAAAATCCCCCATCATGCTATCTTCAGCCCTTTGGGCATAGCATGAACGTGGAAATCATCCTCTCTTCAAATATGAAAAATTCTACACCCCTACATGTACCTATCATAACAAGATTACATCCCTTTATAGAATGGGATTACGTGGGTTGAAACGGATTTTACGTTAATTAAATTTCGTTTGAGACATAAAAAGCTGAGGATTAAGAAAAATGGGTTCTGAGACATTGACCTTGCTCTTAACTATCCTTTTATGGTGCCAATGCCATTTTCACAAGTTCCAGACTGTACCTGTCCCTCAGTTTTGATTGCCTCCTCCATTTGTAGAGGGACAGTCTGATTTGGTCAGACAAGAAGTGCGATGTCACTTCAGATTCTCTGGGTGTGCGATGTTAGTTAACATTACTACGCGATCTGGTTGTGCATGGTGGAATGGTTCTTTGTTTTGAGCACCAACAGGGCAAAACAAGAGAATGAGAAGTAGAAAAATAATTCCATAACATAACCTCACATCTTTATGACTTTGTTGTTTATCTTATTTCCCTTCCTGTCTCAATCATCACCAAACTTGCCATCTAGATATAAATTGTCATTTACCCGCCTTGAAATAAGGAATGCCATCCTCCAAAACCTCCTCATTCCCCCTGAAATCTACCTTCATTTCACACCTTTCACCTCCACCAACAACAGCTGATCCTCCTCGTCTGAACTAAAATAGGTCAGAAATATTCCACCCCACAAAGTTTGTAATGCAGAGGGCAGCACAGTCTCATTCAGTCTGCTATACCAAGTTTGTGGGGAAGTTTCTCTGGCATATCTCACTCTATGTCATTTCTGCTATTAGTGTGTCTTTGACCTCCACATATTTTTACATACTTTTTGCTTCTACAATTACTTACTGAGCAACGTCATATCTAGTAATTCTTAAACATCATGTAAATTTAATTCCATAGCATGAACAGTTTTTGTTCACTTATTTGAATGTTGAAAACCCACCTTTTCAATCACCCACATCCACAGACTCTTTTCTAAATATAAATACAGTCAAACCTTCGTTTAGCAGCCCGTCAAGAGATTCGGCAAAAGTGGCTGCTTAAGGCAGGTGGCAGCTTAATAGAGGAGTTGTTTTTGAGCTGGCTGAAAATCTGCCATTTGCGGTGAAAATAATTTGTGAATAACGGCTATATTTAAAGCCATCAAACAATAAATAATGAATGTCAATTAATTAATTAAAGTTTACGCACATGATTTGAATTAAATGAACTTTTAATAGAAGAATAGCACATCTAAACTGTACTATTGTAATCTTGCTACAAGGAAATTCATATTTATTATATATAGAATTTTATTGACATCAAAAGCATCAAACAGATACATATGTCATTTATTTAGTTGTTTCTGTGCTGCCCCTATCATGTTATGCTTTTGGATGCTATTTTGAAGTTATGTAGCAAGATAGGGGTTGCTTAGGTGGCTGCTTACTACAGCTCAGGGTGGCCATGATTTGGGGTTAAAAACAATGGCCTTTAACCACAGACAGCAGGTGGCTGCTTAATCCAGGTGTAAAACAATGCAGAATCAGTTGGGAGGAATTGGAAGTGGCTGCTTACAGCAGGTGGCTGCTTAAAAGAGGTGGCTGCTCGAGCAGGTTTGACTGTATATATCAGCAAATATCATACAGACGATATTTTAGGATGCTCTCCGCATTGAGTTACTGTTTTTACTGAAAATTCATCTTGCATCTTATTATCATCCATACTTTTTCCTTCGTGCTACTGCAAAAAATATCACCATGTAACATTTGTCTCAAATCTACTAACAATCACGTCTTTCTTCACCTCTCCCAAACTTATATCTCGTTGTGTAATCTCGATTGATCCAATTGGCATTCGTGTAAATAGATAAAGAAGAAAGAAAAAGAGGGTAATAAATTGTTCACACCTGTTAATAATCGTGATTTCCTACTTATCACCATCGTCTGCTTGTCATTTCATCATCACTAACATTTTCAGTGTTACTCCCATGCAGGAAAGTAGTCCTGACTCTCATACTTTGAAAGAATTCACTTATGATTCAAACTGTCATTCGGGCAGTGCCTATATGTAGACTGCATCATGTGTCCCACATATTTACCTATTTGCACTGTATAATAAATCGCCAAGCCTTCCTCTGACCATTGCATTCAGTTCAAGATCCAGATGGCAGAACTTATCAAACAGAAAAATTGCATTTTCTTTCATTTGGAGTGTGTGGATATGTACTCATTCTTGCCATGAGTGTCTCATGCCCATGAACGTATTTAGTGATTTCCTGTCACATTTTTTCCTATTTGCATCCGAATAGCGGAAACACGAGTGCCAAAACATCTTTCAGGTGAATGCATCTGTCAAATTTGGGAAGTGAACATTAGTGTTTCCAATGAGTCTCGCTCAGTCCCTCTCGAGAATAGTCATGGTCTAGTGCTCGAGAATCGAGAATTTCTCGAGAAATCTAGGACACTGTCCTAGTGTCCTACCAATGGCACACTGATATAAAAACAAGAGAGATTTTATCATGCAATGGATCTAATTTTTTGGACTTTATGATATCTTTTGTTGGATTAGTGTTAATCTGTGTGTTTTGTTTCCTATAAATTACAGCTAAACATTCAGATATTATACAATTTTAAAAATTTGTACAAGTTCAACTTTGGCATTTATCAGGTAAACAATGGGATTATCATCAACAGATATTTAAATAGAACAATGGAGCAAGTACACAATAACAATAATATCAAGCTAAACAAAACAACAATCAAGTGCTTTGTAGTCCTTATAAACATTAAACACATGAACACCATGTCAAATAATGATCAACATTTCAATTTTCGAGAATCGCTCAGCGAGACAAAAAATGCTGAGTCATGAAGATCTCAAGACTTCTCGAGAATTCTCGTTGTCACTGGAAACTCTAGTGAAAATCATACTGTGTATCTGAATATCCTCCAAGATTTATTGAGAACTGATGCTACTAGGGCTGTTAAGATGAACAGGGATATCATGCACTTTTTGACAGAAACTGTAGCTGCTATAACAAACTATACTAGAAGAATCCTTTGGTAATCCATTTGATGATTTCCTTGTTTGTAATAACAAAATATGTCTTTTAAATATTGGTGAAGCTGTTTGTTGAAACCGAAAAGAACATCTTCCTCTGTTGGATTTTACATTGGATTAAAATTATACCTCAAACAGGATTTAATTATTTAAGGAAAAAGGTATTGTAATTGAATTTCATATCAAGCATGTGATGACAAGAAAGGGAATTAGATTGCTTGACAAAGAAAGAAAACTTGGAAGATCTCATTAATGCTGGTAAATTGTCTTACATTTAAAGTTGGAGGAGATATAATTTAATAAGTTTAAATCTAACATCTTTTTGGAACTACTAAACCCATTAAAAAGATTCTTGGAATGATGGATGAGATGAAAATTTATTCAGAGAGACAGCGTGTTGTTTTGACAAAGGGGAAGTCGATATTTGATTTTTTAAAAACAAAAACTGGATACGTACTCATGTGTGCTGCATACATAATTATACACTGCTGGAAATGTGTGTCCTGCAATGGCATGTCTGTTTGTGAGATGCCCCAATGTAATAATTTTCAAAAAGTGCTGTCATAATGGGCTTAGAGGCATTGTTGTCCACAAATGATGGAGGATTCATATCATGAAGATGAGCACAGCTGCAATTTTACTAGTTTGTCTCCTAAGACATATCATAAAAAATGGTTTGTGCCTTCTCTGTGGTTTATGACACCAGTGCTACTTGAAGCCTATTTCACCCATAGAAATACATTTCTATGATTTCATCCACCATATACAATGGAATGCCAAGTATACATGTCAATCGATATTCCCTTTCTTGTTTAGTTCCTGCATTGGTTGATGACCCTACCATGTTACCTTGCCAGGGATGGGATCTCTAACTTACATTGTGGCATGATTGTCCAGTAGCGTGTGTCAAATGTCAGACCATCCTCCCCACCCAAGCACTGCTAAAATGGACAGGGCTTTCTGCTATTTCCAACTTCTTTTGTGATTGGCTGCTTATTTAGGTCATAAGCATTTTGCAGGCAGATTTAGTCCAATTATGGACACTTAGAGGATTACTGGCAACTAAGAAAAACAGTGTAAAACAATCAAACTTTCAAACAGTTTCATTTCAGAACTGTGCAGGTGAAAATACGTATTTCAATGGAATTTTCGGAACTGTGATAGCACCTTTCAACAATACACAATTTCTCCATTTGTAACTGTGTGAAACAGAAGCAACAATTTCAAACTGTGATGTAGCAGTCCCTGATTGGCTGAGCCAAAACTGGGTCAGTTAATTAAGTATTCATGAATTAGCAAAGGTTATGGGCCATTTTGTAATGGTATGACTTGGGATGATGGTGTCAAGACATCTGAACCTATTTGCACTGTATAATAAATCTCCAAGCTTTATGCTCACTGTACATCTTATTCAGCAGTAGCCAAAATTAATGGTAAAAGCCATTATCCCAAAAACTTGCATTATAGTCCATGAGCCAGAGGGTTGGTCAGGCTCACTCAAAGGGAGGAATTCTCATAGTGATTTTATGTTAGCCCTATTTCTCTAGTTTCAGAAAATGGGTGATAGCAATCTGTATCTCTTAGCCTTCACCATGCTATCACCCTGTTTTTAAACATATGTTGAAGCCTCGGAAATTTCCGTTTTTTGGGTTCCGGTTAGACTTATATCCATAAAAACTGTTGTAACTTCATCAATATTGCACTAAACTGCATGAAATTTGATATGTGACATCTTCACAATATACAGAAGACATATCTGCCACAATCAGAGCCATTTGCATCATTCAATGTTTACAAATAAAGGAGTATTTCTATTTCAAGTTGCACGCCAAAATTAAAATATAATTAAAACTGAAATCTTCCTGTAACTTTGGTATATCGACCAAGAAATATTTTTTAAAAAATCCAAAATTATTTCAATTTAGTAGCAGGATGCCCTCTCAATCATATGGCATAGTCTCAGCCAATTTGTACTGATATTAAGGTGATATCAAGATGTTTATCATAAGCATTTCATGTCCGAAAATTGCTAAATTTTCACTATTATATTCTGAACAGTTTGTTGCTGATATTCTCAGTTTATTTGCAAGAAGAAGTAAATGCTGTCTATTATAATTGATGAAATTGTTTGATAAATTACAGAGCATGATTTTCAGGTAAAAATGATTGATTTTGTATAATTCAAGTCACATTTTGAATACATAAATTTAAATTTTGACGAAATTTAATATAAAAAGTTAGAACCACACAGGTATCTCCTGATGAATGATCAGTTCAGAATAGCTGAATTGCATGATAAATGCATGTTGACGATCCAAAATGGACAGTTAGTTAGTTTGTGAGCTTGTTTGCATAATTTTCTTCCTATAACTTGGGTGTGAGGTGACATAATATGAAGTTGCGTTGCATCGCTTGACAAAATCATCTGATCCTCATACATCTGTAGAACAGTAGCTCATACAGCTGCCAGGTGAGGTGGTCTCATTGGTTGGCTTTTTGCTTTAATGAAGAACATAAATCCTATGTTGGCATGTCTGTATGGCTGATAAGGAGATAGAAACGTAGAAAGGACCTATTATAGTTCAATGTTGCACTGAAAATGGAACATAAGCATACCCAAGGAAAAAGAACATCCATTCCAATAGCACAAAGAGAAGGCACTTAATCCGAGCCCAAGGAACATTAAATGGAGGCGGGTTGTATCCAGTATTCTATGCTGGGGCAACTGAAAGATCCTGGGAATCCCTGAATTAATAGGGTATGTGCCAGACTCACAGTCCTCTCATCTCATCATCATACGGCGATCGCCTGCCTCAATATAGCCCACTAAGGTGCTGCAGAGGCGTAAAACACAAACAAACAAACAGCACAAAGAGAAGGACGTTGTACCAGACATTTCTCAGACTATTGGGTCAGGAAGCAATCCAAAAGACAACGCATGCAAGTCAGGAGATAACAGGATGGTTAGACAAAGGCGGATAAGGCACAATCCAGATGAACTGCTAATGACTGCAAGTAAATATAAGGCAGGCACTCAGGGATGAGGTTTTCACAGAGCATTGTAGTAAAGTATAGGAATTTTCTAAATTAAGAGTCAATATCTCTGACATGCCCCTGTGTCAGCACCGGGGTTGTCCCTAACTCAACAGTCTCCCACCATAAATGCCTTGACAGCCTGTATACTGAGGGAGGCCAGACAAGCCTGAAGCTACAGGTGGACAAGCAAGGAGGAAACCACAACTTCTGTGAAAAACCATTTGCTTTTGAAGCAACAAGGCAGAAGATCCTGCATTTGGATGATGTGCACACACCAAATCCTATGAAAAAATGGGCAAGAGATGAGCACCCACTTCCAGAGAGCTATGATTTTGCAGGGGAGCAAGCTCAAATGGCGAAAGGCATTCTTGAGGCAGGCTAAGTCAAGAAGATTCAGAAGCTGGAGGAGAGTGATAGCATCAACTGGGGGAGGCCAGACAAGCCTGAAGCTACAGAAGGACAAGCAAAAAGGAAACCACAACTTCTGTGCCCGCACCAAATCCTGTGAAAAATGGGCAAGAGAAGAGCACCCACTTCCAGAGAGCTATGATTTTGCAGGGGAGCAAGCTCAAGTGGAGCATGGCATTTAGCTTGAGGAGAGTGATAGCCTGAACTGGGGGAGGCCAGACAAGCCTGAAGTTACAGTTGGACAAGCAAGAAGGAAACCACAACTTCTTTGAAAAACCATGTGCTTTTAAAGTAACAAGGCAGAAGACACTGCATTTGGATGATGTGTACACACCCGATCCTGTGAAAAATGGGCAAGAGATGAGCACCCACTTCCAGAGAGCTATGATTTTGCAAGGAGCAAGCTCAAGTGGAGAAAGGCATTATTCAGGCAGGCCAAGAAGAAGATTCAGAAGCTTGGGTGGTGATCTAGAAACTTGAGGAGAGATTAAGGAAGATGCTTGGAGTAGTCCCTCTGTCAATCCCAAAAGAGAAAAAGTATTGGTGAAAGCTTTGAGCATGACCAATGGTGGAATGGAGTCCAGAAAGATTGTCTTGTTGACATTACAATGTATGGCTACTGACTACAGTGTATATCCACCAAAGTGGGGCTGCATAATCTATGCAACTGAGTGTACATGGTCTGAGGAATAGCTATGTTTTGTAACAGCTACCAGTATAGAGACTGTGGGCAGGCCAAAGTGTCATCCTTAGCCAGCAAATGTGACCAGATGAGAGGCTCCAGGAGGAATAGTAGGAGCAGAAACCAAGGAAGCAGCTGCTGAGAGTCTAAAACAAGCTCCAAGCAAACCTGATGAAGGCTAATGGACACTTACATAAGCCAACAGTCTTGGGTAACAATTTTGAGTTAGAAATAATTATGACCCAGCTTAGTCTGGAGCCAGACTGTTAAGCAATCAAGAGGCCAAATGGAGCTTCTGACATTGAGTGAAGGAAATAATAGAGAACCAAAATCAGGTTCCATGGCAGATTGCGCAGATTAGTTCAGAGAAGCTTCAGCAGGACAGGTCTTGGCTGGTAAAACAAGCTTGCAGAAGAATGTACTCACAACATGAGCTGATTTATGAGAGACAAGTCTGGCCATTGTACTCCCTAGTGGCCACGGTTTGGTCATCAGAGGGTTGAAAAATAAATGACAGAAAAAAAGATAATATACAATTTTGTTGGCTAATAAGACTGTTGTTGTACAGTGCATGCATTAGACAGAGGGCAGCATACATCTTGTCTTGGGACAACCAGGGAGACATCAAGTATGATTTTGTTTAACAGCTGAGGGACAGTGAGGGTGCAGGATAGCTATCGACTGAGGGTAGGTTTGAGACTTAACTTGAAATATCTAAAGTGAAAATGCGGTTGATTATGAAAATTCCTTTGGGGACTGAAAGCAATGCAAAGACACACATAGACCTACCCACATTAGGAGTGTCTTGGTTAGGACGCCAGGGACGATGCATTGGCTGAGAAAATGGTTGATAAACAGGCTGTGGTGAGGCAATAAGCTTGAACCTCTACTCTCTGATGCCGATCTGAGATCAGCGAAAGTGATGACACATTTAAGTCATTGCCCAGAAGACTAGAACTGGGATTGGTGCTTGGGTCCTACATAACCAGTCTGCGGCAAAAGAAGGCATAAGGTCAATCAGGTGTATGTTTCAGGACACTTTAGCACAGCTTGGAGTCGTGTGGCGATGAGCTCAAGGTGGCCAGGGTGAACAGGTGAAGCATATGAGGTTTCTACCAAAATAGGATCTGAACCATGTGACAGAGTAATACAGTGATGATGAGGATGATGACAATTTATCAACATGTTTTGACAATGTGACTTAATTTTGATGGTTAGCTGTTGTTTTTAAAAGGTGTATATTGATGAGAAAGGTCATAAAGATTGAAAATGTTTGAAATCTGATAACCTTTTAAGGCTTTTATTTTTGTTGAACATGCCTGCATTATAATGTCACTGTTAGTAAGCCAATCCATTGTAGGTTCTCTATTATCATTAGTTCATTATTTCTATGAAGTGTTGTGATTAAAGGGTAATTATGGTACAGGTGCAGTCTAAATATTGCAGTTATCATGCAAATAAGCTTTTCAAAGCTCTTACAATCATTTTGAGAAATTCGCATGAATCCACATTTTCGTGTGATAGGCTTTGCTGTCTATATATTCAAAATTTAACTAAAATTATACAAAATCAACACCCTTGGCCCCGTAAATCATGCTCTGTAATTTATCAATCAATTTCTCCAATCATAATTGACTGCACTGACTTCTCCTTGCAAGTAAACTGAGAATATCATCATCAAACTGTTCTAAAAAGTGAAAATTGAGCAATTTTCGGACTTGAAGTGCTCATGATAAACATCTTGATATCACCTTAATATCAGTACAAATTGGCTGAGACTATGCCATATGATTGAGAGGGCATCCTGCTACTAAAATGAAATAATTTTGGATTTTTTATAAAATATGTCTTGGTCATATACCAAAGTTACAGGAAGATTTCAGTTTTAATTATATTTCAATTTTGACGCGCAACTTGAGATAAAAATACTCCTTTATATGCAAACATTGAATGATGCAAATGGCTCTGATTGTGGCAGATATGTCTTCTGTATATTGTGAAGATGTCACATATCAAATTTCATGCAGTTTAGTGCAATATTGATGAAGTTACAACAGTTTTTATGAATATAAGTCTAACCGGAACCCAAAAAACGGAAATTTCCGAGGCTTCAACATATGTTTAAAAACAGGGTGATAGCATGGTGAAGGCTAAGCAGGGCCGGATTATCCATAGGGCACAGTGGGCACTGTGCCCAGGGCCTCACATGGAAAGGGGGGCCTCACAAAGGATTGAAGAAGAAGATCACTGAACATTCGACAACAAGGGCATTTCCGCACTTTTACAAATACATACTAGGTCCAACTTCAGCGGTCAACAGGGGCCTCAGAGGCCCCCCTCAACTCTTGAAAGTTTGGTGCTCTGTCCTTTAAAACCCCAATTAACTGTAGAATTTTGCAAGCATTATATATTAAGTAATCATTCTTGGGTTCTAAAGGAATCAGATGCTATTGCAATTTTCTCTTTTCTGCATGTAGGGCCAGTGTTTATTGCTAATAACCAAAACACTGAAACAAACAGGGGTCTCTAAGCCTTCTAAGACCCCTTCCCACGCTCATTTCTTCCATATTTACCTTTTGGTATTTCAAATCATTGACAGTAACTGTTGCTCAGAATATTCCTTAGGACTTATAAACCAAACCAATTGTAGATTTGTGTATACTATATTCATTTAAATTCACTCAATCAAACACAACTAAAGATATCCAATTGTCAATGCAATTGAGGATCAATTCATTCAATATTCGAACACATAATTTTGAAATAAAGTTTAAAGTACAATTATCTTTTGCATCAGGGTACCACAATGATCATAAAATTTAATGCTGTGTTGCCATGAATTAAAAGAATAAAATATAATTTTCTGACACAAGACTTTTCTCAATTTTTTGGGCTTCTGAGTTCTTTGCAAAAATAGAGTGGGTTCTCTGAGACCCATGTTGAAGGTTTGTGCCAAAAAACGTTTCATCCTAGGGAGAGTTTAAGTCATGATCATTATAAATGTAGACCATGCATCATATATTCCTATCTCTTCTGATGAAGATTCTCAGTATATCTTGAGCATTTGAAGTTTTAGTTTGCTTATGCTCAAGATTACAAATTGTTGGTTTTTTGTTATGCTCTTTTTGGAAAACCACCATTTTCACTAATAAGTAAATAGATGAAAAAATCAATGACTCCATTCACCTACAGTTAAGATTTTTTTTAAACTATTCCTATTTATTGATTACTCCTTAAAATTATTGTTGTCAACATGGTCAAACAGAGACAATGTGTCATCATGGCCAGAATCCACCACAATTGTACATGTTTTTTTTATTATTTTGTTCCTGTACCAGATCAATTTCAATTGAGAGTGAGAGTGAGGTGTATCCCCTATTTTTTCAGTTAATCAACATAACCTGCTATAGAATAGCGTTAAAAAAAAGTCTATGACCAAATTGACCATCACAAGCTTTCTGTGCAGGAGATATCAGAATAAGGTTCTTTCCTTTACATCATTTGGGCCTACAATTATCATTGTTTCATTGTTTCATAAATCTGCATTTTTAATGTTCCACAAATGTTTGGTCAACTTCAACATTTGAAGGTGGGGGCCTCAGTTTCTCATTGTGCCCAGGGCCTCCTAGACCCTGGATCCGGCCCTGAGGCTAAGAGATACAGATTGCTATCACCCATTTTCTGAAACTAGAGAAATAGGGCTAACATAAAATCACTATGAGAATTCCTCCCTCTGAGTGAGCCTGACTGGTCAAATTTGGCTGCCTGGCTCATGGACTATTATGATAGACTTTCTACGCAACTCTACCCCATTATTGAGTGTTACTGATTTCTTTGCTATATTGGTCCTACTTGGCCTGAATAGCAGAACTGCAAGTGCCTATGCATCTTTTGGGTGAATGCATCTGTCAAATTTGGGTTTTGCACATCATAATAAATATTTCCTCCATCATTTCTTGACAAAAGCTGTCAAAGCTGCTAGGATGCATATAATAGGGATGTGATAGCTCTTTTCAACAAAGTCTGCTTCTGCAGTGAAATCCTTTAAGGCATTTTAGTTATCTAGCATTTGACTATTTCCAGATAAAGAAGCTTTAAAATTATTTTCGGCAAATTATTTACTGATAAAAGCAAATAGAAACATGTCCTTCTTCAAATTATTGTTGGATTGAAATTGAAGAAAAGGATTTAGAGCTCGGAAACAGAGGACAGTTATTCCAATTAATGTTTTTTATCAAGCTTGTGGTGACAACAAAAGGAAGTTGAGCTTCACGAAGAAAGGAAATTTAGATATAACTTTATAAACTGTTTTTACTTAAATTAAAGTTTGTGGTGAAATAACAGAATTAGTTTTTATAAGACCTTCCTTTTAGAATAACTATACCTGCCAGTCATCTCAAATGTAGAAAATTAATTCTACAGATATGAGATGTCTTACTTGAATCAAGGATGTTTGTTTTTCTTTTGATGATTGAAATCGATTAGCAGAAGAAAGGCATGTAACCTTTCATCAACAATGTTTTCAGATTTAAGACATCTGGCTGACGTCATAATTATGTCTTGGAATTCATTACAATGTCATAAGATGCTATTCATATTGGAAAACAAACTACACACATCTCCATTACCTGTAAAAGAACTGAATTTTTGAAAGATGCAAATAAATCTTTTCCAGGCGTTAAAAGTGTAAATATGTGTTTTCATAAGAATATCAATAGCAAAAATATAAATTTTGTTTTGAAAGACATAATTGTCGTTACATTTTTGTACATCCAGTTTCCTGACAATGAAAAAATGCCCCTGCAATGCACAGTATTTATTCACTCGAATTGATGGTCAATTAGAGTGCATTGTGTATCACACATATTCACCAATTCGCACTGTACAATAAATCTCCAAGCCTTCCTCTGATCCATTGCATTCAGCTAAAGATCCAAGTGGCAAAATCTATCAAACAGAAAAATTGAATTCTTTTGGAGTGTTTGTGTATCTGAATATATCCTCCATGATTTATTGACAACTGATGCTACACATCCCTCACATATCAACCTTTATGACCAAATATGTTTTCCTCTCATCGGATGAGGATTCATGCTTCCACAAGCAGTTCAATTGAGAATATTAAGCACTGATGCAATGGCACAATATCATGCGTTTCACCTACTTACTTACAGGCAGCACTGTATTGGTGAAGCTGTTTCCTAAAGCCAATAACAACATCTTCCTCTACTGGATTCAACATTGGATTGAAATTATACCTCCAACAGGATTTAGCTGGTTTTTTAAGGTAAAAAGGTATTGTAATTCAATTTTATATCAAGCATGTGGTGACAAGAAAGGGAATTAGATTGCCTGACAAACAAAAAAACTTGAAGATTTCATTAATGTCGGTAAACTGTCTTACATTTAAAGTTGGTGGAGACATGATTTAATTAGTTCAAATAACATCTTCTTGGAACTACTAAACCTATTAAAAAGATTTTACAATGTCTTGTGACCTGTCAGCTTAAATTTAAATTAATTACATATGTATGGATGCAATGTGTCTTACTTAAATCAGATGATTTCAATTTCTTTGGATGCCTCAAATCTATTTGCAGAAGAAAGGCAGCCTTTTATCAACAATGTTTACAGGGATTATGATATACAATGGATAATTCATTTGTCTAAAAATCCAGATAGCATGAGAGAAAAAATCACAAGCGAAGACAGTTAAATTACATTATTTTATAATGCCTTTATCTCTCAAATATTAATTGAATATTTTATTATCTTTTGAATCTGTGAACAAAAAATGAAAATGGCAGGGATGATCGGCGGTTTTATGAAGCACAACAGTGGTCCCTTCAGTATGAGTTCTCTTTCTACAACATTGATTCAGGTCTACATGCAAATTATGAGGACCCTTTCCTCCGCACAGTTAAGAATTGTTTTCTTCAATAACACGTATTTTGTATCTTTTGGTCTTTCACAAATTTTCTTTACTGACAAAGACAAATGGCTTTTACAAAGTCGATACTCATCATTGGTGTTGTTTTGAGAGACCAGATGTTGACATAATTCAGCAGTTGGTTATCAGTAGACTTGTTTTGATGGAATTGGTGCTTACAAGCTTTTTCCTTTTGGAGTGCCTATTAAATCCAGCCAATGGATTGCCAGGTCCATGTCGATCAACTTTCCAATGCTTGTTTGTTTTGTCCATTGATCATTGACATATAAGCCGCCCTGCCAAAAATGGGGTCTCAACTTCATGATGAGACATGATTGTCCGGTGGAGTGCATTGAGTGTCCCGCATATTTACCTGTTTGCATCGCATATTGACTCTCCAAGCCTTCCTCTTACTGCACTTTGCATTCAGCTCTTCTTCTTCTTCTTCTTCCAGAGTCTACAATGTATTGTACAGAAAAATTGCACATCCCTTCTTCGTGAATGTGTGCCTCTGCAGGGTCCGATCCATTATCAGTGTGGCCAATGGGTGTACACATTGTTTAGTAGGCCCCATTTAAGCATGTAACTCCCGGAACTCCTTGACGTCCTGCAACTCCCGCTATGTCCCGCTAACTCCTGCTAACTCCCGTAACTCCCACACGCTGATCTGTTGTTTCATAATATGTTGGTTCCATCTAGAATTAAACACAACTGCATTGTTTACAAAATAACATAACCTAATGTATGGATTGATAGATTACGGCACAGCAAGTTAATAAATTAGAGGTTTTGAAAAGGATGACAGTTATTTTAATCGCGGCTTTTTTCAGATGGTGACAGGAAAAGAAATTAGACTAGCTGAAAGAGAATAAAATCAATATTTTTATTAATGTCAGTTGCCATACCATGAAAAGTAATGTAAACATGCCTGAATCAGTTCATAATATTATAGCATCTTCATTTTGGAATAACTAATCCCATCAAAATGTTTTCAGCATAATAACAAGATATCCCTAACAACATCTTAAGACTTGTCTCCCAGATAAAATAAGCTGTCTTTCTGAAAACAAAGGATTGAAATTCTTGTGATGTTTAAAACCTTTAAGAAGAGGGAATGCTTTTAATCAACAATGTTTACAGGGTATACAATATCTGAGGGATAACATAATTATTCAGGAAATTTATGATCAGATGAAATTTGTTGTATCATTTTTGATGTTGGTCATATTGAAAAACAACATATCTCTTGGTGTTGCCTGTGAAATGACAATCTTAGAAACTGTTTGGGTTGTGTTGAGAATATCCTCGATAGAAAATATATCAAGTTTCAAATTGCTTTTCTTTCACTTTTTCAACCTTTCCTTTGTCTGACAATGACAAATGTTTATTGCATTGTGCATGCCATCTATTCATTGGTGTTGTTTTGTGAAAATCAGATGTTGACAGTTTAGATTAAGGACATCAGTAGACCAACGATCCTTCATCATCACAAGACAAGGTTTCTTTGAAGACTGATAGATGAGATGACAATTTATTAAGGGTGACAACATTGTGAGAGATGAGAAGTTGGTATCTCATCACAATGAAAAAATAAACTGGATATGCAAGTATATGTGATGTCTATCTTCTCATACATGCCTGCATGCACCAATGGGATATAAAATGTCAATGTTATGCTTATATACATTTTTAAATATGTCCAAACTGGGTTATTACCTGTGCAGAGACTTCAACTAATATATTCATAAATAAATAAATAAACTAATGCAGACTGGATATATCCTTTGGTACTAATATTGGTATTGTACCTGTGGAATAATTTTATTGCTTTCACATGTTTATGAAATAATTAGGACTGTCATCGATACGGCCGAAATCGATGCATCGGAAAGTTTGTCCATATCGATACTGTATCGATACAACATGGCAAGTATCGAATACATAATTTCCATCACATTCGGCATATTTATTGGAAAATTTTGCAAGTCCACGTTGTTTACATGAAAATCGTGCCATCATTGCTCTGTTCCCGTCTGAAATCTCGCAAACGAGACCACGAGATTCAATATGGCCGACGCGGATGACGAAAATTCGGAGTTCTTGTGATTTTTTTGGTGAAACACAACAATAAAACTTGGATTTTACCATTTTTTGGGTGCGTGAAAAGGTATCGATACATGCGATGCATGATGCATCGGAAACATTTTTGTCGCTTATCGGATCGGAAAAATGTTGTTTTCAATGACATCCCTAGAAATAATCATTCTACAAAAACAACAGTGCTAAAGAAGACATCCAGTGAGGACTGGTGAAAATCTCTACAAAAGAAAACTTCATATAATCAAATTGAATACATCCAGAAGAATGTTATAAATTATTATATCCTTATTAGCAGATTTGTTCTTCCTCATTGAAGTGTCACATCTATTCGTGAAATGCTAACCTCTTGATGCTCATGCGGATTGGTTATGGGATAATATCAAGTATGTCAATTAGCCAATGTAGACAAGCACATCAGGGAAAACAGTACTCATATCTTCTCTACGCTCTATGCAATGCCTATATCACAATGGAATGCCAAGTACTACATGTCAACATTCTCCTCCATATTTACTTTGTCCATAAAATATTTTTCCAAGAAGTGCCACAGTGATAAAATTGACAAACCAACAACCAGAGAAGTTCATTTGGTCAGATTAACTTAATTGCTCTTGCAATTCATTGCAGTAACTGCTTTAATTGAGCTAATACAAACAGACATAACAAGAGGGCAGCATTAATCGGGGAAATTGAGGGGAAAATGGGTAAAACTACGCAAATAATTGTTTGACATAAGATATATGATATAAGAATTTATTGACCCTCATAGATGTAGGTTTACATTAAACATAATAATAATAATAGTAAAAAGAGAAATTAATAAAAATTAAGTAATTTGAAAAAACTAAGTTATAACTAAAAAGGTTTTAGCAGAAGCCTCAATGCAATATCTCCTGGCTCTCATTTTTATCAGAGTCACTAAGCACAATTTTGTGGGAATCAATTACGCCGACGGGGTTGAGGAGTCTGAATTTTTGCAGGCAATATAACAATACGATTTATCTTGACAAATCTTGATTAGACTTCAGTTTTGACCTATACATAGAATTTACTCTTGCCAAATCATATAAAATGCTAAATAATTCACTTCAATGAGTAACTTAAGTATTATTTGGAACAGAATAAATATGTTTAGTAGGTTGCTTTTTTTTTAAACAAAGGATTTGGTTTTTCTTTGAGGCCTTTTATGGACTGGTTGGCAGAAAATTGACACAGAAATGGCTGTGGCAATTAGTCATTTTGGGAAGTTCCTACCAGGAAGTGTTAATTCATTTCTTCCATATTGCTTTGCAAATTTTTGATTTTTCAAAATCAAGGACACTTTATAGCAAGATTAGCATTTTACATTAAGAATCAGGTTAAGGGATATACACAATATCCATAGACGACGTATGTTGTCGAAGTCTGGAAAACAAACAGTAAAACATTTTATTTCAGACTCCAGTTATGTCGCTTTATTTGATTGACATAAAAACAATATTTGCACAAATCATAATAAAGAATAGCACAAAGTGTAGTGGCGTAACTGGGGGGTCTCTCGTGGGGAGGGGGGGGGCACCTGGTGGGGGCCAGGGCTGTTAATCAGTACTTTTCGAAATACTTAAGTCCAGTACAGTACTTTTCAAATGTTCCCAGTACCTAGTACAGTACCCAGTACATTTTTTTTTAATCACTGTACTTAATTCCAGTACCCAGTACTTTTGAAAGTACTTAAGTCCAGTACCCAGGGGGGCACACGCAATTCTCTTTGGGGGCACCCACTATACTATTTGTATATTGTTCATATGGGGGGGGCAACTGGGCACGTACCCCCCCCCCCCCCCGCACAGGGACACCACTGAAGATGTGCCCTTGTGATAAAAAGAATAATTTTTTTATTGTGCGAATTGTTTGGTTATACGTTCAATGGATGGATTGACGTCATATGGTGTACATAATTTATACGCAGCACTAATGAGGTCTCAATATTGAAAAACAATACTTGCCAGTAGCTCTTTTCTAGCTGCAAAAAATATTGATGTTAAAGTAAAACGTTTTTGTACATTGTGTACTTACAGTTATTAGTAGATACCAGATTATAGTCTTCTTGTGGGGTGGGCACTGGAGAGTGGCAAGGAGGACTAATAATTGGTTTGTAAATGCCACAAACACAAGGTGCAGCAGTGGAATTTGGCAGGTCTCTGTGGCCAGTTTGCTGGGGTTGCAACTCATTGCTGGTGTGTTATCTGTTCTATTCATTGCTCACTCTTAATTGTTGGTTTCTCAAAAGTGTTAATTCAATATATGTGTATCCTAACACTGGGGAAAATAGCACAACAACAGTTTGCAATACCTGAAGCTGAATAAACATAACTTTAATACACATTGCACTGAGATAATTGTTATTAATGGCAACAGGTTAACTTAACACATTTATAATCCTACATAGTTTGCTAAACAATAACAATTTGGTTCACAGTTTTCTTGTGTTACATAATTGATTGAACAACTACTCACAAGCATCTTAAGTGACAAATCCCAATAGAACCTCTGAGGAGTTCACGTCATATGAATATTTATTTTTGAATCAGTTATCCAAGCTTGCAGGCATGCTTTATTTTGGTCATCGTCAGGTTCAGAATAAAAGGAATATTGAAAAACATCTATGAACAACCGTGACATATGACTATATTCTAATGTACACTGTACAATGGGGTCTCGATTTGATTCCCTCTCTTGCTGTGTCATCTGTACCGCAGTTTCAATCACAATTTGCAGCTCATTGCTGAGTGCTCCTCTTGTCCCAAATAGGTAGTCTGCCAGTTGCATAAATACAGGACACTGAGTCCTGATCATCCATACTGAATCACTTTAATCAGCATAGTTTTATCCCAGCATGATTATCAGCGCTCTGAGCCATATATTCACTAGTGCCTATTCCCCTGCCATAGCAAAGGTTATTCCAATCACCACCACCGGACACATCTCCAGTATGCTCATAGGAAAAGCAAAGTGGTTCCAAACCGCACTGCTCTCTGCACCAGGTGGTGTTGGTTGTATCTCCGAAGAAGAAGATTTTCGGTCGATTTTCCCATCTCGGGTTCAGTACGCCTGGCACCGTGGTGTGGAATGGCAACAATTCCCAACAGCCTGTTCATAAAAGGTATTCCTTAAATATATATTTTTCAGAACATCAGTTTTTTTGTCTTATTTATATTACAATAAAACACGACTCAAAGCGTGGCATGCCTACCTGTGCTTTTGTACATCTATTGTTTGATTAAGAAAAATGGATAGGTTAAATTGTTTATAGTTCAAGTCCATTTACCTCCTATGGGAAATTCTTGAAATAACGTGAACTAAAGACATTTGAAATGCATTACCATTTGGTGTTGGACTTGGATAGATTCTCCCCAATATTGGCGGTGATGACATTTGATCAGTGTCATTGAAGATCAAGCAGACAAAGTTTCCGTTTTGATCTTTTTCAAAATCAATTGCTCTGCACCGATATGTCTTCAAACACCGAAGGGCACATTCCAACTGAGATCTTGCTGGAGCCTCGGAACCTTTTCCATGCATTTCAAATGACGCCTGTTGTACTGCGTGCAATAGAAAGTACATAACAAATGTGTAACAAATCTAGTTCCTCCAAAAATTGATACGTTTTTCCATCTATATATTTTACAGGAACTGGAACCATGTGACTTGAATACTGTTTATGTAAAGCAGTGCTTCGTACGTTAATATTGGTAGGGAATTCCAAATTTTGGATGTATCCACCTCATTCTACTTTTGCTACTGATATCATATATTCGATGTTATTCTTACTCTGTCGTAATAAGTCATCAACATTCATCAAATATAAAATATATATTTTAATTATTGCTATTTACTGATAATATAAAATAATTTACATACCATCTTGACACAAAGTTGACGAGAAAATTATTGCAGTAAGACAAGCTAGAGAACTCAAGACAATATGTTGGTCCATCATCAAACTTAAAACTGATTTAACAGTGAATTGATCATTACCACATTAGCTAGAGCATTTTTGATCTTTGCAAACAATAATAATGGAAATTGGTTAATAAATAATTTTGACCATTCTCTGTTTTTGTCATTAGCATCATTTGGCTAATGGTATGCCATACATAATTAATTGACAGCTTTTCTGTCAAATGGTGTACTACTAAAAGGTCTACTAATAACAGTTTTGTCATAAATATCGGAGAAGTCTTACATGCACCGGCTGACATCTGAGCAAATCAATCTGATGTCACTTGATGAGATCGAAGAATCATACTAGTCGGACCCCTCCCACTTTCGAAGCCAAATGGATGGGCCATCCACCAAAATGTGACCGTAACTTTAACAGCTGTATGTACCTATTTGCCCATCTGTTTATCTATCTATCTAACAATCTATATTTGTCCATATATTTCCCTTCCATCCATCATTCCATCTTCCTTCCTTCCATTCTTCCTTCCTTCCTACCCTTCTTTTATAGTTTTAGGCTTTTAATGAATTTGCAAACAATCCACCTGGCTCGCGCTTGGCTGGCACTTGGCTGTTGCTGCTGCTGTCACTACAGCAGAACATTTAAAATTTGTGGGAAAAAGGTACATTTTTGTTTAGAAAATAAAAACTTATTGTCACAGAAGTTTACCAAAAGTTGATGGAAGCAAGATAAAATTATGTTGAGACTGTGTGCTAAGTTTTAAAGTGATAGAAGAAATAATGGGACTCCTATTATTATATATGGTCAGAAGCTCACCGAAAATTCTTCTACAGTACAGGTTGCAAGCAGCTGTAAAATCTGCATTCCCTGCAAATCTTTGTCTAGTACTCATGGTGTGTATAATAAGTAAATGGCACTGCCATGAATTTTGCGCTGCACTTACATTATCATAAATTGAGATCCTTTTTCCATTGGAAATAATTTTGTTGTTTGCACTCTTATTGTTAAAAAAAACTGTTTAAAAGAAAACAATTTATTCATAATGATCAGGCAACAGTATACAATACACATGAATAGAGTATTGAGCTTTGCTTGTTAGTTTTTGATACCATAATGTTCTTGAATTTTAATTAGGATTTATTTTGTATAAAGATGTCCGCAAGCATGGTTCAGCACACGTTTTCCTCTTTGAGTCTACAAGCAGATTAACTGTTTTGTGTTACTTTAATATTTATAGACAAAAATTCCATGAAATTTGATTTAAACGAAATTGATAAATTGTGTTTTGAACTATTTTGATATTCAGATTTCTCAAAATTTTAAAAATCAAGATTTCAAGTTAAAAAAAAGCAGTTGCAGACAGCCACCTAAGAGTTGTAGACAGTGTGTCTGAGATACAAATCACTGTCAACTGATTTTAAACTTTTAAAGACAACACAGGAGAACAAATCCTCCTGTAGACACTATAGTCCAGCGGCGGTGAGCTACAAGTGCGCGTTAGAGTCTGGACAATGTTTTTTCTTGATTCTATATCATATATAGAATTATATGTGTAGCATATGTTAATGCTATATATGAAAAAATTAATAATTAAATACACCTGTAGAAGAGTATATCATTTTGTTTCCTGGGATCCATGATGATTGCAGAATTTTAGAATTATTAAAATGCTATTATTCTGGTCAGATTAGGTTTTTTATAAGGTGAAGAACATTCACCCTAAATATTGACAGATTATTAATTATGGATCAAATGCATCCGTTTTTATTTACTGAATGTCCTTTATAACCTCAGATCTGTTCAAGGGTAAACTTAAAACGGGATTTCTGGGACTCCCCGTTCTGGCTACATTATTGTAAAATATTGACGATACTTCCTAGATTAGTATTTTACCTCAAGATGCAACCATGAAAAGAAGGTACATGTGGGTCGTGGCAGGGATCTCAGAAAAATTTATTTTATAGGGGACACCAGCCTTAAACTAGTATTTGGTGTTTGATACTGAGATTGGTACTCATTTCTGAAGGATACTGTATCTATGTGCAGAAACTAGTATTTGGTGTTTGATACTGAGATTGGTACTCATTTCTGAAGGATACTGTATCTATATGTGTAGAGATCAGTGAAGCTTGGAACCTCTTTGCATTTCGTGTGAGCATACTGAAGGTGTGTCTGGTGGAAGTTGGGCTATGGAAGGGGAAAGGCACAAGAGAATATATATATCTTGTTGTCAAATGTCATCAGTCATTTTCATACACTGTATGTTTTTCCTGGTCATTCTTTTGTGGCCCATAATGAACAATAGTGCTGCTATCTTGAGGGGTCTCCTTCATGATTACCCATCATTATTTTGTTTATTCCTATTTTAATATGTTGCTTTTGTACCGATGCCAATATGTTACAAGACGTGGTACTTATATGTGATTATGAAAATGGATTATTCTGAATCCGAAAACTTTCAAGAATTGTACAGTTTATCATGACACTAGAATTTCATTTCACCATTTGTTTGACCAAACTCAAGAGATTTTGCCATAAGACTAGCTTGTTGATTGGTCCACGAATATTGCCGACGTAATTCGTGCATTTCCGTGATTTTGGTATTGCTAAGCAAATTCTTTTTCTGATTTTATGTCAAATTAAACTTGCAGTAAAAACACATGTAACTGATACACTATAGGCTACTACTATACACTTCAACAACGTTATTTTTTCCACAATTGAGTAAGTTTAATTGATTGTATTGCCCACAAACAGGATTTTGATGGCATAAAAATCATTTGTTCATGCTTTTGTAAATAAATGATTTTGTTAGAACATCAATTGACAGTCCTTTTAAAGCATTCATTGCATTTTACACAGAATCAGCGGCCCTATTACCTTTCATTCCCGGACCACCCTTCTCCTTTAGGTGAAGAACTTGTTTTTTCTATTTTCAGTTCGGTTGGCTTAATGAGCTGTCTCTGAGAAAATCAGGCGGGGGTGTCCGGATGGCCCGACTCGGATTTTGATGAAATTTTCACCAAATGACCTTCAAATAGATTAACGAGGACTGGTGAAGTCCGTTTTGTCATCCGACAAATTTTTCCATGCTATTGGGCCTATTCAAAAATAGATGTCAAAACTGCCTAAAATATATTTAAATTAAAATATATAGTAAAAATGCCCAACTTTGACGATGTAATTCTCAAATCCGGGCGCGTCGTTTGAAAAAGTGACCATGGGGCATCTTCAGGTATGCCTTGAACCTCCAAAAACCAATGTCAGCCCGGTGGAACTTTTCCGTATATTTTTGTAATTGACACAATAAAAAACGCAAAAACGGACAATTTTGAGGCAAAATGACGGAACCACAAAATTCAAAATTTTTCATATCTCAGCTAATAATACCTCTATTTCAACAAATAAAGTGTCAATTCCTATGTTTTTAGACATGGGGAACTGATTTATGGGGTTATTTTGATCATCAAAGGTCAAGGTCACCACGAAATGTCGAGGTCAAACACCAAAAAATCCAAAAATTGCAGTTTTTTGGCATCTAACACCCTCCAAAATACCCGAATCAAGTAATATTGCCAATAATATGATGCTTAACTATAGAACAGGTTATATTCATCAAGTAGAAAAAGGAATTATCCTTAAGTATTATGCATACACCGTACAGCTCCTGTCAAAATACAGATATTCCGAATTCTTACGACAACAAAAATCATGAATCGATGGCGTAGATCGGGTCCTGATGTATATACTAATTGTATCTGTTCATCCATACATTTTGAGAAAGCTTAAACACCAAGGATTCTAAAAACTGGTATTTCCATATATTATTATATTGGCTATGGCGGCCATCTTGGAGTTTCCCAAAATGGCCATCCGAAACACTTTTTTGCGCGTATCATCAGATCTATTTGAGCTAGAGTGATGATTTTTGGGTAAAAATGTTTGTATTCAGGGCAGGGATATTCAATACTTTTTCCCCTTACACTGCTAGTGGGCTATTATTCACAAATTAATATAAGCACTTTAATTTGCTGCGGAAAATATTGTCAAATGAAATAGTCGTTTGAAGATACATTCCGTGTTCCTGATGTACCAAAAGGAATTCAGAGCTTTTGAAATCGATGTAATGTGTGCTGCTCTGCTTGTATTAAGATAGCTTCATTAGCCATATAGTATTATTGGTGTTATGTAACAGGAATGGTTGGTAAGGAGGACAGAATTGATTTATGTTTTTAAGAAACTGAACCAATTATAATAACAAATTGTAAACTGAAGTTCAACAATGCGCAATGAAGCTTCATCAACTGTCTTTTTTTCCTGTGGCATAATACTTAGTGGCAGTGCCTGGTTTCCTTTAGGATACTGACTTGTACATCACTCACACTTTTTGTAGAATATATTTCAACTCATATTTTGCTATTCAAGTACTTCAAATATAAGTGGCAATGATAAAATTGCTAAAACCTTTTGTTTATGTATTGATCAACACAATATCTCCTTTTAACTTAATGGCCATATCAATAGAATTAACGATTTTATTCATTTATCCTTAATACCCAAATTTCCAACTTTAATTAAAAATCAAACTTTCAGATACACAAATAAACAAAACCAGAAAAACTAATATCATATCGAAAGGAACATCTATGACACCAAAAAGTATTTTACATATTTTCTTAATTTTTTGGTTTTAATGAAATCTGTATTTGACTTATTAACATTTTCATAATTCTGTTTATATTACGAGTAAAACATAATTCTATAACTTTCTTTAAAAAAAACCAATGAAAAACAAATTTTCACATTTCTCATCAGCAATACATGTTACATAAAACACAAAAATATGAGTTGATTGCCATCAATGCACCTCGTGTGGACATATAAAGTTGTAGTTCTTTATTTGGATTATTTGCCTTTGACTGTCTTTTCCAAAGAAAACTATAAGAGTATAAAAGGTTACAGTGCCGTCTGTAAGTAGCCCAAGTGAACTGGTTATTCTTTGCCATTGGGACAACGCTAAACATCCTCAACCAAACTACTTGTAAAAAACAAGGCTGCTCATCCAATGAGAAAATATTTGGGGTCATAAAGGATAATATTTGAGGCAAGTGGATACAAATGGCTGCCTATTTTCTTTGCTCTACCAACAGTTACATATGGGTCAAAAACTCAAAATCTTTGATAAATAAGTGAACTGCCTTCATCATTGATGAAAAAATTGGCAGCTATTTGCATCCCATCCCACATGCCTCAAGAATTGCCCTTTATAATTCAATATATTTACATCTCATCAGATGAGAATTCATGCCTCCAGAAAATGGTGTGGTTGAGGAATTTTACCATTCAGCCACCTGTTCAACTCACACGCAGCTCTGTTACAGTTTTGTGTATTTATATGTTTAGGGAAAATGACACCAAAGGCAAATTTTCCTAAATTAATTTATAAATAACTAGAACTTCATATGCGGACAACGCCGGACGTGATGGAGTACATTTATTACAGTTTTAACCAATAATCTGATCAATTTCAAGCATAAGTACAATAATAACAGTTGAAAACATGTCAAGTTACCTGTTGGTGTCACACCTGTTCAGTTCGATTATGATGTCGGGTTTTCTGTTGTTTTTTGTGATTCTGAATATTTGACTTTTAATCAAATTTGGGTATGAAGGATTAAAATAACCTGATTAATAAATGTGGTGCACTAGATTGGCGCACTGTGTATTTATAGGGAGAGGATTTACACTCGTGAGGTAGTTGTGAATGCTAAACAGCTGCAAACAAGAAAGTCAGAAAACGTGGCAGCAACACGAGTCTGAAGTGAATAGAAACTAGAATGAAGAATAGACAATGGAGAATAGCACTGGCCAGGGTCACTCAATCGCTCTTAGTTTTAAACTAAGCCATAATTATTGAAAAAACACATTTATCATATTCACTTGACAGAATATTGTGTGATGATCTCTTTATAAAAAGAAAGTTTTAGCAGTTTGTCGCTGCCAGGCGCTTGATCGAGTGGCCGAGTGCTCTACTGAAGGTCTTTGCCCGCATGGGTTCGAGCCCCGGGTAGGGAACCGAAAATTTTCTGTGGATCTTCATGAGCAAAATCCCAGCAGAACTGGATGTTGTCAGGATGAGAGGTTAAATTGGCCGCCCTTGTATCAGTGTCTAGTAAGTGAAAGACCCCTCGCACTGGATATCTAAATGTGTAGCATTTGAGGACTCCCGCTCTCTCCCATCTAATCAATAAACATGCCTGAGTGCCAAGAACAGGGCTTAGAAGGTTGCACTTACCATATCTGTCTATCTATCTATCTATCTATCTATCTATCTATCTATCTATCTATCTATCTATCTATCTATCTATCTATCTATCTGTCTATCTATATATCGATCTATCTATCTATCTATCTATCTATCTATCTATCCACTTGTATTCAGAAAAGTTCAATAGCTCCACCCTGTTATGTAAGGAGTCCCTAATATATCCGACCTACATGTACCATTTAAAAAGCAGGTTGTAATTAAAAATCTGTACTAAGTATGAGTTGAAAAATCTTCCAAAAAAAGTGTCAGTGATGTGCAAGTCACTGTAGCCTGAAAGACACCAGGTACTTCACTGACACTCAGTAATATGCCACAGGAAAAAAAGACAGTTGATGAAGCTTCATTGCGCATTGTTGAACTTCAATATTCACAATTATCATCAATTTGTTATTATAATTGGCTCAGTTTCTTAAAAACAAAAATAATTTCTGTCCTCCTGAAGGTCTTTGCCTGCATGGGTTCGAACCCCGGGTGGGGAACCCAAAATTTTCAGTGTACCTTCATGAGCAAAATCCCAGCTGGATGTCGTTCGGATGAGACGTTAAATTGGCGGCCCCTTGTATCAGTGTCTATGCTGGGCAAGTAAAAGATCCCTCACATGGGGTAAATGTGTAACATGTTGAGGACTCCCGCTCTCTCTACCATCTCATCAATCAACCCTCGTGAGCGCCCAGAACTGGGCTTAGAGGGCTGCACTTACCATATCTATCTATCTATCTATCCTTACCATCCAGTCATGTTACATAACACCAATAATACTATATGGCTAACAAAGCTCTCTTAATACAAGCAGAGCAGCACACATTACATTAATTTCAAAAGCTCTGAATTCATTTTGGTACATCAGGAACACAGAATGTATCCTCAAATGACTTTTTCATTTGACAATATTTTCCCCAGCAAATTAAAGTGCTTATGTCAATTTGTGGACAATAGTCCACTAGCAGTGTTAGGGGAAAAAGTATTGAATATCCCTGCCCTGAATACAAACATTTTTACCCAAAAATCATCACTCTAGCCCAAATAGATCTGATGATACGCGCAAAAAAGGTTTTCGGAAGGCCATTTTGGGAAGCTCCAAGATGGCCGCCATAGCCAGTATAATAATATATGGAAATACCAGTTTTTAGAATCCTTGGTGTTTAAGCTTTCTCAAAATGTATGGATGAACAGATACAATTAATATGTACATCAGGACCCGATCTACGCCATCGATTCATGATTTTTGTTGTCGTAAGAATTCGGAATATCCGTATTTTGACAGGAGCTGTACGGTGTATACATAATATTTAAGGATAATTCCTTTTTCTACTTGATGAATATAACCTGTTCTATAGTTAAGCATCATATTATTGGCAATATTACTTGATTCGGGTATTTTGAAGGGTGTTAGATGCCAAAAAACTGCAATTTTTGGATTTTTTGGTGTTTGACCTTGACATTTCGTGGTGACCTTGACCTTTGATGATCAAAATAACCCCATAAATCAGTTCCCCATGTCTAAAAACATAGGAATTGACACTTTATTTGTTGAAATAGAGGTATTATTAGCTGAGATATGAAAAATTTTGAATTTTGTGGTTCCGTCATTTTGCCTCAAAATTGTCCGTTTTTGCGTTTTTTATTGTGTCAATTACAAAAATATACGGAAAAGTTCCACCGGGTGGACATTGGTTTTTGGAGGTTCAAGGCATACCTGAAGATGCCCCATGGTCACTTTTTCAAACGACGCGCCCGGATTTGAGAATTACTTCGTCAAAGTTGGGCATTTTTACTATATATTTTAATTTAAATATATTTTAGGCCGTTTTGACATCTATTTTTGAATAGGCCCAATAGCAAGGAAAAATTTGTCGGATGACAAAACGGACTTCACCAGTCCTCGTTAATCTATTTGAAGGTCATTTGGTGAAAATTTCATCAAAATCCGAGTCGGGCCATCCGGACACATATTGGGCTATCCGCCTGATTTTCTCAGAGACAGCTCATTAACTAGAATTGGCTGGGTGTCTTCAAAGTTTCCAGCACCCTGACACATACTCAGGGGCATATCTAAAAATGGCCTGGGGGGGGGTATTAGATGGAGAATGAATGTGGGGCTCTCCTCTGCTTTTCCTATCTCTTCCATGCTTATTTTGGGCCGGGGGGCGGGCAGCCCAGTGCCCCCCCTCCCTAAATACGACACTGCTCACACTATCAAGAGAAGTCAATGCATCTTCCTTTCCTGATGTTTTTGGCAGATCAATTATTGACCCAACACTTGGCTCGGCACCACTATAATGTATGCAAGACTCGTCTGAAACATCTGCTAGGGAAAGATTGAATTGTGGGAGCTCCAGTTGTGCGCTCACTGTGTCACTATGTTTCCTTATAACGGAATTTGTAAATTTGCGTTTTTTTATCATTAACCACCAGTTATATAATACTGATCAAATGACTCTCTATGCAAAAGTCAGAATAGATGACTTGCTTACCCTCTGAAAACTGCCAAACCTGTGGTATATATAATATGTATAATATTAAATTTTACGATGTAAATGCTCAAGAAAATAAACCTAATCTGAAACCAGCCATTTTTTTATAATATGTATGGTTTACTGCAAAGACAAATCTTTAATATAAAGATATACAGTAGGTCGTCTCACTGCAGGTGAAAAGTGTCTAGTTAACTTGTTTTCCAAGATTCAAGAAAAGCTCCACATAATTCCAGATTCGATTGGCTGCCAGAACTTGTATTGCAAGTGTCAAGAGACTTAATTTCCTTTGTGTCACAGTCAGGTTATTGACTCTTAGCAGTTTGCTACACCAGCAAAAATGAGAAAACCATCTGTTTTAGCCAATCCATCATATTTAGAGTTCCGGAATGGCTTAGACAATCTCCTAGTTAAAATCCTATGCCTTGATCAGATTTGACGAAGCAGTCCATCTCAGATGACCCACCAGCTTTTGAGGGTTAAGAAAATTCTCTCTTGAAGAATGGTGAAAAATCATAGAGAAAATCTGCCAATCGTTAGTCCACAGATATAAAAACTGTTTGGAAGCATTTCATTCTGCAAAAGAGGGTCACAGAAGTTGTTGGTTGTATCAAATCTAAATTTCACTATTTGTTATGAATATATATTAACATACAAAAAATAGTTTTGGGTTTTATTATTAACCAAATTTAATATGTAAATGGCACTGCCATGAAATTCGCGCAGCACTTTAAAAAGTTTTTGTAGGACTTATAGTTTTACCATAACTTTCATGATTATTTCATATTAAATGTATGAAAGGAGTTATGTAACTGTTTCAGAAAATTAGAAGGACAGATACATGGCAAGACAGAGAAAAATGTAGAATAGCAAGATAAACTAGACAGAAAATATAATAGATAAATATAGAGATAAATATAGAGATAAATAGATAGACATATACAAAGATAGATATAATGACTGACAGATCTATAGATAGAAAAATTGATTGATATATATATATATATTAAATAAATGGTAAAAAGGCAGACAGCACTGAAAGCTGCCAAAGTCAAGTCTATGTTAGATTGTTGATATTATATACTAGTATAAATATATAGTAATACAAAAACAATAACATTGCATGTGGATTATCTGTTCACTGTTACATAATCATCAGTTTATAAGATTATGTAACTTTAATTTTGTTATGTTTTCTTGTTGTCTGATTGAAATTAAATGAATCACATGTTAATAATTTGATTTAGCTTGTCAATGCTAATAATTACCTATTTCATAAAAATTATTGGTACAGGATATATTATTAGAGAAATTTGAATTTTTAAGACAATTTTGAAGATGAATATGTTATATTTTGTTAAATACGAAACTAAATCATTGATAAGAAGCTGGACCCACTTGACCTAATTCCAAACTGTGGACTGTTGATGTTGAGACCATCACTGCACAGATTTTTGAGTCTTCTCTTGCACTCAATTCGCTTCGCTCAACGGCCTTCGGCCGTTTCGCTGCGCGAATATAAGCTATGCCTGTGTTTGTTAGAGTGAAGCAACCAAATAAGGTAAAAGGTAACAGGGGCTCAGAAACTTTCAAGAACAACAGTTTACTGTTGCAGTGAATATCGTACATTTTTGTTACTTAGATCAATAAGGAATTTAGACTACATCAAATTTCATTTTGTGGCATACCGGTGCAGGTGAAAACAGTTTAAAAAAAAATGGGAATTTGGTTTGAAGCAACAAACATAGTGATGAGTAATTCAATACAGCTGTTTAGGGTGTGGAGAATAGAGCATCCAATGTGACCTACATTCAAGTTTGATCAACAATGCTTCTTGATTGCAGTAATTACCAATTTTGTCATTTTTGTGGCATTCTGTTTCATGCTTTGAGGAACATACAACAAGCAAATATGAGTCAGCGGCTTTCCTTTTCATTTCGGACATACAATATAGGCATATATTACGAGTCTGGTATAAGGGTTCATCCAGAGAACAGTAAATTGAATAAGGACAGATATTCCCTGAGGCCATATGGTTTCAGAGGCAGTTAAAGATTCTCTCTAAATCAGGTTCCAAAGCAGCTTGTTGGTTAACTGGCCAAAACCAACAGCTTGTTTCAATATGTGTTCTGTTAATCTTATTTAGTATAATTTACTGCCTAAATAGAAACCAGTTATTGACTCACAAGCTTGCTGAAAGGAAAAAACAGGCCAATTTTAGACTTCCTCGTTGTTTGTATATGCTACAGGAAGCAGAGTCTTAAAAAGTAATTCTAACATTATAGAAATGATGGATGGTGAGGAGTCCATCATGTACTTGGGACAATCAAAAGTTGTATAGTGGACGAGGCCCCTTTGATTAAAATGATCGTTTTAAGTTTTGAAGACTTTCTGTGGGCCAGGCAAGCGCCATCCAAATTAACGTCACCCAAGCACTATGAAGAGGACTTTTAATTCATTATGTTGTTCCTCACTCTTTTGGGAATAAATGACAAAAAATGAAATATTCTATCTTGTCACAATTTTTTTAGTGGACAAAAAAAGTAGGCCTATTGCTGATGGAAACATTCATTTTTTTCCACTTGAAATGTCCTTGAATCTAAATGTATCTCTTTGAAATTGTGATGTTTTCCATTAAATAGTTTTTTGTAATTTCATGCTTTCTTGTGTATATATCCTCAAATGTATGCATGTATGTATAATACAAATACGGCATGATATGAGTGAAATATGAAAATTTATTTGCACGAGGAAGTTCATATTGAACAAGGACATAGCCCAAGTTCAATGTGAATTTACGACACTTACAATAATAAGTGTCGTATTTGTTTTATTAGATTACTTCTATGCTTCCAATATAATGTATCCAAAAAATATTCTGGAAAAAAAAATTGTGTATTTTTGTTAAATAAAAACTCATATTTCACTCTACGAAAAAATCTGAAAAAAAATTCTAAAAAAATTTTTGGAAAAATTCTCAAATTGCACTCTTACCATGCAATATGAGTTTTTATGATATTGTCATAGGACTGATCTTGGCCAATCAACATCGCTGTAGCATAGTCGTCATGTAATAAGTTGCTTTATTGTGGTACCAGAGAGAGGAATACATGCCCATCGAGCTGGCATCAGATGCAAAATTAGTAACAATGCATTAAAAACTGTTATGTGGATATAAAAATATTATGAAAAGAAGTATGGTAGTAGCCCAAAATTTTGTACATTATACTTGCGAGAATTATGTACTTATTTGATTTCAGCTTCCTGCATCTCCAAGTATTGTATTTTTCCGTATATTTGGTGTCTTAGAAACCTAAGCCTATGTATGCAGTCTCTGCAGAGTTTGGTCAATATGGCATTGATTGCTTTTTTTATTGCACGAGTCCCATTATCTTTGTGTTTTATTTACAAATCATATTTGGCTCCTACCATCTCAAGAACACTGCACAGAGGTTCTCATCTTCTCATTTTGGTAAAAGATAAAAGGAGATTAGTCTTTCTTTGTGCCAAAGAAAAGTGCAAATAAGATCCAATTTCAACAAAAACATCCGAATGTCATAAAATATCAGATCTTTTTAAGGTTCTTTTAGAGGATCAATTTCCAACAAAACACTGTTTGTTCTTTTTCTCTGTATGTTGTATGTTTGCAGCCTTATAAACGTAACACTCGCAAAAAAGCACAGAGAACATGCCAGATTTGACAAATTCATAACGAAAGCTGTATAGAGTACTAGCTCTGAGTCTGAGGGATGTTACGGATGTAGATAAAGCTGAATGCGGTTGCAAAAAAAATTGCCATAGAATTATAATAGGGGGGGCTTCTTGCCCGATGGGTGGGGTAAGAAGGCCATTTTAAATTTTTTACAAAACTCTTTTATTAAAATTGGTAGACATTTGTTTCACTAGTTATTAGTAGAGTCCAGTGATCCCTTCCTGACAGCATAAGCATTCAAATAATTGCCCATAAAAAGTAGGTCAAATTGCACCTCGAAGTTAAGGGGGGCCGCATGCCCCGGCCTACTCTACTTTGAATTTACCAGTAAATGTTTTCTGTAGTTGTAAGGATTTGTTAGGATTTTAGTATTTTGCTAGAAAGAAGAAAAAAAAAGAAACATATATATATATATAGTAGTTATACCATGGGCATATGTGGTATACGGAGATTTATACCATACTCGCTGATAAATCCTTCAATATTTACCATGATATATATCGCCGTATATCACGTATATTTAGTGGTCACGTGACAAGTGGTGATGTCACAATGCACAAACACTGAATCAGCCAATCAGAAGCCAGCATTTGAATCATGACGTCATGACAGATGCCATTGAGCCTCACTCTGGAGTTTACAAGAGCTTTTGTAGCTTGAACATAATTTAGGTTATTAACACTGGACTATTGATTAAAAAAATAAGTTGTTAATTTTGTTAAATAAAGAAAAATTTTATGACCATTTTGGTATCTCTAGTAATAAAATAAAGACATTTTTAGTAAATCGGTCTTCATCTCCAAACACATCTAGCAAAATAATCCTCTGAAACAGCGAACAATGGTATAAATCAGTTGTAAATACCAAAGGCATATTTGTGGTATACGGGATATATACAGCCTCGGTGGTAAATATAACCCTCTGGCTACGCCCTCGGGTTATATTTACCACCTCGGCTGTATATATCTCCGTATACCACATATGCCCATGGTATAACTACTATATATATATATATATATATATATATATATATATTTATACTACACCTATGAGCCAGCAGCCAATCAGAAGCCTGTATTTGGCTGGTATATTTCATATATTCTTTGTTGTTCACTTATACGCCCATGGGAGTATATAGAATATATAAGCCTCATTGTTTAACAAAGCTCAAAACACAAACAGCAAAACTGTACCAAACAGTGAATTAATAACAAAAATTAAACAAAAGTATTATAAAACAAAACGCCTGAGACAAATCCGTAAATCCTTAAATTTGACCCCCTTCAGATTTTAATGTCAAGAACACAACTAATAAGGATAAGGGGGTCAACCATATTGGATCTCTAGGAGGAGGAGGAGGCTTTGATTTTTTTTATAGATAATTTCTTGTCCAGTTTAGGTGAAATAAATAATTCCTATAGAGTCGTCTTGAATATATAAAATAATTGCTGGTGGTGGAGGTATTTCTTAACATGGTTTTGTTTAATTCAAAAAGAAATATTTTTTTTTTGTCAAATTAATTTTCTTTCCAAACATCCCCCCCCCCCCACATTTTCCGAGGGGGGGGATTTTTTTTTTTTTTTTTAAAAATTCAAAGTGTTTCTTTTTAAATTTCCAATCCAAACATTTTTCATTATAATTTTGCAACTAATTAGCTTATTACAAACTATTGTCTTTAAAATTAATCTTTTGGATCCAGGCAGCACGGTCTTCAAGCTTTGGTGTTTACACATGTATGTTATTTGAGCATATATATTAAAGGTAGTAATTGGGAGATATCCCTGTATTTCAAGTAACTAACACAATGTCAAGGTCCACAGTATTAAAATCAGTTGTTTTCTAAATTTATAACCAAATTCATGCATGATTGAAAATTTCAAATACCTTTCAGATGCATTAGCCTTGTATATCCAAGAAAATGATCAGAATATGTATAAATTTCATATCATATAGTTGTCAACTGTGATTCCATTTGGATTTTTTTTCTTCAACTGATACTTTCATGTGATTAGATTAATCCCACTTATACCACTGTTTGCTTTTTCGGGCCAATCAGAAGGCGGGATTTCGCTCTGATATAATGCATATCACAGCTCATACACCTGACCATGATATTGCATGCTTGGCTGACTACAAGTTGACAAAATTGAAGGAAACACTGAAACAAAACCGACCAACAAAGGATTAAAACTGAACAACACAGACAGTAAACAAGGAGGAAGATTGTATCAAGTGTAACTGGTCTCAATAAAAAGGCTATATTCACTCTTTTTTATAAATACAATTATCTGAAATAATGATCAAATTTAAAGTCACTTGATAAAATAGTACATTTGGGATATGTAAGCTGCAAAAAAAATAGCGGAGCAGCAGACCAACAATTTTGGCCCCATTTGGCAAGTTCAAAGAATTATTTTTTCTTCTTAATTCGGGGGCTGCCGCCCCCCAACCCCTGCTTCTTCTTATTTCGGGGGCTGCCGCCCCCGAACCCCGGCTCCTTGCTTTCTGTTATTTTTCAAATTTCTTTCAGAATTTTAAAATAACATTTGCTAAGCGACTGTAATAGTCAACCTCCCCAAAGTGACCTTGGCTGAGATGGCTGCACTATCGACCTACCTATCTATCTATATATCTATCTATCTATCCGTCTATCAATTTTTCTGTCTATCCATATCTATCTATAAAATTAATCAATAAAATTAATGTATTGTGTTATTTCCATCTATCTATCGATCTTTCTATCGATCTTTCTATCTATCTTTCCATCTATCTTTCTATCTACAAAATTAATGCATTGTATTATTTCCTGAGAACAAAGAATTCTGACCTGTTGCCTTCAGGGCTGCCAACCTTCAAATGAACTGAGGAACATGAATGTGCAACAAATACAATGAAATGTTATCAAACAAGAAGGATTGAAGGCAAACAAAGGGATTTAAATTAATTTGTTTTGTACTTGGTGGTATAAGTTAGATAACACCCTTGTTTGTGACAATATGCAATAATCCTCGGGCTAAAGCCCTCGGATATATTGCATATTGTCACAAACGAGGGCGTTATCTATTACTTGGCAAATAGTTTGTAGCTGTTATCTGCTTCTGTCAAATCCTTCTTGTTTTATTTTCTTTTTAAAATCTCTTTGTTTTGTTTTATTTTGTTTTGTTCATCCTTCATCTTGTATAACATCATTATGTTTTTATGTCATGTAAACTACTACTATGTTGATAAATATGTGTGAACTAAAAAAAGGGGCTCTCTGGGGAGGAAGGCGCACAAAAGCTAGTTACTTAGCTGTTTTCTCTATTTTATTTTGCAGGAGACTGCGAAAGGTTGATGACCTAGCTGTGACACTCGGGAAATGAAGTCACCTGACACTTGCAACAGAAGTCAAGGTGGCAAATCAAGCCATTAATCAGCAAGACCTTTTGTTGAAACTTGTTGGAAAACTAGTTAGCCAAGCACTTTTGACCTTAAGGTAGATGTGTTTCGCAACCTTCTTACTGCTCATAGTATATGTGACCTGGCCGACTAACTCTTTGGAATCGTGCCAATTAAAGGGCTCAGGAGAGATTTTAGACGACAAATTTGCTAAGGCACATCCTAAAAAGTTCCAGCAACCCAATGTGCTTCGGCAAAACTTTGTTTTATCAAACACCTACAGAATTCAGTCTACTGGAACTGATCGTGTAAACAACCACAAGCATGCAAATGAGAAGATGTGGCAGAGTGAACTTGTTAACTGATTGTTTTCTTTCATACTGTGGGAATCTTTGTTACAGACTAATAACTATAATATTGGATGACAGAGTGAATGTTTATAGTTTTAGGTTATCAGTGCCTCTGCAAGTTATACAGTGGACAATGGGAGAAACAAAACAAAGCGATATAATAATTTTAGACAACTAGTCACACAAGGTGTTTTTGGACATAAACAAAAAGCAATGTTTATGAGATGTTAAATAACCAATCAGTTAACATTTTTCCTTTTGCTAGAGCAGTTCTGCTAGAGACGTTCTCTAATGAAAACGTTATAATCATTGCAGGGGAATACCGTACAATTCAAAATAAAGTAAGACCATCCCAACAGGAAGGAAGAATCAGCCACTACTTTACCCTTTCATAACTTTTCGCTACCTCTGAATCACTTCCTACCTTTACCTACTTTAACACTTTTTGAAAAAAATTTGCACGAAAACGCCAATACATTTAAACACTACCAATTCAAACTCCATCACTCCTATTTTGTTTGATTAATCTGATAATGTACCCCTCTACTAATTACAATTACATTGGTATCTGTCATAGTAGAGTACTCTGTATGGGCTAAGGTTGTTGTGAAAAGAGGGCATAATAGGTAAACAGAGGACTTCTGACAGAAAATTTCTCACTTTATTTCAGGTTGTACTGTAAAATAACATTTTTTTTTTAAATTTCCATGACCTCTTAGGAGCTTCGTACACCACCAAACACTAATATTTAATCATGTAATGTCACTTGATACATTTGACTTTTTGACAGAGACACAGCTAATGCTTTTCCAAGAAAGTAAGGTGAGTAACATTTGTGCCCTGGAAAGGAGACGAGTTTTCCTTATTCTAGTTCTTGGAAAATAAGATTACGGAAACAACAAAATAAAAAATTGAAAGGGTTTCGGTATCTCATATTTGCTCGGTTTTCGCTCTTAGAAAGCTTGTAAGTGAGATATCAGCTTCCCCGAAGGTTCTTGAAATTAGATTACAGGATAACAAACATTGATGGTAACAAGCTCTCGGTTGGGCAAGTTATCCAACAGGATGCATCAGAAGCTGATTTAGCGAGAATCTTCAAATCGAGTGTCCCAAGCATTCACTTTACAATTGTCTACATGCATTATGTTTTCTCTGATACATGAATGGTGGCTGCCAAGTTATGATACAATTTTAATCAAAATATACTATCAAGATATGACTTTATCCAAAGTTTGTAATGAAAAAAACAAACAAACTATTAATCACCCATCTCTTCATTACATCTGCCCACCGGGCGCCTAATGCGAACATGCACTAGGGTATATAATATCTATGTGAATATCAAATGATTGAAAGTTGGTATTCAAGTTTTTACAGATTCGATTTTTTTCAAGATAAATAGTAAGATACCTGAAATTAATTCAGTGAAAATTTCATTTAGATACTTCAAATATCAAGGTCTGCTGTAGCATCAATGTTTATAAGAAATATTTTTTATTTTATTTTTGTTTCATATCATAATATTGCCATTCGCTATCACAGCCTGTCAACTAGATATGCAAAATATGAGTGTTGGTTTGAACAGATTTTGGCACTCTGTGAGTCATAATAGCTGATGAAGCGTCATCTTCTCTACATTCAACATGGGAAACATAGAGGCTGTTTTATTAGTCATGATCAAGAAAAGGCCATTTCATTCGTCATAAGAGATTTAAGAGTAAAAATCAGATGCATAGCCCTTTTGCTTGCCTGTCATCAACAAGCGAGATTAGTCTCTTGAAATTAAATTAACATTGACATTATTGGGTATGATCGTTTCAAATCATCAGTATGATGATTCACGGAGTGCCATTTTCGCAGAGTAACAGACTGTAATATTATCGTTCATGGGTAAATGTCAAATGCATGATTTTTTAATCAAGTCTCAGCTTCCCTTTGGTGTAATTATTCGTCTTCAATTTCCTGTCTAATTTGTTCTATTAAAGTTTTGGCAAGTCAATTATGGGAACCATACTGGAATTCCATCAATTTCATTCTATTGATATCTGTCCAGTGGCATTGAGTTCCTGATTGCAAAAGAAGCTGCTAATATTTCTCCATGACATTGCTTCTCATGAGTTGGTAGTCTTTAACCGAGATGAAATGATACAGCACCCTCTACCAGACTGGTGGGAACAAATCTTAAATTAATGGATTTTCTTTTTAATACTTCAACTGCACATTGGATACATAAAAATAATTTAAATTTAAGCACTACTCTCTGTCACGTAAAGCAGAGGACAAACATTAAATTTTGGTCAGTTACCTCAGCCTACAGGCCATGTACAGGCAAAATTCAAACACTCACCTCAATATTGATATGACAGTTTCTGATTACCACGCACTTGGAAATAGTGACGATCCCTGGTACTGTTCGTTATCATGTACCCCTGAAGAAGCTGATACTGACCAAGAAAATATCTACAATTTTTCTGACTCACTCTTCGACTCTGACTCAAACAGTTCATGCTCTAATGAAACCGATACTGCAAACGTAAACGATCCTGTTGAGTCTGACCCTGAATCCGAAGACGGTGAAGAAAATGACATTGTCCTGAGTAAACTTAAGGAAATAAGAAGTAAACACAGGAATAATGCTATTATTACTTATCTTAATATAAACAGTTACCGTTACAAATCTGGAGATGTTATTTCTTTATTGAACAATAACCATGTAGATGTCATGTGTATTGCGGAAACCAAATTGGACATTGCTTTCCCTGATGAACAGTTTAGTGCCCAAGATTTCACCTTATATCGCAGAGACGGTCCCTCATCAAAGTCAGGAGGCCTGTTAGCATACGTTACTTCTGCTTTATCATCAAGAAGAAGACCGGACCTTGAGCCACAGGAGATAGAATGTATTGTTATTGAAATGATCTGTGAAAGGAAAAAGATGTTTCTATACCTTAACTACAGGTCCCCCAGAGTAAATGCGACTATGTACTTAAGACATTTATCAAATTCTTTTGAAAAAGCTGTGCTTGAATCAGATTTCATAACAGTTGTTGGTGATTTAAACCACAACGTTATGGAATTATCTAAGTCAAAAGAGCTAGTGTGATATTGTGGACATTTACGCGATGAACAACCTAATCACAAAGCCCACTTGTTACAAAAATGCCTCACATCACACTTTAGCTGATGTTTTCCTCACCAATCAAAAACATTCCTACAAAGAAAATGGAATTATCGAAAATGGTCTCAGTGACGTTCACCATATGATCTATGGAATCCTTAAATCTTTTAACCTCCAAAGGACCGCCAAACAGATCACTTATTGAAACAGATAAGTTCAATGAAAATCTCGCCACAGCCCCTTTCCATGTGGGCTCCATCTTTGAAGACATCGAAGATAAATTTTGGTTCTTTCACACGTTATATACCTCGATCGTAAACGAACATGCCCCCGTGAAAACCAAGAAGATAAGACCAGTCCAACCCCCCTTTATGAATTCTCAACTGAGAAAATGTGTCAATCGCAAAGCCCAATTAAGAAATAAATACAACAAACTCCCAACTCGTCGAAATTGGGAACAATACAGAATTCAGCGGAATAAAACGACCCACGTCCGAAAGACGTCGATTAAAAATTATCTGATAGAACGTTGCTCGGGCAAAGCAGATAAACCTTTCTACAAGACCATCCGTCCCCTCGTCAGTGCCAAACCCGCATCATCTCATCCAACACAGTTGTTGGAAAATGGCCAGATAATACGCAAGGAAATCGAAATTGCTGACGTTATGAACAAACATTTCACTAACATTGCCGATGGCATTGGAAACATCTCGAGTACAGACTTAAATGAACTTTCTGATGATATGTTTGTTGAAAACAGTATTGAAACTTTCGATAGTCATCCGGGTGTACTTAAAATAAGATCAAATTGTCTTAATGTTAGAAATTTCAATTTTACCAATATTGATGTAAAATCCATTGAAAAAATGTTAAAAGATGTTGATATTAGAAAGGCAACAGGTTATGACTTGATACCACCAAAATTATTAAAATTAAGTTCGGAAAATATTGCCTATCCAATTACTTGCCTGATTAATGACATGTTCAATGATTGTACTTTCCCATCCATGTTAAAGTGTGCTGAAATTGGTCCACTCCACAAAAAAGGTAGCATGTTAGATAAAGGAAATTTTCGGCCACTGAGTGTATTAACTGCTCTTTCAAAAATTTTTGAAAAAAACATTGACATTCAAATCAAAAAACATAGCGATGAAGTCTTTTGCAGAAATTTGTCTGCATACCGGAAAAATTTCAGTACACAACATGTTTTGCTTCAAGTAACTGAAAATATAAAGCAGTGCCTTGACAACAAATTATCTATCGGAACAGTCCTTATGGACTTATCTAAAGCGTTCGATGTCTTGCCTCACAATCTAATTATTGCAAAACTGAACGCTTACAATTTCGACAAAAAGGCAACTGTCTTAATTTCTAGTTATTTACGGCAGAGAAAGCAGCGTGTAAAAATTGGAAACACACGCAGTGAATGGTTAACAATTAAAAAAGGAGTACCTCAAGGGTCTATTGTAGGACCTACCTTATTTAACTACTTCCTAAATGATCTCCTTATGTTAGAAAATGATTTTGTGTTCGCAAATTATGCAGACGACAACACTATTTGTGCTTCAGCTCCAAATAGAGAACTATTGATGGACAAACTTGCAAATGCTACACAGGTGGCACTCACATGGTTTACTCAGAACAGTATGCAAGCAAATGCTGAAAAATTTCAGTTCATCACATTTGGTAACAAAACTGAAAATATTGCATTAAATGTTGGAAACAATGTTATTAAGGAATCAGAAAATGTAAAACTACTAGGAATTTCCCTTAACAAAAAATTAGATTACAGCGCTCATATTACAAATTTATGTCGAAAGACTGCTTGGCAGCTTACTGCCCTGGCTCGAATCAACAGACATTTAACGATCGAAGCCAGAAAGACAATCTTCAGATCATTTGTGCTCAGCAACTTTGACTATTGCAAAATTGTGTTACATTTCATAAGAAAATTGGACAGTAGAAAATTAGAAAAACTTCAAGAACGCGGCCTGCGAGCCGTTTTTCAAGACTTCAGTTCAACTTATGAACATTTGTTGGATAAATGCAATCTTAAACCTCTCAGAGAAGCCAGGCTTCAATGTCTAATACTAGAGGTGTTTAAATCCCAAAATAATTTAACACCAAAATATATTGAAAGTATGTTTCAAGTCAAAGACACAGGGTACGCGTCACATCGGACACACCAGCTCCAAATCAGTAACAAAAGAACAAAATCACATGGTATTGCTTCTTTTGCACACACTGGTGCAGTAATATGGAATAAACTTCCAAACTCTGTAAAACACCATACAGAGTTAAATAAATTTAAAAACCATCTTTCTAAAATAAACTTAAGTGACATCGACGATGCTCGAGTCACAATTTAAATAAATTTTAATGTAAACTTACTCTGATTTGTAGCTGGTTTGCCCGATGTGAAACTCTATTTATACATACCTCCTGTTCATTTCGTTTTTATCACTTCGTTTTTATTATCCTCAATTAATTTATTTTTATCATTGTTGTTTACTATTATTGATTTTACCTTAATTTTAATTTTAATTGTTTTATTCAATTACTTTGTTAAAAAATTTCGGTTACACTAGTTTGTTTAAAACTAATGTTATCATGTTGTAAATACCGAATTCAAATAAATCTTGTCTATGTCTATGTCTATGTCAATGGTAGCATTTTTGGAATAATCGTGGTACATTTCCAGATTGATTTCTTGTAATTTTTTTCACTCCCATTGTGAAAACATTGCTGTGAGTTTGTTTACCTTTGCAATGAATTCTTGACGCAACAATATAACAAAATTGTGCGAGGCCATGACTTCACCAGAAATGATGTCACGACTGACTACAGTGTCCCTAGTGTCAAAAAACTGTCTCCTGCTACGACTTTACAAACTGTACATGAGAATCACGCCACAAGAATTTGAAACCACAGTTACCACTCACAAAAATCTCCAAAGGACCGAAAAGACCCAAATTGCTTTAGTTTTTGCTTTCAGTCTCCTCGTAAAATAATTTTCAGCTGGTCTTATATGAGGCTACTAAAATTAGATTATGACAACCACGATTGATTCAATTTGATTGTAACAAGCTGTGGGTTTTAGCCATTCAACCAACAAGCTGCTTTAGAACCTGATTTAAAGAGAGTCTTTCAAGTGGCTTCAAAGCATGTGGCCTTAGGGGATGTTGCCATCATGTTGGGAATCTATTTATCCCTTTTACTGTTCTACTGATGAACCATTGCATGGCGGAAATAAAGGGAAACTTGGCGACTTATTTTGGCCTGTTTTATGTTCTCCAAGCATGGAAACTGAATGCCCCAAAATTGGCAATTACTGCAATCATGAAGCATTGTTGATCAATCAGGAATCTAGGTCAATTTAGATGCCGTATATACCACAGCCTGAACAACTAAATTTAATTACTCCACACTGTGTGTCTTACTTCAAACCACCAACTCCCTTTTCCTGCAAAATGAGCAAGCTGTTGCAGTCTAATATGAGCGCAGCTCATGGCTGCCAAAGGCAGCCATGAGCAAAGCTCACTTAGCACAAGAATAGCTCGTTCTGTGTGGTGCTCCTTGTCTACAGTGACTGCCTGAACAGGAAGTGTCTGTAGTTGCCATAAAAGTGGAGCTAGTAGTTTAGTCAGAGTTTAGTTTGGTAAATAATTAAAATACTTCAAATATCTTCCAAAATGGCATTAAAATTTCAGTATTATCGTATAACAACCTCCAATGACATGTTTCAGTTATTTAAATCAACATGTGTATCAACATTGGAAATAATTATTTCCATACCCTGATTGTAAGAAGTGACTGAAAATTAAAAGTCAACACAAAAGTTAATGACTTAAATGGCTCACCAAGTAAGAAATCATAACAACACTTAAGGTTACATAATCTTCATTAACTATCAACAAATTATGTAACAGTCTAATAGTAAACAGTCATCTCTGAATAGCTATGGTTTTATTGATCTCAGTTATGTAACATCAACAATTTTTAAAACATAATAGATCCAAATTTATAGATCCAAATTTAACACAGGGGTCAGTGCAATCTGTCTATCTATCTATCTATCTATCTATCTATCTATCTATCTATCTATTTGTCTATCTATCTATCTATCTATCTATCTATCTATCTATCTATCTATCTATCTATCTATCTATCTATCTATCTATCTATCTATAATCTTGTCTATGGATCTGATTGTATCTATCTATTCTATCTATATGCCCATTTGCCCAGATAAATTGGCCTTCTGCATGGAAAGTTGAAGATAATGCAGTAGTTCTATGACAATGCTGCGCGAATTTCATGGCAGTGCCATTTACATATATTATTGTCATAGATCTACTGATGATATAGACTATGTATAGTTTGATGATGTTTTGTGCTCCTGAATAATGAAAACCTATGTGAAATGAAAGTAATAAATGAATTACCATTACAGGGTGCTGAAGATTGTGAAAAGTTCAATTATATATGGTACGTGCATCCCTTTATGGTGCCTTTTGATACCTGTAAAATGTGTAGAGATGAATAGTTTAGTTGTGTCAAGTAGTTATAGATAGTTCTAGTTATCAGACTGTACAACCAGTATTATCACCATCATCACTGTCATGAAATCCATAACTCATATTGTAATTATTTCTCCTTTGTATTCCACTTGGAAAACTTTTTAATTGTCTTTCAGAAGCTTTGCTTGGTCACTGCGTTGCCACATTATTTTAATACGACATTAAAGTTTTGCCATAACATACCATCATTACTTGATTTCTATACCTAATACTGTTACCATAGATCCCCAAAAAGGATAATATACTATACAGGCCCATAGAGCTATGCAGAGTTCGCGAAAAGTGTTTTTGACACACAGGACATAAATTTGGGCTTGTAGAGTCTGAACTTCACCTGCCCGAATGAAATCTTGCCTGCCCGAAATTCCAATTTTAGTAATTTCAACCGGTGGTATGCTTTCAAAAATAGGAAGTTATCCCAAACCCAAATATAGAGCTTATAGACCAAATGCACCCATTGGTGACTCTGATCTAACCTGGATAACCATAATATTATAACTTTTCAAAAAAGCTTGTATTGCACATTATTTTGCCGCCATTCCTTGACCAGGCAGGGTGTACATGTATTTCATAATGATTAGGCCTATATATAGTATAATAATATAAATAATAATATAATAGTTGCTTATATAGCGCTAATTCCAGTAAACTACTCACTAGCGCTTGGTGTGGTAAGGTATGTTAGCAATAAAACTTGCTAAATAGATATGTTTTCAATCTCTTTTTGAAGTTTTCTGCGGTTGTGGAGGTTCTCACATCCTCGGGAAGGCTATTCCATAGCTTTGGAGCTGAGTGGGAGAAGGCTCGGTCCTCAAACTTGTTTTGATTCTGTGATAAAGGCACTTCTGACATCAGTTTGTTGTTGCTCCGGAGGTTCCGGTAATTTTCTGGTTTCAGTTTGCATAGTGCTTTAAGGTATTTTGGTGCTTGATTGTTCAAAGACTTCCATGTGGTAGTCAAGAGCTTAAATTGAATCCTAGCAGGAATTGGCAGCCAGTGCAACTCTTTTCTGTGGCCACTCACTGGATCTCGTCGTTTGAGTCCCACAATCAATCGGACAGCCGAGTTTTGAGCCACTTGGAGTTTCTTTATCACTTGTTGGGAACAACCACTTAGGAGTCCATTGCCATAGTCAAGATGAGGGGTGACTAATGCATTAACTGCTGTTTTGATTGACTCTTTGCTCAATGATTTACGCAGCTTTGAAATATTTCGCAAGTTGAAGTAAGCATTTTGACACATTTTATTCACTTGCTTTTGCATAGTCATGTGTTTATCGAAGAACACACCTAAATTTCTGACATGATCGGTTACTTTTATTTCAACACTTTCGATAGTTAATGATGACACATGGAGTTTTTTGAGGTGGTATGCTGAGCCAATGAGAAGTACTTCTGTCTTTTCACCATTGTTACAGAGCTTGTTTGTGTGAAGAAAGTTCCGTATATCGGTGATGCATTTCTCCATTTTCTGTTTGGCATGTTCCTGCCCAAGAAATGTTGGCTTGAAAGACAGAATAAGCTGTTCATCATCAGCATATTTTTGATCTTCAACTTGGTTTTGTTCAGCTACTTTACTCACCGGTGCAATATATGAATTGAATAAGACCGGACCCAGTTTTGATCCTTGGGGGACACCGTATTTAAGAGGTATCTTGCTAGATTCTGTATCATTAATGAGTACTGACTGAGACCTGTTTGAGATATAGGATCTGAACCAGTTCAAAGCTGAATCATCAACACCATAAATTTCTTTCAACCTTTTCAGAAGAATATCATGGTCAATTGTGTCAAATGCTGCTGACAGGTCTAGCAACACCAGCATTGTCACTTCGCCTTGGCTCATATTCAACATAACATCATTGTGGATTTTTGTCAGAATTGTTTCTGTGCTGAAGTGTTGCTTGTAAGCTGATTGCTTTTCATCGTCGAGATGACTTTGAGCCAGGTGATCTGTGTACTGTTTAATAACTGCGCTCTCTATGACCTTACTCAAGAAGGACAGGTTTGATACAGGCCTGTAATTCTTTTTGAGGAGATCAAGACCACTTTTCTTCAAGAGTGGCTTAACCAAGGCATGTTTCAGTTCAGCAGGCATTTCTCCCTGAGTCAGTGAGGTGTTAACTATTTTTGTGATGATCGGTAGGAACTCGTCAATACATTTCACCAGCAACCAAGTCGGAATTGGGTCCAGTTTGCAATGCTTCACAGGCATCTTGATTATGAGCTTTTTAACTTCCGTCAGTGATAGGGTGTTGAAATGACTTAGTTTCTGACCGGAGTAATCATCACTTTCAATTTCACTATCTGTGGTGATGGTGTCTAATTTTGATCTTATTTTCTGAATCTTTTCATCGAAGAATTTGTTGAACTCATTTGCTAGGTCCACATCATGTACATGGTGTGGCAGAGGCGATTCTTGTTTCCTGTTGAGGCTGGAGTTGAGAATCTTGAACATAGCTTTAGAATTGCCTTTGGTATTTTCTATCTTTGTCCTCAGATCATTGGTTTTAAGTCGATTCAGATGTTCATTTAGCATGTTTCGTTTCTCTTTGAAAACTTCCCAATCTATCTGAGATCCGGTCCGTCTCCATTTCCTTTCTGCTTTTCGTTTTTCTGTTTTCAGAATCTTAATGTCAGAATTCGTGAAGCACTCTAAACACAGGGTGGTCAAGATGACAATTCTAGAGTGGTAATTCCTGGTGCCTAAACCGACAACTCCTTGAGGCAAAATTACTAAAACGTAGTTAATGTGACAAATATTGGATTAGTAAGCTGTACCACTCTGGTAATCAACGCTACCAGATGGTGATCAAATTGAATACCTTTCGGACACTTACATAGTCAACGTAGTCACTTTGATTATGATAGAATAGTCAAAATGATTTTCCAGGAAGTCACTACCAAATTTTTGCAACCATTACTACCCTAAAGTAGTCATAATCTGGTCACAGTGACAACCAAATGTTTAGAGTGAGGGAGTGGGTTTTTTACGCTGAGTAACTAGTTTTTTTTTAATGGGTGCGTGTTTGTCGAGGACTTTCTTGGTTGAGTTGTACAACAGCACTAGGTGATTGAGACATTCGGGGGTCTGTTGCTCTGACATCTCCTTTGAAAAGTGTATACTGATGTCTTTCTTAAATTCTGCAATATTTATGTCATTGAGTTTTCTGAAAGCAATTTTCTTTCTGGAATTTCTGCATTGATCTTGTTCCATATTGAAGAGAACACAATTGTGGTCTGAAAGCAAGTCACCAACAACACAGTTTCTGAGACTTGACATCTTGCGGGTAATTACAAGGTCAAGGGTGTTCCCACTTCTGTGGGTTGGAGCTAATACATGTTGTTCCAGATTAAACATTTCTAAAATGCTTTTGAATTGGATTGCCTTGCTGTCATCCTGCTTGTTCATATGAAAGTTGAAGTCTCCAGCTATTACAAGTTCATTGTGATGTGTTTGATAGTGAGAAAGGAAATTGGTGAATTCCTTGTAAAATTCAGACAGCCTATAATTGTTTTTGTTTGAGGGTTCAGGGCGATACACAAGTAGAATTGTTAGATTTGCTCGGTTTAGTTTCAGTTGAATTTCCATGTACTCAAATGTCTTTGTTTTCGTGTTTTCAATTTTCTTTGCTTGTAAGCTTGATTTTACAATGCAACCAACCCCACCCCCTGGTCTGTCTTCTCTTGGTGAGCTTAGGTAGATAAATTCACCGTTTTGTTCCAATTGTCCGATTTCAAATTTATCATCTGCCTTTAGCCATGTTTCAGTAAAAAGAAAAACATCTAAGTCAAATTCTTCTCTAAAGTCTTTCACTGACTGTGTTTTCTTTCTGAGGCTTTGGGCATTCCACAGACATGCCCTTAGAAGATTATCCGCAGCTTTATTAGGATGGTTTACTGCAGCATTACAATCGGTGGTTGTTTGAGCAAGAGCTGCAAATCTGTTTGAAAGCTTTATTGAATTCTTGTTAAGATTCGATTGTTTGCCATTTAATCTCATTTGGAAGTTAGTTTCTGATGTAAAAGTTGCTGGTTCTTTTAAACCACAGCGCACAATATCAGAGTAAAGCTTTGTAGTAGTTGACATTTTGTGCTTAGTTGGGCAGGTTTTGAAAAGGTCTTAGAAGTGAGGCTCTGAGATTTGGTAGAGATTAGATTTAGAGCGTGGGTCTCTCAGGTCTGTGAGAGGCAAAAATGTTAAGAATAGTGAGGTTAGTCAGATACAGGAGGTAATTAAGGATATGAGCCTCTCAGGTCTATGAGAGGCAGAAGGAGAGTAGTGATGCTCTGAGATCGGTCAGAGACAGAAGGTTGGCCTGGAGTAGTGGGGCTCTGAGGTTTATCAGAGATGGAAGTGAAAGTAGTGAGGCTCTGAGGTCTGTCAGAGACAAGAGGTAGGAGTAATGAGGCTCTGAGGTCTGTCAGAGACAATAGATAAATAGTAGTGAAACTCTGAGGTCTGTCAGAGACAGGAGGTAGGAATTGTAAGCCTCTGAGGTCTGTCAGAGACAAGAGGTAGGAGTAATGAGGCTCTGAGGTCTGTCAGAGACAATAGAAAAATAGTAGTGAAACTCTGAGGTCTGTCAGAGACAAGAGGTAGGAATTGTAAGGCTCTGAGGTCTGTCAGAGACAAGAGGTAGGAGTAATGAGGCAAAATTAGAGCTATAATGTTGAACCCACAGGTCGGTGTGAGCACAATTAGTGAACTAGTGAGAGAGGCGTATGTGAACAATATTCTTACAAAGCAGTATGAGATAGCAGACGACTCAAAGGTGTGGCAGAAGCTGAGGTTTTGCAGCTGCACACCAAAATTTCAAAAGATCAAAGATTGTAAAATTAAGTCCTGAATCAGTTAGAAGTAAGGTAGTTGAGCTATTATAAAGCAGGAATCAAAGATGGTATAGTAATAATGCAGATGTATTCCGTTGAGACAAGGCTTTGGAGTCTGTTGGTATTTCTTGTATCAGTTCAGCCAGCAGCAGGTGCAATGTAGGTCAGAGCAGTCAAGCGTGAAATGTGTATTGGAGGTCCGTTACAGTTGTTTAGGCCTATGGCCAGTGGTGAGAAGTTAAATGTGCAAAGATTTGGAGGTCCAATTGCACACAACTTGACACAAAGATCCAGAGGTGGCTAGCAACGAAGTTTCACACAAAATTAGCAGGTAAACATCTACAGAAACCCCTAAAGAAGCCTATAATGTCTCTCTGCTCTTCAGATAGAGGTATGTTCATGCTAGCTGTTGCTACTTTGTGGGGCCTCAATTCTAGTATAGAAACATTAATATTCCAGCTAAATGCTGAACCTCACTAATTGCAATTTGCTGAGGTAGTGACTATTGATATGTTAAATTGCAATCCATTTGACGCCTCTGACTCCAATTTAAGTCATTGATGTTTGTCAATTGCAATGGAGATTTCGAAGGTCTTTGCTGATTTCGTTAATTGCTCTGTCAACTGATTGACCCTCAAGCAAAGCGACTGGACATTTGGGCAGGTAACCACTTTATTTTTGCCGGTCACACGCTATTTTTGCCGGATTTGACCGGCAAAACCGGCACTTTTCGCGGACTCTGGCGCATTACATCCGCAGCATGCATTGTACCTTTTGCGAATAATAAGGTGGAATACTAGGAAAGTATATCACTTTGTTATCATAGTAAGAGAATGCTTGTGAAACATTTTGAAGTTAGTAATTATTAAATCAAAATATTTGCTATATTTGTCCAATACTTTTTGTTGTCATTTGTTTACAGGTCAATAAACAACCATCTTTTGGACTGCTTACAATGTGTGTAGCAATTAACTGTATAAAAGGGGAAAAATTCAAGGGGTGACAAAATGCATATTTCTCAGAAAGCAAGGAAAAAAGTTAAAAAGAAACCAAAGTATCCAAAATCAGGGTCTGTGAGTTCCATTGGATGAACATTTAAAAAAAGATAATATCTAAAGAAAAGTTTATTGACTGTAAAAGAAAAAGAAGTCAGAGCAGGGTGAAGGTGACTTTACCATTACATGAACGAGGCCAATGTTCTTACTCTTTACGTAAATGCTTATAATTTGTAGTTAACTTTTTAAAACTCGACAGATTTGAATTGCACATCTTTGGAAAAGGAGCTGCTGGAAGACATCAAAACCATGGCTGGTCAGAAATGGATCTGCATGCTCTTGCTCATTGGAGTTTTTCTCCTCTCCTCACACAATGTGGAGTCAGCCGCCTTGAGCAATAGTGGGAAGGACAAAAGCAAAGGCCAAGGGTATGTATATTTTTGCCAATTTTCTCACATTGCATGTGATTTCAGAGTAGCGCGGGTTATGCAGCCCCCCTTAACTTCGTGGTGCAATTTGACCTATCTTATGGTTTATTATTTGAATGCTTAAAAATGCTGTCAGGAAGGGATAACTTAACTCTACTTTTAACTAGTGAAACAAATATCTACCAATTATAATAAAGGAGCCATTTTTGTAAAAACAAAAGAAAATGGCCTTCTTACCCTACCCAACGGGCAGGAAGCCCCCCCCCCCTATAATGATTCTATGGCAATTTTTTTGCAAGCGCATTCAGCTTGAAAATTGTTTTTTTGGGGTTATTCTTTTATTTTTAACACATTCTGTTCACTTTTTCTGAACTTCAGAATTTTTCTGTTCATACTTTTATTTTTTAATATTTTATGTCGTGTTTCAATTTTGGCCAAATATTTTCTATTTCAATTAGTTATTCTATCAAGATTTTATTTTAAAATGGTTCCTAAAGCAGCTTCGAGGCCCCAGTGAAGGGGGTCTCATCCCCCGTACTATGTAGGGCCTCTCGCCCCAAACCCACATATTCAATTAGACCTCTACATTTTGAGCTAAAATTGCAAACAAAATTATCCAAATCATATTTATGTGATGTTAATAAAGTGATGCAGATATCCATTATAATTTAAAAAATTTCCAAAGTCTTTTCTGACAACCCCTTTCAAAGATTTTATCAAGGTTACAAAAACCATGCACATTATTTTGTTACTTTAATTTCTACTATGGTTTGATGCTGTTTGCCCTGAAAATTTGTGACGTGACCTAAAAAACCTCTAGCTTCAATCCTATAGATAAGAAAACACAACAAAAATGTAAGTTTAGATATAACCGTGGGGGTGGGGGGGGGCTCTCACCTATTCTTGCCCCGCCCTACTCTAGTTGTGAACTTAAACGTTTTAGTAATTTGTTGTTTTGACAACTTTAGGTGGAAAATATTCAATGGTGAGTACGGCAATGCAATTTTCAACTTGGTAACTGCGAGACCAAATGGACTCCCAGTGGTCACCCAGTTAAAACCAAATTGGTATCACTGGAAGACCAATTTTGCCAGAGACCCATTAAATTCATATTTGGTTATCACAATTTGTATAGTTCTTGGGAGTATTTTTCTTTCCATATCCAAGATATTCTTCACAGTCTTTACAACTATACTTCTGCTAATGTCATCTTTTTGACTCTCAATATTCATAAATTTAAATTTGTCTAACTGATTTGGTGGAAATTGACCCAATTCCTTAACAATCTGTCAGCTGTACAGTTCAAACTCCCTTTTGCAATAGTTTTCAATAATTATTTTCAGAAAACTACCAATTGCAGAGCAAGACATCATAGAGAGGCAAAAGAGAGATTTGTCCAGCAATGTGGACGGAGCTGCCCTGTTTGTCAAAAGGAACTGATAAAAATAGATGGTAAGCATAATAGAGTCCACACACACAACACACGGTCGACCCCTGCCACAGTGTCCTTGAACAAACTTTAGGGTTAAAAGAAATGTCCAAAGAATCTGTCAACATGGTGTTGTAGTATATGGTTTCAGCTTCGATTTGATGTGAAGATAAAAAAAATCTGTTGGGAAAATTGAAATTTAAAATTTCCAGTTTTTCACACTCTTGTTGCAAGCAAAACATCAGTTATAGATCTATCAAATAGCATTGCAGTGTTAGTGAGACATGATAATTTATCTCGTTATACGTTAAGTAACTCATTCAGGTTAAAAAGATAAAAGAAAAAGCATTTTATTTCCAATTTCACATCTTTTCTATAATGAATATTTTGCATGCAACAAGGGTGTGAAAAACTGATAATTTTCAATTTAATTATCTCAAAATTTTCCCAAGAAATTAATTTGATCTATACATCAAATCGAAGCTGACACCACACACTACAACTCTGTGTTGACAGATTCTTTGTACATTTTTTAACCCTAAACTTCATTCAAGGACACTGTGCTGCAGTGCGCAAATGGTGCATATATGCTCTTCCAGAAAACAGTACAACCCCAATTTCAGAAAACAGAGTTTAGATCAGGTTTAAATTAGACGTGGTCGAAGAGTAATTCCTGAATTTATCACATTCAAAACTTTAGTCACAAAATGGCAGCATTGCACAGTTAGAAAACCAGTTTTGACTAGGTCTCACCTTGGGCCTTAACTCAGTAATTATCAGGTTGAAAGCTTCCAAAATATAGGAACGAATCAATGATTAATTTGTTGTTGTTGCAGAACTCTTGGTAAGAAGATGGAAAACAACGAGAAAATACTGGAAATACTGGAAAAACCTTACATTTATGATTAAAAAAAAAAGCTATTTTCGATGTGTCCAACGACTGTATCAAATTGTCTATTTGAACATTATTGAAAATATCACTTTATTTGTCTGCATTTTTTTAGGTTGACATGTCAAGAGTCATTTACTCATGTCTGTTTTGTGATGCTTCCAATGCTTGATTTTTAATTTGATATTCTAAATGGCAGAAAAAAAGGAATATTACTGTCATATACAACCCACTGGATGTGTTTTTTTAATGCTTGAGTTCCAATAACATCAGATGGGCTAATTCATATTGACATACAACATCTATTTTTGTTGCCTTAGAAACAAGAGAAATACAGAAAATAACATTTTATCTGTTCAGACTATTGGATGTCACATTGGAAAAAGATTGTTTCATATTCTGAAGACACACTTTCCAGAACACACGATGTCCATTTGGATGATATAAATCCTTCATGGTTGCAGCTATGGGGGGACGGTTGGTTTAGTGGTAGCGTGCTGGACTGCCAATCGCTGGGTCCAGGGTTTGAATCCGGCTCTTTCCGGGTCACCTGGGCTTATGTTGGATGGCTGTTTCAATCATTCTTTGTCTCATTGCCATGTCCTCCTCCTGTCCTGATTAGCCTACCAAGTGCACAAATACAGGACGTAAAGCCCCAAACATCCATCCGTCCATCATGGTTGCAGCTTCGGGGTCTACGTCTTCCTGAACATTTATTGGTCTTATGCATTTCTGGTATCAAACTAGCCAGAAATTTTGAAATGTCAAGCTGTACACTGCAGCATACATGCAGCAAATTTCCTTTAGGACAAGAAGGATCCTGCCCACTGACAATGTTTTTTCTTGATTAACATCATTATTACAGATCTCATATTATTGTACCATGTTCTTTTCAACTGCCATATTGATGTCACGGTGGTATATTCACAGTTTCAGCTGTGTTACTTGGGACCTTCCCTGATCAGATCATTATAAATCTACGAGAAACTGCTAAAATGTTTGTGAGCACTGATCATTCTGTTTGATGTTTTGAAAACACCGAAAAGTTTTAAATCCCTGCTAACATGCTTCAACTGAATAAACCATCATGCACAATGATTATTACACATATAAAAATACCATGCAATGCATGCATAGGGTCCTTGGTTTATTCCATAATTTGTACCACATTAATTTTTTTTTGAGTTACATATAAAAAAGGGAAGACTAAATCACATTTTAAAACTGCATTTTCTTCCGTTATTTATGTACAGTGCCGCCTGTAAGTAAGTGAAACGCATGATATTGTGCCATTGCATCAATGTTAAACATCCTTAACCAAAATGCTTCTGGAAGGACGAATTCTCATCCGATGAGAGGAAAACATTTTGGGTCATAAAGGCCGATATGTGAGGCATGTGGGACAAAAATAGCAGCCAATTTTCTTTGCTGTAGTTGGAGTTAGGTATGGGTCAAAGTCTTCGATAAGTAAGTGAAACGCAGGCCCAATGTTAAAACATAGGGAAGGGTGGTTCACTTACTTATCAAAGACTTTGACCCATACCTAACTCCGACTACAGCGAAGAAAATGGGCTGCTATTTTTATCCCACTTGCCTCACACATAGGCCTTTATGACCCACTTTGTTTCCCTTTCATCCGATGAGAATTCATGCCTCCACAAGCAGTTTGGCTGAGGATGTTTAGCATTGATGCAATGGCACAATGTCATGCGTTTCACTTACTTACAGGCGGCACTGTATAAACATTCTATTACTTAGTTTTGTCTTTATTTATGAAATAAACCTAGATGCAACTGTGGTGATGTGGGGCGCTGTCACTATCCACAAGAGGGCAGCACATTCAGATATTCAGAACCAGTTTTTGTGTGAAGAGTTGAGCAATCAGAATAAATATGTTAAATGGAAGTCAATGAAAGCACTGAGAAGCACAATATTGAAGCCAGGGATGCCTAAGTATCATTATAATCACAAAGGCACATCAGTTAGGGTTGTCATTTTGTTTGTGAAATGTTTTTATGTGTACACCAACTTTGCCTGTTGACAGGAAATGAATCTGAGGACAATGGTCTTGGAATGAATTCCAAGGACCCAAAAACCGATCAATCAGTTGCTGTTTACACTTAACCAGTAAGCCTAATTTGTTATTAGCAGTTGCAATCAATGCTTAAGCTGTGGTCTCAAATGCTCACAGTGATAGCCCAGATGGTGATGTCAGTATCGAGATACTGACATAATCTCTGCATATATTCACATGGGACATAACACACTTATATGAGATCTGTAATAAGCAGATTCAACATGATACTCGTAGTAATCTGCAATCAGAGACAGCCCTGATCCCTAAAGCAATTCACTGGTTCATTTCTGCAATACCGCAAGGAGAGTATTTCATAGAAAGCATTAGGCTATGTAACCAATATACAGGCTACAGTAGCCTGCTAAATCAGTTGCGAGCGTTAGCGAACAGGCCACATCTCCCTGGAGGTGCTGCCTTGCTGGTCCTTGCTCACAAGCATTTTGAAGCGACCCAGCTCAGTTCTGCTGTGTTCTGCTGAGCACGGACCTGACAGGCAGCAGCGCGGACTTTAGGGGCAGCAGTACCAGTGACCTAGAAGCCAATTCGACACCCATTTCGATTTGAATTTCATCAGTCTGCAGCCTCGCTCGCTCGCCTGCTTCTTCTGCAGACTGACTTTTCAGTCAGACCAATATATGCATCTTATAGTGGGCGTGTGTGGACGACCTGTTATTTGCGTTCTTAAATGGAGTGTGCAACCATGAAACAAGTCAATTGGACAAATTAATCAGTCTACAAGATAGTTATAGTAGATTTGTAGAATTTTTTACTGTAAAATCTTTTAAAATCACAGACTGCTTCCCTCACTTAAAAGTTGAAAAATGTTTAAGGATAAGATCACAGGGCAGACCAATAGACAATCATTGTCAATATTTGGGTGAAAATAATACTTAATAAAGTGTTACAAATTGGTCTGACATTTTCTGACATTTGGATGCTTTTGTTTAAATAGTACACTGTATCTTCTTTGCACTTTTTGCTGGAACAAGGAGTAATCTCCTATCAAAAGTTTGGTCAAATGCAAAGCTGATAACTTCTATGCATTGTTCTCAAGATGTTTAAAATCAAAATATCATTTTTGAATAATATTATAAGAGGAGAAGGGGACATGGGCAATTTTTAAAAACAACAATCAATGTCACATTGACCAGACGAACCTCGCAGAGACTGCATAATACAATACGTTTATGTTGGCTTGGAACACAAACTTTCGTTAAAATGCCATAGTATATATTACCCCCGTATAACCAAAAGGCCACTTACATGGCACATTTAAGACAGTTGCTTAGCTCACTCTTTCTTGTATAGCAAACTGCTGAAGGTCAATGACCTCACTGCGACACCAAGGAAATTAAGTCACCTGACACTTGAAATACAGTCCAGGCAGCCAATCGAGTCAGCCATCATCCGGAGGTTTACTTGAATCTTGTTGAAAAACAATTTAGCAAGACAAGTTAGCTAGATGACCAACTCTATTTGTCTCTTAATACAACAAGTTTATTAAAAATGACTGTCATGAAGAGACTTAATAGGGTCGGCAGAGTCTTGTTCCTATGTCTAGTTTTAAAATTATTATATATATAACTTGTGGTTTGTGATAAAAAAAATCACAAATGCACCAGAACTAGTGCTCTATCAATTCAATCTTTGGCCAACAGATGCTTCAGACGAGTCTTGCATAACGGTGCCAAGCCAAGTGTTGGGTCAATAATTGATCTGCCAAAAAACGTTAGGAGAGCAAGAAGCATTGAATGCTCTTGATAGTGTGAATCAGGGTGCTGGAAGCTTTGAAGACACACAACCCAATTCCAATCACGCCAACGGGCACAAAGTAGAAAAAAAAGAATCCATTTAGTTAGAAGTTGTACCTGTAAAAACGTGTCCTGTAAAATGTTGAAATGAAATGCTGGACCTATGTCTTTTTCTGCATCCATATAGTGTTGGAAGTATATGGAATTTGATAAAGAAGATATCTTTTTACGAATGAGAGCTTATATAGATATATCATAAGTGTAGCCCTCTAAGCCTTGTGCTGTCGCTCACAATACAAGAGTTAGTTTATAAGATGAGAGAGAAAGCGGGACAGCAGAAATCCTCAACGTGCTAAACATTTACCAAAATGAGGAATCTTTTTACTTGCACAATCCAGACAGTGTCAGACACAGAGACTGATACAAGGGGCTACCAATTTGACGTCGCATCCAAACAACATCCTCTGCAATTTTGCTCATGAAAGACTGCATAGTATGTGATTTCTAGATGTGCCATTTTTTGTGTCAGTCTGATTTTTCGTAAAGCAAAAGCTTAATCATGTAATCTGAAACTCAGACATCGAAATATAATACATTGGTAAGAATCGACCAAAGTTTTCAGGGCAGTCTAACAATTGGGAAGGTCATGGTAGGCATTTGAAAAAAGTAGGTCAAGTAGCACAACTTGCCCAAGTGCCGGGGTAAGTTGTGCCGAGTGACAGGGTAAGTTGTTCCGCTTAATTTATTCCAAAAAGCCTTGTATTTCACCCGTTCCTTCAGACAGATCATTTGTGACATGTTTTTAACTTATGACTGACATGTTACATGAAACTAATCTAACATTTATGACCCATTTTAAACAACAAATAAAAGTGCTGAAAAAAACTAGAATTATCCTTTGTTTGGAGGGTGGTATAGCACTTTTAACACATGTTCCTTTCAGTGTAAGTTATTTCACCAAATGTTTAGGCCTGCCTAATAATGTTGACCAATTGGGTATATATGGGTGGCATTGCCTTATTTGCCCAGTTCTTCTTTTCACCCCGACAGTGGGCGTCACAACTTATCCTGTGGCACAACTTACCCCGATCACCCCTACTTAAGCACTCTCATAACTTGGAGACTGTTCAGATAGTTCAGCTCAGATGAGGCTTCCTTATAAAAAGGGTTTGGGTACCTGCACATTACTTTGGCCTCCCACAGGGCTTCTAAAATTAGATTAGGAGAACACACATTGATTGTAACAAGCTGCGGGTTTTGGCCACTTAACTGTCAAGCTGCTTTGGAAACTAGTTTAGAGAGAATTTTCAAGTACATTCCAAAACATGTGGCCTCAAGGAATGTTGGGAGTCTTTATTTGGGTCTTGTAGAGCACAAGTCAAATTTACCAGTCAGGTAAAACTAGAGGTATACCTGAAATTCCAAAGAGAGTACATATCTTTTAAGGAGACATTGAGATATTTCTTATGCAGAGGAATAAATGTTTAACTTCAGATAGAGTAGCACCTTCTTTGAACTGCAGTTGACAGTCCTGGGGTTGTGTCATAGACATCATTCTGCAAAAGACTTGAGGGTTACTGACAGCTCTGATATTGATCAAAGAAATTACATATATATTCTCCTCTTAGTTAATCAAATGTAATTATGGATAACATCATTACTCTGGCAAGTAACATTTCCCAGAGTTTGTTTCATATTCTCAATACACATTTTTCAAGATATGGCTTTGTCAGCCACGTTCCATGCAGAGTCCATTTCATTGATGTACTACACAGATAACTTGTGATTACTGGCTACTTCCTCATAAGCAGAATTCTTATAAGACATGAACAGATGCCAAGGGAGCATCACATTCTTGTGATTGAGTGACCTTAGGCCAACTAAGTGCAATACCAAAGATTACAGTAAAGATGCAGCTTGCTTCAAAGGGCTGAACTAGGGCACTGAAGAAGAGACGGTAAAACATTTTGGAGAGGGATAGAATGATACATCTATTCTCCTTGGAATTGCTTTAACTTGAAAGTCTATTCTGGCCTCAGTGTGATTGAGTGTTGTATCTTTGCCATTTATCATGCTACTACATGTTTTATGATTTGAAGTATGAGCATCAGAGACTTTAAAGTTTACTAACACAGACCCTCACACAAATTTAATTTGCCTTTCTCCCGCTCACTTTCTCGTGGGAAGTGGACATTTTGTCAGTGTTACATAACAAAACAAGCTCAAACTGAGGTCTGTCGACAAATGCATTAAAAGAAGTTTATTTATTATGTAATCAAGAGGATACAGCTAAGGCCTGCAATTACAATAATATCATACTGTCATTTAATAGTTTGTGCCATCTCGTGTCAACATTGACAACTACTGGAAATAAGTTTTTGAACTTTCGCTACCTATCTGAACCTAATTATCACAATTCATCACATTGCTCTAATCCATTTATCTTATCTCTTGTTTTGTCCTCTTATCTATATCAACTTTTACAAAGATATCATTTTGCTGAATACGTCAAATAGAAAAGAAAAGTGAGTTGGAGACTACGAGGGGTTTTCCATAAGTTCTGTCCAACTAGTCATAACTTTTGCTGTATTTGATGTAGAAACATGATATTTGGGTCAGATAATATTGACGTAATTTGCAAATAACTCCCAAAAAATCAGATCAAAAAATGAAAAATAAGTGCTTAATCTGTTGCCATGGAAATCAGAAGTCATGAAATGCGGCCCAGACTTTGTAATGCTCACTTAAAATGAACTGAACACTTGCTTGCATTATCTGTGTCTTGACATATTGAATTGACATATATTCACAATTTTTTTCATGATATATAATCTGTTAATTGTAAAATCATTAATAATGAAGGAAACTGGTATTTTTGTTACATCTCAGTTACTTTACCATCACTCATGCAGTTTCTCAGTTTTTTACGAGATGAGCGATTTTTTGGATATGGATGACATTGTATGTACCTGTGACATTTTTTCATTTTAATTGGATACAACTAGCAGAGAGAGTAAGAACCTTTTATCTGACATGCAAGGAAGACAGTATGAGTGACAGAACCAAATAAAGATTGTGCAAACTTTTTCTGAATGAAGAGAAGACACAATGGAAAACCTAAGAAAAGAAGACCGGAAAATGCCAAAACTGACCTTAACATGAAGACTGATATATCATACTTAGAGATGGATAGAAAGTATGAGAAAACATATTTACAAGGTCCCAGTCATTATTTTTGGAAGTTGTGAAATGACTATGAATGTTTTGAAAAAATTCTGTTCTATATCTCTTGTAATAATTACATATTTTACACGATATGTCAAGTATGTGTCAGTTAACAAGCTCTCTGTCGCATTTCATGACTTTTGGTTTCCATAGCAACAAATCAACAATTTATTTTTACCTCTATGATCTGATTTTTTTGGGATCATTTGCAAATTATCTCAATATCAACTGATCCAAATATCATTTTTCTGTTTAAAATCTGGCAAAAGTTATGAGAGGTTGGACAGAACTTATGGAAAACCCATCGTAAAGAACAAAAAGTCTGCGAAACACCAACTCTGATCTTAATATAAGGTCTATGAGGCATTGATTTTTTAAGGGATATACGGTTATTGGAAACATACTCAATGTCAAGTTCATTCTTACAAGAATGTGTGAAATGGTAGGGATTATTTTGTATATATTTCTTGTCTTTAACTGAGGTAAAAATTTAATTTTTTGACAAGATATAATGAATCTGTCTCCCTAATAGTGCCCTGGGCAGCATTTCATGACTTTTGGTTTCCATGGTAACAAATTAACCATTTATTTTTGTTTCTATGATCTGATTTTTTCAGGATCATTATCAAATTACTTCAATATTATCTGACCCAAATATCACGTTTCTGTATTAAATATTGCAAAAGTTATGACAAGTTGGACAGAACTTTTGGAAAACCCCTCGTACACAGTACACAACAAATACTAAAAGACGATAGTCCAAAATTGGCTCCTTCCCTCCTTTAGCAGCTTCTGGGTCAATTATCTGGCCTACTAAGGCTTCTAAAATTGGATTAAGAGAACCCACATTGATTCTAACAAGCTGTGGGTTTGGCAAGCCAACTAACAAGCTGCTTTATAACCTTATTTAAAGAGAATCTTTCAAGTGCATTCTAAACCACGAGGCCTCCAGGAATATTGGGAGCCTTTATTTGGGTTCTCGCCGAACACAAGTGTAAGTCAAATTTATCAGTCAGGTTATAGTAGAGGCATACCAGAAATTTCGAAGAAGTTTATGTCTTTTCAGGAGATACTGAGATATCTTTTATGCAGAGGAATGCATTGTTAACTGTCAGATGGAGTAGCACCTTCTTTGTACAGCAGTCTCAATGTACTTGTTACAAAATATTACATTATGGAAGTTATCAACAAAAATCTCCCAACTTCTGTGAATACCAATATTTCCTGTGTTCAAAGAAACTCAAATTGCCAGTTATTCCTTACAATACAAATACATGTATCATACTTCTACAACAACAAGGCAAAAGCACAGATCTGTTTGGTTTTCTTGAAAGTTTACTTAGCAGACAGTGAATATCAGAAAATGGCTTTCACATCTGAAAGTCTTCAGAGTCAAACAGTGTAGCGCCTGCATCTAAAGAAAGAGCGACATTCATTTTCTCACTACACCTAATGCACATAGCAATTGTTATAACATATACCTTTCAATCTCATGGAAGTCATATCCTCTACAGTTTGTTTCATATTCTGGAGACACATTTCGGAATAGGGCTTTATCAGTCACCTTCTATGCAGGGCTCATGCAAGTAACATTTCCCGCAGTTTGTTTCATATTCTGAAGACAAATTTTTCAGAATACGGCTTTGTTAGCCATCTTCCATGAAGAGCCCATTTCACTGCTGTACTCCACGGATAACTCATGATAACTGGCTACTTCTTCATAAGCAGACGTAAGGCCCATGACATGGGGGTGAACATTGATATTCTTATATGACATGAACAGATGCCAAGGGAGCATCACATTCTTGTGATTGAGTGACCTATGGCCAGCTAGGTGCGATACCAAAGATGACAAATGTACAGCTACCTCGCTTCATAGGGCCAAACTACAGCACTGAAGAAGAGACGGTAAACCATTTTGGAGAGGGATAGAATGATATATCTACTAGTAAAGCCCACTGGAAGCAAATAAGGTGATTCAGTAGTGTGTTATGTATGACATAGCTGAGGTGCAATGGTAAAGCTACACTTGTAAGCTGCCAAAGTGTCAAATCTGTAAATCGGACTTTACAGAATTACCCAAATGTGATGTATGCATGCACTGATGATTTTCTGAATAAGTCAAATACAAAAGAAAAATCAGTTAACCATCCAGCTGCTTCAAAACCAGATTTGGAGATAATCTTTCAAGTGCACTCTAAAACATGGGCCTCCAGGAATGTTTGGAATCTTTAAGGTTAATTCTACATCTTCTATGACAAAAAATGTATCTAAGATGTTAAATAAAGTACTTCAAAAATGTCAAGAAAGTATATTTCTTGTAAGGAGACAGAAGGGATTTTGTTATGTGGAGGAATGAATTATTAACCGTCATATAGGGTAGCACCTTCTTTGTGCCTGAGGTTGACAGCCCCCAACTTGTGTCACAAACCTCTGCAAAAGACTATGTCTTGTGGGTCTGATATTGCTCTAGATTTTTGCTATAATGATCTTCAGAGTCTTTCTGTTCTCCCCTTGGTTCATTGGAATATATGGAATATATATACTGTGGCATGTTAATATGAGCAACATTGAATATTGCCTTTCATGCTGCTCAGTTTTCAGCAAAGAGATCAACTGATATACGTCACCAATGCCACCAAATGTCACAAACATATTTATTCCTTAACATCTGTATACCTGCCTCTCTGTATTCAATGAAACACAAGTGACAACTCAACTGAAGTAATATAATGTAGTATGCACTTCTTACACTTGACAAAAAACGGTAAAACGTGGTAAAGTTGGCAATCAAGGGGAAAGTTGGCAAGCAATTTTAACCCACTGTAATGGAAGAAATTCCAAATTTCCTCACTGACACAGGTGGCAACTTTTACAAAGAAACCTGTGTCAGTGAGGGAAGTTGGCATTTCTTCCATAAGGTGGGTTACAATTAAAACTTTCCCCCTGATAGCCAACTTTACCCCGTTCTACGGTAACCATTGTTTGTATCTCATGCTGAAATCGGCATGTTTTTATCCAAATTCAAATGATCCTGCCAAAAAAATAGCAAAGTTAGAAACTTTTCATGGCACAGAAGAACAGACATGGAATTTTCCTTAATTTTTCTTTAAAGTATCTCAAAAGTGTAGCATACATACTTTGAAGAAAGGCTGAATCTAATTTCTGACTACACCTAATGCACGTAGCAATTATCCTCGAATGTGATGGAAGTCACATACGCTACAGTTTGTTCATATTCCAAAGGCACATTTTGCAGAACATAGCTTTGTGAGCACATGAGGTTCTAAGCCCATTTCACTGGAATACTCCATAGATAACTAATGATAACAACAGGCTGCTTCTTCATAAGCAGAAGTAAGGCCCATGACATGGGGTGAACATTGATATTCTGGTTTGACAAGAACAGGCAAGGGAGTGTCACATTCCTGTGATTAAATGTGACCTATGGTCAGATAAGTGCAATAAGAAATGTTACATGGGATGCAACATTGGGAGATATGGCTTACTCCCTTTGCAGTAGCAAATAGCAATAGGCCTATCTATATTTAGAGGACATAAGAAGTGTTAGGAACTGCAGTGTTACTGCACTGTATACTTGAAACTGTATTGACTTGAAAGTCCATTTTGGCAATAGCGTGATTGATTGTTGTATCCTTGCCATTTATCTTGCTGCCACATTATTCAAAACCTGAAGTATGGTCATCAGAGACACTTTACTAATGCAGAACCTCCTTACTTCCTCGCAAAGAGCAGCCAATGTTTGCCACTGCGCCACAGTCTGTCAGCAACAGAACAATCTCGACTGAACTTTGACCAAAATTCAAGAGCATTGGAGTTACTCTGGAGCATATTTTCAGTGATTTTTCACCTCCCTTTGTCTGTGACATTATAACAAATATCTATTTGGACATCTATGGCTGCTGGTATTATTTCTCTGATCGCTAGGTCTACCTGCTAACAAGTTGCCTGACATGATAATGAGCATATTGGGTTCATATTTGAAAGACATATTCCAAAGAAAAATGTCTCGATCATGGATTTATGAACATGCGTTTATAGAGTGCAATGCCCTTTCTGGATATGGTGTGATTCAAACCTACTCCTTCATTACAAGCAGAATAAGGAATACACTGATGATACAGCATAGGGTGGACATATCACTATTTGACATTTAAACATATACCAAGGGCGTATGAAATGCCTGTGATTAAGTGACCTAAGGTCGGGTAATTGCAAAACTATTTTATTCACAACGACATATCAACAATGTACTTGTGTGACATATGGAATGTGGATTAAGCAAACTAGCTTCACAGCAGCAAATGGCAGATGAATTAGAACCCATATGGCATTTCATGTTGCTCAGCACTTATTGATATATCTTATTCCAAAAAAGTTCAACAGTAAATTCAGGAGGGTTCACGATCAATTATTTGCTAAGTATATAAAAGAAATTCCCCACATCAATAATCATGAATAATGTCTGTTTCCTTAAGATATATTTTCCAGAGCATTGCCTCACTCAGCAGCAGCCTTCTGTGCGATGCCCATTTCACTCCTGTACCCAGTTCTTCTAACATCTCCTTCATAAGCACCAGTAAGCAACATGACATTGGGTGAACATAGATATTCTTATTTGACATGAACAGATGCCAAGTGAAAATGACATTCTCAGGAATAAGTGACCTATGGTCAGATAGATGCAATAGCAAAATTAATGTTACATGTGTGATGGGATATCAGTGACACCGCATGCTTGATTTTACAGCAGCAAATGGCAGTGTTGGAGCGGAGACATTCCGAAGAGAAAAACAAATATTATAGCTGTTTGCGGATTAGTGGCCCAAACAGTTTCAAAAATAACTTTCAACTTGGTAGTATGATGTCACTGGCTTAAAGATGTTTTGTTTATGTCAGTTATGTTAATCAGTTGATTGTGTGCTTATCATATCTAGCAGCATAAGTGACAATAAACAAACTAATTAAATTACTTAAGGTACTTCATCAAATAAGAAGATTAGGAGACCAACAGAAAACTTTCAATGACGTGGCAAAGCCAGTATGCAAATTGAAAAAAGAAAAAGAACTCAAGTGGAAAGCCAATCTGCAAAGAGCTCTAAGAACATAAAACTCTAGTAAACTTGGAACAACAGGAACAGCAGGAACATCAAAATCTATTTCGGCAACTGTGTGATTGAGTGTTGTATCTTAGCAGTTTATCTTGCTGCGTCATCATTCATAACCTGAGGTATGAGCGTCAGAGACACTTAACTACTACATAACCTCATTCATATGGGCAGTTTTACAGTATTTGCACTCGGCCATTTTTTCGTTTTTAAGCAATTACTCTGACAAAAGTATGACAGGTACACAGAAAATTTCAACGGTAGCAGTCTTGTACTACATTGAAGTATATGTGTACCAAATTTTACCTTGCTGCAATGCTTAGTTTTGAAGCAGCAAGCGATTTTTGACCAATTTTTGCACTTTTTTGTGTCTCACAGGCAGTCTCACATGTTATTATGGCAACACAGAAAAGCAAATGCAGGCAATTGTGATCCATGTTAATGATGCCTCTCTGGACCTATGTCTTGGGCATAAAACACAATAGGTTTCATGTGAATAAGTTATATATATATATCTTTATATCTTTATTCATACACATGAATTGGATATCATGGTATACATTTAAAAAATACAGATTAGTACAAGAAATACATTTAAAAGAACTATAAAAGATGTTGTAATACTAATGATAATTGTACAAAAATATATATTTTTAAAAAAAAAATCTAAATAAACTACATGATTATGTTTATGATATACACAGATATGTGCAAAAGTTAAGCCTTTCAGAGTCACTAAAAATTCCGCAGTCTGACTTCTTCAGTTCATTGATTGCTGCCACCGTTGTGTGATCCTCATTGGTCACATGCCGGAAGGTTATTGTCTTTATCTGCACCAGATCGCTGATAATTTTCAGGCCTTTTTGATCCTTCAACTTTGTCTTTATGTAACAAAGGTTTTCACCTATTATGGAGGAGGCACTAGTTATCCCTTTCCGATACATAAAATTTACTCTTTCATTTGTGCTCCGTTTCATGCTTCTTAGCATGGAGATAAATCTCTGGCACACTTGTTCTTCCGAGTCTTGGCAGTTCATTAGTAGAGGCAAGTATCGGCAATGAGTTGTCCATGGCAGTCTGAGTAGGCGTCTGACACACCTGTTCCACATGGTGTGAAACCTTGAAATATTACGGTCACAAAACTGCCATGCCTGAGCACCATAAAAATGACAACAATCAGATAGAAATACTTTTTTAAGAATTTCACTCGGAGCATTTCCCATATTTGCCATTAGGCAATTAATTCTTCCAACTAAGTCACCTCGCTTTTGCTGTATCTCCACCTCTTCACTCAGATCAGCGCTAATATAGTTTCCTAGATGTTTCATAGTTGTAGTCCAGTCCAATTTCAGGCCATTCAGTCTCACCTCAGGCATAACAATCGATTTTCTTTGCTTCGAAAAAAGCATACATTTAGATTTTGTGGGGTTAAACTTAACCCCATATTCATTTGCGTATGTTTCACATATCTTCAACATTTTTTGCATCCCTGCAAAGGTTGGACATAGCAGGGTTAAGTCATCTGCGTAACCGAAGGTACCGAAATAATGCTTCCCAATCCAGCACCCTGTTCCTTCCCTTTCTAGCCTTCCTATCAATTCGTCTACATACAGACAGTAGAACACAGGGGAAGCAATGCCCCCCTGGCGGATTCCATTTGTAGAAATGAATGTGGGAGAGTGCTTTCCCATCCACTCGGTTTGAGTCTCCAGCTTGCTGTATACATTGAGCATAGCTCTAATATCCATGGCAGGTATCTGACGTTTTTGCATAAGATCAAAAAGTTTGTCATGCCGAACAAGGTCAAAAGCCTTACTTGAGTCTATGAAGCAAGACACTACATTAGAACCATTTTGCAAATAATGTCTGGTAGTTTCCTTCAGCATCATGGAACACATGGTAGTCCCATGATTCTCCTTAAAAGAGAATTGCAATTCGGAAGTCAACAATTTTGACTCATTACGTAATAAAAATACATGATCAAATATCTTTGCTATGGATGATAGCATAGCTATTCCTCTGTAGTTACTTTCATCGCCCATATCTCCCTTTGGGTCTTTGGGTATTGATAAGATAGTGGCAAGTCTAATCCGCTCTGGGTAAAAGCCGTGCATTAATATTGCTGTCAATAACACCGAGAGTAGCTGCAATAAAATGTCACTTCCATACACTATGTGATTTGATAATAGTTCATTTTTAGCATCCCGCTTATTCAGCCTTAGGTTGCGAATAGCTTTTTCAACCATAGATTTTGATATAACTGCATCACTAGCTGCAGAGGATGATAGGTCCTCCTCTAACTGACTTCTAATGTAATCCAAATGTTGTCCATCTGATGGGACTGAATTGTAGAGATCTTGGTACTTTTTTGCAAATAACATAGCTATCTTGTGTGGATCAGTTTCTCCATTCACACAGTTTGATACATTTCCACCTGATTTTAGTTTCTTAACTTCCTTGTAAAAGTCCCTTGATTTATTAGTGCTGATACATTCTGCCATTTTTGTGTATCTAGCTGTCTCTGCAAGTCTTTTGCAGCGCCGTACTGCATACATGTACTGCCGCTTACTCTCACGCATGTTATCATAGATAATTCCTTGTGCAGGCTGACCATTCATTTTCCATGTGTCATACCACCATTTACATTCTTGCTTATAAGGCTTGACATTGTCCGACCAGCCAGGTAAGCATTTTCTATTTTTTGTATGTTTAATCCTTGGAAAGACTTCTCCAGCTTTGAGGCAGCTATTAATAATTTCATTGCATAAATCATTTATTTCCTGATAATGATCTGTGTTTTGGCAGTTTAGATTTCTGCAATTCATAATCCCAGGGAAGTGGGCATTTGAAAGAAGACAATCCAGTTCACTCCTATACCTTTTCACCTGTAATTCTGTCACCTTATGCCATTCAATTCGATTTGAGCCAATCACACTGGGGCTCGTTTGTCCTTCCATGTGGGTCTGTACATCCACACACAACAGGATTGGCCTATGTCCCGATGGATTAAATGCACTCTGAACAACATTAGCTTTGATCACTTTTGAATATAGATAGGTAGATAGACAAAAGTGATCTATGATTGACTGCCTGTTTAATTCTTCATGGCAGTATGTACAGTCTCCTTCAGCAATATCCAATTTCCAAGCTAGACTTAAATTATGTCTATCCATGACATTAGTGAAGTATTTATCATGAGCATTTTCTCTGTTGAAATCAATGTTGAGATCCCCTCCAATTAAAATCTGATAATCATCATATTTTTCAATCAAACACTCTATTTCATCACAAACAGAAATAAACTCATCAGTCACAGCATTCTTCCTGAAATTGTCTACTGGCATATATGCATTGATAATCAATATTTTTGTAGATTCGCATAATAGTGTGACAGCCATGAGTCTCTTTGATGATAGTTTTACTCGCTTAATATTAGAATTAAGAGAGGTTTTCCATAAGATTGCCATACCTCCATATGGTCTTCCATGAAGTATTTGTGTTTCATCCATACTGCTAATTCCATAACACGTATAATCCTGGTTTATTTGGTAGAGTCTATTCATATTAGCTGATGATAGCCATGTTTCCTGCATTACTAAAATATCCACTTTGTTTTTAATCAAAATTTCGTTAATATAATCCAATTTAGTCAAAGCCAATCCTGTTGGATTGAAGGACATAATCGATAAATTATCCATTTGAAGAGAACGCATCTTTAGAGGCAGCTCCACCTCCTCTTCGTTTGTACCATTCCCTGTAGTAAATCTTAGCCGGCCAGAAATCTTCCTTCATGATCGTGTCCTTGTCTGCAACGTTGAATGTCAAGATAAAACGCTTTGTTTCCCATTCCGGTGAACTGGTGTCTTCCACCTTTTGCAGCTGAACGGCATCATTCTTTTTCTTCACATATCCCTTTATTACATCTTCAGTGATACTTTGGTGGACATTAGTGATTTGAATGTGCATGACATCCTTGCCTCCTTTCAAGTCGCCATCTACCTCTGCGGTCCCTGCATTACTCTTCTTGTATGTCTTTCTTGGTCTCTGGAAATGCCCACCAGTAGTAGTGAAACTATTGGTGCTGGAATCATTGCTGACCTTCGACACAGCCTCTGCCACATCCTTTGCTGTAAATGGTGTGTTGTTTGGTATTTTAGCTTCCATTTTACTGGGTGCTGGACCACCAGTATTTCTAGTCATCATGGCATAACTTGGCTTGTGTTGCTCTTCCTTCATGGTTCTAATCTCACTGGAGTTACTGGAAATGTTAGACTGCATTGACAGCAGCATATCTTGCATGGCTTTAATGTCCCTTTCCTGTTTTGCTAGGTGCTCAAAAAGGGTCATCTTACTTCCAATTGCTTCAGGTGCTGCAGGAGGAAGTTTGCTGACATCATCTATGCAGAATAAAGGTCTCATCTCCGTGTCCGGCTCTTCAAGCTTGTCTAATGCTTTGAAAATGTACAGGATATCATCCACTGCAGCTTCCCTATATACGATAGGAGCTGTCTCTCAAAATGTGAAAAATGGCGTGTCAAAAAGTTTTTCTTCGACAGACCATTAATTACTGTATATGCTGTTGTGAATCGGCATTAAAGAGTGTGTCTACTTTTTGTGTCAATTTTGTAGCTGGAGACATGACTCAAGGTAAATCAAAAAGATTCATTTTAGAATCTATACTTGGTTTTCGGAATTTGAGGCTTGAATATGATGTCAAAAAAATGTGTCCTTTCCAGTACGAGGGAAAAAACACTTAAGATTCTGAAGGAAAAAAAAGCTATTTGTGTTTTCTTTGCTCGGTGTGTGCCTTTCTATAGATGTGACAAATGCAAGTTGAAAAGATATCCAGGCCATGCACGTAAATTTTCTTTGAAATTAAAATTCACAATGTCACAAAATGTCCTCTCCAGTACATCAGAAGTTTCGCTTTGATTCAAGTCTTTTAACACTGGATTCATTTAGGAAAATAACATGCCTGAACTAAATAAGTTTACCTGGATGCCTAAAAAGGGTATTTATAAATATTGAAAATTACAATATATGTTTTAAGATCATCAAATTGCACTATTATGAGAAAATCAAACTTGAGAGTAAAAGGCAATTATTTTATGTAATACATCAATATTACTGCAATTTTTCATAAATAACAGAATGACTTAACAAGATAATATGTAAATATCTTGTTTTTGGAGCAATTCAAGCTTATTTTTTTCTGGGCCTGTGATTTTGGGTCATTTTCGGTGATTTTTCTCTCTAGAACATTATCTTTGACACAAAGGAAACACTATGAGTTCAAATCATACAGCAACAAAACTTGACTTTGGGTTAGTAGGATACCTGAGCATTATTTATCTCGGCAATCATGCATCTATTGAGACTAAAACCTTACTAAACACTCCATAACATAAACTTTCAGGGTATGAAATGTCTAATGTCTTTATTTTCGTCATAAAAGTTGTTGGAAAAAAAGTTCTGCCATATTTCATCGAAATTTAAGTTTTGTATTTGTTTTGATGGTTCTATGCAACAATATGGCGGGATTTCCATTGAAAAAATGGTAAAATTAGTATTCGAACAAATATTTTTATTCTGATGAATTTTTTTTCAAAAATTCAAACCTTGCCTACTTTCTAGAGTGGAATTTGGTCATAAACCAACAAATCACATGTGTCCTTGTTGATTTATGAATGTTTAATATGTTCATTTCATGATAGCATGAAGGAAATTCTCATTTACAGACCTTTATTTTGACCCCCCATGAGACACTTTGAGTGCAGATACTGTAAAACTGCCCATATCTAATTTGGTTCCTCCCCCACACGTCCTTGCAGGAAGCAGCCTATGTTTGCCAGTGTGGGATAAGAAAACAAACTTTGCCCAAACATATTTCACTCTCAAAAAGGGCTTTCTGAAAAATGTTATCTTCAAGTTGGGGAGAGTGATGTTGACATACTGTAGAAAGCCGGGAAGGCTTACGTCTGTTTTACTTCTTGGGCAAATGTGTTTCTGAAATCCAGACTCAAAGTAAGATTGAAGACAAATATTTCATGCAATGTACTTACAGTGATGTGGCAATGCTGAATATATGTATTACTTTCAGCGACTTTTTCAAAGCAATTCCCGGCAGTCTCGCTAGTTTTTTACTCCCCTTGTCACTGTATAACTTTAGGTCATGTGTCCGAGAAAAGAAATCCGGTAAAAAATAACTTGCAAGAAATTTTAAAATATTTAAACAGTTTACTACTCTGTAATAGAGAAGTAATTAATTTCATTAGTCCATACTTACAATGAGTATTCTTGATTAGTGTCATTTAGCAAAATTAATATTGGCCTCATGGCAATCTGCAATCAGAGACACCCATGATATCCAAGCTTAATGCAGGCTCATTACTGGGGTACTGTGATACTGCAAGAAGAATATTTCAGAGAAAGCCTTGGATATATGTATCCCGATTTACATCCTATATTAAAGTAAGTGTATTCAGAATGCCTGGTTATTAGTGATGCATACCTTACCGCCTTGGACCGGTTTGGTTTGCGGTCCAGCCCTGGACCACCAAAATACTGGACCACTTACAAAAAACCAGTCCAAAGCCAGACCGCACCGGGCCAGTGCCAGACCGGACTGGTTCAGTGCCAGTCTTGACCGGTTAAGTAATGTTTTATATCATATCGCTCGTTTAAACATTACTTTTTGAAATGCCGATGGACGACTTCTAGACCATTCCAGTTACAAAATCTGACAACCTCATCCTGGACCGTATCTGGACCGGACCACTTTTGTAAATATCGGACCACCCTGTCTGCATCACTACTGGTTATCAGGAGAAAACTAATTCTAAGGCAACATTTGAAAACCCTGCAAATCTCAAATGTAATGTTTAGACTATGAAACAATGTTAGGAAATGAACAAATTAATTTGTCTGCCAGGCAGTTAAGTGGGATTTTCATGCATTTGCATTCCAGTATGATTCTAAATATTAAAAAAATAAAAATTTTTGTGACTGGTGATGGACATCTTTACAGTCCTCGTCATATTTATTTGTGATGTCACAAATGACTCTATTCTCTAGCATTACAATATATGTAAATGAACTACAAGCTGTGGCGTCATTTTAAACTGAGTCAGGTTCCCTTGCTTCTGGCCAACGTGAATCCACCAAAACGGGGTGTCATATGATAAAACCCCATGACAGTGTAGTTCACAGCTATGAACATCATGAGTGTCAGGTCTGCTCTGAATTAACACGAGTCCGAAGGACGAGTGTTATTCAGAAGGCAGACCTGACACTCATGATGTTCATAGCTGTGAACTACACTGTTATGGGGTTTTATTTATATCCCGCAATGACTTTATCAGTGTTTTTTAGTCTGATAACTTCAAATTCTCCCAAGTTGGGAGCAGCAATTTGTTGTGATGTCACCAGCTGCCCATTGTGACGTCATGACATAACAATCGCTGCCCATTGTTTGCATAACAACGTAAGATAATTTATATCATTGAGTTCACAAGGATGAACTCAATGGTGTGAACTCAATGGTTTTTTCATGGTGTTCACTCGCAATTGCGGGATATCAGTTTCAACACATTGTCAGAGTAAGCCTTTTATCAGGGATAGCCCCTACAACCACAGCATCACAGTTTGATGGCCAATAGGCCTACAGTAGAGCTACACATCACAGTTTTAACATTGATATAATGATATATTGAAGGAAGGCTGTTGATATGATCCCGATGATCTATTATATATATCACTTGCAATCACAGGTCTAATCTGAAGAAATAGCAGCTTCATGAGCATTCACAGCAGAACCTTTTTTAATCCTCACAGAGTTGTTTGATCAATCTGCAAACTTACAACTTCACAACTTAATACTTCAATGGACCTTGCTATAAGGAAAAGGCTTAGACAATTTTTGTAAGCACATGGATTATATGATGTATAGCACTTCTGGCAGCCCATTGGCTGACAGGCTGTGATGTCGAAGTTGCATGGGGTTTTTGAGACCCAAGTTTAACTCTGACACTGTGTTGAAACTGTGACGTTCAGTTTTGGCTAGAAGCGGAGGAACCTGACCCAGTTTAAAATGACATCACAGCTTGTAGTTAATTAATTTACATAAATTGCAATGCTAGAGAATAGTCATCTCTGACATCACACTTCAACAGCAAAGAAAAGAACTTGAGATTCCACATAAATATAACGAGGACTGTAATGTTCTGTGTACAAAATTTGTTTTTCTGGCAGGCAACAATATATATGTGACAAAGTTAATTTTCCTACTCCTTCATAATTGCTTATAAGTTAACAGTTGAAAATGTTATGACTCAGCAACCATTTAAGCCGATATATGATAATAATGGACCAGGGTTTGAAACAATAACCTCAAGATGAGTAATAGTCAAATTCATCAGTTCTTTAATCAATCCAGAGAACATCTCCAACATAATATATTAGGCTGATAATGCTTGTTTTGGAAATACGTATGGCCCACTTTTTCTTGAATTATATGATTAATATCTCTGTAATAAAGTCTGTATCCAAAAATGCAAGGTGAGATAACCTTCATGTTGCAAATAGGATAGAAATTGTTCTTCCTTTTTTTCCTGGCATTAAATATGGATTTCCATGAAGAGATGATTAAATGGAAATTGTGACAGAAGATGAAAAAAGTAAAAAGGCCTAATCTGTTTTTCTGCCTTTTGTTGTGTACGCGTAATAGGCTGTTGACCGACTCAGACGAAATAACATCAATGTGGAATTTAATTTACACATATATGTGACTACTTGGACATGACCATTTTCATTGGAGAGATGGAAATTGAAATGATCCAATCATTCTTTATGTAGTCGTTTTGACACCGCAGAGTGCCCAGTGGGGTGGCCTGTCTTGAGGTTTCACAAACCCAACCGTGATTTTTGCCTTGGTCAATTGTGCCACTGTGCAATTGTAGGTGCAAGCAAACATTCCATTCACCAACTGGTCGACCAGAAGTGGACAATCTGCATTTGGAGAAAATACCATGATGCCAGATTTCTCACAAGAGGGCACTCCATACAAGAACAGTTGCAAGTTTGGACGAGACCAGTCATGGATGAGCATTCGGATGAAGGTACTGGGGAGGGTAGCAGTTATCTGAAAAATGAAGGAAGAACATGTCAGTGTTCTATTAGAACACACGTATGAACACATCGTCAGCCTAAAGCAAAATTGATAAATTGATTTTTCCATTGTGGTACCATATGAAGTCCCTCATGATAATACATGTGTGAAAACAATTTTGACTCCTAATTAATAATAAATGCCTCAAACCCCAACTTTTTTAGCACAAATGGCCTTAATCCTTTGGACTCAAGCCACTTGGCCAATTTCATTATCACTGATTTTAGTGGATATCACAATATTTTTTGGTAATAATTGACAGTAATAATCTTATTGAAGTTGTTTCCTCACATTTCATTCATAAATTTTATTGAGAATTGTTTAATAACGTAGCTACACCACAAAATAATTTTGGCCTTAGTCATTTTGGTTTCAAAACAAAATTTGCCTCAGTCAGTTTTAGGCTGTTTACCAAAAAATGCCAAAATGACTTAGGCTAATTTTTCTTTAGCCTGACAATATATCATGTACATAAATATATTGTCCATACATGTACTTATGGTATACCTACTATGACATTGTATACTCACCTGCTCACAGGTACCAGCATCATTGTCGTTAATGATTTCATTTGCAGTGGCATTCAGCGGAAACATAGGAAGTTGCATGGATAGGTCACATCGCTGTGGTTCTGTCTTTGGAATTTCGAGATCAACTGCAACACAGGACATGAAATAAACCATGCTGCATGAAACAATGCAAAAATCCCTCACTGGATATGTCACATAGTGCCTTTTGTGAATAACTTAATGTATATACAGTGGGGTACGAAAGTTTGGGCACCCTTGGAGTGGGGTCACATTTTTTCAAATTTCAGACAAACCATTTGTAGAATCTTTCCAACGTGAATTGTGTGAGTAAAGGATACCCATGCACTCGATTTTTAATTAGCCAGAAAGAACAATGGAAATATAAACAGGTAAAACAATATGGGCATTTTTGCTAGAATTTACATGTGCAAAAGTTTGGGCACCCCTACAGATTCTGATCTTGATCCTTGTATAACTCTACACCAAAGCAATATAAAAGCTCTAAAATGCTTTGGATAATAATTTTAACATCCCAGGACTTCATTAAGTGTGAATTCTTAATCCCCAACAGAATGACTCCAAACTTAGCAGATTGGAGGTACCCGAGGTACGTCAGATTATTTAATAAAATTTCTATTATTTTGAGTCCAGGAGCTGAAAAAGTTGATTTATCATGTTTATTTTTCATAACCTAAACATGACAGATTATTCTTTGATGAAATTTTGGAGCAGCTCAGACCTATATCCAACTAAAATACCTAAAATGCCACAAAAGTTAAACTTTCTATGCATCTATGTAAGAGTACATTGACTTTTCTTGTTAAAATATTTCTGAAACCTGCTGTTTTTGAGTTGTGTTGTGTAGAAATGACAATTTCGGAATTAATACAGCCGTCATCCATAAATTTTGGCCTGAATATTCTTGCCGTTGGAGAGTCAAACTTGTTTATCACATTCTGGTGTATCAAAGCGATTTCATTTCAATGCACTTTTTCACTCCCTTTTCTCAAACACCACAATAACTGATCCAGAATGCTTCTAAATAGCTAGATGGGTCCTTTGGCATGACTAAGACAGTCGGATTAAGCTATGTAATTGTGATACCTTGTATAGCTTGGCTTTTCATATCTACATGCTGACAGTGGAATGATGCAGCTGTCGACCACATATAGTGTCATACCTGTGGAGGTCTATGAGGTTGACATATAAGATTTGATTGTTACCAGATAGCAAAATTGACTAAATATAAACAAAATTAACCCCAAATTGAAATTGCTGCAGCAGAAATAGTCCCTGGCTGGCAACACAAAGTTGAACTGCACACTAATATTTTTAATTTTGCTGGATATTGACCTAAATAAATAACGGAAAACTTAAATTTTTTTGGTTATTTTAGATAAAATGTTAATTTTAGGTAAAGGAGAGGCTAACCAGGCCCCTTGGCCAAGAAATTTTCAAAACTCTCAGTATTACTGGACATGTACAATTGATGCCATAAGTACCACAAAGATGCAACATTTGGAGTCTCTCTGTTTTGGATGACAATAAGAAATGCACAAGAAATGAAGTCCTTGGATGCTTACATTATTATCCAATGTGTTTTAGAGCTTTTATATTGCTTTAATGTAGAGTTATAGAAAAATAAAGATCAGAATCTGTAGGGGTGGCCAAACTTTTTTGCACATGTAAAATTTGACAAAAAGACCCATTTCTTTATATTTTTATATTCCCATTGTTCTTTCTGGCTAAAAATCGAGTGCATGGGTATCCTTCATTCACACAATTCACGTTGGAAAGATTCTGCAAATGCCTTGTCTGAAATTTGAAAAAATGTGACCCCACTCCAAGGGTGCCCAAACTTTCGCACCCCACTGTATGTAGACATTCTGATCCTGCTTGATAGTTTCACCACCTTGCTCATTGGATATTACCATTTTGACCGCATTCATCATTCATGAAGTACATCTGACCAAATTGATTAAAATGTGCATATTTCTTTTGAGAAATACTGTATGGAATATTCACAGTCATCATCTGGTTCCAACCATCATGGCGGCTACATGTTTGTCTGTTGAGTTTGAAAAAGGTATGGGCAGAATTGCTTTTTTGATATTGGTTGATCTACGACATTCAGCAACCTATTATCTCTTGCTAACTCATCACATCTTGTTAAAAATCTGAACCAATCAGGAGACGGTAATCAGATTTAGGGGAAATGGTAACATGATGGAAATCACAAGATATTAAGTGGATGACATCACCGAACTCTTGCTCATGAATTTACCCCCAAATTATCTTCTTTCGTCAACATGTTTTTCTCTGCAATTGCCCTGTGCAATCATTTGCATCATTGTTACTGTCTATACAATAAAAGGCGTGGAAAGATCAGAACATATTAATATTAAAAAACTGTTCTGAGGTTATCAACGACAGGAGACGGCAATGTACAGTTGAAGACAAAATTATAAGCCCCCTCTGGATATCCCCTTTAATTCCATTTTTATCCAAAGTGGGTCATCAGAGACCAATCATTTTTTCACCTTAGCTGTATTTCTGTTATATTTCGATGACAAAACATTTATTCTTCAATAAATGTCAAAAGTTAATCAAGATAAGTAAATAAATTAAAATTTGCCTGAGACAAAATTATTAGCCCTCTTAGGTTTATCATCTCTGGGGGTCGCTTGCATGCTTTTAAATGCTTTAAAACACTCCAGGATATTAAACAGAGCTTTCAGCTTTTCTCAGACATAGGATTTAGTGTCCTTTCTTCCTTAAAATTCGTTGACGTCCCCAAAAATTAATGATCTCCTGATACACACCATAGTCATATGCAAAAAACCCACTCTTTTCAAAAAGTATAAAAAGCCTGCTTCTTAGACTAAGTCAAAAGGTTCACCTGACATATTTAGTTACTCTCCACACTGTAAAATCGGAGGCACTGATTCAGCTCAATTGATTGAGTGAGATGGTTGCACAAGTTGATTGAGCTAACATAGATTAATGTTTTAAGCTGAGATAACTCAAAATACCGAGCTGAGATAGCTCAAAATACTAAGCTATGTTGACTAAGGTATTCAAGCTGAGAAAACAATGAGCTGTGTTGACTTACAGCTCAAAATATTGAGTTTTGTTGACTTATTGATCCAAGCTGACACAACTCAAAATTTTGAGCTGTGTTGACTTATTTTTAGTTCTTTTTGATTTATATTTGTGTGACCTGTCTTATAAAGTTATTTATGAATATGGGCTGTAATCCCAAAATATTGTTTGATCTCTCAAGGGGATCCACCTGATCCAGTATGCTTCTTTTTAGCACACCATGGACAGGCCCAAGATGCATTCAACAAAGACCATTGCATCACAAGGAGATTTAAGAATTAAAGACCATTGCATTACAAGGAGATTTAAGAATTAATTTCTTGTAAATAAATCCCAATGGCCTGTGGCTCTTCTCAGTTGGTACACAGTGCTAGAAGCCTATATTTGAACACACTCTGACTTGGAAATGTTGGTTGACGTGTGAAAGCATGCATCTAATTACTCCCACAAATTAATTTAAGAGAGATAAAAATAAAAAAGTAACCAGCTATAATGGTGTGCTACTAATTTTTTCTCTGGGATAGTGTAATATAAATGTTCTTTTTTCCTGTATGTAAATAATTATTTAAAACTAAATGCAGTCTTATGGGAAGTGCTTGTTATAGATGGCGCTATATGTGGCATGACTGAGATGTCAAGCTATCTGCAACAACTGAAGCTTTCATGTTTTCACAGCTTAATGTTATGATTCGTTTGGACAACTTACAGCATTGAGCTATCATACCTTGACAACTTATAGGATTGAGCTATCAGCGCTTGAAAATTATTAACATTCTCAGACAGCTCAAATTATTGCTTCAACACAGTTTTCAAATTTTACAGTGCAGCTAAAAAAATACATAAAATATTTGGATTATTATGAATTTAAAAGACATAATCATGATCCCAATTGCTCAACTGACTGAATTCTGCAGGTTTTGTTGCACAATATTTTATGAAATAATTTTTTCAGAAGTATTTCTAGGATTTTTTAACATTCTATGTTCCTTGCAGGGGTGGACTGGCCTATGCGGCAGAGTGACTGCTGCCACGGGCCCATCCACTCAGGGGGGCCCATGCATGAAAAAAATATAAAAATTCCTGAAAAAAAACTGAAAAGCAAAAATTTATGATTTTGTGATGAAACAAAATTATCTGAATTGGACAGAAGCCTCTTACATGGGGCCCCATCCTAATAACTCTTTACCAAACTATATTATGCTGTAGTATTTTCCTTTTCTTTTGAAATGACACCAGCTGTCAGAACTTTGGGGGCCCCCAGACTTTATTTTGCCACGGGGCCGGAAATGCCGCCAGTCCGCCCCTGGTTCCTTGAGCACCAATAAAACCTGATAAGACTGTTCTCGAACAGTTTTGGGACAAACTGGACATGGCGTTTGCTTAGCCACATTAGTCTTCCATTCTGCCAATGTTAATGGTCTGGTGATCATATTTTGTCTTTTGACCTTGATTAAATGGTCTCAGATAATGCTACAGGACCTTTTAACACTCACAGAATGTTCTGCATTTGATGAGGAGCCCATCAGCCACTGATTGGTGCCCTGTGTTTTTCAATAGAATGGACAACTAATGTGGCTTGGCATACCCCATGTCCAGTTTATCACAAAGCTGTTTGAGAACAGTCTTATAAGGTTTTATTGGTGCTCAAGGAACACAGAATCTTGTCAAACCTAAAAAAATTTCAGAAAAAAATTATCTCACAAAATGTTTTACATGCAAACCAGCGAAATTCTCTCAGAAAAGCACTTGGGTTCATGTTTATATCTTTTAAATTCATCGTAATCAAAATATTTGTACCATTTTTTCACTGGAGAGTAACTGAATTATGTCAGGTGAACCCTTTGACTTAGTCTAGAAAGCAGGCTTCTCATACTTTTTGAAAAAAGGGGGATTTTTGCATATGACCACAGTATTTTTGTCCACAACTGTACATCGAAGGTGAAGCAGTGAAGATTGGTCAACTGAGATGCATATGCATTGCACTTACTTTAAAATCCATAAAGTTGTCCTCAATGGCATATCTCTATATGCCCTAATTATTAATTATATTTCATGGCAGAAAAACTTGGCATTGATTCTTGGCCGGAAGAAAATTCAATTACCATACCAGTAGCGGATCCGCGGGGTCGGTCTAGGGCCCCCCCTTTGGCCTGCACATATTAATTACGATATTTTTAGTATATTGTCATTTGTAAACCCCCCGTCCGACATTTTCTGGATCTGCCCTGCATACCTGCTTGATGTATGTACAATAATTCAATATTGCTCTTCATCTGAATATAGACATACTATTGTGTGATATTGATATGCCATGCAGTCTTTTTATAATTGGCAATTATAATATTGGAAATGTTCTCTTTGCTTCAATTTCACTGAAGGTTTTGGCTTTGTACACTTAACCCTGCCAGAAGTCAGAAGTCAATTAACTTTTATTCGCCAAAAAAAACCAAAAAAGCTTAAAATAAAAATATAAAATAAAATAAATAAAACGGCAAGAAAATGTCGCTGATGGTGAGCCACCTTTGACTCCGGCTCAAGGCAAGTATCAAGTAAATGATAGGGGATTTATATGTCTTCAATTCTAACTTAACCGAACTCCGCCGACATGAGTGTGATAATGAGGTGAGTGACACAGGGGATTTGCGGCCATTTGTGTAGTGCCAGGAGCAGGAGTTGAACCCAGTCTCTGAGAGCCTAACTGGATTCAAGCCGGGGCACTCTAACCATTAGGCCACGACAGCACAGCAAGTGATTAACCGAAATTGAAGATATTGTAGTTTGTGCAAAGTCAAGGGGTCAAGGGCTCATGTCAGTGCCATTTACAAGACGTGGAGGGTAAAATACTAGTTGAGCTAAAGGTCAGGTCCCCAAGCCAAGTGATATATGGTTTGATAAATTAGGGGACAAGACATATCGTTTGATACTTTTAACAATATTGTTAAATGCCTGACCAGTGACCACCTGCACATGTTGTTGCAGCAGGCTCAAAATGTATGTATGAAATACATAATTGCCATTAATTCAGCAGATTTAGCCACTTCAAAGAAAATACAGCATTAAAGTAACTCACTATTGTTGAATATCCAAGTGTGGCTCCAGTCGGTATTATCCCAGCTGAAGGACGTCAATCCCACATAATTGACAGGCATTGGTGCAACACTGTCATTCATTGATACGATGACGTCCTCACCAACAGTTGATCCGTGTCCAATAGCAATGATGTGATCTGCCCATGACACCCAGAATTTCTTAAAATTAGTGCTCATAAGGCTAGGAGTGTTGCTGATGACCATGCCGTGATCTGATCCACCAATCTTTCGAATTCCAGTTTTTGAATTGCCCCATCCACCCATTGGAATCTCGTAGAAAGGTTTTCCCAGGAAGGACGTCATCAAAGTTGTGTCGCTGAAAAGCCCGAAATGGCCGCAATCAGCCCTTGACCCCTTGACTTTGAATATGATTGACTTTGTTTCTTTCACATTATATGGAGCCAGTACATATTTAGTGTAGCCTGTGGTCTCGACAGTCACTTTACCTGTACGACAAGAACGAGAGATATAAATTTACCATTGTATCAACAAAGTACACTTTTCATAGTGAATGAAATTCATGGTGGATCACTTAATTCAAATGACTTGACCATCATATTAACCAATTGCAATCTCATTTGAATAACTGGACCCTGATACCCACAAAGTTTGATATATTTTGGATGAAGTCTGAATAGAATAATTTATACCATTCGACACCTCTGTCAGCCAATCACATTACAGTATTTCAGGGTGATAAATCACGTATTCCCTCTCCTGTGGTGAATAACCTTTACATATTCCATTGGGCGTACTCTTCTGCAACAATAGTAATACTAGCTCACTGATTATATAGATAAATTCAGCTTGTAGTTAAAGGTTCCAAGTTGATACATTTTGAAGATACGCTGCCAATTAACACAATACTTCTTTTTTAGAATTAATTCAGTTTAACTGGTTTTGTTACTCCGGTTGCTGTGCAATGCAAGAAACAGAGTTTTTTTTTCATAAAAAAACTATTTGTTTACATTTTTCATTCAATTTCTCTTTATATAATACACTTAGTATGCAATCTGCAGATCTGAATAGCTTCAGGTATGTGTTAAATCAGGGGTGCCGGAACAAGGGGGGGGCAGGGGGGACAATTGCCCCTCCTACCCTTGTCCAGGTGGGCAGGGATGCCCTTCAGATCTTTAAGAAAAAAAAAATTATAAGGCCCTATTTTGCTAGTTTAGGCACAAATTGGCAAGTATATTTTCAAAATTATTAAGTGCCTCTCTATTTAAATTTTGTCATGCGAAATTGTTCCTGTCAAATCCATATAAAACCCGGACCATTTTTTGTGTCCCTACTGACACTACTGACGTCAGCCTGGATGTTTATTCTTGGTCTTTCTGACGTCAGGAAGGGTACAAAATCAACTTCATAATGACAGTCAGTGCATCATAAGTTAATGTATAGTGAAATTAATTAGTTGCAGACGTCAGTATTTGGGCAATATTAAAGCCCTACTGACATCAGTGCAACTGGCTGACAGGATGATCACCGGTTCATTATGAAAACTGGCTGACGGTCAGTAGGTCAATGAAAATTATATGTTACAGATGTCAGGATGACCAATAGTTGATATGTATACTGACAGTCAGTAAGACATTGAAATTGACCAGTTACAGATGTCAACAAATAGCCACAATTGTCAGGATGACCTAAATTTGGTGTCTCTACTGACGGTCAGTAAGACCATCAAAATGATGAGCTACAGACGTCAGTTAAAGGGCAAAAACTAGTCCTAACTGACGTCAGCACTGTCAGTAGTACCCTATTTTCAGTGCCGGTTTTTAGCTCGTCAAATCAAGGTAAACTGCTTTCGTTTTGCCCTCTGTATCAGTCATATATTATATGAAAAATGTTTAAAAAAATGACAATTCATCCACACAAAATGTTCCTCCCATCAACAGAGATATGTTTCTCAAAGCTATATAAACTGAGTGAGTAAGTGTAAAGTACACAAACATTTTTTCCAAGGTGTGATATACACATATTTCTGATCCCAATAACCGGATTATATCTTGAGACAAACACTCAAACAGTCAAACGTAAGATGATAAAGGGAGAACAAAGGAAACGGGAATTGTCACCCTAAAACACTGGCATGTGTTTGGCTGACAGGTGTGTGTCGAATGGTGAAAATGTGTGTAAATGAGTCAGTTCAGCGTTCTGAGATATGTCAAGTAGTACCTGCGCTATTAAAAGAAATGAATAACTGATGATTAAATGACCAAATTAAGAATGCTCAAATTCTCAAAGAAGGAAAGTAATGAGAGCGAAAAAGACGGTAAACCATTTAGAAAAAGTGGGAAGAAGGAAAACGAAACACAAAAGAAGAGGAAGATGGGGGAAAAAATGATTTAAAATACTTAGAATGTTTTGAAAAAGTGGCAGAAAGAAAGAATGCAAAGGGGAAAATGTAAAGACAATTTGAGAAATTAGTAGAAAGAAGGAAAAATAGGGGTGAGTGAATAGCGTGCAGCAAAAGAGTAATCAAGAAGTGGTATGGAAAAGTATGATTTGAATAATTGTAATGTTTTACACTTACCTCCCAAACACAAATCTAGCACCATCGAAATGACAAAGCTAACAATTCTGAAGGATGTCATTGTCACTGATGCACAGTTGTATCTGAACAGCAGCAAATAACCCTTAATTGTGAATTGTTGCGTTGAGCAATTTCTGACGAGCCCAATAAAGATATTTACAGGATCATAAAAAATTCAAAACCTGAGAACCCTTATTTAATTAAAAGCACGAAGCTGATCAATATGATCTTTTGGGTGAACTATGTCATTGGAAGGTCCATACATTATTAAGCAGGATTCTTTCCAGAAATCATTAATTGGAATATAAAGCATGAACAAACTTTTGAGCTCTCCGGTGTCTATGGGTAATAAACAACCTCAATCAATGGCCCTTAGGCGAACGAGATGTCCATTTTGTTGGAGGACGTCTGTCATTTTTTCTGAAATCATAAAATGTTACCCGGGTGGCAAGAGCAGTGGATCTTGCCTGATATTTATCTGGATTTGGCCTGATATGCCATTTAGGGGGGGGGGGGTTGCAGCTCCTCCCGACCCCCCATTAATATGCATGAAATATCAATGGAAACCAAGAAATTCAGTGTCCAAAACAAATTTATGAATAAACATGATGAAACATGTTTAATTTCACAAGCTCACTTGGACTCTAGCATGGATTCCAACCTTCATCCAGATAGCTATCCACTATTAAGCTGCAGTGGATAGTACAGTGTTCATCTGAAGGAATTTACACAATGTGTACAATTTCCAGACAGCTCTGCTTGATAATGCCTTCATTTCCAATGTTCCCCTTTCAATATGTTTCCCAAGATACCTTTCCCCAATGTGTTATTAAGGCCTTAATTAATAAAACACATTTTCAGTGAACTCCATTTTCCATAAATGGTTAATGTGTAATTTAGCTGCCCTGTTTCTCCACTGTGCATACTCCAAATTCTACCCCCTCCTCCTTTTGGTACACCCCCCCTTCCTGGCTTCTTGGAGCTATAAATTAAGTTCTTGGAGGGGGGCACTATCAAAAATAAAATTGATGAATGAGGGGGACACTAATTTTTTTAATTTTTAATTTGATAAAACTAATGTAAAAATAAATATATTATATGCATCGAGATAAAAGAGGAGATATGCACTCAGCTGCAGTGGATCGCACACTGCTGGCAGATTGTATGGGGGACCCTCTAGTTGACGAAGTATCACTTATAGCTGAACAACACATTTTTCAAATGCCAGTTTATACATCGATACCCGTAAAGTAAGGCTGTAAGTCATAGGTACCCTTCAAAATCGATACTTGACAGCCCTAAAATATTTCGAGTTTCTTGTTTAATATTACAAATATATCAGAGGTGATATTCGGCAAGTATACATATAGGTAAATTGGTACATTTTATGGACTCCTGTTGTCTTCCCCATCTTCAATCAATCTGCATTTGCAACAAGAACTAGATACACCATCCAGGCTTTTCATTTTTCTTTCAGTCAATATGCTAGATGGCTAATTGGCTATAGCTTGCAGCGATACAATTTACAATGAAGGCAGAAAATCATTAGTGCTATTGTATTTTTGCTATTATAGTAACTGTTGTGTCTTTTGCTATTCATTCTGTTCACAAACTCACTTGTAAAGACACCCCTCTATATTTTGCAGTGAATAACTCATTTTATATCCTATTTTTTCCGGAAGTTATTTATAATTCTTGATCAGACAGCTTTTGAATTCTCCCAGCTTCACTTCAAGCATTCACAGACTAGACCACAATCAACTGTTGGACATGAGAGTCTCCAATGAGGCTTCATAGTAATGTTTCACTAAGTGAGTACCTGCATCCAGATTAATCTGGAGACCGTTGTCTGGAGTGACACCTAAGTTCCTGCAATCTTTTCTTAAACAGGCTCAAAGTCTGAAAGAAAATGTCAAAGGTTTCCATCAACTTTATATGTCTACCACTTTCATTGTAGACACAGAGACTGAATAAGAATTTTTTATAGGACAAGACATCCTACAGGGAAAAGTGACATCAAAAAGATATAACTCTTCCCAACCACTGCAGCGACATATGATAACTATGGAAAGTAAGTAAGACCAGCAGTGTTTTTTTTTTACATTCTCAATAGAAATCGTTGCTTTCGCTGATTGAAACGTCTGCTGTATCTGCAAACACATGTAGCTATGTGAACATGGCAGGAGCCAATCATTCTAAAAGGCTATGCTGCCCTGGTAGGCTCTTTCACCCCTAATTTTTTTGTTCCATCAGTTCATGTCATTTTCTGGCAATTCAAGAATGCCACATGCATATCGACCGCTTGGCGCAAAAAGGAGCTTAGTGGAAAAATGTGGTTTTGAGAAAAAGGCTTTGTTCTTTTGAGCACGTGTTTTCAGTTCTGGCTCGATCAATACTGGTCCGATATGAACGATTTTTGGTATGCATATTCATATGGACATTTTCTGTATATATATGTAAAAATAATGATATCTTTCATGAAAAAAGCACTTCAGCAAAGCCTTCAGTGAATAAGTCAGACACACCCCCAAGGCTGGCCAATGAACATGAATGCAAGCATGTTATGCAAATGAGGATGATATACGTCTATTCACGCATTTCTCTCAGTCGTACAGATACAATTCCAACTGCAACAGATAGATCTCTCCGAGATCTTTAAAATGATAGGTCATAGCCCTCTGAGGATGGAATAGTTCTCTCGCAAATCGCCGGTAAACATTTGAACTGGGCGGAAATACTGCTCGCTGATTGGCTGTGACGCTCATGACATAAATCTATGATAATACGCGAAAATGGAAGGATTCGTCTAGGGTAGATTCTCTGGGTGGAAACAAGACCAATGCTCGTTCTAGCACCAAACAAAGCATTATCAGTTACGCTAAAAGTAGCATAGAAGCACTGAGCTCCTTTTTGTGCCAACTGGTTTCTGATGTAATTCGGAGCAAAATTGAGCTTAGAGCCGGTATTTCTACTATCATTGTTAAGTAAATTTCAATGTCAAAGGGACCATAGTGTACTATGCACCTTCTTTGATTGCGTAAAAAGGTGCTTAGCCGAACTAAGTCCCTTATTGCATTGAGACAAAAAAGTACTATAATAACTTGAAAAATTCACATTATTCCCCAAATAGTGTCATCCTGAACTTTGACCTGCAATATCTCCTCTAGTTGATCCCACTTTGTTCTAATATTCACAGATATTAATCCTAAGGTCTTGAACTTTCAAAAAATGCTATAATTCAAAAAGGGACTTAGTGGCACTAAGTCTCTTTTTGCGCTCAGCGGTCGATATGATCCTTGTAATGTAGATTCACCAGTCGGTGAATGTTTTAAAAATAAAACAGATATAGTAACATCCAAAATTGGCTTCTTCCCCTTAAACAGCGTGTGGGTCAATCAATTGCCTCCCTAAGGTTTATAAAATCAGTTTACAAGAACACATATTGATTGTAACGAGCTACGTGTTTTAACCATCAAGCTGCTTTGGAACCTTCTTTAGTGGAAGAGAGAATCTTTCGAGTTTATTTTAAAACATGGGGCCTCCATAAAAGTTGCAGGTCCAGATATTGTATTCTGCAAGACTTATTATTTAAGAAGTACTTCAGAAAGCATAGGTAGTACTAGAAGAAATATTAAGGAGCTCTTTTAAGCAGGAGAATAACTAACTGTCAGAAAGGGTAACACCCTCTTTGTACCATGCAGTTGACAGTTCACAGACATCTACAAGGATTACTGACTCGTCTGATGTTGCTCTCCCATTTGTAGAAAAGATCTGCAGAAACTTTCTATTTTTTCATCATTCTGTTGGAATATATATGGAATACTATATTGACTGTGGCTTGTGTAGATGAGCAATATTAAATTGCATTAGAAACTCCTCAGATTTTGGTGGAATGTGTCTGACTTAACAAGAAGAACAATCCATTTTTTTTTTCAAGAATCAGATATGAGACAGTGCTATGCAACTGTTTTAAATTAAATACAACCAGATACTGTGAGTGTGGCAATTTCAAGTTAGATATGTTTACAAAAAGTCATATCTCACCCTGAGCGGCCAACTCCTGATATTTGTGACCCTCAATTGGCTTAACAATACATTTTGAAACCTTTACCTTTATACCAACCTGTATTCAATGAAATGCAAATTACAAGTCATTTTACATATTAAATCTCATGTAATTCTAAAATTTTACAAGAAAAATCATTTGAAGGAGTATCCATTTTTGCTTTTTGCTTGAATCTAAAGATCATCTTATAGAAAGAAAAAAAGGCTACATCCATTTTCTCACAACACCTAATGCATAGAATAATTTATTCTGCAATCTGAAGGAAGTCATGTTCCCTGCAGTCTGTGTCATATATTGAGCAACCTCTAAAAATGCCCATTCCACTGCTGTACCCCACAGACTGCTCAAATCACAGCCATAGATAACTCTGATAACAGGCTACTGCTTCACAGGCCGATGTCAGGCCTGTGACCTGGGGTAAACATTGATATTTTCATTTGACATGAACAGATGCCAAGAGAAGATCATATCCTGTGATTGAGTCAGGCCCAATTGCTCAGTCAGTAGAGTGCTTGCCTCGCTAGCGAGGGACCTGGGCTCAATCCCCAGGCTGGCCATCATGTCATTTAATGATGTTAAATGAAAGTACCACTATTTTTTTTCACCCAAGACCAAAAATGGCAATGCCAAAGATTGAAGTGAATATGTAGCTGCCTTACCTCATCACGACATATAGCTGCATCAAAAAGGACACAGTAAATAACCAAGTATGATTCTTCTACTCTACTTGGAACTTCTGCAACTTGAAAGTCTATTTCGGAAACAGCCTGATTGAGTGTTGTTTCTTAGACATTCATCGTGCTACTGCATGTTTTATAATTTGAAATATGAGTATCACACTTGAAGAACCTCAAACAAATTTATTGTACTCCCTCATGGGAAGTGGACATTTTTGCCTGTGTAGATTAATAAAACAAGCTCAGTTGACTTTGTTGACTTCAACTACAATGCCAAGAGCTCATAAGCAAGGTTAGGCAACCTCCTTATAACAGTTACTGATGGGTTATGAGTTTCCCATTTTTTATCTGTGGGAATTTATATGAAAAGAAGGTTAAACACTCTTTTTTCTATTGTGTAACAATTCAAGGCCATTGACCTACGTCCCACATTGCACTTAAAAACCCAAAGAAATAAAATCACATGACTCTTTCAACATGTGGTCCAGCAATCGATAGAACGTTTCATCTGTTCGCCTTTCTTCATCAACATGCTATACCAAGGCACTTTCATCACTTACCTAGTTTACCCAGGAGGCCAAAAAATATTGAGAGTTGGAGACCACATATGCACAACAAGTGTAAATTGGTTCCTTTCATCCTCTAGGAGCTTGTTGAGTCAATTATCTGGCCTCCCCTAAGGCTTCTAAAATTAGATTTGGAGAACTCATATTGATTGTAACAAGCTGTTGGTTTAGGCCAGTTAACCATCAAGCTGCTTCACAACCAGATTTAGAGAGAATCTCTCTAAATGCTTTCTAAAAATGAATGATCTCCAGGATTGTTGGCCAGGGAGTCTTTTAGGGACCGTTCAGAATTTATGACTGGGGGGGGTGGGAGTTTTGGCCGAGGGGGTACTAATTTTTCACACGTGTTTCAAGGGGGGGTATTAATTTTTGACAACACTTCCAAGGGGGGGTAAGAAATTTTAACAAAGAATTTTTTTTAAAAAACACGCATAAAGTCATTTTATTTGGAGTTTTCTTAGCGCAAAAGTCCACGAAATGACGCAAATCTGTACGCGTGGATGTGTATAACAGTATATATATGTGTGTATTGCTTTGTATGGCGAGGGGGGTACTAAAAATCCGCATGAAACCTAAGGGTGGGGTACTAAAAATCCGCATGAAACTCAAGGGGGGGGTATCAATTTTTTACGGGAAGTTCCAGCAAAACTCCCACCCCCCCTCAGTCATAAATTCTGAACGGTCCCTTAGGTTCTGCACCTTCGACTACATTTGCAGAAGAAGTCTATATATGTGTCAGTGTAACACGTTATATAAGACACGTTTTATTGAAAGGAATTAATTATTAACCATCAGATAGGGTAGCACCTTCTTTGTGCCTGCAATTGACAGCCTTCAACTTGTGTCATAAACATCTGCATAGAATTAGGGAATACTGGTATGCTCTAATGTACTCTCTCCTTTTTATATGAAGATCTCCAGAATATGAGCAACATTGGATATTGCTCAATTTTCAGCCAGAAGATCGATTTACCGAGCTAAACATTATAAACATAATTATATTCCTCCACATTAATTTTATACTAGCCTCTCTGTATTCAATGAAACACAAAGTATTACAAGTCTTCCCAACATATATAATGCGACATAATTCTATAAGTTGATGTAATAACAATTGTTTACTTTACATTATGATGAAATCTACACACCTTATCTAAATTCGGATAATCCGCATTGAAACAAATAACAGACAGTCTGTCTCTTATTCCAAGGACGCATTTTTAGGACAGTAAGGCTCATGACCTGGGGTGAATAATGATATACTTATTTGGCATGAACACATGTCAAGGGAGTATCACATTCTCATGATTAAGTGACCTACGGTCAGATAAGTGCAATAAGAAATGTTACATCTGTGATGCGACATTGGAGATGTGGCTTACTTGCTTTACTGCAGCAAATAGGCCCTAGCAGTATTGAAGCAGAGACATTTGCAAGGGCATAACATAATTTATGAATAATATAACAACTTCTTTTGTACATAATAGCAGGATCTTCAAAATCTATCTTCTTTGGTCATAGGCGTATCGGAGGGGGTAGGGGGTAACAGTAAGATTTGGGCAAAAAGGCAAAACAATCAGGGCAGTTGATTAAATGAAAACTATTGAAAAATATTGATTTCCAGGCAATTCAATTTGAAAAGGTATTAAATTTAGATCTTGAAATTTGGGCAAAAGTCGCTCGCCCCCTCAAAAATCCCGTACGCCTATGTCTTTGGTGCGATATTATGGATCCTGTGCATATTGGCCTGTAATATTGATTTTTATTGGGAGATATATATACTGTGGTCCCTGCGTTATAAGACCGCCAATTCTGCAGTAATGATAGGTCTGTCATGGGGGTGCAATCTCCCGTCAGGGTGCAAAATCCACTAAAATTACTACTTAGTGCAGGCGGAAGGTGGTCACATAAGGCAAGTTGATCTTTCAACGAGGGGTCTTACAACATAGGTACCACTGTATATATTATTCACCACTTCAACGGGTAGCTCATTCTTTGTACTGCAGCTGACAGCCCTGAAGTTGCAATGCATAACTCGGCATTACTGACAGGCCTGATATTGGCTTTCTGTTAGCTACTTGGTTGCTCGGAAAAAATTTACTACAGTGTTGACTGGTGCACAGCACACAACCTTCATGAACTGTCTTCGAACTGCAGATTCAATATCTTGTATCTTATTCAATTCATCAATATTCAGTGCTAAATAAAACTAACAAATCTCTCTGTATCAAATGAAATTTCAAACTGTCTGTACGTCACTGGTGTAACATGTTTTTCATACTTGAAAGTAGGTGAAGATAATCTCTGCTAAGACAAATACCATAAAAAATGGGACTATTAATAAACAAGAACATTTTTTCCAAAAAAAATAGAGGCGATTTTTAGAGCAAATTCAGCTTGTTCCACATATTTGACCCCATCCGCATTTAGTTACGGTCGATCCCGCAAAAAGCGTCCTGTTCCGCAACTACGCATCCGCGTTTTATTACAAAATCCCGCCGTCCGCCGTTCCGCAAATTTGTCACGTCCGCCTTTTACTACGTACCACGCTAGCCCCGTTCTGCTGACGTGGCCTCACAGCCTGAATTTCCAATTTTGGCCTCTGGCCTCCTGTCGGGAGGCCTGTGGCCATCTATACAGAGGCGCATGGCGCCAAATAGAGTAACTAAGAATATATCAGCGAGGGGCTGAGGCATCGCCTCAAAAAACACATCTAGAAGTTTTCCTCATTTGGAAATAGAGTGGTACCTTCATTGTAAGACACTAATCCGAACATGCATTATGTGACTGCCTTCCTCTCTCACTATGTATTATTTTTGTAGGGACCATCTCAGATCTGTATTATAAGCTCCAAATGAGGAAAGATTTTACAGTGGAGGTCCCTAACTAAAGGGGCAAAAAGAATCAGCCATGTGAATTGTCATCAATTTATGTGTACTGCAGTGGTGGATCTTCTTGAGTTTCTGGAGGGGGCAACTAGGAAGTTGGCCTTGCAGATATACTTTCCCTATAGCAGGAGTACCGTCCAAATTTACCTCCAATATTAGGAGGGTACTCATGCTACAGCGAAGGTAACTGTGACTACAATTTACAAATCAACTATATATTTGCCCCTTTTTATGCTCAGTAGCTCCATCACTGCATGACCTTGGAGCCACTCAACCATGACTGTCATGGTTGAGTGATTTGGGACCATATCCAAAGCACACCTGGAGCATAATATTATCCCATAGAGATTTCCTTCAAATTTTATATAGCCTAGGTGTATAAAGATTTGAGACCATATAAGACAAGTGATAAAAGAAAACACTGTATGAGAACATTAGATATTCAACTTCTCACAACTGGCCAGTCTAAAAGTGTAATAATCCAAATATTATGCAAGCCACAATTAGTTTGCTGTAATGGAAATAGAAATTTCATGTTAATGACAAAGAATATGAAAGGACTTCTCATTGCTTAGTTTGCTGTCTATGTTAATATATATTCCAAAAACTCGTTATCCTGAACACGGCTTTATGCCCATATATGCCTTCAGCACAATGCCCTTTCTGCATACAATCTGATGCCTGACAACTCCCTCATTATTAGAAGTAAGGCATGTGAAACAGATATTTTGGAAAAGGATAGCATATTATATTCTAGGAAGGAAATTGTAAAAAGTTACATGTTCAAACGTACTCACAAAAATGATAGCTGGCAACAGTATAGCCTTAATATGCAAGGTGAAAAAATGCCTAATTCTGAAATTAAGCTGGAAATCTACCGTTTAAATATTGAAAGTCATCCAAATTATGTTCTCAATGTGTGGGACCAATACAGAAACTTAAAGATTTAAGTCAAATCAGAAAACAACAGAACAGAGCGATCAGAGCGATCAGAGCGATCAGAGCAATTTTTAAAGTTGGCATAAGAACTGGAATGCTGCCACCATACAAAAGAACGAAAGTGCTTACCTATGTACAAGATCTGATACAGTTAAGTCTTGCTAGAATTTCCTTCAGATAAGTAAAAAAAACTCTAGCACAAACAAGT